>JAOPSE010000002.1:27356486-28793145 GCA_029449295.1 Zea luxurians
CTCAAGCAATACAACACATAGTGGAGTAGGGTATTACAATCCGGCGGCCCGAACCACTCTAAACCGTTGCGTGTTCTTGTGTTCATCCCTACATCTCTCAACAGGTAAAATGCTTAAGCCCCCTCCGCATCTTAGGACTTAGGGCGGGTGCACTCCGCCACCCGGCCGAAGAATTTCCTCTCCAATAAGGCATATAGCGGGTTGGGTAGATGGGGGTGGTGCAACTGTGACTTCAAATCTATCTCCATTAGGACTAGAAAGTTCTACAGTTCCTCTAACACAATGTATAACTGCATTCCATTGTTTTAACCAGTTCGTGCCAAGGTTTAAGTCTATGGTACTCTCTTCTAGCACTACAGGCATAGCCCAAAATTTTCTTCCCATTATTGTTACTTCTATTTTATGACTCATATATGTTGCCTCAAAAGGCCCTTTAGGTGTAATGACTACCATAGGTCTATGCATAGCGAGGTAAGGTAGACTATTTGCATTAACATAACGAGCAGATACGAATGAATGTGAAGCTCCAGAATCAAAAAGTATAGAAGCTGGCATGGAATTAATGAAGAACATACCAATGACGTTAGAACCATCAGCAGTAGCTTCAGCACTGATTTGATTAACCCTGGAAATCTTATATCTGCGGTTGCTGGCTAGAGCCTAAATCTGCTTGCCCAGATTACTGTTACGAGCAGGAGTGTTGTTGCTTCTCTTTGGACAGACATTAACATATATAGTGCCCAACCTCGCCGCACTTGAAGCATGTAGTTCTAGTAGCAGTGCTCTGTCCAGCAGGTCTTACCGGGGTGCTAGCTAGGATAGCCTAACGATGGCGTGGTGTCTGAGGAGTGGCCTGAGTTGTCTGCTTAATAGGGCCCTGGTGAGACTGCTGCCCTCCTCCGAAATGAGATGTGGTACCCTGAGGTTGAGCAAAGCGAGGACAACTGTTATTGCCTCCCTGGCCTTGGGTGATGGCCTTCCTCTTCATCTCGCCAAGCTGAACACGCTTGTGTTCAAGAGCTATGGCCTTGTCTACAAGCCCCTAGAAAAATGGAAAGGTAAGAGATTGTAGTGTAGTGGCCCAATGAGTCTCTCCAGGAACTGTTCCTGCTTCCTCTCATCCTCAGCAACCTCTTCAGGAGCATATCTAGATAGCTGAATGAATTTATCTCTGCATTCACTCACTGTCATATTTCCCTGCTTAAGGGAAAGGAATTCCTTCTTTTTGATCTTCATCAACCCAGCAGGAATATGACAATTTCTGAAATTAGCTAAGAATTCTGCCTAGGTGATGGGGTTAGCAATGTCTTGAGCAGCACTGTAAGAATCCCACCAGTCAGCAGCGGGGCCAGTAAGGCGACCCGATGCATAGAGGACCTTTTCCTTGTCAATGCATTGGGCAATGTTGAGCATTTTCTCCACTATTTTCAACCAATCATCAGCCTAGAGTGGATCTAGGGAGCTAGACAAGGTGGGTGGCTTATGACTCATAAACTCACGATGCTTATCCCTGGGTGGTGCTGGTAGTGGTGGAGGTGGTGGATGTTGCTGATTCTGTTGGAGCTGAGATTGCATCTCTGCCATAGTATTAGACATCTATTGTAGTAGTTGCATTTGAGCAGCAACCACAACATCAATCCTAGCAGGTGGAGGATTCAGAGGAGGATTCATCTCTGGTTCTAGATTAGCTACCGCCCCCCTTCGACAAATACGAGCAGGTAGATCAACATTGCCTCCCTTCCTGGTATTGACCATCTAGGTTAGAGACATAGGGTAAGATAGATTTGCAGATAAGATAAATAAGTACAAAACACCTGACTTTTAGGTCATAATACCTTAGTAGATTACAGGGTCACCTACCTAACACTAGTACATTACACCTATGGTGGTACATGCTAGGATGCCCTACTATACTATTTCACTCAATCAAAGAAGCGAATCAAGAAATTATCATCAGAACAATCATTCAAACACTTGAATATCGATACAAATATTTTTTGTCTTAGGTCTCCTATCCCTTTAGGGAGTCGTAGATATAGGATTCCAAGGTGTGAAATCCTTTCAGTCTTTCTAGAGTAGAAAAGGTAAGAGTAGTGAGAGTAGAACAACCAAAAGGTGAGATAGTATCAAAAAACGTATATACAGAATCAGAGTAAAGGTAAGTAGAAAAAGGTTTTGTCCATTTCTATCTAGGTTACGTCCTATAGTCAACATTCTTCTGATACCACTTCTGTCACACCCGGATTTAAGGGGCAACCTAAGTGCATCTCATATGTCGCCAAAGAAAACCGACACATACAATGACTCAGTGTATAATGATAAATGTCACAAACTTTATTGCATCACGGAAATGTCTTACAAAATAACTGATAATAAATTAATCAAACTAATATTATTTCCTCGGCGCCATCAAGCTGACTGGGAGACGACACCTAGACCTTGTCGAACTCATCATAGTAGTCCTCCTCCGGGGCCACCTACTCTTCACCTGTGGGGGGTTTTATCGCAAGAGTGAGCTCACAAAAGTTCATCGCTCAACAAGTGTGGGGAATAATGTGCGTGAGGTCACTTATGGTGGGGGCTCATGTGTAGTGTAAAGTTGATCAATAAATAATGGTTAAAGTTGAGCATGGCTTTTAATAAGTTGGTCAAATTTTATTAGCAGTTACTAAGTACAAGTATATACCAACCCGATAAAATAAGAAATCATTAATATAATAAAACCCACAATGCAATGCATATGACAAATTAAGTTTACTTCCATATGTTAATCATGTGAGTGTTCGAGTCGCTGATGACCGTGAGCACAACTGATATACTAGTTTTGCACTCTATATAGATTGCGCATCTTTACCCACAAGCTGTGTTACCCATTTTCCAAGGGGTCTAGAAATCTCATTTATCTCTACTGAGGAGACGAGGCAGGGTAGCACTACGAGGCCTTTCCAAAGTTCCACTAGTTCAAGAAAACCTGCTACGGATTCAGGAAGAAGGAAGCATAGGAATCCCTCGTATGGAAAGCTTAACAAATAATCTGACCCAAGAACCTCCCTATACTCTACATCGATGCCTCCCCGCTTTCTCCTTTCAGGTAAGGTAATCTCTCCCTAGCTTTCCTAATTACTTGGCCAAGGGCATCCCATTCCACCCTTGTGGTAGCACTGTTTTCCCGGGTGGTTCTCTATGTTCCAGTTAACTCAATAATCTAATCATGAATAGTAAATATTTCAACAATAGTAAATAAGTATGATCATGTGTCACATTTATCTTAACATCCAAAACCACATAGAGCAATAACATATACTACTCAACAGTTCAATGGTAATTAAATAAGGTATGAAGTAAACCAGACTAGGATAACCTATTAAGTCCCATCAAATTTAACCTGAGCATATCATAGTGTTTAACATGAACATTATTGGATAAAGAAGAGTGGTCAAGGGCACAATTTTCCTTCAATGAGCTCCTGCTGAGTTTCTTCAACCTGCTGAGCTCCGAGCTCCACGATCACTTGTCGTCTACTCGCAACAATACAAACAAACATTGCATGGGCGAAATTAACATCACACCAAACATAATAACACACTGCATAATAATAATCTACGTGTCGCAACGAGATTGTAGGTTCAAGAACCTCTAAAATCAGAGTTATGGTTATAAAGTTACGATTTTCTGAATGGTTATGTGTTAAACATAAGCTACACAAATTAAGTGCGTGATTTTGGCAACATGTTACATAATAAAATAAGGTTACTAAGTTTCAGCTAGTATTAACACGAGCCCAACACAATTGGAAAAGACTCAATCGGAATTAAAACAAAGAAGTTATGGATTTATTAAGTTTTAGGATTTAATTTCTATAAAACCCATTTTCTGATTTATTTTACTAAACCTGAGGTCAAACTTCGACTACGGATGATGTTTTGAGGAATACCATGGTTCTCTGTGTAACTTTTAGGGCTTATACACCCTACTCCTTACCTCTGTGTGGATGGCAGGTTCATTTACTAAAACATCAGGGGCTCATCTAGAAAATGTCTTGGCCGAAGTGGTATCGGTTACAATGTGTAATACCAAATTTGTAAATAGTGAGAAAAGAGTTGATCTCTTCATATGTTTTGCCTCTATTTATTAGCACATGTAAACAACCACATCTAAGATGAGTAATTAGCCAATAACACTTTAATAAACTATGCATCATGTTGGAGTTTATTTGTGTACGCATTTAATACTAATAATAATCCTATTAATGAGAACACATTAATGTCCAAATGAGAATTTAGGATATAATTTGCAATTTATAATTTTGGGAAAGAGAAGAAAATACCCTGCAAAAATAAGTAAAATAAATCTATAAATAAATTTTGTCCATACTTATATTTTTGAATTGCACATTTAATCTTGGTATAAAATTCCCAACAAAATTTGGAGTTAAATTGGGATTCAAAAATAAAAAGAACATAAAATAGAAAAGAAAAGAAAGGAAAATAAAAGAAAAGAAGGGGACGACGCTTGGGCCGATTTCACCTTACCCCAGCCCACCAATGGATCCCGCGCGGCCCACTCATCCCTCTCTGTGCGTTGGCACTCACTTGCCGACCTGTGGGTCCTCGGTGACAGATCCGTCGCACGCGTGCCGTTCCGCGGCTCCACGGGTCCCGCGAACCAGCTCCACCACCTGATTCCTTCGAGTTTTGCTGGGTTGTGGGGCCCACACGCCAGGCCGCAGCGCCCACTCGCCATGGCCGCCATGAATCCGTGTACGCGCCGACGGGCCTAGGGCGATCAGGCGTAACAACCTCCCCTCTTGCCAGCCTCACTGCGCTGACTATTTAAACCTAATTCCGCGGCGCGTTGGGTGGTAACCATCTCTAGCTCGTCTGCCACCGCAAGCCGCTAGGGAAGACTTCCGCCATTGCCGATGCCCCCTGCTGAACCAACTAAATCGAGGGCCGTTCTCTGGATCCTACGTCGTTGTGAGGGAAGTGGTCGCACTCACCAGGCGGGGACATCGATCAAAGGAACCAACCCATCCTCTGGTGACTCTCGGGTGCCGCAGGGGCACACCTCACCATGAACACGGCTACAACCACCTTCAGGCCGGTATGTTTCCCTCCTTCTGCTTTTCCCGATTCCTAGATTGTGCACGTCTGTTTTAGCTAGGTTCGGTGGTGTAGTCCATCAGGAATAGCTCACCGGAGCTTGGGGGTTATCACCGGGTCATTCCTCGCCGCGGACGGGAAGCGGGGCGGCGAATTGGGCACCACTTGTGGGTGAAGCTGATTCGAGCCGTGGTGTTTGATACCGAAGGCCGCTAGAATCATGGACTAGGGCATGGGCGTTCGACAATGAGCGTCGCCGGCGATGTCGCCGCCGTGGGGTTGTTGGCGCTACCAGATTTGGGGGATGGTGGTGCCGATACGCGCAAACCGTTGGATTCAGAAGGGCCGGCTAGGATTAGAACTCCAAGTACCTGTTTGACGTAATCGGCTCAGGGCGTCAATCTATGGTTGAACGGCCCTGATTGCTCACACGTTATCATTTGATGAGGATCGCTAGTTGGCGATCCGATGGCCCAGAATGCGTACAGCTTCGTTGCCCTAGCAATCTAATCTAAGGCGTTCGGTGTGGATCGATTGGCCGATATCGCTTCGTACCTCTTTGCATGTGCACCTTTGCAAAAGAGACCCCTAGTTTAAACGGAATCAACCCACCGTCCGTTCCCGTTTCAATACCATTACATTCAAGTCTAGATTTTTATGCTAGAGACCTCGCACTCTCTGATATTCTTGTCTGCAGCCTAGAGACTTCAAAAGAAATTCAAAATTAAAACAAAAATTGAATTATATTATGAAAATAATTCCAAGAACTTGTGTAAATCATAGTAAATTCATTTTAATTCCTTTTTTCATTTTATTTATCATATTAATATTGTTTATCACTTAGTCACACTGTTTTAGCATGACACCCATATTAAAATTGATCACTTAATTAATTTTGTACCAAACACATAAAACCCTTGAAAAATCATAACTTGAAATCCGTAACTCTGAATTTAGGTATTCTTGTTCCTATGATCTCGTTTTGATGCGTAGATTATTATTATGTATTATGTATTCATGTTTGGTGTGATTTCCATCTATCCTTTGTACCATGTTTGTTTATATTGTGGTGAGTAGACGAGCCAGTGGGCGAGGATTCAGGTGTTCAGCAGGTAGAAGTTGCTGAGCAGGAGCTCATTAAATGCAACTTGTGCCCTTGACCACTTTTATTTACCCAGTAATGTTCTCTATAATCATTTTATCATGCATAGGCTTAATTTTGATGGGACCCAATAGGTCACCCTAGTCTGGTTATCTTTACACCTTGTTTACCCCTGAACTTTTGGGTGATCTTTGCTATTGCTATATATGGTTTTGGGTGTTGAGACAACTATTACACAAGATCATTCTTTATTATTGTTCTATTTTTGTTCATGATAAGATCATTATGTTAATTGGAACATGGAGCTTAACTTGAGAAACACATGCCACCACAAGGGTGCAATGGGACACCCTTGGCTGACTAATTAGGAAAGCTAGTGGAAGACTACCTTAGCAGAAATGGGCAAGGGCAGTAGGGGAGTTGGCGTGTAGGGAGGTTCTCAGGTTGATTTTGCTGCGATGGCGGTCAGACGGGGGATTCCTGCATTGCTCTTCCTAGAACTGTAGCGGGTTTTCTGAAGCTAGTGGAACTTTGTAAATGCCTCGTAGTGGATCCCTGGCCATTCACCTCGGAAGTGTCTAAGGGCCTTGCAAACCTAGGCTAGATGGGATACATGACTTGTGGGTACAGGATACAACCTCTGTAGACTGTAAAACTGGTGTACTAGCCATGCTCGCGGTCATGAGCAGCTCTGGACTCTTGCATGATTAATTGGAATTAAATTCAATTTGTCATTTGCATCGCATTGTGGTTTATTATTAATTTTGATCTATTATTACTCTAGTTTGGTACTACTTACATTTAGTAACTGCTAATAAAATTTGACCAACTTATTAAAAGCAATGCTTAGCTTTATCCCTTATTTGTTGATCAGCTTTACACTTCACATGAACTCCCACTTTTGGTGAGTTCATGAACATTATTCCCCACAACTTGTTGAGCAATGATCTTTTGTGAGCTCACTCTTGCGATATATAAACCCCCCACAGGAGAAGAACAGGTGGTCCAAGAGGAGCCTTACAACGAGGAGTACGAGCTCATCTAGGTGGCGTCTCCCAGTCTACTTAATGGCGCCAAGGAATAATATTTAGTTCGCTTTATTGTTATCATCTATTTTTGTAAGACTTCCGCTATGTAATAATGATACTTGTGACATTTATCTCTATATACTTTGTCATTATATGTGATGTTCTTCTTTGGCGCGCATATGAGACGCACCCGGCTTTATCCCTTAAATCCGGGTGTGACAGAAGTGGTATTAGAGGAAATGTTGACTGTAGGACGAAACCTAGATAGACCTGGACAAAACCCTTACATACTTGCCTTACTCTGATTCTTTCTATACTTATCTTGATCATGTCTCACCTTTTGCTGTTCCACTCTAACTATTCTTATCTTTTCTATTCTAGAAAGACAAGAAGGATTTCACACCTTGGGATCCTACATTTATGACTCTTTGAAGAGATAGGAGACCTAAGACAAAATTAAAATTATTTTCTCTATCTAAAGTGTTTGGATGCTTGTTCTGATGATAAATGCCTGATTTGCTTCTTTGATTGATTGAAATAGTATAGCAGGGCATTTTAGCATGTACCACCATAAGGTAATGTATTAGCCTTAGTGGGTGACACACTAATCTACTAAAACCCCCAAAAGATCATGTCTCGTAATTACTCGCCTTGTCTATAATTATATCTTTCCATGTGTTTCTAACCCAGATGGTCAATACCAGGAAGGGAGGCGGAATTGATCTACCTGCCAACCCACACAACAAGAGGATTGTTAGACAACAACAAGCAGAAATGGATCCTCCACTGACTGGGACAGATCCAGTGGTTGTAGCTCAGATGTAGATGCTGTAGCATATGTCAAACGCTATGACCAAAATGCAAGCTCAGATGAGGCAACAACGCCAGGAGATGCGGCAGGAAAGGAAGGAGATGCGAGAAGAGATGAGGCAAGAGAGAATGGTACGACAGCAACAACCACCAATGCCTTCACCGCCACCACCAGCTCCACCCCGGGACAAGCACCGGGAGTTCAAGGGTCACAAGCCACCTACATTCACTAGCTCTCCAGATCCGATACATGCTAATGATTAGTTGAAATCAGTGGAGAAGATGCTGAATATCGCTCAATGCTCTGACCGGGAGAAGGTGCTCTATGCTTCTGGTCATCTTATTAGACCCGCTGCTGATTGGTGGGACTCTTACACTGCTGCCCATGATGCTGCCAATAATATCACCTGGGCAGAATGAAAGGGAAACAGGGTCAAACCTTTTCCTAAATGATTTTGGTGGTTGAAATGCCCAACACAAATAATTGGACTAACTAGTTTGCTCTAAATTGTATATTCTACAGGTGCTAAAGGTTCAACACAAACCAATAAAAATATCCAAGTTAGGTTTCAAAACAAAGGAGCAAAATAAACCGAAGAGAACCCTGGTCTAGCGCACCGGACTGTCCGGTGTGCCACCGGACACTGTCCGGTGCCCAGGGCCGTACTCCTTCAAACTTGCCACCTTTTGGTTTCTGGAAAGCCGCTTCGCTATAATTCACCAAACTGTCCGGTGTGTCACCAGTGTAACACCCCAGGTGTTACTTAGAGTTTTCCACTCAAGGCCACACAAGTAAACCTATCATCACATGTGGTTTAGTTTGAGCAAAGTACCCCAAACTTAGAGCTCAAAATCCTAAGTAAGTGCACCCCATCTTAGAAGTCATACCTTGGTTTGTCATGCACATATTAGGGGGAGAATTTCCCAAACCCTAATTCAAACCCCTTTGGACAAGTGGAGCACTAGAGGTAAGTATGATCAAAAGGCTATGAAAACCCCATGATCATGACTTGGGCCAATTATAAAAGTTGTAGTACACTTGATACCCTACAAATAATAGTAAGAAAGTGACCCCAAAAATATTTCAGAAAAACCCCAAAAGGTTCACAAAAGGGTTGAGCACAAAAGAAAAATCAGAATTTTTCTAAGTCTAAAACCAACCCATTTTCAAAGATCAAACATGTTCACCCTCATTCAAACTTCAAAACCATTTGACCCAATTGACAAAGTGGCGCCAAAATACCTCTAGAATGCCCTAGAAAAGTTTGAACCCAACCCTAGGTCGTTTGACACGACTTGGCACGAGTTTTGTCTCAGTTTGGACAGAGGCAACTTCTCACCCCTATCTCTCCCTACCACGACCGTATCTTGGCTTGGGACACACATCAAAAAAGTAGGATATGGTGCAGGGAAGAGATCGTCCACAGTGGTTTTGCCAAGATCTTCACGCTAAGGTGCCCCAATCGACCGTTGAACCATGGCAGAAGCAAACGCACACGTGTTCGACGTGCTCTGAGCTCGCCAGGGCACGCCCGACGCGCGCCCCCGCATTCCCCACGTCGTGCCAAAGCCGAGCCGGCGCCGCTGCCCGCGCCCGCGCCTATAAAACCCCTAGGGACTTCGACCGTACTCCTCCACGCACGCTCGACCTCACCGGAGCACCAGATCACCGGCATTGCACCGTGCACGGCGTGCCCGCGGCCACCCGATCCCCCGCCACCGTAGACCGGCCAGCAGAGCCTCTCCCAGCCGCGTCCAACCCTCGGAATAGACCGTACCTGCCTCGGTGAAGCTCCCCGAGCAAGGAATCAAACTTTGCCTCGCCGAAGAAGCTAGTCCACGGTCGCCGGACTTCACCCGATCGCCGGTGAACGTAGACCAAGCTCCACGGTGAGTTGTTCTTCAATTCCTTGCACGTGTCGACTCACCAACACCCTGTGAAGCTTCCTGTGCCCTTGGATTGACCTATGTCGCCATGGTTAGGCCGGAGCACTCGCCGCCGACGAGTTCACCCGCCTGCGCACGTGGACCGATCGATTCTGGCCACCACCGCCGTCGAGCCGTACCTCGCTGTGACCGCCAGGACCTCCCGGAGCCAACCTCGCCCCTTGCCGGACCTCTCTCGCTGCCGGTAAGCCACGCCGCCCTTTTTACTCCTGCGGGTACTATTCAAATATGGGGAGGGACCGCGGGGAAGAAGAAGAAAAGGGCAGGGGGTTTTGTGCGCTATCAGCGACTTCAGGGAATAGTGGCGCAGGGGTATAACTGATAGAGTTAGTTTAGAAAGAACCCAACGTCTTCGATGCAAAGTGGTTTTCCAGGAAAACTTTTTAATAATCTGATTTAAATCCAAATAGAACTTGAAAAATTCGTAACTTCACTTTTGTTTACCCAAATTGAGCCAAACCAATTTTGCTAGATCCTATATAATGTAAACTATTGAGGAAAAATATAAAACCCCTAAGTGTTATAGAAAACTTTAAAGTTTTGAATTAAATGATTAACTGGTCAAAAGCTAAAAGAAATAAGGAAAAATAGCTACACTATTAGACTGGGTTCAAGAAAATTTAGAGAAGTACTTAATCACTTCCTAACCTGTTTAAAAATAATAAACCCCTCCGCACAGCCCATTAAGGTAGAGTTTGCTATTTAAATCCCTTTTTGCTTAAAGTTAAAGAAAATAAAAAGGGTAGTTTAAATAAAGAACTAGGGAGCACCCACATTTTTGTTAGCTTTCATAATTAGTATAGTTCACTAGAAAATTTTATTATATCCTTGTTTAGTACAGAAGAAATGAAATACCTTTTATTTTAAGAAAACAAGGAAAACTTAGAAAATCCCTAGAAAAATAACCCTGAGGAGAAAACACCCCAAACCTTGGGATAACTAATGTTTTGTTATTATGAACATAGGAAAAATATGAAATTTGTTGTTTGATATTTTTCAAATAACAAGTTAGTTATAAGTACCTTTTTGGCATGAAACTTTAAGAATTCACAACTAAATATCCAATAGGCCTTTTTCTGTGATTTTTAACACAGAGGCCTAATATCACCTATGAATCTAGGCAAAAATAAAATTTGGTGTAGAAACCTCACTTAATTCACAGCTATAGTGTAAAATGCCCTTTTAGACTTGTTTTTGTTAATTTGCACAAGTAGTATCTGAATTAGTATCCACCTCAAATTTATACGACAAACTACAGTTACAAATAGTAACCCACTGTAATTTTTATAGAATTTTTGGGCAAAGTTAAAATACTGTTATAGTTCAAACCTACACAAAAATTCATAAGTGGAAAATGAAAAGAGGAATTAATAGTAGAGATTAATGTTACCCTGACCAAACCAGCAAAACCCCTTGACTACCTACTAAAACATTTAAGAGGCATTCCAAGTCTTAATCCATTATGCTTAGGCAAGAACCTCAAACCTAAATTGATAAGCCTTAAACCCTTAGAGCCTCTTATAACCAGGAAACCCTAAGTCATCCATTAACTTAATTTTCTTCACCTAGCATGATGAATTCTAAATTCTGCATAATCATAGCATACATACTCTTACTCATTACATTCGATAGATTGCAACCTAGCTGACGGAGAGTACATCCTCATGCCGGAGCAAGGAGTTGCTCAGGAGGTAGCCCCGGATCCAGCACCAGAGCCTGCCCCAGAGGATCTGCCTGCCCCAGCTTTGGAAGGCAAGCCCCGGTTTTATGCATAACCTATTTATTATGCTATTTTACTACACTTAATGATTGTAGGATTGAATGTGCACCTAAGTGTAGGAGTTGTTTGAAACCCTAGTTGCATGATCTCAGGAATCCTTTTGTGATGAATACTAGTATGCTAGGTCGAGTAGCTGCTTTATTAATTAGGGATCTCGGTAGAAGTCGAGTGATTTTTCTAGCACTCGCGCGAGGTCAGGAATTGGTTGTATCCATTTTCATATCATAAAGATGTTGGTCTGTGGACAACGATCCATGGGGATTGGTTGTCTACGAGACGAAAAATTGGAATAAGGATTAAGGTGTGGTACCGTGTGTCAAGCGTTTGAACGTACTAAGCACATACCGAGAAATATGGTAAATCGGTAAGCCTAGTACCTGAGTGAACCTGGCAGCAGATTGCCCTCCTCACGCGACCTGAGACGTGGTCTCCCATTCCGGTTATGGTGGGTACAAGTGCGGTCACTGCACAACGGCAGTCGGGGTCAGTGAGGCTTTGTACGCCAAGGCGGTGAGTCCCTCTCTGCTGACGGGGAATCGATGGGGACGGTTGATGTGTGTGGGGATGGAGTGCCTCGCCATGTCGTGTGTTTAGGTTTACCTTGCAAGGTTTAAAAACTCGATTCAAATCGTCTGCTTCTCACAGCTAATGAGATTGCTTGATCCATGCTGCTACATTGAGTAACAAGTGGAAATATGATGACTTGGCAAAAGTTGTTGACTGCTAAAATGTTTGATACCATGTATGATTAGATAGGTATACATTTAGTCTTAAGAGAGTCACACTAAAACTTGAAAAAGCTAAAACCTGATTTATAGACTCAGCTAGTGCCTTTGGCAACCAAACCCCTCAGCCAAACAGCTGCATGTCTAGAGGTAGAGGAGTAGACTCCTCACACCGGGTAAGTCTAGCTGAGTATTAGTATACTCAGCCTTGCTTGTGGCAAAATTTTAATAGGTTCCCTGGAGGACATGGTTGCTGGAGTGACTTGGCCGTCCACCTTGCCACCGGGTTGGAGAGTCGAGTGGGACCCTGCCTCGGCAGAGAAGGAGCATGAGGAGTGATGGGACAGGCTTCCCCATCTCTCTGTTTATTTATCGCTAGTTTTATTCCGCTGCATTCCGAACAATGATGACTACTTTTGCTAAACTCCGATGATGATGTAATAAATTTAATACTCCCCAATGTATGGTTTTATGCTTTATTGTATTTGCTCTGTGCCTCACCATCGAGTGAGTACGTGGTACTTGATCCTGTTAGTGGCCTCGTCGGACTAGATCCGAGGGACTGACGTGTTATTCCTATTTAAGTGTGGTCTAGCCTCTAAGGCGGGACTTAGGCACTTAAGTTGGAATAATTCGGGCGGTCCCGCCACAACTAGACTGCCTCGTGCACCAAGCGGAGCAACGGCTCCCAACGCAACGGTCGACTTCAACGGTCACTGCTAAATGCTATAGTGCACAACAGTGCACGGCAGAGTCAGAGCGCAGAGTCAGAGCGCACCAGACACTGAACAGTAGCTGTCCGGTGCGGCACCGGACTGTCCGGTGCTCCAAGAAGTTAGAGCTACAACGGTTGAAACCGTCAGAACCCTAACGGTTGGGTGACATGGCTAGCACATCGGACAGTGTCCGGTGGCACATCGGACTGTCCGGTGCGCCCATCGATAGACATTCTCCCCAATGGTTGGTTTGGTGGTTGGGGCTATAAATACCCCCAACCACCACTACTCCAAGTATCCAAGTTTTTCAGACATCTCATTCAATACAAGAGCTAGTGCAATCAATACAAGACACAATTCAATAGAATCAAAGCCTCTCCAAGTCCCAAATCCACTCCGGACAAATAGTGACTAGAGAGAGTGTTTTGCTCGTGTTCTTTGAGCTCTTGTTCTTGGATCACTTTCTTCTTCCTCATTCTTGTTCTTCAAGTAACTTGTAATCAAAGAAAGACACACCAATTATGTGGTGGTCCTTGTGGGGTCTAAGTGACCCGATTGATTAAGGAGAAAGCTCACTCGGTCTAGGTGACCGTTTGACAGAGGGAAAGGGTTGAAAGAGACCCGGTCTTTGTGACCACCTCAACGGGGATTAGGTTCTTTGGAACTGAACCTTGGTAAAACAAATCACCATGTCATCCGCTATATTTCTTTGGTCGATTTATTTCTAACGCTAACCCCGGCTTGTAGTTGTGCTTTAAGTTTATAAATTTCAGTTTCCGCCTATTCACCCCCCTCTAGGTGACTTTCAATTGGTATCAGAGCCTGGTACTTCATTAAGAGTCTAACCACTCGAAGTGATGTCGGGAGGATCCACCAAGAGGGAGATTGAAATGGCCACAAGCCACGTGAAGGCTCCATCAAGGGAGTCCGGCTCTAAAGGAAGGGAGGAATCACCTCCCCGCGTCAAGTCACATCGGAGTGATGACAAGAAGAAGATGAAGAAAGTGGTCTACTACGAGACCGACTCTTCGTCGCCATCCACCTCCGGCTCCGACGCACCGTCCGTCACTTCTAAGCGCCATGAGCGCAAGAAGTTTAGTAAGATCCCCCTATGCTATCCTCGCATTTCTAAACACACTCCTTTACTTTCCGTCCCATTAGGCAAACCACCGGTTTTTGACGGTGAAGATTATTGTATGTGGAGTGATAAAATGAGGCATCATCTAACCTCACTCCACGCTAGCATTTGGGACATTGTTGAGTTTGGAGCGCAGGTACCATCCGTGGGGGATGAAGGATACGATTTGGACGAAGTCGCCCAAATCCGGCACTTCAACTCCCAAGCCACTACTATACTCCTCGCCTCTCTATGTCGAGAGGAGTATAATAAGGTGCAAGGGTTGAAGAGCGCCAAGGAAATTTGGGATGTACTTAAGACGGTGCACAAAGGGGATGAGGTGACCAAGATCACCAAGCGAGAGACGATCGAGGGGGAGCTCGGTCGATTCATCCTCAACCTAGGAGAGGAGCCACAAGCGATGTACAACTGGCTCAAGACCTTGGTCAACCAAGTGCGCAACCTCAGGAGCACCAAATGGGATGACCATGAAATGGTCAAGGTTATTCTTATATCACTCATATTTCGTAATCCTACTCAAGTTCAATTAATACATGGTGATCCTAGATATAAGCTAATGTCTCCCGAGGAAGTTATAGGGAAGTTTGTGAGCTTTGAGTTGATGATCAAAGGCTCCAAACAAATCGTCGAGCAAGGCGACACCTCCACACCCGAGGTGCAACCCGTCGCATTCAAAGCAATGGAGGAAAAGAAAGAAGAGTCTACATCAAGTAGGCTCCCCATCGACGCCTCCAAGCTCGATAACAAGGAAATGGCGCTCATCATCAAGAGCTTCCGCCAAATCCTCAAACAAAGGAGGGGGAAGGATTACAAACCCCGCTCCAAGAAAGTGTACTACAAGAAAAAGGGCGGCGATGCCCACGTGTGTCGGGAATGGGACTCCGACGAGAGCACCACCGACTCCTCCTCCGACAAGGACATCGCCAACATCGCCATCAATAAGGGCCTCCTCTTCTCCAACGTCAGCCACAAGTGTCTCATGGCAAAGGACGACAAAAAGAAGAAGGTAAAATCTAGAGTCTCCACTAAATATACAACATCTAGTGATGAGGGCATCTCTAGTGAAGATGAGGATGATTTGATTAGTCTTTTTGCCAACCTTAACATGCAACAGAAGGAAAAGCTAAATGAATTGATAGGTGCTATTCATGAGAAAGATGAACTCTTGGATATCCAAGAGGAATTCCTTATTAAGGAAAATAAGAAACATGTTAAGGTAAAGAATGCTTATCCTCAGGAAGTAGAAAAGAATGAAAATTTGACTAAGGAGCTTAGCATTTGCCATGACACCATTTCCAGCCTTAGAGCTGAGAACACTAGTTTAATTGCAAAGGTTGAAAAATCAAATGTTTGCCATGATTCAATTGGCAATCTTAGAAATGAAAATACTAGTTTAATTGCTAAGATTGATAAATTGAATGAATCAATTTCTAGCCTTAAGACTGAGAATGATAAGTTAATTTCTAAGTCTAAAGATTTGAATGTTTGCAATATTTCTATTTCCAATCTTAGAAATGAGAATGCTATTTTACATGCTAAGATTGATGAATTAAATGCTTGCAAACCATCTACATCTACTGTTGATCATGTCTATATTTGTACTAGATGTAGAGATATTGATGTTGATGCTATTCATGATCACCTAGCTTTAATTAAAGAACAAAATGATCATATAGCGCAACTAACTGCTAAAATCAATGAGCATGAGATTTAGAATGAAAAATTTAAATTTGCTAGAAGCATGCTCTATAATGGGAGACGCCCTGGCATCAAGGATGGCATTGGTTTCCAATAGGGAAGCAATGTCAAACTTAATGCCCCTAAAAGATTGTCTAATTTTGTTAAGGGCAAAGCTCCCATGGCTCAGGATAACGAGGGTTACATTTTATATCCTGCTGGTTATCCTGAGCATAAGATTAGGAGAATTCATGCTAGGAAGTCTCATTCTGTTTCCCATCATGCTTTTATGTACAAGAATGAGGCATCTAGCTCTAGGCATTCTACCCATGTTAAAATGCCTAAAAAGAAACCTCCTACTACATCAAATGAACCTAATGTTTCATTTAAAACTTTTGATGCATCCTATGTTTTAACTAACAAATCAGGCAAAGTAGTTGCCAAATATGTTGGGGGCAAACACAAGGGCTCCAAGACTTGTGTTTGGGTACCCAAGGTTCTTGTTTCTAATGTGAAAGGACCCAAGACCATTTGGGTACCTAAGAACAAGGCCTAAACTTGTTTTGTAGGTTTATGCATCTGGGGCTTAAGTTGGATAATTGATAGCGGGTGCACAAACCACATGACAGGGGAGAAAAGGATGTTCTCCTCCTACGAGAAAAACAAAGATCCCCAAAGAGCTATCACATTCTGGGACGGAAATCAAGGTTTGGTCAAAGGACTTGGTAAAATTGCAATATCTCCTGACCACTCTATTTCCAATGTTTTTCTTGTATATTCTTTAGATTATAACTTGCTTTCAGTTTCTCAATTATGCAAAATGGGTTACAACTGTCTTTTTACGGATATAGGTGTTACTGTCTTTAGAAGAAGTGATGATTCAGTAGCATTTAAGGGAGTATTGGAGGGTCAGCTATACTTAGTTGATTTCAATAGAGCTGAACTCATTACTTGCTTAATTGCTAAGACTAATATGGGTTGGCTTTGGCATCGCCGACTTGCCCATGTTGGGATGAAGAATCTTCACAAGCTTCTAAAGGGAGAACACATTTTGGGACTAACCAATGTTCATTTTAAGAAAGACAGGGTTTGTAGCGCATGTCAAGCAGGGAAGCAAGTTGTTGTCCATCATCCACACAAGAACATCATGACGACTGACAGGCCCCTTGAGCTACTCCACATGGATCTATTCGGCCCTATAGCTTACATAAGCATCGGCGAGAGTAAGTACTATCTAGTTATTGTGGATGATTATTCTCGCTTCACTTGGGTGTTCTTTTTACAGGAAAAATCACAGACCCAAGAGACCTTAAAGGGATTCTTGAGTCAGGCTCAAAATGAGTTCAGATTAAGGATCAAGAAAATAAGAAGAGACAATGGGACAGAGTTCAAGAACTCTCAAATTGAAGGCTTTCTTGAGGAGGAGGGCATCAAGCATGAGTTCTCTTCTCCCTACACACCTCAGCAAAATGGTGTAGTGGAGAGGAAGAATAGAACTCTATTGGACATGGCGAGGACCATGCTTGATGAATACAAGACTCTGGACCGGTTTTAGGCTGAGGCGATTAACACCGCCTGCTACTCCATCAACCGGCTCTACCTTCACCGAATCCTCAAGAAGACATCATATGAACTTCTAACCGGTAAAAAGCCCAATGTTTCATATTTTAGAGTCTTTGGTAGCAAATGTTTTATTCTTATTAAAAGAGGTAGAAAATCTAAATTTGCTCCTAAGGCTGTAGAAGGCTTTTTACTAGGATATGATTCAAACACAAGGGCATATAGAGTCTTCAACAAATCCACTGGATTAGTTGAGGTTTCTCGTGACATTGTGTTTGATGAGACTAATGGCTCCCAAGTGGAGCAAGTTGATCTTGATGAGCTAGATGATGAAGAGGCTCTGTGTGTCACGCTAAGGAACATGTCCATTAGAGACGTGTCCTAAGGAACCTGAAGAGCCAATTCAAGCACAAGATCAACCGTCATCTTCCAATCAAGCATCTCCACCAACTCAAGATGAGGATCAAGCTCAAGACAATGAAGATGAAGAACAATAGGATGAGCCACCTCAAGAGGATGACAATGATCAAGGGGGAGATGAAGTTGATCAAGACAAGGAAGAAGATTAAGAAATACAGGGTCAAAGACTGCCACACCCAAGAGTCCATCAAGCGATTCAAAGAGATCACCCCGTGAAATCCATCCTCGGCGATATTAATAAGGGGGTAACAACTCGATCTCGAGTCGCTCATTTTTGTGAACATTACTCTTTTGTGTCTTCTATTGAGCCATACAGGGTGGAAGATGCATTAAGAGATTCGGATTGGGTGTTGGCAATGCAAGAGGAACTCAACAACTTCACAAGGAATGAGGTATGGCATTGAATTCCACGTCCTAATCAAAATGTTGTAGGAACCAAGTGGGTATTCCGTAACAAGCAAGATGAGCATGGTGTGGTGACAAGGAACAAAGCCCGACTTGTAGCCAAAGGATATTCACAAGTCGAAGGTTTGGATTTCAGGGAAACCTATGCACCCATAGCTAGGCTTGAGTCAATTCGCATATTACTTGCCTATGCTACTTACCATGGCTTTAAGCTTTACCAAATGGACGTGAAAAGTGCCTTCCTCAATGGACCAATCAAGGAAGAAGTCTATGTTGAGCAACCTCCTGGCTTTGAAGATAGTGAGTACCCTAACCATGTATATAAACTCTCTAAGGTGCTTTATGGGCTCAAGCAAGCCCCAAGAGCATGGTATGAATGTATAAGATATTTCCTTATCACTAATGGCTTCAAAGTCAGAAAAGTCGATCCTACTCTCTTTACTAAGACTATTGCAAATGATTTGTTAGTCTGCCAAATTTATGTTGATGATATCATATTTGGGTCTACTAACAAATCAACTTGTGAAGAGTTTAGTAGGATTATGATTCAAAAATTCGAGATGTCTATGATGGGGGAGTTGAAGTATTTCCAAGGATTTCAAGTAAAGCAACTCCAAGAGGGCACCTTCATTAGCCAAACCAAGTACATTCAAGATATACTTACCAAGTTTGGAATGAAGGATGCCAAGCCCATCAAGACACCCATGGGAACCAATGGGCATCCCGACCTCGACACGGGAGGTAAATCCGTAGATCAAACGATAATACCGGTCGATGATAGGATCTTTACTCTATTTATGTGCATCTCGACCGGATATTATGCTTTCCGTATGCACGTGTGCAAGGTTCGAAGCCGATCCTAAGGAAGTTCACCTTAGGGCCGTGAAAAGAATCATGAGATATTTAGTTTATACACCTAAGTTTGGAGTTTGGTACCCCAAGGGATCCAATTTTGATTTAATAGGTTATTTAGATGTTAATTGGGCAGGGTGTAAAATTGATAGAAAGAGCACATCAGGGACTTGTCAGTTTTTGGGAAGATCCCTGGTGTCTTGGGCTTCAAAGAAACAAATTCAGTGGCTCTTTCTACCGCCGAAGCCGATTACATTGCCGCATGCCATTGTTGCGTGCAATTGCTTTGGATGAGGCAAACCTCAGGGACTATGGCTACAAATTGAGCAAAGTCCTTCTCCTATGTGACAATGAGAGTGCAATTCGCATGGCGGATAATCCCGTTGAACACGGCCGCACTAAGCACATAGCCATTCGGTATCACTTTTTGAGGGATCACCAACAAAGTGGGGATATCGAGATTGCCTATGTTAGCACAAAAGAACAATTAGCTGATATCTTTACCAAACCTTTAGATGAGAAAACATTTACCAAACATAGGAATGAGCTAAACATTCTTGATTCTCAGAATTTTGATTGACACTTTGCACACATAGCTCATTTATATACTTTTGATCACATCTCTTTTATGTCTACGACTAATGTGTTTTCAAGTGTATTCCATGCTAAGTCATAGATTGAAAGGGAAATGGAGTACTCGGCGAAGACAAGGCTTCCACTCCACTCTATCGGTATTATTTACCCTTCGCCGTCATTCCAAACCGCTCTCCACTTTGGTATAATCCTCACTCATATTTATGTATACCATTGGGGGAGAAAATCAAAGGGCTCTCAAACGACTCCGTTTTTGGTGATTAATGCCAAAGGGGGAGAAATATTAAGCCCAAAGCAAAAGGACCGCACCACCACCAATTTCAATTTTTTCGAAATAAAGTTTTCAATTGGTATCTACATTTCAAATTGATATATGGTTTCAAATATTTTTCAATTGGTATCTAAATCTTTTTCATATTGGTAAAACCCTCTTGAACACTAAGAGGAGAATTTCATCCAGGGGGAGTTTTGTTTAAGTCAAAGGAAAAGCATTTGAAACAGGGGGAGAAAAATTTCAAATCTTGAAAATGCTTCTCGAAATCTTATTCATGTACCTTTGACTATTTGCAAAAATAATTTAAAAAGATTTTCCAAAAGAATTTGCAAAAACAAAACAAGTGGTGCAAATGTGGTCCAAAATGTTAAAAGAAAGAAAGCAATCCATGCATATCTAGTGAAAGTATAAATTGGTTTAATTACATGCAACCTTTGCACTTGCCTTACGAAAAATAGTTCAATTCTGCACTTATATATTTGCTTTGGTTTGTGTTGGCATCAATCACCAAAAAGGGGGAGATTGAAAGGGAAATAGGGTCAAACCTTTTCCTAAATGATTTTGGTGGTTGAAATGCCCATCACAAATAATTGGACTAACTAGTTTGCTCTAGATTGTATATTCTACAGGTGCTAAAGGTTCAACACAAACCAATAAAAAGATCCAAGTTAGGGTCCAAAACAAAGGATCAAAATAAACCGAAGAGAACCCTAGTCTGGCGCACCGGACTGTCCGGTGTGCCACCGGACAATGTCCGGTGCCTAGGGCCGTACTCCTTTAAACTTGCCACCTTCGGGTTTCTGGAAAGCCGCTCCGCTATAATTCACCAGACTGTCCGGTGTGTCACCGGACTGTCCGGTGCACCAAGCAGAGCAACGGCTCCCAACGCAACGGTCGACTTCAACGGTCACTGCCAAACGCTACAGTGCGCAACAGTGCACGGTAGAGTCAGAGCATAGAGTCAGAGCGCAGAGTCAAAGCGCACCGAACACTGAACAGTTGCTGTCCGGTGTGGCACCGGACTGTCCGGTGCTCCAAGATGTCAGAGCTCCAACGGTCAAAACCGTCAGAACCCTAATGGTTGGGTGACGTGGCTGGCACACCAGACAGTGTATGGTGGCGCACCGAACTGTCCGGTGCGCCCATCGACAGACAGCCTCCCCAACGGTTGGTTTGGTGGTTGGGGCTATAAATACCCCCCAACCACCACCACTCCAAGTATCCAAGTTTTTCAGACATCTCATTCAATACAAGAGCTAATGCAATCAATACAAGACACAATCAATAGAATCAAAGCCTCTCCAAGTCCCAAATCCACTCCGAACAAATAGTGACTAGAGAGAGTGTTTTGCTCGTGTTCTTTGAGCTCTTGATCTTGGATCGCTTTCTTCTTCCTCATTCTTGTTCTTCAAGCAACTTGTAATCAAAGAAAGAGACACCAATTGTGTGGTGGTCCTTGCGGGGTCTAAGTGACCTGATTGATTAAGGAGAAAGCTCACTCAGTCTAGGTGACTGTTTGAGAGAGGGAAAGGGTTGAAAGAGACCCGGTCTTTGTGACCACCTCAACGAGAATTAGGTTCTTTGGAACCGAACCTCGGTAAAACAAATCACCGTGTCATCCGCTATATTTCTTTGGTCGATTTGTTTTCCCCTCTCTATCGGACTTGGATTTATTTCTAACGCTAACCCTGACTTGTAGTTGTGTTTTAAGTTTATAAATTTTAGTTTCCGCCTATTCACCCACCCCACTAGGCGAATTTCACAGAATTTGCTACTCAGTTCAGAAACTACCATATTCTTGCTGAACTGATGAAAATCAAGAAGAAGGAATTCTTATCACTAAAGCAAGGCAACATGTCAGTCAGCGAATATCGTGACAAATTCATTCAGCTATCAAGATATGCTCCAGATGAAGTTGCTGAGGATAAAAGAAAATAGGAGCATTTCATGGAGGGACTTAATGGACCACTTCAGTATTCACTGGTTGCTCACACCTTTCCATCATTCCAGAGGCTCCTAGACAAGGTATTAGCTATTGAACACAAGCGTGTTCAGCTAGGTAAAATGAAGAGGAAGGCTATCGTCCAGGGGCAAGGGAGCAGTAGCATTCGTCCTTGCTATGTTCCGCCCCAGGGTACACTAGCTCGTCCTGAATGAGGATAGCGACCAGCTCAGTACGCACCACAGGGGACTCCACAGACTCCACACACTCGTCAGGCTGCCCCCACTGGCAACCCGGTGAGACCTGTAGGACAGAGTACAGGCACCACATGCTTCAAGTGTGGTCAGGTTGGTCACTATGCAAATGTCTATCCGAAGAGGGTTCCCAGCACACCCATCCAAAACAAGCAACCAACTCCAGGTTCTGGCAAGGGATTCAGCATTGCCAGGGTCAACCAAGTTAGTGCTGATGCTACCGCTGATGGAGCTGATATCACTATTGGTATGTTTTATATTAATTCAATTCCTGTAGCTATATTATTTGATTCTGGAGCTACGCATTCGTTTATTTCTGCTCGCTATGCCAACAGAAATGAGTTGCCCCTTCAAAATATGCAAAAGCCACTAATAGTAATTACCCCTAAAGAGCATGTTGAAGCAAATTATATGACCAACAGATTAACCTTGACAATTATGGGAAGGGAATTCTGGGCTACACCTAAGTATTAGAGGAAAGCAGTATAGATCTCATACTTGGTATGTCCTGGTTAAGGAAGGCCAAGGCAGTTATACATTGTGCTAGGGGAACCGTAGAACTTACCAGTCCAAAGGGAGAAAGATTTGAAATCGAGATTACCATAATTGCCTCTACCAGACCTGTCGTATATCTATTAGATGGGAAATTTGTGGGTAGTAACATCCGTGTGGTTATTGATTTCCTCGATGTCTTTCTAGAGGAATTACCTGGGATGCCACCAGATAGGAAAGTTGAGTTTGTCATTGATCTCTTACCTATAACCGCTCCTATTTCAAAAAGACCATACAGGATGTCAGTAGAAGAACTAAAAGAACTTAAGAAACAATTAATAGAGTTACAGGAGGCGGGGTACATTCGTCTGAGTTCCTCACCTTGGGGAACGCCGGTTATGTTTGTACAAAAGAAGGATGGTTCACAAAGGATGTGTGTGGATTATAGATCACTTAATGATGTTACAATTAAGAACAAGTATCCTTTACCTCGTATTGAAGATTTATTTGATCAGATGAGAGGTGCTAGGGTATTCTCTAAAATTGATCTCAGATCGGAATACCATCAAATGAACATTAGGCCATCTAAAATTCCTAAGACGACTTTCTCTACCCGATATAGTTTATATGAGTTTACAGTCATGTCATTTGGCTTAACTAATGCACCAGCCTACTTCATGAATCTGATGAATAAGGTGTTCATGGAGTATCTTGATAGATTCGTTGTGGTATTCATCGACGAGATTCTTATTTATTCCAAGAATGATAGTGATTATGAGGAACATCTGTGGATGGTGCTACAGAAGCTACGGGACAATTAGCTCTATGCCAAGTATAGCAAGTGTGAATTCTCGATTGACGAAGTGCCATTCCTTGGACACATCATCTCTAATGGTTGAATATCAGTGGACCCTGCTAAAGTGAGGGAGATAGTGGCATGGAAGATACTAAACATGATTACTGAAATTTGGTGTTTCTTGGGACGTGCAGGGTATTACAGGCGTATTATTGAAGGATTCTCCAAAATTGCTAAGCCTATGATCTCACTATTAGAGAAGGGAAAGGAGTTTAATTGGTCTCGTGAATGTCAAGATAGTTTCAATCAACTGAAGTTAAGATTGATGTCACCCCCAGTGTTGATTCTGCCAGATCTACAGAAGGGATTTGATATATATTGTGATGCGTGCCGCTAGGGCTTGGGATGTGTTCTTATGCAAGGACATGTCATCGCCTACGCGTCTCACCAGTTGCGGAAACATGAGTTGAACTACCCCACTCATGACTTAGAACTGGCAGCCATAGTACATGCTCTCAAGATTTGGAGGCATTATATAATGGGAACTAAGTGCCAAGTCTACATTGATCATAAGAGCTTAAAGTATATCTTCACTCAGAAGGATCTCAACCTCAGGCAACGTCGTTGGTTGGAGCTCATTAAAGACTGTGACTTGGAGATTCACTATCATCCGGGCAAGGCGAATCTGGTTGCGAATGCCTTGAGTCGGAAGGAGCATGTCCATGTAGCTATTGTCGCCCAGCTACCCGATGAGTTAGTAGAAGATTTTCGAAGTCTCAACTTGGGAATAGTTACCCACACCGAAGGGATCACTATTGAAGTAGAACCTACCTTGGAGCAAGAAATACGCAAGGGTCAGATCGGTGATGCTAAAATCCTAGAAATCAAAGATCTGATTGTTGAAGGTAGAGGTCTAGGCACAATATAGTTCATGAACCAGATATGTGTTCCTGAGATAGATAGCCTTCGAGAAACCATACTGAAGGAAGCTCATGACTCTGATTACTCTATTCATCCTGGTAGCACTAAGATGTATCAGGATCTAAAGCAAAAGTATTGGTGGTATGGGCTGAAAAGAGATGTAGCTGCACACGTGGCTGTGTGTGATGCTTGTCAAAGAGTCAAAGCTGAACATCAAAGACCAGCTGGACTACTACACCCCTTAAAAGTACCCAAATGGAAGTGGGAATAAATTGGTATGGATTTCATTACTGGGTTGTGTCACACCCAGTTTTGGAAGGTAAACTGAATGCGAACCATGTATGTGCCAGGATCAGAACTCACGTACATAGCGATTACATAAATGACTCATCATAGCATAATGCTTTGAATAACAATGAAGAATAAGTAATAATATTAAAGACTAGAGTCATTTACATAATATAAATCAAAGTACACGGAATCGAAACGTAGCCAACGTAAATTAACCCACCACAGGTAGCTGACTGGGGGAGGTCGCTAGCCTAATCCTCGAACTCATCGACGTCCTAGAACTCCTGGAGATCCGCCTCGACGCCTTCTTCTTTACCTGAGCATAGATTGCACCAAAGGCAACCTAGTGTTTTGTGAAAGCAAGGGTGAGTACACATCAACGTACTCAGCAAATGTTCCGTTTGGCTGAAGTGGACTAGCTTTATGTGGGGTTAAGGTCAAAGCAGTTGCTTTTAGTTGGTCAAGTATTTATTATTAGTGGAAGCCAAGTTTTATCATATAACCAACCTGTGAATCATTTCCTCATCGAGGAAACATCATTATCATCATCGAACCAAAACCATTAATAGAACCATCGAATCTCATATCATATGTATCTCTAATCAAAGAGGATCCCAAGGCCGCTCATAACCGTGAGCACGGCTGATATATTAGTTTCTAACCCTCTACAGAGGTCGCACACTTTACCCACAGTGATTCCCATTCTGCCTGGAGATCATGACTCTCCATTGATCACTAGCAAGGTGACCTAGCAGGGTCTCACTACGTAGCCTTTACAAAGATTTCCTAGAGGTTATAGCCGCCCGTTAGGTTTCTTCAGTTTGATAAACACAGTACATCTCCCCAAAGGAAGGGTGACTAACAAAACCAAATCAAGAACCTCTGCAACCAGCCTCGGCAGAGCAAGTACTGTGCCCGGACCCCATTGACGGCCCTACAGCGAAGCCAACTACTCCTCTGGTTCCTCTAATTAATCAGCTAAGGGCATCCCATTCCACCCTCATGGTTGCACTGTTATCTTGGGTTGTCACTCCCCGAACAGGTCCTTACAGAGAGGTACTCAGGAAAAAGGCCTGAGCCCCCTAGAGTATCACAAGATCATCAACATAATTAGGATAACGGTATCGTATCATAAATGTTCACATCATGTTCATTGATTAAAGTAAAGCAATAGCATAAAGCTAGCCATAATAACCCAAAAGGTAATCAAGGACAAGGTAAATGGAAAGCTAGTCAATCCTTAGGTTTCATAAAGTAATGCAGGACAGTGAATTATAAGTGAATGGGACATAATGGGTCAGGGGATACTTGCCTTCACCAAACAGATGCTCAGGGTCTTCAACTTTGTAGAACTCGAAGAACTTGATCCCACGATCGTCAAAGCTTGACCGTCAATTCCTCGAAGCTTGCAAATGGATCACAGTCTCGCGATGACGGCGGACGACCGGACGGGCTCGCGGCGAAGCACGAGGATGGCGATGTTGCTGCTGTGCCGGGGTCGCGTAATGGCCGAGTCGGGGATGCATAGGCCGCGCGGGACGCGGGCGCGATGAACGATGACGGTGATGGTGAGACGTCGACGCACAGCGAAGGTGTTGCGCAGGCTCATAGCGGACAAGCCACATGGATGGGGCACTGGGCGACGACATCGAGGCTTTGGCTAGGAGACGGTGAGGCATGCGGACTATGCGACACCGGTTGCGGGATGCGCTGGACCTCGCACCAGAGACGAACGAGGACGCGGCAAGGGACATGATGCACGCTGGAAGGGAGAGAGACGAGAGCACGAGGGGCTCCCGCGAAACGGCGAAGAGAAGGAACACCGGCTGAGGAACACAGGGAGCAAGAATCCGTTGGTGTCGTCGACCTCCAGCTCAGGCGCCCACGGACCCGTTGACCGTGGCTGGCCACGGTGCTGCATCGGGCCGCCAGGCTTGGCCGCACCATGGCCAGTCGAGCCATGGAGCTCACATGCACACAGGAGGCGGCCGGGCGAGCGCGCTGGGCGGGTGTGCTGGCGCGGCTGGGCCATGCCCGCGACCAATAAGAAGAGGGAGAGGGCGAGTGGACACAGGAACCAGCGTGGGCGGCTTTTGGCAATGTGGGCAGGGTGGGCGCGCAACATGGGCAAAACTCGACGTGCAGGCCATCGGTTAGGGGAAGCCGGGCTCGGACGCGCTGCTGGTGGCTGCGCAGAATTGCCCACGCACACGGACGACGCAGAGACTAGAACTAGTCTGCAGCGGTGCATGGGGCACGCCTGGCCACCAAGCACGCGACTCAGGCGCTGGGCCGCCGAGCGTGCGGCTGGGGCTGGGCGCACGACGTGCGCGCGCGAGGGACGCGGCGTGGAAAAGCAGGAGCCAGTGCCCTGGCGGCTGGGCGAGCGCGGCAGGCGGCTGGGCACGCGCGTCGCTAGGGATGGGCGCGGGATGGGCTGCGCGCGGCTTGCTGCGCCTGGGCCACGGGAAAGGCTGGCTGGGGCGCTCGCGGCATGGGCTGGCCAGGGGAAAAGCCGAGCTGGGCTAGGGAGGAAGGAGGGGCGTGCAGGGGACAGCTGGGCCAGGGGAGCTGGGCCGCCGAGAGAGAGGAGGGGCTGAGGGAGTTTTCCTTTTATTTATTTCTTTTCCTTCCTTTTTCTCTTTTTCAAAACATGTTTTAGTTTTGAATCCAAATTCAAACATGTTTCCTAAATTTTAATAAATGCACTATCACAAAGGAAAACATGCCACGACATGCTATGCAACAATCAAGGACCCCCTTATTAGGGTTTTATTTTACTAGGCTTAAACGTATACACTATTTAGGAAAAAGTAAAGAAAAGCAAGGAAAAGAAAGGGTAACACCTGAATTTGATGGATATTAGAGAAAAAAATTTATACCCCAAATTCAGGGCGTTACAGATCTAACCCCCTTAACAGGAATCTCGCCCTCGAGATTCAATAAGAGGCTAGCACAAAAATGAGGTTGGTTTATTGGTTGTTCACGGCTTTCTTGAGTTGACTTTTGACTCTGGCAACTTTAACTTGTGGACCCGTTGGTTTGACCTTCATATGTTCACGACCCACTGATGCAATTCTTGAGGTGCCCTTAGACCTATGGGTTAGGACCCACACACGCTTTCGCTACGCCACTTCAATCTTGTTGGTTGATGTTGATCACATTGTCTTCATTGCGGTTAGTGGCTAACCCCCTTAACAGAAGCATTGACACGCACTTGGTGAAGACGTTGTCGATTCTGATCTTGACAGATTAAGAGAAGTTGGAGGCTGCCAATTGGACAGGTGCAAGAGGAAAGGGTATAGATAGAAAAGGTTAGCATAGATAGATTAAAGAGAGAAAAGGGAGAGCAGCCAACTACCTAACTATATAACACTCACTTAGCGAACTGATGTTATTGCGGACCAGGGGCCACAACACATCAACACCCATTACAAAGAAGCAAATTAGTCAGCAGACATGGACAAACAGAACAAGCATGCAACAACAAGCATCTCGTTTCTATACGTAACTTTTAATTAAATGGTGGTTTTTCCTTACCAAGGGGAAACTACTCTAAGGCCATCTAAAGGCAAGGGGAATAGTAAGAAATGCAAGATAGGGGCATGAGCATAGTAAAAGATGATGCTGAAGTAAGGATTGTAACCGGCAAGGGAGAGAATGCATCCATGGTCAGGATAGGTAAAAGACCATTCTCAAATCAAGATGGGAAAGATGATAATTCAAAAGGTAGGCATAAGATAAGCATCGTGGGAAGACCTAGTGATTACTAAGGTACATGAGGTAGCAGGCAAAATGTACACCAAAAGATCGGGTTAAGACAAGACTTGCAACACGATGGAGGAGAAGGGAACGAACAAGAGCAGGGAGGGGTGAGACAACACTCTTGAACTAAAATGGGAGAGGAAGTTTCAAAATATGGGTACATGATGAGCATCAAGGTAAAGATCGAAGGATGACAAGGGTTAAGGTGATAATGGACAAACACACAACAAAGGATGTATCTTAGACAAGACTTGCAAGGTGACAAAGAAAGAGAGCAGTCAATGATGAAATCGATGAGGCATTATCCCTGAACAGGGATGGAATGGAGAAGGCTTCAAAGGGTAGTTTCAAGCTAAGAAAGAAGGTAAGGGCATAGATATTACGAGGGTTTTAAAGGTAATAACGGACCAGGATGTAGAAGAGGAGGTAAATAGGCATGAGACAAAGGATATAAGTACCATAAAGGATGGAGTTAAGACAGGACATGCAAATGGAAAAGGACAGGGTACGTCCAAGGCCAGATAGGTAAATTGCCGCTCTCAAATTGAGGTGGAAGAGAGGAGATTTTTTTAAAGAGTAGGAATAAAGGTGAGTATCAAGCCAAGATCAATGGAAGACAAGGTGAGGGTGATAGCAAACAGAAACACATCAAAGGATGGAACTAAGACAAAACTTGCGAGGCGGCATTAGGAGAAATAATCAAGGGCGAGATGGGTAACTCGCAGCTCTCAAACTGGGTTGAAAGAAAGGGGAGGCTTTTAAAGGATAAGTTCAAGGTCAGCATTTAGGTAGAAGACATAAATATCAAGGTCAAAGGTATTAACAGACAAGGGTATCAGAGAAAAGATGAAGGCATTGAAGAGCCAGTAGTATGAGTACAACAAAGAATGGAGTTAAGTAAGACTCACACCTAGCAAAGATGAGGTTCCAACCAAGGGCAGAATAAGTAAAACACTTCTATCGAATCGAGATGGGAGAGGGATTTTAAATAACATAAATAAGATAGTCATCAAGGTAGGATGGAGAGACAACAAAGATGAAGGTAGTAACAGGCAACAAAGGATGGGGTTGAAAACTCGCAAGCTACAAGGAAGAGAATACAACCAAGGGCAAATAGGTAAAATACAACTATATGATTGAGACGAGGGAGAAAAGGTTTTTTTTTGGACAGGTATAATATAAGCATCAAGGTAAGATATAGAGGTGATAAGGGTAAAGATGATAATCATGAAAAGCATAACCAAGGATAGAGTTAAGGCAAGGCTCGCGAAATGGCGAAGTGGAGAAAACAATCAAGGGTAGGATAGGTATGATTCCAATAGAAGGGTTGAAGTAAAAATTCATTACCGAAGGAAGTTACAAGGAATTAACGAGATCACCAAGGATGTGCGAAGTAAAATGAATGCTCATGGATCATCGAGAAACAAGGATGGTCAAGGGCATGCTAACTGAAATGGCTTGAACAGTCATTAGGGTATAAAGGTAGGCATAAAAAATATGATAGTATGAGAGATTTCAAGGAGATGAGCATACCAATACCAAGAGACAAGAAATTGTTGAAAGATAGCGACTAAACAACAGAAGAGGAAAGGGTCTTAAAAGACAGGAAGGTCACAGACATATAAACTAAAATGTTTAAGTAGGCAGTAGAAATTTAGAGGCAAGTATTTGAAACAAGAGTATTAAAGGGTTATAAGCATGTCAATACCAAAGAACTAGAGTTCGTGAGATGGTAGCAATTTAATGACAAAAGAGGAAAGAATCCCAACAAGACAAGAAGATTATGGTCAGGGGGCATCTACAAAGATGTCGCAAGCACAAGAGTGAGATCAGATCTAATAGATTGAGAGAAGTATAGACCATACTAGAATAAAATACTTTTTGGCAAGGGGGCATATAGGAGCACAACATAGAATTAGTCGAGGTGACTAATATTTTGAAGCAGAACCAAGGATGAGGTGAAGTAATAATCAATAAGTCCTTAAAATGGCCATTGCTACTCTAGGATAGCGGTCCTACAGTCAGCAAGGCTTTGATACCATTTATGTCACACTCGGTTTTGGAAGGTAAACCGAATGCGAGTCATGTACGTGCCAGAATCAGAACTCACGTACATAGCGATTACATAAATGACTCATCATAGCACAATGCTTTGAATAACAATGAAGAATAACTAATAATATTAAAGACTGGAGTCATTTACATAATATAAATCAAAGTACACAGAATCGAAACATAGCCAACGTAAATTAACCCACCACAGGTGTGGCGGATCCTCCCAAATTATAGGACCCACATGCACCTATCCTTGTCTCAAAGACCTCATACAGCTATGCATGTGTGCCCGATAACTTAACAGGATCAGTCCGAGTGTCCTAGGGGACTCGGATAAACCACTTACCACCAAGATCGCAACATTAAGTAAACACAAATCACATACCAAAGTTTTGCAGTGGAAATCATATTACAAAGCTTTCAAAATACAGTAAGTTTATATTATCGGAGTGATTACAAATGTGGTTAAAATATTATTCTTTGAAATGTTATAAAATATTTGTAAGCTTGGATTACATGCTAGCATAAGTGACAATCCTCAAAAAGAAGATAAAGATGGGATATACTTTTATAGGGAGGTCGAGCCCACCGGCACTTAGCACCATCAATAGCAGCACAAATCTAGTACCTGCAACTACATGGGTTCGAAAACCCTGAGTACAAAGTGTACTTTCGCAAGTCTTACCCGACTAAGGAAAAAGACTCTTAAGGATATGCTGGCTGATTAGGAATCAAGGTAATGCTAAGCAATAATCAAGTACTCATTTTGCAAAAATGCTTACTAATAGTGGATCCTTAAGCCATCTTTTAATTATTAATTTAAGTTCTTATCTGATTCTAGATTTTCCTGATCTAGAGCATTCACTTGTCCTATCTAGCTTTCTTTTAGCCAATTCATGTTTCACTTATTAACTATGATGAGTGGTCGGAGGGTCAAGTCTTCATAACCGAGGAGCAACAACGATTCGAACCGATTATACCCAGCTGGGGATCCCTAACCACACGACATATGTAGCACTTAACCCTTGCATATGTCAACCGTTCCCACAGATCCTCCACAACGTGAACCGGTCCGCGCTACCCAGGAGCACAGTACTCCTCCGTCCAGCCTCTAGCTAGGAGGGTACACGCTACTCCCACCATCTCCCACGTCCAGTGCGCGGTTGTCTTTTCACGTATGGAATAGCCGGGTTCAGGCTTACCGGGGTGTGACGGAACCTCCCAAGTCATTAGGCCCACCTATAGTTGTCCTTGTCCAACAGACATCAGACAACCCTGTAGATGTTCCTGAACCACTTGACAAGTTCGGTATCTTTTCTCTTACCTTTCCAGGAACGTTTCACCCGTCTTGCAGACATTACAGAACATCGGAGATATAGCAATGCGGAAGTGATTACATAAACTTACATTTATTTAAAAAGTAAGATTAAGTTACTTATTACAGACTAGAGTTATAAAACGAGTGCTGAGTAGTATTATTACAATACCCAGGGAGGCAAAAACTCCTCCCGATAAGTTTTACATAAAAGTTTCTTATGGAGGACCAAGTCCTCCCGCAGCTTCACTCTTGTTTATCTTCATTTGGAACCACCTTGGTACAAAAGCAACAAAAAATTGCTGCTTCCTCACCTAAAACAACAAGGGAATAAACCCTGAGTACGAAATTACTCAGCAAGCCTTACCCGACTAAAGAAAAGACTCTCAAGGGTATGCTGGTTATAAGGGAGTCAAGGTAGGGTATCTCAAGATCAAAGACTCTGTTTGCAAAAATGCTTACTAAAAGTGGATCCTTAAAAATCCAGTTTTATTGTCAAGTTAGGTAAACTTACCTATATCTAGAGTTCTTGCTAACCTAGTTCAAGCACTTGACCTACACTAGCCATTTTCTTATCCACTCTTCATCTTCACTGGATTGCTACGTGTAAGTCAGTGACCAAGTCTTCATAACCGCGAAGGTACGGCGATCCGAATCGATTATACTCAGCTGAGGATCTCCAATCACACGACATATGTAGCACTTAACCCTTGCATATGTCAACCCGCCACCGGGGTTCTTAAGACCAGATCAGGTTCATGTAAACCGAGAGCACAGATACGCCACCGTCCAGCCTCTTGCTACGGAGGGTACACGCTACTCTTGCAACCGCTCCACGCCCATTTCGTGTTATCTTATTCTGGCCTTAGTGTGCCCGAGGCAAGGCTTACCCATGACGAGGCATGTGATGAGTTAAAGGGTCCTCGGTCAGCAGGCCTACATCGAGACGGTCCTTAATCGACTCAGACGGAGACACTACACCGAGACTCTCTTCTCGTGCAAGTCACCCGCCCGGTCTCAGCTTAATCATTTAAACCCCAAAACTTGGTACCTGGCAGAGGTACATCTTTTCCGATGTTGAACCCATCACGGCCGTGATGGATTCACCATCAAGTTTTATTTTCAAAAACATCCCATCCACTTTTGCCAAATCATCTTTTGTAAAAACAAAACAATTTGTTTTTCTAAAGCAATGCTAAGCATCAAAAATCTTTTGTAAAACGGGTGATCAAGGAAGGTAATTGAATTCAAGGAAGGTAATGCAGGAATTGTTTTAGCAATCAACTCCTATCACCTAATGCATCAAGCAAGTGAAAAAGGTTTTTAAAACACAAGGAGGTGGCAAATGCACCGGGGCTTGCCTTCGTTAGTAGGTGAGTCAGGCTCAGGTCCGCAGATGTCAAAGTAGAGAGAAGACCCTGCCTGAGATTCCAAAGGTGGTGGTGCTTTCTCTTCAGTCACTTCGATCTCTTCTTCGTTTTCTAAACATAACCACATATATGTATATAAGAATGAATGCCATGTAGTGCTCATGAGAGTGCAAAGATAATAAGAACCTATTATTTAAGGTCTTGAATACAATTTTCCTTCACAGAACTCCGAGAACTTAGAGTTTCCGGAGTCAGTAAAGGAGGTCATAGAGCAGGGGTGGGGGTTTTGGGTTCTAGTTATCAAACAAGGTCCAAATCAACCCAAATTCTACCCAATGCTTCTAAATGAGGTGTAGAACTTATATAAAAAGTTTGGACATTTTTGGAATTACCATGTGTTTTCTAAAAATCCAGAACTAATGTTTTAAACTCTCTTAAATGCCTAAAAATTCCTTATTTAACCTAAAAATCATGAAACTATTTTTGTTAAATACTATGGAAAATAAGAAGTCTAGGAAAATTAGTTTGACAATTTTAGGATTTTTCTACAATTTTCTATGGATTTCTAAAGTTCTACTGAAAAAGAAAAAGTTCAAACAGTACGTGTTCCCGGTGATCTAAAGCTGCTCCGTACAAATTGGTGGTTCGGCAAGCATCACAGAGCTACAAGAGTGCTCAAACGAGGGAGAGAGGGGGATGAACTGACCGGATTGGGGCTGGCCGCGGTGAGGATCGTTTCACGGTGTTCTTGAACTCGATTGGGGAGAATGCAAAATTGGAGCTTGCTGGTGATCGGCTGGGAGCAATACTAGGTGTAGGGGTGTGTAATGATGTTGCGAAGCTAGTCACGGGCTCAATTTATAGGCAGCTTCGACGGTGGCCGGGAATTTGGATGACGATGCGCGGTGGTCGGAAAGGGGCAGGGAGGTTCCGGTGCGCATGAACCCGTGGCTAACGTCGTGGCGACCTCACCGGCGACGATGGGACGGCCCCAGAGAGTCACAGTGACACGGTGGAAAGGCAGAGCCACGTGGCGGGCAACGACGAAGGCTTGACGGCGGTGAGAACCTTTATCCATGGGCGGTGAGCAAGGGGGAAGGGATTACGGCAGGCCGGGGTGGCATCCAGCTCACCGGCGGCGAGGATCTCCTTACCCCACGATGCTATCCATCCGCTCAGACACGAATCCCAATGCCAGTGACACAAATCACGGCGGAGGGAGTCGTCGACGGTGAGGACAGTGCGCTGGTGATCTCATCCATTACAGTTACTGTACCATCGCAGAGTGTATGGAGTCGACCTGACAGACCATTTTTGAACATGATTTTCTCCCAAACCTATATGGCAACACATACCAAACTCTGCAGCAAAGTTATAGAGCTACTAACCAGCTACAAGTTTGTCATAGATGCCATGGGCAGATTCATGCTGGATCATAGTTGAATCCATGCTCAAAGTCTCAGTGGTTGCACTGTTGGTCTAAAAATTCAGACCTAGTGACCTGACAGTCCAACTTTGGACTTAATTATCTCCCAACTTTACTTAACAACTATGCTCACACCATTAAGCAAAGTTGTTCTCCAATGATTGATCTTCAATTTTGATGTGGTGACATAGGGCAAAAACCCTATAGTTTGAAAGTTACAAGGCTCAAAAGTTGATTCCTTAACACTAAAATTCAGACTTAGAATGAAATCTCAATTAGGGACCTTTTTGCAAATGAATCCAAAACTTAAGGTTTGGCTTGTAAATTCACATATGAGTGACCCAAATGACTTAAGACACTTATTTAACCTGGTTTTTGTACTTTAGTCCAAAAATGGACTAATTTTGCACATAAGCCCCTAGGGTTTGGTTTTAGGGTTTTCTAGGGTTCCAATTAGGGTTTTTGGTACCCCAGGGGTATAAATGCAATTCAACTTTATTCTTGGGATCATTTTATGACCTTTTCCTTAAAGCTTTTAGGTTTTCTCAATTTGGGTTATGTTTTACCCCTTTAATCCCCTTTTAGGGTTAAGTGCCCTATTCAAGGTCTTATTTGCAAAACACTAGGACAATACGACTTATTTGAAATTTTTACCTAGTGAATGCACTCTAGGTGTGTCAAACATATGCAATGCCAATGTTTATGATGCCATGCTCAAGTTTTAGTTATAGTAACACTAGGGGTGTTACACGGGGCATGTGGCTAGTTGCAAAGTGTCAACCACAACAGGCCTACATTGAACGGTCCTTAATCGACACATGCAGAGCACTACACCGACTCATTTCACGATGCAAGCCACCCGCCCGGTCTCATATTAATTAACTATCTCAAGTTCTGTCACACATAACAACATAGAAATTGATCAAAATAAGCTTCAAAACCCTATCTCATTAAGCAGGGCTAAGCAGCACTAATTTTTTATAAAACAAGTATCAAGGAATAATCGTTCAAATTCTCAAGGATGGTAATGCATCAATTGTTTGATCACGCAACTCCTATCACTTAATGCATCATATGAAGTGATAAAAGTTTTGTAAACAACAAGGAAAGTGGTGAATGCACCGGGGCTTGCCTTTGTTGCAGAGAAGCGCCGAAGACTAAGAAAATAAACTATCACAAGTCTTCAAGGTGATGACCAGCCTCCAAGAAATTACACCACCAAGCGATTGACCTACGGACAACGTAATCTACACGTAAAGTAAAGATGCATGCTATGATCATGATGTGATGATGAAATGGACACAGATGCAATATAAAGAATTTCAACGATAAACCCCGAGCGTATTAATCCTATACGGAAAAGTTACACTTCGCGTGTAATATTCATAAAATTCCAAAAATTCAAGGTACAAATTAATTATTTTATTATTTTCATTGGTGACTTATTTCACAATGGTATGATACTTCTAATTAAGCGGATAATTGACAACTGATGCAAAATGTATTTCTAATTACGTAGATAATTGGCGACTAACGGAATACGCTCCAATTAAATCAAATTGTACTCCAAAAAAATCTAAGTCTACGCAATATCAAAGCCGAGTGGAGATTCGCCAAAATGGTGGTGAACCTGACTCAGGCACTTTTTTCTAGCGAGCGACATACATAAATTTATTTTTCTTCCCTATCTAATTCATTCTGATCACTAATCGCACTACTGCGATTCACCCACACCATCACCAGCACAAACTTTAATATCCAAGGAAATATAAATTACCATGCCAAATATCACGACAGCTTGGCAACAAGATGAGCAAGACGTCACCACGTGTGGAATGAGCTCAGGGCGACGTCGATGTTCAGCAGCTCCACGCGACGACGCACCAGAGCATGGAATAACGGTCTCGAGCAGCAGACAACGAGCACGGCGAGCTGACGCCAAGCCAACTGCTACAGATGCCCGAGCACGAGCGTCTAGGCACTCGGCTAATGGCTAGAGCCCACGCCGAGTCAAGCAGAGAGAGACGCACGGCGCCAGATCGACGAGGGAGCTGTAGGGGTGACGTTGAAGAGGGACACGGCCATGGAGATGCCCAACGGCAGAGACGGCTGAGTGGCTCACCGGCGAGGGAGAACGCTGACCGAACCAAGGAGTAACGTCAGAGTGCGACGAGCTGAGGAGGGAGTCGACGTCCAGCGAGCAAGCGTGAAGAAGAGCGGCCGACAGGGGCGAAGCTAGGTAGAAGCTAGGGGATGCATATGCACCCACGAAATTTTACAAAACTAGTGATGCAGACCAGATTTTCACCATATATGCACCCTCTACCGGTTATTATCATGCACCCTTAAGCTATTTGCACCCTCCTCTATTTTACTCTAGCTTCGCCACTAGCGGCCGAGCACGGCGTTGGTGAACTCCGGTGCGCGTAGGAGGCAAGCAGCATCGAGGAAGCATCAAGCACGCAGGAGACGAGCAGCATCGAGGAAACATAGAGGAGTTCCAAGCTGCCGGTGGCTTGAGATAATCACGGGGAGAGATGAGCGTCCAGGGAGCCGATGTATATAGGATAAGGAGGAGGCGGTAGAAGAAATCTTAGACCTGAGCGGTGGATATTTGTTTCTAGGAGAATTCGATCGTTGGGGCAGGGCGTCGGCTGGCTGGCGTGGAGAGATGAGAGTGCGTGTGTGTCCCAGGAAATACTGATCTCCCAATAAAGAAAAAAAAAGCTTTATACATAGACTAGAAGAAACGGTGGGGATAAGTATAGAAAGAAGGCTGAGCGGTGGATTTTTTTCAGGAACCAGACGCTAGCTTTTGAGGTGAGAAGAAGACGTACGAAACATCATTTCAAATATCTCAGCACCATGCACGGAGACAAGGACAGTGAAGATATTTAATCACTTTAGAAAGATAATGATGCTAGGGTTTAATCGATAGGAAGGGATAAGATTTTTATTTATTTTTTTAGTTATTATATAATCTCTTCTAATTTGTAGTCTACCCTAACATTTATTACCGTCAGAATTATGGTACGATTTGATTAGAATTTAAACTATAAAAGTTTGAATAATTTGAACTTGCCTAAAATTTTGAAGTCGAATTTTAATCACTCTCAGGTCAGACTAAATTAGTGCAGCACGAGTTAAAAAAACCTAATTTTGATTCTTAAAATTATTATTAACCCACCTCAGCATTTATTAGTAACTAGTCCCTTGCTACTCAATCAAATAACATATTTCGTAACAAAATAAACCTTTTCTACCCAGAAATAAAATAGAGTTTTTTCCTAATTTTATTTTACATGAGATATTTCCAAGAAGCAATAACGTTATCTCCATTCTTCTCCTTTTTATATATACTAAATTATTATATCTTCTTTTGGTCGATCCTTAACATAATAATTATTTATAGTTTTGATTTCAAGGCTATGGCTCCACTTAATTAGAGTTTAAATCGCCAGGGTTTCGAATAATTCAAATTTGCACCAAATTTTGAATCCAATTTTTTTTATTTACTCGATAGTGCCAAATCCAAATCCTAAGTCGAGTTTTTAACAAAAATCGAAACATAACTTCACCCCAAATCATGCATAAGCTTTAACAAGTTGTATTATTTTAAAGTGAATGCAACACATGGTCAATTGTTATGGATGACCACATGTGATGATAATGCTCAAGATGATGCCATGCTTAAATTTTTAGTGACGCTTAACACCTAGGGTGTTACAACAGGCAGCTGACTGGGGAGGTCGCTAGCCTAATCCTCGAACTCATCGACGTCCTAGAACTCCTGGAGATCTGCCTCGACGCCTTCTTTTTTACCTGAGCATAGATTGCACCAAAGGCAACCTGGTGTTTTGTGAAAGCAAGGGTGAGTACACATCAACGTACTCAGCAAATGTCCCGTTTGGCTGAAGTAGACTAGCTTTATGTGGGGTTAAGGTCAAAGCAGCTGCTTTTAGTTGGTCAAGTATGTATTATTAGTGGAAGCCAAGTTTTATCATATAACCAACCTGTGAATCATTTTCTCATCGAGGAAACATCATTGTCATCATCGAACCAAAACCATTATTAGAACCATCGAATCTCATATCATCTGTATCTCTAATCAAAGAGGATCCCAAGGCTGCTCATAACCATGAGCACGGCTGATATATCAGTTTCTAACCCTTTGCAGAGGTCGCACACTTTACCCACAAGCCGTGATTCCCATTCTGCCAGAGATCATGACTCTCTATTGATCACTACCAAGGTGACCTAGCAGGGTCTCACTACGTAGCCTTTACAAAGATTTCTCAGAGGTCATAGCCGCCCGTTAGGTTTCTCCAGTTCGATAAACACAGTACATCTCCCCAAAGGAAGGGTGACTAACAAAACCAAATCAAGAACCTCTGCATCGAGCCTCGTCAGAGCAAGTACTGTGCCCAGACCCCATTGACGGCCCTACGACGAAGCCAACTACTCCTCTGGTTCCTCTAATTAATCAGCTAAGGGCGTCCCATTCCACCCTCATGGTTGCACTGTTATCCTGGGTTGTCACTCCCCGAACAGGTCCTTACAGAGAGGTACTCAGGAAAAAGGCCTGAGCCCCCTAGAGTATCACAAGATCATCAACATAATCAGGATAACGGTATCGTATCATAAATGTTCACATCATGTTCATTGATTAAAGTAAAGCAATAGCATAAAGCTAACCATAATAACCTAAAAGGTAATCAAGGACAAGGTAAATGGAAAGCTAGTCAATCCTTAGGTTTCATAAAGTAATGCAGGATAGTGAATTATAAGTGAATGGGACATAATGGGTCAGGGGACACTTGCCTTCACCAAATAGATGCTCAGAGTCTTCAAATTTGTAGAACTCAAAGAACTTGATCCCACGATCGCCGTAGCTTGACCGTCGATTCCTTGAAGCTCGGAAATGGATCACTGTCCCATGATGACGGCGGACGACCAGACGGGCTCGCGGCGAAGCACGAGGATCGCGACGTTGCTGCTATGCCGGAGTCGCGCAAAGGCCGGGTCGGGGCTGCGCAGGCTGCGCGGGACACGGGCGCGATGAACGATGACGGCGATGGTGAGACGTGGACGCACAACAAAGGTGCTTCGTAGGCTCACAGCGGACAAGCCACGCGGATGGGGCACTGGGCGACGGCGTCGAGGCTTCGGCTAGGCAACGGTGAGGCATGCGGGCTGCGCGACGGCGGTTGCGGGATGCGCTGGACCTCGCACCGGGGACGGACGAGGACGCGGCAAGGGACATGATGCGCGCTGGAAGGGAGAGAGACGAGAGCAGGGTGGCTCCCGCGGTACGGTGAAGAGAAGGAACACCGGCTCATTGACCTCGTCGACCTCCAGCTCGGGCGCCCACGGACCCGCTAACCGGGGCTAGCCACGGTGCCGCATCGGGCCGCCAGGCTTGGCCGCACCATGGTCGGCCGAGCCGTGGAGCTCGCGTGCGCACAGGATGCGGCCGGGCAAGCGCGCTGGGTGGGGGTGCTGGCGCAGCTAGGCCATACCCGTGGCCAAGAAGAAGAGGGAGATGGCGAGTGGACATAGGAATCAGTGTGGGTGGCTTTTGGCGATGTGGGCAGGGTGGGCGCGCGACGTGGGCGAAACTCTGAACGTGCGGGCCATCGGTCAGGGGAAGCCGGGCGTGGACGCGCTGCTGGCGGCTGCACGGAACTGCCCACGCACACGGACGACGCGGAGACTGAAACTAGTCCGCAGCGGTGCATGGGGCACGCCTGGCCTCCAAGCACGCGGTGTCGGTGCTTTGGGTCCGACCACGCACCTAGGGTTGCCCCTCGAGGTGCTTTTGGAGTAGGACGGTGTTACCGACTGTAGCTCGATGGTTCGTGCCGGATGCACGAGAAACAGTAGACAATTTTGTACATGTTCGGGCTGCTTCAGGACACGTAATACCCTACGTCCTGGTGTGGGTCTTTAGAGTGGTAGGTTACAAAGGGGGGTTCTCTAGTATGGGAGATGCTAGAGAATGGAGTAGACGGTTAAGGAGTGAGTTATGTTTTGAGGGGATGCCCCCTACGCCTTATATACTCGACCGTGGGGCGTTACATGCAGATATGATAACAACGTGAGCCTAAGTAATAGTGAACCGACTGAGCCTATCTTCCTATAATTCTGCCGACTCATCGCCATTCAGTTCCGACGCCTGAGGATGCAGCGCAAGAAAGTCAGGCTACTACTGTGGATGTTATTCAAATATGTTGGGCCGTCTGGGCTCGAGTTGATCCGATCTTGTGTTGATCTATGTCGGCGTTTCAGACCCGGGGGGGTCCCTGGACCGACGAGTGAGATTGTCGCTGCGTGCCCCTGCCCAGATGGGTTGGCGTGAGATGGAACACAAGAGGTGGGACAAGCCTTGTATTATCCTGCACCAAGGGTGCCGCTCGTAGTAGGGGTTACAAGCACGTCGCGAGAGGGAGAGAGATAGAGAGGGAGCCTGTTCGTTCGCTCCTTCCCCGCGCGAACCCCCCTCCAGGATGGCCCTGGACCTCCCTTTTATAGACGCAAGGAGAGGGTCCACACGTACAATAGGGGTGTAGCTATGCGCTAACGTGTCCGATAGAGAGATGCCTAAGCCTTGTGTACATGCCAACGTGGCTGTCGGGGGAGAGCCTAAGCCCTGTACACGTGATAGCGTGGCCGTCGGAGGAGCGCCTGAGTCCTGTAGAAGCATAGCTGGCAGTGCGGCAAGGATCCTGCTGACGTCTCCTTGCTGCCGTAAGGGGCTGAGAGCCACCGGCGTCATGGTGCACGCGGGGCACCATCATTACCCGTCACCGGGGTAAGCCAGATGGGACGCCGGTCTTGTTCCGTGTAGCCTGAGCAGGCTAGGGATAGGGTAATGATGTATCCCCTGTTGGCGCGGTTGGTCCGAGCCCAAGGTCGGGCGAGGCGGAGACTTCTCTTGAGGCCGAGGCCGGGGTCGGGCGAGGACGCGATTCCTCCCAAGACCGAGGTCGAGGACGAGTCCGGGGGTCGGGCGAGGTGGAGACCTCCTCCTGAGGCCGGAGCCTGAGGTCGGGCGAGGCGGAGCTTCCTGTTGCGCCTGAGGCCGAACTCGGTGGTTGATCGTTTCTTGTTGTCAGTCTTCGCCTGGGCGGTTGGCACGACAGTCGGAGCGGGGCGGGTGGCGCTGTTTTCCCGTCATATCGGACAGAAAGAAGAGGGGCGAAGTGACTGTGGTCACTTCGGCCTGGTCGACTGAGGCGCGTGTGTCAGGATACGGCGTCAGGCGTCCCCTACATTAAATGCTCCTGCGAAGCGGTCGGTTGGTGAGGCGGTCTGGTCAAGGTTGCTTCACAACAAAGCCTGCCCGAGCCGAGCTTCAGCAGAGCCGAGGAGGCGCCCGCTGCCTGAGGAGGCCTCGGGCGAGGCGTGAACTCATCTGGACTACTGCTCCAGCCCAAGGCTGGGCTCGGGTGAGGTCGCGTCCCTTGGGTAGACGAAGCCTTGACTTGAACCGCGCCCATCAGTTGGTCAGAGGGTGTTTACCAGCCGTGATTAGAAGTGTTGGGGGTACCCCTAATTATGGTACCCGACAGTAGCCCCCGAGCCTCGAAGGGAGTGTTGGTACTCGCTTGGAGGCTTTTGCCGCATTTTGGTGAGGGGATCGGCCTTTCTCGGTTTTTGCTTTGTTCTGGTGGGTGCGCGCGAGCGCACCCACCGGGTGTAGCCCCCGAGGCCTCGAAGTAGTGGTTTGACCAGTCTGATCATTCCCTCATGAGGCCTAGCCGTAGCCCGAGTGCATGGTCAGGTTCCAAGTTATCAAGCTGGTTCGTTGACGCTGTCAACGGTTTGGCCGTCGCCGGGTGCGAGAGCAGCCCCCGAGCCTCTGCATGGAGCGAGAGGACGATCAAGGACTTTCCCGACTTTTATCATACACCCCTACATCGCCTTTCCACAAGGAGGAGGGGGGAAAGCGCCATGTTGCCCTTGGAGGGTGCCGAACATGGTGTTTCCAGTGAGCTGCTAACGGGTGATCCAAGTGGACGCCCGTGCCCCGTTTGTTAGGGGTCGGCTGGTGGCCCAGAGGCGCGCTCCAAAAGTACCTGTGGGTGATTCGCCAGACCCAGACCCCTTCGACAGGGTCCGAGGGCTCGATGCCTCCCACTGGTGGGATTCTGTTACAAATCGTTCCCACTGGTCTCGGAAATGTCCTAGGGTACCTCGGGAGCATAGCCCGAGCCTCGGCCATGTATCGAACATACCTAGAGTCATCCCTCACTCTGCATGCTCTGGGGCGACTGTCGAACCCTTCCGAGGGGCCAGCCTTCGAACCCCTGATCAGTAGTGGGCGCGGAGCCCGAGCGCTCTGAGGCGGCTGTCGAACCCTTCCGAGGGGCCAGCCTTCGAACCCCTGATCAGTAATGGGCTTGAAGCCCGATTGCTCTGGGGCGGCTGTCGAAACTCTTCCGAGGGGCCAGCCTTCGAACCCCTGATCAGTAGGAAGGCTCGGGGCATGTTTCCTTCGCCGAGAAGGATTCTTTCCACAACGTCCCCTTTCCCGGTCCCTGTAGCAAGAGAGAGACAAGGAGGAGGGGAAGGATATGAATTTAAATAAGGTGGCGCACCTTTTTCGACGCGGTTGTTATGGCGGAAGCGAAACGACGCCCGCCTCGCCTGCCAGAGGTGTCGCTTGCTCCGCCGGGGAGTTAATGTGACGGGACAGGCGATTCACGTGGCGCCTGTTGCGCGTGCGAGCCGTTTGAGGAACGGAAAGATCGCTTCCTTCGAGTTTTGAATTTCACGGCGAGTTCGGGCGAAGTTTTGAATGGTTCTCGCCCGGGCCTTTATATACCCGGAAGGGGGGCCGGCAGTGGTTCGTGACTCTGCCATTTGCGCCTGCCTTTTGCTCTGGTTTTCACAACCTAAGAGAATAGCCAGGGAAAAGGAAACCGCGCACCTCATCCCCTCCGCCTCCACCACCTTCGTTCGGTGATGGCTGATAGGGTGACCGTTGTCCCGTCGCGTGACCCGTGGTCCTCCTCCACCGTCGTCACGAAGGATCTGGAGGCCCTCGTCGCCGATGGTCTGCTCCGTCTCCTCACCGGTGGGGCGCAGCCGGAGTGGATGGCCCCGAGCGAGGCCGTCCCTTCCCCGCCGCCGGGGTATGTGGTTAGCTTCATCGCCTTCCATGAGACGGGGTTCAGAGTGACAGCGAGCCACTTTATGCGGGCGCTCCTGCACCACTACGGGGTGGAGCTGCACAACCTCAATCCCAACTCCATTGCGCAAGCGGCCATCTTCGTGGCGGTTTGTGAGGGTTTTCTGGGGATCGAAGTTCACTGGGATCTGTGGACCCACCTCTTCTCCGTGGAGCTCTTCGCCTTGACGACGGATGCGAAGAAGGTCCATATGGCGGTGCGAGCCGGTGGCTGCACCCTCCAGCTGAGGCAGGGGCGCGCGCAGCAATACATCTCTGCCATCCTTGTGTCTTCGAACAAGGGGTGGCAGCGCCGATGGTTTTGTCTCCGGAATGGCGACGGGAGGCTCCCATCGTTTTCTCAACGAGTGGTGACCGCCGCCGGCAGCAACTGGCGCTGGGGTGCCACGCGTGAGAGACAGGAGAAGCTCCAGCCTATTCTGCAAGCTTTGCAGAAGTTACGAGATGGGGGCCTTACCGCTGCGGGGGTTGTTGCCGCTATCCATCACCAGAGGGTGCTCCCTTTGGCAGAGCGGCGGTTGCAGCTCTCGGAGATGAGACCGGGGGTCGATCTGGAGGGCTCGCGGATGTCCTCGGCCTCCCTCCCCGACGACGACCTCCGCAAGCGGGTAGCGTGTACCGTAGGGAGGCTGGATGCCAGCGCCCTTTCCCAGCCTGCGATGCGTCCCGACCATGGGTATGTTTCCTTGGTAAGTATCCGATCCTTCTCCTGTACTGCGCCGAGTTGCCTTTGATTCCCACTATTGGGATCTTTGCTCTTCCAGGGGTAAAGTTTTTATAAACCCGCCCTATCGCGGGTCCCAGAGGACGCGGTGGACTGAGCCGCGCGGAGGGTCGCCGCGGAGGAGAAGAAGAAGAAGGACGCGGAGAAGGCTCGGGCTCGCGAGCGGATGCGAGCTCGGGACGCCTTGGAGAAGCGTCGTCAAAGACAAGAGAGGGACAAGCTCCTGAGGGAGCCGTCGCCGGAGACGCCCGATGACGATGATGACGATGATGATGAGGAGGATGATGACATGGTGGCCCATCTTGGCCTCAGCCCGGACCCAGGGCCGGGCCAGGGGTTGTCGTGCCAGCCTCCAAGTGGGCTGGTACCATCAGTGCCCGAGGCCGGGACATCGGGGTCCCAGTCCGAGGAGCGGAGGCAGGCCGAGGGGGCACCTGACCCCTTGGTCGAGGTAGCTGCATTGACTCCGAGGAGTCAGGCCAACCCCTCTATCCCCCAGGGGCAAGCGCCTGTGCCGGCTGTGCAGGAGGTTGATCCTCCGGCCGCTGCGACGATGCCTGGGCAGGCCGCTCCTTCGGCGCCTCGGGCGCCCAAGGTGGGAGCGGCGCCGAAGTCGGTAGCAGGGCGACCCTCGGCGGCTCCTGCGGGGACCGAGGCCCGAGGGGCCTCTCCGTAGGCACGATTGGCCTTGGTCCGGAGCGGGTAAGTGTCTGAGAATGCCTTTGTTTTGGCTTCTTTCGTCGCGTGTCTTGAACTTGCTTTCTCTCTTCCTTTCAGCAAGAGGAGGCAGGGCCTGACCGGCCTAACCCCCACAAAGGCCCTTAAGACGGTGCCGGCTTCTGTAGCCGGTGCCGCGGTGTGCCATGCCGGTTGGCTGGCCTCTGCACAGGATGCTCTCGAGCGGGGCCCAGGCGGCACGAGCTGCCATGGGGCAAGCCTCCAAGGCCGACCCCTCCGTCGGGGCGGCCGTCGTGCCGGGGGAGGCTACTGACACGGCCGTGGCCCCGAGCCCACCTAACGTGTCATTGGTGCCGGTGTCGACTCCTACCACGGTCGTTGCTGATTCGCCTGTCCCTGGCCCTAAGGAGGGGGCTAACGCTGTCGCCGAGGTCGGCGACCGGAAACCCGCCACCTTAGCTGAGGGGGAGCCCAGCGCGTCGATGGCGATGGTGCCCGACGTGTTGACTGCAGGGGAACACGACGCCTTGGTGGAGGAGCGCATAACGCCGCGGTCCGTCTCGGGGGGCAGCGTCCTCATCCCCGCATAGCACAACCCCAATGAGTGGTGTGGGCAGGCGTTCCGATTCTGGAGCCGCGGCGCCTCGAAACCCCTCCTCGTCCTCAACGATGAGCAGGAGGAGCAGTCTCGGGATGAGCTCTGCGAGTATGCCGAGGCGGCGATGGGGTCGCTTCGGTCGACCATGGAGATCCTTTCCAGGGACGTTCTCAGGGTCCTCCAGGTAAGGATTTCAGGCACATACCTTGCATGGACAAGGCATTCTTTGTAATACCTTGTCTTCCTTGCTCAGGAATTGGTGGATGTAAGCACCGCCAAGTCGCTGTTCATCCGCCGCGAGAGCGGCGTCTGGGTTTCATTGCGGTCCCAGCGGGCCGCGCTTGCCAAGGCTAACGAGTGCCTTGCCCGATAGAGCACTGAGTTGGCGGACCTTCGGTTGCTCTGTGATGATCTGAAGGCAGAGGCAGCGGCTGCGCGGGCAGAGGCGGCGTTGGCACGGACGGAGGCACAGCAGCGGCAGCTGGAGCTTGGCCAGGCCATCAACGAGTGGGACCAATCTCGGAGCGAGGCTGCCCAGGCCGCGGGCCGGGCTGAGGCCCTTGAGGGTCAGCTGGCCGAGGTGTCTGCTCGAGCCGGGGCCCTTGCGGTGGACCTGGTTGTGGCCATCGGATCTGCCCAGTCTGCCCAAGTCGTGGCCTCGCAGGAGCGTGCCTGGGCTGAAGATATGTTTCACCTTCTTTGCGACTTCAATTCAGCTTCATTCTTCAACTCGTGTCTGAAGAATTTTGATCGGCTATCTGTAGAGCTCGAGACGACTCTTAATGAGTCCGTCAAGGCGCACGCCCGGGCGGCTGAGCAAAATGAGGCCGACCGTGTGGCTATGTCCGAGGCTATCTCGGGCTTTTGCCGAGCCTTTGACCTTGACGACATCCCCTCGGGTAGCTCCCCCCAGAGTCATCTGCGGGCCTTGGGTGGCCATGTGCGCAGCAGACTCCACAGGGTGCTGCACCACGACGTTAGGCGGGCCTTCGCCGTGCTTGCTTCCCACTACGACGTGGATTTGGAGCGGGTCAGCGAGGGGTACTGTCTACCCAACGAAGACGAGGCTGCCTTAGCCAAGGTCCAGAGGCTTGACGCGGCCACCGAGGGCCCGAGCGCGGTGCTGGCCTCCACCTTCGAGGTGGAGATCCTTCCGCCCGCATCGTCGTCTAAGGCTAGGCCAGACTTCGTCGAAGGCGGAAACGGCGCCGAGGGCGCAGCTGCTTCCCCTGCCGATGCCTGATCCTGCTGGAGCAGTTTTTTTGTAGCATGCGTGTGTTCTTTGCGGTGGCCGAGGCCTAAACACTTTATCGTCGTGTTAAAAAGCTGCGTTTTCTTTCCTCTTGTTTCGAGCATCACGACTTGTCTGTCAGTAGCAGAAACGTTTATTCGAGTGAGAGTTACTTCTCACGGAAGGTGATGAGTGAGATATCCGTATCCCGGAGGCGTAGGAGTTCCTCGGCTCGGTCGTCCTTGCCGCTTACGTGCACTCTCATTTGGTCATAGGATTCCGTTATTGATACAGTCAAGAAGGCACAAAAGTCGTATTCTACCCGAGTGTTTGGACTTGTTCGATAGCAGGATCGCTTATCCGAGCGTGAGTTACTTCTTGCGGAAGGTGATGAGTGAGGTATCCGTATCCCGGAGGCGTAGGAGTTCCTCGGCTTGGTCGGCCTTGCCGCTTACGTGTACTCTTGTCATTCTAAGGATCCTGCTATCGATACAGAAGTCGAAAGCACGAAGGTCGTTTTGATAGAAAATTTTTTCTGAGGAAAATTTTGACGCAGAGGGGGTTCCCCCCTTCTATCCCCTGAGGGAGGGTCGGGTTTTGCTGAGGCAAGGCCAACCCTTCCTTGATGGTTAGACTTTATGTATGTAAAGAAAACGAGGTACATGAACGACTTAAAACATCTTAAGGGTAGAAGCAACATAGTTGTTGGATGTTCCAAGCGTTGCTGTAGACCTTGCGTTGGTCGTTGGCCAGCTTGTATGTTCTGGGCTTCAAAATCTTAGCGATGATGAAGGGCCCTTCCCAGGGAGGAGTGAGCTTGTGGCGCCCTCGGGCGTCCTGTCATAGACGAAGCACCAAGTCTCCCACTTGGATGCCTCGGGGCCGAACGCTTCGGGCGTGGTAGCATCGCAGAGACTGCTGGTACCGTGTTGAATGTAGTAAGGCAACGTCTCGAGCCTCTTCGAGCTGGTCCAGCGAGTCCTCTCGGCTGGTCTGGTTGCTTCGATCGTCGTACGCCCAGGTCCTCGGGGAGCCATATTCTAAGTCCATGGGGAGGATGGCCTCGGCCCCATAGACTAGAAAAAACGGCGAGAAACCCATGGCACGGCTCGGCGTCGTCCTCAGACTCCAGACCACCGAGGGTAGCTCTTTCATCCACCGCTTGCCGAACTTGTTGAGGTTGTTGTAGATCCTCGGTTTGAGTCCCTGCAAGATCATACCGTTGGCACGCTCCATCTGCCCATTCGTCATGGGGTGAGCTACGGCGGCCCAATCCACTAGGATGTGGTGGTCGTCGCAGAAGTCCAGGAACTTTTTTCCGGTGAACTGCATGCCATTGTCGGTGGTGATGGAGTTTGGGACCCCGAATCAATGGATGATGTTGGTGAAGAACGCCACTGCCTGCTCGGACTTGATGCTGGTCAAGGGTCGGACCTCGATGCACTTAGAGAATTTGTCGATGGAGACCAGCAGGTGCGAGAAGCCCCCGGGTGCCTTCTGCAAGGGATCGATGAGGTCTAGACTCAACACAGCAAACGACCAGGCGATGGGTATCGTCTTCAGGGCCTAAGCGGGTAGGCGTGTCTGCTTTGCGTAGAATTGACACCCCCGGTAGGAGCGAACAATCCTAGTGGCGTCGGCCACGGCTGTTGGCCAGTAGAAACCTTGTCGGAAGGGATTCTTCACGAGGGCTCGAGGTGCTGCATGGTGGCCGCAAGCCCCCGAGTGTATTTCTTGCAACAGCTCTTGTCCCTGGGCGATGGATATGCATCGTTGGAGGATGCCCGAGGGGCTGTGGTGATAGAGCTCCTTTTCATCACCTAGCAAGATGAACAACTTGGTGCGCCGAGCCAGTCACCGAGCTTTGGCCTTGTCGAGGGGAAGCTCTCCTCGGAGGAGATATTCCAGGTACGGGGTCTGCCAGTTCGGATCTGGTGTGACCCCATTCTGTTCCTCCCCGACGGGCAAGGCCTCTTCCTTGATGGCCGAGGGTACCTCGGGCTCGGCCGAGGCCTCCTCGGGCTCGGGCGAGGGTACCTCGGGCTAGGCCGAGGCTTCCTCAGGCTCGGGCGTGTCGTCGATCTTGACGGATGATTGATGTAGGTCTCTGGAGAAGACGTCCGGGGGAACCGTTGTCCGCCCCGAGGCTATCTTCGCCAGCTCATCCGCAGTCTCGTTGTACCGTCGGGCGATGTGGTTGAGCTCCAGCCCGTAGAACTTGTCTTCCAGGCGCCGGACATCGTCGCAGTAGGCTTCCATCCTCCGGTCGTGGCAGTAGGAGTTCTTCATGACTTGGTCGATGACAAGCTGCGAGTCATCACGAGCGTCGAGGTGCCGGACCCCTAGCTCGGCGGCGATGCGCAGCCCATTAACCAGAGCCTTCTACTCGGCCATGTTGTTTGATGCCGGAAAATGGAGGCGTATGACGTAGCGAAGATGCTTTCCGAGGGGTGAAACGAAGAGCAAGCCTTTGCCTGCTCTTGTTTTCATGAGTGACCCATCGAAGTACATGGTCCAAAGCTCGGGTTGGATTGGAGTTGTCGGCAACTGTGTGTCAGTCCACTCAGCTAGGAAATCTGCCAAGACCTAGGATTTTATGGCTTTCCGAGGGGCGAATGATAGCGTTTCGCCCATGAGTTCCACCGCCCACTTTGCTATCCTACCCGAGGCCTCACGGCACTGGATGATCTCCCCCAGGGGGAAGGATGACACCACAGTCACCGGATGTGACTCGAAGTAGTGTCGCAACTTTCGTCGTGTCAGAACCACTGCGTAAAGCAGCTTCTGGATCTACGAGTAGTGGACTTTGGTCTCGGAAAGCACTTCGCTGATGAAGTAGTCTGGCCTCTAGACGAGCAGTGCATGCCCTTCTTCTCGTCTCTCGACTACGATCGTGGCGCTGACCACCTGAGTGGTTGCGGCTATGTAGATCAAGAGGGCTTCTCCTGCAGCGGGGGGCACCAGGATGGGTGTGTTTGTAAGGAGCGCCTTAAGGTTTCCGAGGGCTTCCTCGGCCTCGGGGGTCCAAGTGAAGCGCTCGGCCTTCCTTAAGAGGCGGTACAGAGGTAAGCCTTTCTCGCCAAGGCGTGAGATGAAGCGGCTTAGAGCCGCAAGGCATCCCATGACCCTATGTACTCCTTTCAAATCTTTGATCGGTCCCATGTTGGTGATGGCCGCGATTTTCTCCGGATTGGCCTCGATGCCCCGCTCGGAGACGATGAATCCAAGGAGCATGCCACGGGGGACTCCGAAGACACACTTCTCGGGGTTGAGTTTCATGCCTTTCGCTCTCAGACACTTGAATGTTGTTTCAAGGTTAGAGAGGAGGTCGGAGGCTTTCTTCGTCTTGACAACGATGCCATCGACGTAAGCCTCGACTGTTCTGCCGATGCGTTCTCCGAACACGTGGTTCATGAACCTCTGGTAGGTGGCGCCTGCATTCCTCAAACCAAATGGCATTGTAGTGTAACAGTACATGCCGAAAGGTGTGATAAAAGAAGTCGCGAGCTGGTCGGACTCTCTCATCTTGATTTGGTGATAGCCTGAGTAGGCATCGAGGAATGATAGGGTTTCGCACCCAGCAGTGGAGTCCACAATTTGATCGATGCGAGGTAGAGCGTATGGAACTTTTGGACATGCTTTGTTTAGACCAGTGTAGTCTACACACATCCTCCATTTCCCATCCTTCTTCCTTACAAGAACAGGGTTAGCTAACCATTCAGGATGGAATACCTCTTTGATGAACCCTGCCGCGAGTAGCTTGTGGATCTCCTCGCCTATGGCCCTGTGCTTTTCTTCGTCAAAACGGCGCAGGGTTTGCTTCATGGGTCGGGCTCCAGTTCTGATGTCCAGTGAGTGCTCGGCGACATCCCTCGGTATGCCGGGCATGTCCGAGGGACTCCACACAAAGACTTCGGCGTTTGCGCGAAGAAAGTCAACGAGCACTGCTTCCTATTTGGGGTCGAGCTCGGAGCCGATCCGGACTTTCTTGCTGGCGTCGTTGCTGGGGTCGAGAGAGACGGACTTGACCGCCTCGACTGGTTCGAAGTTGCCGGCGTGCCGCTTCGCATCGGGTGCCTCCTTGGAGAGGCGTTCCAGGTCGGCGATGAGGGCCTCAGACTCGGCGAGGGCCTCAGCGTACTCCACGCACTTGTCACACCCGGATTTCGGGGGCACCAAGACCCGGGCGCGAACATAAACACCAGGTATGCTGGGACCAAGTCTCACACATATGATGTATAGTGGCACAGGATCGAATGTCACATCTTTATATATAACAGGAGTTCTATACAAAATAAATAATTACATTATATGGAGACAACGGTCCAGCAACCCAAAGTTGACTGGGAGACGACGACCTAGACCACTCACGAACTCTTCACAGCATCCTCCAAGCGCTTCATCCTGTGGTACCTGTTCTTGACCTGTGGTGTGTGTGAGACAGTAAGAGTGAGCTCACATACGTTCATCGCTCAACAAGTTGTGGGGAATAATGTGCATGAACTCGCCAAAGGTGGGAGCTCACGTGAAGTGTAAGGCTTACCAAAGAAGATGGTTAGAGCTGAGCATTGCTTTTAAAGTTGGTCAAAATTTTATTAGCAGTTACTAAGTATAAGTAAATACCAACCCAGTTAAATAGTAGAACAAAAGTAACAACTTCACCTGCGATGCAATGCATATGACAAATTGAGTTTAAGTTCCATAATTTAATCATGTGAGGGTCCGAGCCGCTCTTGACCGTGAGCACGGCTAGTATACTAGTTTTACACTCTGCAGAGGTTGCGCATCTTTACCCACAAGTCGTGTATCCCATGTCGCCAGGGTTTGCAAGGCCCTTAGACACTACCGAGGTGAATGGCTAGGGATCCACTACGAGGCCTTTACAAAGTTCCACTAGCTTCCGAAAACCCGCTACAGTTTATAGGAAGTTCCAATGCAGGAATCCCTTGCAGGACCGCCATCGCAGCAAAATCCTCCCGAGGGCCTCCCTACACTGACCACTCCCCTACTGCCCTTGCCCCTTTCGGGTAAGGTAGTCTTCCACTAGCTTTCCTAATTAATCAGCCAAGGGGTCCCATTCCTCCCTTGTGGTAGCACTGTTTTCCCGGGTGGTCGCTCCATGTTCCAATTAACATAATGATCTTATCATGAACAGTAATAATAAACATATAATAAAAATATGATCATGAATAATGTATCTTCATACCCAAAACCACATAAAGCACTAGCAAGTACTACCCAGAAATTTAGTGGTGAACAAGGTATAAAGATAATCAAACTAGGTAACCTGTTGGGTCCCATCAAATTAACCTATGCAGATCATTATGATTAATCAGAACATGGCTGGGTAAAAAGAAGTGATCAAGGGCACAACTTGCCTGGCACTTGAGATTCCAGGTACCAACTTGCTCTTCAGATGACACGTGACCTCGCTCTAGTCGTAGCAATACAAACAAACATTGTATAGGCAAAATTAACATTACACCAAACATAAGTACAAACTGAAGAATAATAATCTACGCGTTGCTACGAGATCGTAGGAACAAGAATCACTAAATTTGGAGTTGTAGATTTTAAGTTATGAATTTCCAAAGATTTTATGCATTTAATATAGGGTTAAGTGAGAAATAAATTTTAATGTGTACTTTATGTAAAAACAGTGGTACAAATGGATAGACAATAATATTATGAAAATTTAGGAACAGGAATGGACCAATTTGGAGTTCATATGCATTTTCTATGAATTAAACAAGTTTCTAGTATTGTTTTTATATTAAAAATCATTTTCCAAAATTTATTATCTAATTTCTCTGCTCACAGGACTGGGCGCCAATATCTGGAAAGTCCAGGGACCCGCGCGCAAGTATCCCCAAGACTCAGATTTACCCCGCATGGATGGCGGGTTGATTACCTATAACTACAGGGTCTCTTTATGAAGTTTGCCACGCGAAGGGGTACGGTGGAATCTGAGCCGTTGGATCTAAAAGGTGTGCCTCGGATTAGATCGGTCCATCACTCTCTCCCACTCTCACCCACAGACGCAGGATACCAGATCAACGGTTCAGATTTTAAAATGCGCGGGATCACCCAGGTTCGTCCGATCGAGATCGGACGCGCCAGATTAAATTTAAGCTCTCGACTCATTCCCGACCGCTCGATCTACCCTGTGAACGGCCTGGATTTTAAACGATCACGATCACATCACGGACGTCCATGACCGGATCAACGGTTCAGATCAAAGCTATGAAGGGGTATCTTCTAGTCTAATCTATACCGTTCGTATCAGATCCGACGGCGCCACCCCATCACCCCCATCGCTCACCGGACTCAGGCGGCGCCACCCACGCCGAGCGGCGGTGTTCCGCCGGCGCACGGAGCCCAAGGGATTTAGCGCACAATTCACGATTCTATCGGGTCCTACACTATCGCAGGGAACTGGCGAACTCGGAATAGGGTTTACTCACCGGAGTTGGGGACCAGACGAAGCCACCCGCGGCGCACGGCGGGTTTCGGTCGAGGTGAAGGCTCCGGCGAGGAATTCAGTGCACCCGAGACGACCCCGATCGCAGGCGATCCCCGTGTAAGCTTCCAAGGTCCCTTGGTGACGACACACGGGCACCCACTGAGGCTAAGTCGGCGGCGAATCGAAGTTGGCCCGCGGCGGCGGATTTCCCCGTGATTTCTCCCTATTCGGTGGAGGCGTAGGCGCAGATGGGATTGGCGATGGGTTGCTACGGAACACCGGCGCGAGCGCATATAAGGTCCCCTCCTCCAACGGCCCGAGCGAGCTTCGCGCCGAACGCGACGGCGTCCACGCCTGATTTCACGGAGACGACGGATCCGAGCGCGCGTCAAGCGGAGGAGAGGGAGAGACCGACGGGCGGGGCCCACGAGTCAGTGGAACGGTAGGAGACGTGACCGCACAGTGTGGCTGTCCAGTGGTCCCCGCGACGCAGTGAAGGGGGAACGGTGCTGGCGCGACGTGGTTAGTTGGGCCGGGGCGCGCACCTAATGGGCCGAGAAGAGGAGGATTTGGCCCATATGGAGGTTTCTTTCTTTTCTATTTCTTTCCTCTTTGTTTCCAAATTCAAAATTCAAATTCCCTTTTAAATTCAGATTTTAAATTCAAATCTTGTGCCAGTTTATCCTCAATTTATATTGTGAAATAAAAAGTATAAATTTTGGAAATATATAAATTTCCTTTATATTTGTAACGCCCCGAATTTTGCAGTTGAATTTTTTTCTTTTCTTTACTCGCCAAAATTCGGGCGTTACCTTTTCTTTTCTTTTTCCCTCGCTAAACCTTGATCTTTTCCAAAGTTAGCGGGATTCGGTTTGGAATTCCCGTGTAAAGAAAACCCTAAAACTGTTTTATGTTGTTTGATGCACCATGCCGAACTATGCGCTCTTTGATTGTTTGAAAGTGCAAATGCATTCATGTAGGAAGATCGGATTTCGAAAATAAGGGAAAATCTTTTCTTTCTTTTTCTTTCTCTTTCTCTCTCTTTTTTCTCTCTCTCTCCCGCGCCGTGGGCTGCTTCTGGCCGGCCCAGCCGCCCCTGCGCACCCCCTCTTGGGCCTTGGCAGGCCCAGCCGCCCCCCCCACCTCCCCTTTTCCCCCCAATCCCCTCTCTCTCCCTCTCATTTTCCCTCTCTCTCCCTAAGCCGCCGCCCCTACCCCTACCCTAGCCGCCGCCCCCTGCCCTGGCAGCTCGGCCGCCGCCCCCCGCCGTCGGCCGCCCGACCGCCGGTGAGCCCTCCCCCCTCCCTCCTCCCTCCCTCTCCCCTCCCCCTCCTCTCTCCTTGGCAGCCCCGGCCGCCCCCCCCCCCTGCTCGGCCCCAGCCGGCCGCTGGCCGCCCAGCCGGCCGCTGGCCGCCCCAGCCGCGTCCCCGCCTGGCCGCGCCCCCCTCCCAGCCGCGCGCCCGACCGCCCGCCTGGCCTCGGCCGCCCAGCCGGCCGGTTCAACCGCCCGGTTTGGCCGCCCAGCTCGGCCGCCCGCGCCCGCGCCCGCGCCCAGCTCGGCCGCCCAGCCCCCGGCCGGTTCAACCGCCCTAGGGCCGGTTCAACCGCCCCCCCTCTGTTTTTTTTATTTTATTTACTTTTTGTGATCATAGTTATTTTATTTTAGGTAGGCTAATCATTGTTCATGCTATTGAAATAGGAAGTTTAATTTAGAATTTCGTTGCGCCAGTTGATTCACGTAGTTAATTGTTTATCTCATTCAATGTTGATCAACTTAAAATGATTGGGTTTCCATTAGTGTATATAACAGAATTCTTTTGTTAAGAATCAATTGTAACTAATCATTAGTGCATAAACTTTAACCCCCCTGCGAGACCTTTCCCGTTTCTTTCTAACCATAACAAATGCGATGTCGAATGTCATACCTGATGCATACTCACTTTACTTGTTCCCTTGTATGGTGTACTGTTCTTTTGTATTAAATATGTGGATGTATGTATGTTTGCGCTCGCATAGAGAACGATCCGGTCGAAGAGCCCGAGGAACTCGCAGGAGAAGCCCCTGAGCAGCAGTCGGTTGGTGGAGGCAAGTGTCCTTTGACCTATTTCTATCCTATTCATTCTTTAATTCACCTCCCGCATTACACATTTATACCTAAGGATTGACTAGCTTTTGTTATCCATGTCCTTGTTTACCTATTTGGGTCGGATTATTACTGCTTAGTCTGATGCTATTGCCCAACTCTAATCAATGAACATGATGTGATTATCTATGATACGCTGTTTTCCCTTCTTATTTATGATTATACTTGTGACTTTCAAGGGGACTCGAGCGGTTTCTCGAGTGCCTCTCCGTAAGGACCTGTTCTATGGATGACCGCCCGGGAAAACAGTGCAACCATGAGGGTGGAATGGGACGCCCTTAGCTGAATAATTGGAGGAACCGGGGTGTAGTTCGCTTAGCCGTTGTGCCGTCAATGGGGCTCGGTGTATGCGGCTCGCTCTGCCAAGGTTGTTTTTTCCCTTGGGGAGGAGTGCGGTACATTTAGGAAACCTAACGGGTGGCTACAGCCCCGGGGAATCTTTGTAAAGGCTACGTAGTGAGACCCTGCCTATTCACCTTGGTAGTGTTTAAGGGTTTGATCGGCCCAAGGCAAGAGGGAATCACGGCTTGTGGGTAAAGTGCGCAACCTCTGCAGAGTGTTATGAAACTGATATATCAGCCGTGCTCGCGGTTATGAGCGGCCAAGGGAGCTCCAGAGATTAGTGATACTTGATCAGAGGTACTTTGGTACAGGTGGCAATGAGATTGATGGTTCTGATTATGATTATGGTGCTGGTAAGTGGTATTCTTTCCGTTTGGAAAGGATACATTGGGCTAATAACTTGGGTTAATGTTAAAACCTGGCCCTCTACTAGTAAGTAATAACCTGACCAACTAAAAGCAACTGCTTGACTTATCCCCACATAAAGCTAGTCCACTACAGCCAAACGGGATGCTTGCTGAGTATGTTGATGTGTACTCACCCTTGCTCTACACACCAAACCCCCCCCCCCCCAGGTTGTCAGCATTGCAACCACTGCTCAGGAGAAGATGAAGATGTGGAAGGAGACTTCCAGGAGTTCCAGGACTACGACGAGTTCTAGGCGTGGGTTAGCGGCAACCCCCAGTCGGCTGCCTGTGAAGGCCGTGTTATCTACGTTTCTTTTCCGCACTTTGATTTATTGTAAGAACTATATGGACGTCTCAGACGTATGATGTAATCGACTATTACTTCCCCTTTTAATACTATTTGAGCACTGTGTGATGATGTCCATGTTATGTAACTGCTGTGTACGTGAATAACTGATCCTGGCACGTACATGGTTCGCATTCGGTTTGCCTTCTAAAAACCGGGTGTGACATAAGTGGTATCAAAGCCGTGCTGACTGTAGGACCGCTAGCCTAGAGTAGAATGGTCGTTCTAAGGATTATAGACCTCTGTCACTGCCTTGACTTTGGTATCCCTTCAAAAGTTGGTCCTACTGACCAAACCTATGTTCTACTATATATTATACCTTGCTGAAAATTTTGTTTTATTCTGATCCTTCATTTATTTATGATTCATTATTTGTTGGTCATATTGATTCTGTTCTCACCCTTTTGCTTGCGATGTCTTTTGTAGATGGCTCGACTTAGACACACTGCACGAAAGTCCGTCATCCCCTTCTTACCCTCCCGCCTTGCTGAGCGTCCGCTTCGCCGTCCCGTGGCCGGACAGTCCAGCCACTTGGAGAGACTGCACCACCGCCTGCATGAGGAGCAGGAACGTCGACGACAGGAGCAGCAGGGCTCTTCCTTCTCGCTCCAGCAGGAGATAGAGTCTGTGAGGAGCTGCTCTCCTGTGCTTCCCCTGGAGGCGCCCCCTGCACCACCACTGGGCGTCCCAGCTTCAGGAGTAGCTGTTGGAGGAGACCCAGACGACGGAGGTGGCGACGACAGCTTGAGCCACGACATCGACCTCCCTGCTGACCATGAGCCGGAAGGATGGGTTGCTTGACCCATCACTCGCGACGCTGCTCGCGGGTGTCACTTCCACGACGCGCTCGACACCCTGCTACGTCGGGCACTTGACCGACGTACTTGGTCCATCGAGTATCGCTGTGTGGTCTACCAGCATAGTCGCGGGGTCTACCCGGACCGCTGGGAGGCGACCTGCTTGGTGCGCCGTCCGGAGAACAGTCTCCAGGGCGCGGAGGCTTGCTCAGAGCACTATTCTATCTCTGAGCGGGACTCAGCTGAGGCAGCCATGCAGGATGCTGCACGGCGTGCGCTTTCGCACTACTGCTCGGTTCTCGGTGGGGTAGCTGACGGTCTCGACCTGAAGTATTACCCCCGCCGTCCATCTGGCAGCACAGGAGGCATGATTGTTTCACCTGCTGGTGAGGACAATCCTAGGTTGAGCAGCACAGTCAACCTAGCCGCCGTGCTAAACACGGAGCTAGACCATGCATTAGACGAGCTGAGTAGGGCTCATGCTGAGATCGCCCTGCTGCGGGCTGAGCGCGCGGAACGTCGTCACTTGGATGATGGTTCCCCCGCCCCCGTCGGGACTCAGCACCCGTATCGCTCACCTCGGCGTGGACTCCAGTCTTATGGCAATCCCGACTGCAAGACCAAGATAAATCTAGAACCATAGACCGTTAGAGTTGGATCTTGTAATTAATACGAAATATATACATAGAAGCTTCAGTCTTAGCGTTAGTCTCGGTTTTAGTTAGTCTTAGTTAGACAGGGTAGTTTGCTATATCCTGTGCATTTATGTTTGTCATGATGAACTATGTTTGGTTTGGATCTTTGTAATGATTGTCACCAGAGTGTGGGTATCCCCTGCATTTTGGTTTACATATTATGTTAATGGAGTTAGTTATATAGTTGGGAAAAACCTTTATTCCACTTTCCTCTTTATCTGAGAAGCTGTGTGGTCTGTGTTGGAGATCAGTGAAGATGCTCATCTGTTCAGTGCTGTTGGAGAATTCTATACTCTTTTCTTATGCTGCAAGATTTGCCAGATCAGTTCTGATGTGTGGTTGCGTTCTGCAGATGTCAGAGAACAGGCGCAGAGGAGGAAGGCGTGCTCAGCAGGAGCAAGCCGGTCAGCAAGATGAGGCGCCCCAGCAGCAGCAGCTGCCGCCCCCGCCCCCGATGTCGATCGAGCAGATGTTTCTGATGCAGACTCAGGCAGTTCAAGCCATCGGTCAGACTCTGGCCGCCATTCAGCAGCAGCAGCAGCAAGCACCACCCCAGCCTCAGATGCCTCAGATGCCTAGAGACAAGCGTGCTGAATTCATGAGAGGTCATCCCCCAACGTTTGCTCATTCTTCTGACCCCATGGATGCTGAAGATTGGCTGCGCACTGTGGAGCGGGAGTTGCATACCGCTCAGTGTGACGACAGGGAGAAAGTCTTGTATGGTCCCCGTCTGTTGAGAGGAGCAGCCCAATCATGGTGGGAGTCTTACCTCGCCACCCAGGCCGACCCCGACACCATCACCTGGGAAGAGTTCAGAGGTAGCTTTCGTCAGTACCATGTTCCCGCAGGTCTGATGACAGTGAAGAAGGAGGAGTTCTTGGCCCTTAAGCAAGGGTCATCATCTGTCAGTGAGTATCGAGACAGGTTTCTGCAGTTGTCCCGCTACGCTCCCGAAGATGTCAACACTGACGCCAAGCGACAGTACCGTTTTCTGAGAGGCTTGGTCGACCCCCTGCAGTATCAGTTGATGAATCATACCTTCCCGACATTCCAGCACCTGATTGACAGAGCAATCATGACAGAAAGGAAGCGTAAGGAGATGGAAGATCGTAAGCGCAAGATCAGTGGACCCCAGCCTGGAAGCAGCAGCCGTCCCCGTTTTTCAGGCAATCCACCTCAGCAGTTTAGGCAGAACCAGCGTCCACCTCAGCAGCATCAGCAGCGTCAGCAGTATCAGCAGTTCCAAAGGCAGTACCCTCAGCATCAGTACCAGAATCGTCAGAGCAATCAGTCAGGAGGAGGCCAGCTTCAGAGGCAGAATCAGCAGGCACCTCGTCTTCCTGCCCCAGCAACTCAGCAGAACAATCAGGCAGCACCAGCTCAGGTTGGAAACAGGGCATGTTTCCACTGTGGAGAGCAAGGCCATTGGGTGATGCAATGTCCGAAGAAGGCAGCCCAGCAGCAGTCAGGCCCCAATGCCCCAGCAAAGCAGAATGTGTCCCAGCCTGGAGCAGGCAACCGCCCTCAGCAGCGCTATAATCACGGAAGATTGAATCACTTGGAGGCTGAAGCAGTTCAGGAGACCCCCGGCATGATAGTAGGTATGTTCCCAGTCGACTCCCATATTGCAGAAGTGTTATTTGATACTGGAGCAACGCATTCTTTTATTACTGCATCATGGGTAGAAGCACATAACCTTCCAATTACTACCATGTCAACCCCCATTCAAATTGACTCAGCTGGTGGTAGAATTCGAGCTGATAGCATATGTTTGGGTGTAAGTGTGGAAATAAGGGGGATAGCGTTTCCCGCTAATCTTATAGTAATGGGTACTCAGGGAATAGATGTCATCCTAGGGATGAATTGGCTAGATAAGTATCAGGCAGTTATCAGTTGTGATAAAAGGACAATCAAGTTGGTGTCCCCACTAGGAGAGGAAGTGGTGACCGAGTTAGTCCCGCCTGAGCCAAAGAAAGGAAGTTGTTATCAGATGGCTGTCGATAGCAGTGAAGCAGACCCAATTGAGAGTATCAAGGTTGTGTCTGAATTCCCAGATGTGTTTCCAAAGGATTTACCGGGTATGCCACCAGAGCGGAAAGTTGAGTTTGCCATAGAGCTTCTTCCTGGAACCGCCCCTATCTTTAAGAGAGCTTACAGAATATCCGGACCAGAGTTGGTTGAGCTTAAGAAGCAGATTGATGAGCTATCAGAGAAAGGTTACATCCGGCCAAGCACCTCGCCTTGGGCCGCCCCTGTCCTGTTTGTGGAAAAGAAAGATGGCACAAAAAGGATGTGTATCGATTATCGAGCTTTGAATGAAGTCACGATCAAGAACAAGTATCCCTTGCCCACAATAGAAGATCTGTTTGACCAGTTGAGAGGAGCCAGTGTGTTCTCCAAGATTGATCTGAGGTCAGGTTATCATCAGCTCAGGATCCGACCTTCGGACATTCCGAAGACGGCATTCATTACCAAGTATGGGTTGTATGAGTTCACAATGATGTCTTTTGGTTTGACCAATGCACCAGCGTTCTTCATGAACTTGATGAACAGTGTATTCATGGATTATCTTGATAAGTTTGTGGTGGTATTCATTGATGACATTCTGATTTATTCTCAAAGTGAAGAAGAGCATGCAGATCATTTGAGGATGGTATTGCAGAGATTGCGAGAGCACCAGTTGTATGCAAAGTTGAGCAAGTGTGAGTTCTGGATCAGTGAAGTCCTGTTCTTGGGTCACATAATCAACAAAGAAGGATTGGCTGTGGATCCGAAGAAAGTGGCAGACATTCTGAACTGGAAAGCGCCAACGGATGCTCGAGGAATCAAGAGCTTCATTGGAATGGCCGGATATTATCGGCGATTCATTGCAGGGTTTTCGAAGATTGCGAAACCAATGACAGCGTTGCTAGGCAACAAGGTTGGGTTCGAATGGACCCAGAAATGTCAAGAGGCCTTCGAAGCGCTGAAAGAGAAGTTGACAACAGCGCCTGTCTTAGTCTTGCCTGATGTGCACAAGCCCTTCTCTGTGTACTGTGATGCTTGTTACACAGGTTTGGGATGCGTGTTGATGCAAGAGGGAAGAGTTGTGGCTTACTCGTCCCGACAGCTGAAGGTTCATGAGAAGAATTACCCAATCCATGATCTAGAGTTGGCAGCAGTGGTTCACGCACTGAAGACATGGAGGCACTATCTGTATGGACAGAAATGCGATGTTTACACAGACCACAAGAGTCTTAAGTACATATTCACTCAGTCAGAATTGAATATGAGGCAGCGAAGATGGTTAGAGTTGATCAAAGACTATGAGTTGGAGATCCATTACCATCCAGGCAAAGCGAACGTAGTGGCAGATGCTTTGAGCAGGAAGAGTCAAGTCAATCTGATGGTCGCTCGTCCGATGCCTTATGAGTTGGCCAAAGAGTTTGACAGGTTGAGTCTCGGATTCCTGAACAATTCGCGAGGAGTCACAATTGAATTGGAACCTACCTTGGAGCGCGAAATCAAAGAAGCGCAGAAGAATGATGAAAAGATCAGTGAGATCCGGCGACTGATTCTAGATGGCAGAGGCAAAGATTTTCGAGAAGATGCAGAAGGTGTGGTATGGTTCAAAGACCGCTTGTGTGTTCCCAATGTCCAGTCCATTCGGGAGTTGATTCTCAAGGAAGCCCATGAGACAGCTTATTCGATTCACCCTGGCAGTGAGAAGATGTATCAGGATCTGAAGAAGAAATTCTGGTGGTACGGAATGAAGAGGGAAATCGCAGAGCATGTGGCTATGTGCGATAGTTGTCGAAGAATTAAGGCAGAGCACCAGAGACCAGCTGGATTGTTGCAACCGTTGCAGATTCCTCAGTGGAAATGGGATGAAATCGGCATGGATTTCATAGTCGGATTGCCTCGCACTCGAGCCGGCTACAATTCTATTTGGGTAGTAGTGGACCGTTTGACCAAGTCAGCCCACTTCATACCAGTCAAGACCAGCTACAACAGCGCAGTATTGGCAGAGTTGTACATGTCTCGGATCGTTTGTCTTCATGGTGTGCCAAAGAAGATAGTGTCAGACAGAGGAACGCAGTTCACCTCTCATTTTTGGCAGCAGTTGCATGAAGCCTTGGGCACACATCTGAATTTCAGTTCAGCTTATCATCCGCAGACAGATGGTCAGACCGAAAGAACCAATCAAATTCTCGAAGACATGTTGAGAGCCTGTGCGTTGCAAGATCAGTCCGGATGGGACAAGCGATTGCCTTATGCAGAGTTTTCCTATAACAACAGTTATCAGGCCAGTTTGAAGATGTCACCATTTCAGGCGCTCTATGGAAGGAGTTGCAGAACTCCGTTGCAATGGGATCAGCCTAGAGAAAAGCAAGTGTTTGGGCCAGACATTCTGCTTGAGGCCGAAGAGAACATCAAGATGGTCCGAGAGAATCTGAAGGTAGCGCAATCAAGGCAGTGAAGCTATGCAGACACAAGAAGAAGAGAGCTGAGTTTTGAAGTCGGAGACTTTGTCTATCTGAAAGTGTCACCGATCAGAGGAGTCAGAAGGTTCGGAGTGAAGGGCAAGCTAGCACCCCGCTACATTGGTCCGTACCAGATCCTCTCAAAGCGTGGAGAAGTGGCTTATCAGCTCAGCCTGCCAGAGAATTTGTCCGCTGTGCATGATGTCTTTCATGTGTCTCAGTTGAAGAAGTGCTTGCGTGTGCCAGAAGAGCAGTTGCCAGTGGAAGGTCTGGAAGTCCAGGAGGACTTGACCTATGTTGAGAAGCCAGCTCAGATCCTTGAGATTGCAGACAGAGTCACCCGAAGGAAAACCATCAGAATGTGCAAAGTCAGATGGAATCACCACTCTGAGGAAGAAGCAACCTGGGAGCGTGAAGATGATTTGATGGCTAAGTACCCAGAGCTCTTTGCTAGCCAGCCCTGAATCTCGAGGGCGAGATTCTTTTAAGGGGGATAGGTTTGTAACGCCCCGAATTTTGCAGTTGAATTTTTTTCTTTTCTTTACTCGCCAAAATTCGGGCGTTACCTTTTCTTTTCTTTTTCCCTCGCTAAACCTTGATCTTTTCCAAAGTTAGCGGGATTCGGTTTGGAATTCCCGTGTAAAGAAAACCCTAAAACTGTTTTATGTTGTTTGATGCACCATGCCGAACTATGCGCTCTTTGATTGTTTGAAAGTGCAAATGCATTCATGTAGGAAGATCGGATTTCGAAAATAAGGGAAAATCTTTTCTTTCTTTTTCTTTCTCTTTCTCTCTCTTTTTTCTCTCTCTCTCCCGCGCCGTGGGCTGCTTTTGGCCGGCCCAGCCGCCCCTGCGCGCCCCCTCTTGGGCCTTGGCAGGCCCAGCCGCCCCCCCCCCCACCTCCCCTTTTCCCCCCAATCCCCTCTCTCTCCCTCTCATTTTCCCTCTCTCTCCCTAAGCCGCCGCCCCTACCCCTGCCCTAGCCGCCGCCCCCTGCCCTGGCAGCTCGGCCGCCGCCCCCCGCCGTCGGCCGCCCGACCGCCAGTGAGCCCTCCCCCCTCCCTCCTCCCTCCCTCTCCCCTCCCCCTCCTCTCTCCTTGGCAGCCCCGGCCGCCCCCCCCTGCTCGGCCCCAGCCGGCCGCTGGCCGCCCCAGCCGCGCCCGGCCGCGTCCCCGCCTGGCCGCGCCCCCCTCCCAGCCGCGCGCCCGACCGCCCGCCTGGCCTCGGCCGCCCAGCCGGCCGGTTCAACCGCCCGGTTCGGCCGCCCCGGCCGCCCAGCTCGGCCGCCCAGCCCCCGGCCGGTTCAACCGCCCTAGGGCCGGTTCAACCGCCCCCCCCCCTCTGTTTTTTTTTATTTTTTTTATTTTTATTTTATTTACTTTTTGTGATCATAGTTATTTTATTTTAGGTAGGCTAATCATTGTTCATGCTATTGAAATAGGAAGTTTAATTTAGAATTTCGTTGCGCCAGTTGATTCACGTAGTTAATTGTTTATCTCATTCAATGTTGATCAACTTAAAATGATTGGGTTTCCATTAGTGTATATAACAGAATTCTTTTGTTAAGAATCAATTGTAACTAATCATTAGTGCATAAACTTTAACCCCCCTGCGAGACCTTTCCCGTTTCTTTCTAACCATAACAAATGCGATGTCGAATGTCATACCTGATGCATACTCACTTTACTTGTTCCCTTGTATGGTGTACTGTTCTTTTGTATTAAATATGTGGATGTATGTATGTTTGCGCTCGCATAGAGAACGATCCGGTCGAAGAGCCCGAGGAACTCGCAGGAGAAGCCCCTGAGCAGCAGTCGGTTGGTGGAGGCAAGTGTCCTTTGACCTATTTCTATCCTATTCATTCTTTAATTCACCTCCCGCATTACACATTTATACCTAAGGATTGACTAGCTTTTGTTATCCATGTCCTTGTTTACCTATTTGGGTCGGATTATTACTGCTTAGTCTGATGCTATTGCCCAACTCTAATCAATGAACATGATGTGATTATCTATGATACGTTGTTTTCCCTTCTTATTTATGATTATACTTGTGACTTTCAAGGGGACTCGAGCGGTTTCTCGAGTGCCTCTCCGTAAGGACCTGTTCTATGGATGACCGCCCGGGAAAACAGTGCAACCATGAGGGTGGAATGGGACGCCCTTAGCTGAATAATTGGAGGAACCGGGGTGTAGTTCGCTTAGCCGTTGTGCCGTCAATGGGGCTCGGTGTATGCGGCTCGCTCTGCCAAGGTTGATTTGTCCCTTGGGGAGGAGTGCGGTACATTTAGGAAACCTAACGGGTGGCTACAGCCCCGGGGAATCTTTGTAAAGGCTACGTAGTGAGACCCTGCCTATTCACCTTGGTAGTGTTTAAGGGTTTGATCGGCCCGAGGCAAGAGGGAATCACGGCTTGTGGGTAAAGTGCGCAACCTCTGCAGAGTGTTATGAAACTGATATATCAGCCGTGCTCGCGGTTATGAGCGGCCAAGGGAGCTCCAGATATTAGTGATACTTGATCAGAGGTACTTTGGTACAGGTGGCAATGAGATTGATGGTTCTGATTATGATTATGGTGCTGGTAAGTGGTATTCTTTCCGTTTGGAAAGGATACATTGGGCTAATAACTTGGGTTAATGTTAAAACCTGGCCCTCTACTAGTAAGTAATAACCTGACCAACTAAAAGCAACTGCTTGACTTATCCCCACATAAAGCTAGTCCACTACAGCCAAACGGGATGCTTGCTGAGTATGTTGATGTGTACTCACCCTTGCTCTACACACCAAACCCCCCCCCCCTAGGTTGTCAGCATTGCAACCACTGCTCAGGAGAAGATGAAGATGTGGAAGGAGACTTCCAGGAGTTCCAGGACTACGACGAGTTCTAGGCGTGGGTTAGCGGCAACCCCCAGTCGGCTGCCTGTGAAGGTCGTGTTATCTACGTTTCTTTTCCGCACTTTGATTTATTGTAAGAACTATATGGACGTCTCAGACGTATGATGTAATCGACTATTACTTCCCCTTTTAATACTATTTGAGCACTGTGTGATGATGTCCATGTTATGTAACTGTTGTGTACGTGAATAACTGATCCTGGCACGTACATGGTTCGCATTCGGTTTGCCTTCTAAAAACCGGGTGTGACAATATTATATATATATCTTCTCTCTTTCTCTTCTACATAATATTTCCAAAACCCTAAAGTGCAACTTTGGGTTAACTTCAAATTCTCAATTCCATTATTATATTTATTATTTTAAATGCACATACAATTAAAACTCCAACATGAGAGCCAAATATGGTCTTATTTATTATTTTATTCACTTAAGCCAATGCTTTTAAATAGGGAGATGAGTCTTCAAATGTTATGAGAATTCTAAAGAGAGAGAAAAAGAAAAATTCTAGTGCGAGATCTTTGAGAAATTGTGCTATATTCTCAAAATGAGATTTAGGGTGTTACAAATCCTACCCCCCTTAAAAATAATCTCGTCCTCGAGATTAGTAATAAAAGGGATGTATGCTCATATTGTTCTCGGAACATATGCACAAACAAAGAAATCTCGCATGATGCATACTTTATTAGCAACACATGGGTCAATTAGACCTTATTATTCCTTCTAAAATAATATCATATCATCTACTAACTAAAGTAACATCTAGATCTTTACAAATCATCATAATTTATATTTATGTAGCTTGGTGGAGCTGGTGGTGGTGGTGGAGGTTGTTGTTGTTGTTGTCTCTCCAACCGTGCTTGCCTTATTTCTTGGCGGACCTGACGTATTTCCTCGCGTTTTTGTCTTATCTGATTTTGCATCTCGGTCACCAGGTCTGTTAATTGTTGTATTACCAGTCTTTGGGCAGCAACCACTTGATCGATTTCAACAGGTGGAGGATTTGGAGGATTCATTTTTTGTTTGTTGTTACGTGATAATCTTTCCTTTCCTGGTATTGACCATGAAAGTTAGAAGCATATGGTAATAGTTTTGCAAAGGAAATTATTCAATAAGCGGAATGAATAAGCTAGTAGCTGGTTATAATCTGAAGATTCTTTAGTAGGGCTTAATCTTTGTTTTATGTTCAGATTGGGGTAACCAGTTGTATAAGGTAAATATCCAAGGGTAAGATAGAATCTGTCAAGATGAGAGATATATATGGGTGAGATAGACTACAAGATGTAGGTTAAAAGTTTGTTTATTGTTAGGTGGGAATAGAAAGGTTATACCATTCATCATGGGTTGGGTTAGCTCATAGTTGAGTTGATCCAATGTGCTAAGTTAAGTTAATACATGGCTAGTAGGGTCTAATCTATTTCACAAGTATTAATTGGTCCATTAAGTAACTCACTTTAGATTAGAACATATTAGGTTAGATGGGATCTAGATTAGATTGGTATGACTAGCTTGACTAGATAAGATCTAATTAATTTGCATTAGATCATGGTTGTTAAACTAGGGTGGATAAGTATGATTATTAGGATAAGATGGATCCATAAAGATAAGATGGAATCTTTTGAGGTTAGTAAGATCTATCAGGATATGATAGAATCTTTTCGGGATAAGATGGATCTATTAAGATGAGATAGATCTTTAATGAAGGATAATCTAGATTTATTTAGTTATCTTATGAATTATTGTTATGCCTATATGTACATGCAGATGTAATTGTGGACATTACTCCACAACTCATCACACTCAATCAAAAATCCAAATCAGACAAATATCATAAGAACAAACATTCAAGTGCATAGATAACCATAAAAATAGTTTTGTTTTTGTTCCTGAGAGTGGGTCTCCTATTCCTAAAGGTCACTTCAGGCACAGGATTTCAGAGTGTGAAATCCACATTTGTCTTTAGAAGGAAACAGGTAAGAATAATCAGAGTAAAGCGGAATTAGATGAGAAAAGATTAAGAAAAGTTTAGAAAGGATCAGAGTAAGGTGAGTAGACAATGGTTGTCCAGTTCTATCTAGGTTTCGTCCTACAGTCAACATTCCTCTGATACCACTTCTGTCACACCCGGATTTCGGGGGCACCAAGACCCGGGCGCGAACATAAACACCAGGTATGCTGGGACCAAGTCTCACACATATGATGTATAGTGGCACAGGATCGAATGTCACATCTTTATATATAACAGGAGTTCTATACAAAATAAATAATTACATTATATGGAGACAACGGTCCAGCAACCCAAAGTTGACTGGGAGACGACGACCTAGACCACTCACGAACTCTTCACAGCATCCTCCAAGCGCTTCATCCTGTGGTACCTGTTCTTGACCTGTGGTGTGTGTGAGACAGCAAGAGTGAGCTCACATACGTTCATCGCTCAACAAGTTGTGGGGAATAATGTGCATGAACTCGCCAAAGGTGGGAGCTCACGTGAAGTGTAAGGCTTACCAAAGAAGATGGTTAGAGCTGAGCATTGCTTTTAAAGTTGGTCAAAATTTTATTAGCAGTTACTAAGTATAAGTAAATGCCAACCCAGTTAAATAGTAGAACAAAAGTAACAACTTCACCTGCGATGCAATGCATATGACAAATTGAGTTTAAGTTCCATAATTTAATCATGTGAGGGTCCGAGCCGCTCTTGACCGTGAGCACGGCTAGTATACTAGTTTTACACTCTGCAGAGGTTGCACATCTTTACCCACAAGTCGTGTATCCCATGTCGCCAGGGTTTGCAAGGCCCTTAGACACTACCGAGGTGAATGGCTAGGGATCCACTACGAGGCCTTTACAAAGTTCCACTAGCTTCCGAAAACCCGCTACAGTTTATAGGAAGTTCCAATGCAGGAATCCCTTGCAGGACCGCCATCGCAGCAAAATCCTCCCGAGGGCCTCCCTACACTGACCACTCCCCTACTGCCCTTGCCCCTTTCGGGTAAGGTAGTCTTCCACTAGCTTTCCTAATTAATCAGCCAAGGGGTCCCATTCCTCCCTTGTGGTAGCACTGTTTTCCCGGGTGGTCGCTCCATGTTCCAATTAACATAATGATCTTATCATGAACAGTAATAATAAACATATAATAAAAATATGATCATGAATAATGTATCTTCATACCCAAAACCACATAAAGCACTAGCAAGTACTACCCAGAAATTTAGTGGTGAACAAGGTATAAAGATAATCAAACTAGGTAACCTGTTGGGTGCCATCAAATTAACCTATGCAGATCATTATGATTAATCAGAACATGGCTGGGTAAAAAGAAGTGATCAAGGGCACAACTTGCCTGGCACTTGAGATTCCAGGTACCAACTTGCTCTTCAGATGACACGTGACCTCGCTCTAGTCGTAGCAATACAAACAAACATTGTATAGGCAAAATTAACATTACACCAAACATAAGTACAAACTGAAGAATAATAATCTACGCGTTGCTACGAGATCGTAGGAACAAGAATCACTAAATTTGGAGTTGTAGATTTTAAGTTATGAATTTCCAAAGATTTTATGCATTTAATATAGGGTTAAGTGAGAAATAAATTTTAATGTGTACTTTATGTAAAAACAGTGGTACAAATGGATAGACAATAATATTATGAAAATTTAGGAACAGGAATGGACCAATTTGGAGTTCATATGCATTTTCTATGAATTAAACAAGTTTCTAGTATTGTTTTTATATTAAAAATCATTTTCCAAAATTTATTATCTAATTTCTCTGCTCACAGGACTGGGCGCCAATATCTGGAAAGTCCAGGGACCCGCGCGCAAGTATCCCCAAGACTCAGATTTACCCCGCATGGATGGCGGGTTGATTACCTATAACTACAGGGTCTCTTTATGAAGTTTGCCACGCGAAGGGGTACGGTGGAATCTGAGCCGTTGGATCTAAAAGGTGTGCCTCGGATTAGATCGGTCCATCACTCTCTCCCACTCTCACCCACAGACGCAGGATACCAGATCAACGGTTCAGATTTTAAAATGCGCGGGATCACCCAGGTTCGTCCGATCGAGATCGGATGCGCCAGATTAAATTTAAGCTCTCGACTCATTCCCGACCGCTCGATCTACCCTGTGAACGGCCTGGATTTTAAACGATCACGATCACATCACGGACGTCCATGACCGGATCAACGGTTCAGATCAAAGCTATGAAGGGGTATCTTCTAGTCTAATCTATTCCGTTCGTATCAGATCCGACGGCGCCACCCCATCACCCCCATCGCTCACCGGACTCAGGCGGCGCCACCCACGCCAAGCGGCGGTGTTCCGCCGGCGCACGGAGCCCAAGGGATTTAGCGCACAATTCACGATTCTATCGGGTCCTACACTATCGCAGGGAACAGGCGAACTCAGAATAGGGTTTACTCACCGGAGTTGGGGACCAGACGAAGCCACCCGCGGCGCACGGCGGGTTTCGGTCGAGGTGAAGGCTCCGGCGAGGAATTCAGTGCACCCGAGACGACCCCGATCGCAGGCGATCCCCGTGTAAGCTTCCAAGGTCCCTTGGTGACAACACACGGGCACCCACTGAGGCTAAGTCGGCGGCGAATCGAAGTTGGCCCGCGGCGGCGGATTTCCCCGTGATTTCTCCCTATTCGGTGGAGGCGCAGGCGCAGATGGGATTGGCGATGGGTTGCTACGGAACACCGGCGCGAGCGCATATAAGGTCCCCTCCTCCAACGGCCCGAGCGAGCTTCGCGCCGAACGCGACGGCGTCCACGCCTGATTTCACGGAGACGACGGATCCGAGCGCGCGTCAAGCGGAGGAGAGGGAGAGACCGACGGGCGGGGCCCACGAGTCAGTGGAACGGTAGGAGACGTGACCGCACAGTGTGGCTGTCCAGTGGTCCCCGCGACGCAGTGAAGGGGGAACGGTGCTGGCACGACGTGGTTAGTTGGGCCGGGGCGCGCACCTAATGGGCCGAGAAGAGGAGGATTTGGCCCATATGGAGGTTTCTTTCTTTTCTATTTCTTTCCTCTTTGTTTCCAAATTCAAAATTCAAATTCCCTTTTAAATTCAGATTTTAAATTCAAATCTTGTGCCAGTTTATCCTCAATTTATATTGTGAAATAAAAAGTATAAATTTTGGAAATATATAAATTTCCTTTATATTATATATATATCTTCTCTCTTTCTCTTCTACATAATATTTCCAAAACCCTAAAGTGCAACTTTGGGTTAACTTCAAATTCTCAATTCCATTATTATATTTATTATTTTAAATGCACATACAATTAAAACTCCAACATGAGAGCCAAATATGGTCTTATTTATTATTTTATTCACTTAAGCCAATGCTTTTAAATAGGGAGATGAGTCTTCAAATGTTATGAGAATTCTAAAGAGAGAGAAAAAGAAAAATTCTAATGCGAGATCTTTGAGAAATTGTGCTATATTCTCAAAATGAGATTTAGGGTGTTACAGCACTCCACGTCGCATTCGTACGCGTGGTGGTACGTGGATCCGACGGTGATGATCCCGTTCGGGCCTGACATCTTGAGCTTGAGGTAGGTGTAGTTGGGGACGGCCATGAACTTGGCGTAGCACAGCCTTCCCAACACCGCATGGTAGGTTCCTCGAAACCCGACGACCTCGAAGGTGAGAGCTTCCTTTCAAAAGTTGGAGGGAGTCCCGAAGCAGACGGGTAAGTCGATCCGCCCGAGGGGGAGGATACGCTTTCCAGGTGTGATCCCGTGAAAGGGTGCCGCACCGGCCCGGACCTCGGACCGATCAACCCCCAAGAGTTCCAGGGTCTCGGCGTAGATGATGTTAAGGCTGCTACCTTCGTCCATGAGGACTTTGGAGAGCCTAACGTTGCCGATGATCGGATCGACGACGAGCGGGTACCTTCCTGGGCTTGGCACGAAGTCGGGGTGGTCGCCTCAGTCGAAGGTGATAGGCTTGTCGGAATAGTCTAGGTAGACTGGCGCTGCCACCTTCACCAAGCAGACCTCCCGACGCTCCTGCTTGTGGTGCCGAGCCGAGGCATTCGCCGCCTGCCCGCCGTAGATCATGAAGCAGTTGTGGACCTCCGGGAACTCCTCTTCCTTGCCGCCCTCCTTCTTGTTGTTGTCATGGCCCTTGCCCTCTTCCGCCGGGAGCCCGGTCTTATGGAAGTAGCACCGGAGCATGACACATTCTTCAAGGGTGTGCTTGATGGGCCCCTGGTGATAGGGGCACGGCTCCTTGAGCATCTTGTCGAACACGCCGGCCCCTCCAGGAGGCTTCTGAGGGTTCCTGTGCTCGGCCGCAGCGACGAGATTCATGTCGGCGGCGTTGTGTTTCGCTTGCGACTTGTTCTTGGCCTTCTTCTTCGTGCCCCGCTGGGCGGATGCCTCGGGGGCATCTTTCTTCGGCCCTCCCTGAGGCTGCTTGTCTTTTCGAAAGATGACTTTGACCGCCTCCTGACTCGAGGCGAACTTGGTGGCGACGTCCATCAGTTCGCTCGCACGGGTGGGAGTCTTGCGCCCCAGTTTGCTCACCAGGTCTCGACAAGTGGTGCCGGCAAGGAAAGCCCCGATGACATCCGAGTCAGTAACGTTGGATGGACTCCCCTAGCTGCTGGCGGCAGCTTCGGAGATCCCACGAGTTCCCAGGGTGCACGTACGTGCCTTGGAAGTTCCCTATGAAAGCCTTGACCAGATCATCCCAGTCGGAGACCTGCGCAGGAGGCAGATGCTCCAGCCAGGCTCGGGCGGCGTCGGAGAGGAAAAGGGGTAGATTACGGATGATGAGGTTGTCATCATCCGCCCCTCCCAACTGGCATGTCAGTCGGTAGTCTGCGAGCCATAGCTCCGGCCTCGTCTCCCCCGAGTACTTGGTGATGGTAGTCGGGGCTCAGAAACAGGCGGGGAACGGTGCTCATCGTATGGCCCGGCTGAAGACTCGTGGACCGGGTGGTTCGAGCAAGGGGCTGCGATCCTCCTCGCTGTCGCAGTGTACCCCACGCCTGGGATGGTAGCCTCGGCGCACCTTCTCGTCGAGGCGGGTTCGACGGTCGAGATGGTGGTGCTCGTTGCCGAGGCGATCCCAGGCAGCAGGCGCCTCGTCCTGCGTGCGCTCGGGATGGACCGAGGCTTCCCTCATGCGTCGGGAGGACACCGCGTGATGCTCTGAGGGGTCAGCTCGCCTCCAGGAGGCGGAGCTCTCGGCTCGTCAAACTGCGGCGCCTTCCAGGAGATCCTTGAGTTCGCCCTGGATACGCCGTCCCTCGGTGGTGGATGGCTCCGGCATGGCTCGAAGTAGCATCGCCGCTGCAGCTAGATCCTGGCCGGGGGCAGCGCTGCCCTGGCATTGTCGACGAGGCAGCGCTAGATGTCTTGGGCCCGATAACAGGCCCCTCCGGCGAGTGTTCGGCCTGCCCACTCATGCTCGATGTTCTGTCGGAGCTGCACAAGCCGGCCTGCTTCCCCGTCGACCCGGGCCTGCATCTCACGGATTTGCTCGAGCTATATGTCCCGACCCCCCACAGGGACTGGGACTACAGCTAGCTCCCACGGGATGTCAACGCGAGATGTGGGCCCAGGGGGATCGTCAACCTCCGGCATACCGAGGTGGTTGCCTTCGTTGTGATCTCCCTGATCGACGTGGAAACATTCACGACTTGGGCTGTAACCCTCGTCGTCAAGGCCGTGGCCATTGTCGGAACAATCGGAGAGACAGTGGTCACATGCGGACATGAAGTCCCACATGGCACCGGGGTCATTGAGGCCAGAGAATTCCCAACCGAAGTCGGGGCCGTCCTCTTCCTCGGAACCCGTCGGTCCGAAGGTTGAGACGGCTGTCATTCGGTCCTAGGTCGACCACATATGGTACCCCGGAAGGTTTGGATACGCCTTTACGAAGGCGCTCACCGTAGCGGGGTCGCTAGGTGGACCGAAGCTGAATCGAAAGGGTACGGGATGGAAAATGGACGGTACCTCTTGGTCGATGGACGGTGGTGAAGTCGCGTCGGGGACGGAGCACACCGTCATCTCAGGTACGAGGGTAACGCCCAGCAGATCCTTTTGTGAGGGTGCTGGCGTCATCAGTCCGCTTGGGGTTGACACGTTGCGGGGAAGTGACACCCGCCATCGTCTCAGGTGCGAGGACAATGCCCGACATGTCCCCCGGGGGAGTGTCGGTGTCGTCGACTCGCTCTGGTTCGACAGCTGACAAGGTGCCGCCTCCTGCGTGGCCATGGTTGCCCCGTCTCCGCCTTCTCCGGCAAGGAGGGTGGCGGGGATGACCGGAGTGCTCCTCTTCTGCCGCGGGGAGATGTTGTCGCCGAGCTCACCGCCGCCGGGTGAGTCGGAGACCGTCGTCGTCGTCGCGCCGCGAGGGGAGGAGTACCATGTCGTAGCTGCCGTCGAGGGACATGAACTCGAGACTCCTGGAGTAGAGCACCGTCTCGGGCTGAAGAGGTTAATGAAGACTCCCCATCTGAAACTCAACGGGAAGGTGTTCGTTAACACACAGCAGGCCCCTACCTGGCGCGCCAACTGTTGGCGTTTCGGACCCGGGGGGTCCCTGGACCGACGAGTGAGATTGTCGTTGCGTGCCCCTGCCAGATGGGTTGGCGCGGGATGGAACACAAGAGGTGGGACAAGCCTTGTATTATCCTACACCAGGGGTGCCGCTCATAGTAGGGGTTACAAGCATGTCGCGAGAGGGAGAGAGAGATAGAGAGGGAGCCTGTTCGTTTGCTCCTTCCCCCGCGCGAACCCCCCTCCAGGATGGCCCTGGACCTCCCTTTTATAGACGCAAGGAGAGGGTCCAGACATACAATGGGGGTGTAGCTATGCGCTCACGTGTCTAGCAGAGAGATGCCTAAGCCATGTGTACATGCCAACGTGGCTGTCGGGGGAGAGCCTGAGCCCTGTACACGTGATAGCATGGCCGTCGGAGGAGCGCCTGAGTCCTGTAGAAGCACAGCTGGCAGTGCGGCAAGGATCCTGCTGACGTCTCCTTGCTGCCGTAAGGGGCTGAGAGCCACCGGCGTCATGGTGCACGCGGGGCACCATCATTACCCGTCGCCAGGGTAAGCCATATGGGATGCCGGTCTTGTTCCTTGTAGCCTAAGCAGGCTAGGGATAGGGTAATGATGTATCCCCTGATAGCGCGGTCGGTCCGAGCCCATGGTCGGGCGAGGCGAAGACTTCTCTTGAGGTCGAGACCGGGGTCGGGCGAGGACGCGATTCCTCCCGAGACCGAGGTCGAGGCCGAGTCCGGGGGTCGGGCGAGGCGGAGACCTCCTCCCGAGGCTGGAGCCTGAGGTCGGGCGAGGCGGAGCTTCCTGTTGCGCCCGAGGCCGAACTCGGTGGTTGATCGTGACTTGTTGTTAGTCTTTGCCTGGGCGGTTGGCACGGCAGTCGGAGCGGGGCGGGTGGCGCTGTTTTCCCGTCATATTAGACAGTAAAGAAGAGGGGCGAAGTGACTGCGGTCACTTCGGCCTGGCCGACTGAGGCGCGTGTGTCAGGATACGGCATCAGGCATCCCCTGCATTAAATGCGCCTACGAAGCGGTCGGTTGGTGAGGCGGTCCGGCCAAGGTTGCTTCACAACGAAGCCTGCCCGAGCCGGGCTTCGGGAGAGCCGAGGAGGCATCCGCTGCCTGAGGAGGCCCTCGGGCGAGGCGTGAACTCATCTGGACTACTGCTCTAGCCCGAGGCTGGGCTCGGGTGAGGTTGCGTCCCTTGGGTAGACGAAGCCTTGACTTGAACCACGCCCATCAGTTGGTCAGAGGTTGTTTACCAGCCGTGATTAGGAGTGTTGGGGGTACCCCTAATTATGGTACCCGATAATCTACTTCACCAAGCGTTCCTCCCCAGGCCCACGAAGGGATGGCCTTGTGAAACATCAGGCCCAAAGCCTTTCACGAGGTCTTCTACCTTCTAGTGGACCCAGGGGATATCTATCCCCCACAAGCCCCCAATCTTTGAGTTGATTTTGAAATAATCGGCCCAAAGATTCTAGGTCCAGCTTGCTGTTTTTGATTTTGATTAAGAATACCTTGAAAAATGGGCCTATCGATTTGTTGCTTCTGAGCTCTGAGTAACTTGATGAAAGTGATCTTCTGATATCCTCTACTGCCTTTATTCATCGGTCTTCGCTTTATTCTTTAGAAGTCAATGCTTTGTCTCATGCTTACGCCTTGGAGATCAACATTCTGCTCTCTGGGGTTCAGGATATATTGGGTGCACCGAAGGTGCACCCAATGGGTGTAGCCCCCGAGCTTCGAGTGGATTACCGAAACTAATCCACTCGAAGGTCTTCATCTCAAGCCTTTTTTAGAAACCATTTTCATCTTCATCTCTTGCTTTAGAAGTCAGCATTGTCTTATCTTTATCTCATGCTCTAGAAATCAGCATTTTATCATTAGCTCATGCTTTGGAGATCAGCATTCTGCCTTTTTGGAGTTAATGATCTATTGGGTGCACCATAGGTGCACCCAATGGGTGTAGCCCTCGAGCTTTGAGTGGATTACTGAAAATAATCCACTAAAACGTCTTCATCTCATGCTTTTAGAAATCATCCTTTCATCTTCGTCGAATGCCTTAGAATTCAGCATTATACCGTCAGCTTTATGCTTTAGAAATTAGCATACTGTTTTGTCTTTGAGATCCACAACGCGGTATACCCGTGTCCTGTTAGGTTTGAAATTTATTTGATCTGCGACAGATTGGACATCTGGTAGATGGCTCTTGGCTGGTCTTCATTTCACTTCGTGCTTCAATGCTCCTGTTGATTAGACGTGTACTTCATCAGTTATTTTTGGCTTTCCTCCGATCTCCATCAATATCTTCATTCTGTCTTGATACATTCATTCCGTATACTGTGTGGATGTGATGGCTTGGGAAAATCTATTGAAAATTCCTGGATGTCCCCCCCCAATGGGTGTGGGCAAGGGACGGCTTGGTGCGCTGAGCATTTAGCAAACTGCCCCTGAGTAGTAACTTGATGTGACCGCGGGTGTAATCATATCATCCAAGCAGTTGACTTGAGTCCCAATGGGTGTGATCCTACTGATGCTGATCCCAATGGGTGTGACCCTACTAATGCTGATCCCAATGGGTGTGACCCTACTGATGCTAATCCCAATGGGAGTGATCCTTCTAGAACTGATCCCAATGGGTGTGACCCTGTGTCATTTGTTGCCCGTATTGTTGACAAGGACGAATAGGAAGAAGAGGAAGTACCGCTAATTCGGAAGAACAGTCGGCGCTATAGAGTCAGTGGGGGGAGTAGTGATATTCCTTCTCCAACTCTGTCTGCTCTTGTTGGTCTGCAAGAGTTATCCCTAGCAAATTTTTGATCAGGCTCTTGAGGATGTTGTTCCTGAAGATCTGTTGTCCGAGCCAACTGATGGTGATATGATGGACATCTGCTCTGACGTTCTAGATGTGGGATTAGAGGTATCTCAGGCAGCGTCTCGTGCATCGTCGACCTTGGAGGGCGATCTTCGGAGCCAAGAAGTTGGTCAAGGTTGTTCAATTTCCATGGAGGTGACTGAGAATCCTTCAGCCTAAGAGGTGGCTGTTGCAGAGAACTCAGTCCTCAAGGGTGGTTCCAGCGGTTACCCAGCCCCCGAGGGTGTTGCCGGTAATGATCCGGCTCGGGTGGGTAGCGCAAGCTGCGACCTAGCCCTCGAGGGTGTTGCCGGTAGTGATCTGGCTCCGATGGGCAGTATAGGCTGCAACTCAGCCCCCGAGGGTGTCCGAGCAGGCTCCCCTTCTCATACCTCTATGGATGTCCACATCGGGTCTTCTCCACCACACTCTGGTGGTGTACTAGCAGCGCCCGCTTCAAGTGAGGGAGTCGCCTTAGAGGTCGGCGCACTGGATGCTGGAGTTTTGATGCCTGTCAGTGGTGTTGAATTGATCCCTGGTGATATTCTTCAAATTGCCCCGGTTGATATTCCTTCATCGAGCCACCACCTAGCTTCTCGTGACTTGGGATTTCCATTATTCTTCTCTAATCTTCAGGTAATTTGACTTATCTTGTTCTGGCAATACTCCTGGCAAGTTACTGTCTTTATACTCATTTGTTTTCAATATCAGGCTTTGGTCGACGGGATGGCTGATCAATTGAGATCACAAGGTGCGTCTATCCCAGAAGGAGCTCTGTTTCTGACGCAGTGGAATCCGCTACTGCTTCAGAAGCAGATATCTGATCTGAAAATGACAAATGTTGGTTAGTGTCTTTGTTTTCTTCCTTGACTTCTTGATTAGTCTGTTTTTAACTGTGTGCCCTTCTTCATCGATTGTTCCTAAGAAAAACATTGCCGAGTAGAAATACTGAATACATTCATGAACCATAGGTGTATGTGATCGATGTGCCCAAATACTCCGCTAGAACGTGTTCTTGGTACTGAATGCTATTTTTGCTTTTTCTGTTGTTTGAATTCAACAGTTGTTACGATTGCAGAGGCAAATGCAATGTGTTGGTTTTGAAACTTCTTCCGATTTTGTGAGGCATAGAGACCGCCCTAAGATGAGTGATCGTAAGCATGTTTATACTAGATTGAGTAGTCGTGAGCATATCGCACCACCTTAAGTCATTGCCAACTCAAGCTGATTGCTTCATTAGTAGGGTATAGTGGTCACCCTAAGTTAAGTAAGCGTGAGCATGTTGCACCATCTTAAGTCACTGCCGACTTAAGCCAATTGCTCCATTGGTAGGGTATAGTGGTCACCCTAAGTTAAGCAAGCATGAGCATGTTGCATCGTCTTAAGTCACTGCCGACTTAAGCCGATTGCTTCGTTAGTAGGGTATAGTGGCCATTCTAAGTTAAGCAAGCGTGAGCATGTTGCACCGTCTTAAGTCACTGCCAACTTAAGCCGATTGCTCCGTTAGTAGGGTATAGTGGTCACCCTAAGTTAAGCAAGTGTGAGCACGTTGCACCGTCTTAAGTCACTGCCGACTTAAGCCGATTGCTCCATTAGTAGGGTATAGTGGTCACCCTGAGTCGAGTAAGTATGCAAATTGATTCGAGTGCCTTTGACAATGAAGTCTTTTTATTGATGATGTACTTTTCCCATTACAGAATACAATGCTGCCCCGATAGCTTTTGAAATCTAGCTAGGGGTAAAACTTCCTGAGATGCTCTATATTCCATGAATTCCCTATTTCCGTGCCATCCATTTGAGTAAGTCGATATGATCCTGACCGAGTGACTTCTACTACCATGAATGGCCCTTCCCATAGTGGCAACAATTTATGCCGTCCTTCCCCTGTTAGAATTCAGCAAAGGACCAAGTCTCCCACTGCGAAGGATCGATGTCATATGGCCTTATCATGATAGCGCCTCAGAGTTTGCTAGTACCTAGCTGACTGAATTACTGTATTCAATCGTTCTTCTTCCAATATATCGATATCCTCCAGTCTAGTTGCTTCTGCTTCGGCTATGTTTTCGAAGATCAGCCTTGGTGCCCCAAACCTAAGATCGGCAGGTAGCATTGCCTCTGAACCATAGACCATGAAGAAGGGAGTGTTTCCATGCAAAGCTTGACTAGGTTGAGTTCTTAGGCTCCAAACCACATACGACAATTCTCTGATCCACTTTCCTATGAACTTTTCATTCTTGTTGAAGACTTTTTTCTTGAGTGCTTCCAATATCATTCCATTGGCCCTTTCCACCTGACCGTTGGCTCTCGGGTGTGCTACTGACACATATTTGATCTGGATGCTTCTTTGTTCGCAGAAATCGAAGAATTCGGAGCTAGTGAAATTGGATCCCAGGTTAGTTATGATGCTATTAGGTATTCTAAACCTGAATATTATATCTTGTATGAACTCCACTGCCTTAGCTGAAGTCAGAGAAGCGATGGGCTTGTACTCTATCCATTCAGTGAATTTGTCAATGGTAACCAGCACGTGAGTGTATCCTCCCTGAGCTTTCTTGAAGGGTGCAATCATGTCTAGTCCCCAGCACGCAAATGGCCATGTTACGGGTATGGTCTGCAGCTGCTATGCTGGTAAATGCTGCTGCTTCGATAAGTATTGGCAAGCTTCACGCCTCTGAACTAACTCGGCTGCATCACTCTTTGCTGTTGGCCAGTAGAAACTAGACCTGAATACCTTCCCAACTAGAGTCTTGGATGCCGCTTGTATCCTGCATTGCTCGGCGTGGATCTCATCTAGCAGTTGCTTCCCAGTGGCCGAAAGAATGCACTTCATGAGGACTCCTGTTGCGCCCCTTCTGTACAGTGCTTCCCCAATGAGAGTGTAGTGAGCTGACTGCCTTGCGATGCGTTCTGCTGCAGTTTTGTCATCTGGCTCTTCTTCATTCTTTATATACTGATGATTGGCTCCATCCAGTCATCAGAATCTGACTCTGGTTGGCTCAGAACATTGCACTCTTCTGCCCGTTCTAAGGAAATACTCAGGCGTGATACTTCTTGGACGAAAACCCTAGGTGGGACCTAGGTCCGACTGGATCCTAGTTTTGACAATGCGTCTGCTGCCGCGTTGCGATCTCTCTCCACACGATGAAATTCCAGCCCTTTGAATTTGTCTTCCAGCTTTCGGACGGCTGTGCAGTACTTGCCCATAGAGTCATTCGAGAAATCCCATTCTTTATTTATCTGACTTATGACCACCAGTGAATCTCTGTATACCATCAGTCTCTTAATGCCCAGTGATATGGCAATGTTCAGTCCATGAATCAAAGCTTCATATTCTGCTGCATTTTTGGATGCTGAGAATAACAACTGAAGAGCATATTTGAGTTGTTCACCTCCAGGTGCAATGAAAAGGATCCCTGCGCCTGCCCCCTGCAGCTTCAACGAGCCATCGAAATACATCTGCCATACTTCTACAGTCTCTGGGTTATCTGGCACTTGTTGCTCGGTCCACTCTGATACGAAGTCAACTAATGCTTGAGTCTTTATTGCAGTTCGAGGTCGAAACTCGATGTCGTGAGCTCCTAGCTCGCAAGCCCACTTGGCTATTCTTCCGATGGCTTCTTTGTTGTGGAGAATGTCCCCTATTGGAAATCCAGTGACTACTATGACATTGTGGCCATCAAAGTAGTGATGGAGCTTGTGTGCAGTTAGAAGTACTGCATACAATAGCTTTAGAACTTGAGGATATTTCTTCTTTGAGGGCCCCAGAACTTCACTGATGAAATAGACGGGATGCTGTACTGGATATGCATGTCCCTCCTCTGCTCGCTCGACTACCAACGCGGTGCTCACCACGTGAGTCGTGCAAGAGATGTACAACAACAGATCTTCTGGCGGTTGACTTGGTGTAGCTCGGTGTGGCGACTTTAATATTGGCGGTGTTGTCAGGAATTTCTTCAGTGCATCAAGGGCTTCCTGAGCTTCTGAGGTCCACTAGAACTTGTCCACCTTCTTGAGCAACTTGTAGAACGGTAGGCCTTTTTCTCCTAACCTTGATATGAACCTGCTTAGAGTTGCCATGCATCCAGTAAGTCTTTCCACTTTCTTCTGTGACCGTGGTGCTTCCATCCTCATGATAGCCTCGATCTTTTCTAGGTTAGCTTCAATTCCTCAGTGGCTGACAATGAACCCGAGCAATTTTCCTGTTGGTACTCCAAAGACACATTTTTCTGGATTAAGCTTCCACTGATATCGCCGCAGGCTATTGAAGACCAACTGCAAATCTTTAATGAAGTTTTCTAAGTTTTCTGTCTTGATCAACACGTCATCCACATAAGCTTCTACACGCTTGCCCCAGTGATCAGCTAAGCATGTATGAATGGCTCTTTGGTAAGTCGCTCCACCGTTTTTTAGGCCAAACGGCATGGAGGTATAGCAGAAAGCTCCAAATGGGGTGATGAATGCAGTTTTTTCCTCGTCTTCTTTTGCCAGGTTGATCTGATGATACCCGGAGTAGCAATCCAAGAAGGACAACATAGAACACCTGGCGGTCGAGTCTACCACCTGGTCTATCCTTGGAAGTCCGAAGGGATCCTTCGGATAGTGCTTGTTGAGATCTGTATAGTCGACACACATGCGCCAATCCACTTTATTCTTTTTGAGTACAAGAACAGGATTTGCTAACCACTCAGGATGCAGTACTTCTCTAATGAATCCTACTGCGACTAGGCGAGCAAGCTCAGCACAGATGGATTCTCTCTTGTTGGGTGTGAAACGACGTAACTTTTGTCGGATCGGCCTCGCCTGGGGATAGACCTTTAGTTTGTGCTCGGCCAGCTCTCTTGGGACTCCCGGCATATCCGCAGGTTGCCATGCGAATACATCTTGGTTATCTTGCTGGAACTAGACGAGCGCGCTTTCCTATTTGTCATCCAAGCTAGAGCTGATGATGGCAGTCTTGCGTTCATCAGCGAACCCGAGGTTGATTCTCTTGGTTTCCTCAGTCGGCCGCATAGAGGTCACGGCTTGAGCTTCATTTGTAGGTACTATGAGGTCCTCCTTAGGCTTTGAGTTCGCCTATGCAGAAGAAGTCGTTGATAGTTTGGTGGTGAGAGCCGCCTGAATGGCCACTCGGAAGCACTCTGTAGTGCCTTGGAAGTCAGCGTGCAAAGTGATGATTCCTTGTGGTCTAGGCATCTTCAATATCATGTACGTATAATGCGGAATGGCCATGAACTTCGCCAGTCCATGCCTGCCGATGATGGCGTTGTATCCGCAGTTGAAGCTTGCCACCTCGAACCTCAGGAACTCGGTTCTGTAGTTACCTGGAGTTTCGAAGGTGACCGGCATGTAGGTGTGTCTGAGTGGATATTCTCCTTCAGTCTGCACGATGCCGAAAAAAGGAGTGTCTGACTTGTGGAGCTCTTTGAGTGTGACCCCCAAGCCTTGAAGTGTCCGGGGGAAGGTAACGTTGATGCTACTTCCCCCGTCCACTAACACCTTCTTTACCCTACTCTCTCGGATCACCGGATCGATGAGGAGTGGGTATTTGCCCGGGTGATCGAAGTTGAGCCACTGATCCACCCGAGTGAAGGTGATCGGGTGTTTAGACCATCGATACGAGGCGGGAGGACCTGTGGCCGCCACCAGTATCTGACGGTCGCTGAGCTTCTGTCGCCTCTTGCTTTCTTGCGACCGATGTCCATCGAAGATGACGTTGACTTCTCTGTCGACGTGCGGGAATGCTCCGCCTCCTCCCCTTCCTATTTTTGAGGCAATCGAGGTTCTCCGGGTCCTCCTCGAGGTGGGGGAGGTGGTAGAGGTTGGAAGGGTTGGCCATTCCCAACGGAGTGCTTAAAGTCCCTGTAGTTCCGGAAGGTGTGGCGCATGTCCTTGTGGTACGAGCACTGGGCGTCGAGGATGTCGTCCAATGTACGTTCGCCTCCCCGAGGTGCTCCTCGGGCGCGAGAGGCGGGTGGTCCGGCGGCGTGAACTTCTTCACAAGGCCTCTTCTCCCAACGCTTGTCGGGTTGTTGGTTCGTGTCACACTGTGGTGCCGTCGGTGCAAGCTTCGCTCCTCCGATGAGGTCCTGAGCTCGTTCGTCGGCGGTGATGTAGAGGTCTGCTTCCCGGAATAGCTGCTCGGAGGTAGTCGGCGCCTTTTGCAGTACGGCTCGGACGATGGCTGAGTCATTAGATCCCCGGTAGAAGTCTTCGATTACCGCTGCTTCTGCAACCTCGAGGATTCGATTTCTCATGGTCTGGAATCTTTTGAGGTACGACCGGAGAGTCTCATCCCCTCGGCACTTGATGGATTTGAGGTCCCATGGCTGCGCCGGTTTGTTGGAGAGAGATTGGAAGTTGGCGATGAAACACCGATTGAAGTCGCTCTAGTCATCAATGTAGTGTCGGGGTAGGTGTCGTAGCCATTGCAGCGCATCCTGCCCGAGGACGATGGGCAAGTACGCGGTCATCACATCTTCAGTTGCCCCAGCGGCTCGGGCAGCGGTGGTGTATACAACCAACCTACCTCCCGGGTCCTGCTTAGGCTCGTACTTGTCGACGTTGGAGACTTTGAAGTTAGGGGGCCATTGAATGGCCCTGAGACGTGGAGTGAGCGTCGATACTCCGCATGTGTCCTTCTGTCGATGATGTTGATGTCGGTCCCGGGGAGGGGGGTTGTTGACGTGGTGCCTCGACCGTCCCCGGGTCGTGCTGCCAGTTGAAGCCGTTGCCGACTCAACTCTGGTGGCCTGACTTCGCGCAGGGATGTCGTGATCCCGGTCATACTCTTCTCGGCACCGAATCTCGTTCTCGTATCATTGTTCACGTGAAACGTTGATGGAGCTCTGTGCGTCCCGCCAACTATTGATGGCGTGTCGTAGATCGCTCGGTGGATGGGCGAGAGGTAGAAGATGATTAGCTGCCCGAGTGAGCAGCCGTCGATAGCCCTCAGCGTCTGGAGTCCGGGGGAGGCCATCGGCTATCCGAGCCAACACTCCACTGACCTCGCTCGGTGTGTTCATGGCTCGGGCGAAGTCGGGGTTTAGATTTCGTCCGAGAAGAGGGTTCTCTCGGTGTTGTCTCGCTTCCTGTTCGGCCTGCTCTTGAGCTTGCCGATGATCGCATCATCGGGAATTCCTTATTTCCCTGAAGACCCGTTCTTCTGGGGTTTCTCCCATCTCCGAGATCCCATCTCATGATACAGGATGTGCCGGGTCTCGCTCTCCGGCTTCGTGATGTCACCGAATATTTTGGCGTCGATTCCTTCATCGATGAGATTCCCGTTGAAGAGGTTCTTCTCCCGGCGCAGTTGGTTCATCGTCAGAGATGGGGGTTGATTCCACTCTTCCCCCGATAAAGAGGACGTCGGGGTAGAATGGAACCATCGTAGTGACAAGCTTCTTCCTGTTCTCCTTTGAGGGCGGAGATACCAGAAGAGCAGCTTGACGAGCCTTTACCTCATTTGCTTCCTTTTTCCTTGTGATCTGTGTCCATTTTTCCGTAGGAGAGGTGGACAGCGGAGTTCTCCGGGTAGACGGATCCTCTGCTCCCGGCTTGCAGGAGGTAGTCTTCACTCGGAGCGCTGGAGGTTGCGCTTTTTCCAGCTTTGCTCCGACTTTCCTAGAGATTGTTGAGAAAGGCTTTTCTCCGGTGGATCCACGATGCGATGTAGAGTTCCTTCTACATCTGCCACGGACGAAATGGTTTTGAAGTAGAACACGGATCTTGGGCGGAGGATGATCTTGTGCTGGAAAGTGATGGCCATTGAGCTAGCTTAGATCAGTGACACACCCCCTACCTGGCGCGCCAGCTGTCGGTGCTTTGGGTCCGACCACGCACCTGGGGTTTCCCCTTGAGGTGCTTTTGGAGTAGGACGGTGTTACCGACTGTAGCTCGATGGTTCGTGCCGGATGCATGAGAAACAGTAGACAATTTTGTACAGGTTCGGGCCGCTTCGAGACGCGTAATACACTACGTCCTGGTGTGGGTCTTTAGAGTGGTAGGTTACAAAAGGGGGTTCTCTAGTATGGGAGATGCTAGAGAATGGAGTAGAAGGTTAAGGAGTGAGATATGTTTTGAGGGGATGCCCCCTAGGCCTTATATACTCGACCGTGGGGCGTTACATGCAGATATGATAACAACGTGAGCCTAAGTAATAGTGAACCGACTGAGCCTATCTTCCTATAATTCTGCCGACTCATCACCATTTAGTTCCGACGCCTGAGGACACAGCGCGGGAAAGTCGGGCTACTGCTGTGGATGTTATTCAAATCTGTTGGGCCGTCTAGGCTCGAGTTGATCCGATCTTGTGTTGATCTACTTCACCAAGCGTTCCTCCCTAGGCCCACGAAGGGATGGCCTTGTGAAACATCGGGCCCAAAGCCTTTCGCGAGGTCTTCTAACCTTCTAGTGGACCCGGGGGATATCTGTCCCCCACATGTGGCTCAGGCGCTGGGCCACCGAGCGCGCAGCTGGGGCTGGGCGCACGATGTGCGCGCGCGAGCGACGCGGAAAAGCTGGAGCCGGCACCCTGGTGGCTGGGCGAGCGCGGTAGTCAGCTGGGCTCACACGTCGCTAGGGTTGGGCGCGGGATAGGCTGCGCATGGCTTGCTGGGCCTGGGCCGCAGGAAAAGCTGGCTGGGCTCTCGCGGCGTGGGCCGGCCAGGGGAAAAGCCGAGCTGGGCCGGGGGGGGAAGGAGGGGCGCGCAGGGGACAGCTGGGCCGGGGGAGCTAGGCCGCCGAGAGAGAGAGGAGGGGCTGAGGGAGTTTTCCTTTTATTTATTTCTTTTCCTTCCTTTTTCTCTTTTTGAAAACATGTTTTAGTTTTGAATCCAAATTCAAACATGTTTCCTAAATTTGAATAAATGCAGCATCACAAAGGAAAACATGCCTCGACATGCTATGCAACAATCAAGGACCCCCTTATTAGGGTTTTATTTTACTAGGCTTAAACGTATATAAAACAAAAAAACTCTACACTATTTAGGAAAAGAAAATAAAAGCAAGGAAAAGAAAGGGTAACACCTGAATTTAATAGATATTAGAGAAAAATTTTATACCCCAAAATTCAGGGTGTTACAGGTTGCCTCGCACCCCGAAGGGTTACGATTCTATATGGGTGATCATGGATAGACTGACCAAAGTGGCACACTTCATTCTAGTCAAGACTACTTATAAAGGTTTTCAGTTGGCGGAGTTATATATGACTCGAATTGTGTGCTTACACGGTGTGCCGAAGAAGATTGCTTCGGATGGAGGATCTCAATTCACCTCAAGATTTTGGAAGAGCCTTCATGAGAACATGGATACAAAGTTGAACTTTAGTTCGGCCTATCATCCCCAAACTGATGGCCAGACTGAGAGAACTAACCAAGTACTTGAGGATATGTTAAGAGCTCGTGCCCTTAAGCATGGAGGCAGTTGGGACAAGAGTCTACCATATGCTGAGTTCTCTTATAGTAATCACTACCAGACCAGTCTGAAGATGTCACCATTTGAAGCTTTATATGGTAGAAAGTGCAGGACTCCTCTATATTGGGATCAGACTATTGAAAGGCAGTTCTATTGTAACACCCCAGGTGTTACTCAGGATTTTCCCTCCACACCCACACTTGTGAACATTATCACATGTGGATTAAGTTGAGCAAAAGACACCAAACTTTATATGCTAAAACTAAATCAAGTCTTTTTCATCTCATGAACCATACCATAACCACATCATGCACCTCAAGTGGGAAAAATATTCAAACCCCTAGAACTACCCTAATTAAGCCATTTAAGTACCAAAAGGAAATGTAGTGAAAAGACTATGAAAAACATAAAATCATGATTTGGACCAATTAACAAAGTTGTAGTACACTAAATAAGCTACCAAATGTAGTAAGGAAGTTTAATCAAAAGGGTTTTGCAAAATCTCAAAACAGCCACTTAAGTGAAGACTCAAATGGAAATTCAGAAATTCTGAATTCTGAAACCTGACCTTCTCATCAAAATCAACCGTGTTCACCTAGTTCCAAGGCTCAAATCTGCGAGGTCCAAATAACAAATTGGCGCCAAATTACCTTAGGCACGCCCTGGAAAAATTTGGAGACAAATCTCAGCCATTTGACATGATCTTCACACGGATTTACCTTGGGACACAGCAGCCGGATACTGACAACTTGGCGACACGACAACTCTCTGTACATGACTGACAACCTCTCGGCTCCCACGTAAAAACGACAAAGCATACCCCGGCGAACATATCTTACACTATGATCTTGCCCAAATTCACGAAGATTTGAATCCTATCGGCGTTAGAACAGGAGCAGAAGCAATGTGCCACATGCTTGACAGCGGCTGACGCGCTGGTGCATGCCTGCCCACGCGCCCGCGCCGAGCCATGCCCACCCGCGCGCCCACACCAGTCAACGCCTGGCCGTGCACCGCGCTCGCGCCTATAAGAGCAGCACGGCCTCGGCCATACTCCCTCCGCACCGCGCCCAACTCCCTAGAGCCAGCCCGTAGCTCCGGCGACCTCCCCGTGACCTGCCACCACCGCCAGAGCTCGGCCACCATGGAGAAACCTCTTCCCGGCCACCTCCAATCAATCCAGTGCCTCGGCTAGCTTCCCTAGAGTCCCGTAGAGCTCCCCAAAGCAAGAAATTGAATGCTACCTCACCGGAGACGCTGTTTCACCCTCGCTGGAGTTGTTTCCCCCACCGGCGCGCGTGGCCATGACTAACCGGTAAGCCATTGTTCGATTACTCACACGCATGTCTTCCCTGACACCCAGTGAAGCTCGCTATAGGGTTTAATCGAATCCTACCGCAGTGGTTAGGCCGGAACACTCGCCGCTGACAAGCTCCCCTGCATGCGCACGAGGTCCGACCGACTTCGACCACCACCAACGACGAGCCGACCATCGACGTGATCTCCGTGACCTCCCCGACCTCCAAGGACACTTCACCGGAACTAGATCGCCGCCGGTAAGCCTCGCTGCCCTTTCCTCCGCCGCGGTTACTGTTCCAGTGCGTTTAGGAGCGCGGGTTAGATTTAGAACCCTAGGGGGTTTTCTGCAATGTCAGTGACTCACATGAATAGTTTACTGAGGACTAATTTGTGAGAGAAAGGGGAAGAATAGAACCAGGGACTTCAGCGCAAATGTGATTTTCTTTTCCTTTTCGAATTTCTCAGTTATTAAATCTGCAACAAACTTGATAAATGCATAACTTAAAGAGTATTCATCCAAATTTGGTCAAATGAATTTTGCTAGACTTTTGTAAAATATGAACTGTCAAACAAAAATAGTAAACCCCATGTTTTCTGTACTAATTCTTAAAGTTTTGAAATAAATTATAAAACTGCCAAAACCTTAATAATACAGGGAAAAATAGAAATACTTCTAGATTAGGCTTGAGAAAAATTGTGGAGACACTCACCTAGTAGATACACTGTTTAAAAATAATAAACACCGTAGTATACAAAATTAAACTAGATATATACATTAAAGCCTATTTCTGCCCAAACTTTAAGAAAATGAAAAAGGGGATAGAAAATAGAATCCAAAGGGTGACCACATTTTTCCTAGTATGCCTAAGTGATGTAGTTCACAGGAAAAATATATGGAACCCTAGTCCAGTACTGATCTAAGATTATAATTTTATTTAGGTGTTAAGAAGTTAATAAAAACCGTGATTAAAAATATAAGGACACATGCAATAATGGCAAGAAAAATTTAGTAGACCCTAACCACTAATATACCCCTGCAAAAATGGTAACCACCCCAAACCATCACAGTAAGTGGGTTAAACAAATAAAACATGGATTTTGCCAATACTTCAAATAAGTTAAAAGAAAGACTAAAAATGAGAAACAGTGAGTAACCATATTTTTACCTAAGTACTTATGATGTATACTATAAGAGAAAAATATAATACTAAGGTAAAAATGTAATGGAATACACCTCACCCCGTGCCCCATGAGAAAGACCATATATTCCAAGAAATTTTACAACCCCTTCCCTATAAGCAAAATTAACTAACTTAAGGAATGATTGCTCTTGCGCAAAGAAGAAGATAGAAAAATTAGGAAATCTGTTGTTGGACATTTTTCAATTATGGTAGTAGTGGAAAGCACCACTAAGCCCCCAAACTTTAGAAAATCACCATAAATTAACCTATGGGTATCCTTGGCTAAAATTTGGCATAAAGTCATATTATTACACCTAGATACCATCAAAAATAAACCTTAGGGTAAAATCTACCCCTAGAAGAGAGTTGTAGTTCAAAGCACCCCCTCTGCCCTAAATTTTAATATTTTTGTGTAGAGAAAACCATTCTAATTTTAAGCCTCAATTATTCAGACTTAATTATATAAACTAGTGAGAAGCCACTGTAATTTTTACAGAATTTTTGTGAATTTTTAAATCAGTGTTGTAGTTTAAAGCCACTCTAAAAGCTTAAGTAGAAAAAGGGAAAGAAAGGATTAATGAAGTACTAAACTAAGCCATGAATAACTTCAGCCAAGAACCTTATTAAGTCTTCACTAAGACATTGAAGGATTGTTGAGTACAACCTTAATCCAACTTCCTAGACTGGCCACACCAACTCCTAATTACCAAGTATACCCCTAAAATCTTAAATAGTGGAATTAAGACCCGTCCTGCTAACTTGAGTACTTCACCTTGCATTTCAATTATTAAATTTACATACCATAGCATACATATGTCTTATTCATTGCATTCATTTAGATTGCAACCTCGCTGATGGAGAGTACGTGCTCATCCCCGAGCAAGAAGTTTCCTAAGAGGAAGTCCAGGAGCCGGCTCCAGAGCCTGCCACCGAGGATCTCCCCGCAGCCCTAGCTTTTGAAGGCAAGCCCCGGTTTTATGCATAATTGTTTATATATGCTACTTTACTACACTTAATGTTTGTAGGTTTGTAATGTGCACTTAAGTGTAGGAATTGCCTGAAACCCTAGTTGCATAAACTCAGGATTCCTTTTTGAGATGAATACTAGTATGCTAGGTCGAGTAGCTGCTTTGCTAATTAGGGATCTCGATAGAAGTCGAGTGATTTTTCTAGCACTCACGCGAGGTCAGGAATTGATTGTATTCATCTTGATAACAGGATCTATGATGGTCTATGGACTTGGATCCAGGGTGGATACCATGTCTATGAGACAGAAATGGAGTTAAGGATTAATGTGTGGATACCTAAGTCAAGCGTTTGAATGTACTAGACACATGTCGAGAAATATGGTAGCCGATAAGCCTAGTATCTGATTGAACCTGTCCGTAGACATTACTCCTCACTAGACCTGAGACGAGTTCTCCCATGCTAGCTATGGTGGGTACAAGTGTGGTCATTGCACGGTGGCAGCCGAGGACAATTGGAGCATTGTACGCCAAGGCCGTGAGCCCTGTTTTGTTGCTAGGGAATCGATGGGGATGGTTGATATGTGTGGGGACGGAGTGCCCCTACATGTCTTGTGTTTAGGTTGACCTTGCAAGTTTAAAAACTCGATTCGAATCGTCTTCTTCTCGTAGCTAATGAGACTGCTTGACCCCTTGTACTTCATTGAGTAAAAAGTGAAATGAGGTTTTACTTGAGATAACATGTTGATTGTACTAAATGATTGTTACCATGTATGCTTAGAAAGGATCAAACCTAGCTTAATTAAATATGCTAGAACTGGAAAAGCTAAAATTGTTTTTAGACTCAGCTAGTGCTTTTGGCAAACCAACCCCTCAGCCAAATAACTTCATGGTCTAGAGGTACAGGAGTAGACTCCTCACACCAGGTAAGTCTAGCTGAGTATTAGTATACTCAGCCTTGCTTGTGGCATATTTTTTTAGGTGCGCTATAGGATATGGTTGATGGTGTGACTTGGCCTTCCACCCTGCCACCGGGTTGGACGGTCGAGTGGGATGCTGCCTCGACAGGAGAGGACCAGGAGGAGTAGTGGGCTAGGCCTTGCCCTATTCCTAAGTATCATCGTTATCGATTACGCGCTGCATTTTATTAAGAACTTGTTATCTTTTTTAAAACTCCAATTTATGTTATAACTCCAGTACTTTAATTTGTGGTTTCATGCTTATTATATTCTCTCTAGGCCTCACCTTCATGTGAGCTAATGGTATTCGATCCTTGGTAAGTGGCTTTATCGGACTAGATCCGAGGGACTGACGGGTTATTCCAATTTAAGTGTGTTGCTGCCTCCAAGGTGTGACTCGGGCACTTAAGCTAGAATAATTTGGGTGGTTCTACCATAGATGGTATCAAAGCGATAACCATTATAGGGGAATCAATAAGTCATGAATGCCAACTTTTCAAAAATAAAATTTGCTTAGAAACTAGTATTGGATCGTCAGGACCCGAACGCTAGACCTAGGACGAAAGGCCTTAAGAATAGTGGGGAAAATAGGTGGCTATATAAGTAGGCCATATAGGCCAACCTTAGAATAGTAGGATGCCCTAGAAGCACCCCTCTGATCGGTGAGAAGATGTTCTTTCCAGCATGCATGCATTATAAAACATGATCATGAACCTAACAAACATGGTTAAAAATGGATAGCAAGAAATGGGTTGGAATAGATAAACCTAAGTTAACCCACCTCCTTTTAATAACTCGGGCACACGTTTCTCCTTACCGCTACCATAGCACTTACATCTAACCCTCTTTGACAGATGACTTCACCCACCCCCATCAATGCAGGAGACACTCGCTTCAGTTTTGACTACCTTTCCCACGAGGGCTTTCCCTCCATCTTGTGGGAGGTGCTCTGCTCCGCCGGTTACCCTACACCCCCTCTGTATACGTTGCAGTTGTATGAGGAGCATCAGGTGCCATGTTGTAGGGTTTGGTTGACCCTGGAGTCTCACCCTCTGCAGCCTGGATGGCGTTCCTTTGATTCCGAGACTGTCAGGTTCAGGGTGGATGACACCACCGAGGCCGCAGCGCTAAAATCCCTAACAACCTTCTATGGATATCATCCCCTAGAGATGATGATGCACCCACTAGGACTCTTGCCCGCCGAGAAGAGGGATGACCCCATGTGGTGCAACCGAGTGAGACACGTGAAGGACGTGTGGGCCATGCATCCCGACCAAGTTAGGAGGATCACTGTTCAGCGTATGAGTGCACTGTACCGCCTATAGGCCCTACAGAGCGACGCCATGGCACACCTCACTGATCTCACTCAGACTACTAAGATCACTCTCGACAGTCGAGAGGACTTCGTGGTCGACTTGTCTTCAGAATTGGTGGAAAAAGACATACAGGTGGAATAGTTGAGCCAGCGCATCGCGACTCTAGAGCAGTAGGTGGAGATCTGGGATAACACCATCGATATCCTGGAGATCCAGCTCCATGATGTGTAGGACGAACTTGAGGAAGCCAACGACCACTTGGAGATGCACCATCAAGACATGGAGGCAAATGAGGCAGGCAACAGGGGAGAGGAGGATCCCGAGGAATTAGAGCCAGCTCTTGGTCCCAATGCGGCTCCATCCGGAGTACCCCTTCACCTGCATCTAGCGTTGCCTCTACCACTCAGGGTTGACGGGTTGGTTTGACATATTAGGAGGACAGGAACCTACGCGAGCTTAGTTTTGGTACCAAATTTTTGGACTAGGCTTAAGGATGGATCCCCTAAATTGTTGTAACCCGGGGAAAAAAACTTTTGTGAACTATGAAATGAATGTAGTCATGTTATCCTTGTTTGGTTCAAATATTATGTTATGTCATTTTCTCCGCATGATATAAAGAATATTGTTCGAAATCGGGAATCGAGGTAACATCGGCGAAATTTCTGTTTTCAGATGGCAGCTAGGCAATGTCGTGGGTAGAACGAGCAGGTTCCCCCGCCACCTCCTCCAGCTCCCACGATGCAGGGGCTCATGGCTTAGCAGAACGAGATTCTGCGGCATCTGGTGCAGCGCCAGCCCCACCCTTAGTAGTATGGTAGAGGCCAGCAGCAACGCCCTCCAGCCACGGTGACGTACCAGGAGTTCCTGAGCACGCAACCGCCCTTGTTCACCAAGGCAGAGGACCCGCTAGACGCTAATGTGTGGCTCAGTGTTGTGGAGTCCAAGTTCCCACTCCTCATGGGAGCTTGCCCCGATGACGCAAAGACCTGCTTCGTCGCACAGCAGCTTCGTGGACCTGCTCAGACATGGTGGGACCATTTCCGCGCCATGTTAACCGATGACCATGTGGTGACATGGGAGGAGTTCAAGACTGCTTTCAGAGGACACCATATTCTAGCAGGGATTCTAGATCGCAAGCTCAATGAGTTCTTGGCATTGACTCAGGGAACCCGCACTATGTTGTACTATGCCTAGGCCTTCAACGACCTGTGTCAATATGCGGGTTATCGTGCAGACTCAGATGAGAAGAAGAGAGAACGTTTCCATAGGGGACTCAACACCAAGCTTTATGAACGCCTCAACACTGTTCGGGCTGATAGCTTCAATGAACTGGTCAACCTTGCCATATCGCAGGAAGACTGTATTGTAGCTCACCGGGCAGAGAAGAAGAGGAAGGCCCCAATGTCAGCAACTTCAACTCCACCCCAGAGGTTCCATATTGTCTCCAACAGTTAGAGCAGGGGATTCCAGCATCAAGCAGGGAGATGGGCCATCAGGCCACCACAACAGCAACCGTTTCCCTGCTCCCGCTCTAAGGAACACTCAGCCTCAGCGTCAGCAGCAGCAATTCCACCAAGGGAACAGAAACAAATGCTTCATGTGTGGAAATACGGTGCAATATGCCAAGAATTGCCCGCGGAATCAGCCAAGGCAGATGTCAGCACCCAACCAAGACAAAGGGAGGAAGCAGAAAGTGCAAGTCAGGCAAGGGAAGCTCAACTTCACTACTCTGGAGGAGCTACGTGAAGGAGCACCCATCATGACTAGTACTTTTTCCATTTTTAATCAACCTGCACTGATTCTGTTTGACTCTGGTGCATCACATAGCTACATTAGCCAGACGTTCAGTGTCAAATATCAACTGCCTTTCTGTCATACCCAAGGGTCCTTCATGATCGCAACGCTGGGAGGCAAGATTGCGACCAATCAATTGAATCGAAATGTGCCTATTCAGTTGGGGAGCAAAATTGTCAAAACCACCCTCCTTATTTTGGGATGGATGATGTGGATATTATTTTGTGAGCTAACTGGATGACCCAACACCAAGTAGTGTTACATGTCGCCGACAGCATCGTTGAAGTCCATTCCCCTACCTATGGAAAATTCACCTTATATCTGCCTAGCCAAGAAACCACTCGGTCATGTGCCTTCTCCATGATAGAACTACCCTTGAAGAAAATTCCAGTGGTCTATGATTATGCATATGTCTTTCCTGATGAGTTGCCAGGAATGCCGCCAGATCTGGATATCGAGTTTGCCATCGAATTGCAACCGGGAACGACACCTATTTCCAAGAGGCCCTACCGGATGCCACCCGCCGAGCTGGCAGAATTGAAGAAACAGCTGCAAGAATTGTTGGACAAGGATTTCATCCTCCCAAGTACTTCACCTTGGGGATGTCTGGCCTTGTTTGTGAAGAAGAAGGATGAGAGCTTGAGATTATGCATAGATTACTGCCCACTCAATGTGATGACTATCAAAAACAAGTATCCTTTGCCTTGTATTGATGTTCTTTTCGATCAATTGGTTGGAGCTAGGATGTTTTCTAAGATTGATCTTCGCTCTGGCTATCATCAGATCAAGATACGAGCAAATGATATTCCAAAGACTGCCTTCTCGACCAGATATGGGTTGTATGAGTATCTGGTGATGTCGTTTGGGTTGACGAATGCACCCGCAAACTTCATGTATCTGATGAATTCAGTCTTCATGCCTGAATTGGACAAGTTCATGGTGGTCTTCATTGACGATATTCTGGTGTACTCGAAGAATGAAGCAGAACACGCCAAACACTTGCACACAGTACTCCAACGTTTGAGGGAGCACCGCCTTTATGCCAAATTGTCTAAGTGTGATTTTTGGCTGAAGGAGATTAAATTCTTAGGTCACACTATCTCTGAGGGAGGAATAGTTGTTGATCCAGATAAAGAGCAAGAGGTGATGAATTAGAAGCCGCCAACAACTATTCGTCATATTCGGAGTTTTCTAGGATTGGCCGGGTATTATCGGCGATTCATTCCAGATTTCTCTCGAATTGCTAAGCCCATGACAAAATTGTTGAAGAAGGGAGCAAAATTTGAATGGGGTCAGAAATATGATGATCCCTTTCACACTTTGAGGCAACATTTGACCACAGCACATGTGTTGGCGCAACCTGACAGCAACAAGTCGTTTGATGTGTATTGCGATGCCTCTGGCACTGGACTGGGTTGTGTTTTGATGTAAGACAACTGAGTCATTGCCTACGCATCCAGGGCACTCAGACCTCATGAGCAAAATTACCCTACTCATGACTTAGAGTTAGCAGTTGTGGTTCATGCATTAAAAATGTGGAGGCATTACTTGATGGGGATTCACTGCAACATCTATATAGATCACAAGAGCCTCAAGTACATCTTCACTCAGGCTGATCTCAACATGAGGCAGAGAAGATGTCTAGAATTGATCAAGGACTACGACTTGGAAGTACATTACCACCTAGGGAAAGCTAATGTGGTAGCAGATGCCCTAAGTCGAAAGTCACAATGCAATTGTATGGTGATGGATTCTCGCATCAATACCCTGTGTGATGAGTTGAGTAAGATGAGGATCGAAATAATTCCTTCTGGTACCTTGTCTCACATCTCCATCGAGCCAACCTTGTTAGACCAGATTGTTATGGCCCAACTCAGTGACAAGGGAGTACAAATCATCAAAGAGAATCTTAATCAGAAAGTGGAGAAGTATAAGTGATTTCGCCAAGACAGCAAGGGGATACTATTGTTTGAAGATAGATTGGTGGTTCCTAAAAATAGAGACCTTAAGAAGAGACTCTTGGATGAGGCTCACCTCTCCAAATTCTCCATGCACCCGGAAAGCACCAAGATGTACCATGATCTGAAACCTCTGTATTGGTGGACCAGGATGAAAAGGGAAATAGCCAAGTATGTATCAGAATGTGACACCTGTCAGAGGATAAAGGCAAGCCACTTAAAGTCAGCTGGTGCCTTGCAACCCCTATCAATACCTTCATGGAAATGGAATGACATCAGCATGGATTTCATTGTGTGTCTGCCCAACACCTCTCGACATCATGATTCAATCTGGGTCATTATGGACCGATTAACGAAAGTTTGCTCATTTTCTTCCAGTGCACACCACCTATAAGGCTCATAAGTATGCATAATTGTACATTGACCAAATTGTGTGTTTCCATGGATTACCCTGGACAATTGTCTCTGACCGAGGAGCCCAATTCGTTGCCAGATTTTGGGAGCAATTGCAAGAGTCTTTGGGAACCAAGCTGGTAAGAAGTTCAGCTTACCACCCTCAAACCGATGGTCAGACCGAAAGGGTAAACAGATCCTTGAAGACATGCTAAGGGCTTGTGCAATCGAATACGACAAGAACTAGGATAAGTGCCTCTCTTTTGGCAGAGTTCCCTTATAACAACAGTTATCAATCCAGTCTGAAGATGGCACCTTTTGAAGCCTTGTATGGAAGAAGGTGTCGAGCACCCCTCAACTGGTCACAGCCCAACGAGAGAGAAATCTTTGGGCCCGACCTGGTGTCGGAAGCCGAAAGAAAAGTCAAAATGATTAGAAAGAACCTAGAAGCTTCTCAGGCCAGGCAAAAGAGTTACCATGACAAGAGAAGGAAACCCCTAAAGTTTGAAGTGGGAGATTTCGTATATCTGAAAGTATCACCCACGAAGGGAGTGCAAAGGTTTGGGATCAGAGGCAAGTTAGCCCCTCGCTACATTGGACCTTATGAAATCATGGAAGCATGTGGACCGTGGCATACAAATTGAAGCTACCTCCAAAGATGTCTGCCATCCACAATGTGTTCCATGTATCCCAATTGAAGAAGTGTGTTCGGTTACCAACATAGGTCATAACAGAACCAGATGTGGACATAGAGCTAGATCTATCATACCAAGAACACCCCTCCAAGGTTCTGGATTGCAAGGAAAGATCAATGTGTGCAAGAACAATCAAGATGTATAAAATCCAATGGAGCAACCATTCGGAGGAAGAGGCTACCTGGGAGACTGAGGATTTTCTGCGCTTGAACTACCCTGATTGTCTACATAAGGAAATCGGTACGTAACCATACCCCAGCCCCCCTGCCCTATGAATCAAAATATAAGAAAGATGCTCTTAACATAAACTAAGTTAAGCCTTAAAACTAGGACAAAAAGGGCTTCCTTCTGAAGTTGCAAAGAGGATGACATTCGAAGAGCAGGTTTTCTAAAGAACCTTATTAAGCAAACCAATACCATGAAAACAAGTTGTAACATTCTCCTCACCCCTGGAGGACCCTGACCTGAATCTCGGGGCGAGATTCTTTTAAGGGGGGAGGGCTGGCCAGCTGTGGCGGAACCACCCGAATTATTCCAGCTTAAGTGCCTAAGTCACACCTTGGAGGCAGCAACACACTTAAATTGGAATAACCCGTCAGTCCCTCGGATCTAGTCTGATAAAGCCACTTACCAAGGATCGAACACCATTTGCTCACACGAAGGTGAGGCCCAAAGAGAATACAATAAACAAGAAACCACAAATTAAAGTACTGGAGTTATTACATAAAATAGAGTTTTAATAAAGATAACATGTTCTTAATAAAATGCAGCGGATAATCGATAACGACGATACTGAGGAATAGGGCAAGGCCTAGCGCACTACTCCTCCTGGTCCTCTCCTATTGAGGCAGCATCCCACTCGACCGTCCAACCCGGTGGCAGGGTGGAAGGCCAAGTCACACCATCAACCATATCCTGTAGCGTACCTAAAAAAATATGCCACAAGCAAGGCTGAGTATACTAATACTCAGCTAGACTTACCCGATGTGAGGAGTCTACCCCTCTACCTCTAGACCATGAAGCTGTTTGGCTGAGGGGTTGGTTTGCTGAAAGGACTAGCTGAGTCTAAAAACAATTTTAGCTTTTTCAGTTCTAGCATATTTAGTTAAGCTAGGTTTGATCCTTTCTAAGCATACATGGTAACAATCATTTAGTACAATCAACATGTTATCTCAAGTAAAACCTCATTTCACTTTTTACTCAATGAAGTACAAGGGGTCAAGCAGTCTCATTAGCTACGAGAAGAAGACGATTCGAATCGAGTTTTTCAACCGTCCCCATCGATTCCCTAGCAACAGAACAGGGCTCACGGCCTTGGCGTACAATGCTCCAATTGTCCCCGGCTGCCGCCATGCAACGGCCGCACTTGTACCCACCATAGCTAGCATGGGAAAACCTGTTTCAAGTCTAGTGAGGAGTAAAGTCTACGGGCAGGTTCAATCAGGTACTAGGCTTATCAGTTACCATATTTCCCGACATGTGTCTAGTACGTTCAAACGCTTGACTCAGGTATCCACACATTAATCCTTAATTCCATTTCCGTCTCATAGACAAGGCATCCACCCTGGATCCAAGTTCATAGACCATCATAGATCCAGTTATCAAGATGAATACAATCAATTCCTGACCTCGCGCGATTGCTAGAAAAATCACTCGACTTCTACCAAGATCCCTAATTAGCAAAGCAGCTACTCGACCTAGCATACTAGTATTCATCTCAAAATGGAATCCTGAGTTTATGCAACTAGGGTTTCAGGCAACTCCTACACTTAAGTGCACATTACAAACCTACAAACATTAAGTGTAGTAAAGTAGCATATATAAACGGTTATGCATAAAACCGGGGCTTGCCTTCAAAAGCTAGGGCTGCGGGGAGATCCTCGGTGGCAGGCTCTGGAGCTGGCTCCTAGACTTCCTCTAAATGAATGCAATGAATAAGACATATGTATGCTATGGTATGTAAATTTAATAATTAAAATGCAAGGTGAAGTGCTCAAGTTAGCAGGACAGGTCTTAGTTCCACTATTTAAGATTTTAGGGGTATACTTGGCAATTAGGAGTAGGTGTGGCCAGTCTAGGAAGTTGGATTAAGGTTGTACTCAACAATCCTTCAATGTCTTAGTGAAGACTTAATAAGGTTCTTGGCTGAAGTTATTCATGGCTTAGTTTAGTACTTCATTAATCCTTTCTTTTCTTTTTTCCACTTAAGCTTTTAGAGAGTGGCTTTGAACTATAACACTGATTTAAAAATTCACAACAATTCTATAAAAATTACAGTGGCTTCTCACTGGTTTATATAATTAAGTCTCAATAATTGAGGCTTAAAATGAGAATGGTTTTCTCTACACAAAAATATTAAAATTTAGGGCATAGGTGTACTTTGAACTACAACTATCTTATAGGGGTGGATTTTACCCTAAGGTTTATTCTTGCTGGTATCTAGGTGTAATAATATGACTTTATGCCAAATTTTAGCCAAGGATACCCACTGGTTAGTTTATGGTGATTTTCTAAAGTTTGGGGGCTTAGTGGTGCTTTCCACTACTATCATAATTGAAAAATGTCCAACAACAGATTTCCTATTTTTCTATCTTCTTCTTTACGCAAGAGAAATCATTCCTTAAGTTGGTTAATTTTGCTTATAGGGAAGGGGTTGTAAAATTTCTTGGAATATATGGTCTTTCTCATGGGGCAGGGGGTGAGGTGTATTTCATTACATTTTTACCTTAGTATTATATTTTTCTTTTATAGTATACATCATAAGTACTTAGGTAAAAATAGGCTTGCTCACTGTTTCCCATTTTTAGACTTTCTTTTGACTTATTTGAAGTATTGGCAAAATCCAAGTTTTATTTGTTTAACCCACTTATTATGATGGTTTGGGGTGGTTACCATTTTTGTAGGGGTATATTAGTGGTTAGGGTCTACTAAATTTTTCTTGCCATTATTGCATGTGTCCTTATATTTTTAATCACGGTTTTTATTAACTTCTTAACACCTAAATAAAATTATAACCTTAGATCAGTACTGGACTAGGGCTCCATATATTTTTCTTGTGAACTACATCACTTAGGCATACTAGGAAAAATGTGGTCACCCTCTGGATTCTATTTTCTATCCCCTTTTTCATTTTCTTAATGTTTGGGCAGAAATAGGCTTTAATGGATATATCTAGTTTAGTCTTGTATACTGTGGTGTTTATTATTTTTAAACAGTGTATCTACTTGTTGAGTGTCTCCATAATTTTTCTCAAGCCTAATCTAGAAGTATTTCTATTTTCCCTGTATATTATTAAGGTTTGGGCAGTTTTCTAATTTAATTCAAAACTTTAAGAATTAGTACAGAAAACATGGGGTTTACTATTTTTGTTTGAGAGTTCATATTTTACAGAGTCCAGCAAAATTAATTTGACCAAATTTGGATGAATACTCTTTAAGTTATGCATTTATCAAGTTTGCTATAGATTTAATAACTCAGAAATTCGAAAAGAAAAAGAAAATCACATTTGCACTGAAGTCCCTGGTTCTATTCTTCCCCTTTCTCTCAAAAATCAGTCCTCGATAAACTATTCATGTGAGTCACTGACATTGTAGAAAACTCCCTAGGGTTAACCTAAATCTAACCCACGCTCCTAAACTCGCTGGAACAGTAACCACGGCGGAGGAAAGGGCGGTGGGGCTTACCGGCGGCGATCTAGTTCCGGTGAAGTGTCCACGGAGCTCTGGGAGGTCACGGCGGTCACGTAGATGGTCGTTTCGTCGCTGGCGGTGGTCGGCATCGGTCGGACCTCATGCGCAGGTAGGGGAGCTCGTCGGCAGCAAGTGTTCCGGCCTAACCACGGCGGTAGGATTCGATTAAACCATGCAGCGAGCTTCATTGGGTGTCAGGGAAGACATGGGTGCGAGTAATCGAACTATGGCTTACCGGTTAGTCATGGCAAAACACGTCGGTGGGGGAAACAACTCCGACGAGGGTGGAACGGCGTCTCCGGTGAGGTAGCATTCGGTTTCTTGCTTTGGGGAGCTCTATGGGGCTCTAGGGAAGCTAGCCGAGGCACTAGATCGATTAGAGGTGGCCGGGAAGAGGTTTGGCCACGATGGTCGAGCTCTAGCGGTGGTGGCGGGTCATGGGGAGATCGTCGGAGCTATGGGCTAGCTCTGGGGAGTTGGGCGTGGTGCGGAGGGAGTACGATCGAGGTCGTGCTGCTCTTATAGGCGCGAGTGCAGTGCACGGTCGGGCGTGGACCGGTGCGGGCGCGCGTGCGGGCGTGGCTCGGCGCGAGCGCGCGGGCACGCATGCACTGGCGCGTCAGCCGCGGTCGAGCACATGGCACATTGCTTCTGCTCCTGTTCTAACACCAATAGGCTTCAAATTTTCACGAATTTGAGCAAGATCATTGTAAGATATGTTCCCCGGGGTATGCTTTGTTGTTTTTGTGTGGGAGCCGAGATGTTTTCGGCCGTGTACAGAAAGTTGTCGCGTCGCCAAGTTGTCAGTGTCTGGCTACTGTGTCCTGAGGTAAATCTGTGCCAAGATCATGTCAAACGGCTGAGATTTGTCTCCAAATTTTTCCAGGGCGTGCCTAAGGTAATTTGGCACCAATTTGTTATTTGGACCTCGCAGATTTGAGCCTTGGAACTAGGTGAACACGGTTGATTTTGATGAGAAGGTCATATTTCAGAATTCTGAATTTCTGAATTTCCATTTGAGTCTTCACTTAAGTGTCTGTTTTGAGAATTTTGCAAAACCCTTTTGATTAAACTTCCTTACTACATTTTGTATCTTATTTAGTGTACTACAACTTTGTTAATTGGTCTAAATCATGATTTTATGTTTTTCATAGTCTTTTCACTATATTTCCTTTTGGTACTTAAATGGCTTAATTAGGGTAGTTCTAGGGTTTTGAATATTTTTCCCACTTGAGGTGCGTGATGTAGTTATGGTATGGTTCTTGAGATGAAAAAGACATGATTTAGTTTTAGCATATCAAGTTTGGTGTCTTTTGCTCAACTTAATTCACATGTGATAATGTTCACAAGTGTGGGTATGGAGGGAAAATCCTGAGTAACACCTAGGGTGTTACATCTTTGGGCCTGAAATTATTCAAGAGGCAGAAGAACAAGTCTGTATGATCCAGGAGAACTTGAGGGTAGCATAGACTCGGCAGAAGAGCTATGCTGATAATCGAAGAAGACCACTAGAATTCGAAGAGGGTGATCACGTGTACCTAAAGGTGTCACCAATTCGTGGAATGAGAAGATTCAAAGTTAAAGGCAAACTATCCCCTCGCTTTATCGGACCCTTCAGAATCTTTAAGCAAGTTGGGGAGATGGCCTACAAGCTTGAACTACCTGATCATTTGTCTGATGTACATGATGTGTTCCACGTGTCTCAACTCAAGAAGTGTCACCGCGTCCCTGAGGAACAGTTACCAATGGAAGAACTCAGTGTTTAAGGTGATCTGACTTACATGGAGTATCCTACCAAGATCATTGACACTTTGACTCGGGTTACAAGGAATAAAGTGATAAAGATGTGTAAAGTGCAATGGAGTCACCACAGTGAAGATGAGGTTACTTGGGAGAGAGAAGAAGAGCTTTGGATAGAATTTCCCCACCTCTTCCCTAGTCCTTCCTACTTGGGAAAGAGAAGAAAATACCCTACAAAAATAAATAAAATAAATCTATAAATAAATTATGTCCATATTTATATTTTTGAATTGCACATTTGATCTAGGTATAAAATTCCCAACAAAATTTGGAGTTAAATTGGGATTCAAAAATAAAGAGAACATAAAATAGAAAAGAAAAGAAAGGGAAATAGAAGAAAAGAAGGGGGTCGCGCTTGGGCCGATTTCACCTTACCCCAGCCCACCAATGGATCCCGTGCGGCCCACTTATCCCTCTCTATGCGTTGGCACTCACTCGCCGACCTGCGGGTCCACGGTGACAGATCCGTCGCGCGCGCGCGCCGTTCCGCTGCTCCGTGGGTCCCGCGCACCAGCTCCACCACCTGATTCCTCTGAGTTTCGCTAGGTTGTGGGGCCCACACGCTAGGCCACAGTGCCCACTCGCCATGGCCGCCATGACTCGGCATACGCGTCGGTGGGCCCAGGGCGATCAGGCGTAACACGATGATGCCGAGTACATTGCCACAGGCCATTGTTGCACACAATTACTTTAGATGAGGCAAACCCTCAGGGACTTTGGCTACAATATGAGCAATGTCCCACTCATATATGATAATGAGAGTGCAATCCGCTTGGCGGATAATCCCGTTGAACACAACCACACTACACACATAGACATCTGACATCACTTCCAGAGCAAAGGGGATATCGACATATGCCATGTTAGCCCCAGTCACCAGCTAGCCGATATCTTCACCAAGCCTTTAGATGAGAGGAGGTTTTGTTAGTTGCGTAGTGAGCTAAATATCTTAGATTCATGGAACTTGGATTGATATATAACATACATTCTTTATATGCCTTTGATCATGTTCTTTAAGCTTTATTTCACATTATTGCTTATTTTGGAGCTCAAGTTCTAGAATGTCATCCCCGGACCTCACAAGTCCTTGTGCATTGATGCATATGTTGAGGGCAAGATATGCTACAACTTGATCCTTTAAGACTAATGTTTTTGTTTGAGTTGAGTTCATGTAGTCTTAAAGGAGGATTAAAAAGGGAAAAGGTGGATATGGACAAAGGAAGAAGTTTCAACTGCATAAACGGTATCAATGTACTTTGGTCCAAATTGCCTTGGATTTTCATTGCCTTTACTCTTCATTTTCTATTTTTGGTGAGGCAATGTGGTTACGTGAATAGTTTCTCCTTTTTGGTGCTTAATGCCGAAGGGGGAGAAATTTAAGGCCAAAGCAACTATATCAACCACCAATTACAGTTTTGAAGTTTTTAAGATTTTAAACTTGTACTTTTGATCAAATTCGTCTTTATAGCAAAGGTAGATGCCCTCTTATTGCAAAATGTTCTCTTATGTGGGAGAGGCTATCTTATGAGAAAAAGGGGGATTTTTGGGATTTTGATCAAAACAAGTGTTTAAAATGATTTGTTTTGCAAAACTAGGTGTTTTTGACTTAGAAGTTAGAAAAATAGCTTTAATTGCAAAATCCAAAAAAAGTGGTGGCTCAAGGATCCAAATATGCCAAATCATTTGAATACTTCTTTAGTTTGAGTTTGAACTTCAAAATGCCAATTTTATCTCATATTAGTTGAGTTAGTCAATTTTGAGTTGCTTTAGGTGTGTTAGCATAAATCTCCAAAAATGGATAGATTGAAAGGGAAATGTGCCATAGGGCCATTTCTACCTATTTTGGTGATTAGGTGTCCAACACACCAACTTGGACTAACTTTGTTGATATGAGTATGAGCACAGATCTACTTGATGGCAAGTTGAAGAGATCAAGTACAAAGGAGCAAATCTAGAGGCCAAAAGTGCAACTTTAGGTAAAACATCACAAACATGAGGATTAAGTATTTGAATAATTTGCACATATCTTATTCTATGTTTCTAGCACTTTGGTTTGGCTACTAACTTATTTCTTCTAGAAAAATGCATTTTTGGCTTGAGTTGAGCTACATTGCAAATCATGATGAATCAATGGCAAAGAGGTACGTTTCCCACAATTAGTCAATTGGATTAGGTGTTAATTATGTTTGTCTAAGTCGTAGTGAAGTTACCAAGGACAACTAAAAAGAGTTGGAGGAGATAGGCTCAAAAGAGCTAAGTCTGAGCTGTTCAAGGCCTCACTAAACTGATTTGGTGGTGCACCGGACCGTGTCCACGGAGGCTCGGGACTTGGTCCTTCGGTGACCTAGGCCACTAGATCGTTCGATGGCGCACCAGACCACATGTACGACTGAAGTAGGAGGTCTCGGGAATTATTTTTATAATTCACCGGACCGTGAACAGTACTGGTCCGTTGTGCACTGGACCACATGTCCAATGACTCTTTCCATGGGGCACCGATGACCAATGGCTAGGTGACATCACCGGAAGATCTGGTGTCACCCAGCTAAGGAAAGGTGCCAATCAAAATCCTAGGCGCGGGGCTATAGGACCTGGTCCGATGTGCACTGGACCGGTCTGGTGTGCCGTGCCCGCAGACAGGAAGCTTTTGCAGCTTCGTAAGGAAGGAGGCAATGACTCCTAGGCTACTTGGGGATATAAATGGAGCACCTAGGTGCCTCCATTCTACACCCAAGTACTCCAAGAGCACACCAACACTTCAACTCTCTACAACAATGCATTCTAGTGCTTTTAGTGAGATTCGAGCGCCAGTTCTGAGCCGTTCTTGTGATATTGTGTTCTCGCGCTCGTGTTCTTGTCTTTCTTTCATGTGTTGCTATGATTTTCTCTTGTGTGTGTACTTTATCTCCCAACCTTACTCTAAGTTGCAATTGTGATCTTTTGTAAGGCTACAAGAGACTCCAAGTTGTGGAGATTCCTTGCGAATGGGAATACTTGTGATATAAAGAAGAACCATGGCACTCAAGTTTGATCTACGTGACCAATTGAGGGGGGTTGATTGCATCCCTTGTCCAAAGGAGGACACCACAACATGGATGTAGGCTTGGCCGAAAATCGTGTGTCTCTCTTGTCCTTTACCTACTTGCGATTTTCCTTCTTCCTTAGTTCTCAACCACACTTGTGATATTGCTCTTAGTATAATTCACATCTTGGAAGAGCAATCAAGTGAAGAGGACTTTTTCTCTATTCTATTCTCTCAAACTTGGTTTTAGTTTTTACTAACTTTATTTTTAGACTATGTTTGTGTTGTTTTGAGTCGTTTTTTCTAGGATCACCTATTCACTCCCGCTCTAGGTGCTCTCATCGGTTTGTATGGGTTCGGCTTGGTATAGTTAAGTGTTGGAGTCTAGTTTTGGTATGCGCCAAACAGTGGTACACAGTTAGCATGGTACTCCAAATCCATCAAAAAAGTGAAGTGTGGAAGATAGAAGGGATACTCCTAATATCTATTTGGCACAAGAGGGGACATTCCAGAAAAATAGTATTTTCCTATTGGTTGAAATCTTAGTGGGCATGTACAACCTTGTTGAACCCACCTTAAAGATTTGAGGTGGTCTCCTGGCCACACACCAAGGTAATGTGTAAGTGGCTTGCAACCATGGACTAGTTAGAGATATTTATACACTCAAGGATGGAGAAATGACATCACTCCTTGTGGTGAGTGTGTACAACCTATACAGAGATAAAATTGTCATGCTAGTCACGCTCATGGCCAATAGTTGCATGGACCCTCAAACATTTAGATGAGTTACATTTTGGTTTGTGGTATGGGTTTGGTATGACAAAAGATCTTTGTTTACAAGAAAACTAAGAGTTTACTTATTACATAAACAATAATTGTTTTTATAAATGAATTTTGAGCAAAAGAATCAAGTTTAGCCTTTCTTGAATTCAGTCTGCAAAACATCTTTTTCACACTTGCTGAGTACCAAAAGTACTCAAACTTTCCTTATACATTTTTTCTCTGCTGAATGTAGTGTATGGGTGTGCACGGATGAAGATGGATGTGAAGTCTAGGCTTGTTATTTTCTCGGTTGAAGACTAAGGAGGCCGCTAGTTTAGTTGATCTTTGATATTTTAATGTAACAGTTTTACCTTTCTATTTTGACTAGGGATGGCAATGGAGCCCCATTCCCCGATCCCCGGAGGGGAATTTCTCTATTAGGGAACAAGGAGAAAATACTCCCCGTGGAGAAAGATATGGGTAAAAATCAATTCCCATTGGGATGGCGAGGCCGGGTATGTTCCATCGCCCCCATCCCTGCAACCCGTCGTTGCCCCAATATAACAGGTCGGATCCTTACCTCAGCGTCTCAAACGTCTCACGTCCCTATTCCAAATTCTCTGATCCTCATTCATTCCAATCCATCGAACCGACTAACCCTAGTCCCTAGCTTCTGTTTGGCTGGCGCCTGGCGGCTGTTTTCGTGCGCTCCTTCGCTCCTTCGGCGTTCCATGTTCCTACAGCACGGCAGCAGCCTGCCACCCCTACCGTCCTCTCACCTCCAGCCTCCATCGTCCAGCTCGGCTGCTCCTGCTCATCGGCCTCGTTGCTGCGTCGTCGCCCTAGGGCCAGCCAGCCAGCAAGCCAAGGAGCAGCAACAACGGATCACAGAGATCTACTGATTCCAGAAATTTAGGTGAGCAACTTAAGTAGCAAATAAGTTTAGTAGTCTCGTGCACAGATCTGCAGTTTGTGCGTGGTTATTGATTTGCAGTCCAAATCTTGCTACCTAAACCTTCAGTCTGAATCTTGCTACCTAAATCTGCTACCTTAGTATGCATCCTACTAGCTAAGGCCCTGTTTGGCACAGCTTATTTTCAGCTTCTTCACAAATTTAAGCAGAAGTTCTGCCAAACAGATAGCTTCTGCAGCAGCTTATCAGTTCAGCAGCTTCTCAAAATGAACTAAAAGCAGTCAACAAGCAGAAGCTGCTTTTTACCAGCTTATCAGATAAGCTGCTTTTTCAACAAGCTGCAGCTGTGCCAAACAGGGCCTAAGTCTTGATTTTCAGTTCTCCACGTACAATTTTAATGGAATAAATAGTGTATGGCCGAATAGAATGACTTCTTCGTTGCTAAAATTTTTTGCAGTACGTGCAGTTGAGTTTTTTTGCTAAAATAGTTGTACTATCTATTTGGTTTCTATTGTGTCAATAGTCAAAATATTGTGCATTACATGCATTTGCCCGAATAGAATTGCTTTTTTTTTGTAAAAACCTACAGAACATTGTGTACTTGTGTTTTTTTTTGTTAGCATCATTCACTGAATGCTTAACATCACTGACCATATATTTATTTCTTGCCAATTTGTAGTTGGTCTTGAGATAATGTCATCGAGCAACCACAATCATGATGATAATGTCAATGAATCAGTCATAATAGGGTTCTTTACCATTTGTTAATGACCCCAAAGCAGCTGGAGGAAATGAGGAAGTGGAGGAGATTGAAGTTTCTGATGATGAAGACCAGGAAGGTGGTGTTGGTTCAAAGAGAAAGTTGACTTCAGCCGTTTGGAAATAATTCAAAAGGGTTAAAGTAGGGGATACAATTAAAGCAAAGACTCATCTCAATTTCTGGATTCAGTAGATCTGCGTGACTCCGTGGTTGTTGCTCCTTGGCTTGCTGGCTGGCTGGCCCTAGGGAAACGCCACAGCAACGGGGCCGATGAAAAGGAGCAGCTGAGCAGGACGATGGAGGGCTGGAGGTGAGAGGCCGTCAGGGCGGCAGGCCACCGTCGCGCTGCAGGAACGTGGAACGTCGAAGGAGCGCACGAAAACAGTCGCTAGGCGCCAGCCTAACAGAAGTTAGGGTTAGTCGATCCGATGAATTGGAATGGATGAGGATCAGGAATTTGGAATAGGGACGCTGAGATGTTTGAGACGCTGAGGCAAGGGTCCCACCTGTCATATCGGGGCCCCGACGGGTTGCGAGGATGGGGGGTTGATGGAATGTACCCTGATCCATCGAGATTGGTTTTTGCCCATATCTTTCCCCGCGGGGAGTATTTTCACCCTGTCCCCTAATGGCTTGTTTGGATACTATAGTATTCACCTCAATTCATATATATTAAGGGGGATTGAGGTGTAAATTAAACTAATTTACACTCCAATCCTCCTCAACTCATGTGTATTGGGTTGAATACTAGGGTACCCAAATATAGTCTAATGGAGGAATTCACCACCAGGGTTCGGGGAATGGTTCCTACTGCCATCCCTACTTGTTGATGTAACGTACATGGTATTTTTAATTTAAGCTTCCATTATCGGAAAAAATGTACTTGTTTTGACGCTGCTACTAAAATTGACTTTTTATTGATTTGAATGTGGCTCAGAATAGCATGCTGTTACGTTCAATACGGGGCATCTGCTAGTAGCTGCAGAAGATAGATAGATCATAGGCATTAAGGCATAGATGGTGCTAGTAGTCGTAGAAGATAGAGGAAATGGCCTGCTCATCAGTACGCTTGTCAACAGCTCTCACCTGCTCTGTTTTTCCCCCTTCGTGAATCGGAGAAGTCCATCTTTGCACTCGGCTAGGTGCGAACGGCGATTCCTGGCGCTCTGTTCCGCTTTCGCGGCATGTACATGTACATAGCGGGGAGCGAGCGCCACGCCATGGCCACGGCCACGATGAACTAGAGAATCCTGCCCATAACGGGCGCAAGTGTGAAATGTGCTTTCTGGCCCAAATAGACATATACTTCTTGGGCTAGAATGTCATCTTAAGACCACACTGACTGCGACCTCTATGGCTTTTTTTAAGGCCGTGGCCCGTGGGTATCATCCAGGCATGCTGCGCATTGTCCAAACATTGCCAATAAAAAAAGTAGGGATGAATGATACTCTCTCCGCCCTAAATTGAATTTTGTTTTAGGAAATTAATAGATTCATATAATATTTTATTTATGTGTTTTATATATATGTGTCTAGATTCATCATCATTCATGTGAATATAGACATAAAACTAAGAGTGAAAACGAATACAATTTTGAGACGAAAGGAGTAGTTGGTACACAGTTTGTTGGTGAAGGCTTTAACGGGTCACCGAGTGAATCTTATGCCTTCTCAGTTTTTCCAGCTTTCGTTAACGGGCCACCGGGTGAATCTTATGCCTTGTTTGTTTCTCCAGCTTTCGTATCTCTCACATCGGATGTTTAGATGCTAGAAAGTCTAATTATAAACTAATTACACGATGAGGACTAAACGATAACACGGATTTATTAAACCTAATTAGTTCATGGTTCGAACATGTGAAGCTATCTTCTATAGTGGTGTACATGTAGAAAACGTGTTCATCTAACTTGATTTTGTAGGATATGATATGAATGGTATGGCCTTAATGTCATGTGATGATCTGACTGTAACTTTTGTGAATGCCTGCGTGCTGCAAAGTAACACAACTAGGTTGAGGTTGTTTCATTATTGTATAATGACCTATGTCCATATGTGATTTTTTGAAGGATTCTTCATGTAACTCATTTACTAGCTATTAGATGTAGTAGCTTTGTATAGTTTCATGGAGGCACTTTCAAGCATAATGACGATGATCAATGATCACCACAAGACAAGAGTCATGGCGATTAAGATCATAAGGGTACCATGACGATGGAGACTACGATGAATCCAAAGTTCATACTATCCACGATATGATATGATTATATGCCTATGATGTTTACCTTCTTATGTTACTATTTGTTTCATGAATTATATATCGCGGATGTTTTTGTCGTGATAGAATAGCTTCCTTCAGAAAAAGATAAGTTTTTTATGCCTTTTATCAATAACTACACTTATGAAGCTATGATCATTGTGTGGTGTGTTATCAAAGTAAAGCACCATTGACTATCTTTGTGATTAAGGTGGATGTTGGACATTCATATGCATAGTGTCAGTGTCTTGATCCGAGGATCTCACCAACCAGAGAAATGATGTTGCGTGCCCTGGCCTAGATGTGTGATACAAGGTGACACAAGTCGTTTATCTTGGTTCGGGTGAGAGAAAGCCCTATTTTCAGTAGAGGGAGGATGAGACTTATATTACTTGCATCTAAGTGCTTGCAGTAGGGAGTACACGTAGGTCGGGAGAGGGGAGGATCCCAGGTCCATGGGGTTGATTGAGGCAAGTACCAATATCGCAGTGGAGGTGAAAACCATGAAGTGTCTGCCCTCCTCGCTGAAGCTGTGGACTCCCCTATTTATAGCCTCAAGGAAGCTACCAGGAGTGCCGGGGTTGGCAACATCCGGTGAGGAGGCGTAGCCGAGCCCCTATAGCTGCTATGGCCTTTGGTACGACCTTCATACCCGTTGTTGACTTGTGCCCGGTGGAGATGTCTGGTTCCTGTATTTACATCTTTGACTACGCAGATAGTTGACGACAGGACTGAGGGCTCAGTCACGTACCCGAGCCTACCTAATGGGGAAGCTGCCCATGTCGTAGTGGTTGGTGCGGTGCTGAGTATGGCAAAAAGGCTCTAGGTAATACGTTATCTTCACTGTTTCCGGTGACATCGGGTCGCCTTTCGATGATAATATCGAGGCCGAAGCCGTGCTCGGGCGAGGCAGAAGTCTACCCGAGGCCGTGACTGAGCCACTCCTGGATTCATAGACGTGCACAACATAGTTGAAGGAGTGGCCTCCTGTGGGATTCGTGGGGAGTAGGTAGCAAAGGCCAGGCTCAGGCAAGGCGGAGTTTGTTCTGAGGTCGAGGTTGGCTTCGGGCGAGGCATAGTTTCCTCCCGAGGTCCAGCCTGCGCTTTGTCGTATGTGTGTCCCATCAGTATTTGGCAGACGGCGTGGGGGAACAGTAGCCGCTGTACTTAGGCATACGTCATCGTAGTTGGTGAAAGCCGATGGGACCATGGTCCTGTCGCTCCTGTTCTCCTGTGACACTGCGTGGGCAAGGTACACACGTTGAATGCTTACGTCTCCTACGGACTTTGGCTAAGCCTGGCTTGGGTTTGCCTTCCTTGGTTGAGACGGGCTCGGGCGAGGTGGAAACGGTGGATCCGAGGAGAGAGGACCTCAGTCGGGACGAGGATTCCCCTGAGCTTGTACCATGTCCGTGGGTAGGCTTGGGCGAGGCGGAGTTAGGGGTGACCGCCGAGAGGGGCCTCGGGTGAATCGTGGTTTATACCTTATTATCCTCAAGGAATGTGCCTAGCGGCAACCTCGATGTAAAGGGTGTTTAGGGTCGTTGTAACACCCTGAATTTGGGGGTATAAAATTTCTTTCTTATTATCATCCAAATTAAGGTGTTCTCTTCTCTCTCTCTAGTTTCTCTCTCTCTTTTTCTTTTGAGTAGACTTACGTTAATTAGGGAGGGAATTAATTATTTATTTTTTCCAAAACATTATGAGTCATGAAATGTTGCATCATGCTGAGCTTAAATATTCTTTGAATTGTTGCACATGTTTGAATTAGTTTGAATTTGAAACTTGGTTTGAATTTGAATTGAAAACACTAGAGAAAAAGAAATAGAAAAGCAATTAGAAATTCCAGGAAAATAGAAAAAACCAAAGCAGCCCAAACCGGCCCATCCAGCCCAGCGGGGCCGCGCGCGCGCCTGCGCCGCCTGACAGGTGGGCTCCACCTATCAGTGGCATTTCCCCTCAGCCCGTGCCTTCTCCCCCTCTCCCTCAGCCCAGTGGGGCCGCTCTGTCGGCGCTAGTTGCCCTCGCCTGCGCGCTCCTCTCCCTCTCTGCCTCGTGGGCCCGCCTCGTCAGCGCGCTGAACCGTTTCCCCCGCATGTCGGTTCCCCCTCGCTGCGCCGTGGGACCCCCCTGTCAGCTCCACCTTCCCCGCATCCCACCATGGACCAGCACGCGCGCACTCACGCACGCACGCCGAGATTCCTAGCCATGTTGCCCGCCCACGCACCCCAGCTCCTCTTTTAGCATCGCCTGCACCCGTACTCGCTCCCTCGTCCCATTTCGCACAGCCTCGCTCTCTCTCACGCTCTGCCCTCGCCGCTCGGCCGGAGACCCGCGCCCACCGTGCCGGTTACCTAGCTCACCAGAAGCCGCGCCAAGCGACCCCGAGCTTCGCCCCGAGGTGAGACACTCGTTCCCATGCTCAGTTTCCCCAATTATGCTTTGTCGTCGACTGATTTTGGCTTCGCCAGAGTTCGGCCGTGGCGGTCCGCCGCGCTCGCGTGGTGACCGGTCGAATTGGTTCAGTCCAGTGCCCCCACGTCGATCCCTGGTGTTCCCCTCGCTCTGCTTAAGCTAGTGCAGGCCCTAGCGCGCCTCAGACCCCCTCCCTGCGGCCGCAATTCCTCATCGGAGTTGCCCCAACCCTCCCAGAGTTCTCCCTTTGCCATTCTCTCCACTCTGAGCCTAGTCTCGTAGTCAAATCCCCACCAGTGAGTTCGTCGCGTCTTCCTCTTTATTTCTAGCCAACCCCGGTGACCCCGGAACCGCCGTAGCACGCACCCGCCCCAACTCCAGTGACCTCACCATCGTGAGGAGGAGCAGCGTCGCCTGCAGCCAATTAGCGCCCGACTTTGATCTCCCCTGTCTGATCTCTATCGCATGGCCCAGATCACAGGATACCGCTTCGTGCATGCGCGCCCTACGCCCGGACCCACTTGTTGGTCACCTGTGCCCCGGGCACCGGGCCTGGCTGGTCAGTCCGCCCTCCCTACCTCGGTCGCTGACCGCCCTGGCCCACTGGTCAGTGCGCGCCCGCGCCCGCGGATCTAATCTCAACCGTTGATTTTAGTGTAACACCCCTGGTGTTACTGCCACTAAAACTTGAGCATAACATCATAAGCATTGGCATATCATGTGATTGCTACACTTAGAGTGCATTCACTAGGCAAAAATTTTAAACAAGTTGTACTGATGTGACATGTTACAAGTGAAACCCTAGGGTACAGTGTTTAACCCTAGATTGGGCTTAATAGAGTAACCAAAGCCTAAACAAGGGAAAACTTCAAAACTTGGTGATAATGATCATAAAAGACCACCATTAATGAAGTCAAGGGATATCCAAACCCTAGAAACCCCAAAAACTCTAAAAAGAACCCTGGAAAGCCCTAGACTTAAACCCTAGGGGGGCTAAGTGCAAAATGTGCACACCTTTGGACTAAATTGCAAAAACCAAGGTATTAGAATACCTAAAGTCATAAGGTTTACATGTTTGAGGATTCCTAAGTCAAAAGTTGTGAATTGGATCTATTTGCAAAAAGCACAACTTAAACCCTATGGAACTAAGTCTGAAATCAGTGACAATGGCTCAACTTGGAAGCCCCATATCTCCCAGGTTATGAAGATTTTGCCCTGGGTCAACACATCAAATTTGTAAAGCTATGTTAGGAGAACAACTTTGCTTAAAGAATTAAGCATTGTTGTTATGCAAAGTTAAGAGAAAACTAGGCCCAAAGTTGGGCTGTCAGTCAGCCTAAACCTGAATTTTGGTATTCAGTGACATCAGATAAACTTTGGGAGTCTTTTCGTGGATGATCCAGTAAGTATTTGGCTAAGGTTGCTATAACAAAATTATAGATGGATCATTAGACAACAACTTTAATACAAGCTGATCAACTAGTTGCCATGTAAATTTAGGAGAAAATTTAACCCAAAGTTGATCTGTCAGGTTTACTGAAGAACAACCTAATGGTACAGTGCCCTAAATATCTCAGGCTTCAGTCTCTCACCACCGAAGATCTGCGCGTCCGGATTCACGCCGCCGGTCGTCGTGATTCATGCCCGGAGCTAGTAGATTATGCTCGACGTGAAAAGATCTTGCCCTGGATAAACACAAGCCACCGTGGTCACTCTGTCTTTTGCCCACTTGCGCCGGCGACATGGCCGCGCGGCCATTACCGTGGGTACCGCCGTTCTCCCTGGTCATGCCACACTATGATCCTTTTTACCACATCGCAATGGCTTGGCTTGCAGTGTCTGTTCATCGCCGGTGAGCTCGCCACGATGAAAGACACTAATAGCGCGTGCCAGTAACTTCTTGTTTTTCCGGCCGTCGCGCGTCGTCGTCTAATTCACCGGCCACCGCTCGTGGACTCTATAAATTGAGCACACCATCGGGTCCGTAGGGTAATCACGCACCAAGCCACCAAGTTTTGCCTCCAATCGTTCACCAGAGAGCTCCAATTCCTTACTTCCCCCAAATCACTCCAGAACTCCGCTCGGTTTGACCTTGCCGTGGCCAGCGCGCCTCAGGTCCGCTCATATCCTCTGCCCTCCCGTTTTAGTGTTCTGTTGTGCCCTTGATACTCCCCGACCAACTTAATTGAGCTAGGATCCCTTGGATCACCGGGAACGCGGTTGATTGTCCGTGATGCCCGCTGTCACCGTGGCGAGAGCAAATTAGGTAGCCGTTCGTGAAATTGAGTGAGGGGAAACGATCATTAGACCTTGAATTCGGTTTCTACCAAAGTAGGGCGCCGGTCATTAAGTGAATCGGCTGGTGTAAGCTCGCCGGAGCTCGGCCATGCGCTGTCCACCGTCGTGGACCTCAACCTGCGAAGAAATAGAACATGGGGGAGTTTTCTGTAAAGCGTCAGTGACTTATTTGAATAGTGCTGAGACCCCACCTTAGGTTATTCAAAAAGACAGGGTCTTCGGTGCAAAGTTGCACGCGGGCGTGCGTGGGCGCGTTCTACCCTAACTCGGCCGGCTCGGGCTGGTTTCGGCCCGGGACTATTCATTGTTTTCCTTTTTCTTTTTCTGCCAGACTTTGGAAAGCTATAAGAAATTGTAGAAAAATGATAAAATACCAAACCAATTTTGCTAGGTTTCTAATTTCCTATAGTATTTACTAAAAATAGTTTCATGATTTTTTAGTCCAAATAGGAAATTATAGAGTATTTAGAATAGCTAAAAACCTTGTTTCTGGATTTTTAGAGAATAAATAATAAATCAAAAATTCACTAAACTTTTAGGGTAAACTCTAAATAATATTTAGAAGCTTAGGGTAAAGTTTGGTATGATTTGGACCATGTTTGATACTTAGAACCCAAAACCCTATCCACTGCCCTATGAACTTCACTATTGACTCCGGAAACCCTAAGTTCTCGGAGAATCATAAAGGAAAGTTGTATTCAAGACTTTAGATAATAAACTTTTATTATCTTTGCATTCTCATGAGCATTACATGAGCATTCATTATTATATATGGCTATATCTAGAAACCGAAGAAGAAGTAGAAGTCAAAGAAGCGAAGACTTCACCACCACCACCTGAGGAACATCAGGCAGGCAACTATTTCTATTTTGATATCTGTGGAACAGAACCTGATTCACCAGTAACACAAGGCAAGCCCCGGTGCATTTGCCACCTCCTTGTTGTTTTTAAAATCTTTCTCACTTACTTGATGCATTAGGTAATAGGAGTTGTGTGCTAAACCAATTCCTGCATTTCCTTCCTTGGATTTAATTACCTCTTAAATCCTTGTTTGACAAAAGGTTTTTCTTATGCTTAGCTTTGCTTTAGAAAAACAAAAATGTTTTGTTTTCTCAAAAGATGATGTTGCAAAGTGGGGGGATGTTTTCGAAAATAAAACTTGATGGTGGATCCATCATGGCCATGATGGGTTCAACATCAGAAAAGATGTACCTCTGCCAGGTACCAAACTTTGGGTTTGAAATGATAAAGCTGAGACCGGGCGGGTGACTTGCACGAGAAGAGAGTCTCGGTGTAGTGTCTCCGTCTGTGTCGATTAAGGACCGTGTCGATGTAGGCTTGATGATCGAGGACCCTTTAACTGGTCACATGCCTCATCATGGGTAGGCTTTGCCTCGGGCAGACTAATACCAGAATAAGATAACAAGCAATGGGAGTGGAGAGATGGCAAGAGTAGCGTGTACCCTCCGTGGCAAGAGGCTGGACGGTGGTGTATCTATACTCTCGGTTGGCGTGAACCTGATCTAGTCTTAAGAACCCCAATGGCGAGTTGACATATGCAAGGGTTAAGTGCTACATATGTCGTGTGATTGGAGATCCTCAGCTGAGTATAATCGATTCAGATCGCCGTAACTTCGCAGTTATGAAGACTTGGTCACTGACTTACACGTAGCAATCCAGTGAAGATAAAGGGTTAATAAGAAATTTGCTAGTATAGGTCAAGTGATTGAATTAGGGTAGAAAGAACCCTAGTTGTAGGTAATTTTACTTAACCTAACAAATAAAACTGGATTTTTTAAAGATCCACTCTTAGTAAGCATTTCTGCAAACAGAGTCATTGATTATTGATAAGCCTTACCTTGACTCCCTTAAAGCCAGCATATCTTTGAGAGTCTTTTACTTGGTTGGGTAAGTCATGCGAAAGTACACTTCGTATTCAGGGCTTTGTCCCATGTGGTTTTAGGTGAAGAAGCGACAAACTTTTGCTGCTTTTGTTCAAAGGTGGTGCCCAAGGAGAAACACCAGGAGTAAAGCTTTAGGAGGAAAGAATCCTTCGTTAAAAACTTTTTACTGCTTATTCGGGAGGAGTTTTTGCCTCCCTGGTTTTGTAATAATAATAATAATACTCAGCACTCCTATATTTGTTTCTGGTCTGTAATAATCCAACTCTTTCTTACTTAAATATAAGGTAAGTTATTGTAATTGCTTCCGCACTTTCGTATCTCCGATGTGTTATAATGTCTGCGTGACGGGTGAAACGCTCTTGGGAAAGGTAAGAAATTCAGATACCGAACTTGTCAAGTGATCAGGTGCACCTGCAGGGTTGTCTGAAGTCCGTTGGACAAGCAAAACTGTAGGTGGGCCTAAAGACTTAGGAGGTTCCGTCACATTTAGATCTAACGGTTGAGTAGACCCCGTACCCCTCGCGCAGTAATTTTGTTAAAGAGACCCTCGGTTTGTTGGGAATCAACCCACCATCCCTGGTTTCGCGTGCAGGCCCCTGTAATCTTGTAGATTGAACCCTAGGCTTTTAAATAATTACAGAATTAGACCTATTTTCATATCTTAAACTCCCAAACTTTTTTATTTCATATCTTTTGCATATGAACTCCAAATTTAGTGATTCAAATTGCAAAATGTTCATAGGAACATTCTCTATTTAAATAAATTAGTTCCATTCACAATCTGCACACCCCAATTTTTATGTCTAACTATGAATTAGTATATGTATTGATTTATTCACTTGATAAAATAAATAAAAAGGGAAACCCTAGTGGTAAATAGATGTTTAATATTGGGAAGATAATAACATGTGATGTATGAATTTATCTCTGGTGTAACTCTTATGTCTCATTAAAAGAAATAGAATCAAGTTATGTGATCATGGACAACACTTAAAGGATAATCAACTACATAATGAGATTAGTCTACCCTATAAGTTAAACTCCCTTTTGAGTTTATACTTTTCTTTTTGAGATGTGTTCCCATGTTTGTACATGATTGATGTGTTGTTTATTTGTCATTTACCAAATGTATTGAATGCATGATCGTTTTATTTAGACAACAAGCAGTCCGTGGTTCCTGAGTGTGTTGCTGAAGATCTTCTTGAGCAACAACCTGGTGAAGGCAAGTGTCCTCTGACCCATTATGTCCCATTAATTTTTTAATTCATTGTCCCGCATTACATTATTAAAACCTAAGGATTGACTAGTCTATATTTACCTTATCCTTGTTTACCTTTTTGGGTTATCATGGTTAGCTTTATGCTATTGCTTTAACTTAATCAATGAACATGATGTGATTATTTATGATACGATGATGTTATTCCAATGATGATATTGTGATACTCTAGGGGACTCAGGCCATTTTCCTGAGTACCTCTTTGTAAGGATCTGTTCATGGAATGACCACCCGGGATAACAGTACAACCATGATGGTGGAATGGAACGCCCTTAGCTGATTAATTAGATGAACCTAGGGGTGTAGTTGGCTTTGCTTGAGGACCGTTAATGGGGTCTAGGGTGTGGTGCTCGCTTTGCCAAGGGGGGTGCAGAGGTTCATTCGATTTGGTTTTGTTAGTCACCCACCTTGGGGAGGTGTACTGCGTTTGTACGACTGGCGAAACCTAACGAGCAGCTATGCACCAGGGGAGTCTTTGTAAAGGCTACGTAGTGTATCCCTGGCCATTCACCTCGGTAGTTAAGATCCGGTCTGTACAACCCATGCTGGGAAGGGATCACAACTCGTGGGTAAAGTGTGCAACCTCTGCAGAGTGTTAGAAACTGGTATATTAGTCGATCTCATAGTTAAGAGCAGCCTTGGGATCCTCTTTGATTAGAAGAACTTTGATTACTTTATGATGATGGTTAAGAATGTTGGTTATAATTCTGATCTCTGGTATTTCCTCTTGGAGGGAGTACTTTTGGATAATAACTGGGTTTATTACTAAAACTTGGCTCTACAAATAGTAATAAATGTTTGACCAACTAAAAGCAGCTGCTTAACCTCAACCCAACATACAGCTAGTCCACTTTAGCCAAACGGGACATTTGCTGAGTACGTTGATGTGTACTCACCATTGCTTTACAAATCACCCCCACCCCAAGTTGTCCCCACTGTACTCAGTGCTCAGGAGGAGATGCTGGCAACATGGAGGACTTTGAGGAGTTCCAGGACTACGACGAGTTCTAGTTTTTCTTAGTGGCAAACCCCCAGTCAGCTGCCTGTGAAGGCCATATCTTCTACGTTTCGTACTCCGCACTTTGATATTAACGTTAATGACTATGGCTATGTATTAGACTCTGTGGATGTCTCGGACACCTTATTGTAATAAAGTACCTTTCCACTATTTACTTTGAGCATCGTGTGATGATGTCCAATTATGTAATCGTTGTGTATGTGAGTTTCTGATCCTGGCACGTACATGGTTCGCACTCGGTTTGCCTTCCAAAACCGGGTGTGATAGTCGTAATCCAAGTACCCCTAATTACGATACCCGATAGTGGCCCCCAATTTCTCCAAGGAAGTGTTTAGGCACTTGCTTGTAGGCTCTTCTGTCTTCATGCAGGTGTATGGCTTAACCCTAAGAGGTGGTAGACTGGTTTTCGATGGGTATGCACGAGCGCACCCATCGGGTGTAGCCCTAGAGGCCTCGAACGAGTGGTTGACTCCTTCGAGGTCTTAATATTTTCCCCCGTAGATATCGTTGACTTGTCCTTTATCTCATCACTTGGTCGTGTCCTAGGTGCAAAGGCAGCCCCAAGTCTCTGTATTGGTTTGCTAGAGTTTCGAACAATTCTGTCTAGCATGGGTGCAAGGGTAGCCCTCGAGCCTCTGCACCGGGCGAGAGGACGATCAAGGATTGCCTTGAATTTTTGGTGATATGCCTCTTTGTCACCTTTTCTCAAGGAGGAAGAGGGGAAAGCGCCATGCTACCCTTGGTGGGCAACGAGCATGACATCTCCGGTGAGTTGTTATCGAGTAATCCGAGTGGGGCCTGAGCTCCATTTGATAGGAGTCGGCTAGTGGTCCAGAGATGTGCCCCAAAAGTACCTGTGGGTGATTCGCCTGGTCCCCGACTCATTTGATGGGTCTGAGGGCTCGATGCCTCCCTCCGATGGGATACCATCACGAATCGCTCCCGGGGGTGTCGGATATGTCTTAGGGTACCTCGGGATCCAGCCTGAGCCTTGGCCATGTACGGACATACCCATATTCATCCCTGACTCTATGGTCTGAGATAGTTGTCGAACCCTGCCGAGGGGCCAACCTTCGAACCCCTGATCAGTAAAGGGCTCGGAGCCCGTGTGCTCTAGGGCGATTACTGAACCTTGTCGAGGGTTTAACCTTCGAACCCCTGATCAGTGTGAGGCCTAAGCCTTACTTCCTTCATGGGGAAGGAAGACTAAGGGGGTGTCTCCTCCCTGCTACATGTGGAGGAATGAGAGAGGAGAGAGGGAGACACACCTTTTGATACACTTACCCTAAGGAGGCAAAGTGGTACACGTTGGCTCGTGTCAGCCGGACAGGACATGCGACCCACAAGCAGGAATTAATGTGATGGAATGTGACGGTCCGCGGGATGTCTGTTGTGGCATGTGTGTGCATGCAATTTGAAGAGACTAGCCTATTCTCGGCTCTGACTCGGGGGGAGCTCGGCCTAGGCCTCAGTGAATCCATCGGTCTCTATATATTTGCCTGAGAGGGGATCCTTCGAGGTTCTTACCTTGCATCTGCCTTCAGCCCTATCCGCCTTCGCTTCCCTCAGCCGCAGCCAAGAGTGTGTGTGCAGAGAGAGGAAAAGAGCCCCGTGCCGTCCTTGGCCACCCTTCTTCGCTGCTATGGCTGAAAAAACTTAGTGTTCTTCTATCATACCTAAATTTAAGGGCAAACCCAAGCACGAATCAAAGGTGTGCTAGGATCAAATCTCACACATATGATGACTCATGGTATAGAAACGAATGTCACATCTTCACTATATATATAAGAGTTCTATACAAAATAGTTGAATCATTACATCATATGAAGACAACGATCCTCCACAACCATAGTTGACTAGGAGACGACGACCTAGACCTATCACAAACTCATCGCGACATCCTTCATGCTCCTCATCTTGTCGGTACCTGGTCTTGACCTAGGGATCGTATAGCAAGGGTTAGCTCACATACGTTCATCGCTCAATAAGTTACGGGGAATAATGTGCATGAGCTCACTTACGGTGGGGGCTCATGTGAAGTGTAAGGCTTACCAAAGAATATGTTTAAAGCTGAGCATTGCTTTTAAAGTTGGTCAAAGTTTTATTAGCAATTACTAAGTATAAGTATATATCATCTCAATTAAATAATTGATCACAATTAATAATAAGCCCACAATACAATGCAAATGATATATTAAGTTTAATTCCATAAGTTAATCATGTGAGTGTCTGAGCCGCTCTTGACAATGAGCATGACTGATATACCAGTTTTACACTCTGCATAGGTTGCACATCTTTACCCACAAGTCGTGATACCCATCTGCCACGGGTTATGCATCCCATACACCTCTACCGAGGAGGCGAGGAAGGGTAGCATTACAGGCCTTTCCAAAGTTCCACTAGTTCAAGAAAACCCGCTACAGATTCAGGAAGAAGGAAGCATATGAATCCCTCGTCCGAAAACCTTTGCAGACAGTCCGACCCGAGGACCTCCCTATACTCTACAGCGACGCACTCCCCGCTTGCCCTTTCGGGTAAGGTAATCTCTCCTTAGATTTCCTAATTACTTGACCAAGGGCGTCCATTCCACCCGTGTGGTAGCAATATTTTCTCGGGTGGTTCTCCATGTTCCATTTAACACAATAATTAGACCAACAATAATAATAGAACATGATCATAAATCATATATAACATTAATCTCAAAACTAGGTAGAGCAAAAGCAAGCCTACCAAATAGTTCATTTGTTTGCAAGGTGTGGGGTAAACAAAACAAGGGTAACCTATTAGGTCCCATCAAATTAATCTGAGCATGTCACAATGATTAACAGGAACATTATTAGGTAAAGAAAAGTGATCAGGGCACAACTTGCCTTATACTTGAGATTCCTGGTACTTTACCAAGTTGGTCTTCGAGTTTCTCGCCCTCGCTGCTACTCGTAGAAATACATACAGATTGGCAAGGAATATATAAAAATAACATCACACAAACATGAGAACAAACAGCGTAAGAATATTCTACACGCTGCTACAAGATCGTAGGTTTGAGAACCACTAAAATCAGAGTTAAAATGTAGAAGCTTTGGATTTTATATTTTTTACACTGTTTTGATATTAATTCTTACACTAATAATAATATTCCTGATTTATTTACAATCCTTTATTCAAAATGGACGGCGAGTACTATTCTTCGATAGTTTAGGGTCTTCTATGCAAACTCCAGAGACTTAAATTAAACTTATTATAATTGCACTAGGACTGCGGGTTCAATATGATGAAACTCGAGGGCTCATTTGCAAATCAGCACGGCTGCATATACACGTACATGCTTCGGGCCATCCGATCACCCTCTAACGGCCCAGATTAAATCTTGTTCTTTACCTAACCGATACGGAGCCTCGACCGAAGGATTGGAGATCTACAGTATATATTTAATTAAGCGAGATCGCATTGGGTCCGTCCGATCTCAGATTGACGCCTCCTATGCAAAATGCCGAAACGATACCTTCTTAATCTAATTACGACCATTAGATCGCAGACTAATGGCCGAGAGGCCTTCTCCTCCGTCCCAATGACCTGTCACGGCGGAGTAACGCCATCAGGACGACGTCCTTGTCGGAGAAAACCAAACCATCGCTCAGGTGTGATACACGTTGTGGGGATGAACTCGAATCTAAGTGGATAGGCCTTACTAGAGGTGGTGGCATAGGGATCACCACCCCCGTTGGGCCTAATTTGGATACTATAGTAATGAGTGGGATTAAAGTGGATTGAGATGTATTGAGAGAGTATTTGATCTATTGGGGATTTACACCCTCTCCAATCTCTTCAAAACACTCTAATCCCAAAGTATCCGAACGAGGCCTTGTAGGGTGACACCGCAGTGCTATAGAATCTACGTCGAGAAATCCAGGACTCCCTATTCACCAATAGCGCCAGGACAAGATGCATAAAACTGCCCTCTCTCTCTCCCAGCGCCACGATGGTGTCCCAGTGTGGAGCAGTGCACGCAGCTACGACATAACCTGTGGTGGCGGCGGTCAGATTGTCGAGGTTCATGGAAGGCACTGGGGTGCCGCTTGGTTCACATATTGGTAACGGAATGGGTAACCGATAACGTTAAATTAGGTTTGTTTAAGTCTAACCATAATCGATATCCCACTATAAATGGATACCGCCTTATTCAAAATTTGTTATCGCCGGTATTCGAGTGTGAATCGTTAACATTACCATTTACGTTATATTTCGCGAACCAAACGCCACCTGGATTCCTTTATATAGCATGGACGTAGTGACGCGAGACCGGAGATCTCGAAGTTTGACGCGCTCAGCTGAGAAGCAGATAACGGAGGAAGAAGATTTGCTCGATTGGACGGGCCCACAAGTCGACAATTCAGGAACGATGGCACAACAGTTCAGGGTTGGCTCATGGGGCCCACAACTGAGTGACATCAGGAGGCATATGCCGCCAAGATGCTGATAAATAGGGCCCGCATGTCGGTCGCGCGGGTGCCTAGCTGGACCAGGTGATCGGGGAAGGTGAGTGGCGCCACATGTTGGTAAAATGGGCCAAATCAAGCCCGAGAACAGCTTGGGTTGTTTTTTTCTTTTTAATTCCTGTTTTCTTTTCTATTTCATTCTGCATTCTCAAATTTGACTCTCAAGTTTTCAAGTTTCATACTTATTTCAAATGCTCAATCAAAGAACTCAACATGCCAACACAAAGTGATATATTTTTATTTAATCATTCACGCAAATGCTTCTAAATATGTATTGCACACACATATTATTTAAAGAAATCTTTGTTTTTAGTATGTAGTCAATTTAAAGTTAATTTCAAAACACAATATTTTATTATTTGATTATTTTAAGAGAATATGATTTTGAATGTATATCCTTTATGAATAGATACTTTATAAATATTTTAGTTAGTATTACTTGGTATATAAGTCTGCAAAGGATAAGTTGATTAATATAAGTATTTTTTTTCTTTTGTTAGAGAACACATACTTTTTGGAGATATGACCTCAAAGGTAAGAAAATCTTATTAAAGGTTGTTTTCATTCAAAACCTTTGGAAAATTTTCATAAACTCCAATATTAATATTCTAGGTGTTACACTTCCTCCCTGTGACCCGTGGCCCATCTCTTCTATTGACGACGAGGATCTGCAGGCCATGGTGTGCGAAGACAAAGATTTACTTATCCTTGCCTGGTGGCCCATCTCCTCTGTTGCATCCCACTACAAGATTGACTCTGGTGGCCCATCTCCTTTATTTAGGGTTTACGCCCTAGTGGCCCATCTCCTCTGTTGCATCCCACTACGAGATTGACCTCGAGCGGGTGTGCGAAGGCTATATCCTGCCCGAGGAGGATGACCTTGCCGAGGCGGAGGTCTGGAGGCTTGCCGACGTTGTCGAAAGGCCGGGCTCGACGCTGGCTCACCACTTCAAAGCAGAGGTGGTTCCACCAGTCTCTCCGCTGGGTGCTGGGTCCTACTCCGCTGTGACGCCTCCAGATGACGCCAAGGGTGCTGCCTCGCCCCTTCTATTGCCTCAATTGTTTGCCCAATGCTAAAACTTTGTATATTTATTTTCTGTTATGGATCATGTATGCTAGCAACAATTCTATTTTCAATTTTCGGTCTATGGTTGACAAAGGGAAACTCAATGGAAATAAGTTTATTGATTGGTACTGCAACCTATGAATTGTTCTTAGGTAAGAGAAAACCAAGTATGTTCTTGAGGACCATACCCTGATGACCTCTTTGATGATGCGGATGAGTTAGATTGTGTGACTTACAGGAACACACCAATGATAAAATTGATGTGAGATGCTTTATGCCTGCCACTATGTCCTCGGACCTACAGAAACAGTATGCACATACTGATGCTTATTCTATGATTGTGGGGCTACATGGAATACCGGAGGACCAAGCTAGAGCCGTGAGATACAACATCTCAAAGTCCTTATTCTCTTGCAAGCTCGTAGAAAGTAGGCCAGTAGCCTCCTAACAGAAATGCAAGGGGAAGAATGTTCCCAAGGAGCCCTCAAGCTCTAAGCCTAAGACAAAGGGCAAGTCTGGTCCTTCTGATGATGAGTGCTTCCATTGTCATGACAAGGGACTTTGGTCAAGGAACTACACAAAGTACTTAGAGGAACTTAAGAAGAAGAAGTGACGCGAGACTTCTACTTTAGGTATAAATGTTATAGAAATTAATATTGCAACATCTTCTAATGAATCATGGGTTTTTTATACTGGATCATTGATTCACACTTACAAATCATTATAGGGCTAAGAAAGACTAGAAGATTTGCTAAAGGCGAGATGGATGTATGTGCCGAAAATGGAGCAAGAGTTGCATTCATAGTAGTCGGCACCTATAACTTATCGTTGCCCTAATGATTAGTTTTGATGTTGAATAATTATTATAGCATTCCTTCCATAAGTAAGAACATTATCTCTTCTTGATGTCTAGTATAAGTAGATGGTTATGAGATTGTAATAAAGAACGAGCGTTGTTATATTTATTATATTGATATTTTTTATGCCCATTTTCCATTGGTGAATGGATTATATGTTCTTGATTCTGAGAATAAAATTGTTTGTAACATTAATACTAAAAGACTCCATAATGATGGTTTGCTTAGCTCATTTGATTTTGAATCACTTGACGTGTGCGAGTCTTGTTTGCTTGGAAAGATGATCAAAGCACCCATCACTAGTCACAGTGAAAGGGCAAATGACATGTTGGGACTTTTACATACTGATGCATGTGAACCAATGAGCTCAATAGTCAGAGGTGGATTTTAGTACTTCATTACTTTTACTGATGACTTTAGTAGATATGGAAATATATACCTAATGAGGAATAAGTCTATATCATTTGAAAAGTTCAAAAAATTTCAGAATGAAGTATAGAATTAACTTGGCAAGACAATTAATTTTTTGCGATCAAATCATGGAGGTGAATATTGTTGTCAAGAATTCAATGATTATCTTAAACAATGTGGAATTGTTTCGTAGTTGACTCCATCTTGAACACCTCAATGGAATGGGGTATCTAAATGAAGAAACCGAACCTTGTTAGACATGGTTAGGTTGACAATGAGCCAAGCTGATCTTCCACTATCTTATTGGGGTTTTTGTGGGGTATCTAAGGGAAACCAAAGAATATTATTGTTACAATAGAATCGAGGGCAAGTGTTTGTTGCTCGCAATGGTGTCTTCTTAGAGAAAGAGTTTCTCTCTAAAGGAGTTAATGGGAGGCAAGTGCAACTTGATGAAATTTGAGAAACACCTAAAAATGTTTCAGTACCCACTGAACTCATACAAGATGTACAAGATGTTGTGGAATCTATTGATGAAGCACCAGCCCCACGTAGGTCTACAAGGTAACATCGCATAACTCAAAAGTTCACACTCCTAACCATGGAGCATCGTGGCATATTATTGTTGGACAATGATGAGGCTACAATGTACAGATAATCAATGATGGAACCCAACTCCGATAAATGGCTTGGAGCCATGGAATCCGAAATATAGTCCATGCATGACAATCATGTTTGGAACTTGATTGATCCAATTTATGGTGTGAGAACTATCGAATGCAAGTGGGTTTACAATAAAAAGATAAACATGGATGGAAATGTTTATATCTATAAAGCATGTTTGGTGGCCAAAGGTTTCAAACAGATTAATGATGTAGACTATGATGAAACTTTCTCCCCAGTCATGATACTAAAGTCTATATGGATTATCCTATCAATTGTTGCATATTTTGATTATGAAATATGACAAATGGATGTCAAAAATGTTTTCCTTAATAGAAATCTGACTGAGGATGTGTACATGACACGACCTAAAGGTTTTATCGATACTAAACATGCTGGGAAGATATGCAAACTTCATTATTCCATTTATGGGTTGAAGCAAGCATCTCAGAGTTGGAATTTGTGTTTTAATGAAATGGTCAAAGGGTTTGTGTTAACAAAAAATCTATATGTAGATGGCATATTGTTGATTGGGAATATCATACCAATGCTTGACAATGTTAAATCTTCATTAAGGAAGAGTTTTTCAATGAACGATTTAGGAGAAGCGTCATATATTTTGGGTATAAATATCTATAGAGATAGATAAAAAGGGCTAATTGGATTAAGGCAAGATACAAATATTGACAAAGTATTGAATTAGTTCAATATGTAGGATTCTAAGAAAGGATTCTTGCCAATGTCACATGGTGTTAATCTTTGTAAGATTTAGTGTCCAGTGATAATTGATGAGCGAGAAGGATGAAAGCGATTCCTTACGCTTTAGCTATTGGATCCATCTTGTATGCCATGCCATGTGCACGTATAGGTATCTCATATGTTGTAAGTGTTACAAGCAGGTATCAATCAAATTATGGTGAAGCTCATTGAACAGCTATGAAGAACATCCTTAAGTACTTAAGAAGAACTAAGGATGCATTTTTAGTGTTTGGTGGTCATGAAGATCTCGTTTTAACTGGCTACACCAATGCTAGCTTCCAAATAGGCATAGATGATTCTAGATCGCGATCTGGATTTGTTTTCTGTCTCAATGTTGGGGCAGTGAGCTGGAAGAGTTCCAAACAAGATATAGTAGGATATTCAATAATAGAAGCTAAGTATATTGTGGCTTTAGAAGCTGCAAAAAGGTTGTTTGGATCAGAAAATTTGTTTCTAAGTTGGGTGTTGTTCCTAGTGCATCCCGTCATGTGGATCTCTATTGTGATAATAGTGAAGCCATTGCATAAGCAAAGGAGCCTAGATCACACCAAAAGACCAAACATATACTACGACGTTATCACCTCATTCATGAGATCATAGAACAAGGTGATATGAAAATTTGCTATGTGCAGGTGGATTCAAATGTTGTTGATCCACTGACAAAACCTCTTTCACAAGTAAAACATGGTGTACACACAAGATCTATGGGTATAAGATGCTTACATCAGTGATTCTAGTGTGTATGTGTGAGAGACATATGTCATGACTATGTTTATGTACTATTTAATAAAGTATTTTTTGGAATAACTATCAATTACATCAGTTATCAAGTATGTGACTTGTTCATAAAACTCTTTATTGATTATGGTGTTATTCTAGATAATCCCTAGTCCATATCGTTATATGAGATAATGATGATGCATGGACTTGTACATGTATTAATTGATGATCATGTTTCACGGATCATGGATATAGAGATATCAGATTGATAATGTGAACACATGTTAATGAACATGGTGTTAGATTGTCCTACCCCAAAACACTTCTTGACGGATCTTGTCTCGCTTCTTAATTCGATTCCTGGCCTGGGGTAGTCGTCCCAATGAGATTCAGTGACTGCACCAAAACGACTGCCCTATGATGACTGCGTCGAACTAGGAGCAAGGGATCTTCGATCAGGAAAGGCTGCAAGAACAGGAAAAATAACCTCAAGAAGGTGAAATAAGAAGGGAGACAAGAGGGCACGACGCAAGATGCTTACGAACTCGATGAAGCCTGGCTCATGGCGCATTAGAGGACCCTTTGGGACAAAAGGCAAGGGAGACCGTGCTGCCGCTTGTGCCTCCTTCCAAACATCTAGGCCACCCGCCCCTTGTGCCTCAATGCCGAGAAGCTATGACCCCATCAAGGGCCCTCGGCCATTGTCTCACAGGTAGAACGATCGCCTATGCCAGCCCTTATTAGATAAGGAAAGAGGGATAGGGATATACTCGTGCGACCTTCCGCTGTGAAGGCAGCTACTGGCGTACCTAAGTGACCACGTTTCCATTGTCCTCTGCTCCTCCATCCACAAACAGCTCGGCACAGAAGAAGTATTGCCATAGAGTGAGCTCGGGCTTGACACCAACATACCCTTCACACAAGGCGATGAAAGCAGCTATGTGCTGAATTCCATTCGGATTCAAATAGTGAAGCTACACCTGCAAATACATAAAGAGTGTCACAACAAAAGGAGCAAGGTAGAGATGCAAACTCTCGTGGATGACGCCGGTATTTTTACTGAGGTATCCGGAACCACGCAGGGTCCCGACTAATCCTCGTTGGTGCCCCTACACAAAGGGTAGCCCACGCGAGGGTCAAGCACCATGGCCGAGTAACTCCGTAGAGAGCCATGGGCGTTCTCCACGTGCAAGTGGTGCTCCACTTCCGGCTCCTCTCGGACGCTCCCTATAGTCTCCACTATCAAGCTTTCGGCCGAAAACGCCACGTGCCTCGTTCCCTCTGGTACACGGTGGTGACCGTGACACAAACACGGTTGTCACGGTCTCGCAAGACTCTCGCCCAACTCGGTACAATTACAACGGCTCGTGCAAGAGCTGAGGGGTTGTTTGGTTTTTCTAAACTCACTCAACTAACTAGGATTCACCTAGAGCAAGCGCTAAATCGGTGTAACTAACCTAAGCACTTCGCAAAGCACCTACGCTAATCACCGAGTGATTCTATTAAGCACTTGAGTGTATGAGCACTTGGAAATGTCTATATTATGCCTTGGTATGTTGCTTGGGCTCCCACACCTTGAAATGGCCGGTTGGGGGTATTTATAGCCTCCCCCACAATTATAGCAGTTGGACAGAAGCAGCAACTTTCTGTCAATGGGCGCACCGGACATGCATTGTTCATTGTCTGGTGCCCTAGCCACGTCAGCCGACAGATGGGGCATGTAGCAGTCGACCGTTGGATCCGACTATTACTAGACTATTCGGTGCACAGACCGAGTGTGCCCATTGTGGGCCTCTCTGTGCAGACTGTCCTGGTGTCCCAACAGACAGTCTGGTGCACACTGAATAGGTACTGTTCACTGTCCGATGCACCACCAGTGTGCTGGCTGACTGCCCACTTCATGGATTTCTTTGCTGATTCATTTGGCTTCTTTTGTTCTTGAGTCTTGGACTTCTAAGCTCTTTTTATGTCTTCATTTGAGGTGTTGCATCCTTAGTGTCTTAGTCCATTAGTTCACAGGTTATGTTGATCATCAAACACCAAAACCTTTTTAGCCAAATGGCTCGGGGTCAATTTACCTTACAATCTCCCCTTTTTGGTGATTGATGACAACACAACCAAAGCAAGCAAATATAACAAACATTTGAAATGAAAATGTGCAATCTACTTGCTAAGATGCATGTAAGTCCCACAATGTGAGATTAGGGACTTAAGCCTCCCCCTAACTCCATAATTCCCTTACTTCCTATTTTAGACTAAAGAACCAAAACCACTTGTAAGATCAAAATTTTTAATTTGATGTGATTGGTGTTTGATATAATTTTCATTGCTTTGGTCCCTAAAACTTCTCCCCCTTTGGCATCAACCACCGAAAAGGAAGACATTAAAAGCATGTAGGAAGCAAATAAGACTTGCCCTTTTAAAAGATTTAACAATTGAAGCACTAAAAATTATTCCCCCCTAAATGAGTGTTCTTCTTTTGAAAGAATATTCTCCACCTTTAGAGACGAAGAAATACTCCCCCAGACAGAGATCTTCTACTTTTAGGAAAAAGCATGTGAGAAATAGAGGAACAAGACATGATTTGATTAGACTGACTTCCCTTATGCATAGGTAACAGATATAATTTGACAGCATATGCATTTAAAGCAACATGGGAAGAATAGGATGTGAAATATAGTCTAATCAAATATTGGAGAAGACATGTAAATGATACAAAATGTAGTCTCAAAGATACCAATTGAAGGTCAATTGAAGACTTGTGAGACATAAGAATCCTTGTAGATTTGCAGTGGAAGCTTATAGTCTTTCTCCAGGGACTCCATTTTTCTTCAATGAGACTACTACATATAATAGACTTGAAAATAGGTATTAGTCTCAAAGACTTAGATTATAGAGTAACCTCCCCCTGAAAGTGTGCATACAAGTTTTGAATGCTTGTAGGAGACATGCACTTTGATTTGATATCAAGAGGGGCAAATTATCTATAATCCGAGTTTTGGCACATATAAGTTAAATGGTACCAATTGAAACACGACTGAAGTATTATACCACTTGTAGTATATAAAATTGTAGTATATGTCATATGAAAATATTAATTGATGTATCATTTTCTTAGGAATGTTAAATAAGCTATGTGTCGTGCTTAACATTTTAAACCATGTAGGTTTGCTCAAGAATACGAATTGAAAGTGAGCAATCCTACCATATGATTAACCTAGTATGCATGCTTTTTTAATCAAAAGTAAATACCAATTGTAGCACTAGGTATGAAAGGTAAAACTAGATACAAGAAAATAGATACGCATATCTAAAACAAGAAATATAAAAATAATCTAGTTACCTTAGTCATGGGTTGGGAAATTTGGGTCCAAATTATACACTAACCTACTGGGCAATAGACTTGATCCAATATGATGCATCCCATAATATACATTCTAATTTTGCCAAGTCTCCAAATTCCCCGAGGTCCATCGGACTTCTCACTTCCTTCTTGGGATCCAAACCTTCTTGGTGCTTTTCATGGTTGAAATAATTTCTTTTGGCACCCAAATGCGTTTGGCCCCCATTCCTTTGTTGGCCTTGATTGCTATCACATTTCCATTCTTTTTCTTCTTGATTAAGTACGGTGTAGCAGCCTTTTTATCCACCTTGTTATGTAGGTGTTGGAGATTTTGCTTGTTGGCTTTTGCTTGAGCTTTTGCCTTTGATTATCCTCGGTCTTTGCCTTGCATTGGTAAGACTTATGGCCTTCCTTGTGGCATAGCCTACAAATCATAGTTTCTCCCTCCACAAGCTTGTTCACTCCCTCAGTGGTGTTATCATGAGAAGGTTGGATTTGTTTGGCTTTGCCTTTCTTGTCATATAAAGCCTTACCAAGGCGAGCCATCTCTTGCTTTAATTGCTCATTCTCCATTGCAATCTCATCCAAACATGTTTCTATAACAACATTCTTAACAACAACTTGATTGCAGGGGTTAGATATATCAATTAAATCAAAACAAGAAGTAGAAGCATCTTTCTTAATAATTCTAGGTATTTCAATCAAAGATATTTCTGGGGTGCTACCAATATTTTCTAGCTTAGTAGTTAGCTCATTATTGTGTATGCTAAGAATTACCATTTTCCCTAGCAAGTTTTCAATGGCTTCTTGAGATCTAGCTAACTTAGCCTTAAGTTTTTCATTCTTTTTAATAAGGCCATCATCGGTAGCTGAGGATGGAACAATAGACTCTAATTGCTCAATTTTAGTTGATAGCTCACAATTTAAATTTTCAAATGTTTCATTTTTTCTAATAAACCTTTATAGTCATTTTGAGAGCTAATCAACTTATTTTTCAAAGTTTTAAGTTGAGTTTTTTGTCTAGTGCAAACATCCTAAAAAATTTTACTGCTTCTGCAAGCTCATCTGCGGAGGGCTTTCCTCACCTTCATCATCACTACTGCTATCATCACTAGAGGATGGAATACTCATTTTATCTCTTGCCATAACGCACTTGCGTGATGACCGTGATGAGCAAGATGAGGATCGGTGGTTGCGTGTCCTTGGGGGTTCATCTTCACTTGAAGAGTCATCCCAAGTTTTTACACTTGTAAGTGCCTTGCCTTTGCTCCTCCCCTCTGTGGGTTCGGCCATATTTGGACAGTTGTCCCTGAAGTGGACCTTCTCTCCGCATGTGAAGCATCCTCTCTTCCTTTGCTTTTTCCTGTCAATGTTAAAGAGAAGATCCTCGACCTGCAAAGGCACACCCGTTAGATTAATCTTGCAGAACATCCTCATTACCTTTCCAACGCGTCGAATTGTTTCTTCATCCTCGGAGGATGATGTTGATGGTTGATTATCTTCGTCATCATCACTTTCTTCTTCCTCCTCTTCTTCACTTAAGGAACTTGGAGTGAGAGCCTTCTTTTTGCCTTTTCTTTCATCACATGCAAAAGCATATGGTCTTGAAGAAGTTGGCTCCTCTTGTCGACCCATTTTTCTTGACATCTCAAATGGTGCAATTTTTCGATCACTATGGTCGGGGTCATTGTACTCAAGTCCTCCATGTTGTGAAGAATGGTGATGATGCTCCCATATCTTTGTTGTGGTAGTAGGGAGATAATCTTCTTCACAATGTTCGCATAACCTAGCTTATTAATGCCAATAGAATTGAGCTCATTGATGATTAAATTCAAACGAGAATACATATCTCTAACAAGCTCATTATCCTTCAGAGCAAAAGAATTATACTCATTTAAGACTAGGCAATGTTTTTGCTCATGGACATTGGATGTGTCGTCATAGAGCTCATGCAATTTTAGTCAAATCTCATTAGCAGTTTTTAATGTAAAAACTTGATTAAAAATATCCATGCTAAGAGATTCATACAAGCAATTTTTGGCTCTAGCATTTAAATGGATTTCTTTTTCCTCACTCGTGGTGGGTTTCTCGGGATTCTTGGGTGGTTTCATCCCTTCACGAGTGACTCTCCAAACACCTAGATTAATGACCTCTAGGTAACAAGCCATTCTAGCACAATAATAAGGGAAGTTAGTGCCGTCGAAGTGTGGTGGCCTATGGGTATCCATCCCCTTCCTCTAAAAAGCGTCGGCTCTTTTAGCGGTGAAGCTAAATCATTTCAAATGAGCCAAACTAGACTTTGATACCAATTGAAGGAAAGGGTGGCGCCTAAGAGGGGGTGAATTAGGACTTCTAACACTTTCTCTAAACTAGGCCACAAATAAATCCCTAGAGCAAAACATATGCAAGTAAAAAACTAGAATGTGCAAACTAAGTTTTGTCTAAGTGTTGCTATCTCTACCGCAATGGCTAAGTTTCAATCATAAACAATCTAATTATAAAGACAAGATTGAAACTTAAATGCTTAATATAAATGCGGAAGCTAAAGAGCAAGGTAGAGGTGCAAACTCTCGTGGATGACGCCGATATTTTTACTGAGGTATCCGGAACCATGCAAGGACCCGACTAATCCGTGTTGGTACCCCTACGCAAAGGGTAGCCCACGCGAGGCCCAAGCACCATGGTCGAGTAACTCCGTAGAGAGCCGCGAGCCTTCTCCACGCGCAAGTGGTGCTCCGCTTCCGGCTCCTCTCAGACACTCCCCACCGTCTCCACTGTGGCGAAACCACCTGAATTATTCCAACTTAAGCGCCTAAGTCCCACCTTAGAGGCTAGACCACACTTAAATAGGAATAAAATGTCAGTCCCTCGGATCTAGTCCGACGAGGCCACTAACAGGATAAAGTACCACGTACTCACTCGAAGGTGAGGCACAGAGCAAATACAATAAAGCATAAAACCATACATTAAGGAGTACTTTATTTATTACATCATTATCGAAGTTTACCAAAAGTAGTGATCAGTGTTCGAAATGCAGCAGAATATAACTAATGGTGAATAAACGGAGGGATACGGAAGCCTGGCCCGTCACCCCTCATGCTCCTCCTCTGCCGGGGTAGGGTCCCACTCGATTGTCCAACCCGGTGGCAAGGTGGACGACCAACTCACTCCAGCAACCATGTCCTCCAGAGAACCTATAAAAATTATGCCACAAGCAAGGCTGAGTATACTAATACTCAGCTAGACTTACCCGGTGTGAGGAGTCTACTCCTCTACCTCTAGACATGCAGCTGTTTGGCTGAGGGGTTTGGTTTGCCAAAAGCACTAGCTGACTCTAAAATCAAGTTTTAGCTTTTCAAGTTTTAGTGTGACTCTCTTAAGACTAAGAATGCTCCTAACTAATCATACATGGTATCAAACATTTAGCAATCAACAGCTTTTACAAACACATTTCCACTTGTTACTCAATGCAGTACAATGGATCAAGCAGTCTCATTAGCTGCGAGAAGCAAATGATTCGAATCGAGTTTTTATCCTTGCAAGGTAAACCTAAACACACGACGTGGCGAGGCACTCTGTCCCCACACACATCAACCGTCCCCATCGATTCCCCGTCAACAGATCAGGGCTCACCGCCTTGGCGTACAATGCCTCACTGACCCCGACTGCCATCGTGCAGTGGCCGCACTTGTACCCACCATAACCGGAATGAGAAACCATGTATCAGGTCACGTGAGGGGCAAAGTCTGCTGCCAGGTTCACTTAGGTACTAGGCTTACCGATTTACTATATTTCTCGGCATATGCTTAGTACGTTCAAACGCTTGACATAGGTATCCGCACGTTAATCCTTATTCCAATTTCCGTCTCGTGAACAACGTATCCCCATGGATTTGTGTCCGCAGACCATCATCATTCTGTTATCCAAGTGGATACAACCAATTCCTGACCTCACGCGAGTGTTAGAAAAATCACTCGACTTCTACTGAGATCCCTAATGAGCAAAGCAGCTACTCGACCTAGCATACTAGTATCCATCTCAAAGGGGATCCTGAGTTCATGCAACTAGGGTATCAGTCAACTCCTACACTTAAGTGCATAATATAATCCTACAAACATTAAGTGCAGTAAAATATATATAATGGTTATGCATAAAACCGGGGCTTGCCTTCCAAAGCTGGGGCAGGCAGATGCTCGATGGCCGGCTCTGGTGCTGGCTCCTAGGCTACCTCCTAAGCAACTTCTTGCTCCGGAACGAGGATGTATTCCTCGTCAGCGAGATTACAATCTATCGAATCCAATGAATAAAATGTATGCATATTAATGGTATGGCATTTTGGAAACACTAAGCATAGTGAGACAATATTAAAATAGTGGTATACTAGGGTTTCCGTTGTTAGCCTTAAGGGTTTCATTCATTCATCGCTAGGGTTTTGAATGAAATTACAATCTTTAATCACATCTTTAGGTTAGAAGGTTCTAGTTGTACATTATCTAGTTCTCCGAAAATTCCCATTTTTCTTCCTATTGTGCTTCTTATTAAGTATTTTTCAACTACCATGGCAAGTTAGAATTTTCCAAAAATGTTATAAAAATTACAGTGGATAAACATTGACCTCTAGGTTTCACCCTACAAGTTTGAGGTTGAAAATGATTCATATATTCCTTGGGCAAAAATGACAAAAGTAAGGGTAAAAGGGCACTTTACACTATAGCTCTAATTTAGGTGAGGTTTCTGGACTAAACATTATTTTTTCCATGTTTCATAGGTGATAATAGGCCTCTGTGCCAAAAATCACAGAAAAAGACCCATTGGGTATTTAGTTGTGACTTTCTAAAATTTAATGTTAAAAAGGTACTTATAACTAACTTGTTATTTGAAAAATATCAAACAACAGAACTTACATTTTTCCTAGATTCATATTAGCATATTATTAGTTATCCCAAGGATTGGGGTGGGTTCTCCTTAGGATTATTTTTCTAGGATTTTTCTAAGTTCTCATTATTTTCATGAAATAAAAGGTAGTGCATTCCTTTTGTACTAACAGAGGGTCTAACAAAATTTGCGAGTGAACTATGTTAAATAAGTGAGCTAGCAAAAATGTGGTTGCCCCTGGTTCTTATTTTAAACCCCTTTTCTATTTTCTTTAGCTTTGAGTCAAAATGAGTTTAAATGGTAAACCCTTCTCTAAACTGGTGTACTGAGGGTTTATTATTTTAAACAGGCTAGGTAGTGGTTAAGCACCTCTCTAATTTTTCTTAACCCCAGTCTAAAAGTGTAGCTATTTTTCCCTTCTTTATTTATCCTTTGGTCAGTTTACTAATTAAATCTAAACTTTAAAATCTCCTACAATACTTAGGGTGTTTGGTATTTTTCCTAAGTAGTTCATGTGCGCAGGCGGGTGGGCTCGTCGGTGGCGTGTGCTCCGGCCTGCTCACGGCGGTAGAGTTCAATCCAAGGGCACAGGGAGCTTCATGGGGTGCTAAGGAAACTACCCGTGCAATGAATTGAAGGAAGACTCACGGTGGAGCTCGGTCTACGTACGCCGGCGCTCGGGTGAAGTCCGGCGAGGTCGATCCATTGTCTCCGGTGAGGTAGAGTTCGATTCCTTGCTCTGGAAGCTTCACCGGGGCACGCAGAGGCTATCCTAAGGGTCGAACGGGGCGAAGAATGACTAGGATGGCCGGTCTACGGTGGTCGGGTCTCGGGCGGCCGCTGTCATGCAATGCGCGGAGCGATCGCCGGTGAACTTGCGCTCCGGCGGGGTTGAGAGCGAGCGGCGGTGTACGGTCGAGGCTGGGACGGCTTCTATAGGCGCGGGCGCGGGCGTGGATGCGAGGCTGGCGCGGCACAGGGCTACGCGCGTGGGCGGAGCGCCGAGGGCATGCTCTGGCGCGCTAGAACGCGTCGAACACGTGGGTGTTTGCTGCTGCCGCTGTTCAAACGCTTGCAGAGATCACAAACGTGCGAATCTTGCCAATGGTCTTGTGCAAATCTCTTCCTAGCACCTAGGGCTAGCTATTATGTGTGAGTTCCAATGGGAGATATGCCCTAAGTCACAAGATATGCAGGCGCCAAGTCAGTGCTATGGGCACTGTTCACCAGGGACAAAACCGATGTCAAACCATGTCAAACGACCTCAGTTTGAATTCAAAATTTTTAGAGATGTGCCTTTGGTGATTAGGGTACTTTTTGCTATTTGGTCCAAGTGATTTTGGCATCAGCACAAAGGTTAACACCTTTGATCTTTAGGCTAGGGTTGGTTTTGGGACTTAGAAAAATTTTGAATGGCTCAAGTGTGCTCCCCACTTGGTGAAATGTTTTGGGGTTTTTGTGGGGCCTTTTTGCAATGTTTCTCTTAATACATTTTGTAGATTTGCTACTATACTTCATTTTTGGTATTGGTTCCCTAGTGTGATGTGGCCATTTGCCCACTCTTTTCCCCTTCGATCCCATGGTTAGGGTTTAATGGCTTAGGAGGGGAATTAGGCTTTAGAACCTTGTTCATGGGTGAAAATGGTGTGAAGGCTAGGGTTCCTCTCTTTTGATGATCAATACTTAGCTTATCTTATCCATGGTTCTAAGGTTTTAAGTACCTTCACTTCCTATTTTACACATTGGATGAGAGGCCATAGGTGTGCTTCTTTGGCCAGGGCCTTGGGTAACACCAGGGGTGTTACAACCCTCCCCCTTAAAGGAATCTCGTCCCGAGATTTGGTAGGGATCCTCTAGTGGGGTACCAAGAAGGTGTGTGTTAGTGTGTTGTGGTTTCCTTTAATCAAGGTTTTCTAGTTACTGCTCTTCGAATGTCATCCTCTTTGCAGCTTCAGAAGGAAGTCCTTTTAGATTTGTTTTCATATCTTACTCTACTCCTATTAACTATGTTTCTTTTACATTTAGATTCAAAGGACAGGTGGGGGTGGGTGCTTTGGGTTACGTACCGACTCCTTTAGGCAGAAAGTCAGGGAAGCGAGAACGTAGAAAATCCTCAGTTTCCCACGTCGCCTCTTCTTCTGAATGGTTGCTCCACTGAATCTTATACATTCGGATTAACCTTGCTCGTGTTGCTCTTTCTTTTTGGTCCAATACCTTGACGGGGTGCTCTTGATAAGAAAATTCTAGTTCGATCTCCAATTCTGGTTCAGGTAGCACTTCCGTGGGTAAGCGGACACACTTCCATAGCTGGGAGATGTGGAATACATCATGAACTGCTGACATATGAGGTGGCAACTTCAATCGATATGCTACAGGTCCACAAGTCTCCTTGATCTCATAGGGCCCAATATAGCGAGGAGCTAACTTGCCCTTGATTCCAAACCTCTGAACACCTTTAGTGGGTGACACATTAAGATATACATGCTTCCCCACTTCGAATTGTAGAGGCTTCCTTCTCTTATCATGATAGCTCTTCTGTCTGGCCCGAGCAGCTTCCAAGTTCTTCTTAATGACCCTGACTTTATTCTCGGCTTCAAGTACTAGGTTAGGTCCAAATATTTCCCTCTCTCCAGCTTTCGACCAATTTAACGGTGTTCTACATCTTCTCCCATACAAGGCCTCGAAAGGTGCCATCTTTAGGCTGGACTGGTAGTTGTTGTTATCCGAGAACTCCGCCAAGAAAAGGCACTTATCCCAATTCTTACCATAGTGTAACACACAGGCTCACAACATGTCCTTGAGAATTTGATTCACTCTCTCCGTCTGACTATCTGTCTGAGGATGGTACGCTGAGCTTCTAATCACAGTGGTTCCAAGTGACTTTTGGAGCTGCTCCCAAAAACATGCCACAAACAGTGCTCCCCTATCAGACACAATAGTTCTCGGAATTCCATGCAAACGCACTATTTGGTCAATATAGATCTCTGCATACTTCTCTGTCTTGTGGGTGGTATGCACTGGCAAGAAATGAGTTGTCTTGGTTAATCTATCCATAATGACCCAAATAGAATCATGGTGTCGGGAGGTGTTGGGCAATCCCACAATGAAGTCCATGCAAATATCCTCCCATTTCCAAGAGGGTATGGGAAGGGGCTGTAAGGTACCTGCCACCTTCAAATGACTAGCCTTGATTCTTTGGCAAGTGTCGCATTCAGATACATACTTAGCAATTTCTCTCTTCATTCTGGTCCACCAATACAAAGATCGGAGATCATGATACATCTTGTTACTGCCGGGGTGCATGGAAAATTTGGAAAGATGAGCTTCATCCAATATTTTCTTCCTGAGTTCAGGATTCTTAGGAACAACCAATCGGTTTTCAAACCATAGAACTCCCTTGTTGTCCTGACGAAAGCATTTGTACTTATCCACCTTTTGTTGGAGCATCTCTTTAATGATTTGCACACCCTTGTCACCAATCTGTGCCATGACTATCTGCTCATGTAGAGTGAGCTCCACTGAGATATAATTCAAGGTACCTGAGGAAACAACTTCCATGTTCAACTTGCACAACTCGTCACACAGGGTGGTGATCTTAGAATCCATAGTTACACAATTACACTGGCTTTCCGACTTAAGGCATCTGCTACCACATTGGCCTTGCCCGGATGGTAATGCACTTCCAAATCATAGTCCTTGATTAATTCCAACCATCTTCTCTACCTCATATTAAGATTAGCCTGAGTGAAGATATACTTGAGACTCTTGTGATCAGTATAGATATTACAATGTGCTCCCATCAAATAATGTCTCCATATCTTCAGGGCATGAACTACAGCTGCTAATTCCAGATCATGTGTGGGGTAGTTCTGCTCATGAGGCCTAAGTGCTCAGGATGCATAGGCAATAACTCTGTTGTCTTGCATCAAGACACATCCCAATCCAGTGCCTGAAGCATCGCAGTAATCCTCAAAGGGTTTGGTGTTGTTAGGCTGTGCTAGCACGGGTGCTGTTGTCAGATGCTGCCTCAATGCATGAAAGGCCTCTTCACATTTCTGACTCCATTCATACTTTACTCCTTTCTTCAACAATTTAGTCATTGGCTTAGCAATCCTGGAGAAATCCGGAATGAATCACCGATAGTATCCTGCCAATCCCAGAAAACTCCGAATCTACCGCACGGTGGTAGGAGGCTTCCAATCCATCACTTCTTGCACTTTCTCTGGATCAACTGATATCCCATCCTGAGAAATGGTGTGACCCAAAAATTTAATTTCCCTCAGCCAGAAATCACATTTGGACAACTTAGCATATAAGCGATGATCGCGTAGTCGCTGAAGTACAATGTGTAAATGCTTAGTATGCTCGTCTTCATTCTTTGAATAGACCAGGATATCATCAATGAAGACCACTACAAATTTGTCCAGCTCTGGCATAAACACTGAATTCATCAAATACATGAAATATGCCGGGGCATTTGTCAACCCGAAAGACATCACCAAGTACTCATAAAGTTCGTATCTAGTAGAGAAAGCTATCTTCGGAATATCGCTGGCCCTGATTTTTATCTGATGATAGCCAGAGCGAAGGTCTATCTTGGAAAATACCTTGGCTCCCACCAACTGATCAAACAATATGCGGGGCAATGGATACTTATTTTTGATGGTCACTGCATTGAGAGGGCGATAATCCACGCACAATCTCAGACTCTCATCCTTCTTTTTCACGAATAATGCTAGACATCCCCATGGTGAAGTACTTGGGCGAATAAAACCCTTGTCCAACAACTCTTGCAATTGCTTTTTCAATTCTGCCAACTCCGCTGGAGGCATCCTATAGGGTCTCTTGGATATAGGTGCAGTTCCGGGCTGCAGCTCAATTGCAAACTCTAAGTCTCTGTCGGGTGGCATCCTTGGCCATTCATCTGGGAAAACATCGAGGTACTCACAGACCACTGGAATTCTCTCTACCGGTGACTCTATCAAAGCGAAGGCACTGGAACGGGTACAACCTTGGTCGGGTAGGTACAAGGTGATCTCTCCATCCATTGGTGAGTGAATTTCTATGGCTCTTGCTGCGACATCAATCACAGCATGGTGCCGTGATAACCAGTCGGTCCCCAAGATGATATCCACACTCTCCAATCCCATGATCAAGAGAGTGGTTTTAAATATGAAACTACCCAACCTTATTGGCACGTGCATGTTGATCTGATAGGTGGCAACCCTGCCTCCTGGTGTAGAAATTGTAATGCCCCCATTTGTGTGGTGAAACGGTAACTGACACTTGGCACTAAATTTTGCACTGATAAAACTGTGTGATGCACCAGAATCAAAAAGAATGACTGCAGGGAAATTTAAAATGGAGAAGATACTAGTCATGACGGGTGCCCCCTCTAGAATATCAGCCAAGGTGGTGAAGTTTAGCCTGCCTTGCCTCGCTTGCACCCTCTGCCTCTTGCCTTGGTTCTGATTCAAATTCTGTCCCTGCTTCTGCTGGTTCTTGGGGCAATTCTTGGCGTAGTGTCTAGTGCTGCCACAAGTGAAACATCTCTTGTCATTGGCCTAACGGTACTGCTGTTGTGGCTAGTTGCTGTTCCTCTAAACTGGGGGTTGAGAGCGGTTGGGTGCCTGTTGCTGCTGCTGTGGTCGGATCACCCACTGTCCTTGCTGCTGAGGTCCCCTACTCTAAGTGTCGGACACAATCCTGAAGCGCTGAGGCTGAGCTGAAGGTCCTGCCAATGGGGTCTTCCTCTTCTTTTCTGCCTGGCGGGCTGTGATGCAGTCTTCTTGAAAAATGGCCAGGTTGACGAACTCATTATAACTGTTGGCCCTGACTGTGTTGAGACGGTCGCGGAGCTTAGTACTGAGACCCCTCTTGAACATGTCCCTCTTCTTCTCATCAGTATCCGCATGATAGCCTGCGTACTGACACAGGTCATTAAAAGCTTGAGCGTACTGCAACACTGTATGATTTCCCTGAGTGAGTGCCAGAAACTCATTGAGCTTGCGGTCCATGATTCCTGCCGGTATGTGATGCCCTCTGAAGGCTGCCTTGAACTCTCCCCATTCCACCACGTGGTCATCTGGCTGCACAGCGAGGAAGTGGTCCCACCATGTTCGCGCAGGTCCACGAAGCTGCTGGGTGGCGAAACAGACCTTAGCCACATCTGAACAAACTCCATTAAGTAGTGGAAATTTGGATTCCATTACCCTGAGCCACACATCAGCATCAAGTGGATCCTCGGCCCGAGTGAACAATGGTGACTGAGTGCTGAGAAACTCCTAATAGGTGGCCGCTGCTGGGGGACGCTGATGGTGATCACCACCACCATAGTGCTGAGGTGGTGGCTGACACTGAGTCAACTGTCGCAGAATCTCATTCTGCTGAGCAATCAGTTCTTGCATGGTAGGCGGTTGCGGCGGTGGTGGAGAAATGCGCTCATTCTGTCCACGGTGCGCTCTTCCCGCCATCTGAAAATTTAGGATGTTCTTAAGATCATACTTTTGACATCAGGGTTTGCACAAGATAAAAGATTTGAAAAGACAAGGTTTGTAAGATGCCAAACATTTCCTTGCATTTTTCATAAAAGATACCACATGACATAAAATTTCCTTCATAACTTAATTAGAGATCATCCATCCTTCATCAATCCAAAAGAGTTTGCTAATGGTTACAACAGTATTCAAAATACTTGACTCTCTCTCTAGCCTAGTACCCTAAGGGTGCAAAAGCTAAGCTAGTTTCGAGGAGTCCTACTGCCGCACACTTCTAATCCTATTTCTGAAACCTAATGGGCAAATGAGGCAACGCTAGACTCGGGGGAAGGTGGTCTCCCTGAGCCAGCAGTATCCAAGCTGGATGCAGGCTCCAGCTCTTCTCCTCCCTCGATGTCTACATCCTCGTCGGCCCCTTTGGCCTCCATGTCTTGAATCTCCTGATGGTGCATATCCAAGTGCTAGTTGGCTTCCTCAAGTTGCTGCTGAGTGTTCAGGAGCTAATCTTCGAGAACCTCGATGGTGTTCTCCCTGGTTCCTACTTGCTCCTCAAGTTCTTGGATCTGGGTGGCCATCTGTTCCACCTGGAGGTCCTTTTCCACCAGCTCAGTGGACAGGTCTACCACAAGGTTCTCCCGGTTATCCAGGGTGATCTTGGTAGACTCCACCAAGCCCATTAGCTGGGACATTGCCTCAGCTCGCACTGCCTATAGACGGTACAGGGCATTCATGCATCACAATGTCAGGTGAGCAGTCTACCCTAGGTAAAGAGCCCACACATCCTTGGCATGCTCCACTCGGTCCTTCCACATTGGGTCGTCCTCCTTTTCAGCGAGGAACAAGCCAATGGGATGAGTGGACAGCTCCAAGGGGTGAAAGCCACAAAAGGTCGTTAGCCCGTGGAGAGCAATGGACTCAAGAGTATCTTTGGCCCTAAATCTGAAAGACTCGGAGTCCAACGAACGCTAGCCCGGCTGCAAGGGATGAGGCTCCAAGGTCATCCTCACCCTACAGCGGGGTACCCGGTGCTCCTTAAACAACTGCACCGCATATTGGGGAGGCGTCGTATAACCGGCTCCCTGCAGCACTTCCCACAAAATGCGGGGAAAACCCTCTCGCGCAAGTCCGTCCGTGTGGGAATGTGCGTTCCCTCCTTCCGAGGATTCGTGAGAAGTCATCTGTTTAAGGGTGAGCGTAAGCGAAAAAGAAAAAGAATTAAGAAATTAAAAGGGGATTAGTGCTTGGCTTTCCGAGGGTTATGTGGAGATCTTGGAGGTATAATTAATCTTTTATTACCTTGCCTCATAGCTTTGTAAAATTTCTTGACCCTTTACTAACTAATTAGAAAATGATGCATGGACGCTCGTCCTAAGCGACCTCATATCAACCTATAGGGATCGAGAAATCTCCATCCCTTATAGTAGCCTGTAGGGCACATTCAAATAGCCACCTAGTTACCCATCTAATAATCCTAAGGCTTCACGATCTATGTCCATCCTTATCGTCTTACCGATCTATCCAACCTTTGTTTCTAACAAGTTTTACTTTTGAAAGGATGGTATTCACGATTTACTGATTCCTTTGTGGTGGTACAAGATACCAGCTGTGGCGGAACCGCCCGAATTATTCCAACTTAAGTGTCTAAGTCCCACCTTAGAGGCTAGACCACACTTAAATAGGAATAAAACGTCAGTCCCTCGGATCTAGTCCGACGAGGCCACTAACAGGATCAAGTACTACGTACTCACTCGAAGGTGAGGCACAGATCAAATACAATAAAGCATAAAACCATACATTAAGGAGTACTTAATTTATTACATCATTATCGGAGTTCACCAAAAGTAGTGATCAGTGTTCGAAATGCAGCGGAATATAACTAACGATGAATAAACGGAGGGATGGGGAAGCCTGGCCCATCACCCCTCATGCTCCTCCTCTGTCGGGGTAGGGTCCCACTCGACTGTCAAACCCAGTGGCAAGGTGGACGGCCAAGTCACTCTAGCAACCATGTCCTCTAGAGAACCTGTAAAAATTATGCCACAAGCAAGGCTGAATATACTAATACTCAGCTAGATTTACCTGGTGTGAGGAGTCTACTCCTCTACCTCTAGACATGCAGTTGTTTGGCTGAGGGGTTTTGTTTGCCAAAAGCACTAGCTGAGTCTAAAATTAAGTTTTAGCTTTTCAAGTTCTAGTGTGACTCTCTTAAGACTAAGAGTGCTCCTAACTAATCATACATGGTATCAAACATTTAGCAATCAATAGCTTTTCCAAACACGTTTCCACTTGTTACTCAATGCAGTACAATGGATCAAGCAGTCTCATTAGCTGCGAGAAGCAAACGATTCGAATCGAGTTTTTATCCTTGCAAGGTAAACCTAAACACACGATGTGGCGAGGCACTCCGTCCCCACACACATCAACCGTCCCTATCGATTCCCCGTCAACAGATCAGGGCTCACCGCCTTGGCGTACAATGCCTCACTGACCCCGATTGCCGTCGTGCAGTGACCGCACTTACCCACCATAACCGGAATGGGAGACCACGTCTCAGGTCACGTGAAGGGCAAAGTCTGCTACCAGGTTCACTCAGGTACTAGGCTTACCGATTTACCATATTTCTCGGCATGTGCTTAGTACGTTCAAACGCTTGACACAGGTATCCGCACGTTAATCCTTATTCCAATTTCCGTCTCGTGAACAACGTATCCCCATGGATCCGTGTGCATAGACCATCATCATTCTGCTATCAAAGTGGATACAACCAATTCCTGACCTCACGCGAGTGTTAGAAAAATCACTCGACTTCTACTGAGATCCCTAATTAGCAAAGCAGCTACTCGACCTAGCATACTAGTATCCATCTCAAAGGGGATCCTGAGTTCATGCAACTAGGGTTTCAGTCAACTCATACACTTAAGTGCACAGTACAAGCCTACAAACATTAAGTGCAGTAAAATAGCATATATATATAATGCTTATGCATAAAACCGGGGCTTGCCTTCCAAAGCTGGGGCAGGCAGATCCTCAATGGCCGGCTCTGTTGCTGGCTCCAAGGCTACCTCCTGAGCAACTCCTTGCTCCGGAACGAGGATGTATTCCCTGTCAGCGAGATTACAATCTATCGAATACAATGAATAAAATGTATGCATGTTAATGGTATGGCATTTTGGAAAAACTAAGCATAGTGAGACAGTATTAAAATAGTGGTATACTAGGGTTTCTGTTGTTAGCCTTAAGGGTTTCATTCATTCATCGCTAGGGTTTTGAATGAACTTACAATCTTTAATCACATCTTTAGGTTAGAAGGTTCTAGTTGTACATTATCTAGTTCTCCCAAAATTCCCATTTTTCTTCCTATTGTGCTTCTTATTAAGTATTTTTGAACTACCATGGCAAGTTAGAATTTTCCAAAAATGTTATAAAAATTACAGTGGATAAACATTGACCTCTGGGTTTCACTACAAGTTTGAGGTTGAAAATGATATATATATTCCTTGGGAAAAATGACAAAAGTAAGGGTAAAAGGGCACTTTACACTATCGCTCTAATTTAGGTGAGGTTTCTGGACTAAACTTTATTTTTTCCATGTTCCATAGTTAATAATAGGTCTCTGTGCCAAAAATCACAGAAAAAGACCCACTGGGTATTTAGTTGTGATTTTCTAAAGTTTAATGTTAAAAAGGTACTTATAACTAACTTGTTATTTGAAAAATATCAAACAACAGAACTTACATTTTTCCTAGATTTATATTAGCATATTATTAGTTATCCCAAGGATTGGGGTGGGTTCTCCTTAGGATTATTTTTCTAGGATCTTTCTAAGTTCTCATTGTTTTCATGAAATAAAAGGTAGTGCATTTCTTTTGTACTAACAGAGGGTCTAACAAAATTTTACAGTGAACTTAGTTAAATAAGTGAGCTAGAAAAAATGTGGTTGCCCCCTGGTTCTTATTTTAAACCCCCTTTTCTATTTTCTTTAGCTTTGAGTCAAAATGAGTTTAAATGGTAAACCCTTCCCTAATCTGGTGTACTGAGGAGTTTATTATTTTTAAACAGTCTAGGTAGTGGTTAAGCACCTCTCTAATTTTTCTTAACCCTAGTCTAAAAGTGTAGCTATTTTTCACTTCTTTATTTATCCTTTTGTCAGTTTACTAATTAAATCTAAACTTTAAATCTCTTACAATACTTAGGGTGTTTGGTATTTTTTCTAAGTAGTTCATTTTATTTAGAACCTAGCAAAATTGGTTTGACCAAATTTGGTTGAACAAAGCTAAAGTTATGAATTTTATAAGCTCTGTTTACTTTTAAATGAATAATGTTTAAAAGGTTTTATGGAAAATCAGTTTACACCGAGACCCCTGGGCTTTTCCTAAACCAAGTCTTCAACTTATGCCCCTACGGAACTATTCATATGAGTCTCTGACTGTTCAAACCCCCCCCCCCCGACTTCTTCTCCTTTCTCCCCGAGATCCCTCCCCACTTTGAAACAGTAATCGTGGCAGTAAACTGGGCGGCGTGGCTTACCGGCGACGAGGGAGGTCCGGCGAAGGGTGGGGTTAGCTCCAGGAGGTCCTGGCGGTCACGTCGAGGTATGGCTCGTCGACTGTGATGGCTGGAATCGATCGGGCCACGTGTGCAGGCGGGTGGGCTCGTCGGCGACGTGTGCTCTAGCCTGCTCATGTCGGTAGAGTTCAATCCAAGGGCACAGAGAGCTTCACGGGGTGCTAAGGAAACTACCCGTGCAAGGAATTGAAGGAAGACTCACCATGGAGCTCGGTCTACGTACGCCGGCGCTCAGGTGAAGTCCGGCGAGGTCGATCCGGTGTCTCTAGTGAGGTAGAGTTCGATTCCTAGCTCTGGAAGCTTCACCGGGGCACGCAGAGGCTATCCCGAGGGTTAGACGGGGCGGGGAATGACTAGGATGGCCGGTCTATGGTGGTCGGGTCTCGGGCGGCTGCTGTCACGCCATGCGCGGAGCGATCGCCAGTGAACTTGCGCTCCGGCGGGGTTGAGAGCGAGCGGGGGTGTACGGTCGAGGCTGGGATGGCTTTTATAGGCGTGGACGCGAGGCTGGCGTGGCGCGTGGCTGCGTGCGTGGGCGGAGCGCCGAGGGCGTGCTTTGGCGCGCCAGAACACGTCGAACACGTGGACGTTTGCTTCTGCCGCTGTTCAAACGCTTGCAGAGATCACAAACGTGCGAATCTTGCCAAGGGTCTTGTGCATATCTCTTCCCGGCACCTAGGGCTAGCTATTATGTGTGAGTTCCAATGGGAGATATGCCCTAAGTCATAAGATATGGGGGCGCCAAGTCAGTGCTGTCGGCACTGTTCACCAGGGACAAAACCGATGTCAAACCATGTCAAATGACCTCGGTTTGAATTCAAAATTTTTAGAGATGTGTCTTGGGTGATTTGGGTACTTTTTGCTATTTGGTCCAAGTGGTTTTGGCGTCAGCACAAAGGTGAACACCTTTGATCTTTAGGCTAGGGTTGGTTTTGGGACTTAGAAAAATTTTGAATGGCTCAAGTGTGCTCCCCACTTGGTGAAATGTTTTGGGGTTTTTGTGGGGCCTTTTTGCAATGTTTCTCTTAATGCATTTTGTAGATTTGCTACTATACTTCATTTTTGGTATTGGTTCCCTAGTGTGATGTGGCCATTTGCCCACTCTTTTCCCCTTTGATCCCATGGTTAGGGTTTAATGGCTTAGGAGGGGAATTAGGGCTTTAGAACCTTGTTCATGGGTGAAAATGGTATGAAGGCTAGGGTTCCTCTCTTTTGATGATCAATACTTAGCTTATCTTATCCATGGTTCTAAGGTTTTAAGTACCTTCACTTCCTATTTTACACATTGGATGAGAGGCCATAGGTGTGCTTCTTTGGCCAGGGCCTTGGGTAACACCAGGGGTGTTACATCCACTATCGAGCTTCCAACTGAAAACGTCGCGGCCTCGTTTCCTCCGGTACACGGTGGCGGTTGTAACATAAACATGGTTGTCATGGTCTCACAAGACTCTCGTCCACTCGGTACAATTACAACGGCTCGCGAAAGAGCCGAGGGGTTGTGTGGTTTTTCTAAACTCACTCAACTAACTAGGATCCACCTAGAGCAAGCGCTAAAGCAGTCCGAATAAGCTAAGCACTTCGCAAAGCATCTACGCTAATCACCGAGTGATTCTATTAAGCATTTGGTTGTATAAGCACTTGGAAATGTCTATACTATGCCTTAGTATGTTGTTTGGGCTCCCACACCTTGAAATGGCCGGTTGGGGGTATTTATAGCCTCTCCCACAATTATAGCTGTTGGATAGAAGCAGCAGCTTTCTGTCGATGGGCGCACCGGACAGTCCGGTGCACATCGGACATGCACTGTTCATTGTCCGGTGCCCTGGCCACGTCAGCCGACCGTTGGCATCTATAGCAGTCGATCGTTGGATCCGACCGTTACCCAGACTGTCCGATGCACACCAGACAGTCTGGTGCTACAGCCCGAGAGGGCCAGTTGTGGGCCTCTCTGCGTAGACTGTCCGGGTGTCCCACCGGACAGGTACTGTTCAACTATCCGGTGCACCAATAGTGTGCTGGCTGTCTGCCCTCTTCATGTATTTCTTCGCTGATTTTTTGGTCTTTTTTTGTTCATGAGTCTTGTTCTTCTAAGCTCTTTTTATGTCTTCATTTAAGGTGTTGCGTCCTCAGTGACTTAGTCCAATCCTCTACGCATCATGTGAACTATAAACATAAACACTAGAAAATACATTAGTTTACAGGTTATGTTGATCATCAAACACCGAAACCTTTTTAACCAAATGACCTGGGGTCCATTTTCTTTACAACCCCGTTTGCCCAATCCAAGTCGTCAGTTATTTAGATTCGTCAGTAATAACTGAACGTCGTTAGTAATAACTAAATGTTTCATCACTACTGAAGTGATAAATTACTGGGTGTTTCACCAGTAATTGTTCTTTTTGCACTAACAATTAATGTGCTTACTAAATAATTACAAAAAATGAGTGATAAATGAACGAAAGATCCGAACATTAGTAATTATTGAATGTTTCATCAGTAATTACTGAACATTTCATCATTAATTACTTAACATTTTGTCAATAATTACCAAATGTTTCTTCACTGTTTAAGTGATAAAATATTGAATGGTTCGTTAGTAATTGTTCTTTTGACACTAACAATTATTATGCTTACTGATAATTTTTTAAACTGAGCGATGAATATCTGAAAGAGCACAACATCAGTAATTACTAAACATTTTGTCAGCAATTCATAAATGTTTTGTTAGTAATTACTGAACGTTTTCTTTACTACTGAAGTGATCGATTAATGAATGTTTCGTCAGTAATTGTTCTTTTTGCACTAACAATTACTGTGTATGCTGATAATTATTAAAATTAAGCGATGAATGACTGAAAGATGATGTGGTGTGTGGGAGTCAAGGATGGGCACGTGCGAGAGTCGCGAGTGTGCATGCGTGGCTTGCGATACGTTAGTGGATTATGGGCTCGTTGGTGGGTAGGCTGATTCACTTGGTGGTCCGTGGGCTGTTTGACTGGTTGGCTGGGTTTGGGTGAAGCTTCACTCTAGCCGACATATAGCATATATATATATATATAGGGACGCGATATAGGAGCCCAGGGCTTCCAATAGTTATAGGAAGCTCCATCCGCCCTTGCCCCCGTCCAACCAACAATCAGGCGCATGCATGTGGGTGCGATCCCTCTGTTAGTCGTGTGCATGTGGTTCCTAATTTACGGTATATCCGAAAATTATGGCAGGTTGTCGGAGTTGAATAGGGAATTTGATTTTTTTAGCTTAAAAACTATCAGTTTTGATCGTAAATATCGAGCCAAAGTGAGAGGCGTTGATAACTTTGATGTGTTGTATTCATGATCGTAAAAATCCTCAAGTCTAAGCATAAATAGTGTTAGATATAACGTAAATGTTGATTCACTCCAAAACTATAGCCACTGCGTCCATGCGGCCAACATAAATGAAGGTATTTGATTATTGGATTTGATTATGTGACTTAATTAGGGGAATTAATTAAGGGAATTGATTTTTTTGGTAGTTATAGACACCATAAATCAAAATATTCTCTTTTCATTGTGCACGCAGAAAATATGCATGTGGGACACTAGTGGGCATACCCCAGGTTTGAGTGTAAAATTCTTCAGTTTTTAGCGTAAAAATACTAAATTTTGATCGTAAATACAAAGCAAAAGTGAGAGACATTGATAACTCTGATGCCTTGTATTCATAATCGTAAAAATTCTCAAGTCTAAGTTTAAATAGTGTTAGATTTAGCGTAAATGTTGATTCAGTCCAACCAACAGCCACTGCATCCATGCAGCCACCATAAATGAAGGTATTTAATTAGGGGATTTGATTATAGGATTTAATTAGGGGAGTTAATTAAGGGAATTGATTTTCATGGTAACTATAGACACGATAAATCAAAAGATTCTCTTTTCGTTGTGCACGCGGAAAATATGCATGCGGGACACTAGTGGGCGTACCCCAGGTTTGAGCGTAAAAATCTTCAGTTTTTAGCGTAAAAATCCTCAGTTTTAATCATAAATACCGAGCCAAAGTGAGAGACGTTGATAACTTAGATGCCTTGTATTCATAATCGTAAAACTCCTCAAGTCTGAGCGTAAGCAGGGTTAGATATAGCGTAAATGTTGATTCACTCCAACCAACAGCCACTACGTCCATACGGCCACCATAAAGGAAGGAATTTAATTGAAGGATTTGAATATGGGATTTTCTTAGGGGAGTTAATTGACGGTTTATTACCCTAGGTAAGTAGGTAACAAATACCATTTCCATGTGTGTGTGGTTAAGCATATCACAGGTTTCAAATCAAGTGCAATTTCATATTCCACGGGATCTTTAAACGAGAGTAGCGTGCATCGATATGTTGTTATTTCAAATACCAATCAGGTGTTATGTATTTTCATCTTTATATAATTGCATTTCAGACTTATATTTGCTATTATTGTGTTATGTATTTTCATCTTGTTATAGTTTCATTTCAGACATATATTTGATATTACAATTAAAAAGAACAGAAAATAGAATTCTAGTTTGAATGGAATTATCGAGTATACTGTATACATGCATATTCCACAGCTCAGCATGCCAACAGTAGGTGTTACCGCCCACCAAAACCCACATTGCACAGCGATATATATATATATATATATATATATATATATATATATATATATATATATATATATATATATATATATATATATATAGAGCATCTTCGACAACTCCCAATAATTATACCCTCAAAAGAAGAAAAAATTAAAAGCATTGTTCCAACAATTCTCCCAATAATTTTTGGTACTAAGATTTTTAGGAAGCTCTCAATACTCATGTATTGTGAGATATATTTTTAGAATATATTGGAGATGCTCTTAGAGTATCTTCGATAAATCCTAAAAATAAATCTCCCAATACATAGGAATTGGGATTTCCCTAAAACTCTTAATTCCTAAAAAAGTGTTAGGACTCCAACAACTTTCAATATATTATCAAAAACCTAATTAATTTGTTAGTGAGGACTATGCTCGTTCATCCACAGACGCCTCACTGAGAACAAGAGTGGCTTCTTCGTTGGGTTTGTCGCCAAGCACGCAGCACCTGACGTCGTCGTTGGACCCCAAAGAGTTGTTTCTCCGGTCGACGCGCTCGCTGAGGAGGGCCTAGGGGCAGCAGGCCTCGTTGACACCCTCGCCGCCAACACCACCATTGCATTCCTTAGGTAGGGAGCTATGCTGCTTGATGAGTTGCGGGCAAGGGATGACCAGGAAGTTGGGGCTTGTGCCGCGCCCAGGCGGCGGCAATGACAACGGCGTCACATCATCCAAGTGTCTCGCCTCCTATCGCCTCTTCGCCAAGCAACTCCTTGAGTTGGACCAGCTCGCCGTCCGTGTAGCCATTGCCTCGCCTCGCATTGGCTAGCTCCACCCTAGTCGAGCACGAAATCTAGTGTGGAAGGTGACCGCTGGATCGGAGGCACCAAAGGGGGGAAGCACGCGGGAATGGAAAAGCGAGGTTCGGTTTAGAACTCGGGCAGTGACGAAAATTTGCGCCGTGAGAAGGGATGGTATTCGTGTGCGAGAACATTAGTGAAAAGGAAATAGGGTTTAACCTTTTCCTATAAATAATTTTGGTGGTTGAATGCCCAACACAAATAATTGGACTAACTAGCTTGCTCTAGATTATATTCTATAGGTGAATAAAGGTTCAACACAAACCAATAAAATATCAAAGTTAGGGTTCAAAAGAAAGGAGCAAAAGAAACCGAAGAGCACCCTGGTCTGGCGCACCAGACAGTGTCCGGTGCACCAGGGCCATAGCGCAGTAGAGCAGCGCAGCCGTCAGAGGTGCACCGGACAGTGAACAGTACCTGTCCGGTGCAGCACCGGACTGCCCGATGCCACAAGAAGTCAAAGCTCCAACGGTCAAACCCTAATGGTTGTATGACGTGGCCGGCACATCGGACAGTGTCCGATGGCGCACCGGACTGTCCGGTGCGCCCATCGACAGCAGCCTGCCCCAACGGTTGAATTGGTGGTTGAAGGCTATAAATACCCCCCAACCACCACCACTCCAACCATCCAAGCATTCACAACAGTGCATTCAATACAAGAGCAATACACTTCACTCCAAAGACACAATTCAAGTGATCAATCCGCTCCAAGTCTCAAACTCAACTCTAGCGCATTAGGACTTGTGAGAGGACTCTTTGTGTTCCTTGTTGCTCTTGTTTGCTTGGCTTTCTTTTCTTTCTCACTTCTTACTCTCAAGCTTTGTAAGCGAGGCAAGAGACACCAATTGTGTGGTGGTCCTTGCGTGGTCTAAGTGACCCGTGAGATTAAGGAAGAAACCTCACTCGGTCTAAGTGACTGTTTGAGAGAGGGAAAGGTTTGAAAGAGACCCAGTCTTTGTGACCACCTCAACGGGGACTAGGTTCTTTGGAACCAAACCTCGGTAAAACAAATCACTATGTCATCCGCTTTATTTTCTTGGTTGATTTGTTTTCCCCTCTCTCTCGGACTTAGATTTATTCTAACGCTAACCCCGGCTTGTGGTGTATTTAAAAGTTGTAAATTTTAGTTTCTGCCTATTCACCCCCCTCTAGGTGACTTTCAATTGGTATCAAAGTCTGGTACTTCATTAGAGTCTAACCACTCGAAGTGATGTCGGGAGGATCCGCCAAGAGGGAGATGGAAACATGCACAAGCCACGGGAAGGCTCCATCAAAGGAGTCCAGCACCAAAGGAAGGGAGGAATCACCTCCACGAGTCAAGTCGCATCGGAGTGGCGACAAGAAGAAGATGAAGAAAGTGGTCTACTATGAGACTGATTCTTCGTCGCCATCCACCTCCGGCTCTGTCGCGTGGTCCGTCACTTCTAAGCGCCATGAGTGCAAGAAGTTTAGTAAGATCCCCCTACGCTATCCTCGCATCTCTAAACGCACTCCTTTACTTTCTGTCCCATTAGGCAAACCACCTGTTTTTGATGGTGAAGATTATTATATGTGGAGTGATAAAATGAGGCATCACCTAACCTCACTCCACGCAAGCAAATGGGATACTGTTGAGTTTGGAGCGCAGGTACCATCCGTAGGGGATGAAGGATATGATTCAGACGAGGTCGCCCAAATCCGGCACTTCAACTCCCAAGCCACTACTATACTCCTCGCCTCTCTATGTTGAGAGGAGTATAATAAGGTGCAAGGGTTGAAAAGTGCCAAGGAGATTTAGGACGTACTCAAGACCGCGCACAAGGGAGATGAGGTGACCAAGATCACCAAACGGGAGACGATCAAGGGGGAGCTCGGTCGATTCATCCTCAACCAAGGAGAGGAGCCACAAGCCATGTACAACCGGCTCAAAACCTTGGTGAATCAAGTGCGCAACCTCGAGAGCACCAAATGGGATGACCATGAGATGGTCAAGGTTATTCTAAGATCACTCATTTTTCGTAATCCTACGCAAGTTCAATTAATACGTGGTGATACTAGATATAAGCTAATGTCTCGCGAGGAGGTTATAGGAAAGTTTGTGAGCTTTGAATTAATGATCAAAGGCTCCAAACAAATTGTCAACTTGGAGCAAGGCGCCATCTCCACACCCGAGGTGCAACTCGTCACATTCAAAGAGATGGAAGAGAAGAAAGAAGAGTCTACATCAAGTAGGCTCCCCATCGATGCCTCCAAGCTCGACAACGAGGAGATGGCGCTCATCATCAAGAGCTTCCATCAAATCCTCAAGCAAAGGAGGGGGAAGGACTACAAACCCCGCTCCAAAAGGGTGTGCTACAAATGTGGTAAGCTGGGTCATTTTATAGCTAAATGCCCTATGTCTAGTGATAGTGACAGGGACAACGACAAGAAGGGGAGGAAGAAGGAAAAGAAGAAGTACTACAAGAAGAAGGGCGGCGATGTCCACGTGTGTCGGGAATGGGACTCCGACATGAGCTCCACCGACTCCTCCTCCAACGAGGATGCCGCAAACATCGCCGTCAACAAGGGACTTATCTTCCCCAACGTCAGCCACAAATGCTTCATGGCAAAGGACGACAAGAAAAAGAAGGTACAAACTAGAACCACCCCCAAGTATACTACATCTAGTGATGAGGGTAGTTCTAGTGATGATGAAGATAACTTGCTTAATCTTTTTGCCAACCTTAACAAGCAACAAAAAGAAAAATTAAATGAATTAATAGGTTCTATTCATGAGAAGGATGAACTCTTGGATAGCCAAGAGGAATTCCTTATTAAGGAAAATAAAAACATGTTAAGGTAAAGAATGCTTATGCTCAGAAAATGGAGAAAAATGAAAATTTGACTAAGGAGCTTAGCATTTGCCATGACACCATTTCCAACCTTAGAACTGAGAATGTTAATTTGATTCCTAAAGTTGAAAAATCAAATGTTTGTCATGATTCAATTGTCAATCTTAGAAATGAAAGAGCTAGTTTAATTGCTAAGATTGATAAGTTGAATGAATCAATTTCTAACCTTACAACTGAGAATGCTAGTTTAATTTCAAAGGCTAGAGACTTAAATGTTTGCAATGATTCTATTTCCAATCTTAGAAATGGGAATGCTATTTTACATGCTAAGATTGATGAATTAAATGCTTGCAAACCCTCTACATCTACTATTGATCACGTCACTATTTGTACTAGATGTAGAGACATTAATGTTGATGCTATTCATGATCACCTAGCTTTAATTAAACAACAAAATGATCACATAGCTCAACTAACTAATAAAATCAATGAGCATAAAATTGAAAATGAAAAATTTAAATTTGCTAGAATGCTCTATAATGGGAGACGCCCTGGCATCAAGGATGGCATTGGTTTCCAACAGGGAAGCAATGTCAAACTTAATGCCCCTAAAAGATTATCTAATTTTGTTAAGGGCAAGGCTCCCATGGCTCAGGATAACGAGGGTTACATTTTATATCCTGCTGGTTATCCTGAGCACAAGATTAGGAGATTTCATGTTAGGAAGTCTCATTCTGTTTCCCATCATGCTTTTATGTACAAGAATGAGGCATCTAGCTCTAGGCATTCTACCCATGTTAAAATGCCTAAAAAGAAAACTCCTATTGCATCAAATGAACCTAATGTTTCATTTAAAACTTTTGATGCTTCCTATGTGCTTACTAACAAATCAGGCAAAGTAGTTGCCAAATATGTTGGGGGCAAACACAAGGGCTCCAAGATTTGTGTTTGGGTACCCAAGGTGCTTGTTTCTAACGTGAAAGGACCCAAGACTGTTTGGGTACCTAAGAACAAGGCCTAAAACTGTTTTGCAGGTTAATGCATCCGGGGGCTCAAGTTGGATCATTGATAGCGGATGCACAAAACACATGACAGGGGAGAAAAGGATGTTCTCCTCCTACGAGAAAAACGAAGATCCCCAAAGAGCTATCATATTCGGGGATGGAAATCAAGGTTTGGTCAAAGGGCTTGGTAAAATTGCTATATCACCTGACCATTCTATTTCCAATGTTTTTCTTGTAGATTCATAGATTACAATTTGCTTTCTGTTTCTCAATTATGTAAAATGGGTTACAACAGTCTCTTTACGGATATAGGTGTTACTGTCTTTAGAAGTGATGATTCAGTAGCATTTAATGGAGTATTAGAGGGTCAGCTATACTTAGTTGATTTTAATAGAGCTGAACTCGATACTTGCTTAATTGCTAAGAGTAATATGGGTTGGCTCTGGCATCGCCGACTAGCCCATGTTGGGATGAAGAATCTTCACAAACTTCTAAAGGGAGAGCACATTTTGGCACTAACCAATGTTCATTTTGAGAAAGACAGGGTTTGTAGCGCATGTCAAGCAGGAAAGCAAGTTGGTACCCACCATCCACACAAGAACATAATGACTATGGATAGGCCACTGGAGTTACTCCACATGGATCTATTCGGCCCGATAGCTTACATAAGCATCGGCGGGAGTAAGTATTGTCTTGTAATTGTGGATGATTATTCTCGCTTCACTTGGGTATTCTTTTTGCAGGAAAAATCTCAAACCCAAGAAACCTTAAAGGGATTCTTGAGACGAGCTCAAAATGAGTTTGGATTAAGGATCAAAAAGATAAGAAGCGACAACGGGACAGAGTTCAAGAACTCACAAATAGAAGGCTTTCTTGAGGATGAGGGCATCAAGCATGAGTTCTCTTCTCCCTACACACCTCAACAAAATGATGTAGTGGAGAGGAAGAATAGAACTCTATTGGACATGGCGAGGACCATGCTTGATGAGTACAAGACTCTGGACCGGTTTTGGGCTGAGGCGATTAACACCGCATGCTACTCCATCAACCGGCTCTACCTTCATTTAATCCTCAAGAAGACATCTTATGAGCTCCTCACCGATAAAAAGCCCAATGTTTCATATTTTAGAGTCTTTGGTAGCAAATGCTTTATTCTTATTAAAAGAGGTAGAAAATCTAAATTTGCTCCTAAGGCTGTAGAAGGCTTTTTACTAGGATATGACTCAAACAAAAGGGCATATAGAGTCTTCAACAAATCCACTGGATTAGTTGAGGTTTCTTGTGACATTGTGTTCGATGAGACTAATGGCTCCCAAGTGGAGCAAGTTGATCTTGATGAGCTAGATGATGAAGAGGCTCTGTGCGTCGCGCTAAGAAAGTCCATTGGGGATGTGTGTCCTAAGGAATCCAAAGAGCCCACTCATGCACAAGATCAACCGTCATCTTCCATGCAAGCATCTCCACCAACTCAAGATGAGGATCAGGCTCATGACAATGAAGATGAAGATCAAGAGGATGAGCCACCTCAAGAGGATGACAATGATCAAGGGGGAGATGAAGTTGATCAAAACAAGGAAGATGATCAAGAAAATCAGGGTCAAAGACCGCCACACCCAAGAGTCTACCAAGCGATTCAAAGAGATCACCCCGTGAACTCCATCCTCGGTGATATTCATAAGGGGGTAACCACTCGATCTCGGTCACACATTTTTGTGAAGATTACACTTTTGTTTCCTCTATTGTGCCTTACAGGATAGAGGATGCACTAAAAGATTCGGATTGGGTGCTGGCAATGCAAGAGGAACTCAACAACTTCACGAGGAATGAGGTATGGCATTTAGTTCCACGTCCTAATCAAAATGTTGTAGGTACCAAATGGGTATTCCACAACAAGCAAGATGAGCATAGTGTGGTGACAAGGAACAAAGCCCGACTTGTGGCCAAGGGCTATTCACAAGTCGAAGGTTTGGATTTTGGTGAAACCTATGCACCCGTAGCTAGGCTTGAGTCAATTCGCATATTACTTGCCTATGCTACTTACCATGGCTTTAAGCTTTATCAAATGGACGTGAAAAGTGCCTTCCTCAATGGACCAATCAAGGAAGAGGTCTATGTTGAGCAACCTCCTGGCTTTAAAGATAGTGAGTACCCTAACCATGTTTATAAACTCTCAAAGGCGCTTTATGGGCTCAAGCAAGCCCCAAGAGCATGGTATGAATGCCTACGAGATTTTCTTATCACTAATGGTTTCAAAGTCAGAAAAGCCGATCCTACTCTCTTTACTAAAACTATTGCTAAAGATTTGTTTGTATGCCAAATTTATGTTGATGGTATTGTTGGGGCGAAGGCGAACACGCTGCCCTTCGCTCGATGACTTCGTCGCCTCCGCTACATCGACGAAGACCACTTCCACAGCATGCCCGCGGTAAGCTGAAGGCATCGATGGGATGAAGACTGGTGTAGTCTCCCTTCATCCCCTCCGTTGCAAGACGAAGGCTCCGTCGAAGTCTGCCAGTCCCGCGCTGTCATCGCATCGGGTGGCCCAAGTAGGGTACGACCCACTATAACGGGCCCCGCGTGGATAAGTATGTTACGGGTCGCGTCTGTAATAGCCTTTACTATAATGACAGAATATAACCTCCTTTTGTGAGAATATTATGGGGATGGACTGGGAACTCGAGGGCATAAACATCTTTGGCAAGGGACGGGTAGTCACTCGAGTGCCTATAAATACCCCCGTACAGTGCCCTTGAGAGGCCAGATTAACAGAGCTATTACTGTCCTGCTTAAACCTTTGCATACACTCTTTCCACTTTCCTGTTGGATCTGCTTGCCCAGTAGAGCAAGTTCCAACAGATATCATATTTGGGTCTACTAACAAATCAACTTGTGAAGAGTTCAGTAGGATCATGATTCAAAAATTCAAGATGCCTATGATGGGGAGTTGAAATATTTCCTAGGATTTCAAGTCAAGCAACTCCAAGAGGGCACCTTCATCAGCCAAACAAAGTACATTCAAGACATACTTAACAAGTTAGGAATGAAGGATGCCAAGCCCATCAAGACACCCATGGGAACTAATGGGCATCTCGACCTCGACACAGGAGGTAAATCCGTAGATCAAAAGGTATACCGGTCGATGATAGGATCTTTACTCTATTTATGTGTATCTCGACCGGATATTATGCTTTCTGTATGCATGTGTGCAAAGTTCCAAGCCAATCCTAAGGAAGTTCACCTTAGGGCCATAAAAAGAATCATGAGATATTTAGTTTACACTCCTAAGTTTGGCCTTTGGTACCCCAAGGGATCCACTTTTGATTTAATATGTTATTCAGATGCTGATTGGGCAGGGTGTAAAATTGATAGGAAGAGCATATCAGGGACTTGTCAGTTTCTTGGGAGATCTCTAGTGTCTTGGGCTTCAAAGAAACAAAACTCAGTAGCTCTTTCTACCGCCGAAGCCGAGTACATTGCCGCAGGCCATTGTTGCGCGCAATTACTTTGGATGAGGCAAACCCTCAGGGACTATGGCTACAAATTGAGCAAAGTCCCTCTCCTATGTGACAATGAGAGTTCAATCCGCATGGCAGATAATCCCGTTGAACACAGCCGCACTAAGCACATAGACATTCGATATCACTTTTTGAGGCATCACCAACAAAGGAGGACATCGAGATTGCTTATGTTAGCACCAAAGAACAATTAGTTGATATCTTTACCAAACCATTAGATGAGAAAACCTTTAGCAAACTTAGGAATGAGCTAAATATACTTGATTCTCGAAATTTTGATTGAAACATTGCACACATAGCTCATTTATATACCTTTGATCATAACTCTTTTATGCCTACGACTAATGTGTTTTCAAGTGTATTTCTATGCTAAGTCGTAGATTGAAAGGGAAATGGAGTCTTCTGCAAAGACAAGGCTTCCACTCCACTCTATCAGTATCTTGTATCCTTCGTTGTTACTCCGCACTCCAAATTAGTATAATTCTTCACTCTTATTTACTTGTACCAATGGGAAGAAAGTTTAAAAGGGGGCTCACAAAGTCTCCGTTTTTGGCGATTAATGCCAAAGGGGGAGAAAGTATTAGCCCAAAGCAAAAGGACCGCACCACCACCAATTCAAAATTTTCAAGTATTTTTCAAATTGGTATTCCTCTAGAAATTATATCTCAAAATTGGTATCTAAATGTATTTGATCTTACTCAATTTGGTATTTACAAAAATTGGTAAAACCCTCTTGAACACTAAGAGGAGCATTTGGTTAAGGGGGAGTTTTGTTAAGTCAAAGGAAAAGCATTTGAAACAATGGGAGAAAATTTCAAATCTTGAAAATGCTCCTCGCAATCTTATTCATATACCTTTGACTATTTGCAAAAAGACTTTGAAAAGATTTTCCAAGAGGATTTGCAAAAACAAAACATGTGGTGCAAACGTGGTCCAAAATATTAAATAAAAGAAAAGCAACCATGCATATCTAGTAAAAGCAAAAATTGGTTTAATTCCAAGCAACCTATGCACTTACCTTATGCAAACTAGTTCAATTCTACACTTATATATTTGCTTTGGTTTGTGTTGGCATCAATCACTAAAAAGGGGGAGATTGAAAGGGAAATAGGGTTTAACCTTTTCCTATAAATAATTTTGGTGGTTGAATGCCCAACAAAAATAATTGGAGTAACTAGCTTGCTCTAGATTATATTCTATAGGTTCATAAAGGTTCAACACAAACCTATAAAATATCAAATTTAGGGTTCAAAAGAAAGGAGCAAAAGAAACCGAAGAGCACCCTGGTCTGGCGCACCGGACTGTCCGGTGTGCCCAGGGTTGTACGACTCCAAACTCTTCACCTTTGGGTCTCTCCAGCGCCGCTCCGCTATAATTCACTGGACTGTCCGGTGTCCCATCGGACTGTCCGGTGCACCAGTGGAGCAACGGCTACTTCGTGCAACGGTCGCTTGCAAAAGCTGAATTCCACATGAACAATGCGCGAACAATGCGCGGCAGAGCAGCGCAGCCATCAGAGGCGCACCGGACAGTGAACAGTACCTGTCCGGTGCAGCGCTGGACTGTTCGGTGCCACAAGAAGTCAAAGCTCCAACGGTCAAATCCTAACGATTGGGTGACGTGGCTGGCGCACCGGACTGTCCGGTGCGCCCATCGACAGCAGCCTGCCCCAACGGTTGAATTGGTGGTTGAGGGCTATAAATACCCCCCAACCACCACCACTCCAACCATCCAAGCATTCACAACAGTGCATTCAATACAAGAGCAATACACTTCACTCCAAAGACACAATTCAAGTGATCAATCCGCTCCAAGTCTCAAACTCAACTCTAGCGCATTAGGACTTTTCAGAGGACTCTTTGTGTTCCTTGTTGCTCTTGTTTGCTTGGCTTGGCTTTCTTCTCTTTCTCACTTCTTACTCTCAAGCTTTGTAAGCGAGGCAAGAGACACTAATTGTATGGTGGTCCTTGCGTGGTCTAAGTGACCCGTGAGATTAAGGAAGAAACCTCACTCGGTCTAAGTGACCATTTGAGAGAGGGAAAGGGTTGGAAGAGACCCGGTCTTTGTGACCACCTCAACGGGGACTAGGTTCTTTGGAACCGAACCTCGGTAAAACAAATCACTGTGTCATCCGCTTTATTTTCTTGGTTGATTTGTTTTCCCCTCTCTCCTGGACTTAGATTTATTGGAGGTGTTTTTCCTTTACCCAAAAATAAGTATTGGGACCAGGGTTTTAAGGATCTATTGGAGATGCTCTTAGAACATGTTTGCATTAGGAGGGCTTCCGAACCGGCTATAACTCTGCCTCCTGCAGGAGCCCTCTCAAACGGTGTAAAAACAGCTCCCAACCAAGAGCACTTAGGAACCAGAGCCACTTTTGAGGACAAGCCGAAGCAACAAAAAAACTTGCTTCAAACAATTCCTTCCCCCACTCCTAGTCATGTCCCTCTCCCACGCCCCCTCTCCGCCCCACGCACTACCCTCTCATGTGCCTCGCGTAGCGCCGTGGCCTGGTCTCTATTACCTTGCCTTCGATGTTGCCTCCCCACCTAGCACCCCACCTTTGTGGCCCCCTGTGCCCATTGTTGCCTCGTCACCTAGCGCATGCCATCGTGGCCCCGCACCAGCCTCAAGTGCCCCCTGCCTCATCTAGGTACTTTTTATAATTTGTCATGGCCCTTAATTGTTTATTTGAATCGAACCCCTACCTCATCGTGGAGTGTACCCTCCGCTACCACCGCCTATGACATGCTTGGTGTCTAGTTTGTTGTTTTGTTGTCCACATATTACAACCAACTGAGTGTAAATTGCTTGTTTGAGATCGTAAACAAATTCAAATAAGAAAGTTGTCAACTACAAAGTTCAATAACTTTTAAAGTTCTACAACTTTTATTTTGACACTTTTTTCATCCGAAGTCATTTGCAAAATTTGAATTTAAAATTTGACAAATTTAGATGCAATTTTTGAGAACCAAAATGAGTTCAAATAAAAAAGTTATCAACTACAAAGTTTCATAACTTTTAGAGATCCACAACTTTTATCTTAGTGGTTTCATCATACAAGGTCGTTTGAAAAATTCAAAAAATTAAGGATAAAAATGATTTCTAGTGTCGGTTCCTTAAGAAAACTATCACTAGAAAACGATTCTATAGGCGGTTTTCTTAAGGAACCGCCTGTAGAAATACGATTTCTAGTGGTGGTTTTTTAATGAACCATGACTATAAATAGAACAGACGCTTGATAACTGAATCCGCCTGTAAAAATATATCGCCCCGCAGGCTTTGAGCCTCTTTCTACTAATGGGTGCTTAGTCTAGGGAAGTTTTAGGATGTGTTATTGACCGAGTAGTTTCTCAGGTGGGATTTTTCTCAGGTGCACATGACTGGGACAAAGTGGGTATGAAAGACTTGTGTTTGTTGTGAGAACAGTCTATCACCTTGGAGCTAGGAGTTGCTAGGACTAGGAGTAACTACCACTAGCCCATGAGTGGCTAGGAACAGTCTACAATCCTAGAGGGCCGCTAGGAATAACTAATGTCAGCCCATGAGTGGCTAGGGTCTTATGAATGGTATTAGAGCTGACCCTCGCTATTTCGCGGGCGTGTGTGGGCTAGGAGTTGGGTGACCACATGGCATGGCATGTAATGACCTAATGCTTAATAGGATTGATAGAATACTCATACCAATTGTCTAAGTGTTAGAGTGGACGCACTAACCAATTCAAACTAAAAGTTTAAGCTATTAGAAGGTAGACAAGACACTTATACTTGCAGCCAGAGAGAAAGACACAAATATAAAAATAAAAGGACAGATGCATAAATAAAGTCTCAGCCAAGATTCAAACTCGCTCTCGTACCATGTTAAGTTGCATGCAATGACCTGTTCAACCCAAAAGATTAAGCTATTAAAAGAAGGTAGAAAATCCACTTATATTATATTCTAACACCCCCACACATCGAGCATCTCTTGAGTCTCAGACATGAAATACAAGCGAGCAAAAATTATTTTATTCTATTTACGCTAATAAAAAAAGAATCTCTATGTTAAGTGTGCGTGTCCAAGAGAAAATTTGGGATGTGCTATCGATCAAGAAGTTTTTTCTAAGCGTACACGAGTGAGGATAAAGTCATAACAAAGATCGGTCTTAGAAGCATACGCAACGGTGAATCTATACATTAATAAATATAAGAAGAGAATGAGTGGTAAAAAATAAAAATAAAAATGACGTATAGAAGCATACATAGCAGTAAATCTATACTACTCTATTAAGACAATAGTGTCAGCGTCCACAACCTGTGCCCCCGCCTGCCCCTGCCTCGCGTTCCCCTCTCCCCACAGCCACTCCCCGCCGTGACAGGCATCGTCACCGGCCCCTGCTCGCGCCGTTCGACCTCTCCCGCCTCTGCGCCACGCTGTCCTCGCACCCGCTCACCTTGCGCCGCCTGGCCTGCCTCCTCACGCTCTCGCTCGTGCCGGCTACCTCCCTGCTCCTCCTCGACTGGTACGCGTCGTCCCACCCAGCGCTCTCGCTCTCGTCCCTCCCGCTCCACCCCATCCTCGCGGCAGCCAACCCCGACCGTGCGCTCGCGCTCCTCGACTCCCTACCGGCCTCCCGCCTGCCCCCGCTCCGCGAGTCCCTCTTGCTCCCGCTGCTCCGCTCCCTGCCCCCCGGCCGCGTGCTCCACCTGCTCGACCAGATGCCCCGCCGCTTCGCTGTTGCCCCCTCCTTCCGCTCCTACAACGTCGTCCTCTCCACACTCACCAGGGCCGACTGCCACGCCAACGCCCTGCTCCTGTACCGCCGGATGCTCAGGGACCACGTGCCGCCCACCACCTTCATCTTCGGCGTTGCCGCGCGCGCGCTCTGCCACCTCGGCCGCACCGGCGACGTGCTCGCGCTGCTCCGCGGGATGGCGCGCCACGGATGCGTGCCTGATGTGGTGCTCTACCAGACTGTCATCCACGCCCTGGTCACGTAGGGCGAGGTCACCGAGGCCGCGATGCTCCTCGACGAGATGTTACTCATGGGGTGTGCGGCGGACGTGAACACCTTCAACGACCTGGTGCTCGGGCTGTGCGGGCTCGGGCATGTGCGAGAGATAGCCAGGCTGGTGGACAGGATGATGACATAGGGATGCATGCCAAGTGCGGTGACATATGGGTTCCTCCTGCAGAGGCTATGCCGAACAAGGCAGGCCAACGAGGCGTGCACGTTGCTCTGGAGGTTGCCAGAGGTGAACTTGGTGATGCTTAACACGGTGATCCGTGGATGTCTGACGGAGGGGAAGCTGGCCAGGGCGATAGAGTTGTATGAGATGATGGGTTCAAAAGGATGCCAGCCTGATGTGCACACATACAGTATTTTGATGCATGGCCTTTGCAAGCTTGGGAGATTTGGTTCAGCAGTGCTGATGCTTGATAAGATGGAGGAGAACGGTTGTGCACCAAATATCGTGACCTACTCTACCTTGCTGCATTCATTTTGCAGGAATGGCATGTGGGATGACGCAAGAGCGATGCTGGATCAGATGTTAGCCAAGGGCTTTAGTATGAACTCCCAAGGATACAATGGTATCATATATGCCTTATGCAAGGATGGCAAGCTTGATCAAGCGACAAGGCTTGTCCAAGAGATGAAGAGTCAGGGGTGCAAGCCGGATATTTGCACATACAATACAATGATTTATCATCTGTGCAACAATGACCAGATGGAGGAGGCAGAACATATTTTCAGAAACTTAATTGAGGAGGGTGTTGTTGCCAATGGAATAACTTATAATACTCTCATTCATGCACTTCTGCGCAACGGAAGGTGGCAGGAGGGCCTAAGGCTTGCAAGTGAAATGCTACTTCATGGTTGCCAGCTAGATGTTATTAGCTACAATGGCCTGATTAAAGCTCTCTGCAAAGAGGGGGATGTTGATCGGAGTATGGCATTGCTTGAGGAAATGGTGACAAAGGGAATTAAGCCAAATAATTTCTCGTATAACATGCTGATCAATGAACTCTGCAAGGCGGGAAAGGTACGTGTTGCACTAGAGCTTTCAAAGGAGATGCTGAATCAAGGACTGACACCTGACATTGTGACTTACAATACACTCATAAATGGGTTATGCAAAGTGGGATGGACACATGCTGCTTTAAATCTTCTAGAGAAGCTACCCAACGAAAATGTGCATCCTGACATTGTGACATACAACATTCTCATTAGTTGGCACTGCAAAGTCAGATTGCTTGATGACACCGCTATGCTTCTAGACAAAGCAATAAGTGGAGGAATAGTTCCTAATGAGCGAACGTGGGGAATGATGGTGCAAAATTTTGTCAGACAGACAGTCAATCTCGAGGGTTACTAAAAGGATTCTGTACTATCTATTAAGGATGTAAGGGGTAGGCTGCCTATCCCTGTTCTGCCATTCCTATTCTAGATTCTTAGTGATGCAAGAGAAAATGATTGCTTGAGGGTCCAACTATAGGGAGCTTCAATGTGGAGTTTTGGGGAATGTTCGCTAGCACACAGGTACAGTTTTCCCCAAAGCTCCTCTTAATCGAAAATGCTGGGAATGAAATGTAGGTCTATTTAATTTCATACACTAGATCGTTTTGAGAGAAAAACAAGTACAATTATCTTTAGAATATCAAGTCAGTGACTTATTTTTGATATGCAGAGTTCTGAGATAGTATGTTATTTGCTTCAAAGTTTTGCTGCTGATTAGACAATTGGAGCATAGCAACACACAATCTGCAAGTATTCCTGTGCTCTTTGAGAAACGTATAGTAAAAGGATACGAAGTAAGACATTCATACCTTCAAGTTATTGTACCGTATGTTTTGGATAATGTAATCTGATATACATTTGTTGCATTATGTAGAGCTTTGATGATACCATTAATAATCCTGGTCCTAAGACAACTTTTGAAGTTGGAATGTTAGCTGGCGATTCATGGAAGAAGGTATTCTGGTATCTTGTGGTAGTTGTTTATTTCCTTTTGTTTTATTTTAAGCTTATTGAGTCTTCTTTTCACTAGGTCAAAATTAATAATGGTCAGAGCAATGCCAATGGCATTACCAATAAATCCAAATTACCAGATGTTTTCCTTAACTATGGTCTACAGTCCCTATTTGTAGGTCTATTCATTTTTTCTTATTTTGTTTTGCACGTTGTTTGAGTAGCAACAGGATCACAAGCTGTTTTTTCATACTTCAGGTTTTTGCTGGTGATGATGTTGAAGCTGAATTTGAGAAATCCAAAATGGATGTTTTAAGTGTGAAGAACCCTGAATCTGAAAAGCTTGCTTTTGTTCGTTGCTGGGTCCAGTGGACAGACATCCAACAGAAAAAAGAACTTTCCTCATGGATAGTAAAAGACTATGAAGTTGCTAAAAGAAATAGAGAGGAAGCCTTGAAGAGGAAGGACTCAAAGCTTAAGCACGTCATCATTTCTAAACATGTAGATAAGAAGTTAAAGTTGTATTTGATTCGTTACATGCACATGTTTTATGTTTCTGTTATTTATGTAAAGTGCTAATAAAAATATAGAATAACAATTAGTGTTTTTATATCAATATATTTTATCATAGTGCTTCTTTATCTCAATGTGTCTTATCATTATATGTTGGCTCCGTAGCAACGCACGGGCATAGACCTAGTCTATACATTAAGTAAATACTCCCTCCGTCCTAGTATATAAGGCACAACCACCTGTGGTTAAAAGACCAAGAAATGTATTTAATTGTGTCTATATCATTGCATCGATACACGTATGCATAGAAAGAGCACGCCTTATATCGTGAGAGAAGAATAAAAAGTGGTTACGCCTTATATCTGGGACAGAGGGAGTATAAGAAGAGAATGTGAGATTTAAATAAAAATGAAATTATAGATAAATAAAAGACTATTATCATATAGCTTGCATCTTATAACTTGTTGTGTACTGTAATGGACAATCACTTGCTGGGTCCGACCTCAACGGTGCCGTGCCGCCTGCTGCAGCTGCATCACAGAATCCTCCCGGTCGCCGGGATCAGATGTCTCCGGCCCCACCTGTCATCTACCAAACAAACTCCCATAATATCTCTCCCAGTTCAGTCCCGTATCCCCAGTCCCCACCAGGCAATCAAGAACACCACCTATCGCTGACTTGTCAATTCCTGTCTGTGCGCGCGCGCGCGTGGCGCCGGCCGAGCGGCCGTTGACCCGATGACCGGCGCGGCGGCCGTCGATCCCCCGGTGCCTCGGCCGCGGCGGCTCACGGTCCTCCCGCTCATCGCGCTCATCTTCTACGACGTCTCGGGAGGCCCCTTCGGCATCGAGGACTCGGTCCGCACGGGCGGCGGCGCGCTGCTCCCGATCCTTGGCTTCATCGTCCTCCCAGTCCTCTGGTCGCTGCCGGAGGCGCTGGTCACGGCCGAGCTCGCATCGGCTTTCCCCACCAACGCCGGGTACGTGGCCTGGGTGTCCGCCGCCTTCGGCCCCGCCGTGGCGTTCCTCGTCGGGTTCTCCAAGTGGGCGTCGGGGACGCTCGACAACGCGCTCTACCCGGTGCTGTTCCTCGACTACCTCCGCTCCGGCGGCGGGCTGGCGCTGCCGCCGCCGGCCCGCTCGCTGGCGGTCCTCGCGCTCACGGCCGCGCTCACCTACCTCAACTACCGGGGGCTCCACATCGTCGGCCTCTCGGCGCTGGCGCTCACCGCGTTCTCGCTCTCCCCGTTCCTCGCGCTCACCGTGCTTGCGGCCCCCAAGATCCGCCCGTCCCGCTGGCTCGCCATCGACGCCCGCGCCGTCGACCTCAGGGGCTACTTCAACTCCATGTTCTGGAACCTCAACTTCTGGGACAAGGCCAGCACGCTCGCGGGCGAGGTCGAGGACCCCAGGAAGACGTTCCCCAAGGCGGTGTTCGGCGCCGTCGGGCTCGTCGTCGGCGCGTACCTCATTCCGCTGCTGGCTGGTACCGGTGCGCTGCCGTCGGAGACGGCGGCCGAGTGGACCGACGGCTTCTTCTCCGAGGTCGGGCAACGGATCGGCGGGCCGTGGCTGCGCGTGTGGATCCAGGCCGCCGCCGCCATGTCCAACATGGGTCTCTTCGAGGCCGAGATGAGCAGCGACTCCTTCCAGCTTCTCGGCATGGCCGAGATGGGCATGATCCCTGCCATCTTCGCTCGCAGGTGAAGTCTGCGGCTCCGACCTGAAAGAATCAGTGTGCAGAGCTTTCAACCGAACGAAAAACTGAATCTTTTTTGTGAACTGGTGCTGATGAACGCAGGTCCAAGTACGGGACGCCGACGTTCAGCATCCTGTGCTCGGCGACCGGGGTTGTGATCCTGTCCTTCATGAGCTTCCAGGAGATCATCGAGTTCCTCAACTTCCTCTACGGGCTGGGCATGCTGGCCGTGTTCGCGGCCTTCGTGAAGCTGCGCGTGAAGAACCCGGACCTGGCGCGGCCGTACCGGGTACCCGTCGGCACCGCGGGGGCCGCCGCCATGTGCGCCCCGCCCGCCGTGCTCATCGCCACCGTCATGTGCCTGGCGTCGGCCAGGACCGTCCTCATCAACGCCGCCGTGGTCGTCGCCGGCGTCGCGCTGTACTACGTCGTGGAGCAGGCCAAGAGGCGCCCGTGGGCCGAGTTCTTGGCGCCCGTGCCGCCCGCTGACAGCTCCCACGGACCAGCCACGGCGCCTGATGACGCCGACGCCGCCGACCTCGAGGATGTCCGCGCCGGGCTGCTCGCGGGCGAGCCGGCCGACGAAGAAGGCAGCAAGGTCGAGTACTCAAGACTGGAGATTCGTGCATGAACCCGTTTGCCGTTCTGTGTACAGTAATTCCAGCGAATACATGGCGAATTATTGTATGAAATTCAGAGGAGCCGAGGAGGAGGTCAGGTGATCGATCGCGCTCACAAGAAGATTCAGAACTGCAAACCGACTACTAGATAAGTCTGAACCATGAATCGGAGAAGTGAGAACAGATCTCAAATTATAGAAGCTGTTTTTGTTTTGACCTTTTAAGTGTAGTGTGATGCCAGGCGAGGTGGTGCCGGTTTGAGAAGAAGCTGTATTTTTCCAGCAAGGGGGTCAGATAGGTTGTACTGTACTTGCATTTAGTCAACTTGATAATTCAGTAAAGTAACCAGCATAGAAAATCTGTGTCGTAACTACGCAGAAATGTCATCGTTTGATTAGGCGGATCGTTCGTCTGATAACAGAGTGTCGTTTAATTCCTGCCGGTGCCGGATTATCGCTACTTGGATTCTGGCCTGGGCATCTGAACATTTCAACTTGGAATACTTCCGAGGTGTTCTTCTGAATGTTTTGGTACGGAGATTAAAAAAACAAAAACAAAAACATAGCACGACTTGGTGGTGCCGATCCGGTTTGGTTACTGAACGTCTGAACCAATCTTTTTCCATTACTGAACCAGCAATTTTCGACACAAGGAGCAGAATCGCTGATGCGAAGGAGAGGACTGGTTTCACACTCGACGAACCGAGACCGAATTGTGGTGCAAGTTGATGCATTCCACATACTAGTATGTTTGTTTGCAAAGGGTAATTAACAAAGTTCACATTACATATATAAAGTGTGGTTCACGAATAATTAGTGGTGGTGGTGTGTGTTAGTTGGTGGTGGGTATAGGTGTACATTCGGGCCGCCCGGCCCGGCCCAAGCCCGAAAAGGCCCGTATTGTTTGAATTTCGGGCCGGCCCGGTCCGTTTGAATTTCGGGCCGTGCCGGGCCGGCCCATGGGCCTAGCCCTCGGCCCACGGCCCGGCCCGTAATTGCTTAAACGTGCCGGGCTTATTTCGGGCGGCCCGAAATTATAAAAGCCCGAAATTCACATTAGGGCCCGAAATTCAATTTTTGGCCCGAAATTCAGTTTTTGGCCCAAAATTCATATTAGAGCCCTAAATTCAAAAAATAATAAAACAAATAAAAGATAAGACAAATAAATTTGTACAAAATCAAACTTAATATTTGTATTAAAGTTACCACAGCTATGCAATGACTACCTTGCATTTTGTTAGAAGGAAAAAGAGTATAATCAGCTGTATACAAAGTTCGTAAGTTCAGTTTATTGTCTAATGTTCATAACAAAAGTAAAATTACATCACACAATCTAATTCAAAGATACAAAAAAACATCTAACTAGCATTATCTCTAGCTTTGTGTTCTTTATCAAGTATATGAAAGTGCGAAATGAAGTGTGGTTTTAATAAATATATGGGCATTTTCGTGCCTCTATATGGGCCTTTTCGTGCCTGCCTTAAACGGGCCGTGCTCGTGCCCGCCCATGGGCCGTGACCTCGGCCCAAACCCGGCCCGATATAACGGACCGTGCCGGCCCGGCACTAAATTATTTCGGGCCGTGCCGTGCCTGGGCCGTGCTTTTTTTTCGTGCTTCGGGCCGGCCCATTAGGCCCGGCCCAAATGTACACCTATAGTGGTGGGGTGGGGGGGAGGGGAGGGGTCATGTGTAACAACCTAAAATCATATTTTAGGTAACTTAGGAAAGTTTGTCTCAAGATTTACATATAATTTGAGGTAAGGTACTAAATAAAAAGAACCTCTAATGAGCAAATAATTTCTTCCATTAAATCTAATGCTTTGAACCTTGCTCTAAAGAATTACACGAAAGTGTGGCCAATAAAAATTTCATGGTAATAAACATTTAAATCTTGGAATAAAACTATTATTGATTCATCTGATAAATAATATGTAAAGGGTCATTAATTATTTAATTGAATGATTCATTCTTTAATAAGTTTATATGGGTTGAAGTATTTTTCTAGAGAAATAGAATAATATTAAATACATATATACTGTGCATCAAGTTAGATTATTGTATTGTGCATCTAAACTAAGGTTTGAATTTAAAACAGTATCAAAGTTTGAATTGGGAAAACAGGAAAATAAAATAAGGAGAAAGGGATATATATATATATATATATAGGGTGATGGTAATGGGAGCCCTGGGCTTCCATTAGTATGGGAAGCCCCAGTCAGTATATCTACGCGCGCTCGATCTAGTTCTGGTTCTGGTTCTGGCTCGAGCGGATTGCAGCGTAAAACGTAACCTAAAACAGCGTAAATGAGTACGAAATTTAGCGTAAATCTTATATCTGTTTTGTAACAGCAAACAGGGCCTAAAATTACGGCGTAAAAATCGCATGCAGCCGATCGTGCGCGGGTTCTGGCTCGGGCGGATTCCAGCGTAAAACGTGAGCTAAAACAGCGTAAATGAGTACGAAATTTAGCGTAATTCCTATATCTGTTTTGTAACAGCAAACGGAGCCTAAAATTACGGCGTAAAAATCGTGTGCACCCGATCGTGCGCGGGTTCTGGATCGGGTGGATTTTAGCGTAAAACGTGAACCAAAACAGCGTAAATGAGTACAAATTTTATCGTAAATCATCGATCTGTTTCGTAACGATAAATGGGTCTCGAATTACGGCATGAAAATCGCCACAGGCGCTGTCTCGGGCGGATTTCGGCATAAAACGTGAACCAAAACAGCGTAAATGAGTATGAATTTTAGCGTAAATCATCGATTGATTTCGTAACGGCAAATGGGGACAAATTACGGTGTAAAAATCGTGCGCGGGTTCTGGCTCGAGCGGATTTAAGTGTAAATCGTGAACCAAAACAGCGTAAATGAGTATAAATTTTAGCGTAAATGAATAGAAATATCAGAAACAGACAAATAGATGGAAGCAGATCCATGAACTGAAATATAGGTCATAAAATCCTATTGACATTGGCATAAATATGTATACAAAATAGCATAAAAATAGGATCGCCGTCCTGCGGAACCAGCGCCTCGCATCTGGGATGCGCCACCACTTCGTGCCTAGGGGAGGATGCCGTCGTCGCTAGCGCCTAGGGAAATCCGCCGTCGCGAACGCTGGCACATCGCCGTCGTGCGCACCGCAGCGTGTCCCTAGATTCGCCGTCGCGCCACAGGAATCCGCCATCGCGAGCGTGTACCCCAGATCCGCCGTCGCGCCTCAGGGATCCGCCGTCGCGAGAGTGTCCCCAGATCCGTCGTCGCGCCACAGATGCTGGAGCGGCGGTGGCGGTGGCCATCGCAGAGACGGACGGGACAACCGCCGTTGTCACGGGGCCTAGGGTGCGCTGCCGTCGTCCGTCCGCTTCAAGAGCGCCGTCACCGCTTGCTCGCCTGCCTCGGAGCGTCGTTGTCGCTCGTTCCTGGTGGAGCGCCGCCGTCGGTCGCCTGCCTCGAGGTGACACCGCTGCTGGCCCCCAGGATCACCGCCGCTCGCACGCCCTAGAGAACCGCCGCCGCCGCTAAAACCTAATTCCTGGCGGCGTGGGGGTGTTTTTATAGTGGTGGTGTGGGCCGGATCGTGGGCCCGATGCACGTAATATGCGCAGACTATATTTGCATAAACTGATACACACATCAGCATAACTCGTATTATATTTTGGCGTAAGCAGTTAGGTACAATAAGCCAAAAAGGGTCCGGTGCGGTAGCGCACCTGGTCGGTACGTGGTCGGGGCTTCCTATAGTTAAATAGAGCCCAGGGCTCTAAATACATATACTATATATATATATATATATATATATATATATATATATATATATATATATATATATATATATATAGGGCAGGTATAACGGGAGCCCTAGGCTTCCAATAGTTAAAAGAAGCCCAGGCCGACCACCCCTGCAAACTGATTCAACCAGCGCGCCCAACCAGGCTGTCGGGTGCGCCACCTGCCCCACGTCTGTTAGCGCAAAAAAAGGAATGCATGCATGAGTCAAACACGATCCAATGCATGCGCATAAATTTAGGAAAGATATGTGCGGCAGTTTCTATTTTTAAATCATTTATTTCCTCCATAAATTTAGGATCGCTGCAACAACCATGCAGCTAGACGCGTAAGGACCATTTTATGATATATACTGAGACTAAATATGCTACACTCTGTAAATAATTATGCAATTCGATATACTGCGTAAAAATCTGTTACCAGCTGCATGCACATGAATTTATGATGAAAAAATGTGCAATGAAAGGAAATGAATTACACGCATAGAAACAAAAAATCGTATTTAATGTTTTATTTCCTTCATAAATATAAGATCCCTCCAACAGCCATGCAGCTAAACACGTTAAATCTAGTTTATGATATATACTGATACAAATTATACTACATGGTGTAGGTATTTATGCAATTCGTTACACTGCATAAAAAATCTGGCATGTTGTTCACTGGTGGACGCACCTCCGGGTTGGAGCGTAATAACCTTAAGTTTTGAGCATAAAATTCCTCAATTATAAGCGTATATACCGAGCCAATGTGAGAGGTTGATAGCTCTAGTAGGTTGTTATTACGATCCTATTTTTATGGCAGATCCGAAAAACATGGCAGCCGCATGGATGCGGTTATACAGATCCAAAAATTATGGCAAAATACATGCATGAGTCAAACACGTTCCCTTTCATGGGCGTAAATTTAGGAAAGATATGTGTGACGGTTTCTATTTTAAATGCTTTATTTTCTCCATAAATTTAGGATCGCTACAACAGCAATGCAGCTAGACTCGTAATTATTATTTTATGATATATAGTGATACTAAATATGCTACACTGTGTAGCTAATTATGCAATTGGGTATACTGCGTAAAAATCTGTTACCAGCTGCATGCACACGAATTTATGATGGAAAGAATATGCAATAAAAGGAAATGAATTGCATGCATAGAAACAAAAAATCGCATTTAATGTTTTATTTCCTTCATAAATATAGGATCCCTCCAACAGTCATGTAGCTAAACGCATTAGAACTATTTTATGATGTATATTGAAACAAATTATACGACACAATGTAGGTATTTATGCAAATCCTTACACTGCGTAAAAAACTGGCATGTTGTTCACTGGTGGATGCATATCCGGGTGAAGCGTAAAAACCTTAAGTTTTGAGCATAAAATTCCTCAATTATAAGCGTAAATACCGAGTCAATGAGAGATTGATAGCTCTAGTAGGTTGTTATTACGATCCTATTTTTATGACAGATCCTAAAAACATGGCAGCCGCATGCATGTGGTTTCTATTTTTATACAGATCCAAAAATTATGGCAAAAATCGTGGGAGTTTCCATTGCATGCGCGCAAATTACGAACAACATAAATTAAGGAATTGCCTTTCAAATGTGCATGCAGTAAACTGATATACAAACTCCGTGTTCAAGCATAAAATCGTACAGTTTTTAGCGTAAATAGTACATGTGGTAGGCATAAAACACAATAATCGAAAAAAAACTGCGCCGGATCAGAGGATGTCACGCGTGATCATCGCTGCGCGCATCTCGCGCCTTCCGTGACGTCGCTCGCTCAAACATCGCGCCTCATGCGTCGCCGTCGCTACTCGCACGTCGACGGGCGTCGCTTGCTCGCCGGCCTTGGAAGTGCCGCCTCCTCGGAGCTTCGGGGACGCCGCCGCTTGCCCGCACAAGGACCCCGCTGCAGATCGAGGAACCTCCACCACTGCGCGTCGAGGTAATGGAGTTGCGGCCACCGGCCTGGGAACCGCCGCCACCGCACAAGGGCGCTGCCGCCGCTCGCCCTCTGGGTCGGGGGCCGCCACCGCTGGCCTAGGAACCGCCGCCACCGCACAAGGGCGCTGCCGCCGCTCGCCCTCTGGATCGGGGGCCGCCACCGTCGGGCTGGGAACCGCCGCCACCGCATGTCGAGGTCGAGGAGCCGCGGCCACCGCCGCGCGCACTATCGGGCAACTGTCGTCGCTAATGAATCGAGATGGGGCGTGAAAAACTGATCCCTAGCACTACGAATTTTCTTTTATAGATGTCTGAACCTGGTCCGGCTCGACCGGATTGCACTGTCTGGCCTGGGCTTCCAATAACTAAAGGAAGCCCAGGGCTCCTAATATACAATCTATATATATATATATAAACAAAAATTAATAAGCCTTTACCTGTTCGTGGGCCAAAACCCTTGTCCATCGGCCCATCCGACCTCATGCGCTAGCCTAAAACGGCCATTGCACCGAGCACTGACTCTGCGGGCCCACTGCCCATCACCTCCACTGGCAGGCGGATGAAGTTCTTGGATGCTAACATCGTGGGCCTCGACGTTAGGCTTATCCCCTCCACCACAACACAGCGAGTACTCTGCTTCTGTGTTCGTCGGTCACCGGGGCCGCGCGGGGTGGTTGGGTTGTCCCACCCCCCCCCCCTTGGCTTCCGCGGGAGTTGCAAACCAGTCGCCTAGGACCTCTACCGCACGTATATATACAGTCAACGCCCCTCCTCTCATCCTAGCGGGTCGTCGTGAGCCTCCTCGAAAGCTAATTGCGCCGCCGTGGGCAATCCATGTCCACGCCGTCGCCTAGCCCTCAACAAATCACTTTGGCGATTCACTGGCGTGTACGGATCGTGTGGGAGGGTGCTGTTGGGCGCGGGTGCCCCCTATGCCGACCGGATTTCTCGCTGGAATTAGGGATCCGCCATGGATCCGCGTGCCCCGTGGGCAGGGTACCATGCCAATCGACGAACGGTAAAACACCGTCTACTGCGTTCGCTTTCCTCCCCTCTTCATGTTGCACCGAATAGATCAGGTTTGGGGGGGGGCAGGTCTAGCCTCACGAATCTTCAGTGTGGGCGCCTCCGTATGCTGCGTGCCGCCATGCTTGGGTGGCCAGTGTGAGAAGAGGAGATGGGCGTGAACCATTGGTCGTTGATCGAGAAATCGACGTGTGAGATTAGAAGCTGGCGTACCCATTCGTTGTCCTGAATCTGTGCCGTTGATCGGCGATCGGGCGGATTCGGGTTCATCCGAAGTATTTAAAATCTGAACCGTTCAGGGAAGATCGGAGGGTCAGGGTTCTGCACCGATTCGTGGGTGGCGCGATCTAATCTCGGTGCTTGGCCGGTGATCCGAGGGCTGCGCACGCATATCGGCTCATTAAAAGCCAAATTTAATCCGATCCGTGGGGATCGGATCGGACGACTCAAAACGCACGATACCCCTTCGCCGAGTCCAGTTTGCATATGAGCCCCTCGACTTTATTATAATGAGCCCGCCGTCTACCAAGTTCAATAGAAATAACACTTAGGCCCTCAGATTTGATAAATAGGTCCCTGCTATTTACAATTAAGTCCCTAGGAGACATTTTAGGCATGAAACAAATAGTAGAAACACCTAGAAACTTGGTAAATTCATAAGTTTCGCATTTTATCTCCTTTTTGATCCATTCCAATTGGATTAGATTCATAATAATATTGTCCAAACAGTATGGTACTAATTTACATCATATTCACCACTTTTATAATTGGATAATAATTTAACCTGTGTTTAAATAGATTAATCGTTTTTTATTAAAAAACTAAATATGATATTTTAACTTGGTTTTGATTCAATAATAACTTAGATTGTGGTGGAACTATTTATTTCTAATAAATATCTCCCCACAGGAATAACATTAATTAACAAAGAGTATGTATATTACCACTATTTAGCCTCACAAAACGTGGGAAAATCATATCTTCATAACCATAACTTCAAATTTAGTGGTTCTCGAACCTAGGTTTTCATTACGATGCGTAGAATATTATTATGTAGTTTGTTCTTATGTTTGGTGTGATGTTAATTTTGCCTATACCATGCTTGGTTGTGTTGCTACGCATAGCAGTGAGGTCACAAGAATCTAGAGATCATCCTGGTACCTGGAATCTCAAGTCTCAGGCAACTTGTGCCCTTGATCACTCCTTTTTACCTAATAATGTTCGTTGTTAATCACTACAACATGCTTAGGTTAATTTGATGGAACCTAATAGGTTTCCCTAGCATTGTTTATCCCTACCTTGCAAATAGAAGAATTATTGGGTAGATTTGCTATTGCTCTACCTGGTTTTGGGAAACTAATGTTTTATTATGATCATGTTCCAATTATGTTATTGTTTAATTATTGTTCATGATAAGATCATATCGTTAATTGGAACATGGAGCGACCACCGGGAAAACAGTGCTACTATAAGGGTCGTATGGAACGCCCTTGGCTGACTAATTAGAAAATCTAGTGGAGGACTATCTTACCCGAAAGGGCAAGGGTAGTAGGGGAGTGGTCGGTATAGGGAGGTTCTCGGGCTGATTTTGCTGCGATGGCTTTTCAGACGGGGGATTCCTATGCTGCTCTCCCTAGAACTGTAGCGGGTTTTCTGAAGCTAGTGAAACTTTGTAAAGCCCTCGTAGTGGTACCCTGCCACGCCTCCTTGGTAGAGGTGTATGGGGTCCGATCAACCCCGTGGCAAATGGGTAACATGACTTGTGGGTAAAGATATGCAACCTTTGCAGAGTGTAAAACTGGTATATCAGCCATGCTCACGGTCATGAGTGGCTTGGACACTCATATGATTAACTTATGGAATTAAACTCAATTTGTCATTTGCATTGCATTGTGGGTGTTATTATTAATCTTGATCTATTATTTAATTGAGTTGGTATCTACTTATATTTAGTAACTGCTAATAAAATTTTGACCAACTCTAAAAGCAATGCTCAGCTTTAACCATCCTCTTTTGTAAGCCTTACACTTTACATGAGCTCCCACCTTTGTTGAGTTCATGCACATTATTCCCCACAACTTGTTGAGTGATGAACGCATGTGAGCTCACTCTTGCTATACTCACATCCCCCCAGGTCAAGGACAGGTACCACAGGATGAGGCGCGTGAAGGATGTTGTAATGAGTTTGTGAGTGGTCTAGGCCATCGTGTCCCAGTCAACTTTGGGTTGCTGGATCGTTGTTTTCGTATGATGTAATTATTTATCTATTTTGTACAGAACTCCATTATATATTAATGTTGTGACATTCATTTTTGTACCTTGAGTCATCATATGTGTAAGACTTGTTCCTAGCACACTTGGTGATTATTTCATGCCCGGGTTTTGGATCCCTGAAACCCGGGTGTGACATCATGACTCCACACTCCACATCCATCACTAAGCTTTTTTCTATTTAGATCATGTTTGCATAGACCAAACTTTACTTCAATTCATATTTCCATGCTAAACAAGATCCCATATTCATCTTCTAGGGTTTCCTATTCGTCCTCTAGAGTCCTATATTCGTCTTCTAGGATTTTATATTCGCCCTCTCCCTCTTGGGTCCTATATTTGTTCTCTGGGCTCTCATATTTGTCTTCTGAGTCTTTCCTCTCGAGTCTTATACTCTTCCTCTCGGGTCCGATATTCTTCCTATACTCTTCCTCTTGAGTCCTATACTCTTCCTCTTGGGTCCAATATTCTTCCTCTAGGGTCCTATATCTAAATTTAATAATTCCTGAACCCCTTTTATCTTTTTTGTATCGTGTATCATCAAAATAAGCTGACTAGGCTTTCTCCTGGATCAAAGCAGATTAGCTAAGCTCGTTATTACGGGTAGTTCCTACAAATAATTAGACTAATGACGTATACAATGCTTGAATTATCGATGTAAATGCAACATAGTGGATTCTCATCCTTTAGAGACTACGAGTGTAAGAGGAGCATCTGTTGATAAAGGATCACCCTAAGATGATCATCTCATGGCTATTGGGAACAAATCAAATTAGATGGTTCTATTTCTCAACCTTTCTGACTTGCTCCTATGAAAATTGTATTGAGAAGTAATCTCTATGGAGTTAGAGACGCATCAATTTGTGACAAAGGACCTAGATACATAACCGCTCAAGATATAATCTTATCGCCTTTTATAGAAATCGTTGATACGACACAACCTATACCTAACTTGAGAGAACCTATTGATTTCTGTATTGAGTTACAGATCAAGAGAGATCGTGCATATCATACGGAACTCAGAAGGAACTCTCAAGATGGAAGTTATCATATAGATGTTGTTATTCATGCCTGTTCAAAATGTGAATTATAGTATTTTTTTCTTGTGGGAATGGAAATGAAAAACACGAGATACTTTTTTTAGAAATATGGACGAATGGAAGTTTAACTCCTCAGGCTTTCGCCTATTGCAGAAAATTCCCCACTTCTGTCTCCCGTAGGAGTCTAGGTCGTGTCTCGGTCCTAGTGTGGCTGATCATCTGAAAGGGAAATAGGGTCAAACCTTTTCCTATATGAATTTTGGTGGTTGATTTGCCCAACACAAATTATTGGACTAACTAGTTTGCACTAGAATATATGTTCTACAGGTGCCAAAGGTTCACAACAAACCAATACAAAGATAAAAGAAAGGGTTCAAAACAAAGGAGCAAAGTATATCGAAGGCAGCCCTGGTCTGGCGCACCGGACTGTCCGGTGTGCCACCGGACAGTGTCCAGTGCACCAGGGAGGAACAACTCAGAACTTGCCAGCTTCGGGAATTTGGGAGGCCGCTCCGCTATAATTCACCGGACTGTCCGGTGTAACACTGGACTATCCGGTGTGCCAGCGGAGCAACGACTACTTCACGCCAACGGTCATCTGTAAGGAACAGTAAAAGTGAATAGTGCGCGCCTGCGCGCGCAGAAGTCAGAGCAGGCGCCAGAAGGCGCACCGGACAGTGAACAGTGACTGTCCGGTGCACCACCGGACTGTCCGGTGGCCCCACTTGTCAGAGCTCCAACGGTCAAACCCTAACGGTTGGGTGACGTGGTTGGCGCACCGGACAGTGTCTGGTGGCACACTGGACTGTCCGGTGCACCATACGACAGCAGCCTCCACCAACGGCCACTTTGGTGGTTGGGGCTATAAATACCCCCCAACCACCACACTTCAAGGCGTCCAAGTTTCAGCCATTTGCATTCAATACAAGAGCTCTAGACTTCACTCCAAGACACAAACAAGAGATCAAATCCTCTCCCAAGTCCAAAGTTCATTCCAATCAAATAGTGACTAGAGAGAGTTGACATTTGTGTTCATTTGAGTTCTTGCGCTTGGATTGCTTTTCTTCTTCTTTCTTTCTTGATCCCAACTCAATTGTAATCAAGGCAAGAGACACCAATTGTGTGGTGGTCCTTGTGGGGACTTGGTATCCCGATTGATTAAGAAGAGAAGCTCACTCGGTCTAAGTGACCGTTTGAGAGAGGGAAAGGGTTGAAAGAGACCCGGTCTTTGTGATTACCTCAATGGGGAGTAGGTTTACAAGAACCAAACCTCGGTAAAACAAATCATCGTGTCTCACTCTTCATTTGCTTGTGATTTATTTTCGCCCTCTCTTTCGGGCTCGATTATATTTCTAACGCTAACCCCTACTTGTAGTTGTGCTTAAGTTTATAATTTTCAGATTCCGCCTATTCACCCCCTCTAGGCGACTTTCAATTGGTATCGAAGTCTGGTGCTTCATTAGAGCCTAACCGCTTGAAGTGATGTCGGGAGAACACGCCAAGAAGGAGATGGTGACCGGCGAGAAGCCCGCCACAAGCCATGGGAAGGCTCCATCGGGAGAGTCCCGCAACAAGAAGAAGGAGGAATCACCTCCTCACAAGTCGCATCGGAGTGGCGACAAGAAAAAGAAGATGAAGAAGGTGGTCTACTATGAGACCGATTCTTCGTCGCCATCCACCTCCGGCTCCGACGCGCCGTCCGTAACTTCTAAGCGCCATGAGTGCAAGAAGTTTAGTAAGATCCCCCTACGCTACCCTCGTCTTTCTAAACGTACTCCATTACTTTCCATTCCATTAGGCAAACCACTAGTTTTTTACGGTGAAGATTATAACATGTGGAGTGATAAAATGAGGCATCACCTAACCTCACTCCACACTAGTATTTAGGACGTTGTTGAGTTTGGAGTGCAGGTACCATCCGTAGGGGATGAAGACTATGACTCGGACGAAGTTGCCCAAATCCGGCATTTCAACTCACAAGCCACCACTATACTCCTCGCCTCTCTAAGTCGAGAGGAGTATAACAAGGTGCAAGGGTTAAAGAGCGCCAAGGAAATTTGGGACGTGCTCAAGACCGCGCACGAGGGAGATGAGGTGACCATGATCACCAAGAGGGAAACGATCGAGGGGGAGCTCGATCGCTTCATTCTCAACCAAGGAGAAGACCCGCGAGCCATGTACAACCGGCTTAAAACCTTGGTGAACCAAGTGCGCAACCTCGGGAGCACCAAGTGGGATGACCATGAGATGGTCAAGGTTATTCTTAGATCACTCGTATTTCTTAACCCTACTCAAGTTCAATTAATTTGTGGTGATCCAAGATATAAACTAATGTCTCCCGAGGAAGTAATAGGAAAATTTGTGAGCTTTGAATTGATGATCAAAGGCTCCAAGAAGATCATCGAGCAAGTCGTCTCCTCCGTACCCAAAGCACCACCCGTTGCATTCAAGGCAATGGATGAGAAGAAAGAAGACTCTACATCGAGTAGGGCCCCATCGACGCCTCCAAGCTCGACAATGAGGAGATGGCACTCATCATCAAGAGCTTCCGCCAAATCCTCAAGCAAAGGAGGGGGAAAGACTACAAGCCCCGCTCCAAGAAAGTATGCTACAAGTGTGGTAAGCCCAGTCATTTTATCACTAAATGTCCATTATCTAGTGATAGTGACAGGGATAACGACAATAGGGGGAAGAAGAAGGAGAAGAAGAGGTATTACAAGAAAAAGGGTGGCGATGCCCATGTTTGCCGTGAGTGGGACTCCGACGAGAGCTCCACCGACTCCTCCTCCGACGAGGACGCCGCCAACATCGCCATCAACAAAGGTCATCTCTTCCCCAACATCGGCCACAAGTGCCTCATGGCAAAGGATGGCAAGAAGAAGAAGGTAAAATCAAAATCCTCCACTAAGTATGCAACCTCTAGTGATGAGGATAATTCTAGTGATGATGAAGATAACTTGCTTACTCTTTTTGTCAATCTTAACATGCAACAAAAGGAGAAATTGAATGAATTGATTAGTGCTATTCATGAGAAGGATGAACTCTTGGATAGCCAAGAGGACTTCCTTATTAAGGAGAACAAAAAGCATGTTAAGACTAAAAATGCTTATGCTCAGGAGGTAGAGAAAAATGAAAAATTAACTAGTGAGCTAAGTACTTGCCATGACACTATCTCCAACCTTAGAATTGAGTATGCTAATTTGATTGCTAAGGTTGAGAAGTCAAATATTTGTGATGATTCAATTACCAATCTTAGAAATGATAATTCTAGTCTAATTGCTAAGGTTGAAAAATTGAATGCCTCTCTTGCTAGCCTTAAGTTTGAGAATGAAAAATTAATTGCTAAGGCTAAAGAATTAGATATTTGCAATGTTTCTATTTCCAATCTTAGAGATGAGAATGCCATTTTACATGCTAAGATTGTTGAATTAAATGATTGCAAACCCTCTATATCTACCGTTGAGCATGTTTCTATTTGCACTAGATGTAGAGATGTTAATGTAGATGCTATCCATGATCACCTTGCTATGATTAAACAACAAAATGATCATATAGCAAAATTAGATGCTAAAATTGCCGAGCATGAACTAGAAAATGAGAAATTTAAATTTGCTCGTAGTATGCCTTATAGTGGGAGACGCCCTGGCATTAAGGATGGTATTGGCTTCCAACAGGGAGACAATGTCAAGCTTAATGTCCCTCCTAAAAGATTGTCTAATTTTGTTAAGGGCAAGGCTCCCATGCCTCAAGATAACGAGGGCTATATTTTATATCCTGCTGGTTATCCTGAGGATAAAATTAGGAGAATTCATGCAAAGAAGACTCATCCTTTTTCTCACCATGCTTTTATTTATAAGAATGAGGCTTCTAGCTCTAGGCGTTCTACACATGTTAAAACGCCTATGAAGAAAACTCCTACTGCATCAAATGAACCTAACATTTCATTCAAAACTTTTGATGCTTCCTATGTGCTCACTAACAAATCAGGCAAAGTAGTTGCCAAATATGTTGGGGGCAAACACAAGGGCTCCAAGACTTGTGTTTGAGTACCCAAGGTGCTTGTTTCTAATGTAAAAGGACCCAAGACCGTTTGGGTACCTAAGAACAAGGCCTAAATTTGTTTTGTAGGTTTATGCATCCGGGGGCTCAAGTTGGATCATCGACAGCGGGTGCACAAACCACATGACTAGGGAGAAAAGAATGTTCTCCTCCTACAAGAAAAACCAAGATCCCCAACGAGCTATCACATTTGGGGATGGAAATCAATGTTTGGTCAAAGGATTGGGTAAAATTGATATATCACCTGACCATTCTATTTTCAATGTTTTTCTTGTAGATTCTTTAGATTACAACTTGCTTTCTGTTTCTCAATTATGCAAAATGGGTTACAACTGTCTTTTTACGGATACAGGTGTTACTGTCTTTAGAAGAAGTGATGATTCAGTAGCTTTTAAGGGAGTATTAGAGGGTCAGCTATACTTAGTTGATTTCAATAGAGCTGAACTCGATACTTGCTTAATTGCTAAGACTAACATGGGTTGGCTCTGGCACCGCCGATTAGCCCACGTTGGGATGAAGAATCTTCACAAGCTTCTAAAGGGAGAGCACATTTTGGGACTAACCAATGTTCACTTTGAGAAAGATAGGATTTGTAGCGCATGTCAAGCAGGGAAGCAAGTTGGTGTTCATCATCCACACAAGAACATCATGACCACTGACAGGCCACTCGAGCTCCTCCACATGGACCTATTCGGCCCGATAGCTTACATAAGCATCGGCGAGAGTAAGTACTGTCTAGTTATTGTGGATGATTATTCTCCCTTCACTTGGGTATTCTTTTTGCAGGAAAAATCTCAAACCCAAGAGACTTTGAAAGGATTCTTGAGACGGGCTTAAAATGAGTTTGGCTTGAGGATCAAGAAAATAAGAAGCGACAACGGAACGGAGTTCAAGAACTCTCAAATTGAAGGCTTCCTTGAGGAGGAGGGCATCAAGCATGAGTTCTCTTCTCCCTACACGCCACAACAAAATGGTGTAGTGGAGAGGAAGAATAGAACTCTACTGTACATGGCAAGGACCATGCTTGATGAGTACAAGACTTCGGATCGGTTTTGGGCCGAGGCGGTCAACACCGTGTGCTACACCATCAACCGATTATATCTACACTGAATCCTCATGAAGACATCTTATGAACTCCTCACCGGTAAAAAGCCCAATGTTTCATATTTTAGAGTCTTTGGTAGCAAATGCTTTATTCTTGTCAAAAGAGGTAGAAAATCTAAATTTGCTCCTAAGGCTGTAGAAGGCTTTTTACTTGGTTATGACTCAAACACAAGGGCATATATAGTCTTTAACAAGTCCACTGGACTAGTTGAAGTCTCATGTGACATTGTGTTTGATGAGACTAACGGCTCTCAAGTAGAGCAAGTTGATCTTGATGAGCTAGATGATGAAGAGGCTCTATGCGTCGCGCTAAGGAACATGTCCATTGGAGATGTGTGTCCTAAGGAATTCGAAGAGCCTCCACAAGCACAAGATCAACCATCTTCCTCCATACAAGCATCTCCACCAACTCAAGATGAGGATGAGGCTCAAGATGATGAAGGAGAAGATCAAGAATATGAGCCACCTCAAGAGGAGGACAAAGATCAAGGGGGAGATGCCGATGATCAAGACAAGGAAGATGAACAAGATCAAAGGCCACCACACCCAAGAGTCCACCAAGCAATCCAATGAGATCACCCCGTGAACACCATCCTAGGAGACATTCGTAAAGGGGTAACCACTCGATCTCGTGTTGCTCATTTTTGTGAACATTACTCTTTTGTTTCCTCTATTGAGCCACATAGGGTAGAGGAAGCACTTCAAGATTCGGATTGGGTGCTGGCGATGCAAGAGGATCTCAACAATTTCACGAGGAATGAGGTATGGCATTTAGTTCCACGTCCTAACCAAAATGTTGTAGGAACCAAGTGGGTCTTCCGCAACAAGCAAGATGAGCATGGTGTGGTGACAAGGAACAAGGCACGACTTGTGGCCAAAGGGTATTCACAAGTCGAAGGTTTGGATTTTGGTGAAACCTATGCACCTGTAGCTAGGCTTGAGTCAATTCGTATATTACTTGCCTATGCTACTTACCATGGCTTTAAGCTTTACCAAATGGACGTGAAGAGTGCCTTCCTCAATGGACCAATCAAGGAAGAGGTCTATGTTGAGCAACCTCCCAGCTTTGAAGATAGTGAGTACCCTAACCATGTATATAAACTCTCTAAGGCGCTTTATGGGCTCAAGCAAGCCCCAAGAGCATGGTATGAATACCTAAGTGATTTTTTATCACTAATGGATTTAAAGTCGGAAAGGCCGATCCTACTCTCTTTACTAAAACAATTGAAAATGATTTGTTTGTATGCCAAATTTATGTTGATGATATCATATTTGGGTCTACTAACAAATCTATTTGTGAAGAGTTTAGTAGGATCATGATACAAAAATTTGAGATGTCTATGATGGGGAGTTGAAGTATTTCTTAGGATTTCAAGTCAAGCAACTCCAAGAGGGCACCTTCATCTGCCAAACGAAGTACATTCAAGACATACTCACCAAGTTTGGAATGAAGGATGCCAAGCCCATCAAGACACCCATGGGAACAAATGGGCATCTCGACCTCGACACGGGAGGTAAATCCGTAGATCAAAAGTTATACCGGTCGATGATAGGATCCTTACTCTATTTATGTGCATCTCGACCGGACATTATGCTTTCGGTATGCATGTGTGCAAGGTTCCAAGCCAACCCTAAGGAAGTTCACCTTAGGGCCGTGAAGCGAATCTTGAGATATTTAGTTCAAACACCTAAGTTTGGTCTTTGGTAGCCCAAGGGATCCTCGTTTGATTTACTAGGATATTCTGATGCTGATTGGGCAGGGTGTAAGATTGATAGGAAGAGCACATCAGGGACTTGTCAATTTCCGGGGAGATCCCTGGTGTCTTGGGCTTCAAAGAAACAAAACTCAGTAGCTCTCTCTACTGCCGAAGCCGAGTACATTGCCGCAGGCCATTGTTGCGCGCAATTGCTTTGGATGAGGCAAACCCTTAGGGACTATGGCTACAAGTTTAGCAAAGTCCCTCTCCTATGTGACAATGAGAGTGCAATCCGCATGGCGGATAATCCCGTTGAACACAGCCGCACTAAGCACATAGCCATTCGGTATCACTTTTTGAGAGATCACCAACAAAAGGGGGATATCGAGATAGCCTATATAAACACCAAAGATCAATTGGCCAATATCTTTACCAAGCCTTTAGATGAGAAAACCTTTACCGAACTTAGGAATGAGCTAAATATTCTTGATTCTAGGAATTTTGATTGATTCTTTGCACACATAGCTCATTTATATGCCTTTGATCATATCTCTTTTATGCCTATGACTAATGTGTTTTCAAGTGCAATCTTATGCTTAGTCATAGAATTGAAAGGGAAATGGAGTATTCGGCAAAGAAGGCGCTTCCACTCAACTCCATCGATATTTGCCGGTATTCCGTATTATTCTCCACTTTGGTATAATCTTAACTCATCTCTATTTATTTGCCATTGGGGAGAAAGTAAAAAGGCTTATATTTCACTCACGAGTATCTGTTTTTGGCGATTCATGCCAAAGGGGGAGAAAGTATGAGCCCAAAGCAAAAGGACCGCACCACCACCAAATTTTAAAAATAAAGTTTTTTTTTAAATTGGTATCTTATTATGTTCAAAAAGGGGGAGAAAGTAGTATCTTCAAAACTTGTAAAACCCTCTTGAACACTAAGAGGAGAATTTTATTCAGGGGGAGTTTTGTTTAAGTCAAAGGAAAAGCATTTGAAACAGGGGAGAAAATTTCAAAATCTTGAAAATGCTTCTTTCAATATTATTCATGTACCTTTGACTATTTGCAAAATGTTTTGAAAAGAATTTTACAAAGGATTTGCAAAAACAAAACCCGTGGTGCAAGCGTGGTCCAAAATTTTAAATAAGAAGAAAACAATCCATGCATATCTATTGAAATAATAATATTGGTTTGAATTCCATGTAACCTTTGCACTTACATTATGCAAACTAGTTCAATTCTGCACTTTTGCTTTGGTTTGTGTTGGCATCAATCACCAAAAAGGGGGAGATTGAAAGGGAAATAGGGTCAAACCTTTTCTTATATGAATTTTGGTGGTTGAATTGCCCAACACAAATTATTGGACTAACTAGTTTGCACTAGAATATATGTTCTACAGGTGCCAAAGGTTCACAACAAACCAATACAAAGATAAAAGAAAGGGTTCAAAACAAAGGAGCAAAGTATACCGAAGGCAGCCCTGGTCTGGCGCACCGGACTGTCCGGTGTGCCACCGGACAGTGTCCGGTGCACCAAGGAGGAACGACTCTGAACTTGCCAGCTTCGGGAATTTGGGAGGCCGCTCCGCTATAATTCACCGGACTGTCCGGTGTAACACCGGACTGTCCGATGTGCCAGCGGAGCAATGGCTACTTCGCGCCAACGATCGTCTGCAAGGAACAATAAAAATGAATAGTGCGCGCCTGCGCGCGCAGAAGTCAGAGCAGGCGCCAGAAGGCGCACCGGACAGTGAACAGTGACTGTCCGGTGCACCACCGGACTGTCCGGTGGCTCCAATTGTCAGAGGTCCAACGGTCGAACCCTAACGGTTGGGTGACGTGGCTGGCGCACCGGACTGTCCGGTGCGCCATACGACAGCAGCCTCCACCAACGGCCACTTTGGTGGTTGGGGCTATAAATACCCCCCAACCACCACACTTCAAGGCATCCAAGTTTTAGCCATTTGCATTCAATACAAGAGCTCTAGACTTCACTCCAAGACACAAACAAGAGATCAAATCCTCTCCCAAGTCCAAAGTTCATTCCAATCAAATAGTGACTAGAGAAAGTGACATTTGTGTTCATTTGAGTTCTTGCGCTTGGATTGCTTTTCTTCTTCTTTCTTTCTTGATCCCAATTCAATTGTAATCAAGGAAAGAGACACTAATTGTGTGGTGGTCCTTGTGGGGACTTGGTGTCCCGATTGATTGAGAAGAGAAGCTCACTCGGTCTAAGTGACCGTTTGAGAGAGGAAAGAGTTGAAAGAGACCCGGTCTTTGTGACCACCTCAACGGGGAGTAGGTTTGCAAGAACCGAACCTCGGTAAAACAAATCACCGCGTCTCACTCTTCATTTGCTTGTGTTTGTTTTCGCCCTCTCTTTCGGACTCGATTATATTTCTAACGCTAACCCCGGCTTGTAGCTGTGCTTAAGTTTATAATTTTCAGATTCCGCCTATTCACCCCCCCCTCTAGGCGACTTTCATCATCCTCTCGGACCAGCTACTGATCATCGCCTTGGTAAGCTATTGCCTCACCAAATAGCTAATCAGATGCGAGCCCCTCCTTGGGCGGATTTCTCCTTTTGCTCCTCAACCTATGGGGTATTAGCAACTGTTTCCAGTTGTTCCCCTCCTAAGGGCAGGTTCAAAAAGATGGGCTATCAAAAAGGTAGAGGAGGTACGATGCGCAGTTGGTCAAATCTAGTATAGATCGTACATGGACGATAGTTGGAGTCGGCGGCTCTCCTAGGCTTCCCTCATGTGGGATCCCTGGGGAAGAGGATCAAGTTGGCCCTTGCAAATAGCTTGATGCACTATATCCCTTCAACCCTTTGAGCGAAATGTGGCAAAAGGAAGGAAAATCCATGGACCGACCCCATTGTCTCCACACCGTAGGAATTACGAGATCACCCCAAGGACGCCTTCGGCGTCTAGGGGTCACGGACCGACCATAGATCCTGTTCAATAAGTGGAACACATTAGTCGTCCGCTCTCAGCTTGGGCAATAAGGGTCGGAGAGGCCTAGGCATGAACCAATCATGGTCTAACAAAAACTAATAGATGCTAATTGATGACTACAGCTATTAGAAAAAAATAATATAATATTTAGCATAATCTGACAATGGACTAAACTTTAATATGATCATCTAAGCATGCCCTTAATTACTCATACTCGCTCCTAGATCTAACTTTTTTTAACATGCCAACTGCAGCAAATTGAATAAAGCAGTGGTTTATTTACCACTCCATCCATTGAATTATAACTTAATTCTAGCTTTTTCTAAAGACATAGTTTTTATGGTATATCAAAATATAGTTTATTTTAGATATAAATTTATATACCTATAAAATCAAAGCAACTTATAATTTGAAATTAAGGGAATACTACCATGTATCAGAAAATAAAAAATGTAGATTTTGAAATGAATCAGGTTTCCTGTTAATATTTATGACTACAATAGTAAATACTTCATCTAGTCTAAATTCTACACCCTCTGTCCTAAAATACTAGTCGTTTTAGCTCTAGATTTTTATGTGCATATTTATATAAATGATTATGAACCTAGTTATATATATACAACACATACATTAATTATTATATAAATCTAGTAAAAAATAAAACAAATTTAATTTAGGACGGATGGAGGAAGATGTTTCGATTTTTAGGTACGCTGCTTTTATCATATCTTTAGATATGTAGTCTATATCTAAATACATATAAAATATACGTACGTAGAGAACAAAAAGTCATATAATTTAGAAAAAAGAGTATGTTACAAAATCTATCCTATTATTTTTATAAAAATAAATTTTAACTTGATACCTACCTAAGTTATGTACTAAATCAAAATTTAATTTTAAAACAATTATTTAAAGTACTTTTGTACTGTTTGAAACCTCAAAAAATAAGAGGTGTACTAGTTCATGAAAGCTGAAACAGTGTTAAAGCATCTTAAAGAGACTAGCTAAATGGCTTGCAAGTCAAGTTTTAGCTATTGAACAACAAAATAACTCTCTAACAGACTAGCTATCTAAATACCTAAGCTATCCGACTCTCTAAATTGGCTCCCTCACTAGCCAAATTTAGTTAGCCATCTGACTAGTCAAACTAGATAGCTAATATGTTGTAATGAAGATGCTACATATAGAGTATAATCTTTATAAAAAGGTAAATAGAAAGTCAAATAGAGAATAAAAATGAAGAGTCTCTTGGAGATGTTCTTAGGTCATCGTTCTTTTTCCTTGTGACACTCAGCAACTGTTCTTGTGAAAAAGCAATGTTGTAGTGACTTTGTTGATTGCGTGTACAGCCAACAACGCTGGCATTCTCGTTCGGCCAGAAGGAGAAAAGATGGTGCTAGGATGAAAACGGATGGAAACATGGAAACAGATGTAAAAATAAATGGACGAAAACGGACCGAAACGATGGGGGAGGAGGTACCCAGACGTTAGGAGGTGCCCAGGCTTTCTTTGTGAGCCTGGCTCCACCGCTGGTTCGAGGGGGTGTTTAAATACACTAGAACTAACAATTAGCTGCTAAAATTAGTCGAGACATCCAAACAACCTAGCTAATAGTTTAACTATTAGCTACTTTTAGCAAATTAGGTAATAGTTAGCTAGCTATTTATTAGCTAGCTAATTCCACTAGCATTTTTTAGCCAACTAACTATTATCTCTAGTGCATTCAAACACTCCTTGAATCCTCAAAAAATAAGAGGTGTACTAGTTTATAAAAGCTAAAACAGTGTTAGATGATCATTCTCTTTTTTTTTCTTGACACTCGGTAACTGTTCTGGTAAAAAGCAATGTTGTAGTGACTTGTCGATTGGGTGTACAGCCAACTACGTCGGCATTCTCGTTCGGCCAGAAAGAGGAGAAAAGAAGATTGTTTGTTTCGAATTAAAACTAGGTTATGAGACTATTGCAACTATAATTTATATAGACAAAAACATTATAAAAATAATAGAAACATGGCCTATTTGGTTGTCTGGATGGGTGGGCCTGGCTCGTATCTAGAGAACCTGGCTTTTGGTAGCTTGGTTGAGAGCATGCAGTATCCCTACGTTTGGTTGCCTGTATCCATGCGAGATGATGTTTGGTTGCTTGCATAAATACTTGATGCATGAGCTTAAAAGCTATAAAGTTTTATTATATTTTCATGTGACGATGTTGCAATAGTCTATAATATGTCATACAAAGCCTTAATCCACTTTTAATTAAATTAAATTTATTTAATAGACACTAATAACACGTTAATCTATCATTAGAAAATGCTAATGGTCGCACCGGTAGAGCCTGGTACGTATCTCGGGAGCCAGGCCTAAGAGGAATCTTTGCATCCCGTGAGCCAGGCTGAAGAGACGGATCAGGCAACCAAACAGAAAAAAGCTGCATCTCATGAGCCTGGCCAGACCATATGCAGGCAACCAAACGTACCCAGCTTCGTTGCTTGCACGACTAATGCACGCTGAAATTTGCATAGGTGGACCCATCGAAGGATTAACCGATTAGGAGCGACAAACACTCATTGATGACTTAGGCCCCGTTTGGTTACCCCAAACTAAAGTTTAGCCCTTGTCCAATCGAATGTTTGAACCTCCGTTTCGGGTATTAAATGTAGTCGGATTATAAAACAAATTTGTCAGCCGAAGATTAAAAGACGAGACGAATCTAGTCCAGTTGGTTGGGTCTATATTTCATACTCCTATTTGAAAGTCAAACGCTTGATGTGACCCGGGCTAAACTTTAGCAGGGGCAACCAAACACCCCCTTAATTAACAAAGTTTCCATGAATAGCAAGTCCAGTGTCAGTGAGAACATACGAGATTCATCTGTAGCTAATAGGTTACCACATGGGTACACCATTTTTTGAAAAGGAAAAATAAATATTTTTACATGCTTGTCAGCTCTATAAAAATAAAAAAATAAACTACAATAAAACTGTACAATAGATGTTTAATTTATTTTATATGACGCATAGCAGTTTTTAAAAGCAATGCCCTAAAATTCTTGACTGACAATGACTAATGCGCTATAGTGATGGCCTAATACGGCACGTGCGGACGTGCCAAGATCAAGCTGACACAACAAGTGACAACCAGCGAGGCAGCGAACCGCAAGAACAACTCCCAGTTCGCTACGCGCTCACCGAACCTGACGTTCAGGACCCACAAGCTGGGTGACACATTAACCCACCAAATAGCGTCACCCACCACTGTTCGTCGTCCGCAAACCAATAATTTGGGGAGAAAATTCCCAATTACGGCGGGCAAAGAGAGATATAGAGGAAATATTTTTTTTTCTCTCTCCAATTTTCCACCCCCAATTCTGACTCGCCAGCGGCGCCTCCATCTCGCCGGAACCCTAGTCGAGGTGAGTCCCCACGCAATCCGCTTCGTTTCGCCCTCAATTCTTTTTACCGCCGCCCCCAATTCGAGCCGCTCCACGCGGTTCCCCCGCACGGATTTGGTCGGACACTCGGAGCTCGCCCCCGATCGGAGAATCCGCGTCCGGGCTTGCTCGGAGTTTGATTCTATCAGCAGCGCCGCTGAATTGGGCCGTGGAGCGGCCTCCCGAGTTCGTGTGCTCCCTGCTCCGTGCTGAATTGCTGTTTCTGGATCTGGTCCTGCAGGTGTTGGTAGCGTCGGGCCGTGCTCGGGAGCCCGCTTGTCGCGGCGAGCTCGACCGCCGCGGGTCGCTGGACCCCGTGGGCGGCGGCGGCTAGGGTTTTCTGCTCTACCCGGAGCGGATAGCGGGCCAGATCGTCCGGCCGGCGGGGCTGCATATATTTTGTGCCTTTCACCGCCGAGATATCGATGCAGCCGCGGTCGAAGAAGTTCGGCCGCGTCGACACGGTCCAGCTCAAGGCGCAGATCGTGAGGCGGCTGGGGCCCCAGCGCGCCGAGCTCTACTTCCGCAGCCTCACCAAGTTCCTGGGCTGCCAGCTCGGCAGGGACGAGTTCCAGAAGGCCTGCGCTGCTGCATTGGGGAAGGAGAACGTCAGGCTGCACACATCCCTCGTCCAGTCCATTCTCCGCAACGCGTGCGTGTCGGACGGGCCGCCGCCGAGCGCGCAGGCGGCCACCGGAAACTCGCAGACGAGCACGGTGTCCAATGGGACGCTCACCAGTGGCTTACCGCCGCCGGTGAGGAGAGCGAGGCCGCCCCTGACTAGGTGGTCCGGTGATAAGCCGAGCCCGATTGGGAAGTCTCCTCTCGGTCATCGTCCGGGGACTGCGCGGGAGTTCGTGTCGGCTGGGACTGGGAGCAAAGCTTTGCAGGAGGTTGTATCCGTGGAGGATGGCGAGGAGGTCGACCAGGCCCGTGGTGGTAGTGGTAGTCCAGTCTGCGTGCAGAGCCGAAGCCCCATCAGTCCCCCGCTGGGCGTTCTAAAGGCTCAGGATCCTGAGCCTTCGACGTCGGACGTGTGCTACAACAACGGTGAGCTGCCAGATTCTCAGTCACTGTCGAAGCTACTTGACGAAAGGTTGAAGGCTCAAGGTCTCAGCGTACCCAAAGAGTGTGCTGATGTCTTGAACTCTGGGTTGAATGCATACATGAGCCGAATGCTGAAGGCATGTCTAGGCGTTGCGAAAGCAAGGGGAGGAGTCAGCAAGACGACGCGCCAAGCGAATGGCCGTGGCCGTGGCCGTGCTGGTGCTTCAGTAAATAGTGGGCAGATCAACGGCTCTCCTTTGGAACCAAGCTGCTGCTACCAGGCTTCGTTACTCGATCTCTCGACGGCAGTGCTATCAAATGCTCGGTTAGCGGGGCGCGTGGAGATCCGCGAGAAGATTTCTTCCCATCTCCACAGCAGATAAGGGAGCGGCTAGTTTCCACCACGTTTTTTTTTTTTGGCGAACAGTATAGTGGACTGATCGAGAGTTTAGGATGAGAGGCAGAGTGTGGTTTGACTGTAGGGCTGGGTAGTGTGTATCCCCCCATGGCTGGGTGAGGGTGATCCTTCTTAGGATGCGGTACATGATAGTGAGCTTCATTTAGCTGTGACTGTTTACAAAAAATAATCGTAGTAAAAGATTCTGGGATGTGTCTTAGCTTCTTTTCACACCTTATAACACCGATTTGTTACCATGTTGTGCCTGTACAGAGAGAATCAGGTACCATGTTTAGAACATGTTGCTGTTGGATTAACTTGGATTCGTTGCCTTTTCACTGGTGAGTGGCGAGGTCTATTGTGTTGCCTGGCCAGCCAGATCACTGGTTTGTTTATTTTTCTTGATTGCAAATCGTCGTGTGCAAGAACCACGTCCAGAGGCATTAATCTATTTCCTAGTACTACGTCCCAGTATTCTTCCATCCCACAGTGATTTGATTTATATATGGTGTTTTCTTCTCTGCTGTTCTACTATCCTAGACGTGTATATGCACTCTGAGAGCAACTCCGCTAGTTGTTTTTCTAAAAAGCACTCCGAGAGAGTAACCATTTAGCAGCCCCCTAAACAAAAATCTTAACTGCATCATGTAGGTAATGAAGGTGGTTGTTGACATTTATGACCTATTTGTTTTTTGGATAAATACAAAACAAAACTACAGCCAATATTTAGAGAACTATTGGAGAACTCACATTTTTTCACTTATCTGCGATTTAGAGAGTTAAAATTTACATAACTATTGGGGATGCTCTGATGCAGGCGTCAAGGTTTAGGCCAGCTCCAAAAGTGCCCCCCCCCCCCCAACTCCCCCACCCACCCCACGTAGGTGCATTTTGAGGGTGAAAACCCTCTCCAACGGTGCCCTCCAAGCTCATCCCATATGGGGGAGAGAAGCAGCTCACCTAAGATATGGGTGAGTTCTAATCTCCTCCCACATTTTTATTACTCTATTTCTTTTTGATATTAACCTTTTTAAGTATTATAAACTGATAATAAATGTGCATTATAGTACTACAAATAGTATATGATTTTTTGAAAAAACTTCGAAAACTGATGAAAAAATATCAAATAGCTGAACTATAGTATATAGGAGGAGCTGGATAGGGTGAATGGTTGGAGACGTTCTAGATATGGGAGAGTATTGTTTGGGTGATATAGTAAAATATAATAGAAAGTACAGATATGAGAACAATTGTGGAGGAATGGTTGGAGACGGTCTTGTCTGCATTGGTCTGATTTGCTACAGAAGATTTCCATGTTATATCCACTCCTGTCTTTTTATCGTCTCTTATGACTGTTTAAGTAGGGGTCTCGACCCTTCCATGTCCTCTCTATCGACAATAATTTGAAGAAAAAAAATCCTTGACAAACTATAGCTCCAGCTGAATCTACGGTTAGATCATAATCTAAAGACCCAAAAGACTCGTTTGCACGCTTACGTATAAAGTCCGATTACAATCGTTCCCATCACCTGAGGCCTCGTCGAAGATGTGAGACGGATGTGATCTGCATAGTCCACCATTTATTTGCTTCTTGCTGCCAATTTACCTTGCCCATATCACTGATGACACCCCAGATGGAGATGTTTACTACGCCACAATTCAGAACAGCACGCTCAACCTAAGTTTGCGCAACAGCTTGTTTTTTTTTTACGCCCCAAGAAAACCAGGGGAAAGGGACAGGTAGAGCTGAGGCCAGACATGCAGTCCTCGAGAAGCTCCATGGCCAACAAACCGGACTACCAGAGAGAGAGAGAGTGTGTGGGAGCAAAAGAGGGGAACAAGACGCCTAGAGAATGCGCGCGCTTTTGGGCTACAAATGCTAGTGTGAGGTCATCAGGGAACTCGTCTTTTCAGGCTCCTCCCTGCCCTGCCACCTCTTTTCTGCGCCTGCCCGCCGCCCCCCTTCGCTTTCTCCCCAGTCCCCACTCATGTTTCTTCTTTTCTTTCGGTGCGCGCTCTGCGGCTCAGGTGGCCAGCGTGCGTGCCGGACAAACCTGTCGGCTCCCAGCCGCCCGGCTTCAAGCAACACCTCCAACACTCATGTGAGCGCTTGCAGCCCGAAGGGGCAGGGATGGCCTGTGAGTTGTGATCAATCTTGGTCCCCGGCCAGTTCATGGTTAACCGAGTGTGCTTATGTTAATTGCACATGATGCTTTGGCCGTTCGCTTTGAATTAAAGTCAGTTGTTTAGACTACTACAACTATAATCTATAGAGACATAATTATTGTAGAAGCCGTTACGGATTAAAGTCAAACGATGTATTTCTGCGCCTCTTCGTTCGTGCTACAGCATAGCTACATGTTGGTGCCTTTATTGACCAAACACTAACGATCCATAGGTCACTCTCGTAGTGAGTCCGGGCCTTGGGGATGGTCCCTAGGTTTTGCCCACGGAGGGTCGAGACCTTGGGGATAGTAAATAGGATGTAAGAAAAATAACATTATCTCGAACACGGTCTTAAAAGTAAACCTTAGAACCAAGAGGGCGATTGCTTTATGTATCTAAGACGGTTATTCTGAAGGTGGGACACCACATTTATGATGCCCACCACCTATTTAGGACCAAACAGCAACGAATCCTAGGGCCTTCTCGTGATAAGCAATACCTTAGGTTCGGTTCTGCGAGGTGGACGACGCGGCGGTCCACGACGGGTCGCCTGATGGTGCTTGCTGCGGCGTGCGGACTGTCCGCGGCTCTGGGCCACACGGTCCGTGACCCTGCTGTAGGAGTGGGTCTTCTATGTGCGTTGTCCGGACGGTCCGCGCTCTGAGCCAGACGGTCTGGGGTGACACGGGGTCGTATTCTTCTTCTCATAGGACCTAGATCTCGTCCCCTAGGGAAAAGACCTTATGGTGCTCCGGGTCAGCAGGTCACAAGAGCGTCCCCAGACAACATAGAGTCGTCTAGGAATTAAGAGATAAAGTCGAGGAAGAGATCTTGAATGAAGTAGATGAAGTAGATCTTGCCACTCAGGAGAGGTAAAATCCTAGGGTCGTCTTAGGGCCGGCAGGCCACCCAAGACGGATCTAGACGACATAGAGTCGAATTGGGGTGGAGGTGGATATGCGGAAAGCTACAACTTAAACTACGTTACATCTAATCCTATGACAGGAAAGGTAAATAAAGTAGATATGTTCGATTGGAATGTGTTCGTGTGTTCTCAATCGGTCGTACCCCTTCATATATATAAGGGGAGGTCTGGACCCGTTCCTAATCAATAGCCAACAAATCCCACCTGATTTGATGGATAATCACGCACAAGATAAGGATAACTGCTCGAGTCAATCTGATCATGGGGGCACGGACCGTCCAAGCCCAAGGGCCAGACCGTCCGCCACTTTTGGTGTTCAACGCATGCCCCCTGCCTTTTGGTGGAGCTTGGCGAACCAAAAGCACCAGCGCACTTCAGAAACAATAGATCTCATGAGTTATTTTGTTCCTGAAGTAAAGACTCAGCTTGATGCAAGTCATCGGCTCTTCTGATCAGATAATATAAATAATTGATAGAACTTTGATGCATAGAGGATGTTTCGGATTACATCCTCTTCGGTCATGTCTGCCTGATCAACATGACAATAGGCAAAAAAAACTTATGGTACCCCCAGCCCGAATAAGTAAATGGATTAGGCCAGTAATACGAATTCATCATCGTACCAACCCACATTTGAGTAGGACAACACATCGGCGATGAACAGACTAGACAACACCATGACATCCCTGGAAGAGGATGACCAGGCGATCTTGGTTGCACCACTTCTTGGGCCAGTTTAGTCGGCCTCTTCTTTGCACAAATTGCCTTTTTGACTCTGATTGTTTTACTAGTCGGTCGTGCGGAACGACCTTCTTCATATATTTAGCAATCAGCTGATCAAAAGTACGGCTGACTCTGCTGAGTCGGCCAGATGTCCTGGAATTGTATTGCTTCCTAGTACCTATCTTAGGATGTTGTGCTCTGACGGTCTAAGATCGCTGCTGCTTCTGGTTGTCCACGGACCGTTCGGTCTTCATGGTCGGACTGTCCACGCCTGCCCCGGACTATCCGACCTTAGTTCCTAGACCATCCGACGTACCCTGAGCATCCATCCTACCCTTTGGATGGGGACATAAACTTAGCATGATGATTAGAAAAGGATTCATTGGTCATAATAGCCAACATAGTGATGTATAGGCTCGAGTATTGGCTGTACTAACAAATGAAACATTTACTTGAAACTATTTGACAATATTAATTATATAGTTTACAATTAAGCAATAACCAAATAAAGATTATCAAATATCATAAGCATGTTTATCCCATGAATAAATATAACCGAAGCAAATTATAGCAAGAATCATAACTACCATCAACTGAAATACTTCGGTTTCATATAGTAGCAGCACATTACAACTATCTATATGCATAATAATTCGATTAAACTCCTCCATAGTATAAAGACGCATATGGAGCAAAATGATGCCATGAAGGATAACCGAACATACCTTGGGACGACGTATACGACACAACTGAAAAATATGAACGATGCAAAGACCAATAGCTTTGATGAGTTGGGGCAAACCTTTCACCCAAACGTCCTGTACTTGCTTTCTTCCTTATGTTTGCCTTCACTCTATCTCTTCGTAAAGCATCATCCTTACCTTGATCTTGAGAACTCCCATTAGGGACCCATGTCATGGCTCTCTCTTCAAATTTTGTGCACTGAGTTTTTCTAGCCTCTTGTTGTGCCAAATTAATAATCCAAGTGAGCTTCTCAAATGTCAATTCGTGTTGGACGACGATATGTCTTCCTTAACCTTCGGCATATTAGGCTTTTTAAATTCAGATTTAGTATCAGGACTCTCGCTAGTTGATTTTTCTATTGTTTGGGCACTACTAGTCGAAGTATCCAATAGTTCACATGGCTCTGTAACACATGAATTCAAATTTGAAATTTTGACTTTTCTATTATCCCTCTTCACTACATAAACTTGTTTGACCACTCTATTCTTATTTTGAGCTCTAGACCTATTCTTAGAAATAAAACGGTCTTTGTTATATGATTGTTTCACAAAATCAGAATTACTATGAGCTAAATACTCTATGTTATGTGGTCTAAAATATGAAGAAGAAGAATAAGTGTTTGAATCATACCAGTTCCAAGATGGATAAGGATGAAAGTACGAAGGAGCTAAACCTTATTGCATTAGCATTAGCAGCCCAAAAGGAGGATATGTTGCTGATACATGAAACCCTTCTCCTCGCCAATCTTGATTTCTAGATTTGCGCTACGGAGGTGATCTTGATGACTTCGAAGGCGCTTTAGATGACTTAGCATTGCTAGTTGGATTAACACATTTTTGCCTTGATTTGCTTGTGATATTTAGCTAGAAGTTGCTCAAAAGTAACCTCCAGTCTTTTACCCTTTCATTTATCATGACCTTCACGTCCAAACTTTTACATTTGGGCATACCCGGTTCACCATGCCCCCTGGCACCTCCAGTCTTATTAGCCTTTCTTGTTTTCAGAGCCTTCCGAGTAACCACCCCGCGTGATACATCTGGCACGCGAGGGTCACCAACGATAATTTTTTCCTTTGCCTTTATCGGCCAAACATGGCTGAACCAAGACTTTCTTGTCCACTAGTCCTAATGTGTCGATATGGACAGATTGTCTGTTAATCTTCATTTCTTGAAATCTCAATCAGCCTTCATTTACAGCCGATTGTATTTGTCAACTGAAGACATTACAATCATTAGTGTTATGAAGAGCCATGCCATTTATATTATATGCACCTTTTCAATTTCTCAACCGGAGGGACTGTGTGCAATAATTTAATGTTCCCACTCTTAAGTAGCTCATCAAATATTTATCACACTTAGCAACATTAAATGCAAACTTAACTTTCCCTTTTTGTGTTGAATGCAGGGAGAGTGAGCAGTAGATTTAGCGTTAGCAGGCCAAACAAGCTCAGCGACCTGTAATTTTTTCGGCTTTGCAGGGGCCGATAGGCATTCGTCCTCATGCGTGGGTGATGGCATGCTGCGTTTTTGGTGTGCTGCAGGTGGGGTGAAGTGTGAAGATTATGCCTGACGCACGATACTGAAAGGAAAATGTGCCCTTGGGCCATTTCCATAAGATTTTGGTGATTAAGTGCTCCACACAAAAATGCTTTGAGTGATATTTGTGCCAAAGACTGAAGAAGTGCAAATCAAGATTAAAGGTATGTTTCTAGATTTAGTACATTGTTTTGAAGACTAATGTATTGTGTCTAAGTGCTAGAAACAGGAGAAATCACTTTGGAGATAAGTTGGTTGTGTTCAGCCAAAAGGCTGCTCGGTCTGGGTGCACCGGACTATCCGGTGGTGCACCGGACAGTGTCCGGTGGTGCACTGGACAGTGTCCGATGCGCCAGGACCAGTCCCGGTGAACAGCCTGCTCTCGGGTCTCGACGGTGATGTACGGCTATAAATCACCGGACTGTCTGGTGGTGCACCGGACTGTCCGGTGAGTCGTCTGCGGCGAAGTCGCCGCTCTCGGGAAACAGTCAACAGCGTTCGACTAAAAATCACCGGACTGTCCGGTGGTGCACCAGACTGTCTGGTGAGCCAACGGTCGGCGCGCTAACGGTCGGCCGCGCAATTCGCGCGTGACGCGTGGCCGAGCCAACGGTCGGATGGGGGCACTAGACTGTCCGGTGTGCACCGGACAGTGTCGGTTGCGCCAACGGCTCTAAATCTTCAACGGTCGGCTGCGCCAATTTAGGAAAGCAATCTACACCGGACTGTGAACAGTGCCTGTCCGGTGGTGCACCGGACTGTCCGGTGTGCCACCCAACAGAAGGCAAGAATTGCCTTCCTAGATTGCTTCCAACGGCTCCTAGCTGCCTTGGGGCTATAAAAGGGACCCCTAGGCGCATGGAGGAGTAACACCAAGCATTCTTTGATCATCCCTAAGCACCAAGACTCCATTCTAGCGCATTTGATTCGTTGTGATAGCAATTTGAGCTCCTTCTGAGTCGAGAACTCCGTGTGTGAACTTTGAGCTCAAGTTGTTGGCTAGTGTGCATGTTTGTGCTCTTGCTTTGAGTCTTGTGTGTGTTGCTTTTCCCACCCTTACTTCTGTGCTTCTTTGTGATCATCAAATTGTAAGGGCGAGAGGCTCCAAGTTGTGGAGATTCCTCGCAAACGGGATATAGTGAAACAAAGAGAAACACCATGGTATTCAAGTGGGTCTTTGGACCGCTTGAAAGGGGTTGAGTGCAACCCTCGTCCATTGGGACGCCACAACGTGGAGGTAGACAAGTTTTGTACTTGTCGAACCATGGGATAACTCGCGTGTCTTTTGTGATTGCTTTTCTGTGATACTTGTGTTCACAAGAGCTCGCTATTTAGTCTACTAACTCTTAATCAAGTTTTGTGGCTTTAAGTTTTAAGTTTTTACAGGATCACCTATTCACCCCCCTCTAGGTGCTCTCAATTGGTATCAGAGCCGTTCTCTTCACAAAAGGGACTAATCGCCCGAAGAGATGGATCCTAAGGGAAAGGGGATAGTGATCAACGACAAGGAGAAGGAGTCCTTTCTCAATAAGCCAAAAGACGACAAGCCCACTGACTCGGGCTTGAGTCACAAAAAGAAAGACGGGAAGAAGAAGAGGCGCATCAAGAAGATAGTCTACTACGACAGCGACGAGTCTTCTTCTTCCCAAAGAGACGACGACTACGACGAGAAAGAGAAAACGGTCAACTCAGACTTTTCTTTTGATTATTCTCGTATTCTGCATAATTCGAATGCTCATTTGCTTTCCATTCCTCTTGGTAAACCTCCACACTTTGATGGAGAGGACTACGGATTTTGGAGTCACAAAATGCGTAGTCACTTGTTCTCTCTTCATCCAAGTATATGGGAGATAGTAGAGAATGGAATGCATTTTGATAGTTCGGATAATCCCATGTTTATAAATGAACAAATTCACAAAAATGCACAAGCTACCACTGTTCTATTAGCATCCTTGTGCAGGGAAGAGTACCATAAGGTGAGCGGCTTGGATAACGCCAAGCAGATTTGGGACACCCTCAGGATCTCACATGAGGGAAATGATGTCACCATGCTCACCAAGATGGAGTTGGTGGAGGGCGAACTGGGAAGGTTCACAATGATCAGGGGGAGGAGCCAACCCAAACATACAACAGGCTCAAGACCCTGGTCAACAAAATAAGGAGCTATGGAAGCACGAGATGGACGGACCACGACGTCGTCTGGCTAATGCTAAGGTCCTTCACTGTCCTTGATCCTCATCTTGTAAACTCTATTCGTGAAAATCCTAGGTATACCAAGATGACGCCCGAGGAAATACTTGGGAAGTTTGTAAGCGGGCGAATGATGATCAAGGAGGCGAGATATGTTGATGAGGCGCTAAATGGCCCAATGCCGATCCACGAGCCTCAAACTGTTGCTCTCAAAGCAACAAGTAGCAGGGAGGCGCTACCTAGCAAGGTGGTGCAAGTTGAGGCGGCCGGGCTTAACGAGGAAGAAATGGCCCTCATCATCAAGCGCTTCAAGACGGCGCTAAAAGGAAGAAAGGAGCATCCAAACAAATGCAAAGCGAAGGGGAAACACTCCTACTTTAAATATGGTAAGTATGGTCATTTTATAGCAAATTGTCCCGACAACACTAATGACCAGGAACAAGAGAAAGGCGGGAAGAGGGAAAAGAAAAAGGCCTACAAGAAGGCGAAGGGCGAGGCACACCTCGGCAAAGAGTGGGACTCGGTTTGTTCGTCGTCCGACTCCGACGACGAAGGACTCGCCGCCTCGGCCTTCAACAAGTCGTCGCTCTTCCCCAATGAGCGCCATACTTGTCAAATGGCAAAGGAAAAGAAGGTAATCACTAGAGAAACTCCTAAGTACTCTACTTCTAGTGATGAGGAATCTAGTGATGATGAAATTGATTACACTAGCTTGTTTAAAGGATTAGATAGAGCAAAAGTAGAAAAGATCAATTAATTAATTGATGCTCTAAATGAAAAGGATAAACTTTTAGAAAAGCAAGAGGATCTTTTATATGAAGAGCATGATAAATTTGTAACTGTGCAAAAGTCTCTTGCTTTAGAAGTCAAAAGGAATGAAATGCTTTCATGTGAATTATCTACTTGTCATGAGACTTCGGCTAGCTTAAGAAGTATTAATGATGATTTAAATGCTAAGCTAGAAGTAGCAAATAAATCTAGTTCTTGTGTTGAGCATGTTGTGATTTGCACTAGGTGTAAAGATTTTAATGTTGATGCTTGTAGTGAACATTTAATTTCTATTTCTAAATTAAATGATGAAGTAGCTAGTCTTAATGCCCAACTTAAGACTAGCAAAAATGATTTTGATAAACTAAAATTTGCAAGGGATGCCTACACGGTAGGTAGACATCCCTCAATTAAGGATGGGCTTGGCTTTCAAAGGGAAGCCAAGAACTTAACAAGTCAAAGGGCTCCCATCTCTGCCAAGGACAAAGGGAAGGCCCCTATGACTAATACTGTTCAAAGGAATCATGCTTTCTTGTATCATTATAGGAAATATTCTAGAGATGTTCATTATAATAAGAGTTATAATGCTTTTGACTCTCATGCCATGATTGCTTCAAGTTCAAACTTTAATGGTAGATCTAGGAGGAATTGTGTGTCTCATGCTCCTAAAAAAGTGTATAATGGATCTACCACTATCTTTCATGCTTGCAATGCTAAATTTGTTCTTTCATGTAAAAATGAAAAAGTGATTGCTAAAAAGGTGGGGGCCAAATGCAAGGGAGACAAGACATGCATTTGGGTCCCTAAGGCTATTATAACTAACCTTGTAGGACCCAACAAGAGTTGGGTACCTAAAACCCAAGCCTAATTTGCCTTGCAGGTTTATGCATCCGGGGGCTCAAGCTGGATTATCGACAGCGGATGCACAAACCATATGACCGGGGAGAAGAAGATGTTCGCCTCCTACGTCAAGAACAAAGATTCCCAAGACTCAATCATATTCGGTGACGGGAATCAAGGCAAGGTTAAAGGACTAGGAAAGATAGCTATTTCATCCGAGCATTCCATTTCTAATGTGTTTTTAGTAGAATCGCTCGGGTATAACTTGTTGTCCGTTAGTCAATTATGTAATATGGGTTACAATTGCTTATTTACAAATGTAGATGTGTCTGTCTTTAGAAGGAGTGATGGTTCATTAGCCTTTAAAGGTGTACTAGATGGCAAACTCTATTTAGTTGATTTTTCGAAGGAGGAGGCCGGTCTAGATGCATGCTTAATTGCTAAGACTAGCATGGGCTGGCTGTGGCATCGCCGTCTAGCACATGTTGGGATGAAGAACCTTCACAAACTTCTGAAGGGAGAACATGTGTTAGGTCTAACAAATGTGTATTTCGAAAAAGATAGACCTTGTGCAGCTTGTCAAGCAGGTAAATAGGTGGGAAGCGCTCATCACAACAAGAATGTGATGACTACATCAAGACCTCTGGAGCTACTGCATATGGACCTCTTCGGACCCGTCGCCTACCTTAGCATCGGGGGAAGTAAGTATGGTCTTGTTGTTGTTGATGATTTTTCCTGCTTTACTTGGGTATTCTTTTTGCAGGATAAATCAGAAACCCAAGGGACCCTCAAGCGCTTTCTAAGGCGAGCTCAAAACGAGTTTGAGCTCAAGGTGAAAAAGATTAGAAGCGACAACGGGTCCGAGTTCAAGAACCTGCAAGTGGAGGAGTTTCTTGAGGAGGAAGGAATCAAGCACGAGTTCTCCGCTCCCTACACACCACAACAAAACGGTGTGGTAGAGAGGAAGAACAGGACGCTTATAGACATGGCGAGGACGATGCTTGGAGAATTCAAGACGCCCGAGCGGTTTTGGTCGGAAGCTGTGAACACAACTTGCCACGCCATAAACTGGGTCTACCTCCATCGCCTCCTCAAGAAGACGTTGTACGAGCTTCTAACCGGTAACAAACCCAACGTTTCTTATTTTCGAGTTTTTAGGAGTAAATGCTACATTCTGGTGAAGAAAGGTAGAAATTCAAAATATGCTCCCAAAGCTGTAGAAGGGTTTTTGTTAGGTTATGACTCAAATACAAAGGCATATAGAGTCTTCAACAAATCATCGGGTTTGGTTGAAGTCTCTAGCGACGTTGTATTTGATGAGACTAATGGCTCTCCAAGAGAGCAAGTTGATCTTGATGATGTAGATGAGGATGATGTTCCAACGGACGTTATTCGTACCATGGCGATTGGAGATGTGCGACCACAGGAACACCAAGTGCAAGATCAACCTTCTTCCTCAACAACGGTGCACCCCCCAACTCAAGATGACAAACATGTCCCTCAAGAAGAGGCATGTGATCAAGGGGGAGCACAGGATGTGGAAGATGAGGAGGAAGAAGTACCACGGGCCCCTCCAACTCAAGTTCGAGCGATGATTCAAAGGAATCATCCCGTCGACCAGATATTGGGTGACATTAGCAAGGGAGTAACTACTCCCTCTAGATTAGCTAATTTTTGTGAGCATTACTCTTTTGTCTCTTCTATTGAGCCTTTCAGGGTAGAAGAGGCCTTGCTAGATCCGGACTGGGTGCTGGCCATGCAGGAAGAGCTCAATAACTTCAAGCGAAATGAAGTTTGGACACTGGTGCCACGTCCCAAGCAAAACGTTGTGGGAACCAAGTGGGTGTTCCACAACAAACAGGACGAGCATGGGATGGTGACAAGGAACAAGGCTCGACTTGTGGCAAAAGGTTATGCCCAAGTCGCAGGTTTGGACTTTGAGGAGACTTTTGCTCCTGTGGCTAGGCTAGAGTCGATTTGTATTTTGTTAGCCTATGCCGCTCACCATTCTTTCAGGTTGTTTCAAATGGACGTGAATAGCGCTTTCCTCAACGGGCCAATCAAGGAGGAGGTGTACGTGGAGCAACCCCCTGGCTTTGAGGATGAACGGTACCCCGACCACGTGTGTAAGCTCTCTAAGGCGCTCTATGGACTTAAGCAAGCCCCAAGAGCATGGTATGAATGCCTTAGAGACTTTTTAATTGCTAATGCTTTCAAGGTTGGGAAAGCCGATCCAACTCTTTTCACTAAGACTTGTGATGGTGATCTATTTGTGTGCCAAATTTATGTCGATGACATAATATTTGGTTCTACTAACCAAAAGTCTTGTGAAGAGTTTAGCATGGTGATGACTCAGAAATTTGAGATGTCGATGATGGGCGGGTTGAACTACTTCCTTGGGTTCCAAGTGAAGCAACTCAAGGACGGCACCTTCATCTCTCAAAAGAAGTACACGCAAGACTTGCTCAAGCGGTTTGGGATGAAGGACGCCAAGCCCGCAAAGACTCCAATGGGAACCGACGGACATGTCGACCTCAACAAAGGAGGTAAGTCCGTTGATCAAAAGGCATACCGGTCTATGATAGGGTCTTTACTTTATTTATGTGCTAGTAGACCGGATATTATGCTTAGCGTATGCATGTGTGCTAGATTTCAATCCGACCCAAGGGAGTGTCACCTTGTGGCCGTTAAGCGAATTCTTAGATATTTAGTTGCTACGCCTTGCTTCAGGATCTGGTATCCAAAGGGGTCTACCTTTGACTTAATTGGATATTCAGACTCCGATTATGCTGGATGTAAGGTCGATAGGAAGAGTACATCAGGGACGTGCCAATTCCGAGGAAGGTCCCTGGTGTCTTAGAGTTCTAAGAAACAAACCTCCGTTGCCCTATCCACCGCTGAGGCCGAGTACGTTGCCGCAGGACAGTGTTGCGCGCAACTACTTTGGATGAGGCAAACCCTCCGGGACTTTGGCTACAATCTAAGAAAAGTCCCACTCCTATGTGACAATGAGAGTGCAATCCGCATGGCGGACAATCCTGTTGAACACAGCCGCACAAAGCACATAGACATCCGGCATCACTTTTTGAGAGACCACCAGCAAAAGGGAGATATCGAAGTGTTCTATGTTAGCACCAAGAACCAGCTAGCCAATATCTTTACCAAGCCTTTAGATGAGAAGACCTTTTGCAGGCTGCGTAGTGAGCTAAATGTCTTATATTCACGTAACTTGGATTGATATAGAGCATATATGTGTTTTATGCCTTTGATCATGTTCCTTTATGCATTTTATTGCTTATTTACGGTGCTCAAGTTGTGCAAGGGATCCCCGGACCTCACAAGTCCATGTGTGAATGATGCACATACTTAGGGGGAGAAATGCCACAACTTGACCCTTTGAAACTAACCATGTGCTTGAGTTTTCTTTTTAGTCTCAAAGGTGGATTGAAAGGGAAAAGGTGAACTTGGACCATGCAAGACTTCCACTGCACTCTGATGAGAGGGTAATTTACTCCAAGTTCATCTCCGTGCTCATATTGCCTTTTACTCTTAATTGAAGATTTTGGTGAGGCAATGGGGTTTAAGGGCCAATAATGATCCCGTTTTGGTGCTTAATGCCAAAGGGGGAGAAATTAAGGCCAAAGCAAGAAATGGATCAGCTACCACTTGAGAATTTTGAAAATAGTAGAGTTAGAGCTTTTGTTTTGTCAAAATACTCTTATTGTCTCTTATTGTCAAAAGTTGGTCTCTTGTGGGGAGAATGTTTGATTATGGGAAAAAGGGGGAGTTTTTGAATCTTTGATCAATCTCTCTTGGAATACCTCTCTCTATGCCTCAACAAGTGAATTTGACTTAGAGATAGGAATTTGAGTTTGATTTGCAAAAACAAACCAAGTGGTGGCAAAGAATGATCCAAATATGCCAAATTTGAATCAAAAACAAATTTTTGTTCTCATTTGCATTAATGTTGTACTTCTTTAGTTGCTTTTTGTTGTGTTGGCATAAATCACCAAAAAGGGGGAGATTGAACGGAAAATGTGCCCTTGGGCCATTTCCATAAGATTTTGGTGATTAAGTGCTCCACACAAAAATGCTTTGAGTGATATTTGTGCCAAAGACTCAAGAAGTGCAAATCAAGATTAAAGGTATGTTTCTAGACTTAGTACATTGTTTTGAAGACTAATGTATTGTGTCTAAGTGCTAGAAACAGGAGAAATCACTTTAGAGATAAGTTGGATGTGTTCAGCCAAAAGGCTGCTCGGTCTGGGTGCACCGGACTGTCCGGTGGTGCACCGGACAGTGTCCGGTGCGCTAGGACCAGTCCCGGTGAACAGCCTGCTCTCGGGTCTCGACGATGGCGTACGGCTATAAATCACCGGACTGTCCAGTGGTGCACCGGACTGTCCGGTGAGTCGTCTGCGGCAAAGTCGCCGCTCTCGGGAAACAGTCAACAGCGTTCGGCTAAAAATCACCGGACTGTCCGGTGGTGCACCGGACTATCCGGTGAGCCAACGGTCGGCGCGCCAATGGTCGGTCGCTCAATCCGCGTGTGACGCGTGGCCGAGCCAACGGTCGGATGGGGGCACCGGACTGTCCGGTGTGCACCGGACAGTGTCCGGTGCGCCAACGGCTCCAAATCTTCAACGGTCGGCTCGCCAATTTAGGAAAGCAATCTGCACCGGACTGTGAACAGTGCCTGTCCGGTGGTGCACCGGACTGTCCGGTGCGCCACCCGACAGAAGGCAAGAATTGCCTTCCTGGATTGCTTCCAACGGCTCCTAGCTGCCTTGGGGCTATAAAAGGGTCCCCTAGGCACATGGAGGAGTAACATCAAGCATTCTTTGATCATCCCTAAGCACCAAGACTCCATTCTAGCGCATTTGATTCGTTGTGATAGCAATTTGAGCTCCTTCTGAGTCGAGAACTCCGTGTGTGAACTTTGAGCTCAAGTTGTTGGCTAGTGTGCGTGTTTGTGCTCTTGCTTTGAGTCTTGTGTGTTTTGCTTTTCCCACCTTTACTTCTGTGCTTCTTTGTGATCATCAAATTGTAAGGGCGAGAGGCTCCAAGTTATGGAGATTCCTCGCAAATGGGATATAGTGAAACAAAGAGAAACACCGTGGTATTCAAGTGGGTCTTTGGACCGCTTGAAAGGGGTTGAGTGCAACCCTCGTCCATTGGGATGCCACAACGTGGAGGTAGACAAGTTTTGTACTTGTCGAACCACGGGATAACTCGCGTGTCTTTTGTGATTGCTTTTCTGTGATACTTGTGTTCACAAGAGCTCGCTATTTAGTCTACTAACTCTTAATCAAGTTTTGTGGCTTTAAGTTTTAAGTTTTTACAGGATCACCTATTCACCCCCCTCTAGGTGCTCTCAGATACCTATCCTATGTGTGCACACCTAGACGGTCCAACCTTGGTGATCGGATAGTCCGCGAAGGGACCGAACGGTCTGGTATTGTATCCGGACCGTCCGGTCGTGTAGGGATCTAATCTGATAGGTCTAATTTAATAGATCTAAGCTAATGGATAAGATTTGATATATCTTATTTTTCTTCCCCAGCGGAGTCGCCAAAAAAGTGTGTTGGCGCCTTTATTGACCAAACACTAACGATCTCTAGGTCACCCTCATAGTGAGTTTGGACCTTGGGGAGCTAGATAGTAAATAAGATATGAGACAAATATCGCTATCTCGAATGCGTTCTTGAAAGGAAACCTTAGAACCAAGGGGATGCTTACTTGTTGTATCTAAGATGGTTATCATGAAGGTGGGACACCACCTCTATGATGGACACCACCTATTTGGGACCAAACAACAACGAACCCTAGGGCCTTCTTGTAATGAGCAATACATTGAGTTTAGCTCTACGAGGTGGACGGCACGGTGGTCCATGACTGGTCACCAGGTGTAACACCCTGAATTTGGGGGTATAAAATTTCTTTTCTAATATCCACCAAATTCAGGTGTTACCCTCTTTTCCCTAGCCTATTCTTTTTCTTTCCCAAATAATGGAGGAATATTTTTCTTTTTATGTAAGTGTTGGATGTATAAATGAAACTCTAAAAGGGGTTTTGATTGTTGCATCACGCTGAGGTATACATTTTCTTTTGGATGATGCTTGTGTTTTGAAGTGCATTCATAAATTCAAATAGTAAAAAAAAGAAATAAAAAGGAAACCAGCCCAACTGTTCCCTTCCCGCTCGCTCGGCCCTGCTGCGCCCCCCCCCCCCCCCCGCCTAGCCTGTTCGGCAGCCGCAGGCCAGCGCCCCCCTCGGCCCAGCAGCGCCAGCGGGCCAGCCGCGCTGCCCCCTCCCCCCAGCCCACCCGCGCAGCCGCACCGCGCGGCCCAGTAGGCGCGCAGCTCCCGCACCCCCGCCTCTGCCCTAGCGCGCGCTCCCAGCCACCATTTCGCGTCGCCGCCATGCTCGCCCGGCTGCGCGACGCGCGTGCTCACCCAGCCATCTGCGCAACCGCTCGCCCAGCCGCTCTGTTCCCCGCGCCCAGCAGCCGCGCTCGACCGCCGCCCTCCAACAGCGCGCGGGCGCGCTCTTCCCCCAGCCGCCGCCGCCCAGCCGCGGGGCCCACCTGTCATTTGGTGAGGTGCGGCTCTGCGCATCTTCCCCACTGCTCCCACGTTCCTTCCCGGCGTGCAGGAAGCCGCCCACGCCGTTGCACGGTTGGTGGGGCCCACTGGTGCCCCGCTTCTTCCTCGTCCACCTGCCCACGTCGCCCCAAAACAAAAACCGCCGCCGCTTGCCCAGCCCCGCGCCCCACGTCTCCCCAGCCCGCGCGCAGGGACGTCCGCGCTCGCCCGCGCCGTCACCTGCGCACATACGCCGCGCCCATGCCTTCCCCGCGTCCATGTCTCCCTCCCCTGCACTGTTACACGCATCTGGTCGAGCTCTTGTGCACGTGTGCAGCCCACTCGTCGCGCTCCGTCGGAACCGTTGCGCACTTGCGGAGCAAACCCCGGAGCCTCGCGGTGTCCGCGCTTCATTCTCGCCGACGTCGCACCGAAGCTCCACTAGACCGCTCGCCGTTCTTGTCTGCGTGGGGTTCGCCGCGACATCGGCTTGCCACGCCACCGTCGAGCCGCTGCGCAGCCTCGCCGCCGTGCTACCGTAGCCGCCGGTGAGCATCGCCCATGACCAATATGTGATTATTCTGATTGAAATGCTTTCGAATTAATATGCTTAATGTAAACGTGACATTTATTTAGTAATTCCCGCGTATTGTTGCGTGCTGTTCGTGCGCACCGGTTTCGCGTCGTGCGCTTTATTGTTCTTCCTCGAGCAAAGTCGATTATGTGGATTAATTAATTATATAATGAACCGACAAATATTAGGGTAACAAAGTAATTAGGGATAAGTGGTAAATTTATTGGGAGATGATAGATGTTTGTTAATGCGACTTAGTCGAAGTAGCACAACATAATTGTTATTCACTTAACATGACTATAGTTTGTCAAAACCCATGTAAGCGATGTCCCCAAAATCGCGTGCTTGTAGCGCGCTCATTGTATCGTGTGCAGCGCATCGTCAGGGTTCCGACGACATCCGTCTACCCCCTAGACGATGTTCGTCTACCCCAAGACGACTCCCGTCTACAACCCCCCCCCCCCCCGTCTACCCCCAGGCGCATGCGCGCGTTCGCGCCATTCGCACGTATCGTTGTTGCCTTTCGCGTGCGTGGTCTGTGCGCGTCGTCACCGTCCGTTCGCGCTACGTCGTGCACGCGATCCACACACATTAGCTAATCATTTCGCTTTAATCGTCCATAATTAGTAATAAGATCTTGTTAATCGTTGACTGATTGTTAATTCAAGTTATCTAAAATGTTCTACGTAAATAAATTATATTAACTAAAAATCAACTTAGAAATATAGTTTTGAACGTCTAATTATAATCTGGTGATAGTCGCATGCTGTCTACGCGCTGTTTGCACGTGTGGCGCTCGCCGTTGCCGTGTTGTTCGTGCGTATAGTTCATGCGTCATTCTCGTGTTGGCGCTCGTGTCGTCGCGCGTTGTTCGCGCGCTGCGTTTTGCAAGTGGTTACGTGCTGATCCGCGTGTAGTTCGCGCTCGTCGCCTCGCTGTTTCGCGTGGTCGCGCGTGTTATTAAATCCGTTTCGACCCATTTGTGTTGCGTTAGCTTTATTATAACTTCATCTACACGTTAAAAATATTATTCACCACGTCATATGTTTTAAGTAATTAAGTAAGCATTTGTTTAATCAATGTTAATTAATTTAGCTTGCTAGGTAAACCCAGTTACAGTTTTTAACTATTGCTTTTCACAAATATAAATGTTGACATGATTTATACTAACTTAAATGCTTGTAGTTCGATACATATCTAGTATGAGCACGGTATACGTTAGTGATTCTCGCGTGGCACGCACGCTGTCCGCGTGCTTCGTCGCCATCCGATTCGCGTTCTGCCGCGCGTGCTGGTTCGCGCGTCGTTCACGCTAGACGTGCGCACTGCTTCATGTGTCGTCAGCGTGCTATGTCGCGCGTGTCCGCGCGTCGTTCCACACGCTGTCGTGCTGTTTCGCGCGTCGTAAACTCGTCTCGCTTAGAATCTCTCGTGCTAATTTTATTACTTATTTATTTGACAGTTGTTAGTGTGGCAGATTAATCAAAACTAAATAGCAGCTATAATTTATGTTTGATAACGTCGAATTAAATGTTATAGATATACTGGTTTAGCGTAAACGCGATACCTTCTCGACCGTCGCATTTCTTTTTCCTCGTGTGACCGTAGTAACACGTTCCTTTTCGTCTTGCATGTTTTATTACATTTTATCTTGTAAGGTGTAATGTTCTTATACGTATATATGTTTGTTTGTTTGTTCCTATTTGTATTCGCTTCGTGTTGCGATTAGATCGTGATTCGTTTCCGAGCTTCGAGGGATCGAAGATCAAGAGTTGGCGACCAAGTGATCCGGTTCTTCGAGTTCTATGAGGCTGAAGATCCTGAGCATCTGTTTGGTGAAGGCAAGTGTCCTCTGACCTATTATGTCCCATTTACTTTATAATACACTGTCTCGCATACTATGAACAACCTAAGGATTTACTAGCTTTCTATTTACCTGGTCCTTGATTTACCTTTTGGGTTACTATGGTTAGCTATATGCTAGCGCTTTACTTTAATCAATGAACATGATCAGATACAATGATGATACTATGATTTTATTCTGGATATGGTGATATACTTGTGGCATTTAGGGGACTCGGGCTGTTTCCCGAGTACCTCTCCGTAAGGACCTGTTCGTTGAGAGACCACCCGGGATAACAATGCAACCATGAGGGTGAAATGGGATGCCCTTAGCTAATTAATTAGAGGAACTAGAGGTGTAGTTGCTTCGCCGTCGTACCGTCAATGGGGTCCAGGCATAGTGCTCGCTCTGCTGAGGCTGAGTGCCGAGGTTCTTTCGTTTTGCTTTTGTTAGTCACCCTCCTGCGGGGAGGGGTACTGTGTTTATCAAACTGGAGAAACCTAACGGGCGGCTATGACCTCTAGGGAATCTTTGTAAAAGCTACGTAGTGATACCCTGCCGGACCACCTAGGAAATGATCAATGGGGAGTCATGATCCCCGGGCAAAACGGGAATCACGGCTCATGGGTAAAGTGTGCGACCTCTGTAGAGGGTAAGGAAACTGATATATCAGCCGTGCTCACGGTTATGAGCGGCCTTGGGATCCTCTTTGATTAGAGATACAGATGGTTCGAGATACAATGGTTTTTTTTATTATTTCGGTCCGATGATGATAATGAGGTTTCCTCGATGAGGAAATGGTTCACGGGTTGGTTATATGATAAAACTTGGCTTCCACTTATAATAAATACCTGACCAACTAAAAGCAATCTGCTTTGACCTTAACCCCACATAAAGCTAGTCCACCTCAGCCAAACGGGACATTTGCTGAGTACGTTGATGTGTACTCACCCTTGCTTTCACAAAACACCAGGTTGCCCTTGGTGCAATCTATGCTCAAGTAAAGAAGAAGGCGTCGAGGCGGATCTCCAGGAGTTCCAGAACTTCGACGAGTTCGAGGATTAGGCTAGCGACCTCCTCCAGTCAGCTGCCTGTGGTGGGTTGTTTACGTTGGCTACGTTTCGATTCTGTGTACTTTGATTTATATCATGTAAATGACTCTAGTCTGTAATATTATTACTTACTCTTTATTGTAATTCGAAGCATTGTGCTATGATGAGTCATTTATGTAATCGCCGTGTACGTGAATTACTGATCCTGGCACGTACATGGTTCGCATTCGGTTTACCTTCAAAATCGGGTGTAACATAAGTGGTATCAAAGCCAGGTTGACTGTAGGACCGCTAGCGTAGAGTAGCATTGGCCGTTTTAAGGACTTATTGATTATTACTTCACCCCAGCCTTGATTTTGATTCAAAATATTAGTCACCTCGACTAATTCTATGTTGTGCTCCTATATGCCCCCTTGCCAAAATTATTTTATTCTAGTATGGTATATACTTCTCTCAATCTATTAGATCTGATCGCACTCGTGTGCTTGCGACATCTTTGTAGATGCCCCCTGACCATAACCTTCTTGTCTTTTTGGGATTCTTTCGTCTTTCATCATTAAATTGCTACCATATGGCAAACTCTAGTTCTTTGGTATTGACATGCTTGTATCCCTTTAATACTCTTGTTTCGAATACTTGCCTCTAAATTCCTATTACCTACTTAGACATTTCAGTTTATATGTCCATGATCTTTCTGTCTTTTGAGACCCTTTCCTCTTCTGTTGTTAAGTCGCTATCGTTCAGTAATTTCTTGTATCTTGGTATTGGTATGCTCATCTCCTTGAAATCTCTCATACTCTCATTTTTTATGCTTACCTTTATATCCAAGGTCCATTTAAGATATTTCATTCTACATGATCTTGACCACCCTTGTTTCTTAATGACCCATGAGCGGCCATTTTATTTTGCACATCCTTGGAGATCTCGTTAATTCCTTGTCACTTCCTTTGGTAATGAATTTTTACTCCAATTCTTCTGTTGGAACCCTACCTATCTTACCCTTGATTGTTTTCCCCACTTCGCCACTTTGTGAGTCAGGTCTCAACTCTATGCTTTGTTATGCTTTTTGTTATTATCACTGTCACCTTTGACATCTCTATATCTTACATTGAGGTTTATCTTATACTTGCCCTTTAAAATCTCCTCTCTCCCATCTCAACCTGAGAGTTGTATGTTTTACCTATTTTTCTCTAGGATGTATCATCTTCTTTGTCACTTGCGAGTTTTTAACTCCGTCCTTTGCCTACTTTTGTTTGTTATTATCTTTACCTTTCTCATCCCTCGATCTTACCTTGGTGATTACAATATGTCTGTTATTGAAAATCTCCAATCTCCTATCCCAATCTGAGAGCGGTGTTTTACTTATCTTACCCTTGGCAATATCCTCTTCTTTACCGTGTGTAAGCCTTGACATAACTCCATTCTTTGTTGTAATCGTGCCACTGGCTCTCCAATGCCCTCATCTTTTCTCTCATACCCTTGTCTGTTATCGCCTTTGACCCTTGTGTTATAGATGTCTTCTACCTAAATGCTTACCTTGAACTTATCCTTTAAAAGCCTTCCCTTTCTTTCGACCAAGTTTGAGAGCTGTGAGCTACCTATCTCTTCCTTGGTTTCTTTTCACTTCATGTCGCCTTACAAGTTGTCTTAATTCCATCTTTTGCTGTGTTTTTATTTGCTATCACCATCACCTTATCGTCCATCGATCTTGCCTTGATACTCATCTTTATTAATACTCTTCAAAAATCTCCTCTCTTCCACCTCAATTTGAGAGCGACAATTTACCTATCTGGCCCTTGGACGTACCCTCTCCTTTTCCATTTGAAGGTTCGGTCTTAACTCCATCCTTTATGGTACTTATATCCTTTGTCTTATGCCCATTTACTTCCCCTCCTACATCTTTGTCTGTTATCACCTTTAAACCCTCGTGATATCTATGCTCTTGCCCTCATGCTTACCTTGAACCTACCCTTTGAAGCCTCCTCTTTTCCATCTCTGTTCGGGGATAATGCCTTATCTAGCTCATCATTGACTACTCCCTCTTCTTTGACACCTTGCAAGTTTTGTCTAGAATACATCCTTTGTTGTGTGTTTATCCGTTATCACCTTAACCCTTGTCATCCCTCGATCTTCACCTTGATGCTTATCATGTACCCATATTTTAAAACTTCCTCTCCCATTTTAGTTTGAGAGTGTTGTCTTACCCATCCCGCTCTCGGTCGTTTCCTTTTCCTCTATCGCGCTGCTAGTCGTAGCTTTCGTTTGATATCCCCCTTACCCTTGTAATCACTAGATCTTGCCTCGATGCTTATGTTAGGTCTGCTTTTTGGAATCTCCCCTTTTCCATCTCAACTCGAGAGTGGTGTTCTACCCATTATGCCCTTGGTTGTATCCTTCTCCTAGTCGCTTGTAATCCTTGCTTTAACTCCATCCCTTATTGTGCTCATGCCCCTATCCCGCATGTCTTATTATTCCCCTTGCCTTTCGATGGCCTTAGAATAGTTTCCCCTTGGTAAGGAAAGACCACCATTTAACTAAAAGTTACGTATAGCAACGAGATGTTTGTTGTTGTATGCTTGGGCTGTTTGTCTTTGTATTATGACTGATTTGCTTCTTTGTGATGAATGTTGATGTGTTGTGGCCCTTGGTCCGCAATGACATCATTTTACTAGATGATTGCCATAGAGTAAGGTAGTTGGGTGCTCTCCCTTTTCTCTCTTTAATCCATCTATGCTTACCTTTTCTATCTATATCCTTCCCTCTGGCACCTGTCCAGTTGGCATCCTATTCTCTTAATCAGTCAAGATCAGGGTCGTCATCATCATCACCAAATGCATATCAATGCTCCTGTTAAGGGGGTTAGCCGCTAACCCCAATGAAGACAATGCGATCAACATCAACCAACAAGATCAAACTGACGCAGCGGAAATGTGTGTGGGTCCTAGCCCACAGGTCCAGGAGATCCTCAAGAATTGCATCAATCGGTCTCAAGCATCTGATGGTCAAAGCAACCAATCCACAAGTCAAGTCAGCGGAGTCAAAGTTGGGTTAGAAGAAGCTATGAAAGACCGATGAACCAATCTCATTTTCTTGCTAGCCTCTTCTTGAATCTCGAGGGCGAGATTCCTGTTAAGGGGGTTAGATTTGTAACACCCTGAATTTGGGGGTATAAAATTTCTTTTCTAATATCCACCAAATTCAGGTGTTACCCTCTTTTCCCTAGCCTATTCTTTTTCTTTCCCAAATAATGGAGGAATATTTTTCTTTTTATGTAAGTGTTGGATGTATAAATGAAACTCTAAAAGGGGTTTTGATTGTTGCATCACGCTGAGGTATACATTTTCTTTTGGATGATGCTTGTGTTTTGAAGTGCATTCATAAATTCAAATAGTAAAAAAAAGAAATAAAAAGGAAACCAGCCTAACTGTTCCCTTCCCGCTCGCTCGGCCCTGCTGCGCCCCCCCCCCCCCCCCGCCTAGCCTGTTCGGCAGCCGCAGGCCAGCGCCCCCCTCGGCCCAGCAGCGCCAGCGGGCCAGCCGCGCTGCCCCCTCCCCCCAGCCCACCAGCGCAGCCGCACCGCGCGGCCCAGTAGGCGCGCAGCTCCCGCACCCCCGCCTCTGCCCTAGCGCTCGCTCCCAGCCACCATTTCGCGTCGCCGCCATGCTCGCCCGGCTGCGCGACGCGCGTGCTCACCCAGCCATCTGCGCAAACCGCTCGCCCAGCCGCTCTGTTCCCCGCGCCCAGCAGCCGCGCTCGGCCGCCGCCCTCCAACAGCGCGCGGGCGCGCTCTTCCCCCAGCCGCCGCCGCCCAGCCGTGGGGCCCACCTGTCATTTGGTGAGGTGCGGCTCTGCGCATCTTCCCCACTGCTCCCACGTTCCTTCCCGGCGTGCAGGAAGCCGCCCACGCCGTTGCACGGTTGGTGGGGCCCACTGGTGCCCCGCTTCTTCCTCGTCTACCTGCCCACGTCGCCCCAAAACAAAAACCGCCGCCGCTTGCCCAGCCCCACGCCCCACGTCTCCCCAGCCCGCGCGCAGGGACGTCCGCGCTCGCCCGCGCCGTCACCTGCGCACACGCCGCGCCCATGCCTTCCCCGCGTCCATGTCTCCCTCCCCTTCACTGTTACACGCATCTGGTCGAGCTCTTGTGCACGTGTGCAGCCCACTCGTCGCGCTCCGTCGGAACCGTTGCACACTTGCGGAGCAAACCCTGGAGCCTCGCGGTGTCCGCACTTCATTCTCGCCGACGTCGCACCGAAGCTCCACCAGACCGCTCGCCGTTCTTGTCTGCGTGGGGTTCGCCGCGACATCGGCTTGCCACGCCACCGTCGAGCCGCTGCGCAGCCTCGCCGCCGTGCTACCCTAGCCGCCGGTGAGCATCACCCATGACCAATATGTGATTATTCTGATTGTAATGCTTTCGAATTAATATGCTTAATGTAAACGTGACATTTATTTAGTAATTCCCGCGTATTGTTGCGTGCTGTTCGTGCGCACCAGTTTCGCGTCGTGCGCTTTATTGTTCTTCCTCGCGCAAAGTCGATTATTGTCGGGGACCATAATTAGGGGTACCCTCAAGACGCCTAATTCTCAGCTGGTAACCCCCATCAGCATAAAGCTGCAGAGGCCTGATGGGTGCGATTAAGTCAGGGATCAGTCCATACGAGCGACTTGATCACGCCTCGCCCGAGCCTAGCCTCGGGCAAGAGCAGCCGACCCTGAGGTGTTTCCGTCTCGCCCGAGGCCCCCTTTTTTACGGCAGACGCATCTCCGGCTCGCCCAAGGCCTTGCCTTCGTTAAGAAGCAACCCTGACTAAATTGCCGCGCCGACCGACCGAGTCACAGGGGCATTTAACGCAAAGAGTGAGACTGACGGGCGGCCAGGCCTCGCCAAAGGCGCCATGGGAAGCTCCGCCCGACCAAGGGCTCGGACTCGGGCTAAGGCCCCGGAAGACGGCGAACTCCGCTCCGCCCGACCCAGGGCTCGGACTCGGGCTAAGGCCCCGGAAGACGGCGAACTCCGCTCCGCCCGACCCAGGGCTCGGACTCGGGATAAGGCCCCGGAAGACGGCGAACTCCGCTCCGCCCGACCCAGGGCTCGGACTCGGGCTGAGGCCCCGGAAGACGGCGAACTCCGCTCCGCCCGACCCAGGGCTCGGACCCGGGCTAAGGCCCCGGAAGACGGCGAACTCCGCTCCGCCCGACCCAGGGCTCGGACTCGGGCTAAGGCCCCGGAAGACGGCGAACTCCGCTCCGCCCGACCCAGGGCTCGGACTCGGGCTAGGCCCCGGAAGACGGCGAACTCTGCTCCGCCCGACCCAGGGCTCAGACTCGGGCTAAGGCCCCGGAAGACGACGAACTCCGCTTCGCCCGACCCAGGGCTCGGACTCCGCCCTGGCCTCTGCCGAACGACCTCCGCCTCGCCCGACCCAGGAGCTCGGGCTCGGCCTCGGCCATGGAAGACAGACTCGACCTCAGCCTCGGAGGAGCCTCCACGTCGCCCGACCTAGGGCACAAGACCGCCACGTCGACAGGAAGCGCCATCATCACCCTACCCCGAGCTGACTTGGGCCGCAGAGAACAAGACCGACGTCCCATCTGGCTAGCTCCGCCAGATAGGCAATGATGGCGCCCCGCTAGACCATGACGACGACGGCCCTCAGCTCCCTTACGGAAGTAGGGGGACGTCAGCAAGGACCCAACAGCTCCGACAGCTGTCCCTCCGCCAGGCTCCGTTGCTCCACCGACAGCCACGACACCACACCAGCTGGGTGCCAAGATCTCTCCAGCTGCCACCTTGGCATGTACTTAGGGCGCTAGCTCTCCCCCGCTAGACACGTAGCACTCGGCTACACCCCCATTGTATACCTGGATCCTCTCCTTGCGCCTATAAAAGGAAGGACCAGGGCCTTCTTAGAAAAAGGTTGGCCTCGCGGGAACGAGGGCAGGGGCAGGCGCTCTCTTGGGGCCGCTCGCTCCCTCACCCGCGCGGACGCTTGTAACCCCCTACTGCAAGCGCACCCGACCTGGGCGCGGGACGAACACGAAGGCCGCGGGACCTCCGCCTCCCTCACGACCCGGCTCCGGCCACCTCGCTCTTCCCCCTTCGCGCTCGCCCACGCGCTCGACCCATCTGGGCTGGGGCACGCGGCACACTCACTCGTCGGCTCGGGGACCCCCCGGTCTCGAAACGCCGACAGTTGGCGTGCCAGGTAGGGGCCTGCTGCGTGTTGACGAGCAGTTTCCCGTCAAGCTCTAGATGGGCAGTCTCCAACGACCTCTTCAACCCGGGACGGTGCTCCGTTTTGGGAGCCTCGAGTTCATGTCTTTCGACGGCAGCTACGACATGATACTCCTTCCACCGCCGCGCGACGGCGACAATGGTGGCCGACAGCCCGCTCGCCGGCGGCGGAATCGACGACGTCTTTCCCGCGTGGGGGAAGGACAACTTTCGAGCTCGCCCCATCCTCTCCCTCGCCATCGGAGGAGGAGACGGGGCAACCAGGGCCGAGCGGGAGGCTGCGCTCCGTCGACTATCGAGCAAGTGGACGATGCTAGCACGCTCACGGAGGGCCTGCAGGACGTCGCCCTCGTACCCAGGACGACGGCGCGATCAGCCCCCGAGGTGACTTCGTCGCCCCTCGTCGACCAAAAGGTACCAACTGCTTCCCATCTTTCGTCATTTCGACTCGACCTCAACCCGCCTAGCAACCTCGCTCTGGCGGCCGCTCACGTTGAGGCGAGTGCAACCTCTCTAGGGTTTCGTGCGCGGTCGCCTTGGGACCGATTGACGGGCGTCTCGACCTACGGGCCCTCTGGGTCCGAGGAAGATGACGACCCTAGCATCTGCTGGGATTTCTCTGGATCTGGCAACCCTAGTGCCATGCGGGACTTCATGACCGCATGCAACCACTGCCTCTCCGACTGTTCCGACGGCAGCCGCAGCCTTGACGACAAGGACTGCGGCCCGAGCCGCGAATGTTTCCACGTCGAGCTAGGGGATCCCTCCGGAGGCAGCTGTCTCGGCATGCCGGAGGATGGTGATCTCCCTAGGCCGGTGCCTCGCGTCGACATCCCGCGGGAGCTAGCTGTGGTCCCCGTTCCGGCGGGGGGTCACGACCCACAGCTCGAGCAAGTCCGCGGGGCGCAGGCCGGGCTCGATGAGGGAGCAGGAGCGCTCGAGGCGATCCGCCGGGACGTCGGGCAGGTATGGGCGGGCCAGCCCCCGGCCGGAGAAATACGTCACCTGCCCCAGGGTCTCCAGCACCGCATCGCCAACGATGCCAGGGACAGGCCGCCACCCGCATCCGGTGGAACCGGCCAGGACCTGGCAGCCGCAGCGATGCTCCTCCGTGCGATGCCGGAGTCATCAACCACCGAGGGTCGGCGAATCCAGGGAGAGCTCAAGCATCTCCTGGAAGGCGCTGCGGCCCGGCGGGCCGAGAGCTCTGCCTCCCGAAGGCAGGGATACCCCTCGGAACCTCGTGCCGCGACTTCCCGACTCATGCGGGAAGCCTCGGTCTACACCGGGCGCACGCGCAACACCGCGCCTGCGGCCCCGGGCCACCTCGGCGACGAGCACCCTCCTCGCGATCGTCGGGCCCGCCTCGACGAAAGGGTGCGCCGAGGCTATCACCCCAGGCGTGGGGGACGCTACGACAGCGGGGAGGATCGGAGTCCCTCGCCCGAACCACCCGGTCCGTAGGTCTTCAGCCGAGCCATTCGGCGGGCGCCATTCCCGACCCGATTCCGACCCCCGACTACTATCACAAAGTACTCGGGGGAAACAAGATCGGAATTGTGGCTCGCGGACTACCGCCTGGCCTGTCGACTGGGTGGAACGGACGACGACAACCTCATCATCCGCAACCTCCCCCTGTTCCTCTCCGACACTGCTCGCGCTTGGTTGGAGCACCTGCCTCCGGGGCAGATTTCCAACTGGGAGGATTTGGTCCAAGCTTTCGCCGGCAACTTCCAGGGCACGTACGTGCGCCCCGAGAATTCCTGGGACCTCCGGAGCTGCCGACAACAGCCGGGATAGTCTCTTCGGGACTACATTCGGCGATTCTCGAAGCAGCGCACCGAGCTGCCCAACATCACCGACTCCGATGTCATCGGCGCGTTCCTTGCCGGCACCACCTGTCGTGACCTGGTGAGCAAGTTGGGTCGCAAGACCCCCACCAGGGCGTGCGAGCTGATGGACATCGCCACCAAGTTCGCCTCTGGCCAGGAGGCGGTCGAGGCCATCTTCTGAAAAGACAAGCAGCCCTAGGGCCGCCCGTCGGAAGATGCTCCCGAGGCGTCTACTCCGCGCGGCGCCAAGAAGAAAGGCAGGCGGAAGTCGCAAGCGAAACGCGACGCCGCCGACGCAGACCTTGTCGCCGCCTCCGAGTACAAGAACCCTCGGAAGCCCCCCGGAGGTGCCAACCTCTTCGACAAGATGCTCAAGGAGACGTGCCCTTACCATCAGGGGCCCGTCAAGCATACCCTCGAGGAATGCGTCATGCTTCGGCGCCACTTCCACAAGGCCGGGCCACCCGCAGAGGGTGGCAGGGCCCGCGACGACGACAAAAAGGAAGATCACCAAGCAGGAGGGTTCCCCGAGGTCCGCGACTGCTTCATGATCTGCGGAGGGCATGCGGCGAATGCCTCGGCTCGGCATCGCAAGCGAGAGAGATGGGAGGTCTGCTCGGTGAAGGTGGCGGCACCAGTCTACCTAGACTGGTCCGACAAGCCCATCACCTTCGACCAAGATGACCATCCCGACCACGTGCCGAGCCCGGGGAAGTACCCGCTCGTCGTCGATCCCATCATCGGCGACGTTAGGCTCACCAAGGTCCTGATGGATGGGGGCAGCTGCCTCAATATCATCTACGCCGAGACCCTCAAGCTCCTGCGCGTCGATCTGTCCTCTGTCCGAGCAGGTGCTGCGCCTTTCCACGGGATCATTCCTGGAAAGCGCGTCCAGCCCCTCGGACAGCTCGACCTTCCTGTCTGCTTCGGAACACCCTCCAACTTCCGAAGGGAGACTTTGACGTTCGAGGTGGTCGGGTTCCGAGGAACCTACCACGCGGTGTTGGGAAGGCCATGCTACGCGAAGTTCATGGCCATCCCCAACTACACCTACCTGAAGCTCAAGATGCCGGGCCCCAACGGGGTCATCACCGTCGGCCCCACGTACAAACACGCGTTCGAATGCGATGTGGAGTGCGTGGAGTACGCCGAGGCCCTCGCAGAGTCCGAGGCCCTCATCGCCGACCTGGAAAACCTCTCCCGAGAGGTGCCGGACGTGAAGCGACACGCCGGCAACTTCGAGCCAGCAGAGACGGTTAAGGCCGTCCCTCTCGACCCTAGCGGCGACACCTCCAAGCAGACCCGGATCGGTTCCGGGCTCGACCCCAAATAGGAAGCAGTGCTCGTCGACTTTCTCCGCGCAAACGCCGACGTCTTTGCGTGGAGTCCCTCGGACATGCCCGGCATACCGAGGGATGTCGCGGAGCACTCGCTGGATATTCGAGCCGGAGCCCGACCGGTCAGACAGCCTCTGCGCCGATTCGACGAGGAAAGGCGCAGGGTGATAGGCGAGGAGATCCACAAGCTGATGGCAGCAGGGTTCATCAAAGAGGTATTCCATCCCGAATGGCTTGCCAACCCTGTGCTTGTAAGGAAGAAAGGGGGGAAATGGCGGATGTGTGTAGACTACACTGGTCTCAACAAAGCATGTCCAAAGGTTCCCTACCCTCTACCTCGCATCGATCAAATCGTGGATTCCACTGCTGGGTGCGAAACCCTGTCTTTCCTCGATGCCTACTCAGGGTATCATCAAATCAAGATGAAAGAGTCCGACCAGCTCGCGACTTCTTTCATCACGCCCTTCGGCATGTACTGTTATGTCACCATGCCGTTCGGGTTGAGGAACGCGGGTGCAACGTACCAGCGGTGCATGAACCATGTGTTCGGCGAACACATCGGTCGCACGGTCGAGGCCTACGTCGATGACATCGTAGTCAAGACAAGGAAAGCCTCCGACCTTCTCTTCGACCTTGAAGTGACGTTCCGGTGTCTCAAGGCGAAGGGCGTCAAGCTCAATCCCGAGAAGTGCGTCTTCGGGGTGCCCCGAGGCATGCTCCTGGGATTCATCGTCTCCGAGCGGGGCATCGAAGCCAACCCGGAGAAGATCGCAGCCATCACCAGCATGGGGCCCATCAAGGACTTAAAAGGCGTACAGAGGGTCATGGGATGTCTCGCGGCCTTGAGCCGTTTCATCTCACGCCTCGGCGAAAGAGGCCTGCCCCTGTACCGTCTCTTAAGGAAGACCGAGTGCTTCACTTGTTCTCCCGAGGCCGAGGAAGCTCTCGGGAACCTGAAGGCGCTCCTCACTCAGGCGCCCGTCTTGGTACCCCCAGCTGATGGAGAAGCCCTCTTAGTCTACGTCGCCGCTACCACTCAGGTGGTTAGCGCCGCGATCGTGGTCGAAAGGCAAGAAGAGGGGCATGCATTGCCCGTTCAGAGGCCAGTCTACTTCGTCAGCGAGGTGCTGTCCGAAACCAAGATCCGCTACCCACAAGTCCAGAAGCTGCTGTATGCAGTGATCCTGACGAGGCGAAAGTTGCGACATTACTTCGAGTCTCACCCGGTAACTGTGGTGTCATCCTTCCCCCTAGGGGAGATCATCCAGTGCCGAGAGGCCTCGGGACGGATCGCAAAGTGGGCGGTGGAAATCATGGGCGAGACAATCTCGTTCGCCCCTCGGAAGGCCATCAAGTCCCAGGTACTGGCGGACTTCGTAGCCGAATGGGTCGACACCCAGTTGCCGACAGCTCCGATCCAACCGGAGCTCTGGACCATGTTTTTCGACGGGTCGTTGATGAAGACGGGAGCCGGCGCGGGCCTGCTCTTCGTCTCGCCCCTCGAGAAACACCTGCGCTACGTGCTACGCCTCCATTTCCCGGCGTCCAACAATGTGGCTGAGTACGAAGCTCTGATCAACGGATTGCGAATCGCCATCGAGCTAGGGGTCCGACGCCTCGACGCTCGCGGCGACTCGCAGCTCGTCATCGACCAAGTCATGAAGAACTCCCACTGCCGCGACCCGAAGATGGAGGCCTACTGTGATGAGGTTCGACGCCTGGAAGACAAGTTCTACGGGCTCGAGCTTAACCACATCGCTCGGCGCTACAACGAGACTGCGGACGAGCTGGCAAAGATAGCCTCGGGGCGAACGACGGTTCCCCCGGACGTCTTCTCCCGAGATCTGCACCAACCCTCCGTCAAGGTCAGCGACACGCCCGAGCCCGAGGCGCCCTCGGCCTCATCCGAGGCACCCTCGGCCCAGCCCGAGCCATCCTCGGTTCAGCCCGAGGAACCCTCGGCCCCCGAGGGCGAGGCGCTGCGCATCGAGGAGGAGCGGGGCGGGGTCCCGCCTGATCAAGATTGGCAGACCCCGTACCTGCAATATCTCCGCCAGGGAGAGCTACCCCTCGACCAAGCCGAGGCACGGCGGGTAGCGCGACGCGCCAAGTCGTTCGTCTTGCTGGGCGATGAGAAGGAGCTTTACCACCACAGCCCCTCGGGCATCCTCCAGCGGTGCATCTCCATCGCCGAAGGCCAGGAACTCCTGCAAGAGATACACTCGGGGGCTTGCGGCCATCACGCAGCACCTCGAGCCCTTGTCGGGAACGCTTTCCAGCAAGGCTTTTACTGGCCGACGGCGGTGGCTGACGCCACTAGAATTGTCCGCACCTGCGAAGGGTGTCAATTCTATGCGAAGCAGACCCACCTGCCCGCTCAGGCTCTGCAGACGATACCCATCACCTGGCCCTTCGCTGTGTGGGGTCTGGACCTCGTTGGCCCTCTGCAGAAGGCGCCCGGGGGCTACACGCACCTGCTGGTCGCCGTCGACAAATTCTCTAAGTGGATCGAGGTCCGACCCCTGAACAGCATCAGGTCCGAGCAGGCGGTGGCGTTCTTCACCAACATCATCCATCGCTTCGGGGTCCCGAACTCCATCATCACCGACAACGGCACCCAGTTCACCGGCAAAAAATTCTTGGATTTTTGCGAGGATCACAACATCCGGGTGGACTGGGCAGCCGTAGCTCATCCCATGTCGAATGGGCAAGTAGAGCGTGCCAACGGCATGATTCTACAAGGGCTCAAGCCTCGGATTTACAATAACCTCAACAAGTTCGGCAAGCGATGGATGAAGGAACTCCCTTCGGTGGTCTGGAGCCTGAGGACGACGCCGAGCCGAGCCACAGGTTTCACGCCGTTCTTCCTGGTCTACGGGGCCGAGGCCGTCTTGCCCACTGACCTGGAATACGGCTCCCCGAGGACGAGGGCCTATGACGATCAAAGCAACCAAGCTAGCCGAGAAGACTCGCTGGACCAGCTGGAAGAGGCTCGGGACAGGGCCTTACTACACTCGGCGCGGTATCAGCAGTCCCTGCGACGCTACCACGCCCGAGGGGTCCGACCCCGAGACCTCCAGGAGGGCGACCTGGTGTTTCGGCTGCGGCAAGACGCCCGAGGGAGGCACAAGCTCACGCCCCCCAGGGAGGGGCCATTCGTCATTGCCAAAGTTCTGAAGCCCGGGACGTACAAGCTGGCCAACAGTCAAGGCGAGGTCTACGGCAACGCTTGGAACATCCAACAGCTACGTCGCTTCTACCCTTAAGATGTTTCCAAGTTGTTCATATACCTCGCACCCACGCAAAGTTTAGTCAACAAGGAAGGGTCGGCCTCGCCTCGGCAAAGCCCGACCCTCCCTCGGGGGCTAAAAGGGGGGAAACCCCCTCTGCGTCAAAATTTTCCTCGAAAAAAATCTCTTTTACCAGAATGTCTTTCGTGCTTTTTGACTACTTCGAAAAGTGGGTCCTGGAAACGACGGGGTACGCGTAAGCAGTCAAGGCTGACCGAGCCGAGGGACTCCTACGCCTCCGGGATACGGATACCTCACTCATCACCTTCTGCGATAAGTAACTCGCGTTCGGATAAAGCGGCTCCACGGATCGAACAAGTCTTTACGTTCGGAAGCCCTTCTGCCGAAGCGATCCTTCGAGCCTTCTCGACCAAGTCGATGATGGGACCCCATGGACGGGCGAAAGTACGCGTAAGCGGCAAGGCCGACCGAGCCGAGGGACTCCCACGCCTCCGGGATACGGATACCTCACTCATCACCTTCCGCGAGAAGCAACTCTCGCTCGCACTAACATCCCTGTTACCGGCAAAAAGTCCAGATACTCGAAACAAGAGGAAAAGAGACGCAGCTTTACAACGCAGCAAGGGTGTGTGTTCTGGCCTCGACGGCCGCACAAGGCACACGCTACAAGACAATCTGATCCTGCAGGCTCGGGTCTTGACGCTGGAAGGAGGCAGCAACGCCCTCGGCATCAACGGCACCTTCGGCGAGGCCCGACCTAGCCTCGAACGGCGACGCGGTCCGAGGGTCTCCGCTCCGAAGGACGACGTCATCACCACGCCCGGGCAATCGCTGTCAGGGACTTCTCCGGGAATCCGGCCCGAGCAGGCGGCTCGGCCGGCCACCTCCGGGGCCTCGGCCAACCTTCTTCCGAGGGCACTAGCCCGGTCCGGAGCCTCGGCTGATCGACTCTGGCGTCGATCCTGCCAACGGACAACCCGGTTAGGCTCCGGCCAACCAGGTTTCATTTTCGAGCCAACTCTGCCTCTGTTCATACTGATATCGCTACCCCTGGCCTCGGCTCGTCAAAGAGCGGCCGAGGGGTCTCTTTAACCAAGCTAGAGGAGCCTCGGACAGCAGGGCCGACCGAGCCGAGGGACTCCTACGACTCCGGGATACGGATACCTCACTCGTCACCTTGACACGGGGCGACTCATGCTTGGTGAAGCGGTTCAGATAATCAGCAGATGAGTCTTAGCGCTCGAAAAATGAGGAAAAAACACGGCTCTGTGCCGACGATACATACATGTTCAGGCCCCGAAAGCCGAAATGAACAAAAAACCCGGCACTCGAAGTGCCATTACAAACGGAACTCTGGTTCCCCCTCCGCAGGTACGAACAACCCCACTCGATAGGCGTGGGCCTGCGGGGCAACAGAAGACCGACGAACGGCATGTCATCGCCCGCCCCGACAGCGGCGACGATGAAGACTTCTGCCCTAGGTGGACGCGCCTCTCCGACTCCTGACATGCCAGCGCGGAGGCCCAAGCCCACGCGTCGCGCAACCGGTGCGCCGGATGCTGCATGCAAGCCACTGTACCACTTGCGCCACCGCCGCACCTCCTCGATTGCGGAACCGATACCGCGACCCGAGGCGACCCAGCGCGCGACCCAGCGGCGCCAGCCTGACGCAGCGGTCAAACACGGTCAAAAGCGGGCTAGCAGTAATGGCGGTGGCAGGCACACGGGAGCAGCGGTCACACCGTCAGCCAGGCTCACGTCCCATCCGGAGGCAGCGAGAGAACTCCCTCTCACGGCGTGAAGACGACGCGCTCGTGACCCGTCCCTCGAACGGCTCGCGCACGCGCAACGGCAGCCTCGCCAACTACTCGCCCCGGCGCATTAACTCCGCGGCTCGACAGGCGGCGCTTCTGGCAGAAGCAGCTGGCGATGCTTCGCCTTCGCCAAAACGACCACACCAAAAAAGGTACGCCACGTCGTTCAATTTCGTATCCTTTTTTTCCCTTTTTTCTCTTTCTCTATCTCTTGCAACAGGGACCGGGAAAGGGGATACCCCCAAAGGGATCCTTCCCCGTGAGAGAACTAGGCTCCGAGCCTCCTTACTGATCAGGGGTTCGAAGGCTGGCCCCCCGAAGGGTTCAACAGCCGCCTCAGATCACGTGGGCCCGACACCCACTACTGGTCAGGGGTTCGAAGGTCGGCCTCCCGAAAGGTTCCACGACCGCCTCAGGCTACTCGGGCTCCGCGCCCATTACTGATCAGGGGTTCGAAGGCTGGCCCCCCGAAGGGTTCACAGTCGCCTCAGACGCCGAGCGAGGGATGACCAGGGGTACGTTCGATACATAACCAAGGCTCGGGCTGCGCTCCCGAGGTACCCTAGGACATTTCCGAGACCAACGGGAATGATCCTGTAATGGAATCCCATCGGAGGGAGGCAACGAGCCCTCGGACCCCGTCGCCAGGGGACCGGGTCCGGCAGATCACCCGCAGGTACTTTTGGGCGTGCCTCCGGGCCCCTAGCCGACCCCCAACGAACGGGGCACGGACGTCCACTCGGATTACCCGATTGCAGCTCACCGGAGACACCATGTTCGGTGCCCATCGAGGGTAACATGGCGCTCTCCCCCCCCTCCTCCTTGCGGAAAGGCGACGTAGGGGCGTATGTAAAAAAGCCGAGTCTGTCCCTGATCGCCCTCTCGCCCTGTGCGGAGGCTCGGGGCTGCTCTCGCAAACCCGGCTCCGGCCAAACCGTTGACAGCGTCAACATACCAGCCCGAGAACTTGGGCCCCGACAGTGCACCCGGGCTACGGCCTGTTCGCATGAGGGAACCGCCAGACCAGCCGAAGCATTACGCAAGGCATTAAGACCTCAAAGGAGTGAAACCACTCCTCCGAGGCCTCGGGGGCTACACCCGGCGGGTGCGCTCGCGCGCACCCACTGGAACAAAGTGCAACCGAGAAAGGCTGGTCCCCTTGCAAAAAAGTGCGACGAAAGCCTCCAAGCGAGTGCTAACACTCCCTTCGAGGCTCGGGGGCTACTGTCGGGGACCATAATTAGGGGTACCCTCAAGACGCCTAATTCTCAGCTGGTAACCCCCATCAGCATAAAGCTGCAGAGGCCTGATGGGTGCGATTAAGTCAGGGATCAGTCCATACGAGCGACTTGATCACGCCTCGCCCGAGCCTAGCCTCGGGCAAGAGCAGCCGACCCTGAGGTGTTTCCGTCTCGCCCGAGGCCCCCTTTTTTACGGCAGACGCATCTCCGGCTCGCCCGAGGCCTTGCCTTCGTTAAGAAGCAACCCTGACTAAATCGCCGCGCCGACCGACCGAGTCACAGGGGCATTTAACGCAAAGAGTGAGACTGACGGGCGGCCAGGCCTCGCCAAAGGCGCCATGGGAAGCTCCGCCCGACCCAGGGCTCGGACTCGGGCTAAGGCCCCGGAAGACGGCGAACTCCGCTCCGCCCGACCCAGGGCTCGGACTCGGGCTAAGGCCCCGGAAGACGGCGAACTCCGCTCCGCCCGACCCAGGGCTTGGACTCGGGCTGAGGCCCCGGAAGACGGCGAACTCCGCTCCGCCCGACCCAGGGCTCGGACTCGGGCTAAGGCCCCGGAAGACGGCGAACTCCGCTCCGCCCGACCCAGGGCTCGGACTCGGGCTAAGGCCCCGGAAGACGGCGAACTCCGCTCCGCCCGACCCAGGGCTCGGACTCGGGCTAGGCCCCGGAAGACGGCGAACTCTGCTCCGCCCGACCCAGGGCTCAGACTCGGGCTAAGGCCCCGGAAGACGACGAACTCCGCTTCGCTCGACCCAGGGCTCGGACTCCGCCCTGGCCTCTGCCGAACGACCTCCGCCTCGCCCGACCCAGGAGCTCGGGCTCGGCCTCGGCCATGGAAGACAGACTCGACCTCAGCCTCGGAGGAGCCTCCACGTCGCCCGACCTAGGGCACAAGACCGCCACGTCGACAGGAAGCGCCATCATCACCCTACCCCGAGCTGACTTGGGCCGCAGAGAACAAGACCGACGTCCCATCTGGCTAGCTCCGTCAGATAGGCAATGATGGCGCCCCGCTAGACCATGACGACGGCGGCCCTCAGCTCCCTTACGGAAGCAGGGGGACGTCAGCAAGGACCCAACAGCTCCGACAGCTGTCCCTCCGCCAGGCTCCGTTGCTCCACCGACAGCCACGACACCACACCAGCTGGGTGCCAAGATCTCTCCAGCTGCCACCTTGGCATGTACTTAGGGCGCTAGCTCTCCCCCGCTAGACACGTAGCACTCGGCTACACCCCCATTGTATACCTAGATCCTCTCCTTGCGCCTATAAAAGGAAGGACCAGGGCCTTCTTAGAAAAAGGTTGGCCTCGCGGGAACGAGGGCAGGGGCAGGCGCTCTCTTGGGGCCGCTCGCTCCCCTCACCCGCGCGGACGCTTGTAACCCCCTACTGCAAGCGCACCCGACCTGGGCGCGGGACGAACACGAAGGCCGCGGGACCTCCGCCTCCCTCACGACCCGGCTCCGGCCACCTCGCTCTTCCCCCCTTCGCGCTCGCCCACGCGCTCGACCCATCTGGGCTGGGGCACGCGGCACACTCACTCGTCGGCTCGGGGACCCCCCGGTCTCGAAACGCCGACAATTATGTGGATTAATTAATTATATAATGAACCGACAAATATTAGGGTAACAAAGTAATTAGGGATAAGTGGTAAATTTATTGGGAGATGATAGATGTTTGTTAATGCGACTTAGTCGAAGTAGCACAACATAATTGTTATTCACTTAACATGACTATAGTTTGTCAAACCCCATGTAAGCGATGTCCCCAAAATCGCATGCTTGTAGCGCGCTCATTGTATCGTGTGCAGCGCATCGTCAGGGTTCCGACGACATCCGTCTACCCCCTAGACGATGTTCGTCTACCCCTAGACGACTCCCGTCTACCCCCCCCCCCCCCCCGTCTACCCCCCAGGCGCGTGCGCGCGTTCGCGCCATTCGCACGTATCGTTGTTGCCTTTCGCGTGCGTGGTCTGTGCGCGTCGTCACCGTCCGTTCGCGCTACGTCGCGCACGCGATCCACACACATTAGCTAATCATTTCGCTTTAATCGTCCATAATTAGTAATAAGATCTTGTTAATCGTTGACTGATTGTTAATTCAAGTTATCTAAAATGTTCTACGTAAATAAATTATATTAACTAAAAATCAACTTAGAAATATAGTTTTGAACGTCTAATTATAATCTGGTGATAGTCGCATGCTGTCTACGCGCTGTTTGCACGTGTGGCGCTCGCCGTTGCCGTGTTGTTCGAGCGTATAGTTCATGCGTCATTTTCGTGTTGGCGCGCGTGTCGTCGCGCGTTGTTCGCGCGCGCGTTTTGCAAGTGGTTACGTGTTGATCCGCGTGTAGTTCGCGCTCGTCGCCTCGCTGTTTCGCGTGGTCGCGCGTGTTATTAAATCCGTTTCGACCCATTTGTGTTGCGTTAGCTTTATTATAACTTCATCTACACGTTAAAAATATTATTCACCACGTCATATGTTTTAAGTAATTAAGTAAGCATTTGTTTAATCAATGTTAATTAATTTAGCTTGCTAGGTAAACCCAGTTACAGTTTTTAACTATTGCTTTTCACAAATATAAATGTTGACAGGATTTATACTAACTTAAATGCTTGTAGTTCGATACATATCTAGTATGAGCACGGTATACGTTAGTGATTCTCGCGTGGCACGCACGCTGTCCGCGTGCTTCGTCGCCATCCGATTCGCGTTCTGCCGCGCGTGCTGGTTCGCGCGTCGTTCACGCTAGACGTGCGCACTGCTTCATGTGTCGTCAGCGTGCTATGTCGCGCGTGTCCGCGCGTCGTTCCACACGCTGTCATGCTGTTTCGCGCGTCGTAAACTCGTCTCGCTTAGAATCTCTCGTGCTAATTTTATTACTTATTTATTTGACAGTTGTTAGTGTAGCAGATTAATCAAAACTAAATAGCAGCTATAATTTATGTTTGATAACGTCGAATTAAATGTTATAGATATACTGGTTTAGCGTCAGCGCGATACCTTCTCGACCGTCGCATTTCTTTTTCCTCGTGTGACCGTAGTAACGCGTTCCTTTTCGTCTTGCATGTTTTATTACACTTTATCTTTTAAGGTGTAATGTTCTTATATGTATATATGTTTGTTTGTTTGTTCCTATTTGTATTCGCTTCGTGTTGCGATTAGATCGCGATTCGTTTCCGAGCTTCGAGGGATCGAAGATCAAGAGTTGGCGACCAAGTGATCCGGTTCTTCGAGTTCTATGAGGCTGAAGATCCTGAGCATCTGTTTGGTGAAGGCAGGTGTCCTCTGACCCATTATGTCCCATTTACTTTATAATACACTGTCTCGCATACTATGAACAACCTAAGGATTTACTAGCTTTCTATTTACTTGGTCCTTGATTTACCTTTTGGGTTACTATGGTTAGCTATATGCTAGCGCTTTACTTTAATCAATGAACATGATGAGATACAATGATGATACTATGATTTTATTCTGGATATGGTGATATACTTGTGGCATTTAGGGGACTCGGGCTGTTTCCCGAGTACCTCTCTGTAAGGACCTGTTCGTTGAGAGACCACCCGGGATAACAGTGCAACCATGAGGGTGAAATGGGATGCCCTTAGCTAATTAATTAGAGGAACTAGAGGTGTAGTTGCTTCGCCGTCGTGCCGTCAATGGGGTCCAGGCATAGTGCTCGCTCTGCCGAGGCTGAGTGCCGAGGTTCTTTCGTTTTGCTTTTGTTAGTCACCCTCCTGCGGGGAGGGGTACTGTGTTTATCAAACTGGAGAAACCTAACGGGCGGCTATGACCTCTAGGGAATCTTTGTAAAAGCTACGTAGTGATACCCTGCCGGACCACCTAGGAAGTGATCAATGGGGAGTCATGATCCCCGGGCAAAACGGGAATCACGGCTCATGGGTAAAGTGTGCAACCTCTGCAGAGGGTAAGAAAACTGATATATCAGCCGTGCTCACGGTTATGAGCGGCCTTGGGATCCTCTTTGATTAGAGATACAGATGGTTCAAGATACAATGGTTTTTTTTTATTATTTCGGTCCGATGATGATAATGAGGTTTCCTCGATGAGGAAATGGTTCACGGGTTGGTTATATGATAAAACTTGGCTTCCACTAATAATAAATACCTGACCAACTAAAAGCAATCTGCTTTGACCTTAACCCCACATAAAGCTAGTCCACCTCAGCCAAATGGGACATTTGCTGAGTACGTTGATGTGTACTCACCCTTGCTTTCACAAAACACCAGGTTGCCCTTGGTGCAATCTATGCTCAAGTAAAGAAGAAGGCGTCGAGGCGGATCTCCAGGAGTTCCAGAACTTCGACGAGTTCGAGGATTAGGCTAGCGACCTCCTCCAGTCAGCTGCCTGTGGTGGGTTGTTTACGTTGGCTACGTTTCGATTCTGTGTACTTTGATTTATATCATGTAATAAATGACTCTAGTCTATAATATTATTACTTACTCTTTATTGTAATTCGAAGCATTGTGCTATGATGAGTCATTTATGTAATTGCCGTGTACGTGAATTACTGATCCTGGCACGTACATGGTTCGCATTCGGTTTACCTTCAAAATCGGGTGTAACACTAGGTCGCCTAGCAGTGCTCGCTACGGCGGTGCGGACAGTCTGCGACTCTAGGCCAGACGGTCCATGACCCTATTGTAGGAGCGAGTCTTCTCTCCGCGCTGTCCGAATGGTCCGCGCTTTGGGATGGATGGTCTACGATGAAGCAGGGTCATCTTCTTCTTCTGGTAGGACCTAGACCCCGCCCCTAAGGGAGAAACCTTAGGGTGCTCCGGGTCAGCAGATCATGGGGGGCATCCTCAGACGATGTAGAGTCGTCTAGAAATTAAGTGATAAAGTCGAGGAAGAGATCTTGAGTGAAGTAGATCTTGCCCTCAGGAGGGGTAAGATTCTAGGGTCGTCTTAGGGCCAGTAGGCCATCCTAGGACGGATCTAGACGACGTAGAGTCGAATAGGGGTGGATGTGGATATGCAGAAAGCTACAACTAAAACTATGTTACATCTACTCCTATGGTAGGAAAGGTAAATAAAGTAGATAGGTTCGATTGAAATGTGTTCGGGGGTTCTCTGTCGGCCGTACCCCTTGATATATATAGGAGGAGGTTTGTACCCGTTCTAGGCGATAACCAATAAATCTCACATGATTAGATGGATAACTATGCACAAGGTAAGGATAATCGCTCAAGTTAATCTGTTCGTGGGGGCATGGACAGTTCAGGCCTTAGGGCTGCACCGTCCACCACTTTTGGTGTTCAATAATGTGAGTCATGTTGACCATGTTTCTTTACGGTATATATATTATTTGGTCAACAAAAGTAAGGTTCCACATGAATTTTCAAGGCTTATAAAATCAATAAAACCCACAACACGTTGATAAATCATCCACACTGCCATCATATACAAAAGGATTAATTATGTGGTTCTAAGAATTTAGTCTAAGAATAATTCGAACTACCTCTATCCTGACTGGCCCATCCCTATGGGAGGGCAACAGGTTCAACCGAAAAGGACCCCTTAAATTCTAAGGGGCCTTAAATTAAGTGTATTAATCCACTGATACTAGGCCCAAATGCTTAAATAATAATGGACCGCATTTCCTCGACAACACCTCATCCATTTGTGCCTCGAGACGTCTCATCTCCGTGGTCATGCCGTCGGTTCGCTTCGTTCTCTATGGCAATGTCGTTAGTTCATCGTTAGTCGCCTTGAGGTGGAGAAAATCTGGTGGACTGGCGTCTAACAACCTCTATGGCCCTACCTCTACGATGCGAGAAGTTGAACGCGACTAGCCGACCATCACTGCAAAACACAGCTTCTTTATCGAGTGCCAAAGGCACTCGACAAACAACCAAATACACTCGGTGAACTCTTTGCCTGATGTCGAAAAAGGCCTCTTTGCTGAGTATTTTCTATCGGGCGCTTGACAAAGTAAAGTCGTCATGGCGGTGGAGAGCGACAGTGGCAGAGCCTTTGCCGAGTGCCTAGCTCAGAGGCACTCAGCAAAGACAACACCAGTGGGCTCCATGCATCTTTTATGTGCCAAGTGTGTGGACAGACACTCTACAAAGATGGTCACTTTGTCGAGTGCTTGGCTTAGAGGCACTTGGCAAAGACAACACCAGTGGGCCCACATGCATAGTTTCTGTGCCAAGTGTGTGGACAGACACTCGATAAAGATGATCACTTTGTTGAGTGCCTGGCTCAGAGGCACTTGGCAAAGACAACACCAGTGGGACCACATGCATACTTTTTGTGCCGAGTGTGTGGGCGGGCACTCGACAAAGATGATCACTTTCTTTAGTGCTTGACTTAGAGGCACTCGACAAAGACAGCACCCATGGGCCCACATGCATAGTTTCTGTGCCGAGTGTTGAGTGTGTGGGTAGACACTCGACAAAGATGATCACTTTGTCGAGAGTTGTCTCCGAGACACTCGGCAAAGAGAGCACCCATGGGCCCCCATGCACAGTTTCTTTGCTGAGTGTCTAGCTAGACACTCGGCAACGGTGTATACTTTGTGAGTGTCTGGGCCATAACACTCGTCAAATCAGCTTTCCAGATTACCAAGTGTGCTTTCTTTTGCCGAGTGCTATGACCAAGGCACTTGATAAAGAAGCCCTTTATGGGAGCAACACTAGACAAAGTGACCAGATACCCTCTTTTCAATTTGTTTTTTATATTCCATCCAAACAAACAAAAGATATTTATAATCCACATCACATATACTTCACAGATATCGCATACATCACATTGCATACATCTCAGAACCATCACAGACATCACATACCCCACATATCTCACATTTATCACAAGTTTCTTCACAAACATCTCAAAAGTCACATGTATGCCAAAATATTTCACAAAACTCATAGGTAGTCGCACACATTTAGAAACATCAAATGTATGTTAGAAACAAGTCTCTAAAGAGCATCAGCTAGGTGGGTAAATACTTTATTTTGGCGAAGGGTTGGGCAAAGCTTGAGGGTCATTTGATGTCGCTAACTGGCCTGCATAAAGAATAGATGCATGTGTGAGACAAGATAGATATATATCATACATGACTAAAATATTCATATTCACATGAATAGAAACTGATGAGATCGAGGTGCAGTGAACAGTGCAGCTGGCGGAGCTAGACCCGTTGCTAGAAGGTGGATTGAACAGTGTTTGGCTCTCGGCAAACAGGTTGTTTGCCGAGAGTTTATGTTTGCCAAATGCGACACTCGACAAAGCATCTTTTTTCCAAGTGCCTGTGTTTTCGCACTCAGCAAACCTTCTAGCACTCAGCAACAGGCTCGTCTCCAGTAGTGCATGTCATGTAGTATCCATCCATCAGGCATCAGTCGGTCCACATGGCATGACCCAAACGATGAGGTGGAGGCGGCCAGGACAGTCTAGTAGGACTAGATCTACGGTTCTGAACTGTGCCTCAATTTATGCGGACGACCCTGTATCATGAAATATAGCTAGTTTTGAATTTGTTTGTTTTAGGTTCTGGCTTTTGGATTTGAAGAACTCTTTTTATTTTGGAAGGTTCAAAAGCTTCAAGAAGATCTAAACAAACATGTTCTAAGCCAAAATATTTTATTTTTATTGGATTTATAAAGAAAAACTAATATCTATACTGCCAAATAAGTATACTGTGTAGAAATCAAAATAATAGGTAGTTGCGGGGGATAGATATACCCTAGGTCACCATGGCCCAGTTACGTCTTGTGGGCCATCTGAAAGGCCCCTAGTGGGTCGCCTAAAAGGTACCCAGTGGGCCTAAATCGGATGGAAACCGCAAACGTCCAGGGAAGACGCATGTGTGGGCGCCAAAGAACTTGGGTGTCGTTTGGTTCGCGAAATGTAACGTAAATGGTAATGGTAACGATTCACACTCGAATACTGGCGGTAACAAATTTGAATAAGACAATATCCATTTCTAGTGTGGTATCAATTACGGTTAGACTTAAACAAACATGATTTAACGTTATCGGTTACCCATTACGTTATCAATATGTGAACCAAACGTCACCTTGGTCGAGTCCCATGCATGTGGCGTGCGGGAAAGTCGGTGGACAACTCGTTGACCATGGGTGGGCGCGACATGGTGCGAATGAGACAGAACGTGGAGATCGTGCACCCAGTTCATTCTCTATAAACTCCAATTTAGTCAGCAAATAAGGCAGAAGAGGAGACCCCTACGAAAATCGGTAGACACACATTGTTCGTCTTCAACCTTGAGAGACCACTTGTAATTAGGGAGAGAGCTCAAAAAGTTCAACAGACAGAAACCATAGTACGTAGGGTATTACGATTCCGAGTGGCCCAAACCTGCAAAATCACTTGTGTCCTCGACGTGCTCTGCACGTACCATCGATTTGAGATCGACGTCGTCGTCCTCCCAAAAGCGCTACGCGGCACTCCCCGTAGCGTGTTGCTAGTACCCAACATCGACATCTGGCGCACCAGGTAGGGGTTGTGGCATCGATTTCTGACAACTCCATGGTCGTCATCTTCAACACCATCCACAGCTTTGCCCGCGGGGAGGTTTTCCGTTTCGGATCCCTCTCCTGCATCGCTGACCAGAAAGTCCATTGGTTTAGGTATCAAATATGTTCCCAAAATTAAAATCCATCTTTTTTTGTTTTTCTCCTCGAGTTTTCCTTGCTTCATTTCAATTTGTTCATTATTATAATCAATTATAAGTGATAATTGTAGTCTAGAAAAAACAAAAGGAAAAATGATGAGAAATAGAGAAAGGGCAATGCAGTAAAGAGAAAATGAGGTACTAACAACCTCATAGGTGATGGACCGTACAACCTTAACACATCTACTAGAGACAATATTATGGAAGCACGACATTTATCTTGAAAACCCTGAAATTAAAAGGAACGGCGATGCTCCTGAGAGATGAGGGACACACGATGCTTGGGAACATATCCCTTCCTGATTATCTTTACGCGCCGTTTGGATCATTGGAATTAAATTCCATTCTAATAATAGTAATTTAGGCATATATCAATTAAGCTAATTCGATTTTATGCAAAATATATTTGTATACTATTATTAGCAAGATGTCAGAGATATTTATGTGCTACATTTTTACTATAGAGGAGTGAGACGAAGAGTGTCATATAAGTTACAGAGTAGAAACAAATTCTACTAATGCATAAAATCATTTCCCACCCTCCACCTCATGAATTTGAGATAGGTTTATATCTGAACTTTGGAAAGTGATGGAATATCAAATTCCATACTAAATAAGTTACTTGATTGAGTGAATTCCAATTCCTCTAAAATGAAGGGATCCAAACGCCCCGTGATAAAATATACATATTTATAGTCCAAAGACTTGCACAATATGTCCTCCTAGTCTAACTAACGGTATATGTTATTACTATCTAAGTACACGGTCCATCCGGGCAGTTGATGCACTAAAGAGACTGTCTTTTAACAGATAGCCCATTAAACCTAAGAGATGATCTTCTCGTTGTCCCAATCTGATTAAAATTTGGTGGCAACAGGTGGCTGATCGAGGGTGGATACAACACATATAGGGAGTTAGGTTTTAGGGAGAGCAATGGAAATGGAAGCTGGTCGAGTGAGATACTGGTCTTGTTATACAACCGAAGAGAAGAGAATAGAGATGTCCAAACGGGTCGCCCGGCCCGGTGAAGCTCGGCCCGTTTTGGGCCCGGCCCGCCAGGCACGATTAGAAAACCGAGCCGGACCGGCTAAGCACGCGGACTCATTTTCTTGTCCGAGCCTGACCCGCAACAGGCCTAAACGGGCCGGGCCGGCCCATTTAGCACGAAAAAAGCAGGCCGAAAAGCGGGCTATGCGGGCCGAAAAGCACGTTTTAGTGTAAAAAAGCGGGCTTAACGGGCTTCGAGCTAAACGGGCCGTGCCGGGCTAGCCCACCGTGCCTAATTTCCTTCCAAGCCCGGACCGCTTATTCGTGCCGGGCCGGTCCCGGCCCGCATATAACCGGGCCGTGCCGGGCTCGGACCGAGCCCAAACAGCGGGCTTCGTGCCGGACTCGCGGGCCTCGTGCTTATTGGACATCTATAGAAGAGATGGAGAAAAATCATACATCCATTGTCATTGGGTGAATTTCATACATATAGGCTAAAGTGACTTGTGTCATACGACCTGTGTACAACACACTTGCATAGGTTTGTTAGTTATTTTGACGCAAAACATGTTTACTTTTAAGGATACATTTTAAATTCTGAATGCTTAATTTGTGGTTGAAGGGATACATATATAGGATTTTGCTTCATTGTACATTTTTCTATTATTATTATTATTATTATTTATTATTATTATTATTATTATTATTATTATTTCAACTCTAAAACAAGCTTAGGATTGCATATGCAAATGATATTGACATTAACAAGCAAAAACAGTCCTATAAATCATTGACTACGCATATTCGAAATAATAGATCCTAAAGGTAGGGGGTGTTTGAATGCACTAGAACTAATAGTTAGCTGTTAAAATTATCCAAAACATCAAACCATTCTAGCTAAATAGTTCAGCTATTAGCCACTATTAGCAAATTAGCTAATAGTTAGCTAGCTAATTCCACTAGCAATTTTTAGACAACTAATTATTATCTCTAGTGCATTCAAATACCCTGTGGTATAGTTTATTACTTTCTTTGTGCTAATCAGTAATTTGTACTAATATTGTTTGGACGTAAAAAGCACTAGTTTTAGTTGTGCAATTGGGCAGAAACATTTAGCTAATGTAGTAAATAGTACTGACTTTTTTTTTATCACGGTACAAGGATGCCATGTACGCACACCACTATACACACCACACACACCACACGCGCACACGCGCTGCGCGTCCGTAACACACAGATTGAGAGGCTTAGCCCTCTAGTGCATGAGAACACGCAATACCACTGAATGCGTACATGTGTGTACTCTAAAACCTGAGAAAGTTCTCAGGCAAATGGGAAAATCCTAGGACGAGTAGAGCTCGAACCTAGGATCATCCGCTCCGCTACATGGAGACGGATGTTGAGGCGAAGGCAAAGACGCCACCCTTCGCTCGGGGCCTTCGCCGTAAACGCCGGCCCAACGGAGACAAGACAACGGGCAGGGACACCCTTCGCCCGGGGCCTTCGCTGTTTACGCCGGTCCAACGGAGACAAGACAATGGGCAGGGACACCCTTCGTCCCATACGTCATCGGACGAAGACCCGTGGCGAGGTCATCCCACCGGGCGGCCTCGTCCAACGCGGAGGCCCATGTGAGATCCGACCCATTGTGACAGGCCCTGCGTGGCCGCTGCGTGTTACGGGCCTAATTTATAAAGGCGTCCCTGTAATTACGGTCTGTAACCCCGCTTTTGTGGGAATATTCCGGGAATAACCTAGGTGTCTGAGGGCACATGCGTCCTTAACACGGGACGCTGGGCACCCGGACACCTATAAATACCCCCGCACAGTGCCCTTGAGAGGCTGGTTGAACAGTGCTTTTGCCATCACGCGTTAAACTCTGTTTGTGCTATCATTCCCCCCCTGTTGGATCAACTTGCGCCCGTGTGCAAGTTCCAACATTTGGCGCCCACCGTTCGTGCTACGAAAAAACCACCCGCGATGGCACCCAAGAAAGCTAGCTCGAAGGCTGACGAGGCTGCGAAGGCAGCACTGCTGGCCGCAAGGAAGGGCAAGGCCCTCGCACTCACCCACTCCACTCACCAAGAGGCTGCTGAAGACGACACCCTCCGCACCTGCGGCCCTGAAGGACAACCACAGCCTCCCCCAGGCTTCGCCCCACCGGAAGGCGCGGACCTCACCGAGGACGGTGAGGTCCTCGGCTTCGCTCCACCGGAAGGCGCGGACCTCACTGAGGACGGTGAAGTCCTTAGCGTTTCAGTGGAAGAACAGCTACAGCTGCGCGCACTGCGCCTCAAGAACCGCAATCTCCAGAGGCAAAAAGAGATACTGGAGGCCAAGCGCCAGCGCGTGTCTGCTTTAGCCAAGGTGCGGCAAATGATACGCGACGAAGAGCAGAAGGCCCAGGACCTCGAGCGGGAGATCGCGCTAATGCAGCGCGAAGGCCACCTCGGCCTGCAACATGGGCCACCCCTGCAACACCGCGCACAAGTGGAAGACACACGCGAAGGCCACTGTGGCCTGCAGCATGGGGCGCCCCTACAGCAGCGCGCGCAGGCGGAAGACCCGTACTTCCGCCAGCGCGACTACGCCTTCGCAGATGCCGCGCATTTTCAAGGGGTCAACTACCTCGACGAGCGAAGTCCCCTGGCACCACATCTGCAAGTGACACCCTGGCCTGCCAACTTCCGGGCAGGGACCTATCCCAAGTACAACGGCAGCACGGACCCTGCACAGTACATCATGAGTTATCAGGTCGTCGTTGCATCTTCCGGAGGGGACGACGCCACAATGGCCAAGTCTTTCATCATCGCCCTCGAAGGCCCAGCTCTCACCTGGTTCACCAGGTTGCCCCCGCTGTCCATTGATTCCTGGAGAAGCCTAAGGGACAAATTCCTACTCAACTTCCAAGGGTACCGCCCAGACACAGACGCCTTGGCCGAGCTCTCACTTTGCAAGCAGCTGGAAAAAGAGACTCTGCGGGAATATTACCGCAAGTTTCTAACACTCAAGTCACAGCTGCCCTCAGTTGATGACCAGATCGCCATTCACTACGCCATCAGTGGCCTTCGCGCCAGTGTCCTTTACAGTCATTGCATCAGGGACCCGCCCAAGAACCTTCAGGAGTTATATCAACTATTTGAAAAATACGCCAAATCCGAAGAGCTCCACCAGCGCAAGGTTGAGTCCCAGAGGAAGCCCAAAGATGCTCCACAGTCCAGCCGCACGTGGACGAGGACTCCGCAGCCAGACTCCGGCGAGACGGCCGTAACCAGCAGCAGGTGCACAACATCGCCAACCAACACCCTGCTGGTGATGCCCCTCGCCGCCAGGAGTATCCCCCCTAGGGCCGCGGAGGTGGAACTCGCGGTAGGGGCCGGGGGCGCGCGCAGCCGCCGCGCCGATTCTACTGTCTCTTCCACGGCGAAGACTGCGCCCACCAAACAAAAGACTGCCCAGAAACGAAGGCCACCGGAGACAGGATGGCATGGGCGCAACCAGCCGACAACCCAAGGGTCGTCGCACACACTTATCAGCAACACCCTCCACCATACATCCACGCCCCCGCTCCGCATCCACCGCACCACGCTTACCAACACCATCAGGAAGTACAAATCGTACCTCCCCCACCCCCGCCTCCACACCAGCAACAACAAAACATCCCCCACCCCCACGCCCCCAAGCAAGAAGACTTCGCCGATCAGCCGTATCGCGGAGTCATTCATATGATCACTGGTGGGTCCAGTGTCGACTTCGACACCAAGCGACAAAAGCGGGACCACTACCGCAGCATCAACCACGTCGCCATCACCGGTCCAGTCGTGCAGACGAAGTGGTCCCATGTACCGCTAACTTTCGACGCCCGAGACGTCGACCTCCGCAGCGCCCCCCACGTCGACGCCATGGTCATCAACTGCAGCGTGGCAGGCTGGGACCTGCACAAAGTCCTCGTTGATAATGGCAGCCAGGCAGACATCATATTCCTCCATGCCTTCGACCGCATGGGCATAAGCCACAGCTTGCTCAAGCCTTCGGACAATCCACTATACGGCTTCGGCGGCAAGGGCACTTTTCCTATCGGCAAAATAGAGTTGCCTCTCTCCTTCGGTGTAGCGCCCAATGCCCGAAGTGAGCAGATAACCTTCGACATCGTCGACATGGTGTATCCGTACAACGCCATCATGGGCCGGGGCTCCATCAACAAGTTTGAGGCAGCCATTCACGGATTGTACCTATGCATGAAGATACCAGGTCCGTTGGGCGCCATCTCGGTCTACGGCAATCAGCAGACCGCGCGCAACATAGAGCGAGACTTCGTTCCCGGACAAAGAAATGTCCACTGCCTCACGGCCCAGCGCGAAGTCCCAGCGCCCGCTGGCTCAACTGAAAAACAGCACAAGGCGCAGCTGCAAAGCAACGACGGGACAAAGACTGTCCCCCTCGACCTGGCCACACCCAAGCAAACAGTCACGATCAGCGAAGACCTCACCTCGCATGACGAGGAAAAGCTCCTGTGCTGCTTGTCCAAAAACAAGGACGTCTTCGCTTGGTCAGCCCTCGACCTGGTCGGGGTCAGCCGGTCCATAATTGAGCACAGCCTGGGCATTGACCCCTCGGTAAGACCGAAAAACAACGTCTTCGCAAAATGTCCGACGAGAAGACAGAAGCCGCAAAAGCAGAGGTACACCGCCTCCTGGAAGCCAAATTTATCGAGCCAGTGGCTTACCCCACGTGGCTCTCCAATGTGGTAATGGTGCAGAAAAAGAGCGGCAAGTGGCGAATGTGCATAGACTTCACCAGCCTCAATAAGGCCTGCCCAAAGGACAACTTCCCTTTGCCCCGGATCGACAAAATAGTCGATAGCGCGGCCGGGTGCGAGGTCATGTCACTCCTCGACTGCTTCTCGGGTTATCATCAAATATACATGAAGGAGGAGGACAAGGCCAGCACCAGCTTCATCACACCCTTCGGCACATATTGCTTTATCAGAATGCCGGAGGGACTCAAAAACGCCGGGTCCACCTTCTCCCGGCTCACCAAAACAGTGCTCGAAGGGCAAGTCGGCAGAAACGTATTCACATACGTGGACGACATCGTCGTCGCCAACAGGAATAAAGAGGACCATCTCGCAGACCTCGCCGAGACATTCGCGAACATGCGGGACGCACGGCTTCGCCTTAACCCCGATAAATGCGTCTTCGGGGTCCGCCAGGGGAAAATATTGGGTTATCTGGTATCGCACCGCGGCATCGAGGCCAACCCAACCAAAATCTAGGCCATCATCAACATGGCGCCCCCGTAGTCAGCCAGAGAGGTCCAGCGTCTGACGGGCAGATTGGCCGCCCTCAACAGATTCATTTCCAAGTCTGCTGAGCGAAGTCTTCCCTTCCTCAAAACACTCCGCGGCGCAAAAGACTTCGCTTGGGGACCAGAGCAGGCAGCGGCCTTCGCCTCACTAAAGCAGTACATGATGGAATTGGCCGTCCTTACGAGCCCCGACTCTTCGCTACCACTATTGCTCTACGTCGCGGCTTCGCCGCACGCGGTCAGTGCGGCACTGGTTCAGGAGCAGACAGTAGAGGGCGTAATCAGGCAGTGCCCAGTATATTATGTCTCCGAGGTGCTCACACCATCAAAGTGTAACATGACGGAGCTCGAAAAGGTTGCATATGCAGTCGTTATGTCTTCGCGCAAATTGCGCCACTACTTTGAAGCATTCAAGGTCCGCGTCACCTCAGATAGGGGACTCGGCGAATTATTCAGAAACCCGGAGGCATCGGTACGGATTGCCAAGTGGGCGGCCAAACTCTCCGGCTACCACATCACTTTTGAGCCCAGGACTGCGATCAAGTCACAAGTTTTAGCAGACTTCGTTGTCGACTGGACCAGGCCAATGACACAGCCAGAGCCGTCTGCAGAGAAGGTTTGGACAATACACTGCGACGGCGCTTGGTGCCATGCGGGGGCAGGCCTTGCTGCAGTCATCACCTCACCTGCCGGGATCAAGCACAGATACGCGGCACGCTTAAGCTTTGCCCTGGAGTCTGACAGATGCACAAACAACATCGCAGAATACGAAGCCGTCATCCTCGGCCTCCGCAAGTTAAGAGCCCTCGGCGTCACCACCTGCATAGTCCGAACAGACTCCAGGGTAGTCGTCGGCCAAGTCGAAAAGGACTATGCAGCAAAGGACCCCGCACTTATGCAGTACCTCGCGGCCATCCAAAGCCTCGAGAAACAATTCAAGGGATTCACTGTGCAGCATGTGGACCGGGCCAAGAATGAAGAAGCTGACGCACTGGCCAAGGCGGCCGCCAGGGGTGAAGCCCTCCCCTCCGACGTGTTCTATCACGTCATCGGCACACCAGCCGTCCGCAGCCCCGAAGGGCTCCACATAACCAACGACAGTGAGGGGCATCGGATGATCAACCTTATCATGACCGAAGACTGGCTGATAACCAACGACAGTGAGGGGCATCGGATGATCAACCTTATCATGACCGAAGACTGGCTGGCGCCAATAACCCTGTACCTGCAAGGGTTCTATCACCCAGTCGACAGCAACGAGGCCAAGCGCCTCCACCACAGAAGCCGGGACTTCGCATTGATCGAGGGCAAACTGTACAAAAAGGGGGTCAGCCAGCCGATGCTTAAGTGCGTCACCGAGCCTGAGGGCGTTCAAATCCTGCGTGAAGTCCACAGGGGGACCTGCGGCTCCCACGCAGGCCCCAGGGCCCTGGCGGCAAAGGTGATACGACAAGGTTTCTACTGGCCCGCCATTATCTGCGCCGCGAATCGGGTTGTCAGATCCTGCGAAGCCTGTCAGAAATTTTCCCCACGCTCGGGGCGCCCCTCGCAGTTCACGAAGCTGATCGCCCACACGTGGCCCCTTCAGCGCTGGGGCCTAGACATCGTCGGGCCCCTGCCCACGGCTCAGGGGAACCTTAAGTTCACCTTCGTAGCCGTTGAATACTTCACTAAATGGATTGAAGCGAGGGCAGTATCCACCATCACATCGAAGACGGCCCAGAAATTCTTCTGGCAAAATATTGTTTGCCGTTTCGGAGTACCATCCGAACTCACCGTCGACAACGGCAAGCAGTTCGACAATCAAGATTTCAAAGACTTCTGTTTCTCCATCGGCACCAAACTTGCCTTCGCCTCCGTGTACCACCCCCAGTCCAACGGAGTCGTGGAGCGCGCCAACGGAAAAATTTTCACAGCCGTCAAGAAAATGCTCCTTGACGACAAAAAAGGCAAGTGGCCCGACCTGTTACCCGAAGTGGTCTGGGCACTGAATACAACCGAGTGCAGGGCGACTGGGTTTACCCCCTTTCGCCTATTGTACGGGTCGGAGGCCATGACCCCGCAAGAGATAAAGCATGGGTCGCCTCGGACAGCCACGTCGGCCGTCCTAGACGTAGATGAGCCAACTTCGAAGGATCTCATCGACGGAGACCGCGTCTTCGCCCTGCAGGCCCTGGACAAATACCAAGCCCAGACCAAAGCATGGCGCGACCAGGCAGTCATCCCAAGGGAATTCAGTGAAGGGGACCTCGTCCTCATCCGGACAGCTCGAACGGAGTCCAGAGGCAAGCTGGAGCCCATGTGGGAGGGCCCTTACATTGTCAAGTCGAAGGCCTCCCCTAGCGCATACAGGCTTGCAACGCCAAACGGCGAAGACTTAGAGCATTCCTGGAACATTGATAATCTGCGCAAATTTTTTGTTTGACTCATCAGGGCCAGCCCGCCCTTGTAATTTGTAAAAACAATTTTGTTCTGGCCCGCACTCTTTTCCTCCCGGGGGGTGAGGTTTTTAACGAGGTGGAGTCATGTAATATACAAGAGAAAAATCCCCCGCAAAATCCACGTCGAAAAAAGACCGCATCAACGGTCTTCGACATTCGACTAATACAAAGTCACCACGAGGCCCGGCAGCAGCCGCCCTCGCGTGCGACAAATCCGCGCAGAAGTCGCCTAAGGGTGCAGCCGGACTAGCACAACAAGTGCGAAAAATCGAAGTCTTCCGCGAAGACTATCCGCGCAGAAGTCGCCTAAGGGTGCAGCCGGACTAGCACAACAAGTGCGAAAAATCGAAGTCTTCCACGAAGACTATCCGCGCAGAAGTCACCTAAGGGTGCAGCCGGACTAGCACAACAGGTGCGAAAAATCGAAGCCTTCCGCGAAGACTATCCACGCAGAAGTCGCCTAAGGGTGCATCCGGACTAGCACAACAAGTGCGAAAAATCGAAGTCTTCCGCGAAAACTATCCACGCAGAAGTCGCCTAAGGGTGCAGCCGGATTAGCACAAGTGCGAAAAATCGAAGTCTTCCGCGAAAACTATCCGCGCAGAAGTCGCCTAAGGGTGCAGCCGGACTAGCGCAATAAGTGTGAAAAATTCTAATTTGCCACGAACACTATCCCTGCAGAAAGTCGCCTCAGGATGCAGCAGGGACAGCGCGTCAAGACCAACGAACCAATTACAGTGGTACAGCCGCACGAAGCCTAACAAGTGCAAAAACGGCTACACCAAACTATCCGCTCAAGGGCCGACTACATGCGCACCAGACCAACATAACAAACACGCCAGACCAAGCACTTAACGCCTTCGCAAACATAGCCAGGTGTGCGAAGGCACACAACCTCATCATACAAGCCATTACTCATGTACAAGCGAGGGCATCGCACTCTACATCGGTTCGACCTTCGGAATAATTCCCATCTCCCTATAGTTAAATAACATTATCCTAAGCTCCTCACCCACAAAAATGCTTCGCAACTCCCCCTCACCGGCACTCACAGCAGCCGGCAAGGACAACAGTTCCTACCTGCCAGCCCCACTCACGCGAAGCCGACCGGCGTCCACTCCACTCACTCTACGCTTCGCAACCGCCCTTCGCCGCCTACGCCTAGTGCTCGGACCAGACGCGTCAGCATCCGCAGCTTGCGACGAAGCCTCCGCCACTGCTATATCCAAGGCCACAAAGTAGTCCAAGTCCTCATCCGACGACTCTTCGGTCCATTCAACAGAGCTCCCAGAGTCACCGAACTCGGAAAATTTAGACGCAGACTCATCCGATTTATTCCCATCATCCACGGTCGAAGCCGCCCAAAAATTAGCAGTAGTGGTTGTGTGCGCAGGCCCAAAATCTTGAACCTGCGCAGCAACCAAGGTTCAGCAACAATATCCAAAATTTCCTAACTACCCACACCCACTAGGCCACCTGCGAAGACCCAGCCGTCGCGGGAGCCTCCGCCGTCGCTTCCGCAGCCTCCGCCACAGGAACCTCAGCCTTCGGCGCAGCAGTTGACGATGGGTCTCCGCCGGCCGCGGTGGCTGCAGGGGCATCGGGAACGCCTTCGGCGGTCTCCGGGGGCGGCTCCGGAGCGGCCTCGGGCACAGCCACCGCCGGGTTCGGCTCCGGGTCAGGCAGCGCACTGTTCAAAGCCCCGAAGTCATCCACCCTCTCGCCACGCGCCGCCTGAGACACAGCACACAGACTCAGCAAACCCACATTTAACCCAAATTAAACAAACACCAAACAAAAGCCAAGCATTACCTGACTCCTCGCCGTCTCAGCCCGCTCCCTGACCACCTCTCGACCGTGGGGGCCCCACATCCGGTCGTAGAGGGCTTCGGCGGATTCCTTCACTACGGGGTCCTCAACCTTGTAGATATCACGCTCCAAATCCTCATCAGCTTGGTCGAAGACCTCGTAGTGTCGGCACCCTTCGCGAGAGAGCGCGTTCATCGCCCCCTCGCAGGTGACCAGAGAAGCATAAGACATAAACCCCTCCACGATGGTGGGGAGCGCCTGCAGCTCCTCCTGCACCCACTCAAGGCAGCGAAGTCCGGGCTCTCGGTCCGGCACTTCAAACTCACCGGTCCGCGCGCCCAGTTCACGGTATGAATCCATGAGCTGCTTGCGTGTCCGCTCAGCCTCCATGCGCGCTGAGGCCTCGGCCCTTTCCACACGGCTCTGCAGCGCGTTGAGCCGCTCCTCCAGCTGCTCGGCGCGCTGCTTGGCGAGGCTGCCCTCCGCCCGCGCCAAGTTGGCCTCCGCCTGCGCAGCCTGCGCCTTGGCGAGGGCCTCAGTAGCCTCCTCCCTCTCTGCCGCCAGTTGGCGCCGGAGGTCAGCCTTCTCCCCCTCCAGCACAGCCACCTTGTCCGCCAGCTTGCGGCACTTACTGTCGGCGGCCGACTTTTCCCGGATGGCGTCAGCATGTTGCGTCCGAAGTCTCTCGACTTCGGCAGACACAACCGCCGTCAGGGCCCCCGACGCCGCGCGGTTTGCGAAGTCAGCCGCCTACAAGACATAAGACCACAGCCCCGGCGAAGCCGTTAAAAAAAATCGAACCGAGGTCCAGCTCAACGGACCTGACTTAGCGCCTCCTTCATCTCCTCCAGCCGGCGGGACACGGCACCCGCCTCGTCCCTGACGGCAGTGAGCGCCAGTATCTCGCCACCGGCGCAAACTACGCTGCCCTTCGCCCTTGGCACCACGGCAGCCGCCACGGCAGGCGGAACAACAAGAAGCTGGTCTTCGTCCGACCCTGCGACGCATCAACAAATTAAAAAAAAAAATCCTCGAGCCAATGACTTACCAACAAGATAATCCTCCACACAAATGTCGGTGGTGAAGTCAGCAACGCGCTTTCCAGGGGGCGGCAACCCTCGAGCCGCCTTCGCAGCCTCCGGCAACCCACTGGACGCAGGGACGGCCGACTTAGCCGCCAGCGGCGGCTGGCCTCCGCCGGGGGCAGTAGCCTTCGCAGCCCCCCGCTGCCTCTTCGGCCTGGCTTCATGCAGCCTGACGACTGCCTGACGCTTCTGTGCAGCTCCCTGGCGATCCTTGTCCATCACTGCCGACACAACAGCAGCAATATTCCGCCCGTAAGGAAACACTTTCCAAGCACGAACCATGCGAGATGTAAAAAAGTCTTCGCCGGCCGCGCGGGGGACAGGAACATTCTTAGGCCACCAACCCCCGGTAACCCTCAGCATCCGCGCCGAGGACTCCCGGAGCTCGGGCGAAGACATCCTTCCCCCCGGAGCCGCGCATGTCCTCATCAATTCTCTAGTAAAACCATCAAAAACCCCAAGTCCTCCCTCAGCAGTACCTAATTTCCTCTTCTTAGAGGACGGGGCGGCCGCCGGCGCGGGGTCGTCTCCAGACTCCACCACCGGTTTCTTCTCGCGACGTTCCACATCGTCTTGGCCGGGATAACCGCCATACGGCAAACGATTCAACTCAAAGACCCTGTTCAAGCGGTCATTTGACCCTCGAATGTCCCAGCTCCGCTGGCCCTCTGTCCTAGGCACATATCGACCCACGATCTGCACCGCCCCATCTTTAGCCTCGCGCACAAAGGCGGCCGGATCGTGACCCTGCAGATCCAGCGCGAAGGCAGGACTTTGCACCAGCTTCCCACCGTGGGAAGGCATCTGGCGAGGGCACACTTCGCCCAACGCCCAGCCATGCGCCAAAGGCCATACCCCGAACGCCACAAACTCCTCAACCAAATCGCGCCCGCTGCTCAAGCCGGCGGCGCACCGAAGGGCCCCTTCGTCCGCATCCTCATCCGCCACTTCAAAAGGCGGGTATGCTGAGTAAAAATGTGAGCACATCTCGGACACGGGGAGCCCCGGATGGTATTCGGTTGTACCCTCCGCGACGTAGAACCAAAAATCCTGCCAATTGCCCCACTTGTTGCGGGCGCAGGGAACCAACTCAACTACCTGCATCGTGGTCTTGCCGGTCTTGGGCGTAAATGTACAGGACCCAAACTGGGCAACCTCACTTCCAATCATCCTCTTCTGCTAGTGCAGGCAATAATACTTTGTGAAGACTTCGACTGATGGCTGCCCGCCGTACGAAGTCGTCGCCCAGACATACTTCGACAGAGCCACCACGGCGTTCGGAGTCAGCTGATGGATCTGAACATTGAATCTGCGTAGGACTTCTCCAACAAATCGGTGCGCAGGCAGGCGGAGACCAGCGGCAAAGAACGCCTCGAACACAACCAACTCGCCTTCCGGCTCGGGGACTTCCTCCGTCCCCGGGACACGGGCGACCCCGCCGCCAAAGTAACCAAGCTGCTGCATATCCTGCACGCGGGCCGACGACATCCGCGACACACCAAAATCCACAATATCGCCGGCGCGCAACTCCTCCGCCGCCACAGAACTCAGCGTTTCCTCAGACGACGCGTCGGCCGGCGGCAGCAGAAGAAGAAGAGGTCGGCATCGCTACGTACCGTCGGCGGCGGCGGGCGGTGTGCTTCACTCGAGCCAGATCTTCGGCGAACAAAGAGCAAGGAGAGCAGACGAGCAGCAGAGACGGTGGAGAAAGCGGCTAGGGTTTTCACGGAGCGCGGAAAAATAAATTTCAAAATGCGCCGCCCCCGCCCCCTTTTATACACAGGGCGTGGCGCTTCGGGAAACCCGCAGTCCCACAGTACGGCGTCAATCAACGGTCATGTCAAAAACCCCCGCGGAACCACTTCGAGCGAGGGCAGCGTCTCCGCCATCTAGCGACGTCTTCGGCACCAGATGACTTAGTCGAACTGGTCCCTCGGAGGGCAAATGTTGGGGCGAAGGCAAAGACGCCACCCTTCGCTCGGGGCCTTCGCCGTAAACGCCGGCCCAACGGAGACAAGACAATGGGCAGGGACACCCTTCGCCCGGGGCCTTCGCCGTTTACGCCGGCCCAACGGAGACAAGACAATGGGCAGAGACACCCTTCGTCCCATACGTCATCGGACGAAGACCCGTGGCGAGGTCATCCCACCGGGCGGCCTCGTCCAACGCGGAGGCCCATGTGAGATCCGGCCCATTGTGACAGGCCCTGCGTGGCCGCTGCGTGTTACGGGCCTAATTTATAAAGGCGTCCCTGTAATTACGGTCTGTAACCCCGCTTTTGTGGGAATATTCCGGGGATAACCTAGGTGTCTGAGGGCACATGCGTCCTTAACACGAGACGCTGGGCACCCGGACACCTATAAATACCCCCGCACAGTGCCCTTGAGAGGCTGGTTGAACAGTGCTTTTGCCATCACGCGTTAAACTCTGTTTGTGCTATCATTCCCCCCTGTTGGATCAACTTGCGCCCGTGTGCAAGTTCCAACAACGGACCAACTGAGTTACGGCTCGGGCCTCAAGTAGCAATGACTTTGTGCCAATTGCTCCAAGGAACTCCAAAACTTGGTTCTTAGAAAAGATATTGCTCAACAACCAGACCTAGAGGGTGTTTGGTTTTTAGGGACTAATTTTTAGTTCTCTATTTTATTCTATTTTAGTCCATAAATTACTAAATATGAAACTGAAATAGAGTTTTAGTTTCTGTATTTAGTAATTTAGAGAATAAAATAAAGATATTTAGTAATTTAGAGAATAAAATAAAGGGACTAAAAATTAATCCATAGAAAACAAACATCCCTTTAAAACACCGCCTTAAATTTCACCAACGCTACTTCCGCCCAGCACAGCATTTTGTGTCCGAAAAAGGAAATCCATTCCAACTAGTTAGGGCACGTTTCACGAATTTTGAGAGTGCATCATTTGTATTTTCCAGATACTCCTGGAGAAAAAAAAACACATGTATCACCGGTGCTCATCGGCCTTTCGTTCACGGTTTACTTTGTCGGACCGAAATGACCGTATTTCGCTGCTAACTGAAAAACGAATTTCGTTTGAATTTTAGATGGATTTCGATTCAAAATATAAAAAATACAAAAGTTAAATTTTGGTCAGCAAAATAAAAATCCAGATGACTCCAAATTGTGAACCCTGGTGGTGTAGACTCGCACCCACCCTCGCCCTTACGCAATGATGATGACAAGCATGATGGCACGCTCGCCTCCTCTTTCAACCCCCCCCTAACCCTAATCCAGCTGTTACTCGGGCACAGGCTTCCAGGAGACCGGAATGATGACGCTTGCCTCGGCGGCATCGAGGACGGAGCCGGGGGCGTGTCGCGGAGGGGGGGCTGCTGGCTGCATTCTGAATTCTTCGCGGCCACCGATACGCTTTACTACGTACTGCTGCTTTCCTCTCTGAAAAGCTCAGCACTGAATTTTAGCCAGAGCTCGCCCGTGCGAGTGAGCAACTGAGCATGCATGCCATGCCATGCCTCTGTCTCTGATTACTTTATCATTGGCTGCTAGCTAGCTGCTACTGTAGCAGTTAGCAGCACCACAGCCCAGTTCAGCCTTCTTGGGTGTTGTTTACGTTGTCCTCACAGTCTAATCTGTTCTTTTGCTACACTGTCTGTATGTCTGTCTGTCTTGTAGCCTGTAGTTGTGCGCAAGCGCAACAGGCGGCCTGCATCAGTGGCGATGTTTTGGATCATTCAGACCGAAAAAAACGGCTTGAGAGCTGAGAAGCGCGAGCCTCACAGTCACAGGCAGCCCAGCTAGCTGACGACATGTTTCGTCCTCACGCAGCTCATGCAAAAGCCCTGCAGCAAGTTCCAGTTCGCAGGCCGGACGGAGGAGCAATCTTTTTCTTCAGAAAAAAAAGAAATCTCAGGAGTGAGTGTGTGTGTGTGTGAGAGAGAGAGCGTCGACGGACGGGGCGAACTTGCAGAGAGGAGAGGAGAGGAGAGGAGAGCAGAGCAGAGCACAGGCAGAGAGAGCCCAGAGAAGGCTAGAAGCACTGCCCTACTATTTGTCTTTTCGGTTCAGAAAATGCTGTTCTGGGCTTCTGGCTGGGCGGTGCCCGGTATGTATATGCTTTTGATGAGTAGCTAGCTAGCTCCACTCCACTCCACTCCACTGCACGCAGACGCAGTCCCGGCCAATTGCTTTTCCCGAGGAAACCATCGAGATGAGCTAAGCTAGCCAGCCGCCTTTTCCCCGTCCTGAAAATCATGGAGTAATTGGTGGAGAAAAGAAAAGAAAAGAAAAGAAAAAAAGAGCCCCCCGCAAAACCCCTGGCGGAGCTACGTAGCCTTTTGCCTTCAGAAGTATGCAAAGGGAGACGAGATCGAGAGGAGGCGAGGCCACCTTTCTCCCCTACCTACAAAGCTTCTACTGTTCCAGCAGCAGCCTCACCAAGCATGACGAACGCGCGCATTTCTACATTTCTACGCGTTCATTTCATATTAAAGCCGTATGTTTAGACTGTTATAGCTGTAATTTATATAAATAAAAATACTATAAAAACAGTAGAAGCAGATACAGATTAAAGTTAAACAAACATGAGTAAGCGGTTGTTAATTGTGAAGGAGCGTTGAGCCACACAGATTAATGGTAGATAAAACAGTATTTGGTCAAAGCCGGCCCTACTTTCGATCAATTGATCTCTAAATATACTAGTAAAAAGGATGTTCTATGCGATCGGCCAACAAAGAAACCCTCTGTTACCATCTAAAACAAAACGGAACGAAACCCTCTGTTATAGCCCAGAGAAACCCTCTGTTACCATCCTGTAATGCCAAGATACTTTTCACCAACCTACTCATCGTTGGTATATTATCCAATTCAAATGTGGAATGGAACGGTGATGAACCCGTGATACATACTTAGTCCATTTGTCTATTTAGGCTAGGAGGACGTCTCCATTCTCTACCTTTTGATCTTTTGGTCAGATGGTCATGGCCAAGAAAGATGGAATCCGAAACAACCTTTTATGTATTAGAGCTCTATTAAATGATCACCCTATTAGATTGAAAAACCGGTGACTTGCATCAGGCTTAGTACATATGCTTTTGGTTCGTCAACCTCTACCAAAAGTCAGAGGGCATATGTTAAGCATAGAAAATGACCTGGCGGACGGTCCGGTCCTGAGGCAGGATGGTTCGCGGTCTAGACTGTCCGCGGTAGTGGCGTGGACCGTCCGTGCGTGCACAGAATCAGTTAGGTTTCTGGATTTTCTTGCGCGATTTTGTTAGCTAAACATGCATGATTAACTTAGGAACCGATTTATAACAGGTCAAGACCTCCCCTGATATAAATGAAGGGCTACGACCGATTGAACCCCCACAATCGATACAATCAACTCTACTTATCATTTTTACCTTATACATTAGGAGTAGCTCTAGTTTAGCCCTAGTTTAGCGTCACTCTACCTCAAATCTTCATCTATATTTGGCTCTATGTCGACTATTAGGTGGCCTGTCGACGCCAAGTCACACCCTAGGATCTCTCCTCCCCTGACGGGTTCCTTCCGGGAGGCGAGATCTAGGTCTTCTGTGAAGAAAACGACTCTCTGCACTATCGCGGGCCGTCCGAGTCCCAGCCACGAACCGTCCGAACGTACGTAGATGAGGAGACGGTCATGCATCCAGGTCGTGGGCCGTCCGATAACCCTGTGCCGCGGATCGTCCGCGTGCCTACAGCGTCGGACGGTTTGTTCCGGTGTTTGGCGATCGACGCCAATAGCATGCAATAAGTTTACCAGGGGAACAAGAACAAGTAGGCCGGCCGGCACCCGGCAGTGCTGTCAAACGGGACAGTGGTTTTATCTTATCCATGAACAAAAAGGGCTTTTTGGAACTAGGAGGGAGGGAGGGAGGCCAAAAGAAAGCCGAGAAAGAAGGAAGTCTCTTTCCCCGCCTGTCTCTCCGTCTCCGTCTCCGTCGTCGTGCGTGGGGCCTATCGCAGCGTACGGCTGCGCCTCCCTCCGCCGGCAAGGCGTGCGCCGCGCGCTGTCTCGTCCTCCCATCGGCCCATCCATCCATCCATCCACGTCCGCCCATCGGCCCTTGCTTCCTTGCTTTGTCATTTTAATTAATTACCTCATCACACCACTGATGAACAGCGAGCACCACCGCCGCCGGCTAATGGATCCGCCGTTGCTGCGATTAAGCATAATCTTCTACGTACTGACGTCATCGACAACCGGAGTAATTCGCTGCAGCAACACACCATGCAATCAGACTCGAATCCATTCCTCCACAGCGAGTAACTGCGATTTGCCTGACGAAGCAACTGCGCGTGCGTTGCCATAGTGGCGATATCAAATCAGTTTATTTTTTCTCACCATGCAATCAGGCATCAGAGCTATCAGATTTTCTTTTTATCGCCTTTTTCTTTCTCCAGAGAAAGAGCAGAACATATGCAACACACTGCAGATGTGGCAAAATAGTGCAGGCAGCACTGAATGAGAGGAGGCCCCCGGCCCATTGGTCATCCACCATCATCATGAGCTCATATGCATGCTGCCCCCCGTCCGAGATCCCTTTGCTTGTTTTCGGTGACAAGCTAGCTGACAGCTCCCATACATCTCACGAGGAGTAGTTTACGGCATGTGTTTAGGGGCAGCTTCACCAATCTTGCATTTTTTGTTGTTGTTTAGATAGTGAAGCTGTCCAAGAAAGGGACTTGCTTGCACGCATGACAGGAGAGCGAAACATCACTAAACAAACTGCACACACAGAGCAATGATGATCATGGCACACATGTACACTGCATCGCACACAAAGTGCGTGCACTGTTTGAGATGCACTCCTCGCTAGCTCTCGGCTCTCCTCTCCTGGTTCGCAGTACCAGTTGCAGTTGCAGTTTGTGTCCGTCCAGGCCATGCATGCATGCATGCATGCATGCACGTGGGCCCCCCGCGCGAGCATGGGGTGGCGAGGTAGAAGAAGATTAAACTGGACTCCTGCAGGCCCTGTCTGCTCTGCGAGGGGCACTGCATGCCATTGCTTAGCAAGCGAGCGAGTGGTGACACTGACAGTGTGCCATTAGCTAGCCTGCCAGGGTTGGAGTTGGAGGAGAGGGGGGCGCGTGCAAAATTTTTAATCCCTCCTCCCCCCCTAGTGTCTACTACTAGCGACGGAACGGAAAGGCACCCCATGCGCGTTGGATGGAGGAGCCCTGGAGAGTGGAGATGGTGTTTATAAATCCGCTCCTCCTGCCACCCCAAGGTTTCAGAAACCCACCACCGGAACACCTGCGCTCCGGCCTGCTCTCTCTTTCAAACAGCTTCGTGTGTTGCTGGCTTGTTGCCGCAGTTCCAGCGCCAGCTCGGCACTGAAGAATCTGGTGACCCGCCGGGATCGAGAGCCAAGCTCGAGCAGAAACGGAGAGCGCGCGGATATATCTAGCTAGGATGATGATGATGATGGACAGGCAGCTCGTCAGGCAATGCGACATGGAGGTCATGAGGATGGCCATGCTCAAGCACGAAGAGACCTTCCGGCAGCAGGTAAAGCGCGCGCCGAGAAACTTCGGCTTCTTCTTCTTCTTTCTCCTGCTGTCCTTCACACCGTCGCTACTTGTCTATTATATTTCGCACATCATCCTGGAAAGGAAGTGTATGAAGCAGTATGAAGTATGAACTGCTGCTGCTACTGATCGGTCGTAGAATGGATCGCCATTGTTCTTGGCAACTAACCGTCTCATCGTCTGATCAGGTCCACGAGCTGCACCGCCTGTACCGCATACAGAGGGAGCTGATGAGCGACCTAATAACGACGACCCGATACGACGACGAGCCGCTGCTGCTGACGACCGCCGGCCGGCGCAGCAAGCAGCCGCGCCGGGCGCTGGACCTGCAGCTCCCAGCCGACGAGTACATCGTCAGCGCCGACGAGGAGTCGGACGCCGCCGGCGCGGAGCTGGAGCTGACGCTGGCCGTCGGCGGGCGCTGCGCAGCCGGCGCCGGCCGGCGCAAGAGCAACAGGCGCCGGAGGCAATTAGCAGAGCGGCAGCAGCGCGACAACAACGCCGCCGCCGCCGGCGGCTCCTCGCCGTTCGGGTCCGACTGCTCCGGCGCGAGCGCCCTGTCGTCGCCTCCGCCTTCGTCGGCCGAGTACTACTCCGACGACGGGCCGGTGGCGGCGGCGTGCCAGAGGGCCGTTGCGTTCGACCTTGGAGGAGAAGGCGACGGCGTGATGAGGCAGCAGCACGCGCCGTGGCTGGCGCAGTGCCAGCAGTACCTCAGCCTGAGGATGACATGAGTGAAGCTGCAGGCCTGCAGCACGCTGCTCGCCGCCGTCCATGTCGATGTCCATCTCGTTGTACCAGGTTGCGTTTGTGTTGTAGCCTTGTAGGAGCAGCAGTACGTACTAGCCACTAGTGTTTTTTTATCTATCTATCTATCTATCTATTCTTTTTTTTTGTTTGCCCTTTGTGTTTGCTGTATGTCCTAGCCGTGGGCGTGGCCAATGGAGTCCGGGAAGAAGGGTACGGTTGTGTCCTAATCCTGATTCCTGATCCAAAGATGTTAATTGATCATGGCTATAGCTAATGAGTGCATCCTGATTGATTAATGATGCTCATCAGACTAGTGCTAATTCAATGAGTAATAATACTGCCGCCATCTGCTCAAGATTCTTTCTACTCCGAGTCCCGTTCGTGACCGTAAAAGGTGGTAATAATCAGGCAGTGAAATTGAAAGAGGCAGAGGAACTACAGCTGCATGAAAAAGGTGAGAGCACCTAGTAGATGGTGTAACTGTGTGAAGGAAAGGGGACAAGACTTTCTTTTTTTTAACTGTGTAAAGTTACATTTGATGGCGAAAATAGACGTGTGTACTGTGTTCAAAGCATCAGATTATTAGCTTGGAATCCCGAAATTTTGAGTGGGCCACGTTTAGGGAAAAGAAGGACATCTCTACTGATTGACGTCCTGATATTGAATCTAGCAGAAGCAGAGGGAATTTGCATTTGTGGGTGTCAAAAGTAAGAAAAAAAAGAGATAGAGCAAATATACTGTACTACTCCCTCTGTTTTTTGTCGTGTTTGTTGAGCACCAGAAATGTTCTCGCGGACAGTTCGGCCCTGAGGACGGACGGTCACAAACGGTCCGCGCTTGCGCAGAGCAAAGTTTTAAATAGCCGGCTAATAGTGGCTATTTAGCCGGCTATAGCCTTTCAGAAGGTCCGGAGCTAAGAAATGCACCATTTAGCGCTAACCAAAATTAGCCGCTAATAGCCTTATTTAGCCCGCTAAATACACAACATTAGCTCGATTTAGCTGCTAAACACGCAATCTTTTTTACTGTTCGAACCTTTGAAGCATTGAGGCCCAAAAACAAACTGTGGGCAGACCCTTTAACATAATGTTTGTTAGGTAGTGGTTAAATGCCTTTTACATGTGTCGTTAAACGTTGAATTTACATGTATGTTGATTTATTATTGAACATTTGAACTACTAGTTTGAATTGTAAGGTTCAAATATTGAACATTTAATTTATCTATAAAGTCATGTCATGTTTTTTTTAAAATCCGCTAAATGGATTAGCTTGCCGCTATAGCCGACTATAGCGTTTATAGCTTATCCAAAAGCTCGTCGCTAAGGCCCTTAGCCGGACATTTAAAACAGTGGCGCAGAGTCAGTTAGGATTCTAAGCTTCTCGTGGAATTTGTTAGCTAAAACTACGGGATTAGCTTGGAAAACAACTTGTAGCGGATCCAGATCCCCCTTTATATAGATGAAGGGCTACGACCCACTGAACCCCCCACAACCGATCAAATCAAGTCTATTTCTCGTTTTTACTTATGCATTATGAGTAGTTCTAGTTTAGCTCTAGGTTAACCTTTCCCTACCCCAAATTCTTCGCTTCTCTTCGGCTCTACGTCGATTAGGTGTGTCTAGGGTGACCTGCCGACCCTAGACGAAGCCTAGGATCTCTCCTCCCTGACGGTGTCCCTCCTGGAAGCGAGATTCAGGCGCCGCCGGCGAACTCCGCCGCCCCTGCGCACGCGCGTACCGTCTGGCCTGTCAGGCAGAGAACCCGAGCCCTGCGCTAGGTCGCGGACCATCCGGCCCCTGGTCGCGGACCATCCGCGCTTGTGCAGAGAGCACCACCGCCGGTTCTCAACACAGTGATTGGCGCCCGGATCGACGCTAACACACTTTTTGGCGACTCCGCTGGGACAGGTGTCTAGATCTAATAAAAAACAGGCCCTCAAATGGCTGGTTCTAAAGATCACACCGATATCTCCCCGGACAATATCCTAAAGCCGGATGTTGAAAGTCTGACGACCGATGAGCAACAGCAATATGAGGACTACATGTGTCAAGCGAAGGAGAAATTCTTATCACAATACACGGTGGATCGCCACCAGAAAGTTGTCAAACATGGAGAGACCGTGTAACACCCTGATTTTGGGGTATAAAATTTCTTTCTAATTATCACCCAAAATCAGGTGTTACTCTTCCTTTTCTCACTCTAGGTTTTCTCTCTCCCTAGATTCTCTCTCCCTTTCTCCCTTTTAAGTAGAATTAGCTTAAGTTAGAGAGATTTAATTATTTATTTTGCTAAAACATTTTGGGTCATGACATATTGCATCATGCTGAACTTAAAATATTCTTTGAAGTGTTGCACATGTTTGAATTTATTGGAATTTGAAACCTAATTTGAATTTGGAATTGAAAACCCTCTAGAAAAGAAATATAAAAGGAATTAGAAAATCCAGAGAAAAAGAAAAAGAGAAAGCAGCCCATCCGGCCCAGTTAAGCCCAGCCAGGCCGCGCGCCCGCGCGCCTGCCGCCCCTGACAGGTGGACCCTGCCTGTCAGCGGCAGATCCCCTCACCCGCACGCGCTCACTCTCTCTCTCTCTCGCTGCCCAGTGGGGCCAATCTGTCGGTGCCAGTTTCCTTCGCCCGCGCGCTCTCTCTCTCTCTGTCTCGCGGGCCCGGATCGCCAGCCGTGGAGCCATTGCCCCGAGCGTCCCTCTTTTCTCTCTCTGCGCCGTGGGCCAGCCCTGTCAGCTCCGCCCTCTCCGCGCGTCGCCGTGGACCGGCGCATGCGCACTCGCGCACGTCGCCGGGTTTCTCGGCCACGATGCCCGCCCACGCGACCAACTCTCTTCTTATAGCCCCGCCTGTGCCCCGTGCACACCCCTCACCTCATTTCGCACACCCTCACCCTCTCTCGCGCTATGCCCTCGCCGCCAGCCGCCGCCGGAGACCCGCGCCCGTGTTCTCGGCCATCCAGCTCGCCGGAGACCGCGCCAAGCCTCTCCGAGCTCCGCCCCGAGGTGAGACACCCGTCCCCATGCCCAATTTCCCTTATTGTGCCCTGTGCTCGGCCAATTTCACCCTCGACGGTGTTTGGTCACGGTGGTCCGCCGTGCTCGCGCGGTGGCCGACCGATTTAGCCTTGTCTAGTCCACCGGAGTAGACCCCTGTGTCACCCATGTCTCTGCTGAAGCTAGCCCAAGCCTCAGCGCGCCTTAAGTTTCTTCCCCGTGGTCGGAATGGCTCACCGGAGTTTCTCTGGCCCACCCGAGGCCACCTCACCACCGCTCTCCCCTCTCTGCCTGTGGATTCATGGCCTCTTCCCCGCCATTGAGTTCGCCGTGGCGCCCTCTTCCCCTCTGCCCAACTCCCGCGACCCCGGAGCCACCCTAGCCCACGCCTGCCTCAACTTCGGTGACCTCACCGCCGCGGAGAGGAGCGACGCCGCCTGCAGCCATCTGTTTTCCTCGGTCTGATTTTCCCTCCGTGTGATTCAGGTCGAACGGCCCGGACCGTGGGATACCGCTTCGTGCACATGCGCCTGACACGCCCTGGCCCGCCTGTCAGCGCCACCCAAAGTCGCTCATCTTTTCCGGTCTGATTTTCCCCGTCCGATCTTGATCGAACGGCTCGGACCCCATTTGGACCCGCTCGGACCCCCTCCGTCTGATCTTGATCGAACGGTTCGGTCCCCCTCGGACCTCTGCAGCCATTCGTTTCCCCCTGGCGCTGGGCCCGCTCGGTCAGCGTGCTTCCCCCGCCCCTCTGTCGCTGACACTCCCTAGCCCGCCTGTCAGCGCTCGCCCGCCCGCCCGCGCGCCCTCGGCCGCAGATCTAATCTCAGCCATTGGTTTTAGATCTGACGGTTAGATTTACCCGATACCCCTTCGCGTGGCTGTTTTATTAAAGAAACCCCCTGGTTTTAGGAAATCAACCCGTCGTCCCTGGTTTTCGCGCGCAGACCCCTGTATTCTTGCAGATCAAACCCTAGACTTTTGAATATTCACAGAATTAGACCTAAATTCATATTTTGAATTCCCAAACCTGTTTATTTCATAACTTTTGCATATGAACTCCAAATTTAGTGATTCAAATTGTAAAATGTTCATAGAATTATTCTCTATTTAAATAAAAGGGTATCATTTGCTGTCTACACATTCTAATTTTTATGATTCAGTATGAACTAATGTAGATGTAGTTTTATTCATTTAATAAAGTAAATAAAAGGAGAAACTTAGAGATCTAATCATGTTTAATCTTGTAAGATTAATAATGTGTATTACATGAATTCATCCTTATTCTAATTTGTAGGTCACAATAAAATGAATTGAACTATGATTATGTACTTGTAAGTAACACTTAGGGAAATAGTAATCTGTGTCCAAATGAAAGTAGTTAATGATATAGTTCATGTATACTTTGATCTCAGTAATTCTTAATTGTGTTTTAAGATGCATTTCTCTGTTTGTACATGTTTGGTGTGTTGTCCTTTTGTATTTTCCAAATGTATTGAATGCATGCTCGCCTTATTTAGACAACAAGCAGTCCGAAGTTCCTGAGTGTTTTGTTGCAGACCTCCCTGAGCAGCAACCTGGTGATGGCAAGTGTCCTCTGACCTATTATGTCCTACATACTCTATGATTCACTGTCCCATAATTACTTTATGAAACCTAAGGATTGATTAGTCTGTATTCACCTATCCTTATTTACCTCTTGGGTTATCATGGTTAGCATGTTGCTATTGCCTTAACTTAATCAATGAACATGATGTGAACATTTATGATACGATACTGTTATCCTGTTTATGTGGATGATCTTGTGATATCCTAGGGGCTTAGGCCTTTTTCCTGAGTACCTCTCCGTAAGGACCTGTTCGTGGAGTGACCACCCGGGATAATAGTACAACCATGAGGGTGGAATGGGATGCCCTTAGTTGATTAATTAGATGAACCTGGGGGTGTAGTTGGCTTTGCCGGAGGGCCATCAATGGGGGTTGGGGCATAGTGCTCGCTCTGCCAAGGTTGGGGTGTAGAGGTTCATTCGATTTGGTTTTTGTTAGTCACCCACCTTGGGGAGGTGTACTGTGTTTGTACGACTGGCGAAACCTAACGAGCAGCTATGCACCAGGGGAGTCTTTGTAAAAGCTACGTAGTGAGACCCTGCTAGGTCACCTTGGAAGTGATCAAAGGAGAGTCATGATCTCCTGGCAGAATGGGAATCACGACTTGTGGGTAAAATTTACAACCTCTACAGAGTGTTAAAAACTGGTATATCAGCCGAGCTCATGGTTAAGAGCAGCCTTGGGATCCTCTTTGATTAGAAGAACTTTGGATACTTTTATGTTGATGATTAACTATGATGTTATAAAATCTGATCTTTGGTATTTCCTCATTTGAGGAAGTACTTTTGGGTAATAACTGGGTTATTACTAAAAGTTGGCTCTACTAATAATAATAAATACTTGACTAACTTAAAAGCAACTTCTTGACCACAACTCCACATACAGCTAGTCCACTTTAGCCAAACCTGACATTTGCTGAGTACGTTGATGTGTACTCACCCTTGCTTTACAAACCACCCCACCCCAGGTTGTCCCCACTGTTCTCAGTGCTCAGGAGGTGAAGCTGGCAACATGGAAGATTTCGAGGAGTTCCAGGAATACGACGAGTTCTAGTTTACTTTAGTGGCAAACCCCCAGTCAGCTGCCTGTGTTGGCTTATCATCTACGTTTCGTAATTCCGCACTTTGATATTTATGTTGAACTATGGTTATGTATTAGACTCTGTGGATGTCTTGGACATCTTGATGTAATAAAGTACCTTTCCACTATTATTTCGAGCATTGTGTGATGATGTCCAATTATGTAATCGCTGTGTACGTGAGTTTCTGATCCTGGCACGTACATGGTTCGCATTCGGTTTGCCTTCCAAAACCGGGTGTGACATAAGTGGTATCAAAGCACTTGCTGACTGTAGGACCGCTGACCTAGACTAGAATGGTCGACCTAAGGACTATAGACCCCTACTCTTACCTTGACCTCAGTGTCTTTTCAAAAGTTGGTCATCTTGACCAATTCTATGTTATTTACTTATCTCAAAAGTTTTGTCTCACTCTTCTTTCTTTTTACTTTCTGGTCTAATAGTTCTACTCTTACTCTTGTGCTTACGATGTCTTTTGTAGATGGCTCGTCTTAGGTGCACTGCACGTAAGTCTGTGATCCCCTTTTTGCCTTCTCGCCTGGCGGAGCGTCCACTGCGTCGCACGGTGCCAGGTCAGTCCAGTTAGCTAGAAAGACTGCATCGTCGCCTGCATGAGGAGCAGGAGCGCCAACGCCAGGAGCAAGAGCAGGAGCAGCAGGACTCTTCCCCCTTGCCTCAGCAGGAGGTGGAGTCTGAGAGACCGCCTTCCCCTGCACCTCAGCCAGAAATGCCCTCTGCACCACCACAGGGCATCCCGGCTGCTGGAGGAGACCCTGACGATGACGGAGATGACAACGATGCCTGTGGCAGTTCGAGCCATGACATGGAGCGTTCAGAGGAGCCGGAGTTGAATGGATGGATCGCTAGACCCATCACTCGTGACGCTACTCGCGGGTGTCACTTCCACGATGCTCTCGTTACCTTGTTGCGTCGGGCCTTTGACCGGCACACATGGTCTATCGAGTACTGTTGTGTAGTCTACCAGCATCGTCGCGGGTTATACCCGGACCAGTGGGAGGCTACTTGCTTGGTGCGCCGTCTGGATGATGATCTTCGGGGTGCAGAGGCCTTCTCAGAGCACTATTCTATTACTGAGAGGGATACTACAGAGGCAGCCATGCAGGATGCAGCACGACGGGCACTTTCTCAGTATTGCTCGTTGTTCAGCGGGGTAGCTGATGGCCTTGACCTGAAGTACTACCCTCGTCATTTGACCGGCAGTGCTGGAGGTGTGATTGTCTTGCCAGTGGGTGAAGGCAATCCCAGGCTAAACAACATGGTCAATCTGGTCGCCGTACTCAACACAGAGTTGGACCACGCTCTTGATGAGTTGGGCAAGATTTGGGCAGAGGTTGCAGAATTGTGTGCTGAGTGCGCAGCACGCCACTATCTAGATGGCGGTCCTCCCGCCTCTGTCGGGATTTAGCACCCTTACCGTTCACCGCCCTGTGGTCGCTTCAACTATGGTACCCCAGACTACAGGACTAGCATAGATTTAGACCCCTAGATCGACAGAGTCGGAGTCTGTAATAATTCTTAGTTCTGTGTCTTAGTCTAGCCAGTCTTAGTCAGAGTTAGTTTGCTTATCTTTTGTTGGATGCTTGTTATGATGGACATGTACTGAAGTTGGATCTTTGTAATGATTGTCACCAAGGTGTGGGTATCCCCTACAACTTGGTGTAGTTATTAATAAAGTTAGTTATTTAGTCGGGTAACCCATTTGTCTCCACTTTCCTCTTTATCTGAGAAGCTGTCAGTGAAGTTAGTCAATTGTTCAGTTCTATGAAGATCTTCTATACATCTTTTCTTATGCTAAAAGACTGCAGAGTTAGATCTGATATGTGTGTGATTCCTACAGATGTCTGAGAACAGACGCAGAGGTGTGAGGCGTGTTCAGCCAGAGCAGCAGGCACACTAGGAGGATGCAGCTCCATAGCAGCAGTTGCCACCGCCACCCCCGATGACTATCGAGCAGATGTTCTTGATGCAGACTCAAGCAGTCCAGGCAATTGGTCAGACTTTAGCAGCAATGCAGAAAGCACAGCAACAACCACCACCGCCTCAGCCTCAGGTGCAAGTCCAGATGCCTCAAGTGCCCAGAGACAAGCAGGCAGAGTTCATGCGGGGCCATCCCCCAGCCTTTGCCCACTCTGCTGACCCCATGGACGCTAAAGATTGGCTGCGTACCATGGAGCATGAGTTGCACACTACCCAGTGCAACGATCGAGAGAAGGTGTTGTATGGTCCCCGATAGCTGAGGGGAGCAGCACAGTCTTGGTGGGAGTCTTACCTCGCCACCCATGCCAACCCTAAAGCCATCACTTGGGAGGAGTTCAGGGACAACTTCCGTCACTACCATGTGCCTGAGGGACTGATGATAGTGAAGAAGGAAGAGTTTCTCGCTCTAAAGCAAGGTTCCCTGTCCGTCAACGAGTACAGGGATAAGTTTCTGCAGCTATTCCGTTATGCCCCAGAGGATGTCAACACGGATGCTAAGAGACAGTACCGCTTCTTGAGAGGATTGGTTGATCCCCTCCATTATCAGCTGATGAACCACACTTTCCCTACCTTCCAACATCTGATAGACAGAGCAATCATGACTGAAAGGAAGCGTCGGGAGATGGAGGACAGGAAACACAAGCTTGGCGGACCTCAAGTTGGGAGTAGCAGTCGTCCTCGCTACTCAGGCAACCCACCTCAGCAATTCAAGCAAGGTCACCAGCACCAGCATCAGCGTCAGAACCAGCCGCAGCAATACCAGAGGCAGTTTCCTCAGCAGTAGCAGCAGTACCGTCAGAACAACCAGCAAGGAGGAAATCAATACCAGCGTCAGAGCAACCAGGCAGCCCGTCTTTCTGCCCCAGCAACCAATCAAGCAGCGCCAGCTCAAGGAGGAAATTGTGCATGTTTCCACTGTGGTGAACAAGGCCACTGGGCGAACCATTGCCCAAAGAAAGCAGCTCAGCAGCAGCCAGCTCCCAATGCCCTAGTCAGACAGAATGCAATGCAGTAAGGAAGCAACAACCGTGGGCAACCTCGTACCCAGTATGGAAAGGTGAACCACTTGGAGGTCGACACAGTCCAGGAGACTCCAGGAGTGGCACTAGGTACGTTTCAGTCGAGTATCATTCCGCAAATGTCTTATTTGATACTGGAGCAACGCATTCTTTTGTGACTGCATCATGGGTAGAATCACATAAAATACCAGTAGCACCCATGCATCCACCTATGAGAGTTAGTTCAGTTGGTGGAAGGACCCAAACTGATAGATTTTGCCCTAGTGCAAAGGTTCAAATAAGGGGGATAGAGTTCCCCGCCGATTTGATAGTTATGGGTAACTAGGATACAACTATAGATGTCATCCTAGGGATGAATTGGTTAACCAAGTATCAAGCCAGTCTTAGTTGTGATAAGAGAACAGTGAAGTTAGTGTCCCCATCAGGAGAAGAAGTGTTAGTAGAGTTGATCTTGTCAGGACCTAGAAAAGAATGTTGTCACCAAGTCACCGCTCACATTGGGGAGATTAAACCATCAGATACTATCAGTGTAGTATCAGATTTTCTAGATGTGTTTCCCAAAGAATTACCAGGTATGCCACCTGAGAGGAAGGTTGAATTTGCCATAGAGCTTATTCCAGGCACCACCCCTATTTCCAAGAGAGCCTATCGAGTGTCCGGACCAGAGTTGGTGGAACTCAAGAAGCAGATTGATGAGTTGTTAGAGAAAGGCTACATCAGACCAAGTATCTTGCCTTAGGCAGCCCCAGTGTTATTTGTGGAGAAGAAGGATGGCATGAAAAGGATGTGCATCGATTACAGATCCTTGAATGAAGTCACTATCAAGAACAAGTACCCCCTGCCCAGAATTGAAGACCTATTTGATCAGTTGAGAGGAGCCACTGTGTTCTCAAAGATAGGTCTGAGGTCAGGTTACCATCAGCTTTGAATCCGACCTTCAGATATACCGAAGACAGCATTCATCACCAAGTATAGACTGTATGAGTTCACGGTCATGTCATTCGGTTTGACGAATGCGCTAGCTTACTTCATGTACTTGATGAACAGTGTGTTCATGGACTACCTCGACAAGTTTATGGTGGTGTTCATTGATGATATTATTATATATTCCTAGAATGAGCAAGAGCATGAGGAGCATTTGAGGAAAGTACTTCAGAGGCTACGAGATTGTCAGCTGTATGACAAGCTTAGCAAGTGCGAGTTCTGGATCAATGAAGTCCTATTCTTGGGTCACATTATAAACCAAGAAGGATTGGCTATAGATCCAAAGAAGGTAGCAGCTATCTTGGACTGGAAAGCAACAAAAGATGTTCAAGGAATCAAGAGCTTCATCGGAATGGCCGGTTATTATCGGCGTTTCATTGAAGGTTTCTCCAAGATTGCTAGGCCAATGATAGCCCTGCTAGCAAAGAAGGTTGAGTTCAAGTGGACCCCAGCGTGCCAGTAGTCCTTTGAGACATTGTAGGAGAAGTTGACAACCGCACCAGTACTGATTCTGCCAGATGTTCACAAGCCGTTCTCAGTGTATTGCGATGCTTCGTACACCGGACTGGGATGTGTGTTGATGCAGGAAGGGAGAGTAGTGGCATACTCGTCTCGACAATTGAAGATTCATGAGAAGAATTATCCTACTCATGATCTAGAATTAGTAGCCGTGGTTCATGCATTGAAGAACTGGAGGCACTATCTATATGAGCAGAAGTGTGATATCTACACAGATCATAAGAGTCTCAAGTACATATTCACTCAGTTAGAACTGAACATGAGACAATGAAGATGGCTAGAGTTGATCAAAGATTATGAGCTAGAGATTCATTACCACCCAGGCAAAGCAAATGTGGTTGCAGATGCTATTAGTAGAAAAAGTCAAGTCAATATGTTGGCCGCTCACCAGATGCCGTATGAGCTAGCAAAGGAGTTCGACAGATTGAGTCTCGGATTTCTGAACAACACTCAAGGAGTGACAATTGAGTTGGAACCTACTCTAGAGCAAGACATCAGGAAAGGTCAGAAGGATGATGAGAAAGTCAACGAGATCTGGCAGCTGATCAGAGATGGGGAAGACAAGGATTTCAGTGAAGATGCAGAAGGAGTGGTATGGTTCAAGGACAGACTGTGTGTTCCCGACATCAAATCGATCCGAGAACTAATTCTCAAGGAAGCCCATGAGACAGCATACTCTATACACCCTGGTAGTGAGAAGATGTACCAAGACTTGAAGAAAAGATTCTGGTGGTATGGTATGAAAAGAGAGATAGTAGAGTATGTGGCTGTATGTGACAGTTGTCGGAGGATTAAAGCAGAACATCAGAGACCTACAGGTTTGTGCAGCCATTGCAGATTCCTCAGTGGAAATGGGATGAGATTGGAATGGACTTTATAGTCGGTTTGCCCCGCACTCATACTGGTTATGACTCCATCTGGGTAGTAGTGGACCGTTTGACAAAGGCGGCCCATTTCATACCAGTCAAGACCACCTACAACAGCGCAGTGTTGGTCGAACTATACATGGCTCGGATTGTGTGCTTGCATGGCGTTCCGAAGAAGATAGTATCAGATAGAGGCACCCAGTTCACCTCTCATTTTTGGCAGCAGTTGCATGAAGCTTTGGGCACACACTTGAAGTTCAGCTCATCTTACCACCTGCAGACATATGGCCAAACAGAGAGAACCAATTAGATTCTGGAGGATATGTTGAGGGCTTGTGCTTTGCAGGACAAAATAGGTTGGGACAAGAGATTACTGTACGCAGAATTCTCTTACAACAACAGCTACCAAGCTAGCCTAAAGATGTCACCGTTTGAAGCGCTCTATGGAAGGAATTGCAGAACTCCGTTGCATTCAGACCAACCTGGGGAAAGACAAGTGTTCGGTCCAGATATTTTGCTTGAAGCTGAAGAGAACATCAGAATGGTCTGAGAGAATTTAAAGGCAGCGCAATCCAGACAGCGAAGCTACGCTGACACCCGAAGAAGAGAACTCAGTTTTGAAGTGGGAGACTATGTCTACTTAAAGGTGTCACCCATCAAAGGAACCAAAAGGTTTGGAGTCAAAGGCAAGCTAGCACCCCGATATATTGGGTCGTATCAGATTCAAGTAAGACGTGGAGAAGTGGCTTATCAACTCAGCTTACCAGAGAATCCGTCAGCTGTGCACGATGTGTTACATGTGTATCAGTTGAAGAAATGCTTAAGAGTGCCAAAAGAGCAGTTGCCAGCAGAGGATCTTGAAATTCAAGAAGATCTGACTTATATTGAGAAGCCAACTCAAATTCTAGAGACAGCAGATCGGGTCACTCGGAGAAGTACCATCAGGATGTGCAAAGTCAAATGGGGTCATCACTTAGAAGAGGAAGCAACCTAGGAAAGAGAAGATGAATTGAAAGCCAAGTACCCTGAGCTCTTTTCTAGCCAGCCCTGAATCTCGAGGGCGAGATTCTTGTAAGGGGGATAGGTCTGTAACACCATGATTTTGGGGGTATAACATTTCTTTCTAATTATCACCCAAAATTAGGTGTTACTCTTCCTTTTCTCACTCTAGGTTTTCTCTCTCCCTAGATTCTCTCTCCCTTTCTCCCTTTTAAGTAGAATTAGCTTAAGTTAGAGAGATTTAATTATTTATTTTGCTAAAACATTTTGGGTCATGACATGTTGCATCATGCTGAACTTCAAATATTCTTTGAAGTGTTGCACATGTTTGAATTTATTGGAATTTGAAACCTAATTTGAATTTAGAATTGAAAACCCTCTAGAAAAGAAATAGAAAAGGGATTAGAAAATCTAGAGAAAAAGAAAAAGAGAAAGCAGCCCATTCGGCCCAGTTAAGCCCAGCCAGGCCGCGCGCCCGCGCGCCTGCCACCCTTGACAGGCGGACCCCGCCTATCAGTGGCAGATCCCCTCACCCGCGCGCGCTCACTCTCTCTCTCGCTCGCTGCCCAGTGGGGTCGATATGTCGGCGCCAGTTTCCTTCGCCCGCGCTCTCTCTCTCTCTGTCTCGCGGGCCCGGATCGCCAGCCGTCGAGCCGTTGCCCTGAGCGTCCCTCTTTTCTCTCTCTGTGCCATGGGCCAGCCTTATCAGCTCCGCCCTCTCCGCGCGTCACCGTGGATCGACGCATGCGCACTCGTGCACGTCGCCGGGTTTCTCGGCCACGACGCCTGCCCACACGCCCAACTCTCTTCTTATAGCCCCGCCTGTGCCCCACGCACACCCCTCACCTCATTTCGCACACCCTCACCCTCTCTCGCGCTCTGCCCTTGCCGCCAGCCACCGTCGGAGACCCGCGCCCGTGTTCCCGGCCATCTAGCTCATCGGAGACCGTGCCAAGCCTCTTCGAGCTCCGCCCCGAGGTGAGACACCCGTCCCCATGCCCAATTTCCCTTATTGTGCCCTGTGCTCAGCCAATTTCACCCTCGCCGATGTTCGGCCGCGGCGGTCCGTCATGCTTGCGCGGTGGCTGGCCGATTTAGCCTTGTCTAGTCCACTGGAGTAGACCCCTGTGTCATCCCTGTCTCTGCTAAAGCTAGCCCAAGCCTTAGCGCGCCTTAAGTCCCTTCCACATGGTCAGAATGGCTCACCGGAGTTTCTCTGGCCCGCCCGAGGCCACCTCACCGCTGCTCTCCCCTCTCTTCCCGTGGATTCATGGCCTCTTCCCTGCCATCGAGTTCGCCGTGGCGCCCTCTTACCCTCTGCCCAACTCCGGCGACCCCGGAGCCACCCTAGCCCGCGCCTGCCTCAACTCTAGTGACCTCACCGCCACGGAGAGGTGCGACGCCGCCTATAACCATCTATTTTCCCTCGGTCTGATTTTCCCTCCGTCCGATTCAGGTCGAACAGCCAGGACCGCGGGATACCACTTCGCGCACGCGCGCCTGACACGCCCTAGCCCGCCTGTCAGCGCCACCCACAGCCGCTCATCCTTCCTGGTCTGATTTTCCCCGTCCGATCTTGATCGAACGGCTCGGACCCCCTTCGAACCCGCTCGAACCCCCTTCGGACCCCCCTCCGTCGGATCTTGATCGAACGGTTTGGACCCCCTCGGACCCCTGCAGCCGTCCGTTTCCCCCTGGCGCTGGGCCCATTCGGTCAGCGTGCTCCCCCCCTCTGTCGCTGACACTCCCTGGCCCACCTGTCAGCGCTCGCCCGCCTGTGTGCGCGTGCCCTCGGCCGCAGATCTAATCTCAGCCGTTGGTTTTAGATCTGACGGTTAGATTCACCCGATACCCCTTCGCGTGGCTGTTTAATTAAAGAAACCCCCTGGTTTTAGGAAATCAACCCGTCGGCCCTGGTTTTCGCGTGCAGACCCCTGCATTCTTGCAGATCGAACCCTGGACTTTTGAATATTCACAAAATTAGACCTAAATTCATATTTTGAATTCCCAAACATGTTTATTTCATAACTTTTGCATATGAACTCCAAATTTAGTGATTCAGATTGCAAAATGTTCGTAGAATTATTCTCTATTTAAATAAAAGGGTATTATTTACTGTCTGCACATTCTAATTTTTATGATTAAGTATGAACTAATGTAGATGTAGTTTTATTCATTTAATAAAGTAAAATAAAAGGAGAACCTTAGAGATCTAATCATGTTTAATCTTGTAAGATTTATAATGTGTATTACATGAATTCATCCCTGTTCTAATTTGTAGGTCACAATAAAATGAATTGAACTATGATTATGTACTTGTAAGTAACACTTAGGGAAATAGTAATCTATGTCCAAATGAAAGTAGTTTATGATATATTTCATGTTATACTTTGATCTCAGTAATTCCTAATTGTGTTTTAAGATGCATTTTTCTGTTTGTACATGTTTGGTGTGTTGTCCTTTTGTACTTTCCAAATGTATTGAATGCATGCTCGCCTTATTTAGACAACGAGCAGTCCGAAGTTCCTGAGTGTTTTATTGGAGACCTCCCTGAGCAGCAACCTGGTGAAGGCAAGTGTCCTCTGACCTATTATGTCCTACATACTCTATGATTCACTGTCCCGCAATTACTTTATGAAACCTAAGGATTGACTAGTCTGTATTCACTTATCCTTGTTTACCTCTTGGGTTATCATGGTTAGCATGTTGCTATTGCCTTAACTTAATCAATGAACATGATGTGAACATTTATGATACGATACTGTTATCCTGTTTATGTGGATGATCTTGTGATATCCTAGGGGGCTCAGGCCTTTTTCCTGAGTACCTCTCCATAAGGACATGTTCATGGAGTGACCACCCGGGATAACAGTACAACCATGAGGGTGGAATGGGACGCCCTTTGCTGATTAATTAGATGAACCTGGGGGTGTAGTTGGCTTTGCCGGAGGGCCGTCAATGGGGGCTGGGCGTAGTGCTCGCTCTGCCAAGGTTGGGTGCAGAGGTTCATTCGATTTGGTTTTTGTTAGTCACCCACCTTGGGGAGGTGTACAGCATTTGTACGACTAGCAAAACCTAACGAGCAGCTATGCACCAGGGGAGTCTTTGTAAAAGCTATGTAGTGAGACCCTGCTAGGTCACCTTGGAAGTGATCAAAGGAGAGTCATGATCTCCGGGCAGAATGGGAATCACGACTTGTGGGTAAAGTGTACAACCTTTGCAGAGTGTTAAAAACTGGTATATCAGCCGAGCTCCGGTTAAGAGCAGCCTTGGGATCCTCTTTGATTAGAAGAACTTTGGATACTTTTATGTTGCTGATTAACTATGATGTTATAAAATCTGATCTTTGGTATTTCCTCGTTTGAGGAAGTACTTTTGGGTAATAACTGGGTTTATTACTAAAAGTTGGCTCTACTAATAATAATAAATACTTGACTAACTTAAAAGCAACTACTTGACCTCAACTCCACATATAGCTAGTCCACTTTAGCCAAACGGGACATTTGCTGAGTACGTTGATGTGTACTCACCCTTGCTTTACAAACCACCCCACCCCAGGTTGTCCCCACTGTTCTCAGTGCTCAGGAGGTGAAGCTGGCAACATGGAAGATTTTGAGGAGTTCCACGAATATGACGAGTTCTAGTTTACTTTAGTGGCAAACCCCCAGTCAGCTGCCTGTGTTGGCTTATCATCTATGTTTCGTAATTCCGCACTTTGATATTTATGTTGAACTATGGTTATGTATTAGACTCTGTGGATGTCTTGGACATCTTGATGTAATAAAGTACCTTTCCGCTATTATTTCGAGCATTGTGTGATGATGTCCAATTATGTAATCGCTGTGTACGTGAGTTTTTGATCCTGACACGTACATGGTTCGTATTCGGTTTGCCTTCCAAAACCGGGTGTGACAGACCGACGTTACATCTCTTATATCTTCGCTTCATGTCCCCAACGTAAGTAAACCCGATGACATCCAATCTATTAAACAGTATGTAGATCATCAGCAGAATCAAATAAAACAACAGATTGGAGGGTTAGAAGAATCAATGAGAAAATTAACGCGTACATTGGAGAAGTCTGTTGCTTCTAGTTTTCTATCATATGAAACTAGTAACAGGATATCTATGTCTAATACTGTCGGCGTTTCGAGACCGGGGGTCCCTAAGCCGACGAGTGAGTGTGCCGCGTGCCCCAGCCCAGATGGGTCGAGCGCGTGGGCGAGCGCGAAGGGGGGAAGAGAGCGAGGTGGCCGGAGCCGAGTCGTGAGGGAGGTGGAGATTCCCGCGGCCTTCGTGTTCGTCCCGCGCCCAGGTCGGGTGCGCTTGCAGTAGGGGGTTACAAGCGTCCACGCGGGTGAGGGGAGCGAGCGGCCCCAAGAGAGCGCCTGCCCCTGCCCTCGTTCCCGCGGGGGCCAACCTTCTCTAAGAAGGCCCTGGTCCTTCCTTTTATAGGCGTAAGGAGAGGATCCAGGTGTACAATGGGGGTGCAGCAGAGTGCTACGTGTCTAGCGGGGGAGAGCTAGTGCCCTAAGTACATGCCAAGGTGGCAGCCGGAGAGATCTTGGCACCCAGCTGGTGTGGTGTCGTGGCTGTCGGAGGAGTAACGGAGCCTGGTGGAGGGACAGCTGTCGGAGCGGTTGGGTCCTTGCTGACGTCCCCCTGCTTCCGTAAGGGAGCTGAGAGCCGCCGTCGTCATGGGTCTAGTGGGGCGCCATCATTGCCTATCTGGCGGAGCTAGCCAGATGGGACGTTAGTCCTGTTCTCTGCGGCCCGAGTCGGCTCGGGGTAGGGTGATGATGGCGCTTCCTGTTGACGTGGCGGACTTGTGCCCTAGGTCGGGCGACGTGGAGGCTCCTCCGAAGCCGAGGTCGAGTCTGTCCTGCATGGCCGAGGCCGAGCCCGAGCTCCTGGGTCGGGCGAGGCGGAGGTCATTCGGCAGAGGCTAGGGCGGAGTCCGACCCCTGGGGTCGGGCGAGGCGGAGTTCGTTGTCTTCCGGGGCCTTAGCCCGAGTCCGAGCCCTGGGTCGGGCGGAGCGGAGTTCGCCGTCTTCCGGGGCCTTAGCCCGAGTCCGAGCCCTGGGTCGGGCGGAGCGGAGTTCGCCGTCTTCCGGGGCCTTAGCCTGAGTCCGAGCCCTGGGTCGGGCGGAGCGGAGTTCGCCGTCTTCCGGGGCTTTAGCCCGAGTCCGAGCCCTAGGTCGGGCGGAGCGGAGTTCGCCGTCTTCCGGGGCCTTAGCCCGAGTCCGAGCCCGGGGTTGGGCGGAGCTTCCTATGGCGCCTTTGGCAAGGCCTGGCTGCCTGTCGGTCTCACTCTGTCAAGTGGTACTGCAGTCAGGATGGCGCAGGCGGCGCTGTCCTTCTGTCAGACCGGTCAGTGGAGCGGCGAAGTGACGGCGGTCACTTCGGCTCTGCCAGGGGGCGCGCGTCAGGATAAAGGTGCCAGGCTACCTTTGCGTTAAATGCCCCTGTGACTTGGTCGGTCGGCGCGGCGATTTAGTCAGGCTTGCTTCTTAACGAAGGCAAGGCCTCGGGCGAGCCGGAGATGCGTCTGCCGTAAAAAAGGGGGCCTCGGGCGAGACGGAAACACCTCCAGGTCGGCTGCCCTTGCCCGAGGCTAGGCTCGGGCGAGGCGTGATCGAGTCGCTCGTATGGACCGATCCCTGACTTAATCGCACCCATCAGGCCTCTGCAGCTTTATGCTGATGGGGGTTACCGGCTGAGAATTAGGCGTCTTGAGGGTACCCCTAATTATGGTCCCCGACAGTAGCCCCCGAGCCTCAAAGGGAGTGTTAGCACTCGCTTGGAGGCTTTCGTCGCACTTTTTTGCAAGGGGACCAGCCTTTCTCGGTTGCATTTTGTTCCGGTGGGTGCGCGCGAGCGCACCTGCCGGGTGTAGCCCCCGAGGCCTCGGAGGAGTGGTTTCACTCCTTCGAGGTCTTAACGCCTTGCGTAACGCTTCGGCTGGTCTGGCGGTTCCCTCATGCGAACTGGCCATAGCCCGGGTGCACTGTCGGGGCCCAAGTTCTCGGGCTGGTATGTTGACGCTGTCAACGGTTTGGCCGGAGCCGGGTTTGCGAGAGCAGCCCCCGAGCCTCCGCACAGGGCGAGAGGGCGATCAGGGACAAACTCGGCTTTTTTACATACGCCCCTGCGTCGCCTTTCCGCAAGGAGGAGGGGGGGAGAGCGCCATGTTACCCTCGATGGGCACCGAACATGGTGTCTCCGGTGAGCTGCAAGCGGGTAATCCGAGTGGACGTCCGTGCCCCGTTTGTTGGGGGTCGGCTAGGGGCCCGGAGGCACGCCCAAAAGTACCTGCGGGTGATCTGCCGGACCCGGTCCCCTGGCGACGGGGTCCGAGGGCTCGATGCCTCCCTCCGATGGGATTCCGTTACAGGATCGTTCCCGCTGGTCTCGGAAATGTCCTAGGGTACCTCGGGAGCGCAGCCCGAGCCTCGGTTATGTATCGAACGTACCCCTGGTCATCCCTCGCTCGGTGTCTGAGGCGACTGTGAACCCTTCGGGGGGCCAGCCTTCGAACCCCTGATCAGTAATGGGCGCGGAGCCCGAGTAGCCTGAGGCGGCCGTGGAACCTTTTGGGGGGCCGACCTTCGAACCTCTGACCAGTAGCGGGTGTCGGGCCCACGCGATCTGAGGCGGCTGTTGAACCCTTCGGGGGGCCAGCCTTCGAACCCCTGATCAGTAAGGAGGCTCGGAGCCTAGTTCCTTCACGGGGAAGGATCCCTTTAGGGGTATCCCCCTTCCCGGTCCCTATTGCAAGAGATAGAGAAAGAGGAAAAAAGGGAAAAGGATACGAAATTGAACGACGCGGCGTACCTTTTTTGGCGCGGTTGTTTTGGCGAAGGCGAAGCGTCGCCAGCTGCTCCTGCCAGAAGCACCGCCTGTCCAGCCGCGGAGTTAATGCGACGGGGCGAGTAGTTGGCGAGGCTGCCGTTGCGCGTGCGCGAGTCGTTCGAGGAACGGGTCACGGGCGCGTCGTCTTCACGCCGTGAGAGGGGGGTTCTCTCGCTGTCTCCGGATGGGACGTGAGCTTGGCTGACGGCGTGACCGCTGCTCCCGCGTGCCTGCCACCGTCATTACTATCGGCCCACTTTTGACCACGTTTGACCGCTGCGTCAGGCTGGCGCTGCTGGGTCGCGCGCTGAGTCACCTCGGGTCGCGGTATCGGTTCCGCAATCGAGGAGGTGCGGTGGTGGCGCAAGTGGTACAGTTGCTTGCATGCAGCATCCGGCGCGCCGGTCGCGCGACGCGTGGGCTTGGGCCTCCGTGCTGGTGTGTCAGGAGTCGGAGGGGCGTGTCCACTTGGCGCGGTTGCATGCCGCCTGCATGGCTGCCTGCCCCTTTCGCCCGTCGGTCTGGGCAAAAGTGGTGGGTCACTTGTAACCGCTGGGTGGTTGCGTGCGCCGTGCGCGGCGGTTTGGCTTCTTCTGCTCGGAGCCGGTCTGCATGACATGCGGGACCCAGCCCCCGCGCCGCAGGGGAGGCTTTGGAGGCGTGTTGGAGAAGACTCAGCCTGTGACGGTTGGGGGCGCAAGCAGGGAGAGTCGCCTTTAAAAGGAGGGCGACCCCTTCCGTAAGGCGACCATGTCTTCTTCCTCCCTGATGCACCGTGTCTTTCCACCTTCCAAGCCCCCGGATGGGGGAAACCACCGTCTTTTCGCCTCATCGTTGGAGGAACACAACTCCGTGGGAGTTGGTACCTTTCAGCCATCGTTCGGCTTCAAGGATTTTCATCACGCAGCCCGGCTGCTTCCCTCCGCTGGTGGTCACCCAAGGTGGTGACCTCCAGCTCCTAGATGGGGAGAGGCGAACCGGGCTGTGGTCTCGGCCCCATCCTCAGTGTTGAGGGTGTTCGTCATCCTCGCCGGGGCGGGGAGTGAGGCGAGCCGGGGCTCTGCCTCCTGCGCAGGTCGGCGGACCACCTCTTCTTCCAGCTTCTGGTGGAGGCAATCGCCCCTTAGCCCTACGGCGGAGACATCCTCCAGCCATGTCGGGGAAGGCGAACTGTTGCTGCCCAGCTAGGATGCAACATTCCGTCCCCTTCCTCGCACTCTCGGCGGGGACGGCTGCGAGGATCTGCCGGGACGCTTGAGGCGACCTGCGTTTTGCTGGTGATTCGCCCAGGGCTTGTCGCTCCACGGGCTTCCCCGGCGTGGAGGTTGTCCATATCCGTGGAAACGGAACCAGAGTTCCGTTTGTAATGGCACTTCGAATGCCAGTGTTTTTGTTCATTACGGCTTTTGGGGCCTGAACATGTATGTAACTTCGGCACGGAGCCGTGTTTTTTCCTCATTTCCGAGCACTAAGACTCGTCTGTTGACTATCTGAACCGCTTCACCAAGCACGAGTCACCCCGTGTCAAGGTGACGAGTGAGGTATCCGTATCCCGGAGGCGTAGGAGTCCCTCGGCTCGGTCGGCCTTGCTGTCCGAGGTTCCTCTAGCTTAGTTAAAGAGACCCCTCGGCCGCTCTTCGTCGAGCCGAGGCCAGGGGTAGCGATATCAGCATGAACAGAGGCAGAGTTGGCTCGAAAATGAAACCTGGTTGGCCGGAGCCTAGCCGGGTTGTCCGTTGGCAGGATCGACGCCGGAGTTGATCAGCCGAGGCTTCGGACCGGGCCGGCGCCCTTGGAAGATGGTTGGCCGAGGCCCCGGAGGTGGCCGGCTGAGCCGCCTGCTCGGGCCAGATTCCCGGAGAAGTCCCTGACAGCGATTGCCCGGGCGTGGTGATGACGTCGTCCTTCGGAGCGGAGACCCTCGGACCGCGTCGCCGTCCGAGGCTAGGTCGGGCCTCGCCGAAGGTGACGTCGATGCCGAGGGTGTTGCTGCCCCCTTCCAGCGTCAAGACCCGAGCCTGCAGGATCAGATTGTCTTGTAGCGTGTGCCTTGTGCGGCCGTCGAGGCCAGAACACACACCCTCGCTGCGTTGTAAAGCTACGTCTCTTTTCCTCTTGTTTCGAGTATCTGGACTTTTTGTCGGTAACAGGGATGTTTGTGCGAGCGAGAGTTGCTTCTCGCGGAAGGTGATGAGTGAGGTATCCGTATCCCAGAGGCGTAGGAGTCCCTCGGCTCGGTCGGCCTTGCCGCTTACGCGTACTTTCACCCGTCCATGAGGCCCTGTCGCCGACCCGGTCGAGAAGGCTCGAAGGATCGCTTCGGCAGAAGGGCTTCCGAACGTAAAGACTTGTTCGATCTGCGAAGCCACTTTATCCGAACACGAGTTACTTATCGCAGAAGGTGATGAGTGAGGTATCCGTATCCCGGAGGCGTAGGAGTCCCTCGGCTCGGTCGGCCTTGGCTGCTTACGTGTACTCCGTCGTTTCCAGGACCCACCTTTCGAAGTAGCCAAAAAGCACGAAAGATATTCTGGAAGAAGAGATTTTTTTCGAGGAAAATTTTGACGCAGAGGGGGTTTCCCCCCTTTTAGCCCCCGAGGGAGGGTCGGGCTTTGCCGAGGCGAGGCCGACCCTTCCTTGTTGACTAAACTTTGCGTGGGTGCGAGGTATATGAACAACTTGGAAACATCTTAAGGGTAGAAGCGACGTAGCTGTTGGATGTTCCAAGCGTTGCCGCAGACCTTGCCCTGACTGTTGGCCAGCTTGTACGTTCCGGGCTTCAGAACTTTGGCGATGACGAATGGCCCCTCCCAGGGGGGCGTGAGCTTGTGCCTCCCTCGGGCGTCTTGCCGTAGCCGAAACACCAGGTCGCCCACCTGGAGGTCTCGGGGTCGGACCCCTCGGGCGTGGTAGCGTCGCAGGGACTGCTGATACCGCGCCGAGTGTAGTAAGGCCCTGTCCCGGGCCTCTTCCAGCTGGTCCAGCGAGTCTTCTCGGCTAGCTTGGTTGCCTTGGTCGTCGTAGGCTCTCGTCCTCGGGGAGCCGTATTCCAGGTCCGTGGGTAAGACGGCCTCGGCCCCGTAGACCAGGAAGAATCGGCGTGAAACCCGTGGCTCGGCTTGGCGTCGTCCTTAGGCTCCAGACCACCGAGGGGAGTTCCTTCATCCATCGCTTGCCGAACTTGTTGAGGTCATTGTAAATCCGAGGCTTGAGCCCTTGTAGAATCATGCCATTGGCACGCTCTACTTGCCCATTCGACATGGGATGAGCTACGGCAGCCCAGTCCACCCGGATGTTGTGATCCTCGCAAAAATTCAAGAATTTTTTGCTGGTGAACTGGGTGCCGTTGTCGGTGATGATGGAGTTTGGGACCCCAAAGCGATGTATGATGTTGGTGAAGAACGCCACAGCCTGCTCGGACCTGATGCTGTTCAGGGGTCGGACCTCGATCCACTTGGAGAATTTGTCGCCGGCGACCAGCAGGTGCGTGTAGCCCCCGGGCGCCTTCTGCAGAGGGCCGACGAGGTCCAGACCCCACACAGCGAAGGGCCAGGTGATGGGTATCGTCTGCAGAGCCTGAGCGGGCAGGTGGGTCTGCTTCGCATAGAATTGACACCCTTCGCAGGTGTGGACAATTCTAGTGGCGTCAGCCACCGCCGTCGGCCAGTAGAAGCCTTGCCGGAAAGCGTTCCCGACGAGGGCTCGAGGCACTGCATGATGGCCGCAAGCCCCCGAGTGTATCTCTTGCAGGAGTTCCTGACCTTCGACGATGGAGATGCACCGCTGGAGGATGCCCGAGGGGCTGCGGTGGTAGAGCTCCTTCTCATCGCCCAGCAAGACGAACGACTTGGCGCGTCGCGCTACCCGTCGTGCCTCGGCCTGGTCGAGGGGTAGCTCTCATTGGCGGAGATACTGCAGGTACGGGGCCTGCCAATCTTGATCAGGCGTGACCCCGCTCTGCTCCTCCTCGATGCGTAGCGCCTCGCCCTCGGGAGCCGAGGGTTCCTCGGGCCTACACCCACCGAGTGTCCTTGGACGGGGCCGAGGGCGCCTCGGGTTCGGGCGTGTCGCTGATCTTGACGGAGGGTTGGTGCAGATCCTGGGAGAAGACGTCCGGGGGAACCGTCGTTCGCCCCGAGGCTATCTTTGCCAGCTTGTCCGCAGTCTCGTTGTAGCGCCGGGCGATGTGGTTAAGCTCGAGCCCGTAGAACTTGTCTTCCAGGCGTCGAACCTCATCACAGTAGGCCTCCATCTTCGGGTCGCGGCAGTGGGAGTTCTTCATGACCTGGTCGATGACGAGCTGCGGTCGCCGCGAGCGTCGAGGCGCCGGACCCCTAGCTCGATGGCGATTCGCAATCCGTTCATCAGAGCTTCGTACTCAGCCACATTGTTGGACGCCGGGAAATGGAGGCGCAGCACGTAGCGCAGGTGTTTCCCGAGGGGCGAGACGAAGAGCAGGCCCGCGTCGGCTCCCGTCTTCATTAGCGACCCATCGAAAAACATGGTCCAGAGCTCCGGTTGGATCGGAGCCGTCGGCAACTGGGTGTCGACCCATTCGGCTACGAAGTCCGCCAGTACCTGGGACTTGATGGCCTTCCGAGGGGCGAACGAGATTGTCTCGCCCATGATTTCCACCGCCCACTTTGCGATCCTGCCCGAGGCCTCTCGGCACTGGATGATCTCCCCCAGGGGGAAGGATGACACCACAGTTACCGGATGAGACTCGAAGTAATGTCGCAACTTCCGCCTCGTCAGGATTACTGCATACAGTAGCTTCTGAACTTGTGGGTAGCGGACCTTGGTTTCGGACAGCACCTCGCTGACGAAGTAAACTGGCCTCTGAACGGGCAATGCATGCCCCTCTTCTTGCCTTTCGACCACGATCGCGGCGCTAACCACCTGAGTGGTAGCGGCGACGTAGACCAAGAGGGCTTCTCCATCAGCTGGGGGTACCAAGACGGGCGCCTGGGTGAGGAGCGCCTTCAGGTTCCCGAGGGCTTCCTCGGCCTCGGGGGTCCAAGTGAAGCACTCGGCCTTCCTTAAGAGACGGTACAGAGGCAGGCATCTTTCGCCGAGGCGCGAGATGAAACGGCTCAAGGCCGCGAGACATCCCATGACCCTCTGTACGCCCTTTAAGTCCTTGATGGGCCCCATGTTGGTGATGGCTGCGATCTTCTCCGGGTTGGCTTCGATGCCCCGCTTGGAGACGATGAATCCCAGGAGCATGCCTCGGGGCACCCCGAAGACACACTTCTCGGGATTGAGCTTGACGCCCTTTGCCTTGAGACACCGGAATGTCACTTCAAGGTCGGAGAGAAGGTCGGAGGCTTTCCTTGTCTTGACTACGATGTCATCGACGTAGGCCTCGGCCGTGCGACCGATGTGTTCGCCGAACACATGGTTCATGCACCGCTGGTACGTTGCACCCGCGTTCCTCAAACCGAACGGCATGGTGACGTAGCAGTACATGCCGAAGGGCGTGATGAAAGAAGTCGCGAGCTGGTCGGACTCTTTCATCTTGATTTGATGATACCCTGAGTAGGCATCGAGGAAAGACAGGGTTTCGCACCCAGCAGTGGAATCCACGATTTGATCGATGTGAGGTAGAGGGTAGGGAACCTTCGGACATGCTTTGTTGAGACCAGTGTAGTCCACACACATCTGCCATTTCCCCCCTTTCTTACTCACAAGCACAGGGTTGGCAAGCCATTCGGGATAGAATACCTCTTTGATGAACCCTGCTGCCATCAGCTTGTGGATCTCCTCGCCTATCACCCTGCGCCTTTCCTCGTCGAATCGGCGCAGAGGCTGCCTGACCGGTCGGGCTCCGGCCCGAATATCCAGCGTGTGCTCGGCGACATCCCTCGGTATGCCGGGCATGTCCGAGGGACTCCACGCAAAGACGTCGGCGTATGCGCGGAGAAAGTCGACAAGCACTGCTTCCTATTTGGGGTCGAGCCCGGAACCGATCCGGATCTGCTTGGAGGTGTCGCCACTGGGGTCGAGAGGGACGGCCTTAACCGTCTCCGCTGGCTCGAAGTTGCCGGCGTGTCGCTTCACGTCCGGCACCTCTCGGGAGAGGTTTTCTAGGTCGGCGATGAGGGCCTCGGACTCGGCGAGGGCCTCGGCGTACTCCACGCACTCCACATCGCATTCGAACGCGTGTTTGTACGTGGGGCCGATGGTGATGACCCCGTTGGGGCCCGACATCTTGAGCTTCAGGTAGGTGTAGTTGGGGATGGCCATAAACTTCGCGTAGCATGGCCTCCCCAATACCGCGTGGTAGGTTCCTCGGAACCCGACCACCTCGAACGTCAAAGTCTCCCTTCGGAAGTTGGAGGGTGTTCCGAAGCAGACAGGAAGGTCGAGCCGTCCGAGGGGCTGGACGCGCTTCCCAGGAATGATCCCGTGGAAGGGCGCAACGCCTGCTCGGACGGAGGACGGATCGACGCGCAGGAGCCTGAGGGTCTCGGCGTAGATGATATTGAGGCAGCTGCCCCCATCCATTAGGACCTTGGTGAGCCTAACGTCGCTGATGATGGGGTCGACGACGAGCGGGTACTTCCCCGGGCTCGGCACGTGGTCGGGGTGGTCATCTTGGTCGAAGGTGATGGGCTTGTCGGACCAGACTAGGTAGACTGGCGCCGCCACCTTCACCGAGCAGACCTCCCGACGCTCTTGCTTACGATGCCGAGCCGAGGCATTCGCCGCATGCCCTCCGTAGATCATGAAGCAGTCACGGACCTCGGGGAACTCTCCTGCTTGGTGATCTTCCTTTTTGTCGTCGTCGCGGGCCCTACCACCCTCTGCGGGTGGCCCGGCCTTGTGGAAGTGGCGCCGAAGCATGACGCACTCCTCGAGGGTGTGCTTGACGGGCCCCTGATGGTAAGGGCACGTCTCCTTGAGTGCCTTGTCGAAGAGGTTGGCACCTCCGGGGGGCTTCCGAGGGTTCTTGTACTCGGCAGCGGCGACAAGGTCTGCGTCGGCGGCGTCGCGTTTCGCCTGCGACTTCCTCCTGCCTTTCTTCTTGGCGCCGAGCGGAGTAGACGCCTCGGGGGCATCCTCCGACGGGCGGCCCTGGGGCTGCTTGTCCTTTCGGAAGATGGCCTCGACCGCCTCCTGGCCAGAGGCGAACTTGGTGGCGATGTCCATCAGCTCGCTCGCCCTGGTGGGGGTCTTGCGACCCAACTTACTCACCAGGTCACGGCAGGTGGTGCCGGCAAGGAACGCGCCGATGACATCGGAGTCGGTGATGTTGGGCAGCTCGGTGCGCTGCTTCGAGAACCGCCGGATGTAGTCCCGAAGAGACTCTCCCGGCTGTTGCCGGCAGCTTCGGAGGTCCCAGGAATTCCCGGGGCGCACGTACGTGCCCTGGAAGTTGCCGGCGAAAGCTTGGACCAAATCTTCCCAGTTGGAAATCTGCCCCGGAGGCAGGTGCTCCAACCAAGCGCGAGCAGTGTCGGAGAGGAACAGGGGGAGGTTGCGGATGATGAGGTTATCGTCGTCCGTTCCACCCAGTTGACAGGCCAGGCGGTAGTCCGCGAGCCATAATTCCGGTCTCGTTTCCCCCGAGTACTTCGTGATAGTAGTCGGGGGCCGGAATCGGGCCAGAAACGGCGCCCGCCGAATGGCCCGGCTGAAGACCTGCGGACCGGGTGGTTCGGGCGAGGGACTCCGATCCTCCCCGCTGTAGTAGCGTCCCCCACGCCTGGGGTGATAGCCTCGGCGCACCCTTTCGTCGAGGCGGGCCCGACGGTCGCGATGAGGGTGCTCGTCGCCGAGGCGGCCCGGGGCCGCAGGCGCGGTGTTGCGCGTGCGCCCGGTGTAGACCGAGGCTTCCCGCATGAGTCGGGAAGTCGCGGCACGAGGTTCCGAGGGGTACCCCTGCCTTCGGGAGGCAGAGCTCTCGGCCCGCCGGGCCGCAGCGCCTTCCAGGAGATGCTTGAGCTCTCCCTGGATTCGCCGACCCTCGGTGGTCGATGACTCCGGCATCACGCGGAGGAGCATCGCTGCGGCTGCCAGGTCCTGACCGGTCCCGCTGGATGCGGGTAGCGGCCTGTCCCTGGCATCGTTGGCGATGCGGTGCTGGAGACCCTGGGGCAGGTGACATATTTCTCCGGCCGGGGGCTGGCCCACCCATACCTGCCCGACGTCCCGGCGGATCGGCTCAAGCGCTCCTGCCCCCTCGTCGAGCCTGGCCTGCGCCCCGCGGACTTGCTCGAGCTGTGGGTCGTGACCCCCCGCCGGAACGGGGACCACAGCTAGCTCCCGCGGGATGTCGGCGCGAGGCACTGGCCTAGGGAGATCACCATCCTCCGGCATGCCGAGACGGTTGCCTCCGGAGGGATCCCCTAGCTCGACGTGGAAACATTCGCGGCTCGGGCCGCAGTCCTTGTCGTCAAGGCTGCGGCTGCCGTCGGAACAGTCGGAGAGGCAGTAGTTGCATGCGGTCAGGAAGTCCCGCATGGCACTGGGGTTGCCAGATCCGGAGAAATCCCAGCAGATGCTGGGGTCGTCATCTTCCTCGGACCCAGGGGGTCCGTAGGTCGAGACGCCCGTCAATCGGTCCCAAGGCGACCGCACACGAAACCCAAGAGAGGTTGCACTCGCCTCAACGTGAGCGCCCGCCAGAGCGAGGTCGCTAGGCGGGTTGAAGCCGAGTCAAAATGACGAAGGATGGGAATCGGTCGGTACCTTTTGGTCGACGAGGAGCGACGAAGTCACATCGGGGGCTGATCGCGCCGTCGTCCTGGGTACGAGGGCGACGTCCTGCAGGCCCTCCGTGAGCGTGCTGGCGTCGTCCACTTGCTCGGGGTTGGCGTGTTGCGGGGGGATGGCGCTCGCCTTCGCCTCAAACGCGAGGGTGACGCCCGACGCGTCCTCCGTTGGGGCGCTGGGGATGTCGATTCGCTCGACAGCCGACGGAGCACAGCCTCCCGCTCGGCCTTGGTTGCCCCGCCTCCTCCTCCGATGGCGAGGGAGAGGATGGGGCAAGCTCGAATGTTGTTCTTCCCCCGCGCGGGGAAGACGTCGTCGATTCCGCCACCGGCGGGCGGGCTGTCGGCCACCATTGTCGTCGTCGCGCGGCGGTGGGAGGAGTATCATGTCGTAGCTGCCGTCGAAAGACATGAACTCGAGGCTCCCGAAACGGAGCACCATCCCGGGTCGGAGAGGTCGTTGGAGACTGCCCATCTGGAGCTTGACGGGAAACTGCTCGTCAACACGCAGCAGGCCCCTACCTGGCGCGCCAACTGTCGGCGTTTCGAGACTGGGGGGTCCCTAAGCCGACGAGTGAGTGTGCCGCGTGCCCCAGCCCAGATGGGTCGAGCGCGTGGGCGAGCGCGAAGGGGGGAAGAGAGCGAGGTGGCCGGAGCCGAGTCGTGAGGGAGGTGGAGATTCCCGCGGCCTTCGTGTTCGTCCCGCGCCCAGGTCGGGTGCGCTTGCAGTAGGGGGTTACAAGCGTCCACGCGGGTGAGGGGAGCGAGCGGCCCCAAGAGAGCGCCTGCCCCTGCCCTCGTTCCCACGGGGGCCAACCTTCTCTAAGAAGGCCCTGGTCCTTCCTTTTATAGGCGTAAGGAGAGGATCCAGGTGTACAATGGGGGTGCAGCAGAGTGCTATGTGTCTAGCGGGGGAGAGCTAGTGCCCTAAGTACATGCCAAGGTGGCAGCCGGAGAGATCTTGGCACCCAGCTGGTGTGGTGTCGTGGCTGTCGGAGGAGTAACGGAGCCTGGTGGAGGGACAGCTGTCGGAGCGGTTGGGTCCTTGCTGACGTCCCCCTGCTTCCGTAAGGGAGCTGAGAGCCGCCGTCGTCATGGGTCTAGTGGGGCGCCATCATTGCCTATCTGGCGGAGCTAGCCAGATGGGACGTCAGTCCTGTTCTCTGCGGCCCGAGTCGGCTCGGGGTAGGGTGATGATGGCGCTTCCTGTTGACGTGGCGGACTTGTGCCCTGGGTCGGGCGACGTGGAGGCTCCTCTGAAGCCGAGGTCGAGTCTGTCCTGCATGGCCGAGGCCGAGCCCGAGCTCCTGGGTCGGGCGAGGCGGAGGTCGTTCGGCAGAGGCCAGGGCGGAGTCCGACCCCTGGGGTCGGGCGAGGCGGAGTTCGTTGTCTTCCGGGGCCTTAGCCCGAGTCCGAGCCCTGGGTCGGGCGGAGCGGAGTTCGCCGTCTTCCGGGGCCTTAGCCCGAGTCCGAGCCCTGGGTCGGGCGGAGCGGAGTTCGCCGTCTTCCAGGGCCTTAGCCTGAGTCCGAGCCCTGGGTCGGGCGGAGCGGAGTTCGCCGTCTTCCGGGGCTTTAGCCCGAGTCCGAGCCCTGGGTCGGGCGGAGCGGAGTTCACCGTCTTCCATGGCCTTAGCCCGAGTCCGAGCCCTGGGTTGGGCGGAGCTTCCTATGGCGCCTTTGGCAAGGCCTGGCTGCCTGTCGGTCTCACTCTGTCAAGTGGTACTGCAGTCGGGATGGCGCAGGCGGCGCTGTCCTTCTGTCAGACCGGTCAGTGGAGCGGCAAAGTGACGGTGGTCACTTCGGCTCTGCCAGGGGGCGCGCGTCAGGATAAAGGTGCCAGGCTACCTTTGCGTTAAATGCCCCTGTGACTTGGTCGGTCGGCGTGGCGATTTAGTCAGGCTTGCTTCTTAACGAAGGCAAGGCCTCGGGCGAGCCGGAGATGCGTCTGCCGTAAAAAAGGGGGCCTCGGGCGAGACGGAAACACCTCCAGGTCGGCTGCCCTTGCCCGAGGCTAGGCTCGGGCGAGGCGTGATCGAGTCGCTCGTATGGACCGATCCCTGTCTTAATCGCACCCATCAGGCCTCTGCAGCTTTATGCTGATGGGGGTTACCAGCTGAGAATTAGGCGTCTTGAGGGTACCCCTAATTATGGTCCCCGACAAATACATCGATGACAAATGGGGATTTACAGCCACAACCATTATATGGTATGCTGATGAACTCATATCCAGGACAAATACAACCACCACCGTCCCTGCTTGGTAGATCGGCGCCCCTGGACACAGTCGGACCATCCGAGCTTTTGCCCGGATAGTTCGACCCTTACGCAGACCATCCGACTTTCCCTGCCGAATAGTCCGGGACCACACCAGGGCTACTATGTGGCGCCCCCAATAATAGCAAACACAATCGGCCAGTTCAGATGTACCACCGAACAGACCGGATACGTATACGCAGAACCTACTGTCGCACACTATGCACCAAATTATTACACACCACAACAACAGTGTGTTCTGCCCCCTACATATTTAAACCATAGCACGCCATACGATCATAAGCCGATCAACATTATCGATCGGTCATGGGAAGAAGGTCGGCATAACAATGCCCGACCGAATGAACCCCACAGCCTAGGGTCCGGTGGTCTGCCATCGGGCGCAATGGAGAAAATTAGGGAAGAGATGGCTAAACTATTTCGAGATAGGCTCGGAGTTAGTGTAGCTAGAATGGGGCAATCATATCAGAAGCCATATGATCACCGGTTTGACACTGTCCCATATCCACAAGGGGCAAGGATACCAGAGTTTTCTAAGTTTTCTGGTGAAAATGGGAGAAGCACACATGAACATATAGACCAATTTCTAGCACACCTAGACGAATTGGCCGATGGGGAAGCATTTCGTATTCGTTTATTTTTCTTTATCCCTTACTGGTACCGCTTTTGCATGGTACGCTGCCCTGCCTCCTAATTCCATTAACTCCTGGAATGATTTAGAGAGTAAATTTCATGAACATTTCTTTTCTGGGGAATATGAATTAGGGCTAGCTAATTTAGCTTCAGTCCGACAGGGACACGAAGAACCGATTAACGATTATATCCGGAGGTTCTAGGACACTAGAAACCGATGCTTTCGGATCCATGTCGTAGACAAAGAGCTAGCAGGGCTAGCTTTTAATGGGTTGTTATCCTACTTAAGAGACAAATTAGATGGGACCTAGTTCTTTTCAATAGCTCAGCTACATCAGCGGGCTTTAGCCTGTGAAAGCCGATTTAAAAAGACATCAAAATCGGACGCCCGTACTATACATCTAGTAGAGCGTGATAATTCAGATGATGAATCCGCAGATATATATACCACTGAGTTTGTTTGGCCAACAAAGGCCAATTCTTATGCATGTTCTTCCTTACAGCCGGTTCAAAAGAATCGACAAGAAACGATGGCTTTACATATATACTATTTAGGGGTGTCTAGGGTGGCCTGCCGACCCTAGACGAAACCTAGGATCTCTCCTCCCTGACGGGGTCCCTCCCAAGAGCGAGATCTAGGCATCACCGGCGAACTCTGCCATCCCTGCGCACGAGCGGACCGTCCGGCCCGTCAGGCAGGGAACCCGAGCCCTACGCTAGGTCGCGGACCATCCGGCCCCTGCCCACAGACCGTCTGCGCCTGTGCAGAGAGCACCGCGTCGGTTCTCAACGCAGTGATTGGTGCCAGTATCGGCGCCAATGGCGCTTTAGTAAAAAATGAACCAGCGAGTGATAAATATTCGAGAACGGAGGTAAAACTAATTAAGACAAATGTTTTAACAGTACTAGCAAATATGTTAATGTGTTGCATTGCGACTAATTAAGGTTAAAGTTGGGCATGCCGTAGGTTAGAAATGGTGGCTTTACATATATACTATTTAGGGGTGTCTAGGGTGGCCTGCCGACCCTAGACGAAGCCTAGGATCTCTCCTCCCCGACGGGGTCCCTCATGGGAGCGAGATCCATTGTCGCCGGTGAACTCCGCCGCTCCTGCGCACGAGCAGACCGTCCGGCCCGTCAGGCAGGGAAACCGAGCCCTGCGCCAGGTCACGGATCGTCCGCGCCTGTGCAGAGAGCACCGCCGCCGGTTCTTAATGCAGTGATTGGCGCCCGGATCGGCGCCAACGGCGTTTTAGTAAAAAATGAACCAGTGAGCGATAAACATTCGAGAATGGAGGTAAAACTAATTAAGACAAATGTTTTCATAGTACTAGCAAAAATGTCAATGTGTTGCATTGTGACTAATTAAGGTTAAAGTTGGGCATGTCGTAGGTTAGAAACTATGGCTTTACATATATACTAGTCATATGTTCGTGCATTGATACAGTTTTTTATATATGTAAAATAGGATAAATTTTGTTTTAATAAAACACAAAATATATGTTTTCTATTGATTAGGTGGTGTGAATGTGGAGCCAACAATAAGGTTTAAACACTCACTTATACATAATTTCAACTTATTTTTTTATATAAACTCTCCTATTATAGTAGTATAGAAAAGATTATAGAAGTGCAGACTAATTCTAATGAAATGTAGAGGTTTTTTTGAAAAATATATATGCGGGACGACCGTTGAAACTGGTGTTTTAATATAGTAAAGATAAAAATATCCGCCGAGTATGGATGGTTATCGCCTAATTGAATTATTGTCTAGAATACGCCTCGTTTGTTAATTAGTGTTGCTTTCTGAGAGCATGCTTTTATAGCCAGAGACTACAACTATATATACTCCCCTCGTTCTAGTACATAAGAAGTAACCATTTTTTTATTCTGATCCCACAATATAGGACGTGATTTCTTTAGATATACGTACATTAATGGAGGAGTACAAAGAGAATTAAAAATATTTCTTAATCTTTAAACTGGAGGTATATGTACATTAATGCAGTAGTATAGAAAGAATTAAAAATATTTCTTGATCTTTGAACTAAGCCGGTTTCGATACGTATTGGAACTAGACTTTGTACGTGCATTGTTTCACTCTATGTGTCGGGGACCGTAATTAGGGGTACCCCCAATGCTCCTTAATCCGGCTGGAAAAACATCTTTAGAACAAACTATAAACAACTGATAAAGCGCAGGTCTCGTCTACCAAGGGACGCGACCTTATCCAAGCCTAGCCTCAGGCAAGGATGGTAGTCCCGGACGGATTCACGCCTTGACCGAGGGTCCCCTCAGTCAGCAGACGCACCCTTGGCTCGCCCGAAGCCCAGCTCGGGCAGACTTTATGGTGCAGCGACCTCGCCCAAATTGCCTTACTAACCGACCGTATCGCATGCGCATTTAATGCGGGGATCGCCTGACACCTTATCCTGACACGCGCGCCTTAGTCGGCAAGGTCGAAGTGACCGCAATCACTTCACCCCTTTACTAACTGTTCTGACAGGAAAACAGCACTGTTCATCCCGCTTCGGCAACTGTGCCAACCACCAGGGCAAGACTAGCAACAGTAAGTTGTGGCCTCCCCCGAGTTCAGCCTCAGGCGCAACAAGAAGCTCTGCCTCGCCCGACCTCAGGCCTCAGCCTCGGCCTCGACCTCGGGAGAAGGTCTCCGCCTCGCCCGACCCTGGGCCTTGGCCCCAACCTCGGTCTCGGGAGGAGTCACATCCTCACCCGACCCCAGCCTCGGCCTTGGGAGGAGTCACATCCTCGCCTGACCTCGGCCTCGGCCTCAGGAGAAGTCTCTGCCTCGCCCGACCTTAGGCCTCGGAATCAACTACGCTATAGGGGATACATCATGACCCTATCCCTAGCTAGCCGCCTCAGGCTACGAGGGAACAAGACCGGTGTCCCATCTAAGTTACTCCGGTAACAGGTAATGATGGTTCCCCGCGTGCGCCCATGACGTCGGTTGCTCTCAACCCCCTACGGAAGCAAGGAAACATCAGCAGGATCCATGCCGCACCGCCAGCTGTGCTTCTATAGGGCTCAAGACACTTCTCCGACGGCCACGTTAGGGCTCAAGGCAATTCTCCTCCAGCCACGTTAGCACATAGCTACACCCCATTGTACAGCTGGGCCATCTCCTTGTATCTATAAAAGGGGACATCCAGGGCCTTCCTAAAAAAACGGGGGACAACACATACGCAACAGCGGAGACATAACACGGGAAAAGAGGGGCACGAACGTGCGATTTACGAACACACGGACACACGACGCAAATGAGCGGAGGCAAGTAGAGTAGGAGGGGCGCGGTAGAGGCAGCCTCAGACGGTTCACCTCAAGGCCGAACCCTCTCTTTCTCTCTCTCCCTCGCTCTCGCTCTCCCTCGCGACGCTTGTAACCCCTACTGCAAGCATCCCCCCCGGTGCAAGATAATATAAGCCTTATCCCTTCGCTTGTGTTCCATCTTGCATCAACCCATCTGGACAGGGGCACGCGGCACTAAAATTCACTAGTCGGTCCGGTTGAGGGTCCCCCGGGTCCAAAACGCCGACAGTTGGCGCGCCAGGTAGGGGATCGCTGCGTGTTAATGAATACTTTCCCGTTGAGTTCCAGATGGGTAGCTTTCAGCAGCCTCTTCAGCCTGGGACGGTGCTCCGCTTTGGGAGTCTCGAGTTCATGTCCCTCGACGGCAGCTACGACATGGTACTCCTCCCATCGCAGCATGGCAACAACGATGGTCGTCGGCTCGCCCGGCGAAGGCGAACTCGACGACGACTACCTCCCGCGGCGGAAGAGGAACACCCGGGTTTACCCCGCCACCCTCCTCGCCGGAGGAGGAGGAGACGGGGCAACCGTGGCCAGGCAGGAGGCGGTACCTCGTCGGCTGTCGGACCAGAGCGAGTCGACGACGCCGGCACCCCTATGGGGGACATGTCGGGTGTCGTCCTCACACCTGAGACAACAACGGGCGTCGCTTTCCAGCAACGTGCCAACCCCAAGCAGACTGATGACGCCAGCACCCTTGCAAAGGACCTGCTGGGCGTTAGCCTCATACCTGAGATAACGGTGCAGTCCGTCCCCGACGCGACTTCGCCACCGTCCATCGACCAAAAGGTACCATCCGTTTTTCACCCTGTTCCCTTTAGATTCAGTTTTGATCCACCAAGCGACCCCGCTTCGGCGAGCGCTTTCGCAAGGGCATATCCTGACCTTCCGGGGTGCCATATGTGGTCAACTTGGGACCGACTGACGGCTGTCTCAACCTCCGGACCCGCGGGTTCCGAGGAAGAGGACGACCCCGATGCCAGTCGGGATTTCTTCGGACTCCGTGATCCCAGTGCCATGTGCGACTTCATGTCCGCATGTGACCACTGCCTCTCCGGTTGCTCTGATGATGGTCACAGCCTTGACGACGAGGGTTGCGGCCCAACTCGCGAGTGCTTCCACATCGATCAGGAGGATCACGGTGGAGAAAACCACCTTGGTATGCCAGGAAGTGACAACGCCCTTGCACCTGCGTCTCGCGTTGAGATCCCATGGGAGCTAGCTGTGGTCCGAGTCCCTGCGGGGGGTCAGGACACACAGCTTGAGCAACTCCGCGAGATGCAGGCCAAGCTCAACGAAGAAGCGGGGTGACTTGTGCAGCTCCGGCAAAACATCGAGCAGGAGTGGGTAGGCCAGGCACTCGCCGGAGGAGCGCGTCATCGGGCCCAGGACGTCCAGCGCCACATTGTTGACGATGCCAGGGCAATGCCGTCCCCGGCCTTCAACGGGGCCGGCCAGAGCCTAGCCACAGCAGCAATGTTGCTTCGGACAATGCCGGAGCCATCCACCATCAAAGGGCGACGTATCCAGGGCGTGCTCAAGTGCCTCCTGGAAGACGCCGCTGTCCGACAAGCCGAGAGCTCTGCCTCCCGGAGGCAAGGAGACCCCTCAGAGCATCGCGCAGCGCCCTCCCGACACATGCGGGAGGCCTCGGTCCACACCGAGCGCACACGGGACGGGACGCCCACAGCCCCGTATCGCCTCGGCGACAATCAGCGTCACCGCGACCGTCGAGCCCGCCTCGAGGAGAAGGTGCGCCGAGGCTACCACCCCAAGAGTGGGGGACGTTACGACAGCAAGGAGGATCGAAGTCCCTCGCCCGAGCCACCAGGTCCGCGAGTCTTCAGCCGGACCATACGACGAGCGTCGTTCCCGGCCTGGTTCCGAGCCCCGACTACCATCACCAAGTACTCAGGGGAGACAAGACCGGAGTTGTGGCTTGCGAACTACCGGCTGGCATGCCAGTTGGGAGGGGCGGACGACAACAACCTCATCATCCGCAACCTCCCCCTTTTCCTCTCCGACGCTGCCCGGGCCTGGCTGGAGCATCTGCCTCCTGCACAGATCTCCGACTGGGTCGACCTGGTCAAGGCTTTCGCTGGGAATTTCCAGGGTACGTACGTACGCCCTAGGAACTCATGGGATCTCCGAAGCTGCCGCCAGCAGCCGGGGGAATCCCTGCAAGAGTACATCCGGCGGTTTTCAAAGCAGCGCACCGATTTGCCCAACATCACCGACTCGGACGTCATTGGAGCTTTCCTCGCTGGCACCACATGCCGAGACCTGGTGAGCAAGCTAGGACGCAAGACTCCCACCAAGGCGAGCGAATTGATGGACATCACCACCAAGTCCGCCTCTAGTCAGGAGGCGGTCGAAGCCATCTTCCAGAAAAACAAGCAGCCACAGAGAGGGCAGAAGGAAGACGCCCCCGAGGCGTCCTCCCAGCGTGGTGTGAACAAGAAGGCCAAGAAGAAGGCGCAAGCGAAGCGTAACGCCGTCGACACGGATCTTGTCGCTGCTGCCGAGCACAGGAACCCTCGGAAGCCTCCCGGGGGAGCCAACGCGTTCGACAAGATGCTCAAGGAGTCGTGCCCCTATCACAGGGGTCCCATCAAGCACACCCTTGAGGAGTGCGACATGCTCCGGCGCTACTTCAACAAGGCTGGACCCTCGGCAGAAGGTGGCAAAGACCAAAGCAACAACAACAAGGGGGGCGACAAGGAAGAGGAGTTCCCGAAGGTCCACAACTGCTTCATGATCTATGGCGGACAGGTGGCAAACGTCTCGGCTTGGCACCACAAGCAGGAGCGCCGGGAGGTCTCCTCGATGAAGGTGGCAGTGCCGGTCTACCTAGACCAGTCCGACAAGCCTATCACCTTCGACCAAGGCGACCACCCCGACTTCGTGCCGAGCCCAGGAAGGTACCCGCTCGTCATCGACCCGATCATCGGCAACGTTAGGCTCTCCAAGGTCCTCATGGATGGAGGCAGCAGCCTCAACATCATCTACGCCGAGACCCTGGAGCTCTTGGGGGTTGATCGGTCCGAGATCCAGGCTGGTGCAGCACCCTTCCACGGGATTGCACCCGGAAAGCGTATACTGCCCCTCGGACAGGTTGACTTGCCCGTCTGCTTCGGAACTCCCTCCAACTTCTGAAAGGAAACCCTCACCTTTGAGGTAGTTGGGTTCCGAGGGACCTATCACACGGTGCTGGGGAGACCGTGCTACGCCAAGTTGATGGCCATCCCCAACTACACCTACCTCAAGCTCAAGATGTCTGGCCCCAAGGGAGTCATCACCGTCGGGCCCACGTACCACCACGCTTACGAGTGCGACATGGAATGCGTGGAGTACGCCGAGGCCCTCACCGAGTCCGAAGCCCTCATTGCCGACCTGGATTGCTTCTCCAAAGAGGCGCCCGACGCGAAGCGGCACACCTGCAACTTCGAGCCAGCTGAGGCAGTTAAGTCCGTCTTCATCGACCCCAGCAAAGACGCCGGCAAGAAAGTCAGGATCGGCTCCGAGCTCGACCCTAAATAGGAAGCAGTGCTCGTCGACTTTCTCCACGCAAACGCCGAAGTTTTTGCGTGGAGTCCCTCGGACATGCCCGGCATACCGAGGGATGTCGCCGAGCACTCACTGGACATTCGAGCCGGTGCCCGACCCGTGAAGCAGTCCCTGCGCCATTTTGATGAAGAAAAGCATAGAGTCATAGGCGAGGAGGTCCACAAGCTAATGGCTGCAGGGTTCATCAAAGAGGTATTCCATCCCGAATGGTTAGCTAACCCTGTGCTTGTAAAGAAAAAGGTGGGAAATGGAGGATGTGCGTAGACTACACTGGTCTAAACAAAGCATGTCCAAAGGTTCCCTACCCTCTGCCTCACATCGATCAAATTGTGGACTCCACTGCTGGGTGCGAAACCTTGTCTTTCCTCGACGCCTATTTAGGTTATCACCAAATCAAGATGAAAGAGTCCGACCAGCTCGCGACTTCTTTCATCACACCCTTTGGCATGTATTGTTATACCACTATGCCATTTGGCTTGAGGAATGCAGGTGCAACCTACCAGAGGTGCATGAACCATGTGTTTGGAGAACACATCGGCAGAACGGTCGAGGCTTACGTTGATGACATCATCGTCAAAATGAGGAAAGCCTCCGACCTCCTCTCTGACCTTGAGGTAACATTCAGTTGCCTGAAAGCGAAGAGCGTAAAACTCAATCCTGAGAAGTGTGTCTTCGGAGTCCCCTGAGGCATGCTCTTGGGGTTCATCGTCTCTGAACGAGGCATCGAAGCCAACCCAGAGAAAATCGCGGCCATCACCAACATGGGGCCAATCAAAGATTTGAAAGGAGTACAAAGGGTCATGGGATGCCTTGTGGCTCTGAGCCGCTTTATCTCGCGCCTCGGCGAGAAAGGATTGCCCTTGTACCACCTCTTAAGGAAGGCCGAGCGCTTCACTTGGACCCCCGAGGCTGAGGAAGCCCTCAGAAACTTAAAGGCGCTCCTTACAAATGCGCCCATCTTGGTGCCCCCCGCTGCGGAAGAAGCCCTCTTGATTTACGTCGCCGCAACCACTCAGGTGGCCAGCGCTGCGGTCGTAGTCGAGAGACGAGAAGAAGGGCACGCACTGCTCGTCCAGTGGCCAGTCTACTTCATCAGCGAGATACTATCCGAGACCAAGATCCGCTACTCACAAATCCAGAAGCTACTGTACTCAGTAATTTAGACACGGCGAAAGTTGCGACACTACTTTGAGTCTCATCCGGTGACTGTGGTGTCATCCTTCCCCCTGGGAGAGATCATCCAGTGCCGAGAGGCCTTGGGTAGGATAGCAAAATGGGCAGTGGAACTCATGGGCGAAACACTTTCATTCGCTCCACAGAAGGCCATAAAATCCCAAGTCTTGGCCGACTTCCTGGCTAAATGGACTGACACCCAGTTGCCGATGGCCCCAATACAGCCCGAACTTTGGACCATGTACTTCGATGGGTCGCTGATGGAAACCGGAGCAGGCGTGGGCTTGCTCTTCATCTCACCCCTCGGAGAACATGTGCGCTACATACTGCGCCTCCATTTTTCGGCGCCAAGTCATTCATTTTACTGTAACACCCCTGGTGTTACTATAACTAAAACTTGAGCATGGCATCATGAACATTGGCATTGCATATGTTTGACACACCTAGAGTGCATTCACTAGGTAAAAATTTCAAACAAGTGTATTGTTTTTGGTATTTTGCAAATAGGACCCTGGTTAGGGAACTTAACCCTAAATAGGGATTAAAAGGGTAAAACTAAACCCAAGAGGTGAAAACCTAAAGGCTTTAGGGTAAAAGTCATAAAATGACCCCAACAATAAAGTTGAATCACATTTATACCCCTGGAATACCAGAAACCCTAATTGGAACCCTGGGAAACCCTAAGTCCAAACCCTAGGGACCTATGTGCAAAATTGATGCACAATTGGACTAAAGTGTAAAAACTAGTATGTTTTAAACCATAAAGTCATTTGGTCCACATTTGAGGAGATTTACAAGCAAAACCCTTGGTTTTGGACTTATTTGCAAAATGGACCCTATTGAGTTCTAAACTAAGTCTGAAATTTCAAAGTTTTGGCCCAACTTTGGGGCTTTGTAACTTTCAAAGTATAGGGTTTTTGCCCTAGGTCACCACATCAAAGTTGAAGACCAATAATAGGAGAACAACTTTGCTAAAGGGTGCAAGCATAGTTGTTATGAGAAATTTGGAGAAAAACTCAGTTCAAAACTGGCTGTCAGGCTGTTTGATCTGGAATTCAGTTTAGCAGTAAACTGACATCAACTTCTAGCTCAGATTCAAGCATGATCCTGTGCTCAAATGTGTTCAAGTTCTATAGTTGGATTGTAGCTGGTTTGTAGCTCTAAAACTTTACTACAGAGAGTTGGCATAGCTTTCACACAAAAATTTGAGAAAATTGGACTCTAAGATGGACTGTCAGTCACTCTGAACCGGTGTTCTGATGGTACAGTACCCCGAGCTGATAAGATCGCCAGCAAACCACCGCTGGTGGCTTTCCGCCGCGATTCACGTCGCCGGCGTCACGATTCGCGCTCGGGTATGTGGAAAACTTCGTGGCGTCAAAGATCGTCACCGCCCATGGCCTGGACACTGCTCCGACTAGCCGTAATCCACCCCCCCTGGCTCACCGCCCGCAGTAAAGTGCTCACCGTCGACCGCCGCCTCTCGACCGGGTGCCGTGTGTCCAAGCCCTTCTATAGCGTCGCCATGACTCCTCTATGCTGTCCCATCGTCGCCGGGGAGGATGCCACACCGGTTGCCACGAATTTACTTGCGCCAGTGTTCTTCCTTCTCTCCGACCGCCAGCACAACCTCCTCAAATTGATCGCCGCCGCCGTCGTTCCCTATAAATTGAGCCCACCGTTAGCTTCGTAACTTTATCCAGAACCTCGACGTCCAGTATTGCTCCCAGTAGTTCACCGACGAGCTCCAATTCCCCGTTTCCCCCAAATCGATCTCCGCCGCCGTGAAAACTAGCCTCCCCGTGGCCAGCTCGTTCTGGTGAGTCGCCATGCAATTCGTATACTGTTTTTGTGCCTCTGCATGCGTGTGATGCTCTCGGTGGCGTCCGTTTGCTCAGTCCGGCCATGGTTGTACGGGAACGTGAGCTCGACGCCCCGGTTTTCCGCCCTGAGCGTGGGCAGAACAATTTCTTGGAGCACCGTTCGAAACTGAGGGCCGTTCTTAGGTCGTCTTAGGTCCGTAGAGCCTCTCCGATAGTTAGCTTGGACGATCATCGCCGGCCATGTCCAGTACGGGTCATGCCGGGAAGAATCCATGGCGCGGCGTGGTCAGGGGTTATCGCGGGAAAGAAACAGAAGCTTGAGGGCGTTTCTGCAAATCGTCAGTGACTGCGTACAATAGTAAAAGGACCTTTTTCGGATTAACCAGAAGCGCGAGGCCCTTTCTGCAAAATTTCCTGGGCGCGGACGCGCGCGCGCGGGCGCGGGCGCTGTTCTCCCTAGGCCTGGGCTTGTTGGGCAAGAAACGGCCCAGTACTGTTGAAGAGTTTTTCTTTTTCTTTTTCAGTGGAACTTTAGGAATCTGTAGAAAATAGTAGAAAAATCCTAAAATTATGAGACCAATTTTCCTAGGCTTGTTATTTTCCATAGTATTTAATAAAAATAATTTTATGATTTTTAGTTTGAACAGGGAATTTTAGGATATTTAAAATAGCCTAAACTATTGATTCTGGATTTTTAGAGAATAAATAATAAGTCCAAAATTTCCCAACCTTTTTATGTGAGCTTTTCACAATATTTAGAAGCCATGGGTAGAGTTTGGTTTGATTTGGGCCTTGTTTGATCACTAAACCCAAAACCACCCCCCTGCTCCATGAACTCCTTTACTGACTCCGGAAACCCTAGGTTCTCGGAGTACCGTGAAGGAAAGTTGTATTCAAGACATAACTAATAAGTTTATGCTACCTTTGCATCCTCATGAGCATTCCATGACATCCATTCTTATGCATGTATATGATTATATTAGAGCAAGAAGAAGAAGAAGAAGTTTTTGAAGAAGGGATACCACCCACCTCTGATCCTCAGGCGGATAACTGCTTTTATTTTGATATCTGTGGATCCGAGCCAGACACCTCTGATAACAAAGGCAAGCCCCGGTGCATTTGCCACCTCCCTTGATGTTTTTAAAATCTTTCTCACTTGCTTACTGCATTAGGTGATAGGAGTTGATTGATTTAACAATTCCTGCATTACCTTCCTTGATTTTGATTACCCTCCTTGAAATCCTGTTTTACAAAAAGGTTTTACTTGCTTAGTATTGCTTTAGAAAAACAAAAGGATTTGTTTTACAAAAGATGTTTGGCAAAGTGGGAGGGATGTTTTTGAAAATAAAACTTGATGGTGGATCCATCACGGCCGTGATGGATTCAACATCGGAAAAGATGTACCTCTGTCAGGTACCAAACTTTGGGTTTGAAATGAGTAAGCTGAGACCGGGCGGGTGACTTGCACGAGAAGAGAGTCTCGGTGTAGTGTCTCCGTCTGAGTCGATTAAGGACCTTGTCGATGTAGGCTTGATGATCGAGGACCCTTTAACTGGTCACATGCCTCGTCATGGGTAAGCCTTGCCTCGGGTAGACTAAGGCCGGAATAAGATAACACGAAATGGGAGTGGAGCGGTGGCGAGAGTAGCGTGTACCCTCCGTGGCAAGAGGCTGGACGGTGGTGTATCTGTGCTCTCGGTTTGCGTGAACCTGATCCGGTCTTAAGAACCCCGGTGGCGGGTTGACATATGCAAGGGTTAAGTGCTACATATGTCGTGTGATTGGAGATCCTCAGCTGAGTATAATCGATTCGGATCGCCGTACCTTCGCGGTTATGAAGACTTGGTCACTGACCTACACGTAGCATTCCACTAAAGATGATGGGTTTTTGGTTAAGAAATTGGCTAGTACAGGACCAGTGATTGAACTAGGGTAGAAAGAACTCTAGTGCAGGTAATTTTACCTAACTTGACAAATAAAATTGGATTTTTAAGGATCCACTTTAGTAAGCATTTCTGCAAAACAGAGTCTTTGACTATTGAGAAGCCTTACCTTGACTCCCATATATCCAGCATACCCTTGAGCGTCTTTTCCTTAGTCGGGTAAGACTTGCTGAGTAATTCCATACTCAGGGTTTATCCCTTTGTTGTTTTTAGGTGGGGAAGTAGCAGACTTTTGCTGCTTCTGTACTAAGGTGGTTCCCAAGGGAGAAAGCCAAGACTGAAGTGCGGGAGGACTCGGTCCTCCATCTAAAATCTTTTGTTTATAGTCTTTCGGGAGAAGTTTGTGTCTCCCTAGTTTGTATAATTATTGCTTTTATGCACTCACTTTTAGAACTGGTCTGTAATATATTAACTTGAGCTTACTTTTGGAAATAAATGTAAGTTTATGTAATTCGCTTCCGCATATCTTCATCTCCGATGGTCTGTAATGTCTGCAAGACGGGTGAAACGTTCCTGGTGAGGTAAGGAAAGATACCGAGCTTGTCAAGTAACTTAGGAACATCTACAGGGTGTCTGATGTCTGTTAGACAAGGACAACTGTAGGTGGGCCTGATTACTTGGGAGGTTCCGTCACATTTACTGGGTGATGAAAAGGAGCTGTACCACCGCAGCCCCTCGGGCATCCTCCAACGATGCATATCCATTGCCCAAGGACAAGAGATGTTACAAGAAATACACTCGGGGGCTTGCGGTCACCATGCAACACCTCAAGCCCTCATGGGAAACGCTTTCTGACAAGGGTTCTACTGGCCAACCGCAGTGGCCGACGCCACTAGGATTGTACGCTCCTGCCGAGGGTGTCAATTCTACGCGAGACAGACGCACCTGCCCACTCAAGCCCTGCAGACAATACCTATCACTTGGCCATTTGCTGTGTGGGGTCTAGACCTCGTCGGTCCCTTGCAGATGGCACCCGGGGGCTTCACGCACCTACTGGTCGCCATCGACAAATTCTCCAAGTGGATCGAGGTCCGACCCTTAACAAGCATCGGGTCAGAGCAGGCGGTGGCATTCTTCACAAATATCATCCATCTCTTTGGAGTCCCAAACTCAATCATCACCGACAATGGCACACAGTTCACTAGGAAAAGTTCCTGGACTTCTGCGACGACCACCACATCCATGTGGACTAGGTCGCCGTAGCGCACCCAATGACAAATGGTCAGGTGGAGCACGCCAACGGTATGATTTTGCACGGACTAAAACCGAGGATCTACAATGACCTCATAAAGTTTGGGAAGCGGTGGATAAAAGAACTACCCTCGGTGGTTTGGAGTCTGAGGACGACGCCGAGCCGGGCCACGGGTTTCTCGCCGTTTTTCCTAGTCTATGGGGCTGAGGCCATCTTACCCACGGACTTGGAATACGGTTCCCCGAGGACAAAGGCTTACAACGACCAAAGCAACCAGACCAGCCGAGAGGATTCACTAGACCAGCTGGAAGAGGCTCGGGACATGGCCTTACTACACTCGGCGCGGTATCAGCAGTCTCTACGACGCTACCACGCCCGAAGGGTTCGGCCCCGAGACTTCCAAGTGGGAGACTTGGTACTTCGGCTGCGACAAGACGCCCGAGGACGCCACAAGCTTACTCCTCCCTGGGAAGGGCCCTTCATCATCGCTAAGATTTTGAAGCCCGGGACAAGTCCTAACGCTCGAAAACTTTTCTGCGAGAACGACTTTCGTGCCTTTTTGACTGCGTCGCTAACAGAATCCTAAAAACGACGGGAGAACACGTAAGCGGCAAGGCCGACCGAGCCGAGGGACTCCTATGCCTCCGAGATACGGATACCTCACTCATCACCTTCCACGAAAAGTAACTCACGCTCGGATAAGCGATTCTGCTACCGAACAAGTCCTAACGCACGAAACAAGAGGAAAGAAAATGCAGCTTTATAATCTGACAATAATGTTTAGGCCTCAGTGGCCACAAAAGACATACGCATACTTAGAATAAACTGTTCCTGCAGGCTCAGACATCGGCAGGGGGAGGAGCAGCACGCTCGATGTCATTTCCACCCTCGGCAGAATCTGGCCTAGCCTCAGACGGCAACTCGGGCGGAAGGATCTCCACCTCGATGGAGGAAGCCAGCACCGCGCTTGGGCCCTCGACAGCCGCGTCAAGCCTCTGAACCTCGGCTAAGGCAGCCTCCTCTTCGTCGGGTAAGCAGTACCCCTCACTGACCCGCTCCAGATCCACGTCGTAGTGAGAAGCGAGTACGGCGAAGGCCCGCCTAACGCCGTGGTGCAGCGCCCCATGGAGTCTGCTGCGCACATGGCCGCCCAAGGCTCGCAGATGACTCTAGGGGGAGCTGCCCGAGGGGACGTCGTCGAGGCTAAAGGCCTGGCAGAAAGCCGAGATAGCCTCGAACATGGCCACGCGGTCGGCTTCCTTCTGATCAGCCGCCTCGGCAAGCGCCTTGCAGTTCTTGACGGACTCGTCAAGAGCCGTCTCGAACCCTGCAGACAGCAGGACAACATTCTTCAGACACGAGGTGAAGAATGGGGACAGAAGCAAAGCCAAAAAGCAGGCAAAACGTACCTTCGGCCCAGACACACTACTGCGAGGCCTCAGCTTGGGCGGACCAAGCAGACCCGACGGCCACGACCAGACCCTCCGCAAGGGGCCCGGCCCAGGCGGTCGCCTCGGGGTCCAGAAGGGGGGAACCCCCTCTGCGCCGAAAATCTTTCCTTGGAAAAGTTTTTCTACCAAAACAACTTTCATGGATTTCAACTGCGTCGATAACGGAATCCTAACGACGAGCGAGAGAGACCTTGAACGGCAAGGCCGACCGAGCCGAGGGACTCCTACGCCTCTGGGATACGGATACCTCACTCGTCACCTTCTGTGAAAGGTAGCTCACGCTCGGATAAGTGATTCTGCCACCGACGAACAAGTCTTAATGCTCGAAACAAGAGGAAAGAAACACGGCTTTATAACCAAATGTTCAGGCCTCAGCAGCCACAAAGAACGAACACACATACGTGGGATAACAATGGTACCTAGACTTAGACGTCGGCAGCGCCCTCGGCGGTTTTCCCGACCTACGGCTGATGTCTTAGTACTTAAAGCTATTACATCTTGCTCTCAAGAAGGTACCATTACAAACGGGACTTCGGGTCCATTCCCGCAGGAATGGACAACCTCCACACCAGAAGGCCTGCGGGATAACGAGCTCCAAGCGGCTCGCCGGCGACCACTGCACCAGCAGCGCGACAACGACCTCCGCCTCGGGCGGCTAGACAGCAGCAGCGATGGCCTCAGGGCAAGCGCTACTGCTGAAAGGCCCTCGTTCGCGTCCCCTCACGGGGGACGAGAACCAGCCATTAAAGCCAAAGAGCCGGAGGTCCGGAGCGCAGGTGGCACTAACGGTCTCGTCGGCGGAGGCAACCGCTATGGAGGGAAGCCTCACCAGCGGCGGCCGCCACTTCAGCACTGGTGGCAGCAGCCACCTGTGCACGGCACGACCGTTGCCTGGGTGGAGGACGGACGGCTACACCATGACCAGGCAGCAGCAGTTCGCCTTCCCCCGCATGGCTGGAGGACGTCACCTCCGCAGGGCTGGAGGATGCCCTTCTCCCCCGAATGCTGGAGGAAGAAGCGGGTCACAAGCCCACGCGGGAGGCAGGACCCAACTCGGCGCGCCCTCCTCCTCAGCACGGATGATGAACATCCTTGAAGCTGAGGGTAGGGGGAGGCCATGGCTCGGCTCGCTCTTCCTCGCCACGAGGCCTGCGATCATCATCCTAGGTGACCGCCGGTGGGGGAATGCAGCCGGGCTACGTGATAAAAATCCTTGAAGCCGAGCGATGACTAACGAGCGCCAACCCCCATGAGGTCGTGCTCCTCCAACAGCGGCAAGAAGAAGACAACACGAGTGCACCCCATCTGGGGGCTCGGAAGGCGGAAGGGAGCGATGGATGCGAGGAGTGCGAAGGCATTGCTACCGCCTAGGGGGTCGATCCCTTTTTAAAGGCAGATCTCCTCACTCGCACCTCCAAGCATCACGGGCAAAGTCTCCACCGACGTGCTCCAGGGTTCCCACCCCACGACATGGGGGCTGGGTCCCACACGTCATGCGAGCTGACCCGAAACGCGGAGAAGGCAAACCGCTGCACGCGAAGCATGTAACCGCCCTGCGGTTATAAGCGTTCCCTCATCCTCGCCGAAACCAGCGGTCGAAAGGGCGAGCCGCCACGCAGGGGGCATGCAACCGCACCACGGTTGTGCACCCTTTCGGCTTCGTCGCATCCGGTGGTCCAGCACGGAGGCCTGGGCCCACATGTCATGTAACCGGCGCGACGGTCACTACGTGCAAGGAAACCGCAACACCACTTGCGTCAATGCTGCGTCTTCTCGACTGCAGAACCAGTGCCGTGACTCAAGGAAGCCCTGCGCGTGACCCAACAGTGCCAATTAAGTGCGGCGATCACGGGTCACTCAGCCGCGGAGATAGGCACGACGGTCGATATGATCAAAGGCAGGCCGGCAGTAATTGTAGCAACAGGCGTGCGAAAGCAGCGGTCCAATCACCTACAGGTTCGCACCCTCTCCCATAGCATAAAAGACGACGCGCCCGTGTTCTCTTCCTCGAACGACTCACGCACGCACAATAGACACCCCGCGAATCGCCCGTCTCGTCGCATTAACTCCTTGGCAGGACAAGCGACACCTCCGACAGGCGAAGCAGGCGCCGTTTCGTCTCCGTCATGATGACCGCGTCATAAAAGGTGTGCCACATTGTTTAAATTCATATCCTTTTCCTTCTCCACTCCCTCTCTCTTGCCACAGGGACTGGGAAAAAGGATATTGCAAAAAGGATCCTTCTCGGCGAAGGAAACAGGCCCCGAGCCCTCCTACTGATCAGGGATTCGAAGGTTGCGCCCTCCAGGGTTCGGCAACCGCCCTAGAGCACTCGGGCTCTGAGGCCTTTACTGATCAGGGGTTCGAAGGCTGGCCCATCGGAAGGGTTCGACAGCCGCCCCAGAGCACGCAGAGTCAGGGATGACCCTAGGTATGTCCGTTACATGGCCGAGGCTCGGGCTATGCTCCCGAGGTACCCTAGGACATTTCCGAGACCAGCGGGAACGATTTGTAATGGAATCCCACCGGAGGTAGGCATCGAGCCCTCGAATCCTATCGAATGGGTCCGGGTCCGGCAAATCACCTGCATGTACTTTTGGAGTGCGCCTCTGGGCCACTAGCTGACCCTTATCAAACGGGGCTCGGACTTCCACTCGGATCACCCGCTAGCAAGTCACCGGAAACACCATGTTCGGTGCCCTCCAAGGGTAACATGGCGCTTTCCCCCCTTCCTCCTCGTGGAGAGGCGACGAAGGGGCGTACAATAAAAGTCGAGACGGTCCTTGATCGTCCTCTCGCTCCGTGCAGAGGCTCAGGGGCTGCTCTCGCACCAGGCTGCGGCTGAACTGTTGACCACGTCAACAAACCAGCGTGAAAACTCGAAGCCTGACCGTGCACCCGGGCTACGGCCAGGCCGCATGAGGGAACAACAAGGCTAATCGAGGCATCACAAAAAGGATTAAGATCTCAGAGGAGTCAAACCACTCCTCTGAGGCCTCGAGGGCTACACCCGGTGGGTGCGCTCGCGCGCACCCTCCGGAACAAAACACAACTGAGAAGGGCCGGTCCCCTTGCAAAAAATCTGGCAGAACCTCCAAGCGAGTACCTACACTCCCTTCGAGGCTCGGGGGCTACTGTCGGGGACCGTAATTAGGGGTACCCCTAATGCTCCTTAATCCGGCTGGAAAAACATCTTCAGAACAAACCATAAATGACTAATAAAGCACATGCCTCATCTACCAAGGGACGCGACCTCACCCGAGCCCAGCCTCGGGCAAGGACGGTAGTCCCGGACGGATTCACGCCTCGACCGAGGGTCCCCTCAGTCAGCAGACGCACCCTCGGCTCGCCCGAAGCCCAGCTCGGGCAGACTTTGTCGTGCAGCGACATCGCCCAAATCGCCTTACCAACCGACCGTATCGCATGCGCATTTAATGCGGGGATCGCCTGACACCTTATCCTGACACGCGCGCCTTAGTCGGCAAGGTTGAAGTGACCGCAGTCACTTCACCCCTTTACTGACTGTTCTGACAGGAAAACAACACTGTTCATCCCGCTCTGGCAACTATGCCAACCACTAGGGCAAGACTAGCAACAGTAAGTCGTGGCCTCCCCCGAGTTCAGCCTCGGGTGCAACAAGGAGCTCCGCCTCGCCTGACCTCAGGCCTCAGCCTTGGCCTCGACCTCGGGAGAAGGTCTCCGCCTCGCCCGACCCTGGGCCTTGGCCCTAGCCTCGGCCTCAGGAGGAGTCGCATCCTCGCTGTTGGGGCGAAGGCAAAGACGCCACCCTTCGCTCGATGCCTTCGCCGACCTCGCTGCACCAACGAAGGCAAGACGACGGGCAGACCTACCCTTCGTCCCGCACGTCGCCGGACAAAGGCTTGTGACGAGGTCGTCTCATCTTGCGACCTCGCTCAACATGGAGGCCCACGTATGATTCGGCCCATTGTAACAGGCCCTGCGTGGCCGCTGTGCATTACGGGCCTAATTTGTAAAGGTCTCCCTGTAATTACGGTCTGTAACCCTACTTTATGGGAATATTCCGGGGATAACCTAGGTGCCTGAGGGCACATGCATCCTTAACACTGGACGCTGGGCACTCAGATACCTATAAATACCCCCGCACAGTGCCCTTGAGAGGCTAGGTTAACAGAGCTATTGCCATCTCGTGTTGTAGCCCCATTGACACCACTTTTACTCCCTTGTTGGATCGACTCGCTCAGGAGAGCAAGTACCAACACTCGCCCGACCCCAGCCTTGGCCTCGGGAGGAGTCACATCCTTGCCCTACCTCGGCCTCGGCCTCAGGAGAAGTCTCCGCCTCGCCCGACCTCAGGCCTCGGAATCAACTACGCTATAGGGCAACATAGAACCATACGCGACAAACTCCTCAACCAGATCGCGCCCGCTACTCAGGCCGGCCGCGCACCGCAGGGCCCCTTCGTCTGCATCCTCCTCCGCTACTTCAAACCGCGGGTATGCTGAATAATAATGCAAACACATCTCGGCCACGGGGAGCACCGGATGGTCTTCGACTGTGCCTTCGGCAACATAGAACCAAAATTCCCACCAGTTGCCTCATTTATTGCGGGTACAGGGAACCAACTCAACGACCTCCATCGAAGTCTTGCCCGTCTTCGGCGTAAACATGCAAGATCCAAATTGAGCAATCTTATTTCCGATTTTCCTTTTCTGCTAGTGCAGACAATAATGCTTCGCGAAGACTTCGACCGAGGGCTGCCCGCCGTACGAAGTCGTTGCCCAGACATATTTCGCCAGAGCCACCACAGCATTTGGCGTCAGCTGGTGGACCTGGACGTTGAACCTACGCAGGACTTCTCCCACAAATCGATGTGCGGGCAGACGAAGGCAGCAGCGAAAAAAGCCTCAAACACAACCAACTCGCCTTCTGGCTCGAGGACCTCCTCCATCCCCGGGACACGTGCCACTCCGTCGCCGAAATAACCAAGCTGTTGCATGTCTTGCACACGGACCGAGGACATCCACGACACGCCGAACTCCACTGTGTCACCGGCGCGCAACTCCTCCACCGCCACAATGCTCAGCGTCTCCCCGGACGACGCGCCGGCCGGCGGTGTAGCGGCAGCAGAAGAGGAAGAGGACGGCATCACTACGTACCGTCGGCGGAGACGGGCGGTCTGCTTCACACGGGCCAGATCTCCGACGAGCAAGAGCAAGGAGGGCAGACGAGCAGCGAGCGGTTTGAAAAGGCGGTTAGGGTTTTCGCGGAGCGCAGAAAGGTAAAGTTCAAAATATTCCACCCCCCGCCCCCTTTTATACACAGAGCGCGGCACTTCGGGAAACCCGCAATCCAACAGTACGATGTCAATCAACGGTCATGTCAAAAACCCCCGCGGAACCACTTCGAGCGAGGGCAGCGTCTCCACCATCTAGCGACGTCTTCGGCACCAGATGACTTAGTCGAACTGGTCCCTCGGAGGGCAAATGTTGGGGCGAAGGCGAAGACGCCACCCTTCGCTCGATGCCTTCGCTGACCTCACTGCACCAACGAAGGCAAGATGACGGGCAGACCTACCCTTCGTCCTGCACGTCGCCGGACGAAGGCTTGTGATGAGGTTGTCTCATCTTGCGACCTCGCTCAACATGGAGGCCCACGTATGATCCGTCCCAATGTAACAGGCCCTGCGTGGCCGCTGCGCATTACAGGCCTAATTTGTAAAGGTCTCCCTGTAATTACGGTCTGTAACCCTGTTTTATGGGAATATTCCGGGGATAACCTAGGTGCCTGAGGGCACATGCGTCCTTAACACTGGACGCTGGGCACTCAGATACCTATAAATACCCCCGCACAGTGCCCTTGAGAGGCTAGGTTAACAGAGCTATTGCCATCTCGCGTTGTAGCCCCATTGACACCACTTTTACTCCCCTGTTGGATCGACTTGCTCAGGAGAGAAAGTACCAACATTTGGCACCCACCGTTCGTGCTACGAAAACACCACCCACAATGGCACCTAAGAGAACCTCATCGAAGGCTGACGAAGTCGTGAAGGCGGCACTGCTGGCCAAGAAAAAGGGCAAGGCCCTTGTCGACAACACTCTCCAAGAGCCCTGTGAAGACGACGCAAACAGCAAGAAGCAGCGCAATGAACAACCCACCACTGAAGGCAGCCTCCACACCTGCAGCTCCGGAGGACGACAGCAGCCTCCCCCAGGCTTCGCCCCACCAGAGGGCGCAGACGCCACCGAGGACGGCGAAGTCATCGGCGTCTCGGCCGAAGAGCAGCTACAGCTGCGCGCCCTGCGCATCAAGAACCGCAACCTCCAAAAGCAAAAAGAGATCCTCGAGGCCAAGCGCCAACGTGTGTCTGCACAAGCCAAGGTGCGACAGATGATACACGACGAAGAGCAGAAGGCACAGGAGCTCGAGCAAGAAATCGCGCTCATGCAGAGCGAAGGCCAACTCGACCCGCATCACGGCCCACCCCACCAACAGCGCGCACAAATCGAAGACTTGTTCATCCCTCAGCACGGACACACCATCCCTCGCGCCACAGCTTTCCAAGGCGTCAACTACCTTGACGAGCGAAGTCCCCTGGCACCTCACCTGCAAGTGACACCGTGGCCCGCCAACTTCAGGGCAGGGACCTATCCCAAGTACAACGACAACACTGATCCAGCGCAGTACATCATGAGCTATCAAGTCGTCGTTGCATCATCCGGAGGGGACGACGCCACGATGGCCAAGTCATTCATCATTGCCCTCGAAGGCCCAGCCCTCACCTGGTACACCAGGTTGCCCCCACTGTCCATCGACTCCTGGAGAAGTCTCCGGGACAAATTCTTGCTCAACTTCCAAGGGTACCGCCCAGACACCGACGCCTTGGCTGAACTCTCACTCTGCAAGCAGCTGGAATGAGAGACTTTGCGGGAATATTACCGCAAGTTCCTGACCCTCAAGTCACAACTGCCTTCGGTCGATGACCAGATCGCCATCCACTACACCATCAGTGGCCTTCGGGCCGTCGTCCTCTACAGCCACTACATCAGGGACCCGCCCAGGAACCTCCAGGAGCTGTATCAGCTATTCGAGAAATATGCTAGATTTGAAGAGCTCCACCAGCGCAAAGTCGAGTCTCAGAGGAAGCCCAAAGACCCTCCGCAGTCCAGCCGCACTTGGACGAGGCCCTCGCAGACAGAATCCGGCCGGGACAGCCGCAATTAGCAGCAGGTGCACAACATCGCCAACCAGCCCCCCGCTGGTGAGGCCCCTCGCCGCCAGGAGTATCCCCCCAGGGCCGAGGAAATGGAACTCGCGGTCGAGGACGGGGGCGTGCGCAGCAGCCACGAAGATTTTACTGCCTGTTCCACGGCGAAGACTGTGCGCATCCCACAAAGGACTGCCCAGAGACGAAGGCCACCAGAGACAGAATGGCACGGGCACAACTAGCCGACAACCCTAGAATTGTCGCACACGCATACCAGCAACCCCCTCAATCATACAACCACGGCCCCGCTCCGCCTCCACCGCACCACGCATACCAACACCACCAGGAGGTACAAATTGTACCTCCCCCACACCATCAACAGCAAAACATCCACCACCCCAACCACCCCCAAGCACCAAAGCAAGAGGACTTCGTCGATCAACCGTATCGCGGCGTCATCCATATGATTATCGGGGGGTCCAGCGCCGACTTCGACACAAAGCGGCAAAAAAGGGACCACTACCGCAGCATCAACCACATCACCGTCACCGGCCCGGTCGTGCAGACAAAGTGGTCCCACGTGCCATTGACCTTCGACGCCCGAGACGTCGATCTGCGCAGCGCCCCCCACATCGACGCCATGGTCATCAAATGTAGCGTGGTAGGATGGGACTTGCACAAAGTCTTGGCTGACAATGGCAGCCAGGCGGACATCATCTTCCTCCACGCCTTCGATCACATGGGCATAAGCCACAGCCTGCTCAAGCCCTCGGACAACCCCCCGTACGGCTTCGGCGGCAAGGGCACCTTTCCCGTCGGCAAAATAGAGTTGCTCCTCTCCTTCGGTGTAGCACCCAATGCCCGAAGTGAGCAGATCACGTTCGACATCGTCGACATGGTGTACCCGTACAACGCCATAATGGGTCGAGGCTCCATCAATAAGTTTGAGGTAGCTATCCACGGACTTTACCTGTGCATGAAGATCCCAGGTCCCAGAGGCGCCATCACAGTTTATGGCAACCAGCAGGTTGCGCGTAACATAGAAAGAGACTTCGTCCTCGGACAAAGAAACGTGCACTGCCTCACGGCCCAACGCGAAGTCCCCGAGCCTGCCAATCCAACCGCCAAGGGGCATGAAAAGGCACAACTGCAGAGCAACGACGGGACCAAGACTGTCCCCCTCGACCAGGCAACGCCCCAGCAGATGGTTACCATCAGCGAAGACCTCACTTCGCACGACGAAGAGCGGCTCCTCTGCTGTCTATCCAAAAATAAAGACGTCTTCGCCTGGTCCGCCCTGGACCTGGTCGGAGTCAGTCGCTCCATCATTGAGCATGGCCTAGGAATTGACCCTTCGGTGAGGCCGAAGAAACAACGACTGCGCAAGATGTTTGACAAAAAGACAGAAGCCGCCAACGCCGAGGTGCATCGCCTGCTCGAAGCCAAGTTCATCGAGCCGATCGCCTACCCCACATGGCTCGCCAATGTGGTGATGGTGCAGAAAAAGAGCGACAAATGGCGGATGTGCATAGACTTCACCAGTCTTAACAAGGCCTGCCCCAAGGACAATTTCCCGCTGCCCCGAATCGACAAAATCGTCGATAGCACAGCCGGGTGCGAAGTCATGTCACTCCTCGATTGCTTCTCCGGCTACCATCAAATATATATGAAGGAGGAGGACATGGCAAGCACCAGCTTCATAACACCCTTCGGCACGTATTGTTTCATCAGAATGGCAGAGGGACTCAAGAATGCCGGGTCCACTTTCTCTCGACTCACCAAAACAGTGCTCGAGAGCCAGATCGGCAGAAATATATTCACATATGTGGACGACATCATCGTTGCCAGCAGAAGCAAGGAAGACCACCTGGCCGACCTCGCCGAAACGTTCGCAAGCATGCGAGCCGCACGACTTCGCCTCAACCCTGAGAAGTGCGTTTTCGGAGTCCGCCAGGGAAAAATCTTGGGCTACCTGGTATCACACCGCGGAATTGAGGCCAATCCAACCAAAATCCAGGCAATCATCAATATGACGCCCCCGCAGTCAGCCAGAGAGGTGCAACGACTGACGGGCAGGTTGGCCGCCCTCAATAGATTTATCTCCAAGTCCGCGGAGCGGAGTCTCCCGTTCCTCAAAACACTCTGCGGTGCAAAAGACTTTGCATGGGGGCCAGAGCAGGCGGCGGCCTTCGCTTCACTAAAACAGTACTTGTCGGAACTGGCGATCCTTACAAGCCTCGACCCTTCGCTACCCCTATTGCTCTATGTCGCGGCTTCGCCACATGCGGTCAGCGCAGCACTGGTTCAAGAGCAGACCAGAGAGGGCACAACCAAGCAGCGTCCAGTTTATTACGTCTCTGAAGTGCTCACAACATCAAAATGCAACATGACGGAGCTGGAAAAGATCGCTTATGCAGTCGTGATGGCCTCGCGCAAATTGCGCCATTATTTCGAGGCATTCAAGGTTCGGGTTACCTCAGACAGAGGACTCGGCGAGCTGTTTAGAAACCCGGAGGCGTCAGTACGGATTGCCAAGTGGGCAGCCGAACTCTCCGGCTATCATATCACATTCGAACCCAGGACAGCTATCAAGTCGCAAGTCCTGGCAGACTTCGTCGTAGACTGGACTGGACCAATAACGCAACCGGAGCCGTCCGCAGAAAAAGTGTGGACAATCCATTGTGATGGCGCATGGTGCCATGTGGGGGCAGGCGCCGCTGCAGTCATTACTTCGAGATTAAGCACAAATACGCAGCACGCCTCAGCTTTGCTTTGGAGTCTGATAGGTGCACCAACAACATAGCAGAATACGAGGCTGTCATCCTCGGCCTTCGCAAGCTAAGGGCACTCGGTGTCACCACCTGCATCATCAGAACAGATTCCAAGGTAGTCGCCGGCCAGGTCGAAAAAGATTATGCAGCGAAGGACCCCGCACTCATGCAGTACCTCGCGGCCATCCGCAGCCTCGAAAGACAATTCAAGGGTTTCACGTTGCAGCACGTGGACCGAGCCAAGAATGAGGAGGCCGATGCACTAGCCAAGGCAGCCGCCAGGGGCGAGGCCCTACCCTCCGACGTGTTCTATCACGTCATCGGCACGCCAGCCGTCCGCAGCCCTGAAGGGCTCCAAATAACCAATGATAGCGAGGGCCACCGCATAGTCAACCTCATCATGACCGAAGACTGGCGGGCACCAATAACCCTGTACCTGCAGGGGTACTATCATCCAACCGACAACAATGAGGCCAAGCGCCTCAAACACCGAAGCCGGGACTTCGCACTGATCGAGGGCCAACTTTACAAGAAGGGGGTCAGTCAGCCAATGCTTAAGTGCGTCACCGAGACCGAAGGCGTCCAAATTCTGCGCGAAGTCCACAGCAGGACTTGCGGCTCCCACGCAGGGCCTAGGGCCCTAGCGGCAAAGGTGATTCGACAAGGTTTCTACTGGCCCGCCGTGATTTGCGCCGCAAATCGGGTCGTGAGATCCTGCGAAGCCTGTCAGAAATTTTCCCCACGCTCAGGACGCCCTTCGCAGTTCACAAAGCTAATCGCCCACACGTGGCCTCTTCAGCGCTGGGGCCTAGACATTGTCGAGCCCCTGCCCACGGCTCAGGTGAACCTCAAGTTCACCTTCATCGCCGTTGAATACTTCACCAAATGGATTGAAGCGAGGGCAGTATCCACTATCACATCAAAGACAGCCCAGAAATTCTTCTGGCAAAATATTGTTTGTCGCTTCGGAGTCCCGTCCGAACTCACAGTCGACAATGGCAAGCAGTTCGACAACCAAGACTTCAAAGATTTCTGCTTCTCCATCGCCACCAAGCTTGCCTTCGCCTCCGTGTACCACCCCCAGTCCAACGGAGTCGTGGAGCGCGCCAATGGCAAAATTTTCACAGCCATCAAGAAAATGCTCCTCGACGACAAAAAAGGCAAGTGGCCCGACCTGTTACCCGAAGTGGTCTGGGCGCTGAACACAACTGAGTGCAGGGCGACTGGGTTCACCCCTTTCCACCTTCTATACGGATCGGAGGCTATGACTCTGCAAGAAATAAAACATGGGTCGCCTCGGACAGCCGCGTCGGCCGTCCCCGACGTAGACGAGCCGACTTCGAAGGACCTCATCAACGGAGACCGCGTCTTCGCCCTACAGGCTCTGGACAAATACCAAGCCCAGACAAAAGCATGGCGCGACCACACAGTCATCCCGAGGGAGTTCAACGAAGGAGACCTCGTACTCGTCCGGACAGCTCGGACAGAGTCCCGGGGCAAGTTGGAGCCGAAGTGGGAGGGCCCCTTCATCGTCAAGACAAAGGCGTCCCCCAGCGCGTACAGACTCACAACTCCATCCGGCGAAGACTTAGAACATTCTTGGAACATTGATAATCTTCGCAAATTTTTTGTTTAACTCCTCAGGGCCAATTCGCCCTTGTAATCCGCAGAACAGTTTTCAGCCGGCCCGCACTCTTTTCCTCCCGGGGGGTGAGGTTTTTAACGAGGCGGAGCCATGTAATATACACGCGAAAAATCCCCCGCAAAAACTACGTCGAAAAAGACCGACTAAACGGTCTTCGACTTTCGACCGACACAAAAGTCACTGCGAGGGGCAGCGATGGCTACCCCTCGCGTGCGACAGTCTGTGCAAAAGTCGCCTAAGGGTGCAGCCAGACTAGCACAACAAGTGCGTAAATGCGAAGTCTTCTCAAAAAGACTATCCGTGCAAAAGTCGCCTAAGGGTGCAGCCGGACTAGCACAACAAGTGCGTAAATGCGAAGTCTTCTCAAAAAGACTATTCGTGCAAAAGTCACCTAAGGGTGCAGCCGGACTAGCACAACAAGTGCGTAAATGCGAAGTCTTCTCAAAAAGACTATCCGTGCAAAAGTCGCCTAAGGGTGCAGCCGGACTAATGCAACAAGTGCGAAAAATCGAAGTCTTTCTCAAAAGACTACCCGTGCTAAACCCTACACCAAACTGTCCAAGCAAAGACTGACTACAGGCACGCCGGACCGACATAATAAATGTACTAGACCAAGCACGCAACGCCTTTACAAGCATAGCCGGATGCGCGCAGGCGCATAACCTCATCATACAAATTATAGTTACATATGTACAGCGAGGGCATCACACCTTACATCGATTCAACCTTCGGAATGATTCCATCTCCCTATAGTTAAAAAGCATTATCCTAAGCTCCTCACCCTCAAAAAGACTTCGCAACTCCCCCTCACCTACACTAGCAATGGCCGGCGAGGACAACAATTCCTGCTCGACAGCCCCGCCCACTCGAAGCCGACCGCCATCCACCTCACTCACTCTACGCTTCGCAACCGCCCTTCGCCGCCTGCGCCCAGCGCTCGGACCAGGCACAACTTCAGCATCCGCAACACGCGGCGAAGCCTCCGCCGCTGCCACATCCAAGGCCGCAAAGTAATCCATGTCCTCATCCGACGACTCTTCCGTCCACTCAACCGAACTCCCAGAGTCACCAAAATCAGAAAACTTAGAAGCAGACTCATCCGATTCATTCCTAGCATCCACGGTCGAAGCCGTCAAAAAATTAGCAGTGGCGGTTGCGTGCGCAGGCCCAAAACCTTGAACCTGCGCAGCAACCAAGATTCAGCAACATGTACAAAATTCCCTAACTACCCACACCCACTAAGCCACCTACGAAGGCCTAGCCGCCGTGGGGTCCTCCGCTGCCGGCTCCATCGCCGTCTTCGGGGGATCATCAGCCCTCGGCACTGCGGTTGGCGACGAGCCACCACCGGACACAGTAGCCGCAGGGGCAGCGAGGGGGCCTTCGACGGTTTCCGGGGGCGGTGCCACCGGGCTCGACTCCGCTTCAGGTCGCACGTTGTTTAAAGCTCCGAAGTCCTCCACTCTCTCATCACGCGCCGCCTGCAACATAGCACACCGATTCAGCAAGCCCACGCATAACCCACATCCAACAACACTAAACAAAAGATAAACATTACCTGATCCCTCGCCCGGTCGGACCGCTCCCTCACCACCTCCCGGCCATGGGGGCCCCACATCCGGTCAAAAAGGGCTCCCGCGGATTCCTTCACCATAGGGTCCTCGACCTTGTAAATTTCGCGCTCGAAATCCTCATCAGATCGGTCGAAGACCTCATAGTGACTGCACCCTTCGCGGGACAGCGCGTTCATCGCCCCTTCGCAGGTGATCAGGGAAGCAAAGGACATAAATCCCTCCACGATGGTCGGGAGCGCCAACAACTCCTCTTGTAGCCACTCGAGGCAGCGAAGGCCTGACTCTCGGTCGGGCACTTCGAAGTCAGCGGTCCATGCGCCCAACTCACGGTATGAGTCCATGAGCTGTTTGCGCGTCCGCTCAACTTCAGAGCGCATCAAGGCCTCGGCCCTCTCCATGCGGGCCTGTAGCGCGTTGAACCGCGTCTCCCATTCCTCGGCGCGCTGGCTGGCGAGACTACCCTCCACCCGCACCAGATTGGCCTCCGCCTGCGCCGACTGCGCCATGGCGAGGGCCTGATTAGCCTCCCTCCTCTCCTCCGCTAGCTGGCGCCGAAGGTCAGTCCTCTCACCCTCCAGCGCGGCCACCTTCTCCGACAGCTTGCGACACTTGCTATCGGCGGTCGACTTCTCCCGGACAACGTCAGCATGCTGCGCCCGAAGTCTCTCGACTTTGGCAGACACAGCTGCCGTAAGGGCCCCTGACGCCACGCGGTCAGCAAAGTTAGCCGCCTAAAAGGCAAACATAAGTCCACAACCCCAACGAAAACGGTAAAAACCGAAGTCTAGCCCAACTACCTGACTCAGCCGTTGTGATGCCTCCCTCAGCCGACGGGACATAGTGCCCGCTTCGTCTTTGATGGTGGTGAGCGCCGAAATCTCACCGCCAGCGCTGAGAGCGCTACCCTTCGCCCCAGGCACCGTGGCGGACACCGTGGTCGCCACCACGGGCAGAACAACAACAAGTTGCCCCTCGCCCGATCCTGCAAAGTATCAACAGTCAAAAAAAACTCGGGCCAACAACTTACCAGTGAGATAATCCTCCACACTAATATCAGTGCCGAAATCGGCAACGCGCTTCGCCGGCGAAGGCAAGTCTCGGGCCTTCGCGGCTCCGGCCGAGGCAGACTTGGCTACGCAGGCGCCAGCTGCCTTCACCACATCCAGCACCTTGCTGGACCTAGGGCGGCCGACTTCGCCGCCAGCGTCGGCTGGCTACAGCCGGAGGTGGCAGCCTTCGCAGTCCCCCGCGCCCTCTTCGGCCTAGCCTCGGGCAGCCTGATGACCGCCCGGCGCTTTTGCACAGCCTCCTGACGATCCTTGTCCATCACTGCCGACACAACAGCAGCAATATTCCATCCATAAGGGAACACTTTCAAGTCATGAGCCATGCGAGATGTAAAAAAGTCTTCGCCGGCCGCACGGGGGACAGGAACGTTCTTAGGCCACCAACCCCCGGTAACCTTCAGCATCCGCGCCAAAGACTCCCGGAGCTCGGGCGAAGACATCCTTCCCCTGGGGGCCGCGCATGTCCCCATCAGCTCCACAGCAAAACTATCGGAGACCCCCAGTCCTCCCATCACAGTACCTAGCTTCCTCTTCTTAGTGGATGGGGTGGCCGCCGGCGCGGGGTCGTCTTCAGTCTCTGCCGCCGGTTTCTTCCCGCGGCGATCGACATCATCTTGACCGAGATAACCGCCATACGACAGACGGTTCAACTCGAAGACCCTATTCAAGCGATCATTGGATCCGCGTATATCCCAACTACGCTGGCCCTTCGTCTTCGGCACGTAACGACCAACTATCCACGCCGCCCCATCCTCTGCCTCACGCACGAATGCGGCGGGATCTCGGCCATGCAAATCTAGTGCGAAGGCGGGACTCCGCACCAGCATCCTGCCACGGGAAGGCATCTGGCGAGGGCATACTTCGCCCAGCGCCCAGCCATGCGCCAAGGGCCACACCCCATACGCGACAAACTCCTCAACCAGATCGCGCCCGCTACTGTAACGCCCTGAATTTGGGGGTAGATTTTTTTCTTCTTTTCCCTCACCAAATTCAGGCGTTACCCTTTCTTTTTCCCTTTTCTCCTCACTAAACCTTGATCTTTTCCAAAGTTGTAGCGGGATTCGGCTTGAGACCCCATGTAAAGCAAAACCCTAAAATACTTTATTTTGTGTGATGCACCATGCCGAACCATGCATACTTTTTGATTGTTTAAAATTTAAATGCATTCATCTAGAGGAAGTAGATTTTTTAAAAAAGGAAAAACCTTTTTCTTCTCCCTTCCCCCCCTCCTTCCCCATTTTTGGCCCAGCCGTCCCCTCCCCCGCGCGCCCGGCCCAGCCGGCCGGCCCAGCCGTGCCCCCCCTCCCCCGCTGTGGGCCGCCCCAGCCGGCCCAGCCGCGCCCCCCCTCCCTCCCCCTTTGGGCCCAAGCGGCCCAGCCGCCCCCCCCCAAATTCTCTCTCCCCTCCCCTGCGGGCCCCGCCCGTCATCCCCTCCCCTGCCCTAACCGCGCCCCCTCCCCTAGCGCCGCCGCCGCCTCCCTCCCCCAGCGCCGCCGCCGCGCCGCCCTCCCCTGTCGCGGTAAGGCCCCCCTCCCCTCTCCTCCCCCTTCCCCGCCCGGCTGCCCCGGCGACTCGCGCCCGCGCCGCCCGGCCCCGCCCGGCCGCCCCGGCGACCCGCGCCGCCCCGTGCCCGGCCCCGTCCCAGCGAGCCGCCCCCACCCCACCCTCACTCGTCCCCCCGGCGAGCCGCCCCGCCCCCGTGCCCGCTCGGCCGTCCTCGCTCCGCCCGGCCGAGCCCTGCCCCTCCCCGCGCCCGGCCGCCCCCGGCGAGCCGCGCTCGGCCCCGCCCCCGGCGAGCCGCCTCGGCCCCGCCCCCGGCGAGCCGCCTCGGCCCCGCGCCCGGCGAGCCTGCCCCGCCCTCGCGCCGCCCCCGTGCCCGGCCCCCGTCCCGGCCGCGCCGTCTCGCGCCGCCCGGCCCCCGTCCTGGCCGCGCCGCCCCGTGCCCGGCCCCCGCGCCCGGCCGTGCCGCCCCGACCCCGGCCGCCCTCGCCCCGGCGCAGGCTGCGCCGCCCCGGCCGTGTCCCCGCCCCGCCCGTGCTTCGCCCCGCCCGTGCGCCGTGCTCGCCCGCCCGCCCCGGCGTGCCTTGCTCGCGTCGTGACGGCCCCGGCACGGCCTCGAGCTTGGCCCAGCGTGCCTATGGTGCGCGGCCTTGAGCTCGGCTAGCGCGCGGCCCCGACGTGCGTACAGCTAGTTCGTGGCATGTGCGTGCGGCCTTGCGCGCGTGCTCGCGTAGTGCGCAGTGCCTTAGCACGGCCCGTCGTGCCTTCGTCTACGCCCAGGCGTGCCCGTCTACCCCCCCTTTCTATATTTTATGCGTGCTAATCATATTGTTCATGTTAATAAGATAGGAGTCTCAATTTAGAAATTGGTTACGTTAGTTAATTTGTATAGCTAATTGTCTATCTCATTTAACGTTAATCTACTAAAAGTGGTCACGTTTCCATTAGTGCATGTAGCTAATCCTTATTATTGGAGCTAAGTAGAACTAGAGCACGTAACGTTTAGTTATTCGTCTACCCGTAATGCGCCTCGAGCATAAGCTTTAACCCCTGCGAGACCTTTCCCCATTTCTTTCTAACCAAGGTAAATGCAGTATCGCATGTCATATTCTATGCCTGTTTAATCTACTTGTTCTCTTGTATGGTGTACTGTTGGTTTCTTAATTTCAATGGATGGATGTATGTATGTTTGCAACCGCATAGAGAACGATCCGGTCGAAGAGCCCGAGGAACTCGCAGGAGAAGCCCCTGAGCAGCAGTCGGTTGGTGGAGGCAAGTGTCCCTTGACCTATCTCTGTCCTATTCATTCTTTAATTCACCTCCTGCATTACACATTTATGCCTAAGGATTGACTAACCTTGTTATCCATGTCCTTGTTTACCTATTTGGGTTGGATTATTATTGGTTAGCTTTATGCTATTGCTCAACATTAATCAATGAACATGATGAGAATTATCTATGATACGCTGTTTTCCCCCTTCTTATTATGATGTTATACTTGTGGCCTTTAAGGGGACTCGAGCGGTTTCTCGAGTGCCTCTCCGTAAGGACCTGTTCGTTGGATGACCGCCCGGGAAAACAGTGCAACCATGAGGGTGGAGTGGGACGCCCTTAGCTGAATAATTAGAGGAACCGGGGTGTAGTTCGCTTAGCCGTCGTGCCGTCAATGGGGCTCGGTGTATGCGGCTCGCTCTGCCAAGGTTGATTTGTCCCTTGGGGAGGAGTGCGGTACATTTAGGAAACCTAACGGGCGGCTACAGCCCCGGGGAATCTTTGTAAAGGCTTCGTAGTGAATCCCTAGCCATTCACCTCGGGAGTGAATAAGGGTCTTCCAAGCCCGTGCTAGAGAGGGAATCACGGCTTGTGGGTAAAGTGCGCAACCTCTGCAGAGTGTTATGAAACTGATATATCAGCCGTGCTCGCGGTTATGAGCGGCCAAGGGAGCTCCAGTGATTAGAGATACTTGATTAGAGATGGTTTGTTTACAGATGATGAGGAGGAGGATGGTTATGATTATGCTTATGGTAATGGTAAGTGGTATTCTTTCCGTTTGGAAAGGGTACTTTGGGTTAATAAGTTGGGTTAATGCTAAAACCTAGCTTTCTACTAGTAATAATAACCTGACCAACTAAAAGCAACTGCTTGACTTACCCCCACATAAAGCTAGTCCACTACAGCCAAATAGGACGCTTGCTGAGTATGTTGATGTGTACTCACCCTTGCTCTACACACCAAACCCCCCCCAGGTTGTCCGCATTGCAACCACTGCTCAGGAGAAGATGAAGCCGTGGAAGGAGACTTCCAGGAGTTCCTGGACTACGACGAGTTCTAGGTGTGGGTTAGCGGCAACCCCTAGTCGGCTGCCTGTGAAGGTCGCGTTTATCTACATTTCTTTTCCGTACTTTGATTATTGTAAAGACTATGTGGATGTCTCGGACATATGATGTAATCGACTATTATTTCCCTTTTTAATACTATTTGAGCACTGTGTGATGATGTCCATGTTATGTAACTGCTGTGTACGTGAATTGCTGATCCTGGCACGTACATGGTTCGCATTCGGTTTGCCTTCTAAAACCGGGTGTGACATAGCTGGTATCAAAGCCATGCTGACTGTAGGCCCGCTAACCTAGAGTAGAATGGTCGTTCAAAGGACTATAGACCTCTGTCCTTGCCTTGACTTTGGTATCCCTTCAAAAGTTGGTCATATTGACCAAATTATGTTCTACTATATATTATACCTTGCCGAAATTTGTGTTTTATTCTAATCCTTCATTTACTTATGATTCATTACTTGCTGGTCATATTAATTCTGTTCTCACTCTTTTGCTTGCGGTGTCTTTTGTAGATGGCTCGTCTTAGACACAATGCACGGAAGTCTGTCATCCCCTTCTTACCCTCCCGCCTTGCTGAGCGTCCGCTTCACCGTCCCGTGGCCGGACAGTCCAGCCACTTGGAGAGGCTGCACCACCGCCTGCATGAGGAGCAGGAACATCGATGACAGGAGCAGCAGGGCTCCTCTTTCTCGCTCCAGTAGGAGATAGAGTCTGTGAGGAGCTGCTCCCCCGTGCTTCCCCTAGAGGCGCCCCCTGCACCACCACTGGGCGCCCTAGCCTCTGGAGTAGCTTCAGGGGAAGACCCAGACGACGGAGGTGGCGACGACAGCTCGAGCCACGGCATCGACTTTTCTGCTGACCACGAGCCGGAAGGATGGGTTGCTCGACCCGTCACTCGCGACGCTGCTCGCGGGTGTCACTTCCACGATGCGCTCGACACCCTGCTACGTCGGGCACTTGACCGGCGTACTTGGTCCATCGAGTATCGCTGTGTGGTCTACCAGCATAGTCGCGGGGTCTACCCGGACCGCTGGGAGGTGACCTGCTTGGTGCGCCGCCCGGAGAACAGTCTCTGGGGTGCTGAGATCTGCTCGGAGCACTATTCCATCTCTGAGCGGGACTCAGTTGAGGCGGCCATGCAAGATGCCGCACGGCGTGCGCTTTCGCACTACTGCTCGGTTCTCGGTGGGGTAGCTGACGGTCTCAACCTAAAGTACTACCCCCGTCGTCCATCTGGCAGCACAGGAGGCGTGATTGTCTCACCTGTTGGTGAGGACAACCCTAGGTTGAGCAGCACAGTCAACCTAGCCGCCGTGCTAAACACGGAGCTGGACCATGCATTAGACGAGCTGAGTAGGGCTCGTGCTGAGATCGCCTTGCTGCAGGCTGAGCGTGCGGAGCATCGTCACCTGGACGATGGTTCCCCCGCTCCCGTCGGGACTCAGCACCCGTACCGCTCACCTCGGCGTGGACATCGGTCTTATGGCAACCCCGACTGCAAGACCAAGATAAATTTAGAACCATAGGTCGTTAGAGTCGGATCTTGTAATTAATACGAAGATATATACATAGAAGCTATAGTCTTAGCATTAGTCTCGCTCTTAGTTAGTCTTAGTCAGACAGGGTAGTTTTCTATATCCTGTGCATTTATGTTTGTCATGATGAACTATGTTTGATTTGGATCTTTGTAATGACTGTCACCAGGATGTGGGTATCCCCTGCATTTTGGTTTACCTGTTATATGTTAATGGAGTTAGCTATTTAGTTGGGAAGCCTTTTATTCCACTTTCCTCTTTATCTGAGAAGCTGTGTTGGTCTGTGTTGGAGGTCAGTGAAGATGCTCATCTGTTCAGCGTTGTGGAGAATCCTATACTCTTTTCTTATGCTGCAAGGTTTGCAAGATCAGTTCTGATGTGTGGTTGCGTTCTGCAGATGTCAGAAAACAGGCGCAGAGGAGGAAGGCGTGCTCAGCATGAGCAGGCAGCTCCGCAAGATGAGGTGCCCCAGCAACAGCACCTGCCGCCCCCGATGTCCATCGAGCAAATGTTTCTGATGCAGACTCAGGCAGTTCAAGCCATTGGTCAGACTCTGGCTGCCATTCAGCAACAGCAGCAGCAGGCCCCACCTCAGCCTCAGATGCCTCAGATGCCCAGGGACAAACGTGCTGAATTCATGAGAAGTCATCCCCCAACGTTTGCTCACTCTTCTGACCCCATGGATGCTGAAGATTGGCTGCACACTGTGGAGCGGGAGTTGCATACCACTCAGTGTGATGACAGGGAGAAAGTCCTGTATGGTCCCCGTCTGCTGAGAGGAGCAGCTCAGTCATGGTGGGAGTCTTATCTCGCCACCCATGCCCACCCCGACACCATCACCTGGGAAGAGTTCAGAGGAAGCTTTCGTCAGTATCATGTTCCTGCAGGTCTGATGATAATGAAGAAGGAGGAGTTCCTGGCCCTTAAGCAAGGGTCATCGTCAGTCAGTGAGTACCGGGACAGGTTTCTGTAGTTGTCTCGCTATGCTCCTGAAGATGTCAACACCGACGCCAAGAGACAGTATCGTTTCCTAAGAGGCTTGGTTGACCCTCTACAGTATCAGCTGATGAATCACACTTTCCCGACATTCCAGCACTTGATTGACAGAGCAATCATGACAGAGAGGAAGCGTAAAGAGATGGAGGATCGCAAGCGCAAGATCAGTGGACCCCAGCCTGGAAGCAGCAGTCGTCCTCGTTTCTCAAGCAATCAACCTCAGCAGTTCAGGCAGAACCAGCGTCCACCTCAGCAGCATCAGCAATTCCAAAGGCAGTTTCCTCAGCATCAGCATCGGAATCGTCAGAACAATCATTCAGGAGGAGGTCAGTTTCAGAGGCAGAAGCAGCAGGCACCTCGTCTTCCTGCCCCAGCAAGCCAGCAGAACAGTCAGGCAGCACCAGCTCAGGTTGGAAACAGAGCATGTTTCCACTGTGGAGAGCAAGGCCATTGGGTGATGCAATGTCCAAAGAAGGCAGCCCAGCAGCAGTCAGGCCCCAATGCCCCGGCAAAGCAGAATGTGCCTCAGCCAGGAGCAGGCAACCGCTCTCAGCCGCGTTATAATCATGGGAGACTGAACCACTTGGAGGCTGAAGCAGTTTAGGAGACCCCCGGCATGATAGTAGGAATGTTCCCAGTCGACTCCCATATTGCAGAAGTGTTATTTGATACTGGAGCAACACATTCTTTCATTACTGCATCATGGGTAGAAGCACATAATCTTCCAATTACTACCATGTCAACCCCCATTCAAATTGACTCAGCCGGTGGTAAAATTCGAGCCGATAGCATTTGTTTGAATGTAAGTGTGGAAATAAGGGGGATAGTGTTTCCCGCTAACCTTATAGTAATGGGTACTCAGGGAATAGATGTCATCCTAGGGATGAATTGGCTAGATAAGTATCAGGCAGTTATCAGTTGTGATAAGAGGACAATCAAGTTGATCTCCCCACTTGGAGAGGAAGTGGTGACGGAGTTAGTCCCGCCTGAGCCGAAGAAAGGAAGTTGTTATCAGATGGCTGTCGATAGCAGGGAAGCAGACCCAATTGAGAGTATCAGGGTTGTGTCCGAGTTCCCAGATGTGTTTCCAAAGGACTTACCAGGTATGCCACCAGAGCGAAAAGTTGAATTTGCCATAGAACTTCTTCCTGGAACCGCCCCCATCTTCAAGAGAGCTTACAGAATATCCGGACTAGAGTTAGTTGAACTTAAGAAGCAGATTGATGAGCTGTCAGAGAAAGGTTACATCCGGCCAAGCACCTCGCCTTGGGCCGCCCCTGTCCTATTCGTGGAGAAGAAAGATGGCACCAAAAGGATGTGTATCGATTATCGAGCTTTGAATGAGGTCACAATCAAGAACAAGTACCCTTTGCCCAGAATAGAAGATCTGTTCGACCAGTTGAGAGGAGCCAGTGTGTTCTCCAAGATTGATCTGAGGTCGGGTTATCATCAGCTCAGGATTCGACCTTCAGACATTCCAAAGACGGCATTCATTACCAAGTATGGGTTGTATGAGTTCACTGTGATGTCTTTCGGTCTAACAAATGCACCAGCCTTTTTTATGAACTTGATGAACAGTGTATTCATGGATTACCTCGATAAGTTTGTGGTGGTATTTATTGATGATATTCTGATTTATTCTCAAAGCGAAGAGGAGCATGTGGATCATTTGAGGATGGTATTGCAGAGATTGCGAGAGCACCAGTTGTATGCAAAGTTGAGCAAGTGTGAGTTCTAGATCAGTGAAGTTCTGTTCTTGGGTCACATAATCAACAAAGAAGGATTGGCTGTGGATCCGAAGAAAGTGGCAGACATTCTAAACTGGAAAGCGCCAACAGATGCTCGAGGAATCAAGAGCTTCATTGGAATGGCTGGATATTATCGGCGATTCATTGAAGGGTTTTCGAGGATTGCGAAACCAATGACAGCGTTGCTAGGCAACAAAGTTGAGTTCAAGTGGACCCAGAAATGTCAAGAGGCCTTCGAAGCGCTGAAAGAGAAGTTGACTACAGCGCCTGTCTTAGTCTTGCCTGATGTGCACAAGCCCTTCTCGGTGTATTGTGATGCTTGTTACACAGGTTTGGGATGTGTGTTGATGCAAGAGGGAAGAGTTGTGGCTTACTCGTCCCGACAGCTGAAGGTTCATGAGAAGAATTACCCAATCCATGATCTAGAGTTGGCAGCAGTGGTTCACGCATTGAAGACATGGAGGCACTATCTGTATGGACAGAAATGTGATGTTTACACAGACCACAAGAGTCTGAAGTACATATTCACTCAGTCAGAGCTGAATATGAGGCAGCGAAGTTGGTTAGAGCTGATCAAAGACTATGAGTTGGAGATCCATTACCATCCAGGCAAAGCGAACATAGTGGCAGATGCTTTGAGCAGGAAGAGTCAAGTCAATCTAATGGTCGCTCGTCCAATGCCTTATGAGTTGGCCAAAGAGTTTGACAGGTTGAGTCTCGGATTTCTGAATAACTCGCGAGGAGTCACAATCGAGTTGGAACCTACCCTAGAGTGGGAAATCAAGGAAGCGCTGAAAAATGATGAGAAGATCAGTGAGATCCGGCGACTGATTCTAGATGGCAGAGGCAAAGATTTTAGGGAAGATGCAGAAGGTGTGATATGGTTCAAGGACCGCTTGTGCGTTCTCAATGTCCAGTCTATTTGAGAATTGATCCTCAAGGAAGCTCATGAGACAGCCTATTCGATTCACCCTGGTAGTGAGAAGATGTATCAGGATCTGAAGAAGAAATTCTGGTGGTACGGAATGAAGAGGGAAATCGTAGAGTATGTGGCTATGTGTGATAGTTGTCGGTGGATCAAGGCAGAGCACCAGAGACCAGCTGGATTGTTGCAACCGTTGCAAATCCCTCAATGGAAATGGGATGAAATCGGCATGGATTTCATAGTCGGATTGCCTCGTACTCGAGCCGGCTACGATTCCATTTGGGTAGTGGTGGACCGCTTAACCAAGTCAACCCACTTCATACCTGTCAAGACCAACTACAACAGTGCAGTATTGGCGGAATTGTACATGTCTCGGATCGTTTGTCTTCATGGTGTGCCAAAGAAGATAGTGTCAGACAGAGGAACGCAGTTCACCTCTCATTTCTGGCAGCAGTTGCATGAAGCCTTGGGCACACATCTGAATTTCAGTTCAGCTTATCATCCGCAGATTGATGGTCAGACTGAAAGAACCAATCAAATCCTCGAAGACATGTTGAGAGCCTGTGCGTTGCAAGATCAGTCCGGATGGGACAAGAAGTTGCCTTATGCAGAGTTCTCCTATAACAATAGTTACCAGGCCAGCTTGAAGATGTCACCATTTCAAGCGCTCTATGGAAGGAGTTATAGAACTCCGTTGCAATGGGATCAGCCTGGAGAAAAGCAAGTGTTCGGGCCAGACATTCTACTTGAAGCTGAAGAGAACATCAAGATGGTTCGAGAGAACCTGAAGATAGCGCAATCAAGGCAGCGAAGCTATGCAGACACAAGAAGAAGAGAGCTGAGTTTCGAAGTCGGAGACTTCGTCTATCTGAAAGTGTCACCGATCAGAGGAGTCAGAAGATTCGGAGTCAAAGGCAAGCTAGCACCCCGCTACATCGGTCCGTACCAGATTCTCGCAAAGCGTGGAGAAGTGGCCTATCAGCTCAGTTTGCCAGAAGGCTTGTCCACAGTGCATGATGTCTTTCATGTGTCTCAGTTGAAGAAGTGCTTGCGAGTGCCAGAAGAGCAGTTGCCAGTTTAAGGTCTTGAAGTCCAGGAGGACTTGACCTACACAGAGAAACCAGCGCAAATCCTTGAGATTTCAGACAGAGTCACCCGAAGGAAGACCATCAGAATGTGCAAAGTCAGATGGAATCACCACTCTGAGGAAGAAGCAACCTGGGAGCGTGAAGATGATCTGATGGCCAAATACCCTGAGCTCTTTGCTAGCCAACCCTGAATCTCGAGGGCGAGATTCTTTTAAGGGGGATAGGTTTGTAACGCCCTGAATTTGGGGGTAGATTTTTTTCTTCTTTTCCCTCACCAAATTCAGGCGTTACCCTTTCTTTTTCCCTTTTCTCCTCACTAAACCTTGATCTTTTCCAAAGTTGTAGCGGGATTCGGCTTGAGACCCCATGTAAAGCAAAACCCTAAAATACTTTATTTTGTGTGATGCACCATGCCGAACCATGCATACTTTTTGATTGTTTAAAATGTAAATGCATTCATCTAGAGGAAGTAGATTTTTAGAAAAAGGAAAAACCTTTTTATTCTCCCTTCCCCCCCCTCCTTCCCCATTTTTGGCCCAGCCGTCCCCTCCCCCGCGCGCCCAGCCCAGCCGCGCCCCCCTCCCCCGCCATGGGCCGCCCCAACCGGCCCAGCCGCGCCCCCCTCCCTCCCCCTTTGGGCCCAAGCGGCCCAGCCGCCCCTCCCCCCCCAAATTCTCTCTCTCCCCTCCCCTGCGGGCCCCGCCCGTCATCCCCTCCCCTGCCCTAACCGCGCCCCCTCCCCTAGCGCCGCCATCGCCTCCCTCCCCCAGCGCCGCCGCCGCGCCGCCCTCCCCTGCCGCGGTAAGGCCCCCTCTCCCCTCTCCTCCCCCTTCCCCCTCCCCCTTCCCCGCCCGGCCGCCCCGGTGACCCACGCCCGCGCCGCCCAGCCCCACCCGGCCGCCCCGGCGACCCGCGCCGCCCCGTGCCCGGCCCCGTCCCGGCGAGCCGCCCCCACCCCACCCTCGCTCGTCCCCCCGGCGAGCCGCCCCGCCCCCGCGCCCGCCCGGCCGCCCTCGCGCCGCCCGGCCGAGCCCCGCCCCTCCCCGCCCCCGGCAAGCCGCGCTCGGCCCCGCCCCCGGCGAGCCCGCCCCCGCCCCGCGCCCGGCCGCCCCGGCGAGCCCGCCCCGCCCTCGCGCCGCCCCCTGGCGAGCCGCCCCCGTGCCCAGCCCCCTTCCCGGCCGCGCCGTCTTGCACCGCCCGGCCCCTGTCCCGGCCGCATCGCCTCGTGCCCGGCCCCCGCGCCTGGCCGTGCCGCCCCGGCCCCGGCCGCCCTCGCCCCGGCCCCGGCTGCGCCGTCCCGGCCGTGTCCCCGCCCCGCCCGTGCTTCGCCCCGCCCGTGCGCCGTGCTCGCCCGCCCGCCCCGGCGCGCCTTGCTCGCGTCGTGACGGCCCCGGCGCGGCCTCGAGCTCAGCCCAGCGTGCCTATGGCACGCGGCCTTGAGCTCGGCTAGCGCGCGGCCCCGACGTGCGCACGGCTAGTTTGTGGCGTGTGCGTGCGGCCTTGCGCGCGTGCTCGCGTAGTGCGCAGTGCCTTGGCACGGCCCGTCGTGCCTTCGTCTACCCCCAGGCGTGCCCGTCTACCCCCCGCCTTTTCTATATTTTATGCGTGCTAATCATATTGTTCATGTTAATAAGATAGGAGTCTCAATTTAGAAATTGGTTACGTTAGTTAATTTGTATAGCTAATTGTCTATCTCATTTAACGTTAATCTACTAAAAGTGGTCACGTTTCCATTAGTGCATGTAGCTAATCCTTATTATTGGAGCTAAGTAGAACTAGAGCACGTAACGTTTAGTTATTCGTCTACCCGTAGTGCGCCTCGAGCATAAGCTTTAACCCCTGCGAGACCTTTCCCCATTTCTTTCTAACCAAGGTAAATGCAGTATCGCATGTCATATTCTATGCATGTTTAATCTACTTGTTCTCTTGTATGATGTACTGTTGGTTTCCTAATTTCAATGGATGGATGTATGTATGTTTGCAACCGCATAGAGAATGATCCGGTCGAAGAGCCTGAGGAACTCGCAGGAGAAGCCCCTGAGCAGCAGTCGGTTGGTGGAGGCAAGTGTCCCTTGACCTATCTCTGTCCTATTCATTCTTTAATTCACCTCCCGCATTACACATTTATGCCTAAGGATTGACTAACCTTGTTATCCATGTCCTTGTTTACCTATTTGGGTTGGATTATTATTGGTTAGCTTTATGCTATTGCTCAACATTAATCAATGAACATGATGAGAATTATCTATGATACGCTGTTTTCCCCCTTCTTATTATGATGTTATACTTGTGGCCTTTAAGGGGACTCGAGCGGTTTCTCGAGTGCCTCTCAGTAAGGACCTGTTCGTTGGATGACCGCCCGGGAAAACAGTGCAACCATGAGGGTGGAGTGGGACGCCCTTAGCTGAATAATTAGAGGAACCGGGGTGTAGTTCGCTTAGCCGTCGTGCCGTCAATGGGGCTCGGTGTATGCGACTCGCTCTGCCAAGGTTGATTTGTCCCTTGGGGAGGAGTGCGGTACATTTAGGAAACCTAACGGGCGGCTACAGCCTCGGGGAATCTTTGTAAAGGCTTCGTAGTGAATCCCTGGCCATTCACCTCGGGAGTGAATAAGGGTCTTGCAAGCCCGGGCTAGAGAGGGAATAACGGCTTGTTGGTAAAGTGCGCAACCTCTGCAGAGTGTTATGAAACTGATATATCAGCCGTGCTCACGGTTATGAGCGGCCAAGGGAGCTCCAGTGATTAGAGATACTTGATCAGAGATGGTTTGTTTACAGATGATGATGAGGAGGATGGTTATGATTATGCTTATGGTAATGGTAAGTGGTATTCTTTCCGTTTGGAAAGGGTACTTTGGGTTAATAACTTGGGTTAATGCTAAAACCTGGCTTTCTACTAGTAATAATAACCTGACCAACTAAAAGCAACTGCTTGACTTACCCCCACATAAAGCTAGTCCACTACAGCCAAACAGGACGCTTGCTGAGTATGTTGATGTGTACTCACCCTTGCTCTACACACCAAACCCCCCCCCTCAGGTTGTCCGCATTGCAACCACTGCTCAAGAGAAGATGAAGCCGTGGAAGGAGACTTCCAGGAGTTCTAGGACTACGACGAGTTCTAGGTGTGGGTTAGCGGCAACCCCCAGTCGGCTGCCTGTGAAGGCCACGTTTATCTACGTTTCTTTTCCGCACTTTGATTATTGTAAAGACTATGTGGATGTCTCGGACATATGATGTAATCGACTATTATTTCCCTTTTTAATACTATTTGAGCACTGTGTGATGATGTCCATGTTATGTAACTGTTGTGTACGTGAATTGCTGATCCTAGCACGTACATGGTTCGCATTCGGTTTGCCTTCTAAAACCGGGTGTGACAGCTACTCAGGCCGGCCGCGCACCGCAGGGCCCCTTCGTCTGCATCCTCCTCCGCTACTTCAAACCGCGGGTATGCTGAATAATAATGCGAACACATCTCGGCCACGGGGAGCCCCGGATGGTCTTCGACTGTGCCTTCGGCAACATAGAACCAAAATTCCCACCAGTTGCCCCATTTATTACGGGCACAGGGAACCAACTCAACGACCTCCATCGAAGTCTTGCCCGTCTTCGGCGTAAACGTGCAAGATCCAAATTGAGCAATCTTATTTCCGATTTTCCTTTTCTGCCAGTGCAGACAATAATGCTTCGCGAAGACTTCGACCGAGGGCTGCCCGCCGTACGAAGTCGTTGCCCAGACATATTTTGCCAGAGCCACCACGGCATTTTGCGTCAGCTGGTGGACCTGGACGTTGAACCTACGCAGGACTTCTCCCATAAATCGATGTGCGGGCAGACGAAGGCCATCAGCGAAAAAAGCCTCGAACACAACCAACTCGCCTTCTGGCTCGGGGACCTCCTCCGTCCCCGGGACACGTGCCACTCCGCCGCCGAAATAACCAAGCTGTTGCATGTCTTGCACGCGGACCGAGGACATCCGCGACACGCCGAACTCCACTATGTCACCGGCGCGCAACTCCTCCGCCGCCACATTGCTCAGTGTCTCCCCGGACGACGCGCTGGCCGGCGGTGTAGCAGCAGCAGAAGAGGAAGAGGACGGCATCGCTACGTACCGTCGGCGGCGGCGGGCGGTCTGCTTCACACGGGCTAGATCTCCGACGAGCAAGAGCAAGGAGGGCAGACGAGCAGCGAGCGGTTTGAAAAGGCGGTTAGGGTTTTCGCGGAGCGCGGAAAGATAAAGTTCAAAACGCGCCGCCCCCCGCCCCCTTTTATACACAGAGCGCGGCGCTTCGGGAAACCCGCAATCCAACAGTACGGCGTCAATCAACGGTCATGTCAAAAACCCCCGCGGAACCACTTCGAGCGAGGGCAGCGTCTCCACCATCTAGCGACGTCTTCGGCACCAGATGACTTAGTCGAACTGGTCCCTCGGAGGGCAAATGTTGGGGCGAAGGCGAAGACGCCACCCTTCGCTCGATGCCTTCGCCGACCTCGCTGCACCAACGAAGGCAAGACGACAGGCAGACCTACCCTTCGTCCCGCACGTCGCCGGACGAAGGCTTGTGACGAGGTCGTCTCATCTTGCGACCTCGCTCAACATGGAGGCCCACGTATGATCCGGCCCATTGTAACAGGCCCTGCGTGGCCGCTGCGCATTACGGGCCTAATTTGTAAAGGTCTCCCTGTAATTACGGTCTGTAACCCTGCTTTATGGGATTATTCCGGGGATAACCTAGGTGCCTGAGGGCACATGCGTCCTTAACACTGGACGCTGGGCACTCAGATACCTATAAATACCCCCGCACAGTGCCCTTGAGAGGCTAGGTTAACAGAGCTATTGCCATCTCGCGTTGTAGCCCCATTGACACCACTTTTACTCCCCTGTTGGATCGACTCGCTCAGGAGAGCAAGTACCAACACTCGCCCGACCCCAGCCTCGGCCTCGGGAGGAGTCACATCCTCGCCCGACCTCGGCCTCGGCCTCAGGAGAAGTCTCCGCCTTGCCCGACCTCAGGCCTCGGAATCAACTATGCTATAGGGGATACATCATGACCCTATCCCTAGCTAGCCGCCTTAGGCTACGAGGGAACAAGACCGGTGTCCCATCTAAGTTACTCCGGTAACAGGTAATGATGGTTCCCCGCGTGCGCCCATGACGTCGGTTGCTCTCAACCCCCTACGGAAGCAAGAAAAGGTCAGCAGGATCCATGCCACACCGCCAGCTGTGCTTCTAGAGGGCTCAAGACACTTCTCCGACGGCCACGTTAGGGCTCAAGGCAATTCTCCGCCAGCCACGTTAGCACATAGCTACACCCTATTGTACAGCTGGGCCATCTCCTTGTATCTATAAAAGGGGACATCCAGGGCCTTCCTAAAAAACGAGGGACAACACATACGCAACAGCGGAGACATAAACACGGGAAAAGAGGGGCACGAACGTGCGATGTACGAACACACGGACGCACGACGCAGATGAGCGGAGGCAGGCAGAGTAGGAGGGGCTCGGTAGAGGCAGCCTCAGACGGCTCACCTCAAGGCCGAACCCTCTCTTTCTCTCTCTCCCTCGCTCTCGCTCTCCCTCGCGACGCTTGTAACCCCTACTGCAAGCATCCCCCGGTGCAAGATAATATAAGCCTCATCCCTTCGCTTGTGTTCCATCTTGCGTCAACCCATCTGGACTGGGACACGCGACACTAAAATTCACTAGTCGGTCCGGTTGAGGGTCCTCCGGATCCGAAACGCCGACACTATGAGTACGAGTCATACATGCAGACCACATATAAGATATGAATGGGCATTGGTGCAATGTACAAAGTATATAAAATAAGGACGGTCAGAAGAATCCTCTTTCTTCAATATTAGTTATATAGATGTGGCAAAATAGAACAACAGTAGTATATAGTATAACAGCTGCTGGCTAGTGGCTAGCTAGTGCATGTCTTTCATGCTTTTTCTATCAGGCGGACAATTGTCATGTTGCCCGCTTGGACAACAACTCTTCAAGATATGCGGCTTTGACAAACCAAATCTTTGCCGATCCACCTTTCTGCATGTTTTTTTCAGCGAAAATGGGGGGCATTTTACCTGAGTCCTCACGGGTTTGTTTAGGATTATAATCTGCTAAAATTATACAATCTAACAAAATTTAAACTAACACTTAATTAAAAGTGGTAATTAAAATTTTTTTGAATTATATAATCTGGACAGATTATAATGCTAAAACAAACGTACTATGTGGCATGTTCGGTTAGAGAGAATTGAGGAGAATTGGAGTGGATTAAATCTCCTCCTATTTAAATTTAAATCTCTCTTAATTCATCTCTAACCGAATAAGCCCCCAATAAGCCTTGAGGGGTGGAGCTACAGCTTAGCATTGGTGTCAGCTGATGCCAATAAATTTCAAAAAATCTAGTGTAAAATACTGTTTATACACTGTTTATAGGAGTTTGTTGGAACCAAAAAAGAGCGGGCGGACGGTCCGGCCCTGAGGCCGGACGGTCCGCGGTCCGGACAGTCCGCGCCTGTGGGCCGGACGGTCCGCGCGTGCGCAGAACAGATTAGGGTTCCGAGTTTTGTGCTACGGTTGTTAGCTAGATTCGCGGAATTAGCTCGGAATCAGTTGTGTAAAGGGTCCAGCCCCCCTCCTCTATAAATAGAGAGGTCTACGGCCGATTTGTAATCATCAACAATCGAATCAATACCACTTCTATTTCGCATTTTATCCTAGGAGTAGTTCTAGTCTAGTTTAGGTTTAGATATCCAATCCCCAAATTCTCCGCCTCTCCTCGACTCTACGTTGATTAGAGGAGTCTAGGTCGGTCTACCCGAGCCTAGACACCACCTAGGATCTCTACTCCCCGACGGGGTCCCTCCCGGGAGCGAGATCCAGGCGCCGTCGGCGATCTTCCGCCGTCCCTGCGTACGCGCGGACCGTCCGGCCCCAGGGCGCGGACCGTCCGGCCGTCAGGCAGGAGCCCTAGCCGCGCATCAGGCCGCGGACCGTCCGGCCCCAGGCCGCGGACAGTCCGCCCTTGCGTAGAGAGCACCACCGCGCCTCGCACCAGGCCGCGGACCGTCCGGCCCCTGCGCGCGGACCGTCCGCCCCTGTGCAGAAGGCACCGCCACGGTTCTTGTTGAGTGTTTGGCGCTCCGAAAAGGCATCAACATACTTTTTGGCGACTCCGCTGGGGACAACACATCTAAGCTCATCAGATCGGCCCTTAATGGCCGGTTCAAAGGATAGCTCTGATATTTCTTTAAGCAACATCATAGAGCCGACTTGGGAAACCTTGCCGGCTGACGAGCAGCTCCAGTTTGAGGAGCACAAGGAGCGGATGATCCAGGAGGCAAAAGCAAAGTTCTTGGCCAACTTCAAAGTGGACAGGAACAACAAGGTCGTCCGACATCGGGCGACGGATCCGGCTTCGCTCCAACCCACGCCAGATATCCCCAATGTAAGTAATACCAACGATCTGCAATCTCTTAGAAATTATGTAGAAGATCAGCGTGAACAAATGCAGAACATCATAGGGGGTATGCAGAGCGATCTTAAGAGACTAGTACGTGCATTTGATAAATCTAGTACCGCAAATTTTCCTTCGCACGAGGTTGAGTTAGGAGATAATGCGCGTAACACATCGGCTACAGGTTGTCACGACCAATCACAACCCCTTTATTCATTATACAGAAAATTAGGTAAACAAGATGACGAACTTGTCAAAACCAACATGACCCTCAGTGGTGTTGGGAATAGTTCGATTAAAGCCAGGGGAGTCACGTCCGTTGAATTAACCATCGGGACTAAGACCCTTGCTGCTGCATTCTTCGTCGCTGATGTAGAAGGGAATTACAGTTTAATTCTAGGCAGAGATTGGATTCATGCCAATCAATGTATACCTTCTACATTACATCAAATGCTAATACAATGGGTAGGCGATGAGGTAGAACAAGTACATGCTGATGTATCGGCCTGCATCGCTGTGGCCGATGCCCTTGTACTCTGGACTTATGAGACTGCTACATGTCTCACAGGAGTAGATTTTTCTGATTATCAGTTCATAAGTATAGATAAGAAAGGTTTCATTCCTGTAATGCTAGAGCCGATGGAGAATCGGCTAAATCCTAAATAAAGTTTAAATGATGAATACACATGAAGTTCATGAGTCGTTGATCACGGACAATTCGGCTCTCGAAGCCGGATGGTCTGGTCTTTCACAAAACAGTTCGGGCTTTAAGACCGAACATCTACCACAGCGAAAAGACAGTATTACGGATGATCCGGTCCCTGAGACCGGAAAGCCCGCCATCACACAAAGATCATCTAATTCCTCTGTGGGGGACATGGTAGAGGAATTCAGAGATCTTGATAAACTAGGACAGGGGTTTACATCGGCCGATCCATTGGAGGAGATCGACATAGGAGATGGTAAAACTCCAAGGCCAACTTTTGTAAACAAGACCCTGGAGGCCGATCCTAGAGATGAGATGATCGGTCTATTGAAGGAGTATTCAGACTGTTTTGCTTGGAATTACACTAAAATGCCTGGACTAAGCCGAGAGATTGTCGAACATCGGCTGCCCATTAAGTCTGGTTTCAGACCTTTCAAGCAGAAAGCCAGAACGTTTCGTCCAGATCTTCTCCCACGAATTAAGGACGAAATCCACCGGCTGCTAGAAGCTAATTTTATTAGACCTTGCAGATACGCAGAGTGGGTCTCCAATATTGTGCCGGTGGAGAAGAAGGAGTCAGGTAAACTTAGAGTATGCATTGATTTTCGTAATTTAAATAAAGCAACTCCTAAAGACGAATATCCCATGCCCATAGCCGACACATTAATCAATAATGCATCAGGGAATAGAATTATTAGCTTTCTTGATGGTAATGCCGGATATAATCAGATTTTCATGGCCGAAGAAGATGCGTCTAAAACGGCCTTTATATGTCCAGGCTTCATTGGTTTATTTGAATGGGTTGTCATGACATTCGGTCTTAAAAATGCTGGTGCTACTTATCAGAGGGCTATGAATCTGATCTTCCATGAGTTGTTAGGAAACACTGTAGAAGTCTACATTGATGATATTGTAGTCAAATCGGCTAAATTTAGTTCTCATATAGCTGATTTGCGCAAAGCCTTTGATAAAATGCGTCGGTATGGTTTAAAAATGAACCCACGTAAATGTGCTTTTGGGGTGTCGGCTGGTAAGTTTTTAGGATTTGTCATCCATGAACATGGTATAGAAATAGACCCTGACCGAATCAAGTCTATTCGGAATGTGGGGCCTCCGACTTGTAAGGTCGAAGTGCAGAGGTTTCTCGGCAAGGTGAATTATTTACGAAGGTTTATTTCTAACCTAGCCGGGAAGATTGATGCCTTCACCCCTATCCTTCGGCTTAAGAATGATGCTGAATTCACTTGGGGGCAGAGCAGCAGAAAGCATTTGATCTCATTAAAAAATACTTGTCTTCGGCTCCCGTGTTAAAAGCACCACAAGTAGGAGCACCATTCAGATTATACATTGCAGCTGAAGACAAGGTTATTGGGGCTGTTCTAACACAAGAAACTGAGGGGAAGGAGCATGTGGTGACATATCTAAGCCGAAGGTTGGTGGATGCTGAAACAAGGTACACTTTTATTGAAAAGTTATGCTTATGCTTGTTTTATGCATGCACCAAATGTAGATGTTATTTACTGTCTAGTCATTGCACTGTTTCTGGTCAAGCCGATGTAATCAAATACATGTTGCATAACCCAATTATGAGTGGTAGAATTGGTAAGTGGGCTTATGCACTCATAGAATATGACTTGGCCTATGAACCATTGAAATCTATGAAAGGCCAAGTCGTAGCGGATTTTATTGTAGAACATCGGGTTAATGATATTCATGAACTAGACATGTCATACCTCACTATTACTCCTTGGACTTTATATTTTGATGGATCGGTTTGCAATGAAGGGCAAGGAATTGGCATTGTACTTGTTTCACCAAGTAATGTTTCCTTTGACTTCTCTAGCCGATTGAAAACTTATTGCACTAATAATCAAGCTGAATATGAGGCCCTCTTATTCGGTTTAGAACTTTTAAATAGTATGGGAGTAAAACATGTGAAGGTATTTGGTGATTCTCAGCTGGTTGTCCAACAAGTGTTAGAGGAATATCAATGTTTTGATGGTACTCTAAATAGTTATCTTGAGAAATGTTGGAGCATAATCCATTATTTTGACGAATTCAGTATTCGGCATGTCTCTAGAGTTGAGAATCATAGAGCTAACGATTTGGCACAAGATGCATCAGGTTATCGGATAAAGAGAGGGAAATTTCACAAAACTGAAGATCTGATAACCAGTGCAGAGCCAAATTCCCAGGTCGCGGACCGTCCGCGTGACAACGCCGGACCGTCCGGGGTTACCAGAAACGTCCTCTTAATTGATTCGGCTGACAATGAAGCCGATGCAAGTGATTGGAGGACACCTATACTTAATTATTTACGAAATCCCAATAACAGGACAGATAAAAACATTCGGCGAACAGCTTTCAAGTATGTTTTGATGAGTGATGAACTCTACCGCCGAACAGTCAATGATGTCTTGCTTAAGTGCTTGGGCCCAGATGATGCTATATTGGCCATGGCCGAAGTACATGAAGGAATTTGTGGTACCCACCAATCGGCTCCAAAGATGAAATGGCTGTTGCGAAGGTCTGGTTTTTATTGGCCTAACATGGTAGCTGATTGTTTCAAGTACTACAAGGGTTGCCAGGTATGTCAAAAATTCGGCGACCTACAGTTGGTCCATGCAGCCGAATTGCATCCTATCATCAAACCTTGGCCTTTCAGAGGATGGGGATTAGACTTTATTGGAGAAATTCATCCTTCATCATCAAAAGGGCATCGGTTCGTGTTAGTTGCCACTGACTACTTTACCAAATGGGCTGAAGCCGTTGCTCTGAAGAACATGACACACAAGGAGGAAATTGAGTTCATAACTGAGCATATTATTCATAGATTCGGCATTCCCCAGACCTTGACTACAGATCAAGGGACTTCTTTTATGTCTAAGGAGGTACGTGAATTTGCTGAATTATATAGAATTAAGTTGCTTAATTCATCTCCATACTATGCTCAGGCCAATGGGCAGGCCGAGTCTAGTAATAGGACATTGATCAACTTGATAAAAAAGAAGATATCTGATAATCCTAAGTATTAGCATAAGATTTTGTCTGAAGCTTTATGGGCTCATAGAATATCTAGACATAGTGCTACTAAAGTGTCTCCTTTTGAGCTGGTCTATGGGCAGGAAGCAGTGTTGCCTGTGGAGATAAGTTTGAATGCTGTTAGGTTCGCCAGACAAAATGATCTAACCATCATGGATTATTATAATTCAATGATGGATAATATTGATGAGGTGACCGACAAGAGGGTGATAGCTTTGGGAGCAATAGAAAAAGACAAGATCAAAGTGGCCAGGGCCTACAACAAGAAGGTCAAAGCAAAGTCATTTCAAGTAGGGGATCTGGTGTGGAAGACCATCTTGCCTTTAAGGAATAAAGACCGTAAGTTTGGAAAATGGTCGCCAAGCTGGGAGGGTCCTTATAAAGTAAAACAGGTAATGTCTGGTAACGCCTATTTGCTACAAACATTACAAGGCAAGGATTTACCAAAGGCTTTGAATGGGCGTTTCCTCAAACAGTACCATCCTAGTATGTGGCAAGATGCCTAAGAGAACCGATGTGATTACATCGAGTTAGTTGCTTTTGGTTCGCCCAGCTCCACCAAAAGGCAGGGGGGCATATGTTGGAACCAAAAAAGAGCGGGCGGACGGTCCGGCCCTGAGGCCGGACGGTCCGCGTTCCGGACAGTCCGCGCCTGTGGGCCGGACGGTCCGCGCGTGCGCAGAACAGATTAGGGTTCCGAGTTTTGTGCTACGGTTGTTAGCTAGATTCGCGGAATTAGCTCGGAATCAGTTGTGTAAAGGGTCCAGCCCCCCTCCTCTATAAATAGAGAGGTCTACGGCCGATTTGTAATCATCAACAATCGAATCAATACCACTTCTATTTCGCATTTTATCCTAGGAGTAGTTCTAGTCTAGTTTAGGTTTAGATATCCAATCCCCAAATTCTCCGCCTCTCCTCGACTCTACGTTGATTAGAGGAGTCTAGGTCGGTCTACCCGAGCCTAGACACCACCTAGGATCTCTACTCCCCGATGGGGTCCCTCCCGGGAGCGAGATCCAGGCGCCGTCGGCGATCTTCCGCCGTCCCTGCGTACGCGCGGACCGTCCGGCCCCAGGGCGCGGACCGTCCGGCCGTCAGGCAGGAGCCCTAGCCGCGCATCAGGCCGCGGACCGTCCGGCCCCAGGCCGCGGACAGTCCGCCCTTGCGCAGAGAGCACCACCGCGCCTCGCACCAGGCCGCGGACCGTCTGGCCCCTGCGCGCGGACCGTCCGCCCCTGTGCAGAAGGCACCGCCACGGTTCTTATTGAGTGTTTGGCGCTCCGAAAAGGCGTCAACAGAGTTGCTGACACCGGCGAACGTTTGGGTTGGCTTCCCTAACAGGAGGACGTGGCTGCAGGCGTTTCAGAGTTCTTCAGGACCGTCTATATGCTGGAAGGAGTTAATTAACCGCACGTGTATAGTTCTCATTCCGAAAACCTCAACGTCCAAGTAAACTTCAAGGGCACAGACCGAGAAGCCTTTGTAACGTTATCTGTAAGGGTGGTGTCTGAATGCTTGATAAATCGGCTCTGATCGACCTGTTCTACACGATATCATTTGTCTTTCAACCAAAGTGCCTTTCTTCCTTGAAGAATGATTACTGATAATGCACTAATAGCCTTTGAGTGCTTGCGTACGTACTATAATTAGTGCTGGGAATATGTCACGAGTACGGCTCAAAAGGAGGAGCCCAAAGGATGACCCGGCACGAAAAAATATGAGTTGAGCTACCACAGCACGAAGATAGATCTGGATCGGGTCTTAAATTCTAGCCTGTCGGGCCCCAGCACGGCCCACATAGATGGGCCGGGCTTGGACCGACATGGCCCAATAAAACCCATGTTGTTTAATTTCTTTAATTTATTAAGTTATAGACTTTATATTGTTGTGATATTTAGACTTTATGTGGTCAAATAATACTAGCATTGTTTAATATGTTTAATTTAGTAAGTTATGAATTTTACATTGTTGTAATATTTTAATTTTATGTGATCAAATATATAGGCCGGGCTTGGGCCGGCACGGCCCAACGAAGGCACGACATAATTTCGGGTCAGGTCGGACCATTGTTTTACACTTCAGGTTGGCACGGCACGGCACGACCCAAAAAAATTTTGGGGTTTCTTGGCCAGAACCCGTTTGGCACGAAGCACGATGGGCTCAAACGGGCCGGGCCGGACTGGCCCAATTCCCAGCACTAACTATAATGCATGCTCGATGCTGCTTGCTGTGGCTTTCATCCATGTTCATTGCAGTTACGACTTCTACAGTATTTTGTCCGTATTGATTGGTTGACGTTTTTCTAAACAAGCTAGGCTTCCAAAGTGAATGGGTGCAGTGTGTCATGTATGGCATGACATCTGCGTACTTTTCAATCAACTTAAGACCTTGTTCGGTTACATACTGAAGAGACTGAAAGGAATAAAATTACACTATTTAATTTTGATGAGTAAGGAACTAATCCTCGCAATGGAACAAGCCCTAATGGACGCCAAGATGATCTATTATCTCCATATCTACTTTTGTTGTTTGTCATGGATGGCCTCTCTCAGTAGATCAACAGAAAAATCTGAGACGACAGTTTAAATGAGCTTAGAATTTGCAGATGTCGTCATGGAGGAAAGAAGGAAGGAGAGAGGAGAGGAGAGGCACTTCATTATCTTTTGGGAGAAAAATAAGAAAATAAGAGGAGTCACTAATACACTTCCAACTAAAATAGTGGGCCGGTGGTCGGTTCGGGCCTAAGTGGCTGGGAGCCTGCAGAGAAGAAGAAGCCGAGGCCGAGCACACCCATTCTCTTGAGACGCCTACACGGGCCTGGCCCAGAACATCTCTATTCTAACGTCTCCGAGTCCGAGTACATCCTGTGACTGTGGACCGTGGTCCCTGGAGCTCTTCCTTGTGGGCACCAGCGCCCACGTGCGAGCAGTGGCGGAGCTCCCTAAAAATAACGGCATAGGCCACTCTATAAATATAAGATGTACTACTCGTCTTTTAATTTTTCGCACTTTAGAGGTATAAACATTTAAAACAATTCAGTGGAACTGTGGCAGATAGGAAAAGAGAATCAGACATTCGGGAAAATAGAGGAGAATCACGGGCACATGGTAGCAGACAGTCAACACTTAGCACACATCGCTCGCCGTTCAGGTGGTCGCTGCCCATTGGCCAGGGAAGCGCTCCGCCCTCGACTATGAATAAGAAAAGGAAGTGAATCAGGTTGAGGAAATTGTATAGTTTGGGAGAAGATGTAATGATAGAGACAGATTTGGGCGGTGGCACGACGCCAGTGCAGGCCACACGTGTCAATGCTACAGGGTCGCAGGGACGCTGGAGGCAGGCTGGCGGAGGTAGAGGTCGGAGTGGCGATGGCGGATGCCTGAGTCAGAGCCCGCCCGACCGACTCTAAGGTTGTTGCCTTGTGCCCTTGCCAGATTCGTAGAGCCTGAAGGCGTAGAGAGCGATAGAGGACTGAATGAAGGCGGCGCACCACTAGCAACATAGGAAATCCAGCCGCGCAGGTTTACGAAATAATTGGAAGATGCGACTGAGGGAGGCTGCTAACGTCAGGCTCAATCGGTGCAAGCAGGAGGTCTTTTGGACCACATTTTTAAGCTGAAATATATTTTAGACTAGATTTTTTGGTTGAAAAAAGACTATATATAAATGTATTTTTGGGCTACGCCCCAAGCCATGGCCTAGGTGGCCCGGGGCCCAAATGCGCCCCTGCCCTCTCCATCCCCCAACCTCTTTCTGCTTCGACAAAGCGGGTTATTGAAGGGAGTACGCATGGCTGACAATACTAAAGGTATCTATTTATTTTTTAACTAAAATTATTTAAGAATTTAAATAAATTATAAAAAAAATTTGAATTGTAATCCATCATCCATTACTATCCTAGGAAGACGACACCGACGGTGCGTCCCTAGTCTCTGGACCTCATCCTACATAACAACAAATATATAAAATTTCGATGACCAGCCCTACGTGTGATAGCTGTCCTTAATCCTATCGAATATAAGGCTAAGTCCATGTAACACCACATCCAATTCCTGTACCAGCGGTACTTACTTCTGTCAACTCTCTATGATCATATATCATCCCCACATACTAACACAGGCCTTTTTCGAGATAGGTTTCCGAAAATAAAGATACACCTTGTTGGTATGGATACTCTATTAATTCTATTAAGCCTTTGACCAGGATATCACCAATCAGGGCTAGGATATCACAATCCACCCTCCTTAGAAGACCGACGTCCTCGTCAATCAACCACAATCTAGGAACCTCCCCTCTTTGCCACGTCTTTGTGTTTAGTGTCGTCATATGCCATGCCATGTAGTAACCATGAAAGTCGCCTAGAGGGGGGGGTGAATAGGCGGAAACTGAAATTTATAACTTTAAACACAACTACTAGTCAGAGTTAGCGTTATAAATAAATGCGAGTCCAAAAGAGAGGGCGAAAACAAATCACAAGGAAATGAAGCGGATGACACGGTGATTTGTTTTACCGAGGTTCGGTTCTTGAGAACCTACTCCCTGTTGAGGTGGTCACAAAGACCGGGTCTCTTTCAACCCTTTCCCTCTCTCAAACGGTCACCTAGACTGAGTGAGCTTTCTCCTTAATCAAACGGGTCACTTAGACCCCTCCAAGAACCACCACAAACTTGGTGTCTCTTGCTTTGATTACAAATGTCTTGAGAACAAGAATGGGGAAGAAGAAAGCCAACCAAGCGACAAGAGCAACAAGAAAACACAAGCGATCCTCTCTCAAGTCCTAACAGTCCGGTGCGCTAAACCAGGGGCAGCATTCGGTTTCTTTTGCTCCTTTCTCTTTGAACCCTAAATTCAACTTTTTATTGGTTTGTGTTGAACCTTTGGCGCCTGTAGAACATATAATCTAGAGCAAACTAGTTAATCCAATTATTTATGTTGGGCAATTCAACCACCAAAATCATTTAGGAAAAGGTTTGACCCTATTTCCCTTTCAATCTCTCCCTTTTTGGTGATTGATGCCAACACAAACCAAAGCAAATATATAAGTGCAGAATTGAACTAGTTTGCATAAGGTAAGTGCAAAGGTTACTTGGAATTAAACCAATTTAATATTTTCAATGGATATGCATGGTTGCTTTCTTTTATTTAATATTTTGGACCACGCTTGCACCACTTGTTTTGTTTTTGCAAATTCTTTTGAAAAAGTTTTTTTCAAAATATTTTTGCAAATAGTCAAAGGTATATGAATAAGATTGAAAGAAGCATTTTCATGATTTGAAATTTTCCCCCTGTTTCAAATGCTTTTCCTTTGACTTAAACAAAACTCCCTCTAAATGAAATTCTCCTCTTAGTTTTCAAGAGGGTTTTGAGATATATATCAATTTGAAATATAGATACCAATTGAGATACTTCTCATTAGAGGAATACCAATTTGAAGGATACTAATTTGAAAACTTTATTTCGAAAATTTTGAAAGTGGTGGTGGTGTGGTCCTTTTGCTTTGGGCTAGATACTCTCTCCCCCTTTGGCATTAATCGCCAAAAACAGAGATTTTGTGAGCCCTGTAAATTTTCTCCCCCTTTGGCAAACAATATATGAGTGAAAGATTAGACCAAAGTGGAGAGATGACGAAATACCAGCAAAGAGTAAATGAAATCGATGGAGTTGGGTGGAAGCGTTGTCTTTGCCGAATACTCTATTTCCCTTTCAATCTACGACTTAGCATAAAAATACACTTGAAAACACATTAGTCGTAGCAAATGATAGAGATAAGATCAAAGGTATGTAAATGAGCTATGTGTGCAAAGTGTCAATCAAAGTTCTGAGAATCAAATATATTTAGCTCATTCCTAAGCTTGGTAAAGGTTTTCTCATCTAAAGGCTTGGTGAAGATGTCGGCTAATTGATCTTTGGTGTTAATATAGGCTATCTCGATATCCCCCCTTTGTTGATGATCCCTCAAAAAGTGATACCGAATGGCTATGTGCTTAGTGCGGCTGTGTTCAACGGGATTCTCCGCCATGCGGATAGCACTAGATCTCATTGTCACATAGGAGAGGGACTTTGCTCAATTTGTAGCCATAGTCCCTGAGGGTTTGCCTCATCCAAAGTAATTGTGCACAACAATGGCCTGCGGCAATGTACTCGGCTTCGGCGGTAGAAAGAGCTACTGAATTTTGTTTCTTTGAAGCCCAAGACACCAGGGATCTCCCCAGAAACTAACAAGTCCCTGATGTGCTCTTCCTATCAATTTTGCACCCTGCCCAATCAGCATATAAATATCCTATTAAATCAAAAGTAGATCCCTTGGGGTACCAAAGCCCAAACTTAGGAGTATAAACTAAATATCTCATGATTCTTTTCACGGCCCTAAGGTGAACTTCCTTAGGATCGGCTTGGAACCTTGCACACATGCATACTGAAAGCATAATATCCGATCGGGATGCACATAAATAGAGTAGAGATCCTATCATCAACCAGTATACCTTTTGATCTACGGATTTATCTCCCGTGTCGAGGTCGAGATGCCCATTAGTTCCCATGGGTGTTTTGATGGGCTTGGCATCCTTCATTCCAAACTTGGTAAGTATGTCTTGAATGTATTTTGTTTGGCTGATGAAGGTGCCCTCTTGGAGTTGCTTTACTTGAAATCCTAGAAAATACTTCAACTCCCCCATCATTGACATCTCGAATTTTTGTACCATAATCCTAATAAACTCTTCACAAGTAGATTTGTTAGTAGACCCAAATATAATATCATTAACATAAATTTGGCATACAAACAAATCATTTGTAATAGTTTTAGTAAAGAGTGTAGTATCAGCTTTTTTGACTTTGAAGCCATTAGTGATAAGAAAATCTTGCAGGCATTCATATCATGCTCTTGGGGCTTGCTTGAGCCCGTAAAGCGCCTTTGAGAGTTTATAAACTTGGTTAGGGTACTCACTATCTTCAAAGCCGGGAGGATGCTCAACATATACCTCTTCCTTGATTGGTCCATTGAGGAAGGCACTTTTCACGTCCATTTGATAAAGCTTAAAGCCATGGTAATTAGCATAGGCAAGTAATATGCGAATTGATTCAAGCCTAGATACGGGTGCATAGGTTACACCGAAATCCAAACCTTTGACTTGTGAGTAACCCTTGGCCACAAGTCGGGCTTTGTTGCTTGTCACCACACCATGCTCATCTTGCTTGTTGCGGAATACCCACTTGGTTCCTAAAACATTTTGATTAGGACGTGGAACCAAATGCCATACCTCATTCCTCGTGAAGTTGTTGAGCTCCTCTTGCATTGCCAACACCCAATCCAAGTCTCTTAATGCATCCTCCACCCTGTATGGCTCAATAGAGGACACAAAAGAGTAATGCTCACAAAAATGTGCGACTCGAGATCGAGTAGTTACCCCCTTATGGATATCACCAAGAATGGAGTTCACGGGGTGATCTCTTTGAATCACTTAGTGGACTCTTGGGTGTGGCGGTCTTTGACCCTGTACTTCTTGTTCATCTTCCTTGTCATTATCTTCATCATCTCCCCCTTGATCATTGACCTCGTCTTGAGATGGCTCATCCTCTTGATCTTCTCCTTCATTATCTTGAGCCGGTTTCTCATCTTGGGTTGGTGGAGATGCTTGATTAGAAGATGACGGTTGATCTTGTGCTTGAGTTGGCTCTTCGGGTTCCTTAAGACACATGTCTCCAATGGACATGTTCCTTAGCGTGACGCACAGAGCCTCTTCATCATCTAGTTCATCAAGATCAACTTGCTCCACTTGGGAGCCATTAGTCTCATCAAACACAATGTCACAAGAAATCTCAACTAATCCAGTGGATTTGTTGAAGACTCTATATGCCCTTGTGTTTGAGTCATAACCTAGTAAAAAGCCTTCTACAGCCTTAGGAGAAAATTTAGATTTTCTACCTCTTTTAATAAGAATAAAACATTTGCTACCAAAGACTCTAAAATATGAAACATTAGGCTTTTTACCGGTTAGGAGTTCATATGATGTCTTCTTGAGGATTCGGTAAAGGTAGAGCCGGTTGATGGAGTAGCAGGCGGTGTTAATCGCCTCAGCCCAAAACCGGTCCGGAGTCTTGTACTCATCAAGCATGGTCCTCGCCATGTCCAATAGAGTTCTATTCTTCCTCTCCACTACACCATTTTGCTGAGGTGTGTAGGGAGAAGAGAACTCATGCTTGATGCCCTCCTCCTCAAGGAAGCCTTCAATTTGTGAGTTCTTGAACTCCGTCCCATTATCGCTTCTAATCTTTTTGATCCTTAAGCTGAACTCATTTTGAGCTCATCTTAAGAATCCCTTTAAGGTCTCTTGGGTTTGTGATTTATCCTGCAAAAAGAATACCCAAGTGAAGCGAGAATAATCATCCACAATTACTAGACAGTACTTACTCCCGCCGATGCTTATGTAAGCTATCGGACCGAATAGATCCATGTGGAGTAGCTTGAGTGGCCTGTCCGTTGTCATGATATTCTTGTGCGGATGATGAGCACCAACTTGCTTTCCTGCTTGGCATGCTCTACAAACCCTGTCTTTCTCAAAATGAACATCGGTTAGTCCTAAAATGTGCTCTCCCTTTAGAAGTTTGTGGAGATTCTTCATCCCAACATGGGCTAGTCGACGATGCCAGAGCCAACCCATATTAGTCTTAGCAATTAAGCAAGTGTCAAGTTCAGCTCTATTGAAATCAACTAAGTACAACTGACCCTCTAACACTCCCTTAAATGCTACTAAATCATCACTTCTTCTAAAGATAGTAACACCAGTATCACTAAAAAGACAGATATAGCCCATTTTACATAATTAAGATACAGAAAGCAAATTGTAATCTAAAGAATCTACAAGAAAAACATTGGAAATAGAATGGTCAGGTGATATAGCAATTTTACCAAGTCCTTTGACCAAACCTTGATTTCCATTCCCGAATGTGATAGCTCTTTGGGGATCTTAGTTTTTCTCGTAGCAGGAGAACATCCTTTTCTGCCCTGTCATGTGGTTTGTGCACCCGCTATAAATTATCCAACTTGAGCCCCCGGATGCATAAACCTGCAAAACAATTTAGGCCTTGTTCTGAGGTATCCAAACGGTCTTGGGTCCTTTCACATTAGAAACAAGCACCTTGGGTACCCAAACACAAGTCTTGGAGCCCTTGTGTTTGCCCCCAACATATTTGGCAACCACTTTGCCTGATTTGTTAGTTAAAACATAGGATGCATCAAAAGTTTTAAATGAAACATTACGTTCATTTGATGCATTAGGAGATTTCTTTTTAGGCATTTTAACATAGGTTGATTGCCTAGAGCTAGAAGCCTCATTCTTATACATAAAAGCATGGTGTGAAACATTATGAGGTTTCCTAGCATGAATTCTCCTAATCTTATGTTCGGGATAACCAGTAGGATATAAAATATAGCCCTCGTTATCCTGAACCATGGGAGCCTTGCCCTTAACAAAATTAGACAATTTCTTAGGGGCATTAAGCTTGACATTGCCTCCCTGTTGGAAGCCAATGCCATCCTTAATGCCAGGGCGTCTCCCATTATAGAGCATGCTCCTAGCAAATTAAAATTTTTCATTTTCAATTTCATGCTCATTAATTTTAGCAGTAAGTTGAGCTATGTGATCATTTTGTTGTTTAATCAAAGCTAGGTGATCATGGATAGCATCAACATTAATATCTCTACATCTAGTACAAATAGAAACATGATCAACACTAGATGTAGAAGGTTTGCAAGATTTAAATTCATCTACCTTAGATTTTAACATGGCATTTTCATCTCTAAGACAGGAAATGGAATCATTGCAAACAATCAAATCTTTAGCCTTAACAATTAATTTATCATTCTCAGTTCTAAGGCTATAAAGAGATTCATTCCTTTTATCAATCTTTGTAATTAAACAAGCATTTTCATTCTTAAGACTGATAATTGAATCATTGCAAACATTTAAATTTTCCACCTTAGCATTTAAACTAGAATTCTTATTCCTAAGGTTGAAAATGGTGTCATGGCATATGCTAAGCTCATTTGTTAATTTTTCACATTTTTGTACTTCCTGAGCATAAGCATTCTTCACCTTAACATGCTTTTGTTTTCCTTAATAAGGAATTCCTCTTGGCTATCCAAGAGTTCATCCTTCTCATGAATAGCACCTATCAATTCATTTAATTTCTCCTTTTGTTGTATGTTGAGGTTGGCAAAAAGTGTGAGCAAATCATCTTCATCATCACTAGAGCTAGCCTCATCACTAGATGTTGTATATTTAGTAGAAGCTCTAGATTTTACCTTCTTCTTTTTGCCATCCTTTGCCATGAGGCACTTGTGGCCGACGTTGGGGAAGAGGAGACCCTTATTGACGGTGATGTTGGTGGCATCCTCGTCGGAGGAGTCGGTGGAGCTCTCATTAGAGTCCCATTCCCGACACACGTGGGCATCGCCGCCCTTCTTCTTGTAGTATCTCTTCTTCTCCTTCCTCTTTCCCCTCTTGTCGTCGCCCCTGTCACTATCACTAGACATAGGACATTTTGTAATGAAATGACTGGGCTTACCACACTTGTAGCGCACCCTTTTGGAACGGGGCTTGTAGTCCTTCCCCTTCCTTTGTTTGAGGATTTGGCGGAAGCTCTTGATGATAAGCGCCATCTCCTCATTGTCAAGCTTGGAGGCGTCAATGGGGATCCTATTTGGTGTAGAATCCTTCTTCTCTTCTTCCGTCACCTTGAATGCGACGGGTTGCACCTCGGGTGTGGAAGTGCCGCCTTGCTCCAAGTTGATGATTTGTTTGGAGCCTTTGATCATCAATTCAAAGCTTATAAACTTCCCTATAACCTCCTCGGGAGACATTAGCTTGTATCTAGGATCACCACGTATTAATTGAACTTGTGTAGGATTGCGAAAAACGAGTGATATTAAAATAACCTTGACCATTTCATGGTCATCCCATTTGGTGCTCCCGAGGTTGCGCACTTGATTTACCAAGGTCTTGAGCCGGTTGTACATTGCTTGTGGCTCCTCTCCTTGGTTGAGGATGAATCAACCGAGCTCCCCCTCGATCATCTCCCGCTTGGTGATCTTGGTCACCTCATCTCCTTCGTGCGCGGTCTTGAGCATGTCCCAAATCTCCTTGGCACTTTTCAACCCTTGCACCTTATTATACTCCTCTCGACATAGAGAGGCGAGGAGTATAGTAGTTGCTTGGGAATCAAAGTGCTTGATTTGAGCAACTTCGTCCGAGTTGTAGCCTTCGTCCCCCGACGATGGTACATGCGCTCCAAACTCAACAGTGTCCCATATGCTAGCGTGGAGTGAGGTTAGGTGATGCCTCATTTTATCACTCCGCATACAATAATCTTCACCATAAAAAACGGTGGTTTGCCTAGTGGGACGGAAAGTAAAGGAGTGCGTCTAGAAATACGGGGATAATGAAGTGGCATCTTACTATACTTCTTGCGCTCATGGCGCTTAGAAGTGACGGACGGCGCGTCGGAGCCGGAGGTGGATGGCGACGAAGAGTCAGTCTCGTAGTAGACCACCTTCTTCATCTTCTTTTTCTTGTCACCACTCCGATGCGACTTGTGAGGAGGTGATCCATCCTTTAGCTTGTTGCTGGACTCTCTCGATGGAGCCTTCCCGTGGCTTGTGGACTTGTTGCCGGTCACGATCTCCCTCTTGGCGTGATCTCCCGACATCACTTCGAGTTGTTAAACTCTTAATGAAGCACCAGCTTTGATACCAATTGAAAGTCGCCTAGAGGGGGGTGAATAGGCGAAAACTGAAATTTACAACTTTAAACACAACTACAACCGGGGTTAGCGTTAGAAATAAATGCAAGTCTGAAAGACAGGGCGAAAACAAATCACAAGGAAATGAAGTAGATGACACGGTGATTTGTTTTACTGAGGTTCAGTTCTTAAGAACCTACTCCCCGTTGAGGTGGTCACAAAGACTGGGTCTCTTTCAACCCTTTCCCTCTCTCAAACGGTCACCTAGACCGAGTGAGCTTTCTCCTTAATCAAACGGGTCACTTATACCCCTACAAGGACCACCATGACTTGGTGTCTCTTGCTTTGATTACAAATGTCTTGAGAACAAGAATGGGGAAGAAGAAGGCCAACCAAGCGACAAGAGCAACAAGAAAACACAAGCGATCCTCTCTCAAGTCCTAGAGCACTAGAATTGAGTTTAGGGACTTTGATTGGATCGGAGGCTTTGATTTGTGTCTTGGAGTGTTGCACTTTGCTCTTGTATTGAATGCATTGTTGTGAATGCTTGGATGGTTGAGGTGGTGGTGGTTGTGGGGTATTTATAGCACCCAACCACCAATTCAATCGTTGGGGCAGGCTGCTGTCGATGGGCGCACCGAACAGTCCAGTGCGCCACCGGACACAGTCCGGTGCGCTAGCCACGTCACCCAACCGTTAGGGTTATGACGGTTTCGACCGTTGGAGCTCTGTCTTCATGGGGCACCGGACAGTCCGGTGCCGCACCGGATGGGTAATATGTACTATCCGGTGCGCCTCTGGCGCCTGCTCTGACTTCTGCCGCGAACTGTAGCTCTATCAGGGCACTGTGCAGTCGACCGTTGCGCTAGTAGCCGTTGCTCCGCTTGGTGCACCGAACTGTCCGGTGGCACACCGGATAGTCCGGTAAATTATAGTGGAGTGCGCCTGGAGAAACCTGAAGCTGAGGAGTTCAGACTGTACGGTCCCTGGCACACCAAACAGTCCGGTGCGCCAAACTAGGGCAACCTTCGGTTTTTTGCTCCTTTCTCTTTGAACCCTAACTTTAACTTTTTATTGGTTTGTGTTGAACCTTTGGCACCTGTAGAACATATAATCTAGAGCAAACTAGTTAATCCAATTATTTGTGTTGGGCAATTCAACCGCCAAAATCATTTAGGAAAAGGTTTGACCCTATTTCCCTTTCAAACCACTCTAGGCCCACATGCGCCATGCGTCATATACCCAAACCCCTAACCCACACACGTCTGTGAAACTGCGAGGGTCGGCTCTAATACCACTTGTAACACCACATCTAATCCCTGTACCAGTGATACTTACTCCTGGCAGCTCTCTAGTACCATATATCGTCCTCACAGACCAACATGAGTCTTTTGTGCGCACTTTGTCCTCACTCATGCGCACCCGAGAAAACTCCCCGGACGGTCACCCATCCCAAATTGCTCCAAACCAAGCACGCTTAACTTGGAGGTTCTTTCGAGATAGGCTTCCAAAAAAGAAGATGCACCTTGTTGGTATGGATACTCTATTAATTCTATTAAGCCTTGGGCCAAGATATCACCATTCTAAGGGCAAGGATATCACAATCCAACAGTCTGCTATGGTCGTCGGAAGTAAGTAACGTCCAACGGTTCGACCTAGGTAGTCGTTGAAAATAAGGCTTACTTTTAGGGATGAAAACGGTCACAAACAGTATTTATTCGGTAATCAGTTTTTTAGTTTTTTCTTTGATTGAGAATAAATAGGATATATAATCTATTAGACAAATTTGTATTCTTCTTTTTAACATTGAGCTTGTAAAGATTCATAAAAGGTAAACCTCAAATTTAACCTACATTTTCTCAAAAGATAGATATAAAATTCGGTATGGATTCATAAACAAATTCAGTAATTTTTTCACCTTTTTGTTGTAGGGAGCAAATAATACATAAAACAATTTATACAATATTTTATTTTTATTTGTTATAATGTGCTTGATAACATAAGAAAAAATTAACATCAAAATTTATACATACTATTTTAAAATATTAAATTTATCGTAACCGTTTAAATTATCACTTTCATCTCTAGTTACTTTCGACAACGGCAGACAATTTAAGCCATCGAAAGTCCTCTAATATATGGAATGGAGCTAGACGACATTCCCTTTCTATTCTCTCTCGCGCACGCGTACGACGCCGCCTCGCTTTATTTCTGACGCCTTAGGACTCAATTCTGATGGTATATGCCTTATTTTTCACGGCTTAGACCATTGCAAAATTCTCTATTTCCTGGCAGTGACGAACCGAAACCCAAGGTTTTCTTATTGGTTGTTAAATGTTAATCAATGGAATACTAGCTTCACTACCGGAATCCGAGCCTTTACCGAGTGCCGGACGCTTTGCCGAGTGCCTTTTCTCGGGCACTCGGCAAAGACGGCTTTGCCGAGAGCCGCACTCGGCAAAGCTCGGCTCTCGGTAACGAGCGTCTTTACCGAGCGTAGGACATTCGGTACAGGTCCACACTCGGCAAATACATGTTTGCCGAGTGTCAAACACTCGGCAAAGGGGGCTCTCGGCAAAGGGCCGTCAGCGGCCGTCCCAAAGCTGACGGCCGTCAGTCTTTGCCGAGTGCCAACCGTCGGCTCTCGGCAAAGATGCTTCTTTGCCGAGTGCCGCGCAGCTGGCACTCGGCAAAGGAAGCTTTACCGAGTGTCTTATCCAGACACTCGGCAAAGTATATTTTTATTTTTTTGATTTTGTCTCCCAAACTTTTTGTGGTATGTTCCTACACTATGTAGACCTACATGTATCATTTGTGGACAATTATAACATAGTTTTCAATCGTTAGTAGATTTAGTTCGTTTTTTGAAATTCTTCGAAAAATTCAAATTTGAACTGCAGGTCACTCGAAACTTGGAAAACCGTGCATGAAAAAATGATATTCATGTTACTTAGCATAAGTTACGACCGATTTCAGAAGCGTACCGGAAACTTCGAGCAACATGCTCACTAAACATGGCCGTCAACTTGGCATGCACATGTTTAAAAATTGTATAAAACACAAATAAAGTCAGAAAATCATGAAACTTGTCCACGTGTCATGATATCATATGTAGAGGCTGTGATAAAAAATTTAGAATGTTTGGAGAAAGTTGTGAGACACTATGTGTAGAAACCTTCTAGATTCACATTGAAACTCTATGATTTCATGTGTAGTCCTCTTAGGTTTCTACACATAGTGTCTCACAACTTTCTCCAAACATTCTAAAATTTTTATCACAGCCTCTACATATGATATCATGACACGTGGACAAGTTTCATGATTTTCTGACTTTGTTTGTGTTTTATACAATTTTTAAACATGTGGATGCCAAGTTCACGGTCATGTTTAGTGAGCATGTTGCTCGAAGTTTCCGTTACGCTTCTGAAATCGGTCGTAACTTATGCTAAGTAACATGAATATCATTTTTTCATGCACGGTTTTCCAAGTTTCGAGTGACCTGCAGTTCAAATCTGAATTTTCCGAAGAAATTCAAATAAACGAACTAAATCTACTAACGATTGAAACTCTGTTATAATTGTTCACAAATGATACATGTAGGTCTACATAGTGTAGGAACATACCACAAAAAGTTTGGGAGACAAAATAAAAAAATAAAAATATACTTTGCCGAGTGTCAGTTGGTTGACACTCGGCAAAGGAGGCTTTGCCGAGTGCCCACTGGTTGACACTCGGCAAAGAAATGTAAGTTAGACTTTGCCGAGTGTCAGCTCGTCAACACTCGGCAAAGGAGCCTTTGCCGAGTGTCCCCGATCTGGCACTCGGCAAAGCTTATTTTAAAATAAAAAAAATCTTTGCCGAGTGCCAGATCACGGGCACTCGGCAAAGTGCGTTTACATAGCGCTGGTACGTTCTTCTTTCTCTCTCACTCTCTCACTCACTCATCCGCGCCGCCGCCGCCGTAAATCGCCGCCGCGACCCGTCGCCGCGTCGCGCCGCCGTGACACGACCCCACCGCGCCGCCGCGACGCCGTCGCGCCCGTGCCCTCGCTCGCCCACGCCGCGCGCGCTCACGCTCGCCCACGCTCGCCCGCGCCCACGCCCGCCCGCGCTCGCGCCCACGCTCGCCCGTGCTCGCGCCCACGCTCGCGCCCACGCTCGCCCGTGCTCGCGCCCACGCCGCCGCGCCCACGCCCACGCCGCGCTCGCCCCGGCCAGGCCCGCGCTCGCCGTGCCGTGCCCGCCGTGCCCACCCTCGTGCTCGCCGCAGTCGCGCCCGCCGTGCCCTCGCCCGTCGTCGTGCCCCTCGCCTAACCCCTCGCCCTCGCCCGTGCCCCCGCCGTCTCCTCACCCACCGCCCCCGCCCGTGCCCCCGCCGCACTCCTCGTCGTGACCCCGCCGTTTCCCCGCTGTGCCCTCGCCCGTGCCGAAACCTCTAAGGTGATTACTTGATTTATGTTATACGTGTATGATTTATATGAAATGATTAGTTTTAATATTAAGTTAATTATATACGTGCATGATTAGGTTAATATGTAGTATTGTGGATTGCCGGCCATCGTGCCGTTGAATTATGCGTGGATGTCAGCCATCGTGCTGATAGTTTTATTTGCAGGATTTTGAAACCTCCCCGTGCAGGGGAGGTGCTGCCGAAATTTTCTGTTGCTAGGCTTTTGTATTAACAGACTTGTGTTTCTTTTTTACAGAGAAGATACTTGTCTTCCTAGCCGCTGCGGGTCTCCCTGCACCACGTCCCGTTGCCACTGCACCGACCCGCCACAGCCCCACTAGCCTGACTCCACCGCCACCCTAGGTATAACCTCTACATCCGCATCATGGTCGTAGATCACCTAACCCAGTTAGGCGTCTCCCGTTCGAAAGTGATACGGTGTAGATATGCAGATCTTTGCATATCTACAAATGTATCAGTTTCGAATTGTCCACGTTTTTTGGACAGCCCGCGGTTGCGTAGATGGTGTTAGTTTCATGCTCTACTCCGGTCTGAGATAGAGTTTCGGCGTCACCTCCCTGTTGTTCTCCGGACAGTACACTCTCCCTGCCAGGACGTGTATCCGGAGAACAGCGGGGAGGTGCTGCCGAAATTCTATCTCGGATCGGAGTAGAGCATGAAAACTAACTCCATCTACGCAACCGCGGGTGGGATTAGGACCTATCGTCACCTATTAGAAGGTAGGAACGTAGTGTACATGCATTACATGTCTATATTAAACTATACTCGGTTATATATGTTAGAGGATGGAGGACCGTGAGTGGATGTACACGGGCCGTAGAGGAAGGAACGATGTCACCACTGAATGGATTAGAAAGACCGATGATTTCGTGGAACGGGCATATGGCGAAGCTGCTAAAGGAGCGAGTCTAGTCTCATGCCCGTGCAGCAAATGTGACAACCGGAAAAGAAAACCAAAGAAGACCATGGTAGAACATATTTGGAAGAATGGATTTACGCCGGGCTATACTTGGTGGATATTTCATGGTGAAGCGCATCGTACGAGAGAAGAGGTGCTGAGACAACGTGTCGAGGATTATGACGCGGATGCGGGGGTAGCGGATATGTTGAACGACTATCAGGAGGCACAGTACACGGGAGGATGTATGGATGACGAGCCAAAGCCGACTGCAAAGGCGTTCTACGACATGTTCGACGCGGCACAGAAGCCCCTTCACGGCCAGACAAAGGTTTCTCAACTGGATGCCATTGGGCGTGTAATGGCGTTCAAGTCGCAGTACAGCATCAGTAGAGATGCATTCGATGGCTTGTTGACAGTTATTGGGAGTCTGCTTCCGGATGATCACGTTCTGCCAAAGAGCATGTACGAGGCACAGAAACTACTTCGTGCACTTAAGATGACGTATGAGCAGATTCATGCTTGTCCGAAGGGCTGCGTGCTATTTAGGAAAGAATACGCGGAGGCAAAGTACTGTCCCAAGTGTAATTCGTCTAGGTTTATGGAGGTAGACTCTGGTGATGGACAGAAGAGGCAGCTCGACATCCCCTTGACAATCCTACGACACCTTCCGTTCATACCGAGGATCCATCGTCTTTACATGACAGAGGAATCCGCGAAACAGATGACATGGCACAAAAATGGAAAACGATACAATCCTGACAAGATGGTGCACGCGTCAGATGGTGAAGCATGGAAACACTTTGATGACATTCACCGTGAGAAAGCCGAAGAGGCTCGTAATGTACGTGTTGCGTTGGCCACAGATGGGTTCAATCCCTATGGAATGAGCGCTGCCCCGTACACATGTTGGCCCGTGTTTGTTATCCCAATCAATCTCCCCCCCTAGTGTGTGCTTTCAAAGGCTGAATATATTCGTGTCGTTGATAATTCCCGGACACCCGGGGAACAAAATGGGCGTGTACATGGAGCCTTTGATCGATGAATTGGTACGTTCCTGGGAGGAAGGGGTATGGACATATGACCGAGCTACGAAGACAAACTTCAGAATGCATGTTTGGTACCAGTACTCCATGCATGACTTACCGACGTATGGGCTATTCTGTGCCTGGTGTGTTCACGGTAAATTCCCATGCCCAGTTTGCAAGGAAGCTCTCAGGTTCATTTGGTTGAAAAAGGGTGGCAAATATTCGTCCTTCGATAAACATCGACAATTTCTTCCTGCTGACCATCCATTCCGCCTAGACATCAAGAACTTTACGAAAGGTGTCGTAGTGACAGACCGCCCACCTGCAACGATGATTGGTGCCGAAATTCGTCAACAGATAGATGGGCTCGTGGCCAATACAGAAGGTGGTTTTGTGGGATATGGTGAGCAGCATATGTGGACACATAAGTCTGGCTTGACTCGGCTCCCCTATTATGATGACCTGCTCCTTCCACACAACATTGACGTGATGCACACTGAAAAGAATGTTGCCGAGGCACTGTGGGCAACAATTATGGACATTCCTGATAAGTCAAAGGATAATGTGAAGGCAAGAGTGGATCTGGCAGCGTTATGTGATAGACCAAAACTAGAGATGAAGCCGCCAAGTGGCAGAAAGACGTGGAGAAGGCCTAAGGCCGATTTCGTCCTAAGCAGGGCCCAGAGGAAGGAAGTACTTCAGTGGATAAAGATGTTGATGTTCCCTGATGGATATGCAGCTAACCTGAGTAGGGGGGGTGAACTTATCTACTATGCGAGTCTTAGGGATGAAGAGTCATGACTTCCACATATGGATTGAACGGATTCTTCCTGCGATGGTTCGAGGCTATGTCCCTGAGCATGTCTGGCTAGCGCTTTCAGAGTTGAGCTATTTCTTCCGTCAGCTTTGTGCAAAAGAGTTATCTCGGACCGTGGTTGCAGACTTGGAAAGATTGGCCCCCGTGTTACTGTGTAAGCTTGAGAAGATATTACCACCTGGCTTCTTCAATCCAATGCAGCATTTGATTCTTCATCTCCCCTATGAGGCACGAATGGGGGGCCCCGTGCAGGGACGTTGGTGCTATCCAATCGAGAGATGTCTAAAGACTATTCGAAAGAAATGTAGAAATAAATGCAAAATCGAGGCTTCCATTGCAGAGGCATACATTCTAGAGGAGGTCTCAAACTTCACAACAACTTATTATGGTGACAAACTGCCGAGCGTGCATAATCCACCCCCTCGTTACAATGATGGCGACAATGAATCAAACCTTAGCATATTTCGAGGCCAACTCGGAAGCGCAAGTGGCTCGACCACCAAGACCCTGACACATGAAGAGTGGCGGCATATCATGCTATACGTATTGACCAACCTTGAAGAGGTGACGCCATACATGGAACAATTTCTTCATGAATTCTGGCGTCGATCAAGGGACCCCACTCCACAGGAATATGACGCTCTTCTTAGAAAGGGTGCGAGAAATGGGTTGCCCGATTTCATTTCCTGGTTCAAACATAAGGTACGTGCTTAGTTTGTAAAAGAGATACGTCTTTAAACTCAATTTAGCGTCTTTTAACTTGCGAATACTTGCAGGGCCAAAGAGATCCGTCTATGAGTGCCAAATTGAGACAAGTAGCCAACGGCTTTGCTTATAGGGTCAAGAAATATTCTGGGTATGACGTCAATGGATACCGTTTTCGCACAACACACTACGACAAAAGTCGGCCCAATCGGAAAACAACGTGTTCTGGGGTCTTTACGCCGGGCCTTGACAATGTCGATTATTTTGGACGAATCGAAGAAATATATGAGCTCAATTTTTATGGTTCCAAACCTCTTACTCCAGTGATATTCAAATGTCATTGGTTTGACCCTCAAGTGACGAGACGGACACATTCTAATCTTGGGATAGTCGAAATTCGACAAGATTCCACCTTAGCAGGACACGATTATTTCGCACCTGTTTTTAAATACATCTTTTTATATGTGCTTATTTGTTTACTCTTAATTGCAGGTTGTTGGACAAATATGGTGGGCAGTTTCCTGAGGAGGAGGAGGGGGAGGAGGAGTAGGACGGCGGACGATGCAGAGCAGGCAGCGCAACAGGACGAGGCAGAGCAGGCAGCGCAGCAGCAGGCGGCGCCTCAGGACGACAACGACCAGCAGCAGGACGACGACGACCAGCAGCAGGACGCCTCAGGTTCAGGCGGCTCTAGTTCGAGGAGCATCTACCTGCGAGGCCCCGCGAGTCTCCCTCAGCGTCCCATACTTCGGGACAGACGGCCGCTGATTCGGCCGGAAGGGGAGAGGTATGTAACTTTATGTTCTTCATTCTTGTTCATATTATGTGTTCAAAATCATAATATAAACTAATACTTTTTATTTATCACTTGGACAGGTCTTGGACGGTTTTGGATTATGCTGGGGGTCATCGTCGCCCCCCCAATGGCATCCTCGGCCTGCTGTGCAGGGAACACTTCCCTGGACTTGTGGAGTACACCGGAGTGACGGGCCCAGCCTTCACCTTTGACCACTACGCCGTCGCCCCCGATGCAGTAGACCGGGACGGCAGGGAATTCAATAACAAGGCGGAGCGGGTGAAGCAAGAGCTATGGGTAAGTCTTAGTATAATGTAAAATATGTCGCATTCGTTGCAAATTCTTGAAATAATGTATGGATACATCGTTTTTGTATGCAGGATTTCTTCAGATGCGATGCTGGATACGAGGCTAGGGCGGATGTGGTGGCCACCACGAGCTGTAAGAAGCTCGTCGTGGACATGCACTATGAGGCCCGCATCCAGGCCATCATCACCTACCACGGCTCCGTCCTTGGGGAGAAGGTGACCAAAACTCAAGCCCGAACCATGTCGTTGACCAGGGAGCAGTACCTGCAGGTAAAGTCATGCATGTTTGGTACCAGTACTCCATACATGAATTTTATTTTATCTTCTGATATGCACTTTACGTGTTTACTTTGCAGATGATTCCACATTGGTGCGCCGCACATCCTCTGTGCTGGGAGCAGATGGTGGATAGGTGGTGTTCGGCTGAGTGAGAAGAGGCGCACACAGCTAGCCGGGAACGGCGTTTGATGATGCAAGGCCCCTCCCACCACCAAGGCAGCCGGAGCCTGGGCCAATATGCCGAAGCATGGGTACGCCACCTTTTTTATTTAGATATATAGCACTAAGTTAGATATTATTTCTAACTATCTCGTTGGTTTTCGTTGCAGTCGGCGTCACATGGTGGAAGGCCTTGCTCCACCTTCTCGGCCTATGCTATGGCCCATAAGGGTAAGGCGACGTCCGACGTCACCTACAACCCGGATGACGGGCCCGAGGCCTACACCAACCCCGCCGTCTACAGTCGCCTCCATGACTACACCGCCATGGCGCAGGAGGTCCATGGCCCAGACTATGATCCGAGCACCGAGCCGATCGACACCGATGTGCTCATGAGGGTCGGAGGAGGCAAGAGACATGGGCGGTACTGGATTGCCGACGGGGTAATCGACTCGTCCTCCACTCCCACTCTGTCTCAGGTGAGAGCAAGGAGCACGGGCTCGAGTCCAGCCATACGACCTCGGCACGACAGCTCACAGCATCGCATACATCAACTCGAGGTTAGTGTAACTCGTCCTTCCTTGAGTTATATACGTACTCTTTGAGTTACTATAACGTTGGCTTGTAATATTACAGACCCAACTAGAAGAAGAGAGGAGGGAACGTCGCGAGATGGAGGCGAGGATGATGGCGGAGCGGGAGGCGGAGCGCCGGGCAGATCATCAGAGGATGGCGGAGATGTTCCAGTACATGCAGAGCCTTGGCGCCGCACAGGGCATCGCTCCGCCACCTCCATTGTTCCCTCCAGTTGACCCTGCTCTCTTCCACACTCCTATGAGTATCAAAATTGTAGTTAGATGTTTGTAATGCATCTGGTATAACACATGCAATCTCTTCTCTGTGCAGGGCCAATCTGGGGCGGCATCCAACAACCCTCCGGAAGGGTTCAGCCCAACGCAGCCCCGGTCAAGCCGCCCACCTCCATGAGTGTTGTGTTTTCATTGTTTTAGACTTCTGTACTTGTGTATAATACTTATGTCTGTTTTTGATACTTATTTGAGAGCTTGCGACATTAGAGACTTATGTTTGTGTTTGATACTTATGTTGAACACTTATGTTTGTGATGGATATTTATGTTTGTGGTGACGGTTTTATGTTTGTGTTGGCTATTTATGTCTGTGATGATATTTGTGATGTATATATGTGATATATATGTGATATCTTCTGTTTGTGTGGATGGAATACAAAAAACAAATAAAAAAGGTATATACTGGTCACTTTGCCGAGTGTAACACTCGGCAAAGAGGCTCTTTGCCGAGTGTCAAGGTCATAACACTCGGCAAAGAGCACAGACCTGGGCACCGGCTTAGGTTCTTTGCCGAGTGTTACGTCCCTGGCACTCGGCAAAGAGGTCGGCTTTGCCGAGTGCCACTCGGGACACTCGGCAAAGAACCTGACATGGGGACCCTCCCTGGCGGGTTCTTTGCCGAGTGTCCCAAGTGGAACTCGGCAAAGATGGATTCTTTGCCGAGTGCTGCACAGAAGACACTCGGCAAAACTAACTTCTTTGCCGAGTGTCACAGGGGACACTCGGCAAAGCCGCCGTCTCCGTCACTCGACGCCGTAACGGCTGCTTTTCTTTGCCGAGTGCTCTCTGGCACTCGGAAAAGATCTTTGTCGAGTGCCCGATAAAAAGCTCTCGGCAAAGAAGGCTTTGCCGATGCACTGTTCACCGAGCCTTCTTTGCCGAGTGTTTTGAACGCTTCGCCGAGTGCTTCAGGCACTCGGCAAAGCGATTGATTCCGGTAGTGCTTGTGCCCACACCTCTGCATAGATGCTCGCATATATAGATGTTCAAACATATCGCACGACACAACACTGATCCGAGCACTATTAGACATCAGTGGTAGATCTAGATATGGATCAAAAGGGCTACTAAGATGACGTTAAAAAATCTTCAAGAAACAAGTAGACCAAATAAGTAGGTACAAAATTTAGAGCCTGGGCACGGGCGTTGGTGCCTATCGGTCATGGCTAGGAGATGGAGGACATCTACTAGATAGACAATGACGGCCGACATGGAACGCAGGCGCTAGACATCGGGAGGCTAGAGATAGGACACAGACAGAGACAGAGACAAGACTAGTGTCCTAGTGCATGTGTGTCAGATGCAGACATGGCTGATGCGTGGTGGATTAGGGAGGAGAATATTTGGGCTGGCTTGAATACCTACTCCTACAAACTTATCCCACGGTTAGGGTTGTAGCCCGGCAGCCAATGTAAAACATGACACTGTTAGTAATGTGTTGTGTCGTGCCTATAAACGTGTCTAGCCATCAACCCATGCACACTGTTATAGTGTGTAATCATGCCGTGTCAGCACTATAGGGCACTAGCACCTAATAGTACATGTGACAGCTCAGAAACTTTCACTTTAAATGCTCAAAAGATCTACAACATTTTAAGATGACAAATACAATTTCAAAACATGAATAATCATGTCAGTCCACTGTGTTGGGGTGTCACACCCGGTTTCAGAAGGCAAACCGAATGCGAACCATGTACGTGTCAGGATCAGAACTCACGTACACATTGATTACATAAATGACTCATCATAGCACAATGCTTTGAATAAACATAAAGAGTAATTAATAATATTACAGATTAGAGTCATTTACGTTATATAGATCAAAGTGCACATAATAAAAACGTAACCAACGTAAATAAACCCACCACAGGTAGCTGACTGGGGGAGGTCGCTAGCCTAATCCTCGAACTCGTCGAAGTCCTGGAACTCTTGGAGATCCGCATCGATGTCTTATTTTTCTTCTTTACCTAACCATAGGTTGCACCAAAGGCAACCTGGTGTTTAGTGAAAGCAAGGGTGAGTACACATCAATGTACTCACCAAATGTCCCATTTGACTGAGCTGGACTAGCTTTATGTGGGGTTAGACTGAAAGCAGGTTGCTTTTACTTTGTCAAATTTTATTCATTAATATGAGCCAAGTTTTATCAGTAAACTCAAGTTATTATCCCAAAGAGTACCTCCTCATAGAGGAAATAACAGAATCCACAGTCAGAACCAACATTAATAGAACCATCACCATCATCTGTAACCGTTGTATCTCAGATCATTTGTAACTCTAATCAAAGAGGATCCCAAAGCCACTCTTAACCATGACCACGACTGATATATCAGTTTCATTCCTCTACAGAGGTGACACTTGCCTTCACCAAATGAGTGCTCGGGATCTTGAATCTTGTAGAACTTGATCGAAGAGCCTGATCATTTGGTCGTCGGAGGTTGATCGCCTATTCCTCAAACCTCAAGAACAGGTCACATTCTATTCTCGACATGTGGCGAACATGAATAGGCCTAGACAAACAAACATATCTATTTATAATACCATTACACCATACAAGGGAAAACATTATAAAAATAAGCAAATACCAAATAGAGCTCGCTTCTGCGGTCACGAGAGGAAAAGAAACGCGACAGTTAGAGCTACGGTCTGAAGTTATCACGTTTATATTAAACAAATATTAGTTAGAACATTTAATTCGACATAATTATATTAATTGATATTTATTAAATGTAAATTAAAACTACTACTTGGTCTTGAATAACTCACTATTTTAATAGTGGACAATTAAATAATAGTTAATTAACCTACATGAGCGGTAATAAGCTAACAGTTTAATATCACGTGCGGACAGCGCGCGTTATGCACAAACGACGCGCGGCAAGGCGTGCAACACGCGAAAACAGCACACACGACACAAGCGAAAAACAGCTCGCAGAACACACACGAATGACGTGTGATACGACAAAATAATATTACTAACACATAGGCGACTGTGGGGGACAGATATCCCCCGGGTCCACCAGAAGGATAAAAGACCTCATGAAAGGCCCAAGGGCCCCATAATTCATAAGGTCATCCCCTCGTGGGCCTGGGGAGGAATGACCAGTGAAGCGGATTGACACAAGGCCGGATTGGCGCAAGCCCAGACGGCCCAATGAATTCGAGCAATAATCACAACAGTGACCCGACCTTCTGGCGCAGGAGCCCCGTACGACAGAACCAAGCGAGGATGGGTCGGCTGAATTATAGGATGATAAACTCAGTTGGTTCACTATTTCTTAGGCATACATTGTAATCATATCTACATGTAACGCCCCACGGTCGAGTATATAAGGCCTAGGGGGCACCCCTTCAGATCAATCCCTCATTACTTAGCCACCAACATCGGCTCTCTATGTTTCTAACACTAGAGAACCTCCTTGTAACCCACTGCATAGAGTGCTCACGCTAGGACGTAGAGTGTTACGCATCTCAAAGCGGCCCGAACCTATACACAACTGTCCACTGTCTCTCGTGCATTTAGCACGAACCATCGAGCTACAGTCGATAACACCGTCCTACTCCAAAAAGCACCTTGAGGGGCAACCCCGGCTGCGCGGTCGGATCCGAAATACCGACAGCCGGCGCGCCAGGTAGGGGGGTGTGTCATCGATCCAAGCTAGCTCAATGGCCGTCACCTTCCAGCACAAGATCATCCTCCGCCCCGGATCCACGTTCTGCTTCGGAACTATCTCATTTGTAGCGGATGAGGAGGGAACTCTGCATCGCATTGCGGATCCACCGGGGAGAAAGTTTTCCTCAAAGATCTCCGAAAAAATCGGGGCAAAGCAGGGAAAAGTGCAACCTCCAGTGCTTCGAGAAAAGATCACCTTCAACAAGCTAGGAGCTGAGGGTCCGTCAGCCCGGAGAACTCCGCTGTCCACCTCCCCAATGGAAGAATGGACACAGATTACAAGGAAAACGGAAGCAAATGAGGCAAAGGATCGTCAATCTGGTCTCTCTATGCCTCCGTCCTCAAAGGAGGGCAGAAAGAAGATCGCCAGGACAACTGTTCCATTCTACCCCGACGTCCTCTTCATCGGGAGGGTAGAATCGCCCCCATCTCCGACGATGAACCGACTGCACCTGGAGAGGAACCTCCTCAGTGGGAATCCCGCCGACGAAGGAACCGACGCCGAAATATCCGGTGACATCACGAGGCCGGAGAACGGGACTCGACGCAACCCATATCGCGAGACAAGGTCTCGGAGATGGGAGAAACTCCGGAAGAACGTGTCTTCAGGGAAAGAACGAATTCCCAACGACGCGATCATCGACGGGCTCAAGAATAGGCCGAGCAGGAAACAAGGCAACGTCGGGAAAATCCACTCTTCGGACGCAACCTAAACCTTGATTTCGCCCGAGCTATGAACACGTCGAGTGAAGTCGGTGGAGTATTGGCTCGGATAGCTGACGGCCTCCCCCAGACTCCCAACACCGAGGGCTATCGGCGACTGTTCACTCAAGCAGCCAATCGTCTTCTACCCCTCGCTCACCCGCCGAACGATCTATGACACGCCATCAACAGTCGACGGGACGCACGGAGCTCCATCAACGCTTCACGAACGACGACATGAGAACGAGATCCATCGCCGGGAAGAGTACGACCGGGATCACGGCATCCCAGCACGGAGTCAGGCTACCAGGACCGAGTCGGCCACGGCTTCAACTGGTGGCACCACCCGGGGACGGTCGAGGCACCACGACAACCGCTCCCCTCCCAGGACAGACAACATCATCGACGACAGGAGGACACGTGTGGAGTATCGACACTTACTCCGCGCCTCAGGGCCATTCAATGGCCCCCTAATTTCAAGGTATCCAACGTCGACAAATATGAACCTAAGCAGGATCCGGGAGGCTGGCTGGCCATCTACACCACCGCTGCCCGAGCTGCCGGGGCGACTGAGGACGTAATGACCGCGTACTTATCTATTGTCCTCGGACAAGACGTGCTGCAATGGCTGTGACACCTACCCCGACACTGCATCGACGACTGGAGCGACTTCAGTCGACGCTTCACCACCAACTTTTAGTCTCTCTCCGACAAACCGGTGCAGCCATGGGACCTCAAATCCATCAAGCGCCGAGGGGACGAAACTCTTCGGTCATACCTCAAAAGGATCCAGACCATGAGAAATCGTGCCCCCGAGGTCGCGGAGGCAGTAGTGATCTTAGGATTTCTACAGAGAATCCAATGACTCAGCCTTCATCCGAACCATACTACAGAAGGCACCGACTACCTCCGAGCAGTTGTTCCGGGAGGTCGACCTCTGCATCACCGCCGACGAACAAGCTCAGGACCTCATCGGAGGAGCAAAGCCTGCGCCAGCGGCGCCGCGCTGTGACACGAACCAGCAACCCGACAAGCGCTGGGAGAAGAGGCCTCGTGAAGAGGTCCACGCCGTCGGACCGCCCGCCTCTCGTGCCCGAGGAGGACCTCGCGGAGGCGAACTCACGCTGGACAACATCCTCGACGCCCAGTGCCCGTACCACAAGGACATGCGCCACACCCTCCGGAACTGCAGGGATTTCAAGCACTACGTCGGGCACGACCGACCCTTCTAACCTCTACCTCCTCCCCTGCCATGAGGAGGACCGGGAGAACCGCAACAACCCCAGCAGCAGGAGGAGGGAAGAGGAGGAGCCTTCCCGCGCATCGACAGAGAAGTCAACGTCATCTTCGGCAGACACGAGTCACAAGAAAGCAAGAGACAACAAAAGCTCAATGATCGTCAGATACTGGTGGCAGCCACCGGTCCTCCCGCCCCGTACCGATGGTCTGAGCACCCGATCACCTTCACCCAGGCAGATCAGTGGCTCAACTTCAATCACCCAGGCAAATACCTGCTCCTCATCAATCCGGTGATCCGAGAGAGCAGGGTAAAGAAGGTACTAGTGGATGGGGGAAGCAGCATCAACGTCACCTTCACCCGGACACTCCAAGGCTTGGGAGTTCCCCTCAAAGAGCTCCACGAGTCGGACACACCCTTCTTCGGCATCGTGCCGATTGAAGGAGAGTACCCGCTGGGCCACATCTACATGCCGGTCACCTTTGGGACTCCGGAAAACTACAGAACTGAGTTCCTGAGATTCGAGGTGGCAAATTTCAACTGCGGATTCAACGCCATCATCGGGAGACCCGGATTGGCGAAGTTCATGGCTATTCCACATTATACATACATGATATTGAAGATGCCAGGACCACAAGGGATCATAACTGTGCGTGCTGACTTCCAAGGTGCCACAAAATGTTTCTGAGTGGCCATTCAGGCGGCCCTCACCACCAAACCATCGGCGATTTCTTCTGCACAGGCGAACTGAAAGCCTGCGGAAGATCTCGTGGTACCCACAAACGAAGCTCAAGCCGTGACCTCTATGCGACCGACTGAATAAACCAAAAGGATCAACCTCGGGTTTGCTGATGAACGCAAAACCGCCATCATCAGCTCCAGCCTGGATGACAAATAGGAAGGCGCGCTCGTCCAGTTTCTGCAAGATAACCGAGACGTATTTGCATGGCAACCTGTGGATATGGCGGGAGTCCCAAGAGAGCTGGCCGAGCACAAATTGAAGGTCTACCCCCAGGCGAGGCCAATACGACAAAAATTACGTCGCTTTACGCCCGACAAGGGAGAAGCCATCCGTGCTGAGCTGGCTCGCTTGGTCACGGCCAGATTCATTAGAGAGGTGTTACATCCTGAGTGGTTAGCCAACCCTGTTCTTGTACTCAAAAATAATAATGTGGATTGGCGCATATGCGTTGACTATACGGATCTCAACAAACACTGTCCGAAGGATCCCTTCAGACTTCCTAGAATCGACCAGGTGGTGGACTCAACTGCCGGATGCTCTATGCTGTCTTTCTTGGATTGCTACTCTAGGTATCACCAGATTAGTTTGGCAAAAGAAGACGAGGAAAAAATAGCATTTATCACCCTGTTTGGAGCCTTTTGCTATACCTCCATGCCGTTCAGCCTCAAAAACGCTGGAGCAACTTATTAGTGGGCTATTCAGACATGCTTAGCTGATCACTGGGGCAAGCGTGTGGAATCTTATGTGGATGACGTGGTGATCAAGACAGAGGATTCAGAAAATTTCATTGAAGATTTACAGCTGGTCTTCAACAGTCTACGACGATACAGATGGAAGCTTAATCCCGAAAAGTGTGTTTTCAGAGTGCCAGCAGGAAAGTTGCTCGGGTTTATTGTCAGTCACCGAGGAATTGAAGCCAATCTAGAAAAGATCGAGGCTATCATGAGGATGGAAGCACCATGATCACAGAAGAAAGTTCAAAGACTCACCGGATGTATGGCAGCCCTAAGCAGATTCATATCAAGGCTGGGAGAAAAAGGCTTACCATTCTATAAGTTACTCAAGAAGGTGGACAAATTCTAGTGGACTTTAGAAGCACAGGAAGCTCTATATGCGTTGAAGAAGTTCTCGACAACACCACCGGTGCTGAAACCGCCGCACCGAGCCACGCCAACTCAACCGGCTGAAGATTTGCTATTATACATCTCTTGCACGACTCACGTGGTGAGCACCGCGTTGGTAGTTGAGCGAGCAGAAGAGGGACATGCATACCCAGTGCAGCATCCTGTCTATTTCATCAGTGAAGTTCTGGGGTCCTCGAAGAAGAAATACCCTCAAGTCCAGAAGCTATTATATGCAGTACTTCTAACTGCACGCAAGCTCCGTCACTACTTCGACGACCACAAAGTCATAGTACTCACTGGATTTCTGATAGGAGATATTCTTCAAAACAAAGAAGCTATCGAGAGAATAACCAAGTGGGCCTGCGAGCTGGGATCTCATGACATTGAATTTCGACCTCGCACTGCTATCAAAACTCAAGCACTGGTTGACTTCGTATCAGAGTGGACTGAGCAGCAGGTACCGGATAACCCGGAAACCGTAGAAGTGTGGCAAATGTATTTTGACGGCTCATTGAAGCTGTGGGGAGCAGGTGCAGGGATCCTCTTTATTGCACCTGGAGGTGAACAACTCAAGTATGCTCTTCAATTGTTATTCCCAGCATCTAATAATGCAGTCGAATACGAAGCTCTGATCCATGGACTGAACATTGCCATATCACTGAGCATCAAGAGACTAATGGTGTATGGAGATTCTCTGGTGGTCATAAGTCAGATAAACAAAGAATGGGACTGCTCGAATGACTCCATGGGAAAATACTGCACTGCTGTCCGGAAACTAGAAGACAAATTTGAAGGTTTGGAATTTCATCATGTGGAGAGAGACCGCAACGCGGCAGCTGATGCATTGTCTAAACTAGGATCCAGTCGGACTCAGGTCCCGCTTGGAGTTTTCGTCCAAGAAGTATCGCGCCCGAGCATTTCAATGGATCGGGTGGAAGAATGCAACGCTCTGAGCCAACCAGAGTCAGATTCTGATGACTGGAGGAAGCCGATCATCAAGTACATAAAAAATGAGGAGGAACCAGACGACAAAAATACGAAAGAACGGATTGCAAGACAGTCAGCTCATTATACTCTCATCGGAGAAACACTATACAGAAGGGGCGCATCAGGAGTCTTCATGAAATGCATTCTCTCAGCCACCAGAAAGCAACTGCTAGAAGAGGTTCATGCTGGGCAATGTGGGGTACATGCAGCCTCCAGGACTCTGGTTAGGAAGGTCTTCAGATCAGGTTTCTACTGGCCAACAGCAAAAAGTGATGCAGCTGAATTAGTTCAGAGGTGCGAAGCCTGCCAGTACTTGTCAAAACAGGAGCATCTACCAGCACAGCAACTGCAAACCATACCCGTAACTTGGCCGTTCGCATGCTGGGGACTGGATATGATTGGGCCTTTCAAGAAAGCTCAAGGGGGATACACTCATGTTCTGGTTGCCATCGACAAATTCACTAAATGGATAGAGTTCAAACCCATTGCTTCTCTAACTTCAGCTAAGGCAGTGGAATTCATACAAGACATAATATTCAGGTTTGGAATACCAAATAGCATCATAACCGACCTAGGATCCAACTTCACAAGCTTAGAGTTCTTCGATTTCTACGAGCAAAAGAGCATTCAGATCAAATATGCCTCGGTGGCGCACCCAAGAGCCAACAGGCAGGTAGAAAGAGCCAACGGGATGATATTGGAGGCGCTCAGAAAGAAAGTCTTCGACAAGAATGAAAAGTTCACAGGAAAGTGGATCAGGGAGCTGCCGTATGTTGTTTGGAGCCTGAGAACTCAACCTAGCCGAGCTCTGCATGGAAACACACCTTTCTTTATGGTCTATGGTTCGGAAGCAGTGCTACCTGCCGATCTCAAGTTTGGAGCACCAAGGTTGATCTTTGAAAACATAGCAGAAGCTGAAGCTACTAGACTGGAGGAGGTTGACGTACTCGAGGAAGAGCGACTGAACACAGTGATTCAATCAGCACGGTATCAGCAAACTCTGAGGCGCTATCACGATAAGGCCATACGGCATCGATCCTTCGCAGTGGGAGATCTCATCCTCTGCCGAATTCTAACGGGGGAGGGACGGCACAAACTATCACCGCTATGGGAAGGACCATTCATAGTAGCAGAAGTCACTCGACCGGGATCGTATCGTCTCACTCAAATGGACGATACAGAAATTGGGAACTCATGGAACATAGAACACCTCAAGAAGTTTTACCCCTAGCTATATCTCAAAAGTTATTGGGACGGCGATGTATTCTGTAAACTGGGAAATATATCATCAGTAAAAAGACTTCAAGAGCACTCAAATTGTTCACTATCAACCTGCATTCTTACTTAACTCGGGGAGACCACTATACCCTGCTAACGGAGCAATCGGCTTAAGTCAGCAATGACTTGAGGCGGTGCGACATGCTCACGCTTACTTAACTCGGGGTGACCACTATACCCTGCTAACGGAGCAATCGGCTTAAGTCAGCAATGACTTGAGGCGGTGCGACATGCTCACGCTTACTTAACTCGGGGTGACCACTATACCCTGCTAATGGAGCAATCGACTTAAGTCGGCAGTGACTTAAGGCGGTGCGACATGCTCACGCTTACTTAACTCGGGGTGACCACTATACCCTGCTAACGGAGCAATCGGCTTAAGTCGGCAGTGACTTAAGGCGGTGTGACATGCTCATGCTTACTTAACTCGGGGTGACCACTATACCCTGCTAACGGAGCAATCGGCTTAAGTCGGCAGTGACTTAAGGCGGTGCGACATGCTCACGCTTACTTAACTCGGGGTGACCACTATACCCTACTAATAGAGCAATCAGTTTAAGTCAGCAAGGGCTTAAGGCGGTGCGACATGCTCATGCTTACTTGACTCGGGGTGATCACTATACCCCTAATAACGGAGCGATCGATTTAAGTTGGTAACGACTTAAATTGACATGACACATTCGACACGTTTGCGGTTATTCATCCCAGGGCGACCTCTATGCCCCACGAAAAAATTTCAAAACCATCATAACGCATTTACTTTTACGATTGTAGATACCGTTGAATTCTAGCAACGGGAAAACAATAACAACATTCAATACTGAAAAGTGTTTTCTAACGAAACATCCGAGCACACTAACTATACACTCAAAACATTCAGTGTTTTCTATTTGGAAATATTCTTCTTAGGGGCGACCGACGAAGAGGGACGACTCGAGGGATCAGGAGCTGCATTCACGTCGGCAACTATGTCTCCAGGAACAACCACGCCGGGTCTTCTCATTAGGATCCGCCTCGCGCGGATGGCTTTGTCCATAGCTCTGTCGCGCTGAGCCCTCAGAGTAGCAGAAGCATCTTCAGCGGCCTTAACAGCCAACCGAGCGGCCTCTAGCTCCTGGGCGACCGACTTCTTGGAAGCACGCAAATCCTTGATGATAGTATCCTTGCTCGACACCAATTGCCTGAGGTGAATCATATCATCCAGGGACTCTTGCAACTTGTAACGATGGTTATCCAAGTCTTCCTTGGTGAAACGATGGCTCCTCTCCAAGACGGTCAACGAGTTGCTGGCGTCATGATATAACTTGTCCAGGTTGTCGCGAGAAGTGGCAAGAGCATGCTTCTCCTCCTGCAGACAAGGGCCGGTTTCTCCAACGTCAAGCAAGCACTAAAAACATAACAGATAAGGGCAAGTGAAAGTTCAATTCTGTGGCCACCTTTTCAGAATCAAGCTGAGCATGGAGAGTGGAGATCAGCGTGTTAGCATCATTCAGAGAAGCAGAAACCCGGGCCAGTTCATCCTGACCGTGAGAATACTTTTCTTCAAGATCCGAATATTGCCGGGCCAGTTCAGCCTGACCTTGGGAATACTTTTTTTCAAGATCAGAATATTGCCGGGCCATAACTGTCAGGAAACAGTCAAGCAAGGATGTCCAGTGTTGGGGGCCTTCGGCTTCCGAAGGTCCTCAAAAACACGATTTAACTATGTTTCTAGAGTATAATGTGTAAACAGGTACATTCGGACATAAATCAAAACCACAGCGTGAAGAGTATGAATGGTGGCGCAGAGCCGAAGCTGTGCGCAAAGGAGCTTCGGCATGATGACAGGAAAAAAGAAACCGACTTAAAGAGGAAAAGGCTATCTAGACCCTGATAAATTACTATAGAGTTATTATCAAATGTAAAGGGCCTGAATGTAATTTTGCATGGGCTGCGACCCGTGCCTATAAATAGATGAACAATACTCCCGTACTGGGGACGTTGACTTGGCGTTTGCTCTCACGTCACGCTTGTACCCTTGCTTTTCTTCGAGCCAAAGGTACATTCATAATTTGTCATTTTAAATACAGCAATGTAATTTAAAATATGTTAATAATAACCTTTAAAGTGTTTATATTATTTTTTCATATCTTGTGTATGAATCCTTCTTTGTCATTTATTGTACTCATAAAGGTTTGTCCTTCATGACCTTCGTCCGAAATTCATTATATCCGAAGGGAGATAATGCTTCGAAGGACGAAGGACCTTAACATTTAATACTTTTATGTTGCCTTGTTCCTAACTCTTAGCGTTTAAGAACAAGTCCCCAACATTGGCGCCCACCTCCGGTGAACTCATTTCCACCTTTTGAGTTTCGAACACCTTCGGCAAGCGTAGACCATCGTCATGCCGCCAAAGAAAACTTCAGCAACAGGGGCTGCCGCTCTGCAGCCGCTGGACCCCAACCAGGACACACTCTCTCTCTTCGGGAGGCCCGAAGCCAGAAAAGGAAGGCCATCAGTCCAACGCCTCAGGAGGACGATCTGGACCAAGAGATCAGAAATATGGAGATGCTTCACCAGCAGGTGCAAAGGAAGAAGGAAAAGATGGCTAGGCTGGCTGAACTGCAAAGACAGATAGACGAAGCCTCTGAAGAAGTTCGCCATCTCACTCAAGATGAGTAGAACCAAAGGCCTCAGTATAGAGAGCTTCATCAAGAGGGCTTCTTCAACGAAGATGACTGGTATGAGAATTTCCATCATGGAAATTTTGCCTTTGATGATGCTTCTCCTCTATCAGCAGAACTGCAGGCTACACCTTGGCCTCCATCTTACAAGCCACCTCAACTCCCTATGTATGACGACCATTCAGACCCAAAGCAGTTTCTGATGAGCTACGAAGCAACAATATCTTCCTATGGTGGCAATACTGCAGTCATGGCAAAGTCTTTCGTCATGGCTGTCAGGAATGTTGCACAAACCTGGTACTCCTCCCTTCGGCCAAGAACAACCACATCATGGCAGAAGCTGAAGGATATGCTGATCACCAGTTTCCAAGGGTTCCAAACAAAGCCGGTTATCGCTCAAGCTTTATTCCAGTGCACCCAAGATCATGAAGAGTATCTTCAGGCGTATGTCCGAAGATTCTTACGCCTGAGGGCACAAGCGCCAACAGTGCCCAATGAAATTGTCATTAAAGCCATGATTAAGGGGCTTCGGCCGGGACCTTCAGCCCAATACTTTGCCAGAAAGCCCCCTCAGACTCTGGAGAAATTGCTTCAGAAGATGGATGAATACATCCGCGCTGACAATGATTTCCAACAGAGAAGGGAGGAAGCTTACAGGTTCTCCGAAATAGCCAGGGGCTTCGGAGGGAGATTTCATCCCAGGCATGTCAGATCGATTCATTCCACTCAGAATGATGACAAGGGAAGTTAGCAGCAGAGGCCGCAATATTCCTCTAGGGCTTCGGGGCAGCAGCAGAGTTATCCTCGACCTCCAGCTCCAAGGGGTAGAGGCGTCAGGGGCTTCGGAGGGAGATTTGGGGATCAGCCCAGGAAGATCTATTGCCTATTCTGCGGTGAGGACAAGGGCCATACCACCAGGATGTGCCATGTTACCATCTAGAAACAAAAGGAGATAGCAGAAGTTGCGGTCCAACAGAGCCAGTCGAAGCAAGTCATGCACACTGCTTCGTACCATTCGCCATACATTCCAGAGTATGTAGGCAACCACCCTGCAGCTTCTGTCGCTTCAGCAAGCCAACCTCAGGCATCCTGGCAACAACTTCCCCCTCCACCGCCAATGCAACAAGGCCAGCAGCCAGAAGGGAGTCAACATGCCCACCTCCAACGGGACTTCAGAGAAGAGTCCGAAGCTCGCACAGTCAATAGTACTGTGCCAGAATCGAAGCATATTTACTAACAAATATCCTACTTCGGCAGCAGTTTTTACATTCAGTATCATTTTCTTTTTTTAATAAGGAACAATTATTGAAAGCCTAAGTGTTTTTGCCATTTTTGAAACCTCTTGTAATAGTTTTGTTTTTGCCACAATAAAAGTATACCTTCTCCACAGAATAGCGGAGTTGTCGAAGCATAAGATTTATGATTGCAAGGGGAATTTCCGAAATAACAAAAAGTCGTTCCTAAGGGAGCGCAGCGTAAGTTTTTTGCTCAAAAGTCGTTCCGAAGGGAATGCAGAGCCTACAGCGAAAAATAAACGCTGATACCGCTGAAAGTAAAAGGCGAAGAAGCTCCTAAGGGAGGCTTACAGCGAAAAATAAACGCTGATACCGCTGAAAGTAAAAGGCGAAGAAGCTCCTAAGGGAGGCTTACAGCGAAAAATAAACGCTGATACCGCTGAAAGTAAAAGGCGAAGAAGCTCCTAAGGGAGGCTTACAACGAAAAATAAACGCTGATTCCGCTGAAGTAAAAGGCGAAGATCATTTTGCATAACATCACATCATTATATCATTTGCATAGCATAACATCATACATCATATCTCATCAATGACGCAAGAAGGGGATCGATATTGATATTTGGAGATTGTTTCGAAGAAATAGTGCCAAGGCACAAAAAGGTTAATTTTGAAGAAGCATACCCTCATCAAAGCTCCGAAATGAAAAGATTTATCGGTTATTGATTTTACGAAGATTGGACGTTTTTATGGAAATACAGATATTCTTTACGAAGCATGAAAAGAAGGGAAGGTGTTTTTTCGCCGAAGGCTCAAAAAACGGTATGTATAGTTTCATGCATCGTAAAGAATGGAACCATAAATAGCTTATATATTACATTCAAAGTTACAAAATATTACAATAAATATTACATTCCAAATGTTTTTACAACATCTAGTCTTCCCTTAGAAAAACTTCTGCAGCTTCGTTCAGTAGTTGATCAACAACTTTATCCATGATAGCTTCAGCCATTTTTCTAATTTCGTCGTCCCCCTTCACGTGGGGGTCCGCCGATGGCCTGGCAGGCTCTAAGGGGCGAGAAAGTACGGCTGTGTTACAAAGCGTAAACAAGTTCGAAATCAAAAATTACAGTAGACCCAAAAACTGCTAGTCGGTACCTATTTGTACTTCGGCATCTGCACTCTTTTCAGCGGTCTCTGCTACTTTTCTAGCATCATGAATACCTTTCTCGCTCTTTCGTATAATTTCTTGGGCCATCTCCCGGCCACCATTGTCCCAGATGTCGGTGAAAAATTTCCCACCAACCAGGCTCGCTTCAGCCGAGGGGTCTTTTATATCTTCAGGAGACAAGGCGGCTTCGGATTGTGCCAAGAATTTTACATGATCACAGCCTTTCTTCTCCAAAATAGTGGCAATCCCTCCGGCACCTGTAAAGGCACATATGTCTCCACGGCTACTCAAAACTTCTTCAAAAGCTTCAGCTTCGTGGCTGATCCATCCAATTGGGCCTTCGGGGTCACCCCTTATGAAGTTCTCTTCACTTGAGAATGCGCCGACGCTGGCGAAGCTGGTTCTCATTTTCTTAACACATTCTATAGATTTTTCATAACACTTTTTCCTGGATGCACGAAGCTCTTCAACGTTTCTTTCTAAATGATTGGCCCATTGTTCACTAATTTCTCGTTTTGTTTCTTCAAGTGTGCACTCTTCTTTAGCTCTGACTAGTTGTTTCCGAAGATCTTCAATTTCGCGTTTCTGAGCTTCGGCCTGAGTTTTGAAAGCAGCTTCGTCTTCTTTTATTTTATTCAATAACGAGTGCAATATTTTATCTTTTTCGAGACCTTCGTTCCTTAGTTCAATTACTTCGGAACGAAGGTTGCTCAAGGCTATGGTATACCCTTCGTCTTCGACGTCTTTTTGTGCCCTAAGGGCATTGCTAAGTATAAGACCCTGAAAAAATGTGTTTGTTAATAAGTTTAAGCAAATGAAAAACTTTGGTTTCAAGAAATTATTCAGAGATTTCATTTTTTTCACCTTTAAACTATTGTACGCTAAGCTGTCAGCCAGCTCGTTCTTTGACAACACTGAAAGCCCGTCTTCCAGTGTTGGGAATCCGAAGCTTCTGCTCATCTCCCGATAGACTGAAATTTCCTTGCTGTCAGGGAGACAATACAAGAAGTCTTCTTCTCCACTGCCATTGAATATCAACGCCCCCTTGGGATACTTCAGTCTTTGGGCATAGAACTGAGCCTCCTACCTTTCTTTATCAGTCAATTCTTTCCCCGAAGCATGTCGTAAAATATAGTCAGAAGTTTCAGAAAAGTCTTCGGGGGTGGCAATGCCACTTTCTTCAACAAAGAGTTGTTCTGCTGTTTCCGTCTCTTTGGTTTCCAAGAATTTTACCTTGGTGGGCTCTGAAGGCCCTGCTTCAGTTTCAGCTTGGTGCTTTGAAGTTTCGGCCTCAAGGGCTTTGATTTGTGTTTCGGGAGTTTTGGCAATTTTCTTCGGAGTAGTGCTTGAAGAGTTTATTGTCTCTAGTACATCCAGTACATTAACCATTCTTTTTCTTTTGGGGGTCAATGCTGGACCCTTTTGGCTTTTTGGTACTTCAACTTTTGCTGAAGGACTTAGAATCTCAGATGTCCTTGTTTCTTCAGCCATCGGTTCTTCTACTTTCTTTGTCTCCGGCATCGTGATCGGCTCTTCAATATTCTTCGGGGGAGTCGCATCTTTGGTTTCGGGGGTCGAATAAGATTCACCGACAAACTCGGGCACTGTGGCCAGTTCAATATAGCATGGATGGTGTGTAAGAACTTTTATCTTTTTCCTCTTCGGCGCTGGCTCACTGAGAGCAGCTGAGGCGGCTTCCTTTGTAGACGCCGTATCTTTCCTTTTTTGACCCCGTGTTGGGTAATAATAGTCAGGATACACAAACCCAATGGCATCAAATACTCGGTTGAGCCTTTTCTTCTTTTGGCCTCCGAAGGCTGCGGATAGTGCAGTATCTTCTGCCTTCGAGTATGGACCAAGCAGCTCATCGCTTACGGCCTCAATACTTTTTAGCCAGTCGTCGTCTGGCTCGACGAACTTATCTCCATACTTGAAGGTGAATTTTAACCTAACCAGTCCACCTTCGTTAGGTTCGTCGACGGTTTCTTTCGGCATTTCCCAGTTATCTGCAAGTGGCCATACTCTGAAGGCAATGTGTTCCTGGATCAAGTCCCTTGTCCCAATGAAAGAGCAAACTACTCCGAAGGCTCTCCGGCATTCTTCAGCTGCTTCGTCAATTTCTACCTTTGGTTTCTGAAGGCCGAAGCGCTGCCAGATAGGGCGCATAATGATACCTTTAATGTCTTCTCATGTTTTCAAGTCGTTTTTCACGTAGAACCATTCCTTCATCCAGTCCCCAGGCCATCTTTTCCGAAAAGTTGGCACGGGACAACTTGACCCAGAACGGGCACCGAAGCTATAACAGCCAAAATTGTTGTGATATTGTTCCTTACCCCATGGTTTCGTCTCATACAATAACTCATGCATATTGCAGAAACTTTTTGCATTTGGTTCCAAACCTTGGCTCTTCGCGGCCCATACGAAGATTCCCATCCTTATGATTTTTTCAGGAGTAATTTGATGAAGGTAGATTTCAAATATCTTCAAAACTTCTACCACGAAGCTGCTCAAAGGAAACCGAAGTCCAGCCTTAAAGAAGCTTCGGAATATCATGACTTCATTTTCCTCAGGAGTCAGACAAGTTTTCTCCCCTTCGTCAGCCCTTACAATAGTTAAATCCCAAAAATATCTGCCCCTCATATTGACAAGATGACTTTGTTTGATGCTTGATTTTCCAAAAACTACATGGCTTGGTCGCCAAGGTCGATCTTCGGAATCTTCACCGCCACTTTCCACATCATAGCTGTCGCTATCACCAGTGTCTTCAGACAAACCCTCTAAAATCTCCCTAGTAATCTTCTCTGTATTTGTCTTTGCTATTGATTTAAGGAAGCCGAGATTCATCTCTTCAGAAAGGCTTAGCTTCGACTCAGCGACAGTTTTCTTGTCTTCAGACATCTTCGAAAACGCGAGGAAGGTACTCTCAAAGACGAAGCTTAAAAATGTAGAAAGCCAGGCAAGCGTTGGTGGGCAAAGAGCTAAAAATTAGGAAGACAGGAGCCGGCGGCAAGAGAGCATGCTAAATGAGCTGGCGATGCCTTCTTATTTATACGCCCAGTACATCGCAAGTGGCAGGGCCCCACTTGTCATTCACTGTTGCTATTCTAGCAAAGGGAAGGTGTTTTTTGGACCTTCGGCTTAAGGACTTCGTCCATATCGCAATTTGAATTTGTTACTTCAGCAAATTAATATTGCGAGGGGCTACTATTGGGAGCCTTCGGCTTCCGAAGGTCCTCAAAAACACGATTTAACTATGTTTCTGGAGTATAATGTGTAAATAGGTACATTCGGACATAAATCAAAACCACAGCGTGAAGAGTATGAATGGTGGCGCAGAGCCGAAGCTGTGCGCAAAGGAGCTTCGGCATGATGACAGGAAAAAAGAAACCGACTTAAAGAGGAAAAGGCTATCTAGACCCTGATAAATTACTATAGAGTTATTATCAAATGTAAAGGGCCTGAATGTAATTTTGCATGGGCTGCGACCCGTGCCTATAAATAGATGAACAATACTCCCGTACTGGGGACGTTGACTTGGCTTTGCTCTCACGTCACGCTTGTACCCTTGCTTTTCTTCGAGCCAAAGGTACATTCATAATTTGTCATTGTAAATACAGCAATGTAATTTAAAATATGTTAATAATAACCTTTAAAGTGTTTATATTATTTTTTCATATCTTGTGTATGAATCCTTCTTTGTCATTTATTGTACTCATAAAGGTTTGTCCTTCATGACCTTCGTCCGAAATTCATTATATCCGAAGGGAGATAATGCTTCGAAGGACGAAGGACCTTAACATTTAATACTTTTATGTTGCCTTGTTCCTAACTCTTAGCGTTTAAGAACAAGTCCCCAACATCCAGCTATAAAGCAGATTAGTCAAATAGCTAAAGAAGAAATGAAGGGCACTAACCAGCATTTGCCATCTCCAAATCAGATACACGCCGCTGAAGCAGCACCGGATTCCAATGCGTCAGAGACAAAGCTCCTTCTGGGACAGAGGCACCCTGCAATTTCAGCTGGCTAGCCATCTCGTCCACTAATGCCTAACACTAAGAACAGGTGAGTATAATAATAGCAGCCTACCTGGAATAAAAGTCAGACCAGAAGAAACCAAATTACCTAGAGGATGGAGAAGAATGAGGGAACTCCCAAGTCGTGGGAAATCAACTGACGGCTCGTTGAAGGGTCACCAATCAGAACAACCCGCAATGCATCAGTAGGGACCAGGTCAGTATCATTAGCAGAAGGCAAAACTCTATCATCAGGAGCACTGGCCTCTAAGGCGACTTCTTGACCCGAAGCGTGAGTTGCTGCCATACAACCAGAATGCGGAGGAGAAGACCCTACGTGAACGTCCATGGAAGTGTGAGAGGGAGAACTGACTCGGACACCCTCGGGGGCTGGGTCATAGCTCGCGCTACCCATCCAAGCTGGGTCATCCCCGGCAACACCCTCGGGGGCTGGGTAAACGCTAGTGCCATCCTTGAGGGCCAAGCTCTCCGTAACAGCCACCTCTAAGGCTGAAGGACCTCCACCCACTTCCATGGGAGCAAAACAATCTAGACCAGCCTCATGACCCTTCAGACCGCGCTCTAAGGTCGATGAGGCACGGGCGTCAGTCACATCAGCACAAATATCCTTGAGTGGGATGTTGAGGTAGTCAGTCTTTCTCCCACGGCGCATCTCCAAGCTCGCGCCCCCACCAGCTGGTGCTGCCCTCCGGCAATCCCAGGCCGACAGTGGTACAAATGCTTCCAAAGGCCAAAGTGAGGCAAAACACCAAGGAAGGCTTCACATAAATGAACAAAAACAGAGACTTGCAGAATGGAATTGGGATTCAGATGGGTCAGATTCAAGTGATAGAAATCAAGGAGACCGCGGAAGAAAGGAGAAATGGGAAGAGCAAGACCGCAGATAAGAAAAAGAACGTAAATGACAGATTCATGGGTGTCTTCTGTCGGAACAATGACCCCACAGCAGATCCGCCAGGAACAGAGCTCCTTCGGAGGAAGAACTCCGATGGATACGAGATGAAGAAGGTCGGATTCAGAGACAACAGACATATGGTTACCTGCGAAGGGCAACTGACTGTTGGGATCGATGGGGGGAATGACTGCGACGGACGAACTCGAAGCTTTCCGCCTGGGCGCCATCTCAACCTTGCTGACGAGCGGAGCGGAAGCAGTATTGCATGAAAGCAGAGAAGGCCTGGATACGGAAAAGCAAAAACTAGGGCACGGAATGCGGAGGCGTGCGACAGTGTAGTACATATGGGGTTTTCCCGGACCAGGCGCCACTTCCTAAACGATGGCATGCCATGTCATCACCCGACCGTTATTTCTAAAACGTGGGCGTGCCACATCATCACTCGACCGTTATTTCCAAAGCGGCCGACGCGATCCATTTTAACTTAGCGGTTATTTCTAAAAACGCTGACGTTACCAGACTTCACCCGACCGCTACTTCCAAAGCGACCGGCGTGGCCCGTTATCACTCAGCTGTTACCTCTGAAATGCCGACGTTGCCATCGATCACTTGGCTGTTACCTCTAAAACGCCAACGTCGCCATCAGTCACTCGGTTGTTATTCCTAAAGCGGTGACGTGGCTCCAAGGGATTCAGCTTCTACCTCTAAAACGCCGACATCACCAGTAACCGCTCGGTCGTTATATCTAAAACACCGACGTGGCCGCTATCACTTAGCCATTACTTCAAAAAGCGCCAACACCGCCAATAATAACTCGACCGCTACCACCAAAGCACAGACGTCGCAAATAAAGCAGTCTGAAGCGTGACCTGACGACTCCAAGTTGCTACTCAAGCGTTGCAGACAGAAAACATCATTGGCGGTAAATATAAAAACGATCGACGACTGACCAGAAGGCAAAATAATGCACACAGAAGTGGAGCGAAATCATTCTTCATAAGGGAAGCACTACTGAACTTACAAATCAACTCATTATGAGCTGATGCCTTCCCTACTACTACATTACATTTCACTAACTATACTACTAGCTACTACTACATTATTCCCCTAATACTACTTCTACTACTAATCTATACTAATAATTAAAACCAGTGGCATCTAGCCACTGGCCTTGTTGCTGCCCCTGCTGCTGCTGCCCTTGCTGCCGTCGCCGCCGTGGCCGCTGCCACCCTTGCCGCCGCCGTCACCGTCGCCTTCGCCGCCGTCACCGCTGCCGTCACCGTCGCCTCCGTCGACGTCGCTGTCACAGCCATCGCCGTCGCTGCCGCCCTCCTCGGATGAGTCCGAGGAGTTCTCCTTGTCCGAGGAGTACTCCGACTCATCCGAGCCCTCGAGCCCGGCGCGCTCGACGGCCCGGATGTAGGTCCATACCTCTGCGGCGATCCCCTGGGAGTCGTCTGAATCATCAGACGACGCCAGGGGAGAGGCAGGAGCCGGAGAGCCCTCGGACTCGGAGGAGAACTCCTCCTCCGAGTACTCCGAGTCACCGAAGTCCTCCGAGGGAGGAGTCGGCTCGCGCTTGCGCTTGTCGCCAGAGTGATGTGAAGAACTACCACCTTTCTTGCTCTTGCCCATGGTGGAGGAAAAAGGAAAGAGCAGAGAGCGAACAGCAAGCAGCAGTAAGAGATGTGAAAATGCCGGAGAAGCAAGAACACTATTTATAGAAGAAGAAGGCAACCGCTCACCTCCTACCATGGCCACTGAACAGTCGCAAAAATTCAATATGCAATTCAAACCGTCTGGAGACACGTCAGGCGGTTGACGCCATTTCACGACACCCATTGGGACTCCAGTCAACTGCGCGGGCGATATGATTACACCCGCGGTCACATCAAGTTACTACTCAGAAGCAGTTTGCTAAACGCTCAACATACCAAGCCGTCCCTTGCCTACACCCATTGGGGGGGACGCCCAGGAATTATCAGTATATTTTCAAAACTGTCACATCCGAATAGTATATGCAATGAATACTTCAAGACAGGAGAAAGATATCAGCAAGGATCAAAGGAAAGCCAAATATAGCCGATGAGGTACAAGTCTAATCGATAGAAGCATCAAAGCGCGAAGTGACATGAAGACTAGTCAGAGGCCATCTATCGAACGTCCAATCAGTAGCAGATCAAATAAATTGCAAGACCCAGCAAAATATGGGCAGATCGCTGTAATACCCAAAAATGTATTCAAAGTGAGTTGAGTTGATCTTCTTAAATGTTTTGCCATCCACAACATGAAACATCCTATTTGAGTGAACAAATAACTAATAAAAATACTCTATGCATCATATTGGGGTTTTTATTTGTTTGTGCATTTCATAAAAATAATAATATTAATAAAGGTACATTAATAATGAGAATTAGGATTTTAATAGGATTCAAATTCTAGGATTTGGAAATAATGTATAAAAGAGAGCAAAATGAAACTCTACAAGTACCATAAAGAGAAATATACATATATAAATGAGTCTTTTACTAGCATAACTGGATTAACTACTTAATTTAAAAATTACCAGTTCACAAGCCAAAAGTTTAAATTCAGTTAAACATTTGAATTCAATAGAAATCTTTGAAAAAGGAAGAAAATAGAAAGAAAAGAATATAGAAAAAGAAAATGGGAGGGGGGGATGGCGCTTGGGCCGAATTAACCCCTGCCGGCCCACCTTCTTCCCTGTAGCCGCGCCTGCATGTTTGGGCACTGGGGAGCTGGGCCCACTCACCAGTACCTAATCCTCCGGCCTGTCTTCGTAGTGTCACTGCATCGTGGGGCCATCCTGTCGGATCGGTCTTCTTCACTCCACGCGGGTCGCTCGGGATCGTGCAGGTAGATCGAGTCCATGGCTGAGCTCCAGTCCCGCGCACCCGGAGTCGATTATCCCAGGGAGAATCTCTACCGTGTGGGGCCCACGGTCAGGGTGGTCTTCGACCCAGTCTGTTGCGACATCTGCGCCGTCTCCTCGGGGTTAGTTCGAACAGAAATGGCGAAAACCTCGCCCAGATCCTCAACCTTTCTGCCGTGTGCGTGGGGGGAAGGTGGACTCCGCCTGCGGGGGGCATAAAACCCGCCGCGACCTCTTGCCTTGCCTCTCTAGTTCCCTAGTCGAGCCATCATACTCCCCCAGCATACACGGCAACGCGCCGCCAGGTAGATCCTATTGCCGCTGCAAGCAATCATCGTCGATGGAGCTCCCGTACCAGCAGTGACTGACGTAAGTGATCTGACTACGTTCCTGGAATCCGTTGGAGGCGATAACGGTGGCCGTGGTGTCCGGAAGTAGCGGCGAATTGCTCATCGGAGCAAATGGTTCACGGCGGTGCCGCCATGCGCCGTGGCCGAAGCTTGCAGCTCCGTGATTCTCGGTGAGTGTTCCCTCATTAGGTTCGCTTAGGTTCCGACATTGCGTGGGGTCTCTGGTTTGGGCGCGCGGGGTACCAGGTCGTCGGGCCGGGTGTCTCCGGCGGGGTCACCGCCGTGCGCAGTCAGCTCCGTCGTGGTTCACCTGGAGGTAGACGACGGGTTCTAGCCGTTGGATCTCGGGTAATGGCTGGGATTAGATCATTGCATGTGTGGCTTGTGACTGTCGGATAAGCGATGGACGGTCGAGATTAACTCTGGGCGCGTACCGATTCGGGGTTGCAGTGGGGCCGTCCGATCTAGATCGGAGGGTCGCGCCTAGGTATCGTTCAATTAAATCTGATCCGTAGATCTTGGGATCAATGGCGGTTGTGCCTACCGGTTCGTTTAAAAAACCCGATCTAATCTGGACCGCTTAGATCAGATCTGGCGGTTGATATCCCTTCATACCCTTTCGCCATGCAACTTTTACTTATGAACCCTCGAACTTAATAGAAAGTAACCCGCAGTCCAGGGAATAGTGAACTGAGTCATAGGAATTCTTGCGCAGAAGACCCTGTGCTTTCCTGTATTTGAGGCTCGGTCCACTAATTAAATAAAACAGGAAAAATAGATTTAGAAAATGATTTTGAGTATAAAAATAATTGTAAAACTTGTATAATTCATAGAAAATTCATATGAGCTCCAAATTACTTCATTCCAGTTCCTAAAATTTTGTAATTTTATTATCTAGCACTTAGAGTCTCTGTTTTATCATGAGAACAATAAGAAAAATAATCTCTCACTTAATCCTACTTTAAGCACATAAAACCTTTGGAAATTCATAACTTGAAATATATAACTCCAAATTGATTCATTCCAGTGGCATTTATTTTGTTTAAATATTGTTTATCATCTAGTACCTTTACCTAACCATGAAACTTGATTTAAAATTATTCACATGAATTACTCTATTCTAGGTACTTAATAACTACATAAAATCATAACTCGGTGACCGTAACTCCGATTTTAGTGGTTTTCGAACCCGCGATCTCGTAGCGACGCGTAGATCATTATTATGCAGTGTGTTCTTATGGTTGGTGTGATGTTAATTTTGTCTATACCATGTTTGCTTGTATTGCTACGACTAGCGCGAGGACACGAGTCACCAGAAGATCACCCTGGTAACTGGAATCTCAAGTGCCAGGCAAGTTGTGCCCTTGATTCACTTTTGTTACCCAATAATGTTCTTTATAATCATTTACCATGCATAGGTTTAATTTTGATGGGACCCAATAGGTTTCCCTAGACTGTTTATCCTGTTTACCTTGTTTACCCCTGAATCACATGGGTAGTTATGCTATTGCTTTACGTGGTTTTTGGGTTAATATTTCATTATATCCATGTTCCAGTTATTTTGTTATTCTATTTATGTTCATGTCAAGATCATTATGTTATTGTTAATTGGAACATGGAGCTTAACTTGAGAACCACGTGCCACCACAAGGGAGGAATGGGACCCCTTGGCTGACTAATTAGGAAAGCTAGTGGAAGACTACCTTACCCGAAAGGGGCAAGGGCAGTAGGGGAGTGGTCAGTGTAGGGAGGTCCCTGGTTGATTTTGCTGCGATGGCGGTCAGCCAGGAACCCTGCATTGGAACTTCCTATAAACTGTAGCGGGTTTTCGGAAGCTAGTGGAACTTTGTAAAGGCCTCGTAGTGGATCCCTAGCCATTCACCTTGGTAGTGTCTAAGGGCCTAGCTAACCCTGGCGACATGGGAAACACGACTTGTGGGTAAAGGGTACAACCTCTGCAGAGTGTAAAACTGGTATACTAGCCGAGCTCACGGTCATGAGCGGCTCAGGACTCTCCGATGATTAAATTATGGAACCTAAACTCAATTTGTCATTTGCATTTGCATGGGATTTATTATTAATTTTGTTCTTTATTATTATTAAAGGTTTGGTATTCACTTACACTTAGTAACTGCTAATAAAATTTTGACCAACTTTAAAAGCAATGCTCAGCTTTAACCATTCCCTTTGGTAAGCCTTACACTTCATGAACTCCCACCTTTGGTGAGTTCGTGTCACATTATTCCCCACAACTTGTTGAGCGATGAACATGTGTGAGCTCACCCTTGCTGTCTCACACCCCCCCACAGGAGAAGAACAGGTGGTTTCAAGTGGAGTCAAGTATCGAGGAGTTTGATCTGATCTAGGTGGCGTTTCTCAGTCGACATTGGCGCCAACGATCCTTAGTTCGTGTTATATTTATCTTTTATTTTGTAAGACTTCCGCTATGTATTAAATACTCTGATTATTGTGACATTTATCTCTATGCACTCTGTTATTATATATGTTGTCTTCTTGGCGCATGTATGAGATGCACCTGGCTTTGTTCCTTAAAGCCGGGTGTGACAGAAGTGGTATCAGAGGAAATGTTGACTGTAGGACGAGACCTGGATAGAAATGGACAAAACCCTTACCTACTTATCTTACTCTAATTCATTCTATACTTATCTTACCTTGATCCTGTCTCACCTTTTGCTGTCATACTCTGATCATTCTTACCTTTTCTACTCTTAGTCAAGATGGATTTCACACCTTGGAATCCCTACCCTTATGACATTTTTAAGCGATAGAAAGCCTAAGACAAAATTAAAACTATTTTCTCTATTAAAAATGTTGGTTGATTGTTCTGATGATCAATGCCTGATTTGCTTCTTTGATTGATTGCAACATTATAGTTGGGCATCTTAGCATGTACCATCATAAGGTAATGTGTTAGCTTTAGTGGATAACACACTAATCCACTTAGCTAATAAATCAATCGTAGTAACATTCCTCGTAATTACTCGCCTTATCTACAATTCTTCCTTTCTTACCCTGTATTTCTAACCCAGATGGGCTACCCCTATAGTGTTAGAAGAGAGCACTATAGACGTGATCCTTGGTATGTCATGGTTAAGAAAGGTAAAGGCAGTTTATACACTGTGCTAAAGGAACCGTAGAACTCACCAGTTCCAAAGGACAAAGTTTTGAAGTTGAAGTTGCAGTAACTACCACCATCAGACTAGCAGCATTCTTAGTAGATGAGAAGTTTTTGGGTGACAACATCCGTGCAGTTAGGGATTTTCTGGATGTCTTTCCAGAGGAGTTACCAGGGATGCCACCAGATATGGAAGTTGAGTTGGTCATTAATCCCTTATCTAGGACTGCCCCTATTTCTAAACGGCCATATAGGATGTCCTTAGATGAACTAAAGGAACTTAAGAAGCAGTTAACAGAGTTACAAGAGGCTGGGTACATTCGTTCGGATTTTTCACCTTGTGGAGCGTCGATTCTATTTGTACAAAAGAAAGATGGATCGCAAGGGATGTGCGTGGATGATAGGACCCTTAATGGTGTCACTATGAAGAACAAGTATCCATTACCCCACATTGAAGAATTATTTAATCGGATAAGAGGTGCAAGGGTATTCTCGAAGATTGATCTCCGATCGGGTTATCATCAAATGAAGATTAGGCCATCGGATATTCCCAAGATGGATTTATCGACTCGATATGGATTATATGAGTTCATCGTTATGTCATTTGGACTAACTAATGCATTAGCTTATTTTATGGATCTGAAGAATAAGGTGTACATGATCTGGACAGATTTGTCATGGTTTTCGTCGACGATATTTTTATTTATTCCAAGAGTAATAATGATCATGAGGAACATCTGAGATTGGTGCTATAGAAGCTACGAGACAATCAACTCTACGTCAAGTATAGCAAATGCAAGTTTTGGATTGGCGAGGTGCCATTTCTTGGACATATCATCTCTAATGGAGGGATTTCAGTGGATCCTGCTAAAGTCAAGGAGATAGTGACGTGGAGCATACCCACTACAATTACGGAGGTTCGAAGTCTTTTGGGACTTGCAGGATATTATCGAAGATTTATTGAAGGATTCTCTAAGATTGCTAAGCCTATGACCTCGCTTCTGGAGAAGGAAAGGGAATTCAAGTGGGACGAGAAGTGCCAAGAAAGCTTTGATCAATTGAAGGAGAGTTTGATGTCACCGCCAGTATTGATTATGCTAGATCTGCAGAAGGGATTTGACATTTACTGTGATGCATGTGACCAAGGACTTGGATGTGTGCTTATGCAAGATGGTCATGTGATTGCCTATGCATCTCGTCAGTTGCGGAAGCATGAATTGAACTACCCCACTCATGACTTGGAATTGGCAGCCGTTGTACATGCGCTTAAGATTTGGAGATATTATATTATGGAAACCAAGTGTCAAGTGTACATGGATCATAAGAGTTTGAAGTATATATTCACTCAGAATGATCTCAACCTTAGGCAACGCTGTTGGTTGGAGCTTATTAAGGATTATGATTTGGAGATTCACTATCACCCGGGCAAGGCAAATTTGGTTGCAGATGCCTTGAGTCGCAAGGAACATGTTCATTCAGCTATTGTTGCCCAACTACCCGATGAGATTGTTGAGGATTTCAGGAGACTTAACCTGGGGATAGTTGCTCATACTGAAGGAGTTACTATTGATGTGGAACCTACTTTGGAGCAAGAGATCCGCAAAGGACAAATTGGTGATGCTAAGATACAAGAGATTAGGGATCTGATTACTGAAGGTCGAGGTCTGAAATTCACAGAGGATGAGCAAGGCATCGTATGGTTCAAGGATAGGATATGTGTTCCTGATATTGAAAGCCTTCGTGAGACTATTTTAAAGGAGGCCCATGACTCGGATTATTCTGTTCATTCTAGTAGTACCAAGATGTATCAGGATTTGAACCAGAAATGTTGGTGGTATGGATTGAAGAGAGATGTGGCTGCACATGTGGTTATGTGCGATGTGTGTCAAAGAGTTAAGGCTGAACACCAGAGGCCAGCTGGACTATTGCATCCACTGAAGATACCCGAGTGAAAATGGGAAGATATTGGTATGGATTTTATTACTGGATTGCCTCACACCCAGAAAGGATATGATTCGATATGGGTTATTGTGGATAGACTGACCAAAGTGGCTCATTTCATTCCGGTCAAGACTACTTATAAGGGATCTCAACTAGAAGAGTTATATATGGCTCGGATTGTGTGTTTACATGGAGTACAGAAGAAGATCATTTTGGATAGAGGATCACAGTTTACCCCCAGATTTTGGAAAAGTTTTCATGAGAATATGAGTACAAAGTTGAATTTTCGTTCGGCCTACCTCATACTGATGAACAGACTAAAAGGACTAATCAAGTATTGGAAGATATGTTGAGAGCTTGTGCCCTTCAGCATGGTAGTAGTTGGGACAAGAGTCTACCTTGTGCTGAGTTCTCATATAATAATAGTTACCAGGCTAGTCTGAAGATGTCATTGTTCGAGACTCTATATGGCAGGAAATGTAGGACTCCTCTATTTTGGACCAGACTAGAGGAAGACAGTTCTTTGGACCTAAACTTATTCAAGAGGCAGAAAAACAAGTTCGTATAATTCGAGAGAATTGGAGGGTAGCTCAAACCAGACAAAAAGAGCTACACTGATAATAGAAGAAGACCATTGGAATTTGAGGAAGGATACTATGTGTATCTCAAGGTGTCACCACTTCGTGGAATGAGGAGATTCAAAGTTAAGGGCAAATTGTCCCCTCGCTATATTGGACCATTCTTGATTTTTAGGCGAGTTGGAGAGATGGCCTATCAACTCGAGCTACCTAATAATCTATCTGGTGAGCATAATGTTTTCCATATGTCTTAACTTAAGAAGTGCCTCCGTGTCCCTGAGGAACAGTTACTAATGGAAGAGCTCAGTGTTTAGGGAGATTTGACCTACACGGAGTATCCTACCAAGATTCTTGATGCTTTGACTCGAGTTACAAGAAACAAGGTGATAAAGATGTGCAAAGTACAATGGAGTCATCATGGAGAAGATGAAGCTACATGGGAAAGAGAAGAAGAGCTCGCATAAGATTTTCCCCATCTTTTCTCTAGACCTTCTTAATCTCGAGGACGAGATTATTTTTAAGGGGGGTAGGATTTGTAATACCCAAAAATGTATTCAAAGTGAGTTGAGTTGATCTTCTTAAATGTTTTGCCATCCACAACATGAAACATCCTATTTGAGTGAACAAATAACTAATAAAAATACTCTATGCATCATATTGGGGTTTTTATTTGTTTGTGCATTTCATAAAAATAATAATATTAATAAAGGTACATTAATAATGAGAATTAGGATTTTAATAGGATTCAAATTCTAGGATTTGGAAATAATGTATAAAAGAGAGCAAAATGAAACTCTACAAGTACCATAAAGAGAAATATACATATATAAATGAGTCTTTTACTAGCATAACTGGATTAACTACTTAATTTAAAAATTACCAGTTCACAAGCCAAAAGTTTAAATTCAGTTAAACATTTGAATTCAATAGAAATCTTTGAAAAAGGAAGAAAATAGAAAGAAAAGAATATAGAAAAAGAAAATGGGAGGGGGGATGGCGCTTGGGCCGAATTAACCCCTGCCGGCCCACCTTCTTCCCTGTAGCCGCGCCTGCATGTTTGGGCACTGGGGAGCTGGGCCCACTCACCAGTACCTAATCCTCCGGCCTGTCTTCGTAGTGTCACTGCATCGTGGGGCCATCCTGCCGGATCGGTCTTCTTCACTCCACGCGGGTCGCTCGGGATCGTGCGGGTAGATCGAGTCCATGGCTGAGCTCCAGTCCCGCGCACCCGGAGTCGATTATCCCAGGGAGAATCTCTACTGTGTGGGGCCCACGGTCAGGGTGGTCTTCGACCCAGTCTGTTGCGACATCTGCGCCGTCTCCTCGGGGTTAGTTCGAACAGAAATGGCGAAAACCTCGCCCAGATCCTCAACCTTTCTGCCGTGTGCGTGGGGGGAAGGTGGACTCCGCCTGCGGGGGGCATAAAACCCGCCGCGACCTCTTGCCTTGCCTCTCTAGTTCCCTAGTCGAGCCATCATCTTCCCCCAGCATACACGGCAACGCGCCGCCAGGTAGATCCTATTGCCGCTGCAAGCAATCATCGTCGATGGAGCTCCCGTACCAGCAGTGACCGACGTAAGTGATCTGACTACGTTCCTGGAATCCGTTGGAGGCGATAACGGTGGCCGTGGTGTCCGGAGTAGCGGCGAATTGCTCATCGGAGCAAATGGTTCACGGCGGTGCCGCCATGCGCCGTGGCCGAAGCTTGCGGCTCCGTGATTCTCGGTGAGTGTTCCCTCATTAGGTTCGCTTAGGTTCCGGCATTGCGTGGGGTCTCTGGTTTGGGCGCGCGGGGTACCAGGTCGTCGGGCCGGGTGTCTCCGGCGGGGTCACCGCCGTGCGCAGTCAGCTCCGTCGTGGTTCACCTGGAGGTAGACGACGGGTTCTAGCCATTGGATCTCGGGTAATGGCTGGGATTAGATCATTGCATGTGTGGCTTGTGACTGTCGGATAAGCGATGGACGGTCGAGATTAACTCTGGGCGCGTACCGATTCGGGGTTGCAGTGGGGCCGTCCGATCTAGATCGGAGGGTCGCGCCTAGGTATCGTTCAATTAAATCTGATCCGTAGATCTTGGGATCAATGGCGGTTGTGCCTACCGGTTCGTTTAAAAAACCCGATCTAATCTGGACCGCTTAGATCAGATCTGGCGGTTGATATCCCTTCATACCCTTTCGCCATGCAACTTTTACATATGAACCCTCGAACTTAATAGAAAGTAACCCGCAGTCCAGGGAATAGTGAACTTAGTCATGGGAATTCTTGCGCAGAAGACCCTGTGCTTTCCTGTATTTGAGGCTCGGTCCACTAATTAAATAAAACAGGAAAAATAGATTTGGAAAATGATTTTGAGTATAAAAATAATTGTAAAACTTGTATAATTCATAGAAAATTCATATGAGCTCCAAATTACTTCATTCCAGTTCCTAAAATTTTGTAATTTTATTATCTAGCACTTAGAGTCTCTGTTTTATCATGAGAACAATAAGAAAAATAATCTCTCACTTAATCCTACTTTAAGCACATAAAACCTTTGGAAATTCATAACTTGAAATATATAACTCCAAATTGATTCATTCCAGTGGCATTTATTTTGTTTAAATATTGTTTATCATCTAGTACCTTTACCTAACCATGAAACTTGATTTAAAATTATTCACATGAATTACTCTATTCTAGGTACTTAATAACTACATAAAATCATAACTCGGTGACCGTAACTCCGATTTTAGTGGTTTTCGAACCCGCGATCTCGTAGCGACGCGTAGATCATTATTATGCAGTGTGTTCTTATGGTTGGTGTGATGTTAATTTTGTCTATACCATGTTTGCTTGTATTGCTACGACTAGCGCGAGGACACGAGTCACCAGAAGATCACCCTGGTAACTGGAATCTCAAGTGCCAGGCAAGTTGTGCCCTTGATTCACTTTTGTTACCCAATAATGTTCTTTATAATCATTTACCATGCATAGGTTTAATTTTGATGGGACCCAATAGGTTTCCCTAGACTGTTTATCCTGTTTACCTTGTTTACCCCTGAATCACATGGGTAGTTATGCTATTGCTTTACGTGGTTTTTGGGTTAATATTTCATTATATCCATGTTCCAGTTATTTTGTTATTCTATTTATGTTCATGTCAAGATCATTATGTTATTGTTAATTGGAACATGGAGCTTAACTTGAGAACCACGTGCCACCACAAGGGAGGAATGGGACCCCTTGGCTGACTAATTAGGAAAGCTAGTGGAAGACTACCTTACCCGAAAGGGGCAAGGGCAGTAGGGGAGTGGTCAGTGTAGGGAGGTCCCTGGTTGATTTTGCTGCGATGGCGGTCAGCCAGGAACCCTGCATTGGAACTTCCTATAAACTGTAGCGGGTTTTCGGAAGCTAGTGGAACTTTGTAAAGGCCTCGTAGTGGATCCCTAGCCATTCACCTTGGTAGTGTCTAAGGGCCTAGCTAACCCTGGCGACATGGGAAACACGACTTGTGGGTAAAGGGTACAACCTCTGCAGAGTGTAAAACTGGTATACTAGCCGAGCTCACGGTCATGAGCGGCTCAGGACTCTCCGATGATTAAATTATGGAACCTAAACTCAATTTGTCATTTGCATTTGCATGGGATTTATTATTAATTTTGTTCTTTATTATTATTAAAGGTTTGGTATTCACTTACACTTAGTAACTGCTAATAAAATTTTGACCAACTTTAAAAGCAATGCTCAGCTTTAACCATTCCCTTTGGTAAGCCTTACACTTCATGAACTCCCACCTTTGGTGAGTTCGTGTCACATTATTCCCCACAACTTGTTGAGCGATGAACATGTGTGAGCTCACCCTTGCTGTCTCACACCCCCCCACAGGAGAAGAACAGGTGGTTTCAAGTGGAGTCAAGTATCGAGGAGTTTGATCTGATCTAGGTGGCGTTTCTCAGTCGACATTGGCGCCAACGATCCTTAGTTCGTGTTATATTTATCTTTTATTTTGTAAGACTTCCGCTATGTATTAAATACTCTGATTATTGTGACATTTATCTCTATGCACTCTGTTATTATATATGTTGTCTTCTTGGCGCATGTATGAGATGCACCTGGCTTTGTTCCTTAAAGCCGGGTGTGACAATCGCATACTCGGCCTCAAAGACAAGAACGTATGCTGACCTCTAAAGCATAGTGTTAATAACATGCTGATCTCCAAAGGCATTCGACAATAGGAAAGGATGATTCCCGGAAAAAGGCATGAAATGAAGACCTTCGAGTGGATTATTTTAAAAAATCCACTCGAAGCTCGGGGGCTACACCCATTGGGTGCACCTTCGGTGCACCCAATAAATCATCATCCCCGGAGAAGCAAAATGCTGATCTCTAAAGCATAAGGCAAAATTAAGACAAGGTTGACCTCTGAAAAAGCACAAGTGAAGATAAAAGTGATTTCTGATAATACTTGAAATGAAGACCTTCGAGTGGATTGTCTACAAAAATTCACTCGAAGCTCGGGGGCTACACCCATTGGGTGCACGGTGCACCCAATGAAGTTCGAAGTTCTACAGTACAAAATGCTGACCTCCGAAGCATAAACCTGAGACGGAACACCAAAACTCGAGGAATAATATCAGAAGAAGACAGTAAAAAAATGTTTTTACCAGATCACTTAGAGTTCAGAAGTAGTGGCCTGGCAGGCTTATTTCCAAAGCATTCCTTGTTAAAATCAAGGACTACAAGCTGGACCTAGGATCATTGGGCCGTTTACCTCAAAATCAACCCAAAGATCGGGGGCTTGTGGGGGACAGATATCCCCCGGGTCCACCAGAAGGATAAAAGACCTCATGAAAGGCCCAAGGGCCCCATAATTCATAAGGTCATCCCCTCGTGGGCCTAGGGAGGAACGACTAGTGAAGCGGATTGACACAAGGCCGGATTGGCGCAAGCCCAGACGACCCAACGAATTCGAGCAATAATCACAACAGTGACCCGACCTTCTCGCGCAGGAGCCCCGTACGACGGAACCAAGCGAGGATGGGTCGGCTGAATTATAGGATGATAAACTCAGTTGGTTCACTATTTCTTAGGCATATGTTGTAATCATATTTGCATGTAACGCCCCACGGTCGAGTATATAAGGCCTAGGGGGCACCCCTTCAAATCAATCCCTCATTACTTAGCCACCAACACCGACTCTCTATGTTTCTAACACTAGAGAACCTCCTTGTAACCCACTGCATAGAGTGCTCACGCTAGGACGTAGGGTGTTACACATCTCAAAGCGGCCCGAACCTGTACACAATTGTCCACTGTCTCTCGTGCATTTAGCACGAACCATCGAGCTACAGTCGATAACACCGTCCTACTCCAAAAAGCACCTTGAGGGGCAACCCCGGGTGCGCGGTCGAACCAGAAACACCGACAGCGACCCTATGACAAAGCTAACACAAGTTGAATGGTGTAAATCAAAACATTAATGCAAAAGACAACAAATAATTAATAATTCATGGATTATAAACGACGTGACACATGAGACACATGAGAACTATTAAACACTTATCACAATCTCTACTACTACATATGTACCTATTACGGGCGTTCACAGTAGGCTTCACCATGCCCTCGCAGCGTGCTTCCCCACCACGTCCAAGTCGTCACCGCAGCGCGACGCCATTCCCTCCCCCCGTCTAAGCCCTTCCCCACCGGAGACCGTGCTCTTCCCCACCGAAGACCGCACCCTTCCCCCTTCCCCACCGCGGCATGGCACATCCACAGCGTGCATCTACGTCCCCACCGGAGACCGTGCCCTTCCCCCTTCCCCATCGCGGCATGGTGCATCCACTCACCCACCGGAGACCGCGCCCTTCCCCACCGGATCTGGCATGGTGCATCCACAGCGCGCATCGGCTTACCCACCTTAGGTGTCCGCACCCTCCCCACTGTGCCCCTACCCCTGTCTGCCCTACCTTGGTGTCGCCCCCCGCCCCCACATCCAGCGCGCTCCCCATCCTCACGCACTACCGCTACCTCTCGTTGTGTCTTGTCCTCTCTCTCTCCTCTTCCATTCCCAACTTCAAGGCTGCTCAACCCTTGCGCCAGTAGCTAGCGGCGGCGATGAGGAAGAGGGTTCCTGAGGAGGCAGTGATGGCGACCACGGGAGACAGCCGGCGCTTGGCGTGATTCCCACCCTGTCGTGAGCCAAGAGGTTCGAGGTCAAGTTTGGCCAGGGTCCCGCCGACACAGTGACTCGGGCGTGGCACCCCAACACGGGCGGGCCCCCATTGCGGCCTTGCATCGGTGGGCCTCGGCGTGGCAACCCCGACATGGGTGGCCTTCTGGTGCTGTGGTGACACAGACCCAACGACATGGATTTCCGTACTCCTATGGTGGTTTTGGGATGGATGTTCATGGATCCGATGCCTTTGCTTTAGGTTTTCTAGATTTCGAATCAGGCTCTAATATCATAGTCCAAGAAAACCGAAGCTAGAGATTATAAATTTGATCACACTTATCCTCTAGCCCTGCATGGTGTTTGCTTGATAAGTCTCTAACTACCGGACACAGCTCCTTTGCCGAGTGCCTAAGGCACTCAGCAAAACCCTGAAAACACTCGACAAACACTTTGCCGAGTGTAACACTCGGCAAAGAACGCTCGGCGAACTGTACATCGGCAACGGCCTCTTTGCCGAGTACTTTTTGTCGGGCACTCGGCAAAGACTTTGCCGAGTGCCATTTGGTACTCGGCCAAGAAAAGTTGCCGTCACGGCGCCAAGTGACGGTGATGAATCCTTTGCTGAGTGTCTTCTTTGGCACTCGGCAAAGAGGACAATTTTGCCGAGTGTCTGCTATCATGGCGCTCGACAAAGACGGCTCCAATGGGCCCCACCGCTAGTCCCTGGGCCGAGAGCTCTCGTAGGCACTCGGCAAAGGATGCTTCTTTGCCGAGTGTCTAGTGGACGGGCTCTCGGCAAAGAGTCCTCCAGTGGGCCCCTTTGCTAGTCCCTTTACCGAGTGCGCTTGGCGACACTCGGCAAAGGTAGCTTCTTTGCCGAGTGCCTTGACCAAAGCACTCGGCAAAGAAGGCTTTACCGGTTCCCAGGTGTCCTTCTTTGCCGAGTGCCATGGTCATAGCACTCGGCAAAGATACCCTTTGCCGAGTGTTACACTCGGCAAAGTGACTAGGAAGTCCCTTTTTTATTTGTTTTTGCTGTTCCATCCAAACAACATCTAAAGTTACCTACCTCTCCCCATCGGGTCGTATCAGCGGACGTCTGTCACGAAGTATGGGTCGCTGAGGGAGACTCGCGGGACCTCGCAGGTAGATGCTCCTCGAACATGAGGAGCCAGAACCTGAGACGTCCTGCTGAGCGGCGTTGTCGTCGTTGTCCTGCTGCACCGCATCGTCGTCGTCCTGTTGCGCCGCATCGACAGCGGCTTGCTGCTCCACCTGCTGCTGTACGGCGTCGTCCTGCTGCGCCTCCTCCGCCGTCCTACGGGTGCTCCTCCTCCCCCTCCCCCCTCCCCCTCCTCGTCCTCGTCCCACCGCCCACCATCTTTGTCCAACAACCTGCAATTAAGAGTAAGCAATTAAGCACAAATAAAAAAATACATATTTAGAAACATATGCAAAATAAATGAAATATAGCATTACATCGATTAAAAATAATCTTCATATGTGTCCGGGTTAGCCAGATCATAAGTGTCATCATCACTATCAACCATTTCATAGTCAACACCATCTGAAGGCGCAAGTTCGTCATTGGCATTGCCTTCAAGCATTTCTAAGTCATTCTCATTTTGCACCTCATTATCCTCCTCATCAACAACCATTTCAATATCTACTTCCATTCCGATCGCTTCGGTTAAGTCTATCTCAAATCGCCCTTCTAGCCCATCTTCTTGGAAGAACTCTCCGTCATATGTATCCGGGTCTAACTTATAATCTTCATCGTTTGGAACAGGTAATTTACCGTGCGGTGATACCTTATACACAACATCCCAACCCTTAAGATGTTATTTCGTTTGGCACGCATATGGAAGATAATACACTTGTGTGGCCTGTTGGGCCACAATATAGACATCGTCTCCTGGTAAGGTGGAATCCTGTCGAATTTTGACTAGCCCAAGCTTAGAATGTGTCCATCTCGTAACTTCAGGGTCAAACCAATGACATTTGAATATCACTGGAGTAAGAGGTTGGAACCATGAAAATTGAGTTCATATATTTCTTCAATTCTTCCATCATCAAGACAGGGCGTAAAGACTCTAGAACATGTGGTTTTTCGATTGGGCCGACTTTGGTCGTAGCTTGTTGTGCGAAAACGGTATCCATTGACGTCATACCCAGAAAATTTCCTGACCCTATAGGCAAAGCCATTGGCTACTTGTCTCAACTCATCACTCATAGACGGCTCTCTTTGGCCCTGCAAGTTCAAACACGCTAGATTGTTATATTATTCGCACGGAAGAGCAACTTCAAATGACAAACTAAGCACGTACCTTACGTTTAAACCAGGAAATGAAATCGGACAATCCATTTCCCGCACCCTTTCTAAGAAGGGTATCATATTCCTGTGGAGTTGGGTCCCTTGATCGACGCCAGAATTCATGAAGAAATTGCTCCATGTATGGCATCACCTCTTCAAGGTTGGTCAATACATATAGCATGATATGGCGCCACTCTTCATGTCTCAGGGTCTTGGTGGTCGAACCACTCGCGCTTCCGAGTTGCCCTCAAAAAATGCTGAGGTTCGATTCATTGCCGCCATCATTGTAACGAGGGGGTGGATTATGCACGCTCGGCAGTTTGTCACCATAGTAAGTTGTTGTGAAGTTTGACACCTCCTCCAGTATGTATGCCTCTGCAATGGAAGCCTCGATTTTGCATTTATTTCTACATTTCTTTCGGATAGTCTTTAGACATCTCTCGATTGGATAGCACCAACGTCCCTGCACGCCCCCCCATTCGTGCCTCATACGGGAGATGAAGAATCAAATGCTGCATCGGCTTGAAGAAGCCGGGTGGAAAGATCTTCTCCAGCATACACAGTAACACGGGTGCCATCCTTTCCAAGTCTGCAATCACGGTCCGAGCTAACTCTTTTGCACAAAGCTGGCGGAAGAAATAGCTCAACTCTGCAAGCGCTAGCCAGACATGCTTAGGGACATAGCCTCGAACCATCGCTGGAAGAATTCATTCAATCCATATGTGGAAGTCATGACTCTTCATCCCTAAGACTCGCAGAGTAGATAAGTTCACCCCCCTACTAAGGTTAGCTGCATACCCATCAGGGAACATTAACATCTTGATCCACTGTAGTACTTCCTTCCTCTGGGCCCTGCTCAGGACGAAATCGGCCTTAAGCCTTCTCCATGTCTTTCCACCACTAGGCGGCTTCATCTCTTGGTTTGGTCTATCACATAACTCTGCCAGATCCACTCTTGCCTTTACGTTATCCTTTGACTTATCAGGAATCTCCATAATTGTTGCCCAAAGTGCCTCGGCGACATTCTTTTCAGTGTGCATCACGTCAATGTTGTGTGGAAGGAGCAGGTCATCATAATAGGGGAGCCGAGTCAAGCCCGACTTATGTGTCCACATATGTTGCTCACCATATCCCACAAAACCACCTTTTGGGTTGGCCACGAGACCATCTATCTATTGGCAAACTTCGGCACCAGTCATCATTGCAGGTGGGCGGTCTGTCACCACGACACCTTTCGTAAAGTTCTTGATGTCTAGTCGGAATGCATGGTCAGGAGGGAGAAATTGTCGATGTTTATCGAATGACGAATATTTGCCACCCTTCTTCAACCAAATGAACCTAAGAGCTTCCTTGCAAACTGGGCATGTGAACTTACCGTGAACACACCGGGCGCAAAATAGCCCATATGCCGAAAAGTCATGCATGGAGTACTGGTACCAAACATGCATTTTGAAGTTTGTCTTCGTAGCTCGGTCGTATGTCCATACCCTTCCTCCCAAGCATGGACCAATTCATCAATCAAAGGCTCCATGTACACGCCCATTTTATTCCCCGGGTGTCCAGGAATTATCAACGACACGAATATGTTCTGTCTTTGAAAGCATACGCTGGGGGGAGATTGATGGGGATAACGAACACGGGCCAACATGTGTATGGGGCAGCGGTCATTCCATAGGGATTGAACCCATCTGTGGCCAGCGCAACACGAACATTACGAGCCTCTTCGGCTTTCTCATGGTGAATGGCATCAAAGTGGGTCCATGCTTCACCATCGGATGCGTGAACCATCTTGTCAGGATTGTATCGTTTGCCTTTTTTGTGCCATGTCATCTGTTTCGCGGATTCCTCTGTCATGTATAGACGCTGGATCCTCGGTATGAACGGAAGGTGGCGTAGGATTGTCACGGGGATGTCGAGCTGCCTCTTCTGTCCATCACCAGAGTCTACCTCCATGAACCTAGACGATTTACACTTCGGACAGTACTTTGCCTCAGTGTGTTCTTTCCTAAATAGGACACAGCCCTTTGGACAAGCATGTATCTGCTCATATGTCATCTTGAGTGCACGAAGGAGTTTCTGTGCCTCGTACATGCTCTTTGGCAGAACGTGATCCTCCGAAAGCAGGCTGCCAATAACTGTCAATAAACAATCGAAGGCGTCTCAACTCATGCTGTACTGCGACTTGAACGCCATTATACGCCCAATGGCATCCAGTTGAGAAACCTTTGTCTTGCCGTGAAGGGGTTTCTGTGCCGCTTCAAACATGTCGTAGAATGCCTTTGCGGTCACCTCTAGCTCGTCCTCCATACGTCCTTCGGCGAACTGTGCCTCGTGATAGTCGTTCAACATGTCCGCTACCTCGGCATCAGCATCGTAATCCTCGACGCGTTGTCTCACCACCTGCTCTCTCGTGCGATGCGCTTCACCATGGAAGATCCACCGAGTATAGTCCGACGTAAATCCATTCTTCCAAATATGTTCTACCATGGCCTTCTTTGTTTTCCTTTTCCTGTTGGCACATTTGCTGCACGGACAAGGGACTAGACTAGCTCCTTTAGCAGCTTCACCAAATGCCCGTTCCACGAAAGCATCGGTCTTCCTAATCCATTCAGAGGTGACATCATTACGTCCTACGCGGCCCATGTACATCCACTCACGGTCCTCCATCCTCTAACATATATAACCGAGTATAGTTTAATATAGACATGTAATGCATGTACACTACGTTCTTGCCTTCTAATAGGTGAGGATAGGTCCTAATCCCACCCACGATTGCGTAGATGGAGTTAGTTTCCATGCTCTACTCCGATCTGAGATAGAATTTCGGCAGCACCTCCCCGCTGTTCTCCGGATACACGTCCTGGCAGGGAGAGTGTACTGTCCGGAGGACAACAGGGAGGTGACGCCGAAACTCTGTCTCGGACCGGAGTAGAGCATGGAAACTAACACCATCTACGCAACCGCGGGCTGTCCAAAAAACGTGGACAATTCAAAACAGATACATTTGTAGATATGCAAAGATCTGCATATCTACACCGTATCTCTTTCAAACGGGAGACGACTAACTGGGTTACGTGATCTACGACCATGATGCGGAAATTAAGGTTATACCTAGGGTGACGGTGGAGTCAGGCTAGCGGGGCTGTGGCGGGTTGGTGCAGTGGCGACGCGACGCGGTGCAGGTAGACCCGCAACGGCTAGGAAGACCTCTGCAAAAAAATAAACAAGTCTGTCAATAAAAAATTTCGGCAGCACCTCCCCTACACGGGGAGGTTTCCAAAACCTGAAAATAAAACTGACAACACAATGGCTGACATCCACACATATATCAACGGCACGATGGCCGACAATCACATTTAATCGACATCCATATCCACCATCACATTATATAGAAACTATTTTACTATCGCCACACAATCATATCTAATCAGCATACAACTAAAACTAGGACCCCTGACCCGGGCTTCTCGCGGGTCGTAGCACATGACACCATCTTAGCTAGCTCCTCTTGTCTAGCTAACCAGATATATAGTTAGATCCATGCACGCTGGTTAAATTTTAGCCACACACAGTGTTAGCGTACCATTTGGATATGATACCTCATGGGCAAAAACTTTAGCAGCTTGCACTTAGCCGGTAATAATATATCCAAACATGCTTTTCACTAGTGAGACGATAACGAGAACCTAATTCTTGAAATATGGTTGTCCCTGATGCTCTACATGGCAAGCTAATAAGTATAAACATAAGAAAAAAAGTACATTTTCCATTGCTGGTACAGTACTGTTATCCATATTTTATGACAGATTCGTTATATTTTTTAGCCAGATCCATACATTCCACTGTCAAAAGACACGTGTGAGCTCTTATTACATGCATGCATGGAGTCAATACTTGAACAGATCGGTATTAATTTCTACGGCTAATTAACAGAAACTGGCAGAACCTATTTATGTTTACTGTTTATTTGTAATGGAAACTAGAAAAAACCATCGTTTATTCTTCAATTACGTACCGGAGGCGAGGATGGCGGCGCGTGGGCGGAGGCGCGGACGGCGGCGCGTGGGTGGGCGGACAGCGCTCGGGCGAGGACGGGCGGACGGCGCTCGGGCGAGGACGGCGGCGCGTGGGCGCGTGGGCGGATGGTGTGAAAGTGAAAGTGAAATGTGAAGGAAGGAGAAGAAGAGGCTGACGGTCTGTATAATTAACGTCTTTGCCGAGTGCTCGTGATCTGGCACTCGGCAAAGATTTTTTTAAATTAACAAATATACTTTGCCGAGTTCCTTTGATCTAGCACTCGGCAAAGGCTTCTTTGCCGAGTGCCTGTCTGGTGGCACTCGACAAATACTAGACTTAGGGTTTTTAAAAAACCTTTGCCGAGTGTCGCACGGCAGGCACTCGACAAAGCATTCTTTGCTAAGTGTCCAAGCTTGGACACTCGACAAAATATATTTTTATTTTTTTATTTTGTTTACCAAACTTTTTGTGGTATGTTCCTACACTATGTAGACCTACATGTACCATTTTGGGACAATTATAACTGTGTTTTCAATAGCTAGTAGATTTAGTTCGTTTATTTAAATTTTTTCGGAAAATTTAGATTTGAACTGCAGGTCACTCGAAACTTAGAAAACTGTGCATGCAAAAATGATATTCATGTTACTTAGCATAAGTTACGACCAATTTTAGGAGCGGATCGGAAACTTCGAGCAACATGCTCACTAAACATGGCCGTGAACTTGCCATCCACATGTTTAAAAATTGTATAAAACACAAACAAAGTCAGAAAATCATAAAACTTGTCCACGTGTCATGATATCATATGTACAGGATGTGATAAAAAATTTAGAATGTTTGGAGAAAGTTGTGAGACACTATGTGTAGAAACCTAAGAGAACTACACATGAAATCATAGAGTTTCAATGTGGATCTCTTAGGTTTGTACACATATCGCATCATAGTTTTCTCGAAATTTTTTCAATTTTCTATCACAGCCTGTTCATATGATATCATGACACGTGGACAAGTTTCATGATTTTCTGACTTTGTTTGTGTTTTATACAATTTTTAAACATGTGAATGGCAAGTTCACGACCATGTTTAGTGAGCATGTTGCTCGAAGTTTCCGGTCCGCTCCTGAAATCGGTCTTAACTTATGCTAAGTAACATGAATATCATTTTTGCATGCACGGTTTTTCAAGTTTCGAGTGACCTGCAGTTGAAATCTGAATTTTCCGAAGAAATTTAAATAAACGAACTAAATCTACTAACGATTGAAAACTCTGTTATAATTGTCCACAAATGATACATATAGGTCTACATAGTGTAGGAACATACCACAAAAAGTTTGGGAGATAAAATAAAAAAATAAAAATATATTTTGCCGAGTGTCTAGAGAAGATACTCAGCAAAGCGTCCTTTGTCGAGTGCCCAATATTTGGCACTCGGCAAAGAAGACTCTTTGTCGAGTGCCAAACCTCGGCTCTCGGCAAAGATTGACGGCCGTCAGCTTTAGGACGGCCGCTAACGACCCTTTGTCGAGCGCCACCTTTGCCGAGTGTTTCATACTCGACAAACGTGTCTTTGCCGAGTGTGGTCCTGTGTCGAGTGTCCAGCACTCGGTAAAGAGGCTCGTTGCCGAGAGCCTAACTTTGCCGAGTGCGGTGCCCGACAAAAGGCACTCGGCAAAGAGGCCGACACTCGGCAAAGCCTCGGATTCCGGTAGTGCGACAGTGTGTCATTACACTTCCACCGGTGGTTTATTTTTCTACTAAGCGTCGTGTATTTTTTGAAAAAAACGGTTTTTCGTTGCCTGTAGCTCTCGGAATGTTTTATTAGTATCATTCATGGTAAATTCAGAGGTCCATCTACTGCCTAGAAACGTGGATTTGTTTAGCTCCATCTTTAGTTGCAACCAATTTCTTCTATAGAGGGCCAATGGGACCACTTCGAAGGTACTTCCTGGAGCCTTATTTCATATCCAATTCAATAGTCAACATTATGATCGGCATCTTAGACGTGGAAGCAACAAAACTTTTTCGATGCGATTGTTTAGTTTTTAATACTTTTGGTTCATACATTTTTCCAGTGAATTATGGGTGGGGACTGAAGATTTTGAAGAATATATATGTCTATAGGCAATGCATATCCTTCCACAATATTTTTGGCAAGGTAATATGAACTTTAGCCATATGTCATCATACAAACAGTTAAATGATCAATGAATTTTTTTAGAGTTTCCATATTAATGTGTATATCACTATATCCATATTAACGCTAAAATAGATATATCTTCTTCGTGTAACAAATTTGATGCGAAACAAATTTGTGTGTTCGTTCTTATTTGTGTAACAAATATATTAATGTGAAACAAATTTGACTACATCTATCTAACATTCGTATCAAAATTGAATATGAATGTGTATATCCATATTAAAGCTAAAACCGATATGAATATTAGATCTTTGGGATACTCATGTGGCCTTATTAGACATGGAATATATTTAGGTGCATACTATGTATCTAGAAAAAATAACTAAAATAACTTATAATTTAAAATAGATGAATACCTTTTAAGATATTTGTGGTGCATAATTACATTTCAGAAACTTATATTTATACTTTTAAGAGATAGACATAGAACGTAAGGATGAACAGATTGACCGGGCTCTATTGAAGAATGTCTTGGATATTTTTGTTGAAATCAGGTTGGGCCAAATGGAGTGTTACGAGAATGATCCTGAAGATTTCTTGCTAGAGTACTACTCTATCCAGGCTCAAAGCTGGATTCTTGAGGACCCATACCCAGATTACATTATTAAGGTACCTAGAATGGAGAAGGTTTCTGTCTGTTTCTATCTATATTTACATGTGTCTATTTCTTAATGGTCGATGCTTCTTTCAAAAGGCTGATGAATGTTTGAAGCGGGAGGAGTGAGTTGGTCACTATTTGAATATTAACACAAACAAAAGTTATTGGAGGTATCTATAAACTTTCCTTTTCTAGTTTTGTAGTATTTCTGAATTAATATTTTATTTGCACCAAATATATCATTTTTGAATTCAGAATGTTGCTATGCTACTTAAATAGTGCTCGACATATTTTCCCATATGGCCCTTACATAGTTATAATCTTGAATTTCAACAGAAAGTGCAAAAATGAATTGCTTAGTCAGTATGCAACCCCGTTGTTAGAGAATGAGCATTCTGGATGTTCTGCTTTGCTTCGTGATGATAAGGTTGGATCGAAAACCTTATTACTATTATCTAATCAATGCATGACTTGCTAACAGTAATGAATATTCACTGCACCCCTTTATTATATTGCAGGCTGAGGATCTTTCTAGGATGTACAGACTCTTCTCCAAAATCTCCCGTGGTCTGGAGCCTATTTCAAACATGTTCAAAATAATATTAATTTCCCTTGTAGGGTGCCTCAGTTTCCTTTTAGCTCACTCATTCTATTCCTTTGAGCCATGATGTGCATTTTTAATTGAATTATTTGTCTGCAGTTTTATTCCTTTGAGCCATGATGTGCATTTTTAATTGAATTATTTGTCTGTAGCGTGTCACATATGAGAGTACAACCTTTGTCAAGCAAGCATACGACTGCCTCCAAGTTCTCTATCAATAGTTGTTTCACGTCCTGTTCTGGTTGTAGGAATTTCATAGCGTTTATTTCTTGCGATGTCATGTAAAATAGCTCTACTTATGCTTTTTATGGGAGCTAGCTGCTCGTGTGCAGTGCGATTTTCTGCCATGTAGGAGTGACTGCTTCGTTTCTTATGTGTATGTAAAATGATACTTTATAATAGTGTATATTAGTTGTTGTCAAAGAATTTATGAGATATTGAGCTCAATAATAATATATGTGACGTTTATTGAATATTTTGTATACTGTTGCAAAGCACGGACACCATACTAGTTACACTAAGAAGTATTAAATCAAAATATTTGAGTTGGTGTTAATCACGTTAGCATTTATTTATAAAAGGGTAAGATTAAAGCTCTACATTGATTTTAATTAGAGCTCTTATTTGCTTAACATTAGTCAAATAAATATTTAGTTAATTACAAACACATGAAATGATAAAAATACCATTATTAGCATGTAGACAACATTATTATGAAACTAGTGTAACTTGAAGGGTATAAAAGATATTAATATTTAACAAAACAGAGACATAGTTAACTATATATGTAACACCGTGAATTTGGGGTATAAAATTTCTTCTCTAATATTTGCCAAATTCAGATGTTACCTTCTCTTTCTTTCCCTTTCGTTCCTTTCCTATCCTTTCAAAGTAGTAGAGGGGTTTATGTCCCATACCATGAGAAAAAAAAACCTTAAAAGAGTTTTGATTATTGCATCATGCTGGAGCATATACTTTTTTGTATTGTTGAGTGATCTTGTGAAGCATGCATTCAAATAGGAATTCGAATCGAAATAATAGGAAGAAAAGAAAAGAGAAAGAGATGGAAAATAAGAAAAGGGCCCATCCCACTCCTTCTCCTCTCGGCCCACCTTGACCTCGTGGCTTGCACATCCTCACCCCGCTGGCCCGCTTGTGCGCGTGGGCGCGGTCCAGCTTAGAGATGTCAATGGGGACCCGATACCCGCTAACCCGTGGGGAATTCCCCTTTTAGGGTATGGGTATGAGACAAAAGTTGTCCCCATGGGTATGGATATGGGACAAAATCTCCACCCATTGGGTAAACGGGTATGGGTTTGGGAAGCAATAATCCGAACCTGATTACCCATGGGTATTTCATATGTGTACACATGTCCTGTTTGTATGAATGAGTTGAGGCCAAGTTGGACACCAAGCCCATCACGACAGCGCACCAAGCCCTAGGTCCTAGCCCAACAAGGCAACATGACAAGGCAACTAGCAGACTAGCAAAAAACAAAACCCTAAAATAACCAGCCATACGCTATGCCCTGTCTAGCCGGCCAACCGCCGCACGCTTGCGCTTGCACTGCACACTGGCGACTTCACCAGCGACGAGGAGCACCGCCGACTGCTAGGAGCCTAGGACGACGGTGACGACCATGGATTCTCAAGCGCCAACGAACTCAAATGGTGACCAAGGAAGGTGAGCAAACTTCATTTCTTCTATCGATCCTGAAGTACTGATTTCATTTTTGATGGATGGATGAATGGATCATGGTTCATGGATGAGTGCTTGCCAATGTGGTGATGTCTGAAATCTGGATAGTTTGTGCTAGCTATTAGTACCTAGATATCCCTTAATTGGGGATGGGGACCCATTGGGGACCCGAAACCCGAATGGGGATGGGTATGAGATGAGTTTTGCACCCATGATGGGTATGGGGATGGGTCTAGAATGCTATAACCCGATGGGGAATTCTCCATTGACATCTCTAGTCCAGCTACGCGTCTCCCCGCTCCCTGGCACGCTCAATGCCGCCGCATGTGGCAGAACCTCCCAAGTTATTGGGCCCACATGCACCTAACCTTGTCTCAAAGACCTGAGACGGCTATGCATGTGCACCAGATAACTTAACAGGATCCGTCCGAGTGTCCCAAGGACCCCGGATAAACCACATACAACCAAGATTGCAAGATTAAGTAGACACAAATCACACACCAACATTTTGCAGCGGAATTTCTTTATTACAAAAGGTTACAAGTTACAACAAATTTACATTATCTTTATTGGAGTGATTACAAAAGTGATTCAAGAAATATACTTTGAAATGTTATAAATTACTTATAAGTTTGAAATATATGCTAGCTTAAGTGACCATCCTCAATAAGAAGTATAGGAGAGTTACTTTAACCTATAAGAAGGCCAAGCCCATCGGCACTTAGCACCATCCACAGCAGCACAATTCTAGTTCCTGCAACAACATGGGTTCGAAAACCCTGAGTACAGAGTGTACTTTTGCAAGTCTTACCCGACTAAAGAAAAAGACTCTAAGGGATATGCTAGATTTAGGAAACAAGGAGAGGCTCTTAGCAAGTATCAACTTAGATACTTTTGCAGAATTAGCTTACTAAAGTGAGTCCTTACTTTCAATATTTTAACGCCAGATTAAATATTAATAGACTCTAGTTGCATCTAGTCTAATTTCACCATCTCATCAATACAACATCATTTTTATTCATAATGTTTACATCCTGACTTAGGTTGTAGGTCGGAGATCAAGTCTCCACTCTCTGGGGATATAACGGAGATCCGAATCGATTTACTCAGCTGAGAATCTCTAACCACACGACATATGTAGCACTTAACCCTTGCATATGTCAACCATTCCTACAGATCCTCCACAACGTGAACCGGTCCACGCTACCCAGGAGCACAGTACTCCTCCATCCAGCCTCTAGCCAGGAGGGTACACGCTACTCCCACCATCTCCCACACCCAGTGCATGGTTGTCTTTTCACGTATGGAATAGCCGAGTTCAAGCTTACCCTGTCCCATATCTAGGTCATGTGGCCAGTTAAGATAGTCCTTGATCATACAGGCCTACATACGCATCCAATCCTTAATTAACCTGGGTGGAGCATCACCTGTTCCTAGCCCAAGTCTTGAGTTAAGTACTTCCACCCTTAGGATTGTTTTGTGTTCCTAAGGATGAAAAGAGCATTATAGGGAACTTTGCAGTAAGATCCCACCATGCTCCCAATGAAAATATTCTTGTAGGTAGAAGCCATCCTTCCTCAGGATAAACCTGAGTTAGGCATACGTGCAAAGGACAAACTCTATCTGCTTATAAGCAGGGCTAAGCATTTTTTTGTAAATCATATTTTGATACTTCACTAGAAGTATCTATAAAAGGAATGGATTTCAAGGTAACCAATGCATCAAAGGGTTTCTGTTGGGGACTTGTTCTCAAATGCTATGAATTAAGAACAAGGCAACACAAAGGATATATTAACGGTTAATGCCCTTCGTCCTTCGAAGCATTATTTCCCTATGGATATAACGATCTTTGGACGAAGGTCATGAAGGAAGTACCTTCATCATCACAACATATATTAATGAAAGATGAAGCATATGAAACATGAGAAATAACATGAATAATCATATGATATCATGTATATATATTTATTATATAATCATGAGTGAGTAAGAACAATATTGAATTACATTTGTACCTTCGGCTTTACAGCAAACATGAGGCACGAGCAAGTACAAGACCGCGTGAACAGTATGGGGGTACTGTTCATCTATTTATAGACATAGGACGCAGCCTGTGAGAAATTACACTCATGCCCTTTACATTTACTATTGACCTTAGGACAATTCATTGAGGTCCATATTGCCTTTTCCCCTTTAAGTCGGTTCCTTTTCCTGCTGCTATGCCGAAGCTCTCATGCGCGTGGCTTCGGGACCGCATCACCCTTCGTATCATTCATGCTTCTCACATTGTATATGGTCTAGATTCGAGTCCGAAGATACCTGTTCATACACCACACTTGGAAAATATTGTCAAATCATGTTTTTGAGGATCTTCGGAAGATGAAGGCCCCCAACAGTAGCCCCTCACAGTATTAATTTGTTTAAGATAACGAATTCAGACTGCGACATGGACGAAGGCCTTAAGCCAAAGGTCCGAAAAAACACCTTCCCTTTGCTAGAATAGCAACAGTCAATGACGGATGGGACCCCCCAATTTGGGACGTGCTGAGCGTATAAATAAGATCTCGCACCAGCCACATTTGATACACTGTCTGCGCCATTTGCTTTGTTTTCTCAATTTCATAGCTCTTGCTCACTTACGCTTGCTAGTTTCTCAAGCTTTCTGAGCTTCGGTTAGAAAGACATATTTTCATCATTTCTGAAGGAAAAAATGTCTCAAGACAAGAAGGTTGCTGCTGAGACGAAGCCTGCTGAAGAGAAGAAGCTTTTTGAGGAGAAGAAGGTTGTGAATCCTTACATTGCTGGATTTATCGAGTCAATGGCAAAATCAAATATAGAGAAGATTACTAAGGAGATACTGGAGGGCCTGTCTGAAGACATTGATGACAGTGATAGTTATGATGCGGAAAGTGGGGGCAAAGATTCTGAGGATCGACCCTGGAGACCAAGTCATACAATTTTCGGAAAATCTACCATCAAGCAAAGTCACCTCGAAAACATGAGGGGAAGATACTTTCGGGATATGTCTATTGTGAGGGCTGGCGGAGACAACAACGTTCCTGCGCCTGAGGATAACGAAGTTGTGATTTTCCGAAGCTTCTTCAAAGCTAGGCTTCGCTTTCCTCTAAGCAGGTTTGTAGTTGAAGTGCTGAAAACCTACCAAATCTTCCTTCATCAGCTGACCCCCGAAGCCATATTGAGGATGGGAATCTTCGTCTGAGCAGTAAGAAGCCAATGGATAGAGCCAAGCGCGAAGTGCTTCTGCAGCATGCACAAACTTCTGTATGAGACAAAGGCCATGGGTAAAGAATAATACCATAACAACTTTGGTTGTTATGGATTTGTCGCCCGCGCCAATGCCAGCCACCTAGTGCCCACCTTTCGAAAGAGGTGGCCTAGAAAATGAATGGAAGAATGGTTTTATGTGAAGAACGACTTGTCAGCGAGGGAGGACATCAAGGATGTTATTATGCGTCCCATATGGTCCCGCTTCGGTCTCTGAAAGCCGAAGATTGAAATTGATGACGCCGCCGAAGCTTGCCAAAAGGTGTTTGGTACTGTCTGTTTCTTCATTAGTACCAGAGATTTGATTCAAGAACACATAGCATTTAGAGTATGGCCGCTTGTAGAGAGCTGGGAGATGCTAAAGGAGACCGTTACCAAGTCTAACGAAGGTGAATTGGTTCGACTGAAGTATGCATTCAGATATGGGGATAAATTCGATGAACCAAACGATGACTAGTTAAAATGCATCGAAGTTACAAGTGATGAACTGCTTGGATCATATTCTAAGGCAGAAGATAATGCATTATCCACAGCCTTCAGAAGTCGGGGGAAGAAGAGACTGAACAGAGTTTTTGATGCTATTGGCTTCGTCTACCCCGACTACCGCTACCCGCTGCAGGGGCAAGGGAAAAAGAGGAAGGCTGCTGCCCTGGCCGTTTCGGCTGAACCCGTGCCGAAGGCTGCAGGCAAAAAGATGAAAGTACTTACCCACCGGCCGCGGTACATTGAACCAGCTGTGGTGCCTGAGTTTGGCGAGGAGGCCTCTTCGGCTGCTGAATCAAGAGAATCTGTTCCTCCAATGCAGAAGACTAAAGGCACAACAGAGTTCTGCCATAACTCCTAGGAGGAGGAGGATGGTAAATGTATTAGATGTTTTGGAAACCACCGATTCCATAAGTCCCGCTCCCACAGGGAAGGTTGCCGAAGCTGACAAAACGCAACCCAAAGCTGATACTAAGCAAATAGAAGTCGAGACTACAAAAACCCAGGCTGAGGCCGAGGCAAAGCCCATGGTGCCCACTAAGACGAAGCTTGCTGCCACCGAGCAGAAGGCCGAAGAAATAACTCCAGATACTAATATAGCTTTTGAGAAGAGTGAGGCCAAAGAGGCCAAATCCCTTGCCCCTGAGGCACTCTTCGAAGATCTTGATTATATCATTCGACATGCTTCGGGAAAGAGATTATTTGAAGACGAAAATTTTGAAGCTACGCACTATGCCCGAGAACTGAAGTATCCGAAAGGGGCCTTAGTGTTTAATGGTACAGACGAAGATGATTTCCAGTATTGCCTCCTAGACAACAAAGAATTATCTATCTACCGAGAGATGGCTAGAAGTATGGGTTTTCCAAAGCTCGAAGCAGGCCTCTGTGCCATGACGAAGGACGATCTCGCAGATAGTCTTGCATACAACAGTTTGAAGGTACTGAAGTTGTGAATTTTGAAGCTTATGGACCCTGGAATAGAGTCTTTTTATTCTTATGTTAATCCTTTATTCTGTCTCGCAGGGCTTAATACTTAGCAACGCACTAAGAGCTCAAAAGAATGTTGAAGATGAGAGTTGCACCATAGCTCTCAACAACCTTCGATCAGAGGCTATCAGACTGAGAAACAAAGCTACAGAAAAAGACAAGATTCTACTTACATGATAAAGTAAAGGAAGATGAGTCTAGCTTCAAAGCTCAATCGGAGGCTCAAAAAATTGAGATTGAAGACCTTCGGAAACAGCTGGCCGAAGCCAAAGTAAAATGTGCTCTCGCAGAAGCTAACCGAGAGGCCAGCGAATATTGGAGAAATTATTTAGAAAAAACAGTTGTAGAACTTCACGCATCCAAAGAAAGATGCTTCGAAAAATCCCTGAGCTGCGTGGAGAAAATAAAGGCTAGCTTCGCCAACGTGGGCGCCTATTCCAACGAAGATAACTTTATACGAGGCGACCCTGAAGGCGTGTTGGGGCGGAGGCGAAGACGCCACCCTTCGCTCCATCCTTCATCAATCTCGCTGCACCAACGGAGGCAATACGACTGGCGGGGTCCACCCTTCGTCCTCTACACAATGAGACGAAGGTCTACGACGACGTCGCCCCGTCCCACGTCCTCACCCGACCATGAGGCCCACGTGGGATCCGGCCCATTGTAACAGGCCTCGCGCAGTGTCGTGTGTTACGGGCTCGATTTGTAATGGCTTTTCTGTAATGACAGTCTGTAACCCTCCTTTATGGGAATATTCTAGGGATAGTCCAGGGGCCTGAGGGCACATGCGTCTTTACATCGAGACGTTGGGCACTCAGGCATCTATAAATACCCCCGTACAGTGCCCTTGAGAGGCCAGATTAACAGAGAAATTGCTGCCTTGAGTTAAACCGTGTTCACATCTTTCTCACTCCCCTGTTGGAATCAACTTGCATGGGATCGCAAGTTCCAACATTGGCGCCCACCGTTCGTGCTACGAGCAAACCACCCGCGATGGCACCCAAAAGAGCTAATTCGAAGGTAGCCCCATCCGTCGACGAAGCAGCGAAGGCAGCACTGCTAGCTAAGAAAAATTGCAAGGCCCTCGTTGACAACACCCACCAAGGAGCTGGCGAAGACGAAGCACATAGTAAGAGACAGCGCAAAAAGATCAACACACTCCAGAAGGCATCCTCTGCACCTGCAGCTCCGAAGGGCAGCCACAAGTGCCACCCCCAGGCTTCGCCCCACCAGAGGGCGAGGAAGCAGCAGAGGACGGCGAAGTCCTCGGCGTCTCCACAGAAGAACAGCTACAGCTATGGGCTCTGCGCCTCAAAAACCGCAAACTCCAGAAGCAGAAGGAAATCCTCGAGGCCAAGCGCCAACGTGTAACACCCACTTTGTAATTTGCTAGAAATAATACCAATAGAGAAACAATTTCTCCTTATGTGGGTTTAACCTTTATGCATCATCCCATGTGAACACCATATTCAAAAGCAAATAATTAATAAAAGAATATATGCCATTAAAATTATGCATCATGCTGGATATTATGTTTGTGGTGTGCATTCTGTGACAACATAAAATAATGAGAGAAGAATTACATTAATACCCAAATGGGAAATTAAGATATAAAAGATACTCTAAAAATTGGAGTAAGAAAGCACTACTTATCATAAAATAAATACTAAACTTAGACAAATTTATTCATACCATGTCCAAGATGAGTCTTTAATAAGAGAACAAATTTATCATGAAGTTTGAGTTGGAAAGGGAATTCAAAATTTTGAATTTGAAAAGGAGATGAGAAAAGAATAAAAGAAAAAGAGAAATCCCACGGTTGGGCCCCAAAGCCACCAATTCGGCCCATTTGGCCAACTCCTCCGTGCAGCCCAACTGTGATGTGGTGCCGACAGGTGGGCCCATCAGACCAGTCTCTCAAGTGGCGCGTGTATGCTTTCACCCGGCTCACTGGCGCTGCTGGTCCACCACTCAACCTCTCTCCCTACTCCCTCTCACCTGTGCAGATTGCCTTTCGCTGACCTGTGGGCCGATTTCGGACTCAAGCACGCGTTGCCGCAGTGCCGGTGTCACTGACACGCCTGGCCCACCGTGCAGTGCTCACCTCCTCCTACCTTGCGCGCATGGCGGAACGACCTCAACGGCCGAACCGTGATTTCTGGCCTCGGCTGACCCAGCAAGCAACGCCCGCGTCCTTAAATACCAGCTCGGCGCCCTGAGTCAACCCAACGCGAACTCACCGGAGCCCAGGCCGTGCACAGGTGGGGAATCAGTGACACGACAACCAGATAATCCGCGCCGCCGCGAACCCTCCTCCCCGTCGACGCCCAAAGCCTGAGATCGGGTCCAGAACCTGCACCCAGCTAGAGAGAAGCCACCCGTGGAGTCTTCGGGTGGATTTGGCGACCGCATAAGCCTCAATTGCTCACCATGCTTCTTCCTCCGCCGCGGATCCGCGCATCTCGATGGACAGGGCGCTGCACTGCGAGATTGACGGTATGGGTCCCTTCCCCATGTTCGCGTTCTTCCCAATTTCAATTCGCACCTAGTATACCTAGCAGTCATGCACCGTAGGTTGAAAAGGGGTGAGTCGGCCATGGCGCGCCGCCGCAGGTCTGAGTGCGGTCACCGGAGTTCGCTAGGAAGAGGGCGACAACTGGGGGCCATCGGATCCGGCTTGATTGGCTAGGATCTCTCCTAGCGTATCGGTTCTGCGTGGATGCGGGTACGCCGTTCGATCGAGATCGGGGGGCTCTATGTTGGATCCACGATAATTAAATCTGGACCGTAGATTGTTGATCCAAGGACTCCTATAGCGTACCGGTTCAATCTTGTGCGGATGTAATCCTAGTCGTCCAAAGTAGATTGGACGGTTGTGAGCGCCCCGTACCCCTTCGCGGGTTCACTTTACAATTGAAACCCTCTGTTTAGGCGAATTAGAACCCGCCGTCTAGTGAGCGCTGTTCACTGTGTCTTGGGCAATTTTCCCTGAGGCCCCTGCCTTTCTCAGATTTAATGGCCCAGTCCAGAGATCGTTTAATTTGAATAAATGAAATAGGAAATGGATTTCTAATATGAAAATAACTACTAGAACTTAATAAATTCATAGAAAATTCATACTTGCTCCAAATTACTCCATTCCACTTTCTAAATTTTTGTAATTTAATTCTCTATCACTTAGAGTCTCTGTTTTGTCATGAAAACAGTAAGAAAATTAAATTCTTCACTTAATCCTATTTAAAACACATAAAACCTTCGAAAATTCATAACTTAAAATCTGTAATTCCAAAAATTATGATTCCTGTTCCTAGGATTTTATTTTAATATGTAGATTATTACTGTGTATTTTGTGTACATGTTTGGTGTGATGTTAATTTTCTATATATACTGTGCTTGTTTGTATTGTGGCGAGTAGAAGAGCCCGTTGCTGAGGATCCTGGTGAGCAGCAGGTTGAAGTAGCTGAGCAGGAGCTCATTGAAGGCAAGTTGTGCCCTTGACCACTTTTTGCCCAATAATGTTCTTTAATATCATTTATTCATGCATAGGTTAATTTTGATGGGACCCAATAGGTTACCCTAGATTGTTTATCTTATTACCTTGTTTACCCCTGAAACACTTGGGTAGTTTGCTATTGCTTTACATGGTTTTGGGATAATCATTTATTATATCTATGTTCCAATTATTCTTGTTATTCTATTTATGTTCATGTCAAGTTCATTAATGTTAATTGGAACATAGAGCTTAACTTGAGAAACATGTGCCACCACAATGGTTTAATGGGACGCCCTTGGCTGACTAATTAGGAAAGCTAGTGGAAGACTACCTTTCCCGAAAGGGGCAAGGGCAGTAGGGGAGTTGCATGCAAGGAGGTTCTCGGGTTGATTTAGCTGTGATGGCGGTCAGACAGGGGATTCTTGCAAGTGCTCTTCCCATAAACTGTAGCGGGTTTTCGGAATCTAGTGGAACTTTGTAAAGGCCTCGTAGTGTTGCCCTGCCGCGCTTCCTAGGAAGAGGTGTATGGGAGTCGCGACCCCTTGGCAGATGGGTAACATGACTTGTGGGTAAAGGGTACAACCTCTGCAGATTGTAAAACTGGTATACTAGCCGAGCTCACGGTCATGAGCGGCTCAGGACTCTCTAATGTTTAAATTATGGAACTTAAATTCAATTCTGTCATTTGCATTGCATGGGTTGATTATTAATTTTGTTCAATTACTTTACTTAAGGTTTGGTATTCACTTACATCTAGTAACTGCTAATAAAATTTTGACCAACTACTTAAAAGCAATGCTCAGCTTTAACCCCTATCATTGATTAGCCTTACACATCACATGAACTCACACCTTTGTGAGTTTATGTCCACTGGTTCCCCACAACTTGTTGAGCTGTGATCATGTGTGAGCTCACCCTTGCTGTCTCACACCCCCCACAGGAGAAGAGCAGGTGGTTCAGGAGGAGCCACAAGGCGAGGAGTATGATCTGATCTAGGTGGCGTTTCTCAGTTGACATTGGCGCCGACGATCCATAGTTCGTTTTATATTTATCTTTTATTTTTAATAAGTCTTCCGCTATGTAATAAATACTCTGATGTTTTGTGACATTTATCTCTATACACTCTGTTATTATATATGTTGTCTTCTTGGCGCATGTATGAGATGCACCTGGCTTTGTTCCTTAAAGCCGGGTGTGACAGAAGTGGTATTAGAGGAAATGTTGACTGTAGGACGAAACCTAGATAGAAATGGACAAACCTTTCACTACTTACCTTATTCTGATTCATTCTATACTCATCTCATCTTGATCTTGTCTCACCTTTTGCTACTCTACTCTGATTACTCTTATCTTTTCTACTCTAAGACGAGAGGGATATCACACCTTGGAATCCTACCACTATGATCTTTTTAAGAGATAGGGAACCTAAGACAAAATTTAAAACAATTTTCTTTATTTCAAAATGATTGGTTGATTGTGCTGATGATAAATGTCTGATTTGCTTCTTTGATTGATTGAAATATTATATATGGACATCTTAGCATGTACCACCATAAAGTAATGAATTAGCTATGGTAGGTAAAATATTAATCTGCTTAGCTAATAAATCCCCCAAAGTAACCTGATTTGTAAATACTTGCCTTGTCTACTATTCTCTTACCATATGTATCTAACTCAGATGGTCAATACCAAGCGGGGTGGTGGAATTGATTTACCTCCTAATCGACACACTCGGTGGATATATAGACAACCCCAGTCACAGCCAGCAGAGATGAATCCTCCTAATCCTCCACCAGGTGGAGTTGACCCACTGATTGCTGCTCAGATGAGGATGATGCAGCAAATGGCGGACACTATGGCGGATATGCGTGCTCAGATGCAGCAAGAACGCCAGGAGATGCACCAGGAAAGAGAAGAGATACGCCAGGAATTGCGCCAGGAGCGAGGAGATACGTCAGGAAAGGAGGGCGCAACAGCAGCTGCAACAGCAAATGCAACAACAACAGCAACAACAACAACTACCAGTGTACCACTGCCTCCACCACCACCACCAGTTCTACCTCGAGATATGCATAGAGAGTTCATGAGTCATAAGCCAACTACATTTGTAAGCTCTCCTGATCCACTGGACGCGGATGATTGGCTGAAGTCCGTTGAGAAGATGTTGAATATTGCACAATGCACTGACCGAGAGAAGGTTTTATATGCTTCTGGACGTCTGACACGTCCTGCTGCTGACTGGTGGGATTCATATACTGCTGCCCATGATATTGCTGATACTATCACTTGGGTAGAGTTCAGTACATAGTTCCGGAATTATCATATACCAGCTGAATTGATGAAGATTAAGAAGAAGGAATTTCTGTCGCTGAAGCAAGGAAGCATGTCAGTTAGTGAGTACCGCGACAAGTTTATTCAGTTATCCAGATATGCCCCTGATGAAGTTGTTGAGGATGAGAGGAAGCAAGAGCATTTTATTGAAGGACTTAATGGACCTCTGCAGTATGCTCTAGTGGCACATACATTTCCATCATTTCAGAGGCTTCTTGATAAGGCGCTAGCTATTGAGCATAAGCGTGTTCAGCTGGGAGATTTGAAGAGAAAGGCTATATCTCAAGGACAAGGAAGCAGCAGTGTTCGTCCTCGCTACAGTTCACCCCAAGGTACACCAGTTCGCACTGGCGGAGGCCAGCGCCCAGTTCAGCAATCACCACTGAGGACTCCACCTCCTTGACAGGCTACCCCCACTGGCACCCGACGAAGTTTTCAGGACAGAGTCCAGGCACTATGTGTTTCAAGTGTGGGAAGACTGGACACTATGCAAATGTCTGCCCACAGAGGATGACTACTACTCCAGTTCAGAATAGGCAACAAACTCCAGGATCTGGCAAGGGATATTCTATTGCCAAGGTTAATCAAGTCAGTGTTGATGCTACTCCGAATGGTGCTGACATCGTACTTGGTATGTTTTATGTTAATGCAATTCCTGCAACCATCTTATTTGATTCTGGTGCTACACATTCATTTATGTCTGCTAGATATGCCAACACAAATGAAAGACCACTGCTAAAAATGAGAAAACCCATGATAGTAATTACACCAAAAGGGCCTGTTGAGGCAAATCAAATGACACGTAGATTGACATTGACCATTATGGGTAGAGAATTTGGAGCTACTGCTATAATATTAGAGTCAAGCAGTATAGATCTGATCCTTGGTATGTCATGGCTAAGAAAGGCAAAGGCCATTATAGCATGTGGTAGAGGTACCGTAGAACTCACTACCACTAAAGGAGAAAGATTTCAAGTTAATATTGCAGTAACCACCTCATCCAAACGTGCAATGTTCTTTATACCTGAGGAGTTTGTTGGTGACAACATCCGTGTGGTTAGAGATTTTCCAGATGTCTTTCCAGAGGAGTTACCAGGGATGCCACCTGATAGAGAAGTTGAGTTTGTTATTGATCTCTTACCTGGAACTGCCCCTATATCTAAACGGCCATACAGGATGTCTGTAGAAGAGTTAAAGGAACTGAAGAAGCAATTAACTGAGTTACAAGAGGCTGGGTACATTCGTCTGAGTTCCTCACCATGGGGAGCGCCGGTTCTGTTTGTACAGAAGAAGGATGGATCACAAAGAATGTGTGTGGATTATAGATCTCTCAATGATGTTACTGTGAATAACAAGTATCCTTTATCCCGTATTGAGGATTTATTTGATCAGATGAGAGGTGCTAGAGTATTCTCGAAGATTGATCTCCGATCGGGTTACCATCAGATGAGGATTAGACCATCGGACATTCCCAAGACAGCATTCTCGACTCGATATGGATTATATGAGTTTACTATTATGTCGTTTGGATTAACCAATGCACCAGCTTATTTTATGAACTTGATGAATAAGGTGTTTATGGAGTACTTGGACAGATTCGTCGTGGTGTTCATCGACGATATTCTTATCTATTCCAAGAGTGATAGTGATCACGAGGAACATCTGAGATTGGTGCTACAGAAACTACGAGATAACCAGCTATATGCCAAGTTCAGCAAGTGCGAGTTTTGGATTGGCGAGGTGCCATTTCTTGGTCTTATTATTTCTAATGGAGGAATTTCAGTGGATCCTGCTAAGGTCAAGGAGATAATGGAGTGGAGAGTACCCATTACAGTTACTGAGATTCGGAGTTTCTTGGGACTTGCTGGCTATTATCGGAGATTTATTGAAGGATTTTCTAAGATTGCTAAACCTATGACTTCGCTTTTGGAGAAAGGAAGAGAATTTAAGTGGGACGAGAAATGCCAAGATAGCTTTGATCAATTGAAGAAAAGATTGATGTCGCCACCAGCATTGGTTATGCCAGACCTACAAAAAGGATTTGATATTTATTGTGATGCATGTGGCCAAGGCTTAGGATGTGTGCTCATGCAGGAAGGACATGTGATCGCCTATGCTTCTCGTCAGTTACGGAAACATGAATTGAACTACCCCACGCATGACTTGGAATTGGCAGCCGTTGTGCATGCGCTTAAGATTTGGAGACATTATATCATGGGAACCAAGTGCCAAGTATACACGGATCATAAGAGTTTGAAGTATATATTCACTCAGAAGGATCTCAACCTTAGGCAACGCCGTTGGTTGGAGCTTATTAAGGATTACGATTTGGAGATTCACTATCACCCGGGCAAGGCAAATTTGGTTGCAGATGCCTTGAGTCGCAAGGAGCATGTTCATTCAGCTATTGTTACCCAGCTACCCGATGAGATTGTTAAGGATTTCAGGAGACTTAACCTGGGGATAGTTGCTCATACTGAAGGAGTTACTATTGATGTGGAACCTACTTTGGAGCAAGAAATCCGCAAAGGACAGATTGGTGATGCTAAGATACAAGAGATTAAGGATCTGATTACTGAAGGTCGAGGACCGGAATTCACGGAAGATGAGCAAGGCACCATATGGTTCAAGGACAGGATGTGTGTTCCTGATATTGAAAGCCTTCGTGAGACTATATTGAAAGAGGCCCATGATTCGGATTATTCTATTCATCCTGGTAGTACCAAGATGTATCAGGATTTGAAGCGGAAGTATTGGTGGTATGGATTGAAAAGAGATGTGGCTGCCCATGTGGCTATGTGCGATGTATGTCAAAGAGTTAAGGCTGAACACTAAAGGCCAGCTGGACTATTGCACCCACTGAAGATACCCGAGTGGAAGTGGGAAGAGATTGGTATGGATTTCATTGCTGGATTGCCTCGCACCCAGAAAGGATATGATGCTATATGGGTGATTGTGGATAGGTTGACTAAAGTGGCTCACTTTATTCCTGTCAAGACTACTTATAAAGGTTCTCAACTAGCAGAGTTATATATGGCTCGGATTGTGTGTTTACATGGAGTACCAAAGAAGATCGTGTCTGATCGAGGTTCACAGTTTACCTCAAGATTTTGGAGAAGCTTTCATGAGAACATGAGCACGAAGTTGAATTTCTGTACGGCTTATCACCCTCAGACTGATGGACAGACTAAAAGGACTAATCAAGTATTGGAAGATATGTTGAGAGCTTGTGCCCTTCAGCACGGAGGGAGTTGGGATAAAAGTCTACCATATGCTGAGTTCTCATATAATAATAGTTATCAGGCCAGTCTGAAGATGTCACCTTTTGAAGCTTTGTATGGGAGGAAGTGCAGGACTCCTTTGTATTGGGATCAGACTGGAGAAAGACAGTTCTTTGGGCCTGAACTGATTCAAGAAGCAGAAGAACAAGTCCATATAATTCGAGAGAATTTGAGGGTGGCTCAAACCAGGCAAAAGAGCTATGCTGATAATAGAAGGAGACCACTGGATTTTGAAGATGTGTATCTCAAGGTGTCACCACTTCGTGGAATGAAAAGATTCAAAGTTAAGGGCAAATTGTCCCCTCGCTATATTGGACCATTCTTGATCTTTAGGCGAGTTGGGGAGATGGCATACCAACTCGAGTTACCTGCTAGTCTCTCAGATGTGCATAATGTATTCCATGTATCTCAACTGAAGAAGTGTCTCCGTGTCCCTGAGGAACAGTTACCAATGGAAGAGCTCAGTGTTCAGGGTGATTTGACTTACACGGAGTATCCTATCAAGATTTTGGATACATTGACTCGAGTTACAAGGAGTAAGGTGATAAAGATGTGCAAAGTCCAATGGAGTCACCATGGCAAAGATGAAGCAACATGGGAAACAGAAGAAGAGCTTTGCATAGATTTTCCCCACCTTTTCCCTAGATCTTCTTAAATCTCGAGGACGAGATTATTTTTAAGGGGGGTAGGATTTGTAACACCCACTTTGTAATTTGCTAGAAATAATACCAATAGAGAAACAATTTCTCCTTATGTGGGTTTAACCTTTATGCATCATCCCATGTGAACACCATATTCAAAAGCAAATAATTAATAAAAGAATATATGCCATTAAAATTATGCATCATGCTGGATATTATGTTTGTGGTGTGCATTCTGTGACAACATAAAATAATGAGAGAAGAATTACATTAATACCCAAATGGGAAATTAAGATATAAAAGATACTCTAAAATTGGAGAAAGAAAGCACTACTTATCATAAAATAAATACTAAACTTAGACAAATTTATTCATACCATGTCCAAGATGAGTCTTTAATGAGAGAACAAATTTATCATGAAGTTTGAGTTGGAAAGGGAATTCAAAATTTTGAATTTGAAAACGAGATGAGAAAAGAATAAAAGAAAAAGAGAAATCCCACGGTTGGGCCCCAAAGTCACCAATTCGACCCATTTAGCCAACTCCTCCGCGCAGCCCAACTGTGATGTGCTGCCGACAGGTGGGCCCATCAGGCCAGTCTCTCAAGTGGCGCGTGTATGCTTTCACCCGGCTCACTGGCGCTGCTGGTCCACCACTCAGCCTCTCTCCCTACTCCCTCTCACCTGAGCAGATTGCCTTTCGCTGACCTGTGGGCTGATTTCGGACTCGCGCGCGCGTTGCCACGGTGCCGGTGTCACTGACACGCCTGGCCCACCGCGCAGTGCTCACCTCCTCCTACCTCGCGCGCATGGCGGAACGACCTCAACGGCCGAACCACGATTTCCGGCCTCGGCTGACCCAGCAAGCAACGCCCGCGTCCTTAAATACCAGCTCGCCGCCCTGAGTCAACCCAACGCGAACTCACCGGAGCCCAGGCCGTGCGCAGGTGGGGAATCGGTGACCCGACAACCAGATAATCCGCGCCGCCGCAAACCCTCCTCCCCGTCGACGCCCAAAGCCTGAGATCGGGTCCAGAACCTGCACCCAGCTAGAGAGAAGCCACCCGTGGAGTCTTCAGGTGGATTTGGCGACCGCATAAGCCTCAATTGCTCACCGTGCTTCTTCCTCCGCCACGGATCCGCGCATCTCGGTGGACAGGGCGCTGCACTGCGAGATTGACGGTATGGGTCCCTTCCCCATGTTCGCGTTCTTCCCAATATCAATTCGCACCTAGTATACCTAGCAGTCGTGCACCGTAGGTTGAAAAGGGGTGAGTCGGCCATGGCGCGCCGCCACGGGTCTGAGTGCGGTCACCGGAGTTCGATGGGAAGAGGGCGACAACCGGGGGCCATCGGATCCGGCTTGATCGGCTAGGATCTCTCCTAGCGTATCGGTTCTGCGTGGATGCGGGTACGCCGTTCGATCGAGATCGGGGGGCTCTGGGTTGGATCTGTGATAATTAAAACTAGACCGTAGATTGTTGATCCAAGGACTCCTATAGCGTACCGGTTCAATCTTGTGCGGATGTAATCCTAGTCGTCCAAAGTAGATCGGACGGTTGTGAGCGCCCCGTACCCCTTCGCGGGTTCACTTTACAATTGAACCCCTCTGTTTAGGCGAATTAGAACCCACCATCCAGTGAGCGCTGTTCACTGTGTCTTGGGCAATTTTCCCTGAGGCCCCTGCCTTTCTCAGATTTAATGGCCCAGTCCAGAGATCGTTTAATTTGAATAAATGAAATAGGAAATGGATTTTTAATATGAAAATAACTACTAGAAATTAATAAATTCATAGAAAATTCATACTTGCTCCAAATTACTCCATTCCACTTTCTAAATTTTTGTAATTTAATTCTCTATCACTTAGAGTCTCTCTTTTGCCATGAAAACAGTAAGAAAATTAAATTCTTCACTTAATCCTATTTAAAACACATAAAACCTTCGAAAATTCATAACTTAAAATCTGTAACTCCAAAAATTATGATTCCTGTTCCTAGGATTTTATTTTAATATGTAGATTATTACTGTGTATTTTGTGTACATGTTTGGTGTGATGTTAATTTTCTATATATACTGTGCTTGTTTGTATTGTGGCGAGTAGAAGAGCCCGTTGCTGAGGATCCTGGTGAGCAGCAGGTTGAAGTAGCTGAGCAGGAGCTCATTGAAGGCAAGTTGTGCCCTTGACCACTTTTTACCTAATAATGTTCTTTAATATCATTTATTCATGCATAGGTTAATTTTGATGGGACCCAATAGGTTACCCTAGGTTGTTTATCTCATTACCTTGTTTACCCCTGAATCACTTGGGTAGTTTGCTATTGCTTTACATGGTTTTGGGATAATCATTTATTATATCTATGTTCCAATTATTCTTGTTATTCTATTTATGTTCATGTAAAGTTCATTAATGTTAATTGGAACATAGAGCTTAACTTGAGAAACACGTGCCACCACAAGGGTTTAATGGGACGCCCTTGGCTGACTAATTAGGAAAGCTAGTGGAAGACTACCTTACCCGAAAGGGGCAAGGGCAGTAGGGGAGTTGCATGCAAGGAGGTTCTCGGGTTGATTTAGCTGCGATGGCGGTCAGACGGGGGATTCTTGCAAGTGCTCTTCCCATAAACTGTAGCGGGTTTTCGGAAGCTAGTGGAACTTTGTAAAGGCCTCGTAGTGTTGCCCTGCCGCGCTTCCTAGGTAGAGGTGTATGGGAGTCACGACCCCTTGGCAGATGGGTAACATGAATTGTGGGTAAAGGGTACAACCTCTGCAGAGTGTAAAACTGGTATACTAGCCGAGCTCACGGTCATGAGCGGCTCAGGACTCTCTGATGTTTAAATTATGGAACTTAAATTCAATTCTGTCATTTGCATTGCATGGATCATTATTAATTTTGTTCAATTACTTTACTTAAGGTTTGGTATTCACTTACGTCTAGTAACTGCTAATAAAATTTTGACCAACTACTTAAAAGCAATGCTCAGCTTTAACCCCTATCATTGATTAGCCTTACACATCACATGAACTCACACCTTTGTGAGTTTATGTCCGCTGGTTCCCCACAACTTGTTGAGCTGTGATCATGTGTGAGCTCACCCTTGCTGTCTCACCCCCCCACAGGAGAAGAGTAGGTGGTTCAGGAGGAGCCACAAGGCGAGGAGTATGATCTGATCTAGGTGGCGTTTCTCAGTTGACATTGGCGCCGACGATCCTTAGTTCGTTTTATATTTATCTTTTATTTTGTAATAAGTCTTCCGCTATGTAATAAATACTCTGATGTTTTGTGACATTTATCTCTATACACTCTGTTATTATATATGTTGTCTTCTTGGCGCATGTATGAGATGCACCTGGCTTTGTTCCTTAAAGCCGGGTGTGACACAACGTGTCTCTGCGCAGGCCAAGGTGCGCCAAATGATACGAGATGAGGAGTTGAGGGCTCAAGAGCTTGAGTAGGAGATTGCGCTCTTGCAGCGCGAAGGCTAACACGATGTACAGCACGGCCCGCCCCTCCAGTAGCGCGCGCCAGTAGGAGACCTATTCGTTCCTCAGTGTGGACCCTTCATCCCACATGCCGCAGCTTTCCAAGGCATCAATTACCTTGATGAGCGGAGCCCCCTGGCACCACAACTGCAAGTGTCACCATGGCCCACCAACTTCAGGGCAGGGACCTACCCCAAGTACAACGGCAGCACCGACCCAGCACAGTACATCTTGAGCTATCAAGTCGCTGTCGCATCATCCGGAGGGGACGATGCCACGATGGCCAAGTCCTTCATCATCGCCCTCGAGGGTCCAGCCCTAACCTGGTACACCAGGTTGCCCCCGTTGTCCATCAACTCCTGGAGAAGTCTCTGGGACAACTTTCTGCTCAACTTCCAAGGGTAGCGCCTAGACACCGACGCCTTGGCTGAACTGTCACTCTGCAAGCAGCTAGAGAAAGAAACCCTGCGGGAGTACTACCGCAAGTTCCTGACTCTCAAGTCACAACTGCCTTCGGTCGATGACCAAATTGCCATTCACTTTCGGGCTGGCGTCCTTTACAGCCACTGCATTAGGGACCCACCCAAGAACCTCCAAGAACTCTAGCAGTTGTTTGAAAAATACGCCTGATCCGAAGAGCTCCACCAGCGCAAGGTCGAGTCCCAGAGGAAACCCAAGGACCTCCACAGTCCAGCCGCACATGGACAAGACCTTCGCAGTCAGACTCCGGTCGGGACAACCGCAGTCAATAGCAAGTCCATAACATTGCCAACTAGCACCCCGCAGGTGAGGCCCCTCACCGTCAAGATTATCCCCCTAGGGTCGCGGCAGTGGCACCCGTGGTCGGGGCCAGGGACGAGCGCAACAGCCGCGCAAGTTTTACTGCCTCTTCCACGGCGAAGACTACGCACACCCAACGAGGGATTGCTCGGAAACGAAGGCCACCAGGGATAGGATGTCTCGGGCGCAACCAGCCGACAACCCATGGGTTGTCGCGCACACATATCAACACCACCTACCACAACCATACAACCACGACCCCGCCCAGCATCCACCTAACCACGCATACCAACACCATCAGGAGGTACAAGTTGTACCACCTCCACTTCCGCCTCCGCCCCCACATCAGCCAAACATCCACCACTCAAACCACCCCCAAGCACCAAAACAAGAAGACTTCGCCGATCAGCCATATCGCGGAGTCATCCACATGATCACTGGGGGGTCCAGCGCCGACTTCGACACGAAGCGACAGAAGAGGGACCGCTACCAAAGCATCAACCACGTCGCCATCACCAGCCCAGTCGTGCAAATGAAGTGGTCCCACATGCCGCTGAACTTCGACGCCAGAGATGTTGACCTGCACAGCGCACCCCACATTTATGCCATGGTGATCAACTGCAGCGTGGCAGGCTGGGACCTGGACAAAGTTTTAGTTGACAACGGCAGCTAGGCGGACATCATTTTCCTCCACGCCTTCGACCGCATGGGCATTAGCCACAGTTTGCTTAAGCCTTCGGACAACCCCTTATATGGTTTCGGCGGCAAGGGCACCTTTCCTGTGGGCAAGATCGAGCTACCATTGTCCTTCGGTGTAGCACCCAATGCACGAAGTGAGCAGATCACCTTCGACATCGTCGACATGGTATACCCATACAACGCTATAATGGGTTGGGGCTCCATCAACAAGTTTGAAGCGGCCATTCACGAACTTTACCTGTGCATGAAAATCCTGGGTCCGCAAGGCGCGATCACAATCTATGGCAATCAACAGACCGCGCGCAACATTGAAAGAGACTTCGTTTCAGGGCAACGGAACGTACACTGCCTTACGACGCAGCACGAAGTCCCCGAGCCCAACCGCCCAACCGCCAATGAGCATGAAAAGGCACAGCTGCAGAGCAACGATGGAACGAAGACAATCCCCCTTGACCAGGCAACGCCCAAGCAGACGGTCATCATAAGCGAAGACCTGACTTCGCACGATGAGGAGAGACTCATCTCGTGTCTTTCCAGAAATAAGGACGTCTTCGCCTGGTCTGCCCTCGACCTGGTCGGAGTCAGTCGCACTATCATCGAACATAGTCTGGGCATCGACCCTTCGGTGCGGCCGAAGAAGCAGAGGCTATGCAAAATGTCTGATGAGGAAACAGAAGCCGCCAAAGCCGAGGTACACCACCTGCTTGAGGCCAAATTCATCGAACCAGTCGCCTACCCTACGTGGCTTGCTAACATAGTCATGGTGCAAAAGAAGAGTGGCAAGTAGCGGATGTGCATCGATTTCACTAGCCTCAACAAGGCCTGCCCCAAGGATAATTTCCCGCTGCCTCGGATCGACAAGATCGTCGATAGTGCGGCCGGATGCAAAGTCATGTCACTCCTTGACTGCTTGTCCGGCTATCACCAAATATATATGAAGGAGGAAGACAAGGCCAGTACCAGTTTCATCATGCCCTTCAGCACATATTGCTTCGTTAGAATGCCGGGGGGACTAAAGAATGCTGGGTCCAGCTTCTCTCGCCTCACCAAGATGGTGCTCGAGAGCCAAGTAGGCCGGAACATTTTCACGTATGTGGACGACATCGTTGTCGCCAGCAAAAGCAAAGAGGACCATCTGACCGACCTCGCAGAAACATTCACGAACATGCGGGACGCACGACTTCGCCTAAACCCCGAAAAGTGCGTCTTTGGAGTTCGCCAGGGGAAGATAATTGGCTACCTGGTGTCGCATCGCGGGATCGAGGCCAACCCGACCAAAATCCAGGCCATCATCAACATGACGCCTCCGCAGTCAACCAGAGACGTCCAACGCCTGACAGGCAGATTGGCCGCCCTCAACAGATTTATCTCCAAGTCCGCAGAGCGAAGCCTACCATTCCTCAAGACGCTACGCGGCACAAAAGACTTCACGTGGGGACCAGAGCAAGCGGTAGCCTTCGTTTCACTCAAACAACACCTGTCAGAATTGGCAACCCTTACAAGCCCCAACCCCTCGCTGCCTCTGTTGCTCTAAGTCGCAGCTTCGCCACACGCGGTCAGCGCAGCTTTGGTCCAAGAGCAAGACAGAGAGGGCACAACTCGGCAGTGCCTAGTTTATTACGTCTCTGAAGTCCTCACGACTTCCAAATGCAACATGACGGAGTTAGAAAAAATTGCATACGCAGTTGTCATGGCATCGCGCAAGTTGCGCCACTACTTCGAAGCGTTCAAGGTGCGGGTCATCACGGACAGGGGACTCGGCGAATTATTCAGGAATCCGGAAGCGTCCGTCCGTATCGCCAAATGGGTAGCCAAACTCTCTGAATACCACATCACCTTCGAGCCCAGGACAGCAATCAAGTCGCAAGTCCTCGCAGACTTCATCGTAGACTAGACAGGGCCGGCACAGCAGCAACAAGAGCCCTCAGAAAAAGTATGGACCATTCACTGTGACGGCGCATGGTGCCATGCGGGGGCAGGCGTGGCTGCAATCATCACATCACCTACCGGCGTCAAGCACAGATACGCTGCACGCCTCAGCTTCGCTCTGGAATCCGACAGGTGCACAAATAACATAGCAGAATACGAAGCCGTCATACTGGGCCTTCGCAAGCTGAGAGCACTTGGCGTGGCCACCTACATAATCAAGACAGACTCCAAAGTCGTTGCTGGCCAGATCAAAAAAGATTATTCAGCTAAAGACCCCACACTTCTGCAATATCTTTCAGCCGTCCGCAGTCTTGAGAAACAGTTCAAGGGTTTCACCCTGCAGCATGTGGACTGCTCCAGAAACGAAGAAGCCGACGCGTTGGCCAAAGCAGCAGCCAGAGGCGAACCACTGCCCTCCAACGTGTTCTACCACGTCATTGGCACTCTAGCCGTCCGCAACCCAGAGGGCCTGCAAATAACCACCAACGCTGAGGGCCATCGCATTGTTAATCTCATCATGGCCAAAGACTGGAGGGCCCAATAACATTGTTCTTGCAAGGATACTACCATCCAGGTGATGTCAACGAAGCCAAGCGCCTCAAACACCGAAGTCAGGATTTCACACTTATCGAGGGCCAGCTATACAAGAAAGGGATCAGTCAACCCATGCTCAAATGTATCACCGAGACCGAAGGCATCCAGATCCTGTGCGAAGTCCACAGCGGCACTTGTGGCTCCCACTCGGGGCCTAGGGCCCTCGCTGCCAAGGTGATCCATCAAGGTTTCTACTGGCCCGCTATTATCTGCGCCGCAAATCGAGTCATGAGGTCGTGCGAAGCCTGCCAGAAGTTCTCTCCCTGCTCGGGCAACCCCTCGCAATTCACAAAGCTGATCGCCCACACATGGCCTCTTCAACGTTGGGGACTAGAAATTGTCGGGCCACTGCCCACGGCCCAAGGAAACCTCAAGTTCACCTTCGTTGCCGTCGTGTATTTTACCAAGTGGATCGAGGCAAGGGTAGTATCCACAATCACGTCGAAGACTGCACAGAAATTTTTCTAGCAAAACATTATATGCTGATTCGGAGTCCCGTCTGAGCTCACAGTTGACAATGGCAAGCAGTTCGATAGCCAAGATTTCAGGGATTTTTGCTTCTCCATCGGCACAAAGCTAGCCTTCGCCTCAGTATATCACCCACAATCTAACGGCGTTGTGGAGCGCACCAACGGCAAGATTTTCACTGCCATTAAGAAAATGCTTCTCGACGACAAGAAGGGCAAATGGGCCGACCTGCTACCTGAAGCAGTTTGGGCGCTGAACACGACCGAATGCCGGGCGACTGGGTTCACTCCCTTTCGCCTGCTATATGGATCGGAGGCCATGACCCCGCAGGAAATCAAACATGGGTCACCGCGGACAAGCGCTTCAGCCGTCCCCGACGTAGATGAACCAACCTCCAAAGACCTCATCGACAGAGACCGTGTCTTCGCTCTGCAGGCCCTCAACAAATACCAAGCTCAAACGAAGGCCTGGCGCGACCACGCCGTCATCCCAAGAGAATTCGACGAAGGGGACCTCGTACTCATCCGGACAACTCGGACAGAATCACGGGGCAAGCTGGAGCCAAACTGGGAGGGTCCTTTCATCGTCAAGACGAAGGCATCCCCCAGCGCGTACAGGCTAACAACGCCATCCTACGAGGACCTAGAGCATTTCTGGAATATCGAGAATCTACGCAATTTTTTTGTTTGAATCCTTAGGGCTAACACGTCGTTGTAATTCACCAAATAGTACCATTTCGGCCCGCACTCTTTTCCTCCCGTGGGGTGAGGTTTTTAATGAGGTGGAGCCATGTAATATACCCGCAAAAATCCCCCGCAAAAACTATGACTATGTCGAAAAAGACCGCATCGACGATCTTTGGCATTCGACCACACCGAAGTCACCGCGAGGGGCAGCGCTGGCCACCCTCGCGTGCGACACTCCGTGCAAAAGTCGCCTAAGGGTGCAGCCGGACTAGCACAATAAGTGCGCAAAATCGAAGTCTTCTTCAAAAGACTCTCCGTGCAAAAGTCGCCTAAGGGTGCAGCCGGACTAGCACAATAAGTGCGCAAAATCGAAGTCTTTTCTAAAAAGACTCTCCGTGCAAAAGTCACCTAAGGGTGCAGCCGGACTACCACAATAAGTGCGCAAAATCAAAGTCTTTTCTAAAAAGACTCTCCGTGCAAAAGTCGCCTAAGGGTGCAGCCGGACTAGCACAATAAGTGCAAAATCGAAGTCTTCTTCAAAAGACTCTCCATGCAAAAGTCGCCTAAGGGTGCAGCCGGACTAGCACAATAAGTGCTCAAAATCGAAGTCTTTTTCAAAAGACTCTCCGCGCCAAAGTCGCCTAAGGGTGCAGCCGGACTAGCACAATAAGGGCGCAAAATCAAAGCCTTTTTCAAAAGCCTTGCCATGCAGAACTCGCCTACGGGCGTGGCTGGGTCAACGAAGGCGCACAGCCTTATTATACAAATTATGGTCACACATACACAGCGAGGGCATCACATATTACATTGGCTCAACCTTCAGGATAATACCCATCTCCCTATAGTTGAACAACATTATCCTCAGTTCCTCACCCTCAAAAAGATTTCGCAGCTCTCCCTCACCCACACTCACCCCAATCGATGAGGACAACAATTCTCCCTTAACTGTCCCGTACACACGAAGACGCCCACTCTCCATCTCACCACGTTGACGCTCACCACTTCGCGACAATCCGCCCACCCTCCGTTTCGCCACCACCCTTCGCCGCCTATACCCAGTACTCGCGCCCGGGGGCTCCTCGGAACCCTCCGCGCGCGGCGAGGGCTCCGCTGCAGCCACATCCAACGCCGCAAAATAATCCAAGTCCTCATCCGATGACTCCTCTGACCATGCAATCGAACTCCCAGAATCATCAGACTCAAAACACTTAGACACACAGCCAAACGAATCATCATCAATAGCCACGGTCGAAGCCGCCACAAAAACAGCATTGTCAGTAGCGGTTGCGTGCGCAGGCCCAAACCCAGAACCTGCGCAGCAATCGAGGTAGGTTTCAGTATCACACAGGAAAAATTTACACACTCCTCAACACCTATTCAGCCACCTGCGAGGGCCCGGCTGCGGCTGTGGGGTCCTCGGCCACCGGCTCGGCCACCACCTTCAGAGCGACTACGCCAGTCGGCGCAGGGGCTGGTGCAGGGTCTTCGCTAGCCACAGCGGGCGCAGGGGTCACCGAGGGGCCTTCACCAGCATCCGAGGGCGGCACCGGACCGACCTCCGTGGCCTCAAGCAGCGCGCTATCCAGACCAACAAGGTCCTCGACGTCTTCCTCACGAGCCATCTGCAGCAAAAGCACACTCATTCAGCAAAAGCCACACATACCCACACATATAACCACACAAAAAACAGCCTTTACCTGCTCTATGGCTCGGTCGGACCGCTCCCTGACCGCATCTCGGCCGTGCGGACCCAACATCCTATCAAAGAGTGCCCCCACCGACTGCTTCACCATGGGGTCTTCGACCTTGAAGATTCCACGTTCAAAGTTTTCGTCCGCTTGGTCGAAGACCTCGTAATGCCTGCACCCCTCGCGGGACAAAGCATTCATGGCCCCCTCGCATGTGACGAGGGAGGCGAAGGACATGAAACCTGTCACAATGGTCGGGAGCACCAGCAGCTCCTCCTGCAACCATTCGAGGAAGCGAAGGCCCGCTTCTTGGTCGGGCACTTCGAAGTCAGCAGTCCGCGCACCCAGCTCGCGGTACGCGTCCACGAACTGCGCGTGCGTCCGCTCGACCTCCACGCGCGTCGAGGTCTCGGCCTTGTCAACGCGGCCACGCAGGGCATCGAACCTCGCCTCCAGCTCCTCGGCGGGTTGGCGGGCGAGACTGCCATCCACCCATGCAAACTTGGCATTGGCCTGCGCAGCCTGCGCATCAGCGATGGCCTTATTCGCCTCCCTCCTCTCCTCCGCCAGCTGGCGCCGGAGATCCGTCTTCTCGGCCTCCATGGCGGCCACCTTCTCTGACAGCCTGCGACTTTTGCTTTCCGCGGCCGATTTCTCCCGCACAGCATCCGCATGCTGTGCCCAGAGACGCTCGACCTCGGCGGCAACGTCCGCAGTCAAAGCACCCAACACGACGAGGTCGGCGAAGTCGGCCGCCTGAAACATGAACCCATGAGACCCAAACCCCCATATAAACAACAAGCATCGAAGTCCAACACAACTCACCTGCTTCAGCTGCTGTGACAGCTGCTGCGACGCTTCCCTCAGTCGCTGAGACATGGAGCCCGCCACGTCCTTAGCGGCAGCGGCCGACAAAATCTCGCCGCTAGCGCAGAAAGTGGCCCACGGGTCCCGTGCGGCCCCCTTTGCCCCCGCCACCGCCGTTGGCGAAGTGGTCGTCACCGGCGGCAGGACTACGACCACTTGCCCCTCACCCGAACCTCTACCACGACACTGGTTAAAGACCTCGTGGAGCACAAAAAAAAGAAAAAAAGGAGTTTTTACTTACCAAGATAATCCTCGACACTGATGTCCGTGCCGAAGTTGGCAACACGTCGCGCCGGCGAAGGTGGCCTTCGTCCTTTCACGAGCCTGCCCGGGGGTAGCTTGCTCCCGCCAGAGGCGGCAGCCTTCGCACTAGCCGACGCCTTGCTGGGCAAAAGGGTGGCCAGTTTCGCAGCCAGCGCAGGTTTGCTACCACCAGTGGCAGCATCCTTCGTGCTCCCCCGCGCCCTTTTTGCCTCGCGCATGGGATCCGCGATCCTGACGACCGCCCGACGTTTTTGCGCAGCGTCTTGATGGTCCCTCTCCATCATTGCCGATACAACAGCAGCAATATTCCGCCCATAAGGAAAAACCTTCAATTCGCGAGCCATGCGAGACGTAAAGAAGTCCTCGCCAGCCGCGCGGGGGATCGGAACATTCTTGGGCCATCGACCCCCGGTAACCTCCAGCATCTGCGCCGAAGACTCCCGGAGCTCGGGCGAAGACATCCTTCCCCCGACGGCTGCACACGTCCCCATCAAATCCACAGCAAAACTATCAGAGACCCCCAATCCCCTAACTGCAGCACCTAATTTTCTCTTCTTAGTGGCCGGGGCGGCCTCCTGCGAAGGCCTTTCCTCGGTCACGTCCACTGGTTTCTTCCCGCGGCGGTCGGCAGCGTCTTCCCCGGGATAGCCACCGTATGGCATGCAGTTTAATTCGAAGACCCGATTCAATCTAACGTTGGACCCACGGATATCCCAGCTCCACAGACCCTCTGTTCTCGGCACATAGCACCCCACAATCCTCGCCGCCCCGTCTTCCACTTCACGCACGAATGTGGCGGGATCCCGGCCATGCAAATTCAGCTTGAAGGTAGGACTTCGCACCCGCTGCCCGCCTAAGCAGGGCATCTCGCAAAGGCATACTTCGCCCAATGCCCAGCCATGGGCCAAGGGCCATACTCCATACCCGATGAATTCCTCAACTAAATCGCGCCCGCTACTCATGCGGGCAGCGCACCGAAGGGCTCATTCGTCTTCATCATCCTCTGCCACCTCAAATTGCGGGTACGCCACATAATAATGGGAGCACATCACGGCCACGGGGAGCCCTAGGTGGTCTTTGACTTCGCCTTCGGAAACATAAAACCAGAAATCCCACTAGTTGCCCCACTTATTGCGGGCACAAGGAACTAACTCCACGACTTCCATCGAAGTCTTCCTGGTCCTCGGCATAAACGTGCACGATCCAAACTGTGCAATCTTGTGTCCAATTTTCCTTTTCTGCCAATGCAGGCAGTAATGTTTGGCGAAGACCTCCACAGACGGCTGACCACCATACGAAGTCGCCGCCCAAACATACTTCGCCAGGGCCACCACGGCATTCGGCGTCAGCTGGTGGACCTGGACCTCAAACCTCTGTAGGACCTCCGCCACAAAGCGATGCGCAGGCAGACGAAGGCCAGCGGTGAAAAACGCCTCAAACACGACCAACTCGCCCTCAGGCTCGGGAATCTCCTCCACCCCTGGGACACGCCCCACTCCGCTGCCAAAATAACCAAGCTATTGCATATCCTGAACACGGACCGAGGAAATCCACGAAACACCGAACTCCACCGTATCACCCAGTCGCAACTCCTCCGCCGCCACATTGCTCAAGGTATCCTCGTACGATGCGCCGGCCGCGGTGAGTTTGCAGCAGACGAGGAAGAAGACGGCATGGCTACGTACCATCGGCGACGACGAGCTGTCTGCTTGACGCGGGCATGATCTCCGACGAGCAGAAGCAAGGAGGGCAGGCGAGCAGGCGAACGATTTCAAATGGATGCTAGGGTTTTGCGGCGCATAGAAAGAGAACCTGAACCGCGCCGCTTCACCCCTTTTTATACACAGGACGTGACGCTTCGGGAAATCCGCAGTCCAACAGTACCGCGTCCATCAACGGTCACATCAAAAACCCCCGCGGAACCACTTCGAGCGAGGGCAGCGTCTCCACCATCTAGCGACGTCTTCGGCACCAGATGACTTAGTCGAACTGGTCCCTCGAAGGGCAGATGTTGGGGCGAAGGCAAAGATGCCACACTTCGCTCCATCCTTCATCAATCTCGCTGCACCAACGGAGGCAATACGACCGGCGGGGTCCACCCTTCGTCCTCTACACAACGAGACGAAGGCCTACGACGACGTCGCCCCGTCCCACGTCCTCACCCAACCATGAGGCCCACGTGGGATCCGTCCCATTATAATAGGCCTCGCGCGGCGTCGTGTGTTACGGGCTCGATTTGTAATGGCTTTTCTGTAATGACAGTCTGTAACCCTCCTTTATGGGAATATTCCAGGGATAGTCCAGGGGCCTGAGGGCACATGCGTCTTTACATCGAGACGTTGGGCACTCAGGCATCTATAAATACCCCCGTACAGTGCCCTTGAGAGGCCAGAATAACAGAGAAATTGCTGCCTTGAGTTAAACCGTGTTCACATCTTTCTCACTCCCCTGTTGGAATCAACTTGCACGGGAGCGCCAGTTCCAACAAGGCGTTATCGAATGGATAAGCGGAGAAGCTGAAGCTTTCGAAGAAATTTTAAGTGATCGCGGGGATGTCTGCGCGTTCTCTGGTGCGAGAGGAATTTCAGCCATCTTGGAGAAGGCGGGTTGTGATCATGTCAAAACCCTGGCTCAGGCCGAAGCTGCCTTCTCTGTGGATGACACAAAGGATCCCTCAGCCGAAGCAAGTTTAATAGGCGGAAAATTTTACACTGACATCTCTGCAAATGGCGGCCGAGAAATGGCTCATGAAATAATGAAGAAAAGTGAAAAAGATATTCACGACGCTCGAGAAGCAGCAAAAAAAGCTGAGGAAGCTGCAGAACGCGAGAGACGGATAGGTATTGTTTTGTGGCCTTTAGCTTCGTCGTTTGCTTTCGTAACTTTGAACTAATTAATTTTTCCTACCGCAGCTGAATTATCTCCTCCGTCGGTGCCGTTCGACCCCCTGGTCGACCTAGAAACGAAGAAAGCAATAGAAATCATCAATATAGCCGAGTCTATTGTTGACGAAGTTGTTAACAAGTTGTTGAACAAAATTGCGGAAAAGGTCCTGAAGGAGGACTAATACTTATTGTAAAAACATTTTTAGACGATCAATGCAGCATTGTTGTATCGAGACTGTAATATTCGATGTGAATATTTTTGGATCTAATGTGTAAATTATTTGTAATTTAGTTCTTTGCGATGCATGAAACTTTATATACATACCGTTTTTGAGCCTTCGGCGAAAAAACACCTTCCCTTCTTTTCATGCTTCACAAAGAAGAAAATTTGTGCTTCGTGAAAACATCCATGCTTCATAAAATCCTCCCAGCTTCATAAACAAAGGATCCCTTCTTTTGCAATAGAGCTGACAAAGCTGTAGTTCTCAGCTAACTTTGTGCCTTGGCACATTTTCATTTTTTATTAAGTAGTCTCCAAAGATCGACTTCGTATTCAATTCGTGTCATTAGTGCAATATGATGTATGATGTGATGCTATGCGGGATGATGTGACGTTATGAAGCGAATGATGCTAATGCCGAAGATACGCACCCACATGCCCACACTGGAACACACCATCTCTGCGTTCCCTTAGGAACGATCGAAGTCTCTTTGCCGTTTATTTTTCGGCTTCACCACTTATTTTTTGGTGTAAGTTCTGCATCCCCTTAGGAATGTCTTTTGAACCTCTTCGCCTTCTATTTCGGCGGTATTTTTCGCGTTGACTTTTTGCGCTTCGCCTTATATTTCGGCGGTATTTTTCGCGTTGACTTTTCGCGCTTCGCCTTATATTTCGTCAGTATTTTTCGCGTTGACTTTTCGCGCTTCGTCTTATATTTTGGCGGTATTTGGCTCTGCATTCCCTTAGGAACTACTTTTGAGCAGAAAACTTACACTGTGCTCCCTTGGGAATGACTTTTTGTAACTTCGGCAAAACTTATGCAGCGCTCCCTTGGGAATGACTTTTTGTAGCTTTGGCAAAACTTATGCTGCGCTCCCTAAGGAACTACTTTTTGAGCTTCGGCAATTTTCAATCTTCATAAAATCTGTGAAGAAGATATATTTCATCTTAATAGAAGCGAAACTATTACAAGGAATTAAAACTAGATTTGCATTTCTTGTCCCTTATTAAAAAACAAACTGGCATAGAATAAAAAAGTGTTTCAGAAGGTAGGATATCAATATATGTGCTTTGACTCCGACACAGTACTGTTGACTGTGTGAGCTTCGGATTCCTCCCTGAAATCCCGCTGCTGTTGAGTGTGTTGGCGCCCTTCTGGCTGCTGACCTCATGAATAGGTAGGTTGTAGTGGTGGTGGAGGTGGAAGCTGTGGCCAAGAAGCCTGTGGCTGGCTAGCCGAAGCAACAGAAGCTGCAGAATGATTACCCACATATTCTGGTATGTATGGTGAGTGGCACGAAGTAGTGTGCAAGACCTGCTTCGGTTGACTCTGCCGAGCCTCGGCTTCTGCGATCTCCTTCTGCTTTTGGATAGTGATTTGGCACATTCTTGTAGTATGGCCCTTGTCTTCACCACAAAATAAGTAGTAGATCTTCCTGGGCTGATCCCTATATCTTCCTCCAAAGCCCCTGGCGCCTCTGCCTCTTGGAGCTGGCGGCCGGAAAGAGCTTTGTTGCTGCCCCGAAGATTGTGAGGTATACTGTGGCCTCTGCAGCTGACTTCCTTTGTCATCACTCTGAGTGGAGTTATGAATTGACCTGACATGCCGCGGGTGGATTCTTCCTCCGAAGCCCCTGGTCATCTCAGAGAATCTGTAAGCTTCCTCCCTTCTTTGGCGGAAGTCATTGTTAGCCTAGATGTACTCATCCATCTTTTGAAGCAGCTTCTCCAGAGTTTGTGGGGGCTTCCTAGCAAAATATTGGGCGGTAGGTCCTGGGCGAAGACCCTTGATCATGGCCTCAATGATAATCTCATTGGGCACCGTAGGCACTTGTGCCCTCAATCGCAAGAACCTTCGGACATACGCCTGGAGGTATTCCTCACGGTCTTGCATGCATTGGAATAGGGCCTGAGCTATGACTAGCTTCGTCTGAAAACCTTGGAAACTGGTCACCAGCATGTCCTTAAGCTTCTGCCATGATGTGATAGTCCCTGGCCGAAGAGAAGAATACCATGTTTGAGCTACATTTTGGACTGCCATGACGAAGGACTTCACCATGACTGTAGTATTGCCCCCATACGAAGATATAGTTGCTTCGTAGCTCATCAGAAACTGCTTTGGGTCTGAATGCCCATCATACATGGGAAGCTGAGGTGGCTTGTATGACGGGGGCCATGGGGTAGCGTGCAGTTCTGCTGCCAAGGGAGAAGCATCATCAAAAGTAAAGGTATCATGATTAAAATCATCATACCACCCATCTTCATTGAATAAGCCTTCTTGATGAAGTTCCCTGTGTTGGGGCCTTCGATCTTGTTCATCTTGAACAAGATGGCGCACTTCTTCAGTAGCTTCGTCGATCTTCCTTTGAAGATCAGCCAACCGCGCCATCTTCTTCTTCTTCCTTTGTACTTGTTGATGAATGATTTCTATGTCCCTGATTTCATGGTCCAATTCCTCCTCCTGGAGTGTTGGACTGGTGGCCTTCCTCTTCTGGCTTCGAGCTTCGCAGAGGGAAAGAGTTTCCTGGTTTAGGTCCAGTGGCTGCAGTGCAGCGGCCCCTGTCGCTGAAGCTTTCTTCGATGGCATGACGAAGGTCAGTGCTTACCGAAGGTGGTCGAAAGAGTTCACCGGAGGTGGGTGCCAATGTTGGGGACTTGTTCTCAAACGCTATGAATTAAGAACAAGGCAACACAAAGGATATATTAACGGTTAATGCCCTTCGTCCTTCGAAGCATTATTTCCCTAAGGATATAACGATCTTCGGATGAAGGTCATGAAGGAAGTACCTTCATCATCACAACATATATTAATGAAAGATGAAGCATATGAAACATGAGAAATAACATGAATAATCATATGATATCATGTATATAACTTTATTATATATCATGAGTGAGTAAGAACAATATTGAATTACATTTGTACCTTCGGCTTGACAGCAAACGTGAGGCACAAGCAAGTACAAGACCGTGTGAATAGTACGGGGGTACTGTTCATCTATTTATAGACACAGGATGCAGCCTGTGAGAAATTACACTCATGCCCTTTACATTTACTATTGACCTTAGGACAATTCATTGAGGTCCATATTGCCTTTTCCCCTTTAAGTCGGTTCCTTTTCCTGCTGCTATGCCGAAGCTCTCATGCGCGTGGCTTCGGGACCGCATCACCCTTCGTATCGTTCATGCTTCTCACATTGTATATGGTCTAGATCCGAGTCCGAAGATACCTGCTCATACACCACACTTGGAAAATATTGTCAAATCATGTTTTTGAGGACCTTCGGAAGATGAAGGCCCCCGACAATTTCCAAGCAACTCCTATAAACCTAATGCACATTCACTAGACTTAAAGTGTGTAAAAATAATTTAAAAACACAAGGCAGGGGTTGCATGCACCGGGGCTTGCCTAGATAACACTACGTTAGTGTTGTTAGACGTCAATCACTTGATGACCATCTTTTGTTCTGATACTTGTTTTGTCTGTCCATCTTCAGTTTCGTCCATCAGCATCATCTTGTGGTCGACTCAGTTCTGGTTCTCCGCATCATGTGGTTAATTCACGTACCTGAATGAAATGCATTATGCACATGAATGCATACCAAGGAATAGCACATAACTAATTATTGCTATACCAAAGGGGATTAACACTTATGGTTAGGCATCACAAACTAAAATACATAAACACTAGATACTGATATACGACTACGCCCAATTATTACATTTTTCTAGCATAATCGCATCTACTTCAAACACCAAGTAATAATAAGCTGAGCACAAGTCTTTTGTCAAAACACCCAATATCAAATTACTTGTCACATTTTTATTCACTATTTTTGAATACCGACAATTTAGAGTAAGGGAGCATATTAACTAACTTTCTAAATTGTGTTTCTCAATTACCTTGAATTCTATGCTAATTAAATAGGTCGATGCCATTCACTATTAATTACTTGAGGTAATTTGTATATCCCTCATGACATCGAACTAAACACCAGACCTAAAATAAGCCGACTAATTAAGCAGGGCATCGACAACATCAATTAACCAAATCGACATAATAACACAAGGAAATCTATTAACTAGCCGATAGAAATACTAAATCTATCTTTTACGTCATCATCTCGCCCGAATATCACATAAATTAATCTATCTTTCGCATTACTAACTCCATCGTACTTCACATATATTTAACACTATTACAACGCGTCTGCGCTTAATACGAGGATCATCACGATTACTATGTATCTAATTACTTCACTCAAAAATCTGAATAACATAAATAATAAACCAGCTTACCATGACCGAATCGACCCGATATTTGCAAGAACGACGATGAACATCGGGTTCAAGTGCTTTGTCGAGCCCCAAAAGAGCGCTTATAGGCCTCGCTTCTCTCGAATATCAAGGATTTCTCATCCAAAGTAAGTCCAACTCAAAGCTTGCGAGAACGCTAATAGTCCCTTAATCAAGTCTTCGATCGAACATCTGGCGAGCAGCAAACCGAGCTTCATTTTTTTCTCTATATTAACTAGAACTCCGCACAAAGGGCGATGATCCTAGTTCAGGCCTTTCGCCGAGCACTTGGGCATTGACCAGGGGCTTGCTTCTCCATTTCTTCTTGGGATTCTTTTGTCGGCACGAACACAAGGCGGAGACAGCACGTAGGGGCCGGCATCGAGGCAGGGTGACCGAATGATGACGACGAGACAAAGGTTGGAGACGACCGAGAGTTAACGTCAAACACTAGAATTCCCTGACGGGCTGCTGCGGTGGGGTGTCGTGGCGCTGTCCAAGGCAAATAGGAGATCGACAACTGGCCAGTCCGCGACCATCGCATCCACCACGCTTCCGCAGCGCAGCCGGTGTGGTCAATTGAAACGACAACGCCTGGGTCAGGGAAACCCGCATGACATGGCTGAGCACCAGCGAGCAGCAGAGGCGCGTCTGCACGCGCTAGCAGGGAGAACAGCGGTGACTTGGGCGAGCGCGGATGGCACGGGCCAAACACCGAACAACCGTGGCAGCGAGGAACTTGCCATGGCTGATGAAAACGCTGTGCGGCCGAGCAGGAAAATCCTAGGCGCCATGAGACCGTCCAGGGAGAATCGACGGCGGCCATGGATGGAGTTCAGCTTGGGTTGCGAGATTCGAACTAGGGAAACACAGGCCATGGAGTTGTGGCGGGGAAGGAGCGCGCGTGTGGGACAGGGAGCAGTGGGGCGGCGCTGGGCGCTCCATGGCTGGGAGGGACGCACGTTAGGGAGCTCGACAGCGGTCGGGCAGAGGAGCATGCGCAGGGAAGCTACGCGCATGTGGAAGGAGTGCCGACAAGCAGAGAGGTAACAGGCTGAGGGAGAGAGTGGAGAAGGGCGGCCCGATGGCACGACGTCCATGGCCGAAAGGAACAGGGAGCTCCGGCCAGGCGCTTGCTAGCAGATGGAGATGCGGCCGAGCGCCTGGGAGGAAGAGGATCCGGGCGCACGCGGGAGCTAGAGAGCAAGCTAGGGATGGTCGGCCATGGGGGCTGGGGAGGAAGCTTGGACCGGAGATGAAGAGCGCCGCACAGGGGAGGAACGACTAGACGTGCGTGGAAGAAGATAGGGGCAGCTGGGAGAAAATCTGGATAGGGGCAGCGGGATAAGGATAGAAGAAGATATTTCCTTTTTTAATTTCTTTAAAGAATTTCGCAGATATTTTTGAATCCTGATTTTTAGCAATGGGTAATATGTCGAAGCGCTACACGACTATACATTTTATTTTCCGAATCATGAAACAGAAAGTCAGAGGAATAACAGCTTAGACAGTTATGTCCGAATCTCGTTTGGATAATTTTTGTGACTATTCCGGCCACGATATAAACGGACCAGATTGAAATGAGTTTGGCTTTGGTATTTTAATCTACTCTGCGTGATTCGACCGAAATTAGCCGAAACCAGATCCGCTAATGTATACGCGATTTCATCGTCAAAACAGCGTGCTGAAGGATAAACTGGGTCATAACATTGCGCAAGATTTCACGCGATTCAAATTATTTTACCCCAAACATTTTAGTCATCAAGTTCAAATTAATTTGCCCGGGATAAAAATCATCCGAGTGGGTCAGGCTTCCGAATTCATATTTGCGCGAGTGATGTATTTTAAATAACCACCGGACGCACCAATTTTCCGAACAACTATGTTCCGAACACCACGAAAATTTAGGAAGAGCCCGGATAGATGCGATATTACAATCGCGATAGGCGAAGATGATTAAAATTTAGCATCTGTTTATCCACTGATATTACGTGCTTAAATCCATACTCGTTATCGAGCAGACGGTAAACACCTGGGGTGTTACAGCCCTCCCCCCTTAAAATAATCTCATCCCGAGATTTAGAACGAAAGACTTCTAAGAGTAGAGAAGCATGTAACCCATGTCCATATCAACGATAATCATAAGACAGTTCCAAGCAAAGGCGAGTGTCTCAGAATGTGGTTTCTCTAGCAGACATAACATGTATCGCCTTAGGCTAATTTAGAGATGTCCAACAATAGAGACAACATCTGCCAGAAGAACACATAAGGTTCCATGTGTGCAGTTTGCTTTTTCTGATGACACTGTACTATCTGAGTCTGTTGAGCGAGCGGTAGATACGCAACTTTACCCAAACAGAACCAGAGGCAACCTCCTGGGTAAAACACATAGAAAGAGGTTTACTAACAAGTGGTCATGGTAAATTCATAGCACACGAGACGGGTGTGAATGTCGAATAACATCATAGTTAACTCGTGTTAGCCAGAGAATCCAAGTCCATGAAAGGTGATATAGTTTCGAGAAAATCACCAGCGGAGGGATCTGTAAATGCTAACTTCATAACCAATCCATTTTATCGAGCACTAATCATGGCTCGACTTGATCACACATGCGGGAGAAGCACATGTGAGGCGATCGAGGCACGACTAGAGCGATGATTAGGTGGGTAGCAGTCAACTTAGCTTGATTTGATTTGATTTTTTTACAGCGGCTTCTGAATCGATAGTGAATTCTTTACAGAACACATCAAAGTGGTATGCTCTTTTGATTCAACCAAGATGATAGATGTTGCTTGATCACTTGACAAACAACATCGAGATCGTTTCAAGGAAGAGATCTACGGAAGATAATATATTAGGGTAGTTCCATAATGGGTCATGACCAGAGACCTCGATACCAGCATGTGCCAAGCAGCATAACCTTGCGTGTACATTCACAAGGGGCTCTCAGTTTCGCTGCGGCACCATAAGTCCTTAATCATGACACCATTACCGAATCGGCACCAATAAAGAATCTCACGTAGCAAAAACAGATTGTGCCAAGATAACACATTGATATAGTCTCATAATGGATTACAACCACTAACCATGATACTAGTGTGTGCCGAGCTGCACAACCATGTGTGTACATTCACAGGAGGCCCTCGGTCTCGTAGCGGCACCATCGGTTTAGTCATAACACCATTACTAGACGTAACCAATATGGAATCTCGCGCCACACAACTGGATTGAGCAAGGGTGACAATATACAAAGATATACTCCACCTATAAGAACGGTTACAAGTAGAGAGCCAAATAGATTATGGCCCGATGAAATGAACAAGACATGGCCATAACCTAAACTTGATGAAAGGAGTATGACGGGAGATTGTTATTTCAGCCCAAGCATATTTCTATGCCCATCAGAGAGATTACAAGGTCAAGGATTAGTATCTGATTAAATATGGAGGAAAATGATCGGAAGATTAAATTGATATGCCTTCGAGAGATATGAGAAAACCAAAGGCATTAAATTCAAGAAAATGATCGAACATGTCTTTCCTAGGTTAGGTTGACAAAGTGATAATATAATCCACAAGGAGAGGCCAAACACAATAGAGACCTCAACCAGCATCAACTGAGCAAGGGTAGGATCTAGGATGGAAACACGACCACTATGGAAGTTACAAGCTAATTGCCAAGAACACGGACTCAAGATCCTTATTTGAAGTCCGAGTATATCTTAGGTCCAATAAAGAGATTATTTAAGCATTTATTTGCATGGGCTTGATCATGGAGTGATAATGGAAAATTCAACTTTAGGTCTTGGTTCACTAAATAAGAACATGGCCTAGTTTTTTTGGGTTTAGGCAAACAAATTACCAACCTTCTATTGGCACATCAAGCACAAGAGCAAACACATATAACACCTAAACATATTACCTAAGAATGGAGGACAACTATTTCATCAAAGTTTATAATACAACATTACACCACATTATCCACAATCACTGGTTACTGGAATAAAGATGAGAGAAGCATTTTGGATGTATAGGTGACAAACATGATGCAACAATCAGGATGCATGCTCGTCCTATGCGTCCTCACGAGTTTTGCCAATCTAATGTGACAGTAGTGTTCTATATCGGTGGCATACTTACGACTCTCATGATATTTTGCTAGTTGTCAACTACACATACGTTTTCGATGTTAGTGTACCTGTAGAAAATTCATCACATCCCAATTTTCCAATGATGCAATTCACACATAACAGTTTATCACAGTTTATACTCCATATATTGCTATATGGAGGCTAGCTCTTCATTAAGCGCCGAGCCACGCATAGGCACCGTTGCCACACTTCAACCATAGGGCAACTCATTATGGTAACTCACCTTCTTACCTGAGCATAGGTGCGTCGTTACAAGTACATTACACTTCTCAGTATTCCCATGTCTGTATACCCATACACATTCGTGGGGTACTGAATTCCCAAAAAAGTAATTACTCCACATCGCAGCCTTCATATATACATATGTGGAACATTGTAGCATCCCAAAAATTCAAATCTTGAAATTTTCTCAAACTCGCTCTAAATTCAAAATGAATTTCAAATTTCATTTCAAAATGTTTGTTTGCGAGTTGATATCAACAAATAAAATTATAGTGGTCTATATTCTCTCTAAAATCTCCTCAAAATATTCTACAAATATTTCTCCAGTGATCACCCTCAAACTCTTTCGGAAATATTGCCCAGATATTCCACCGATATATGTCCAAGTATTTTCTTCCTGAGAAATACCTTCAGAATCATTTTTCAAGTCCCTACAAATATTTTCTCCATAACTTTCCTCATGCTCATACGTATATGTATGCCTCCGGTGTCATACGGTGAGCTCTACAAGCTAATTACACTCATATAAGACAAATCCATGCTAATCTCCCACTATTCCTCTCATCCTCCCACTAATCCTCTCATCCCTCCCCCTAATCCCCCACCATGGCTATAAATAGAGGGGCAAGGGCCTCCTCTCATCCCACCCCAAGCCATTTCATGGCAACTCCCTCCCTCCCCCCCACACGCCCACTCCCACTCCACTTCCCACACAAGCACACACTAGCACAAGGATCGTTCGGTCGTTCTTCAATCGTTCGTCCACCTGTTCTTAGTTTGTTCGTTCGTTCGTCCGATCGTTCGATCGTTCGTCCGTTCGTTCGTCCAAATAATCTTTTTCCTGTCGTTATGCTGCCAAAATTCTGATCGTTCGTTCGGTCATTCGATCGTTCATCGTTCGTTCATAGTTCCTATTCATCGTTCATCGTTCGTTCATCATCACTATTCATCGTTCATCGTTCGTTCATACGACTATTCACCATCACTATGCATCGTTACTATTCACCAACACTATTCATCGTCATTACTATTCATCGTTACTATTCATCATCGTTACTATTCATCGATGATACCTATAATCGCTTTTCTGTCGCCACTATTCACCATTACTATTCATTATTACTATTCATTGATTATCTGATTACCCCAGATTTCAACTACTCATCCGTCATGCTGTTCAGTCCACCTAAGACAAGCCAGACCCATATTCCAGTCATACGAACTCCGGTGACTGTGATTTTGCTTCCAGTAGGGAACTTCCCATCTCATCACCCATCCCAGATTTCTCCAAGTTGAGCACGCTTAACTTTGGGATTCTTTCAAGCTAGACTTCCAAAAAGAAAGGCGAACCATGTTTCTATGGATAGGTCTTCAATCCTATAAAACCTCTGCCCAAGAAAAGCCCAAAAATAATTCCTCGCACCCCGCTCAAAAATACATTTGTATTTTTGATTTTCCAAATATCTCTAAATATTCAAATTCTAGAATATTCCAAGAATATTCCTTTCCTTTTCTTTTTCTTCCTATGATTATAAAATCCAAAACTCCTCCATCCAAACTCAGATTCCAATCATTCTTGTTTCTAAATTCTTGTCAAATTATTCCCTATCCAACCATGTCATACCTTAAGCATGGTTCATATTCCAAAAAACTCCCAAAATACTCCTGCTCCATATCCTGCCTATAGTTTCCCTGTTCAGACTAAGTCAGACGATTCATTCGTCACCATTCTCACCAATAGTGAACTTCACTATGCTATACCACATACACCTAGCTATAAATATACCCAGCTACCCTCTCCCACTCCACACACTCAACACCCTCAGCCAAGGCAAACACCCCACCCACTCAGTTACTCCGCTCTGCCGGCTACACGCATAGTGTCGGTTCGCCTCCAGTTCACCCTCCTGGTAAGCACCTCCGCTCCACCACTAGTAGTATCTCAACACCACATGACACAGATTCTACTCAAGACTCTACCCATCCATATATCGCTATTCTGACCACTATACTAAATATTTGTTGGTATACTTGCTTGTTTGTATGTTTGCTTGTTCATGTTGCATAGTTATCGGAGCGTTCGTACCGTCTCGTGGAGGCTAGATCTGCAAGTCTACGCCAGGCAGTGGAGCTAGAAGCCAGTTCCGCGAGCTCCCCTTCCCCCTTCGCCGGATAAGCACGGCAAGCTCACTGGATCCCTTTGATGCATAAATTACCTATACTTTTACAACCACAACCCTCAGCCTGTTATTTTATGCATGATATGATTTTGAGACAAGTTATTATGGCCACCCAGCCGCTTGCCGCAATCAATACTTGATATATTTGTTACAAATGATTTGAGGAAAGGTGTGAGTTTTCAAAAGAAAATGATTTTCAAAATGTGTTTGATGAAGGGTTTCCACCCTTATCACCTTTGAGTAGGGATGATCAGGGACTCCCTGGTTTAGGGGAGGGCCTAAGGTGATGGCTCAGCTAGTTTAGGCGTGAGCAGAAGGATTGTCCCCTCGTATAAGGACCGGTTTGTCATCTTTCACTACCTGTACTCATGATAAGTACAACCACTCGAGACTGTGTGGGAAGTCACTCAATCTGAACTAGTACGGTCCAACCCCAGGGTTATGAAGGCTGGGGAGCACCGGGAGGATAAGGAGGGGGAATGTTTTGTCCGGTTTGGGCATGGCGGTGGCCTGACTCCTTCCGGTATAACCATTAAGGTTAGGACGTGCGAGGAAAGAAAGAGATTCGGATTCGGGTCTCACTAGCTATGAGATCACAGAGCCGGACTAGTGGGTAAACTGTACACCTCTGCGCAGAGTTCAAACCTATTCGAATAGTCCGTGTCCAATGGAATGGACGAGTTTGGTGTGGTATGGCAATTAATGTTTTGTTTTCCAAAAAAAGATGATTTTGAGAAAAGTGGTTTTTAAAAGGTCCGTGTAATACTCAAAATTGTATAAAAGCATTATATGGTGATTTCCTTATTTTATGTGCCTTATTTGCATCATGAACAGAGCGTACATAAAATGAAGAGTGATTAAATTTAACCAATGACACTAAAATAAAAGAAAGAGCATCATATTGGAGTTTTTGTTTGTGCATCAAATAATGTTCACAATAATATTAATAAAAATATAATAATTGACTTGAGATGAAGTTTAAATCCTAAATTAGGGTTTTGAAAATAAAAAGAGGAGAAATGATATAAAAATATAAATAATATAATTATATTTCTAAAAAAAATTTGCTATTTTTTTTACACTATGATTAGAGAAGAGAATAAATTTGGCACTAGTTTGAATTCGAAATTCGAATTCAATTTGAACCTAGAAATAGAGAAAAGAGGATAAAAGATAAAAAGAAAACGCTTCATGGGCCGTCTGACTTCGTTTTTGGCCCAAAACCCGTTTCCTTCCGCATGGCCCTAACCTCCCACCGCGCGCGGTATCTGTCGCTGCTCTGAGGGCCCCAGACGTCAGCCACCCGCCCTCGTTGTCCGCGGCTCAGCTTGTATTGCGCTCGGTCGCTTAGTCCGTGGGCCCGCCCTGTCGGACTCGTCCCCTTCCCCAAGTCCGCGGCAACGAAATCGCCGCCGCCATCCGCGCAACAGAATTGCGCGCAAACTGTGCGGGCGCTGACCCGGAGCACTCGCTATATGGTTGGGCGGCTTCGGGGTATAAAGCTGAAACCATCCTCGTCAGCCATCGTGGCCGCGACACCAGCTAGCGCCGCCGCTCGCCCTAACCAACGGGAACCAAGCCGCCGTAGCCGTCCACGCGTTCGTGACCCCCGCAGTCTCGGGACCTTGTCCGAGGTTGCTACTGGGTACATCGGGGAGGGACTACTTGGCTTCACCGGGAGAGCCGTGACCTCAAACCCTCCAGATTGTTCGCCGTCGCGCAGCGACGCTATGAATCCGCCGTGCGCCATGGCCGGGCTTCATCCGCACTTCAATGCCGGTAAGAATATATCCATTGTAATCGTGATGCCGTGCACACCGTGTAGCTCCGTTTAATTTGACTACGGCGCTCGGGATCGCGGTTTGGGAACGGCGGCGATGGCCTCCGTCGTGTTCCTGTACAGCGCCGCCACTCGAGATGCTGGTTTGGGGCGATGGTGCCGGGTTTCGCATGGATCGTTGATCTCACAAGCAGCGGCTTGGATTAGATCTTCATACCCATTCGACTGCATCCAACCGTGACCGTAGATCGAGAATCCGATGGATGCGGGACGATCTCAGTTAGATAGAATAGAGACCGTCGATCTCTGATCCGAGGATCAGGGTTATGTACCGATTCATTTAAACTTAGATCTAATCTGGACCCATCATCTTAGATCGTGCGGTCTGGAATGCGGGATACCCCTTCGCGAGGTCTATTTTTCTAAAGAGCCCCTCCATTTCTGCGATATCAACCCGCCGTCCTGTGTGCAGGAGCCTGAGTCTGGGGAATCTTTTCCAGTTAGCCCCTGGATTTTTGTTTATTCGTGCGCCCAGTCCAAGGATTTATAAAACCCAGTAAAAGTAATTAGAAAATGGTTTTTAATATGAAAATAAATGCTAGAACTTGTATAAATCATATAAAAATTGTTTTAACTCCAAATTGAACCATCTCAGTTCCTATAAATTTGTTTTAATATTTATCATCACTCAGTAACACTGTTTTAACATGAAACTCAAAATATAATTTCTCTCTTAATTAATTTTGTATCAAATACATAAAACCTTAGAAAAATCATAACTCTTTCGTTTTAACTCCGATTTGATCCGTTCAAGTTGCGTTAGTCTCGTAGCTTCGCGTAGATTATTATTATGCAGTTATTCTTATGTTTGGTGTAATGTTAATTTTGCCTATACAATGTTTGTTTGTATTGCTACGACTAGAGCGAGGTCACGTGTCATCTGAAGAGCAAGTTGGTACCTGGAATCTCAAGTCCCAGGCAAGTTGTGCCCTTGATCACTTCTTTTTACCCACTCATGTTCTAATTAATCATAATGATCTGCATAGGTTAATTTTGATGGGACCCAATAGGTTACCCTAGTTTGTCTATCTTTATACCTTGTTTACCACCGAACTTTTGGGTAGTACTTGCTAGTGCTTTATGTGGTTTTGGGTATGAAGGTACATTATTCATGATCACACTTTTATTATATGTTTATTATTACTGTTCATGATAAGATCATTATGTTAATTGGAACATGGAGAACCACCCGGGAAAACAGTGCTACCACAAGGGAGGAATGGGACCCCTTGGCTGATTAATTAGGAAAGCTAGTGGAAGACTACCTTACCCGAAAGGGGCAAGGGCAGTAGGGGAGTGGTCAGTGTAGGGAAGCCCTCGAGAGGATTTTGCTGCGATGGCGGTCCTGCAAGGGATTCCTGCATTGGAACTTCCTATAAACTGTAGCGGGTTTTCGGAAGCTAGTGGAACTTTGTAAAGGCCTCGTAGTGGATCCCTAGCCATTCACCTCGGTAGTGTCTAAGGGCCTTGCAAACCCTGGCGACATGGGATACACGACTTGTGGGTAAAGATGCGCAACCTCTGCAGAGTGTAAAACTAGTATACTAGCTGTGCTCACGGTCATGAGCAGCTCGGACACTCACATGATTAATTTATGGAACTAAATTCAATTTGTCATATGCATTGCATCGCAGGTGATGTTGTTACTTTTGTTCTACTACTTAATTGGGTTGGTATTTACTTATACTTAGTAATTGCTAATAAAATTTTGACCAACTTTAAAAGCAATGCTCAGCTCTAACCATCCTCTTTGGTAAGCCTTACACTTCACGTGAGCTCCCACCTTTGGCGAGTTCATGCACATTATTCCCCACAACTTGTTGAGCGATGAACGTATGTGAGCTCACTCTTGCTGTCTCACACCCACCCCCACAGGTCAAGAACAGGTACCGCAGGATGAGGCGCTTGGAGGATGCCGTGGTGTATTCGAGAGAGGTCTAGGCCGTCGTCTCCCAGTCAACTTTGGGTTGCTGGACCGTTGTCTCCTTATAATGTAATTATTTATTTTGTATAGAACTCCTGTTATATATAAAGATGTGACATTCGATCCTGTGCCACTATACATCATATGTGTGAGACTTGGTCCCAGCATACCTGGTGTTTATGTTCGCGCCCGGGTCTTGGTGCCCCCGAAATCCGGGTGTGACAGAAGTGGTATCAGAGGAATGTTGACTGTAGGACGAAACCTAGATAGAACTGGACAACCATTCTTTACTTACCTTACTCTGATTCTCTTCTAAACTTATCTTAATCTTTTTCTCATCTATTTCCGCTTACTCTGATTATTCTTATCTTTTCTTTCTAAAAGACAAATGTGGATTTTACACTTTGAAATCCTGTGACGGAAGTGACCTTTAGGAATAGGAGACCTATTCTTAGAAAAAAAAATCAAATCAAAACTATTTTCGTAAATATTGATATGCTTGAATGTTTGTTCTTATGATACTTGTCTGATTTGGATCTTTGTTTGAGTGTGATGAGTTGTGGAGTAATGTCCACAATTGCATCTGCATATACACATAGGTATAAAAATATATTTATAAAATAACTAGACAACCTAGATTGTCCCCATTGGAACATATCTAGCTTAAGAGATTTATCTTATCCTAAAAGATCTCATTCTAACCAATTCATCTTATCTTAAAAGATTCTCCCTTATCTTAATAGATCCATCTCATCTTAAAAGATACTCATCTTATCTTGAAAAGATGTTATCTTATCCTAATAGATCTAACTGTCCTCATATCTCAACCGATCTAATCTAGATCCCATCTAATCTAATATTATCTAATCTAAGGGAGTTATTAGCAGGTTAGTTAATCTGGTGATATGGGTTAGACACTACTTCTACAAACATAACTTAACCTAAATTAATGTATTATACCAACTCGTCCGTGAACAACAACATAACCTACACCATAGCCTGCCTAGTCCATTTGTCCCAAAAGCAAAGTAAAACTCTGTTCAAACCTACCTACCTCGTGTACCCCGGCTATCTTAACTATATGTCCTTAACTCGGATGGCAACACCAAGATTAGAGACTGAAGTAGACCAACCACGTCAAGAAAGGATGTGCATCAACTCAAGTCTTCAAAGATCAAGTTGAATCGCCAGCGGAATCAAGATCCACAGTTCTGGATGAAGTTTTTCCTTATTATACTCTTCCTTGCCACAACCTATACTTGCCATAAATGTACCTCATCTGACATAATAAATGGCTAGACGTACATATTCATATATATATATATAAACTTTAAACAAAACTTTGATTCCCAAAACCAAATGAGAAACTAAAATTCTAGACTAAACTCATCGTATCCCTTTTCTTACAAATCTCGAGGACGAGATTTCTGTTAAGGGGGGTAGGATTTGTAATACTCAAAATTGTATAAAAGCATTATATGGTGATTTCCTTATTTTATGTGCCTTATTTGCATCATGAACAGAGCGTACATAAAATGAAGAGTGATTAAATTTAACCAATGACACTAAAATAAAAGAAAGAGCATCATATTGGAGTTTTTGTTTGTGCATCAAATAATGTTCACAATAATATTAATAAAAATATAATAATTGACTTGAGATGAAGTTTAAATCCTAAATTAGGGTTTTGAAAATAAAAAGAGGAGAAATGATATAAAAATATAAATAATATAATTATATTTCTAAAAAAAATTTTGCTATTTTTTTACACTATGATTAGAAAAGAGAATAAATTTGGCACTAGTTTGAATTCGAAATTCGAATTCAATTTGAACCTAGAAATAGAGAAAAGAGGATAAAAGATAAAAAGAAAACGCTTCATGGGCCGTCTGACTTCGTTTTTGGCCCAAAACCCGTTTCCTTCCGCATGGCCCTAACCTCCCACCGCGCGCGGTATCTGTCGCTGCTCTGCGGGCCCCAGACGTCAGCCACCCGCCCTCGTTGTCCACGGCTCAGCTTGTATTGCGCTCGGTCGCTTAGTCCGTGGGCCCGCCCTGTCGGACTCGTCCCCTTCCCCAAGTCCGCGGCAACGAAATCGCCGCCGCCATCCGCGCAACAGAATTGCGCGCAAACTGTGCGGGCGCTGACCCGGAGCACTCGCTATATGGTTGGGCGGCTTCGGGGTACAAAGCTGAAACCATCCTCGTCAGCCATCGTGGCCGCGACACCAGCTAGCGCCGCCGCTCGCCCTAACCAACGGGAACCAAGCCGCCGTAGCCGTCCACGCGTTCGCGACCCCCGCAGTCTCGGGACCTTGTCCGAGGTTGCTACTGGGTACATCGGGGAGGGACTACTTGGCTTCACCGGGAGAGCCGTGACCTCAAACCCTCTAGATTGTTCGCCGTCGCGCAGCGACGCTATGAATCCGCCGTGCGCCGTGGTCGGGCTTCATCCGCACTTCAATGCCGGTAAGAATATATCCATTGTAATCGTGATGCCGTGCACACCGTGTAGCTCCGTTTAATTTGACTACGGCGCTCGGGATCGCGGTTTGGGAACGGCGGCGATGGCCTCCGTCGTGTTCCTGTACAGCACCGCCACTCGAGATGCTGGTTTGGGGCGATGGTGCCGGGTTTCGCGTGGATCGTTGATCTCACAAGCAGCGGCTTGGATTAGATCTTCATACCCATTCGACTGCATCCAACCGTGACCGTAGATCGAGAATCCGATGGATGCGGGACGATCTCAGTTAGATAGAATAGAGACCGTCGATCTCTGATCCAAGGATCAGGGTTATGTACCGATTCATTTAAACTTAGATCTAATCTGGACCCATCATCTTAGATCGTGCGGTCTGGAATGCGGGATACCCCTTCGCGAGGTCTATTTTTCTAAAGAGCCCCTCCATTTCTGCGATATCAACCCGCCGTCCTGTGTGCAGGAGCCTGAGTCTGGGGAATCTTTTCCAGTTAGCCCCTGGATTTTTGTTTATTCGTGCGCCCAGTCCAAGGATTTATAAAACCCAGTAAAAGTAATTAGAAAATGGTTTTTAATATGAAAATAAATGCTAGAACTTGTATAAATCATATAAAAATTGTTTTAACTCCAAATTGAACCATCTCAGTTCCTATAAATTTGTTTTAATATTTATCATCACTCAGTAACACTGTTTTAACATGAAACTCAAAATATAATTTCTCTCTTAATTAATTTTGTATCAAATACATAAAACCTTAGAAAAATCATAACTCTTTCGTTTTAACTCCGATTTGATCCGTTCAAGTTGCGTTAGTCTCGTAGCTTCGCGTAGATTATTATTATGCAGTTATTCTTATGTTTGGTGTAATGTTAATTTTGCCTATGCAATGTTTGTTTGTATTGCTACGACTAGAGCGAGGTCACGTGTCATCTGAAGAGCAAGTTGGTACCTGGAATCTCAAGTCCCAGGCAAGTTGTGCCCTTGATCACTTCTTTTTACCCACTCATGTTCTAATTAATCATAATGATCTGCATAGGTTAATTTTGATGGGACCCAATAGGTTACCCTAGTTTGTCTATCTTTATACCTTGTTTACCACCGAACTTTTGGGTAGTACTTGCTAGTGCTTTATGTGGTTTTGGGTATGAAGGTACATTATTCATGATCACACTTTTATTATATGTTTATTATTACTGTTCATGATAAGATCATTATGTTAATTGGAACATGGAGAACCACCCGGGAAAACAGTGCTACCACAAGGGAGGAATGGGACCCCTTGGCTGATTAATTAGGAAAGCTAGTGGAAGACTACCTTACCCGAAAGGGGCAAGGGCAGTAGGGGAGTGGTCAGTGTAGGGAAGCCCTCAGGAGGATTTTGCTGCGATGGCGGTCCTGCAAGGGATTCCTGCATTGGAACTTCCTATAAACTGTAGCGGGTTTTCGGAAGCTAGTGGAACTTTGTAAAGGCCTCGTAGTGGATCCCTAGCCATTCACCTCGGTAGTGTCTAAGGGCCTTGCAAACCCTGGCGACATGGGATACACGACTTGTGGGTAAAGATGCGCAACCTCTGCAGAGTGTAAAACTAGTATACTAGCCGTGCTCACGGTCATGAGCAGCTCGGACACTCACATGATTAATTTATGGAACTAAATTCAATTTGTCATATGCATTGCATCGCAGGTGATGTTGTTACTTTTGTTCTACTACTTAATTGGGTTGGTATTTACTTATACTTAGTAATTGCTAATAAAATTTTGACCAACTTTAAAAGCAATGCTCAGCTCTAACCATCCTGTCGGCGTTCCGAGACCGGGGGGTCCTCGAGCCGACGAGTGAGAGTGCCGCGTGCCCCAGCCCAGATGGGTCGAGCGCGTGGAGCGAGCGCAAAGGGGGGAACGGAGTGAGAGAGAGGTCGGTGGCCGGAGCCGGATCGCGAGGGAGTCGGAGAAATTCCCACGGCCTTCGTGTTCGTCCCGCGCCCAGGTCGGGTGCGCTTGCAGTAGGGGGTTACAAGCGTCCGCACGAGGTGAAGGGAGAGGGCGGCCCCGAGAGAGCGCCTGCCCCTGCCTTTCGTCCCCGCGAGGCCAACCTTCCTTAAGAAGGCCCTGGCCCTTCCTTTTATAGTCGTAAGGAGAGGGTCCAGGTGTACAAGATGGGGGTGTAGCAAGGTGCTACGTGTCTAGCGAGGGAGAGCTAGCGCCCTATGTACATGCCCAGGTGGCAGCCAGAGAGATCGTGGCACCCTGTTGGAGTGGCGTCGTGGCTGTTGGAGGAGTAACGGAGCCGGACGGGGGGACAGCTGTCGAGGTGGCTGGGTCCTTGCTGACGTTCTCCTGCTTTCGTAAGGGAGCTGGGGGCCGCCGTCGTCATGATCTAGCGGGGCGCCATCATGGCCTATCTGGCATAGCTGGCCAGATGGGATGCCGGTCTTGTTCTCTGCGACCCAAGTCGGCTTAGGGCAGGGTGATGATGACGCTTCCTGTTGACGTGGCGGTCTCGTATCCTAGGTCGGGTGTCGTGGAGGCTCCTCCGAGGCTGTGGCCGAGTCCGTCCTGCAAGACAGAGACAGAGTCCGAGCCCTGGTCGGGCGAGGCGGAGATTATTCGGCAGAGGCCGAGGCGGAGTCCGAGCCCTGGGTCGGGCGAGGCGGAGGTCGCCGTCTTCCGGGGCCTTGGCCCGAGTCCGAGCCCTGGGTCGGGCGAGGCGGAGGTCGCCGTCTTCCGGGGCCTTGGCCCGAGTCCGAGCCCTGGGTCGGGCGGAGTTTCCTATGGCACCACTGGCGAAGTCTGGCCGCCCGTCGGTCTTACCTTTTGCGTTAAACGCCCTGGTGACTCGGTCGGTTGGTGCGGTGATTTAGTCAGGGTTTCTCCTTATCGGAGGCGGGGCCTAGGGCGAGCCGGGGATGCGCCTGCCGTGAAAGAGGAGACCTCAGGCGAGACGGAGTCATCTTAGGGTCGGCTGCCCTCGCCCGAGGCTAGGCTCGGGCGTGGCGTGGTCAAGTCACTCGTGTGGACTGATCCCTGACTTAATCAAACCCATCAGGCCTTTGCAGCTTTATGCTGATGGGGGTTACCAGCTGAGAATTAGGCGTCTTGAGGGTACCCCTAATTATGGTCCCCGACAGTAGCCCCCGAGCCTCGAAGAGAGTGTTAACACTCGCTTGGAGGCTTGCATCGCACTTTTTTGCAAGGGGACCAGCCTTTCTCGGAGGTACCTTGTTCCGGTGGGTGCGCGCGAGCGCACCCGCCGGGTGTAGCCCCCGAGGCCTCGGAGGAGTGGTTTCACTCCTTCGAGGTCTTAATGCCTCGCGCAATGCTTCGGCGTGACTAGCGGTTCCCTCATGCGAGCAGGGCGTAACCCAGGTGCACTGTCGGGGCCCAAGTTCTCGGGCTGGTATGTTGACGCTGTCAACGGTTCGGCCGGAGCCGGGTTTGCGAGAGCAGCCCCCGAGCCTTCGCACGGAGCGAGAGGACGATCAGGGACAGACTCGACTTTTTATATACGCCCCTACGTCGCCTTTCCGCAAGGAGGAGGGGGGGGGAGTGCGCCATGTTACCCTCGATGGGCACCGAACATGGTGTCTCCGGTGAGCTGCGATCGGGTAATCCGAGTGGACGTCCGTGCCCCGTTCGTTAGGGGTCGGCTAGGGGCCCGGAGGCACGCCCAAAAGTACCTGCGGGTGATCTGCTGGACCCGGTCCCCTAGCGACGGGGTCCGAGGGCTCGTTGCCTCCCTCCGATGGGATTCCGTTACAGAGTCGTTCCCGCTGGTCTCGGAAATGTCCTAGGGTACCTCGGGAGCGCAGCCCGAGCCTTGGTTATGTATCGAACGTACCCCTGGTCATCCCTCGCTCGGCGTCTGAGGCGGCTGTGAACCCTTCGACAGGCCAGCCTTCGAACCCCTGATCAGTAGGGGGCACGGAGCCCTAGTAGCCTGAGGCGATCATGGAACCTTTCGGGGGCCGACCTTCGAACCCCTGACCAGTAGTGGGTGTCGGGCCCACGCGATCTGAGGCGGCTGTTGAACCCTTCGGGGGGCCAGCCTTCGAACCCCTGATCAGTAGGGAGGCTCGGGGCCTAGTTCCTTCACGGGGAAGGATCCCTTTGGGGTTATCCCCCTTCTCGGTCCCTGTTGCAAGAGATAGAGAAAGAAGGAAAAGGGAAAAAGGGATTCGAAATTGAACTTCGTGGCGTACCTTTCTCGGCGTGGCCGTTTTTTGGCGGAGGCGAAGCGCCGCCAGCTGCCCCTGCCAGAAACGTCGCCTATTTCGCCGTGGAGTTAATGCGCTGGGGTGAGTAGTTGGCGAGGTCGCCGTTGTGCGCGCGCGGGCCGTTCGAGGTACGGGTCACGGACGCGTCGTCTTCACGCCGTGAGAAGGGTTCTCTTGCTGCCCCCGGATGGGACGTGAGCCTGGCCGATGGTGTAACCGCTGCCTTCACACGCCTGCCACCGTCATTACTGCCGGCCCATTTTTGACCGCGTTTGACCGCTGCGCCAGGCTGGCGCCGCTGGATCGCAGGCTGGGCGGCCTCGAGTCGCGGTATCGGTTCCGCAATCGAGGAGGTGCGGTGGTGGAGCGAGAGGCGCAGCGGTTCGCATGCAGCGCCTGGCGCGCCAGTTGAACGACGCGTGGTCTTGAGCCGTCGCGCTGGCCTGTCAGGAGTCGGGGAGGCGCGTCCACTTGGCGTGGTTGCATGCCGCTTGCATGGCCGCTCGCCCCCTTTGCCCGTTGGTCTGGGCAAAAGTGGAGGGTTACTTGTAACCGCTGGGCGGTTGCGTGCGTCGTGCGCGGCGATTTGGCTCCCTCTGCTTGGAGCTGGTCTTCATGACAGGCGGGCCCCAGCCCCCGCGCCGCGGGGAAGGGCCTTGGAGGCGTGTTGGAGAAGACTCAGCCCATGACGGTTGAGGGCGCTAGCAGGGGGAGTTGCCTTTAAAAGGAGGGCGACCCCCTTCGTGAGGCGACCATGTCTCCTTTCTCCCTTATGCATCGTGTCTCTCCATCTTCCAGGCCCCCGGATGGGGGGAAACGCCGTCTTTTCGCTCCATCGTCGGAGGAACGCGACCCCGCGGGGGTTGGTACCTTTCGGCCATCGTTCGGCTTCAAGGATTTTCATCAGGCAGCCCGGTTGCCCCCCTCGGCTGGGGGTCACCCGAGACGGTGACCACCAGCCCCTGGGTGGGGAGGAGCAAACCGGACTGCGATCTTGGTCCCACCCTCAGCTTCAAGGATGTTCATCATCCTCGCTGGGGTGGGTGCCGGACTGAGCCGGCGCTCCTCCTCCCGCACGGGTTCGTGGGTCATCCTCTCCCACGACATTCGAGGGAGAAGGCGCTCACTGGCCCCGCGGGCGGCGCGGACTTCGACAACGCGGGATGGATCGGCGGCGGACGCCGTCACCTCCGGCGTGTCGGGTCCGCTAGCTCGGCTCCGGCGGGCCCCTTTGTCGGGGGGGGGGCTGCCGCGCCGTGTACACGGGAGGTCCACCCTAGACACCGCACGCTGCTAGGGCGGCGCTCGTGTTCTGGGGTGGCCCTGCTTTTGCACCAGGGCGGCGGCTTTGCGCGGAGGCCGGTGCCCCACTCATCGGGGAGGATTTGAGTGGGGATCTGGCGGTAAGCTGGCGGCTCCTGGCGTCAGTGCCGAGGTGGAGGCGGCTCGAGAAGTCCCCGTCAGCGACGGGATCACCGCCACCATCGGCGCTTTGGGCCTTCGGCTCTTTGTACTTGTCCTCGCCCTTCGGGTGGCGTTATGGGCGAGGGCAAGACAGCAGCTGTGCCTTCCCCCGAGGCCTGCGCCGCCGCAGAGGGAGGAACCGGAGTTCCGCTTGTAGTGGCACTTCGGGTGCCGGGTTTTTTGTTCATTTTCGGCTTTCGGGGCCTGAACATGTATGTAACTCCGGCACAAAGCCGTGTTTTTTCCTCATTTCTGAGCAATAAGACTTGCCTGTCGATTGTCTGAATCGCTTCACCAAGCATGAGTCGCCCCATGTCCAGGTGACGAGTGAGGTATCCGTATCCCGGAGGCGTAGGAATCCCTCGGCTCGGTCGGACCTGTTGTCCGAGGCTCCTCTAGCTTAGTTAAAGAGACCCCTCGGCCGCTCTTCGACGAGCCGAGGCCAGGGGTAGCAATATCAGCACAAGCAGAGGCGTTGTTGGCTCGGAAATGGAACCTGGTCGGCCGGAGCCTAGCCGAGTTGTCTGTTGGCAGGATCGACGTCGGAGTTGATTGGCCGAGGCCTCGGACCGAGCTGGCGCCCTCGGAAGGGGTCGGCCGAGGCCCCGGAGGTGGCCGGCCGAGCCGTCCGCTTGGGCCGGATTCTCGGGGAAGCCTCTGGCGGAGATTGCTCGAGCGCGGTGTCGACGTCGTCCTTTGGAGCGAAGGCCTTCGGACCGCGTGGCCACCCGAGGCCAGGTCGGGTCTTGCCGAAGGTGCTGCTGATGCCGAGGGTGTCGCCACCCTCTTCCAGTGCCAAGGTCCGCGCCTGCAGGGTCAAGTCGTCCTGTAGCGTGGGCCTTGTGCGGCCGTTGAGGCCAGAACACACACCCTTGTCGCGTCATAAAGCTGTGTCTCTTTTCCTCTTGCTTCGAGTATCTGGACTTTTTGTCGGTAGCAGGGATGTTAGTGCGAGCAAGAGTTGCTTCTCGCGGGAGGTGATGAGTGAGGTATCCGTATCCCGGAGGCGTGGGAGTCCCTCGGCTCGGTCGGCCTCGCCGCTTACGCGTACTTTTACCCATCCATGAGGCCCTGTCACCGACTCGGTCGAGAAGGCTCGAAGAACCTGCTTCAACAGAAGAGCCTCCGTACGTAAAGACTCATTCGATCCGCGGAGTCACCTTATCCGAACGTGAGTTACTTATCACAGAAGGTGACGAGTGAGGTATCCGTATCCCGGAGGCGTAGGAGTCCCTCGGCTCGGTCGGCCTTGGCTGCTTACGTGTACCCCGTCATTTCTAGGACCCACTTTTCGAAGTAGTCAAAAAGCACGAAAGATGTTCTGGTAAAAGAGGTTTTTTGTTCGAGGAAAATTTTGACGCAGAGGGGGTTAACCCCCTTTTAGCCCCCGAGGGAGGGTCGGGCTCCGCTGAGGCGAGGCCGACCCTTCCTTGTTGACTAAACTTCGCGTGGGTACGGGGTATAAGAATAACTTGGAAACATTCTTAAGGATAGAAGCGACGTAGCTGTTGGATGTTCCAAGCGTTGCCGTAGACCTCGCCTTGACTGTTGGCCAGCTTGTAAGTTCCGGGCTTCAGAACTTTGGCGATGATGAACGACCCCTCCCAGGGGGGCGTTAGCTTATGCCTCCCTCGGGCGTCCTGCCGCAGCCGAAGCACCAGATCGCCCACCTGGAGATCTCGGGGTCGGACCCCTCGGGCGTGGTAGCGTCGCAGGGACTGCTGATACCGCGCTGAGTGTAGTAGGGCCCTGTCCCGAGCCTCGTCCAGCTGGTCCAGCGAGTCTTCTCGGCTGGCTTGGTTGCTTTCTTCGTCGTAAGCCCTCGTCCTCGGGGAACCGTATTCCAGGTCCGTGGGCAGGATTGCCTCGGCCCCGTAGACCAGGAAGAACGGCGTGAAACCCGTGGCTCGGCTTGGAGTCGTCCTCAGGCTCCAGACCACCGAGGGGAGTTCCTTCATCCATCGCTTGCCGAACTTGTTGAGACTGTTATAAATCCGAGGCTTAAGCCCTCGTAGAATCATGCCATTGGCACGTTCCACTTGCCCATTCGACATGGGGTGAGCTACGGCGGCCCAGTCCACCCGGATGTTGTGATCGTCGCAAAAATCCAAGAATTTTTTGCCGGTGAACTGGGTGCCATTGTCGGTGATGATGGAGTTCGGGACCCCGAAGCGATGGATGATGTTGGTGAAGAATGCCACCGCCTGCTCGGACCTGATGCTGCTTAGGGGTCGGACCTCGATCCACTTGGAGAATTTGTCGATGGCGACCAACAGGTGCGTGTAGCCCCCGGGTGCCTTCTGCAGTGGGCCGACGAGGTCCAGACCCCACACAGCGAAGGGCCAGGTGATGGGTATCGTCTGCAGAGCCTGAGCGGGCAGGTGGGTCTGCTTCGCATAGAATTGGCACCCTTCGCAGGCGCGGACAATTCTAGTGGCGTCAGCCACCGCCGTTGGCCAGTAGAAGCCTTGGCGGAAAGCATTCCCGACGAGGGTTCGAGGTGCTGCATGATGACCGCAAGCCCCCGAGTGTATTTCCTGCAGGAGGTCCTGACCCTTGGCGATGGTGATGCATCGCTGGAGGATGCCCGAGGGGCTGCGGTGGTAGAGCTCCTTCTCATCGCCCAGCAGGACGAACGATCTTGCTCGTCGCGCTACCCGCCGAGCCTCGGCTCGGTCGAGGGGCAGTTCTCCTCGGCGGAGATATTGCAGGTACGGGGTCTTCCAATCTTGATCTGGCACGACCCCGTTCTGCTCCCCCTCGACGTGCAGTGCTTCGCCTTCGGGCTCCGAGGGTTCCTCGGATTGAGCCGAGGACGGCTCGGGATGGGCCGAGGTTACCTCGGACGAGGCCGAGGGTGCCTCGGGCTCGGGCGCGTCGCCTATCTTGACGGAGGGTTGGTGCAGATCCCGGGCAAAGACGTCTGGGGGAACCGTCGTTCGCCCCGAGGCTATCTTCGCCGGCTCGTCCGCAGTCTCGTTGTAGCGCCGGGCGATGTGGTTAAGCTCGAGCCCGTAGAACTTGTCTTCCAGGCGTCGAACCTCTTCACAGTAGGCCTCCATCTTCGGATCGCGGCAGTGGGAGTTCTTCATGACTTGGTCGATGACGAGCTGCGAGTCGCCGCGCGCGTCGAGGCGTCGGACCCCTAGTTCGATGGCGATTCGCAACCCGTTGATCAGAGCCTCGTACTCAGCCACATTGTTGGACGCCGGGAAATGGAGGCGGGGCACATAGCGCAGGTGTTTTCCGAGGGGCGAGACGAAAAGCAGGCCCGCGCCAGCTCCCGTCTTCATCAGCGACCCGTCGAAAAACATGGTCCAGAGCTCTGGCTGGATCGGAGCCGTTGGCAACTGGGTATCGACCCATTCGGCTACGAAATCCGCCAGTACCTGGGACTTGATGGCCTTCCGAGGGGCGAACGAGATCGCCTCGCCCATGATTTCCACCGAGGGAGGGTCGGGCTCTGTCGGGGCGAGGCCGACCCTTCCTTGATAATTGATTCGTATGTATGAGTGGGGAAAGGGCGCAGCCCCCGGGCGTCGTTCGCGCAGAGGCCGTTTGGCGAGTCAGGCTCCTGCCCAGATATGCGGCGAGTGCTTGGTGACATCCCCCGGCATGGCGGGCACGCCCGAGGGACCCTACGCAAAAATGTCGACGTTTGCGCGAGGGAAGTCGCCGAGCACTGCTTCCTATCTGGGGCCGAGCCCAGAGCCGATCCGGACACGCCTGGAGGCGTCGCCACTGGGGTCGAGAGAGGCGGCCTAAACCGTCCCCGCTGGCTCGAAGTTGCCGGCATGCCGCTTCACGTCCGGTACCTCTCGGGAGAGGCTTTCCAGGTCGGCAATGAGGGCCTCGGACTCGGCGAGGGCCTCGGCGTACTCCACGCACTCCACATCGCATTCGAAGGCGTGTTTGTACGTGGGGCCGACAGTGATGACCCCGTTGGGGCCCGGCATCTTGAGCTTCAGGTAGGTGTAGTTGGGGATGGCCATGAACTTCGCGTAGCATGGCCTTCCCAACACTGCGTGGTAGGTTCCTCGGAACCCGACCACCTCGAACGTCAATGTCTCCCTTCGGAAGTTGGAGGGTGTTCCGAAGCAGACAGGGAGGTCGAGCTGTCCGAGGGGCTGGACGCGCTTCCCGGGAATGATCCCGTGGAAGGGCGCAGCGCCTGCTCGGACGGATGACAGGTCGACGCGCAGGAGCCTGAGGGTCTCGGCGTAGATGATGTTGAGGCAGCTGCCTCCATCCATCAGGACCTTGGTGAGCCTGACGTCGCCGATGACGGGATCGACGACGAGCGGGTACTTCCCCGGGCTCGGCACGTGGTCGGGGTGGTCGTCTCGGTCGAAGGTGATGGGCTTGTCGGACCAGTCTAGGTAGACTGGCGCCGCCACCTTCACCGAGCAGACCTCCCGACGCTCTTGCTTACGATGCCGAGCCGAGGCGTTTGCCGCATGCCCTCCGTAGATCATGAAGCAATCGCGGACCTCTGGAAACTCTCCTGCTTGGCGATCCTCCCTTTTGTCGTCGTCGTGAGCCCTGCCACCCTCTGCGGGTGGCCCGGCCCGATGGAAATGACGCCGAAGCATGACGCACTCTTCGAGGGTATGCTTGACGGGCCCCTGATGGTAGGGGCACGTCTCCTTGAGTGCCTTGTCGAAGAGGTTAGCACCTCCGGGGGGCTTCCGAGGGTTCTTGCGCTCGGCGGCGGCGACAAGGTCCGCATCGGGAACGTCGCGCTTCGCTTGCGACTTCCTCCTGCCTCTCTTCTTGGCGCCGCGCGGAGTGGACGCCTCGGGAGCATCTTCCGACGGGCGGCCCTGGGGCTGCTTGTCCTTTCGGAAGATGGCCTCTACCGCCTCCTGGCCGGAGGCGAACTTGGTGGCGATGTCCATCAGCTCGCTTGCCCTGGTGGGGGTCTTGCGACCCAGCTTGCTCACCAGGTCGCGGCAGGTGGTGCCGGCGAGGAACGCGCCGATGACATCGGAGTCGGTGATGTTGGGCAGCTCGGTGCGTTGCTTCGAGAACCGCCGGATGTAGTCCCGAAGGGACTCTCCCGGCAGTTGCCGGCAGCTTCGGAGGTCCCAGGAATTCCCGGGGCGCACGTACGTGCCCTGGAAGTTCCCGGCGAAAGCCTGGACCAAATCCTCCCAGTTGGAAATCTGCCCCGGGGGCAGGTGCTCCAACCAGGCACGAGCGGTGTCGGAGAGAAACAGGGGGAGGTTTCGGATGATGAGGTTGTCATCGTCCGTCCCACCCAGCTGGCAGGCCAGGCGGTAGTCTGCAAGCCACAATTCCGGTCTCGTCTCCCCCGAGTACTTCGTGATAGTAGTCGGGGGTCGGAATCGGGGCGGAAACGGCGCCCGCCGAATGGCTCGGCTAAAGACCTGCGGACCGGGTGGTTCGGGCGAGGGACTTCGATCCTCCCCACTGTCATAACGTCCCCCACGCCTGGGGTGGTAGCCTCGGCGCACCCTTTCGTCGAGGCGTGCCCGACGGTCACGATGAGGGTGCTCGTCGCCGAGGTGGCCCGGGGCCGCAGGCGCGGTGTTGCGCGTGCGCCCGGTGAAGACCGAGGCTTCCCGCGTGAGTCGGGAAGTCGCGGCACGAGGATCCGGGGTGTATCCCCGCCTTCGAGAGGCAGAGCTCTCTGCCCGCCGGGCCGCAGCGCCTTCCAGGAGATGCCTGAGTTCTCCCTGGATCCGCCGTCCCTCGGTGGTTGATGACTCCGGCATCGCGCGGAGGAGCATTGCTGCAGCGACCAGGTCCTGGCCAGTCCCGCCGGATGCGGGTGGCGGTTTGTCCCTGGCATCGTTGGCGATGCGGTGCTGGAGACCTTGGGGCAAGTGACGTATTCCTCCGGCCGGGGGTTGGCTCGCCCATACCTGCCCGATGTTCTGACGGATTGCCTCGAGCGCTCCTGCTCCTTCATCGAACCCGGCCTGCGCCCCGCGGACTTGCTCGAGCTGTGGGTCGTGACCTCCCGCCGAAGCGGGGACCACAGCTAGCTCCCGCGGGATGTCAGCGCGAGGCACTGGCCTAGGGGGATCACCATCCTCCGGCATGCCGAGACAGCCGCCTCCGGAGGGATCCCCTAGCTCGATGTGGAAACATTCGCGACTCAGGCCGCAGTCCTTGTCGCCAAGGCTGCGGCTGCCGTCGGAACAGTCGGAGAGGCAGTAGTCACATGCGGTCATGAAGTCCCGCATGGCACTAGGGTTGCCAGATCCGGAGAAATCCCAGCAGATGCTGGGGTCGTCGTCTTCCTCGGACCCAGAGGGTCCGTAGGTCGAGACACCCGTCAATCGGTCCCAAGGCGACCGCACAGGAAACCCCAGAGAGGTTGCACTCGCCTCAATGTGAGCACCCGCCAAAGCGAGATCGCCAGGCGGGCTGAGGCCGAGTCGAAATAACGAAAGATGGGTAGCAGTCGATACCTTTTTGTCGACGAGGAGCGATGAAGTCGCGTCGGGGGCTGACCGCGTCGTCGTCTTGGGTCCGAGGGCGACGTCCTGCAGGCCTTCCGTGAGCGTGCTGGCGTCGTCCACTTGCTCGGAGTCGACGTGTTGCGGGGGGATGGCGCTCGCGTCTGCCTTGAACGCGAGGGCGACGCTTGGCGTGTCCTCCGTCGAGGCGCCGGGGATGTCGATTTGCCCGACAGCCGTCGGAGCGCGGCCTCCCGCCCGGCCCTGGTTGCCCCGCCTCCTCCTCCTCCGATGGCGAGGGAGAGGATGGGGCGAGCTCGAACGTTGTCCTTCCCCTACGCGGGAAAGACGTCGTCGATTCCGCCGCCGGCGGGCGGGCTGTCCGCCACCAATGTCGCTATCGCGCGGCGGTGGAAGGAGTATCATGTCGTAGCCGCTGTCGAGAGACATGAACTCGAGGTTCCCGAAACGGAGCACCGTCCCGGGTTGAAGAGGTTGTTGAAGACTGCCCATCTGGAGCTTGACGGGAAATCGAACGTCAACACGCAGTGCAGCCCCTACCTGGCGCGCCAACTGTCGGCGTTCCGAGACCGGGGGGTCCTCGAGCCGACGAGTGAGAGTGCCGCGTGCCCCAGCCCAGATGGGTCGAGCGCGTGGAGCGAGCGCAAAGGGGGGAACGGAGTGAGAGAGAGGTCGGTGGCCGGAGCCGGATCGCGAGGGAGTCGGAGAAATTCCCACGGCCTTCGTGTTCGTCCCGCGCCCAGGTCGGGTGCGCTTGCAGTAGGGGGTTACAAGCGTCCGCACGAGGTGAAGGGAGAGGGCGGCCCCGAGAGAGCGCCTGCCCCTGCCTTTCGTCCCCGCGAGGCCAACCTTCCTTAAGAAGGCCCTGGCCCTTCCTTTTATAGTCGTAAGGAGAGGGTCCAGGTGTACAAGATGGGGGTGTAGCAAGGTGCTACGTGTCTAGCGAGGGAGAGCTAGCGCCCTATGTACATGCCCAGGTGGCAGCCAGAGAGATCGTGGCACCCTGTTGGAGTGGCGTCGTGGCTGTTGGAGGAGTAACGGAGCCGGACGGGGGGACAGCTGTCGAGGTGGCTGGGTCCTTGCTGACGTTCTCCTGCTTTCGTAAGGGAGCTGGGGGCCGCCGTCGTCATGATCTAGCGGGGCGCCATCATGGCCTATCTGGCATAGCTGGCCAGATGGGATGCCGGTCTTGTTCTCTGCGACCCAAGTCGGCTTAGGGCAGGGTGATGATGACGCTTCCTGTTGACGTGGCGGTCTCGTATCCTAGGTCGGGTGTCGTGGAGGCTCCTCCGAGGCTGTGGCCGAGTCCGTCCTGCAAGACAGAGACAGAGTCCGAGCCCTGGTCGGGCGAGGCGGAGATTATTCGGCAGAGGCCGAGGCGGAGTCCGAGCCCTGGGTCGGGCGAGGCGGAGGTCGCCGTCTTCCGGGGCCTTGGCCCGAGTCCGAGCCCTGGGTCGGGCGAGGCGGAGGTCGCCGTCTTCCGGGGCCTTGGCCCGAGTCCGAGCCCTGGGTCGGGCGGAGTTTCCTATGGCACCACTGGCGAAGTCTGGCCGCCCGTCGGTCTTACCTTTTGCGTTAAACGCCCTGGTGACTCGGTCGGTTGGTGCGGTGATTTAGTCAGGGTTTCTCCTTATCGGAGGCGGGGCCTAGGGCGAGCCGGGGATGCGCCTGCCGTGAAAGAGGAGACCTCAGGCGAGACAGAGTCATCTTAGGGTCGGCTGCCCTCGCCCGAGGCTAGGCTCGGGCGTGGCGTGGTCAAGTCACTCGTGTGGACTGATCCCTGACTTAATCAAACCCATCAGGCCTTTGCAGCTTTATGCTGATGGGGGTTACCAGCTGAGAATTAGGCGTCTTGAGGGTACCCCTAATTATGGTCCCCGACACATCCTCTTTGGTAAACCTTACACTTCACGTGAGCTCCCACCTTTGGCGAGTTCATGCACATTATTCCCCACAACTTGTTGAGCGATGAACGTATGTGAGCTCACTCTTGCTGTCTCACACCCCCCCACAGGTCAAGAACAGGTACCGCAGGATGAGGCGCTTGGAGGATGCCGTGGTGTATTCGAGAGAGGTCTAGGCCGTCGTCTCCCAGTCAATTTTGGGTTGCTGGACCGTTGTCTCCTTATAATGTAATTATTTATTTTGTATAGAACTCCTGTTATATATAAAGATGTGACATTCGATCCTGTGCCACTATACATCATATGTGTGAGACTTGGTCCCAGCATACCTGGTGTTTATGTTCGCGCCCGGGTCTTGGTGCCCCCGAAATCCGGGTGTGACAGTCCGGCGGTTTAGCCGTGAGCTATGGTGGACGGGAAGTACAGTAGATATTTTTGAAAATGAAAACCAGTGGGAAACTGCTAAGATACCTGGATGGTTTAGTCCAGGGGATTTTGTTCTATACTGAAAAACTTCCTGCTCCGTTTGGAGAGAATGCGCTTTGCAAAATACAAAATGTTTTTCAAAACAACCCTGCATAAAATATTGTTGTTTCTGCAAAATATCTTGAGCTCCACATATTCCATGCATTATATCTGATTTCCCCATTCCGCGGGTGAAGGTGGGATGCTGAGTACGTTTGTACTCACCCTTGCTTATTTGTTGTTTTTTAGAAAAAGGAGATCGGGTAAGAGTTACGGCTGTTCCCAACCTTGCCTGTGGCTGTTGGACCGTTGATTTGCTTCACTACGTATATCAGGCTGTTTCAGCCCCACTCTGATGATATGTCCCGAGTTGTGGACCAACTCTTAAAGTTGATCGCCACCTTTATAGGTTTGTCTCGTGTAGGTAGATTTGGAATCATCTGTTGTATAAATGTGTTTACTAGCCTCCTGGGACTAGTAATTGTATCACATTTGAGTCCCAGAGGTTTGGGGCACTTCAAACATGTATATAATCAAGAGCTTTTTACGCTCTTCCCTAGACCGACGGTTGTTCGGTCATGCTCTCACATCTCACCTTACCTTGAGCGTCGATCCATTCAAAACTGAATGGCCTAAAAATAACAATACACATGTATGCAATACCCACCCAGTTGTGGGTTATTGGTTTTAAACTAAGCCACCTGACAGTCCTTAACTTAGGGCTTAATAGAGGATGTCGCTAGCATTATAGTTTTTCAAATCTGTTTTCAAAACCAAACAATGTGTTTAGTTGAAAATAGGTTTTCCAAAACCAAAAGTTTATTTTTAAAATACGTATGTGACCGTATTATACTTAGTCCTGCTCCGATACCAGCTGTGGTAGAACCTCCCAAGTTATTGGGCCCACATGCACCTGACCTTGTCTCAAAGACCTGAGACGGCTATGCATGTGCACCAGATAACTTAACAGGATCCGTCCGAGTGTCCCAAGGACCCCGGATAAACCACATACAACCAAGATCGCAAGATTAAGTAGACACAAATCACACACCAACATTTTGCAGCAGAATTTCTTTATTACAAAAGGTTACAAGTTACAACAAATTTACATTATCTTTATCGGAGTGATTACAAAAGTGATTCAAGAAATATACTTTGAAATGTTATAAATTACTTATAAGTTTGAAATATATGCTAGCTTAAGTGACCATCCTCAATAAGAAGTATAGGAGAGTTACTTTAACCTATAAGAAGACCGAGCCCATCGGCACTTAGCACCATCCACAGCAGCACAATTCTAGTTCCTGCAACAACATGGGTTCGAAAACCATGAGTACGGAGTGTACTTTCACAAGTCTTACCCGACTAAAGAAAAAGACTCTCAAGGATATGCTGGATTTAGGAATAAAGGAGATGCTCTTAGCAAGAATCAACTTAGATACTTTTGCAGAATTAGCTTACTAAAGTGAGTCCTTACTTTCAATATTTTAACGCCAGATTAAATATTAATAGACTCTGGTTGCATCTAGTCTAATTTCACCATCTCATCAATACAACATCATTTTTATTCATAATGTTTACATCCTAACTTAGGTTGTAGGTTGGAGATCAAGTCTCCACTCTCTGGGGATATAACGGCAATCCGAATCGATTTACTCAGCTAAGGATCTCTAACCACACGACATATGTAGCACTTAACCCTTGCATATGTCAACCATTCCCACAGATCCTCCACAACGTGAACCGGTCCGCGCTACTCGGGAGCACAGTACTCCTCCATCCAGCCTCTTGCCAGGATGGTACACGCTACTCCCACAATCTCCCACGCCTAGTGCACGGTTGTCTTTTCACGTATGGAATAGCCGGGTTCAAGCTTACCCTATCCCATATCCAGGGCATGTGGCCAGTTAAGATAGTCCTTGATCATACAGGCCGACATACGCATCCAATCCTTAATTAACATGGGTGGAGCATCACCTGTTCCTAGCCCAAGTCTCGAGTTAAGTACTTCCACCCTTAGGATTGTTTTGTGTTCCTAAGGATGAAAAGAGCATTATAGGGAACTTTGCAGTAAGATCCCACCATGCTCCCAATGAAAATTTTCTTGCAGGTAGAAGCTATCCTTCCTCAGGATAAACCTGAGCTAGGCATACGTGCAAAGGACCAACTCTATCTGCTTATAAGCAGGGTTAAGCATTTTTTTGTAAATCATATTTTGATACTTCACTAGAAGTATCTATAAAAGGAATGGATTTCAAGGTAGCCAATGCATCAAAGGGTTTCCAAGCAACTCCTATAAACCTAATGCACATTCACTAGACTTAAAGTGTGTAAAAATAATTTAAAAACACAAGGGGTTGCATGAACCGGGGCTTGCCTGGATAACACTACGTTAGTGTTGTTAGACGTCGATCACTTGACGACCATCTTTTGTTCTGATACTTGTTTTGTCTCTCCATCTTCAGTTTCGTCCATCAGCATCATCTTATGGTCGACTCAGTTCTGGTTCTCCGCATCACGTGGTTAATTCACATACCTGAATAAAATGCATTATGCACATGAATGCCTACCAAGGAATAGCACATAACTAATTATTGCTATACCAAAGGGGATTAACACTTATGGTTAGGCATCACAAACTTGTCGGGGACCATAATTAGGGGTACCCTCAAGACGCCTAATTCTCAGCTGGTAACCCCCATCAGCATAAAGCTGCAAAGGCCTGATGGGTTTGATTAAGTCAGGGATCAGTCCACACGAGTGACTTGACCACGCCACGCCCGAGCCTAGCCTCGGGCGAGGGCAGCCGACCCTAAGATGACTCCGTCTCGCCTGAGGTCTCCTCTTTCACGGCAGGCGCATCCCCGGCTCGCCCTAGGCCCCGCCTCCGATAAGGAGAAACCCTGACTAAATCACCGCACCAACCGACCGAGTCACCAGGGCGTTTAATGCAAAAGGTAAGACCGACGGGCGGCCAGACTTCGCCAGTGGTGCCATAGGAAACTCCGCCCGACCCAGGGCTCGGACTCAGGCTAAGGCCTCGGAAGACGGCGAACTCCGCTCCGCCCGACCCAGGGCTCGGACTCAGGCTAAGGCCTCGGAAGACGGCGAACTCCGCTCCGCCCGACCCAGGGCTCGGACTCAGGCTAAGGCCTCGGAAGACGGCGAACTCCGCTCCGCCCGACCCAGGGCTCGGACTCAGGCTAAGGCCTCGGAAGACGGCGACCTCCGCCTCGCCCGACCCAGGGCTCGGACTCCGCCTCGGCCTCTGCCGAATAATCTCCGCCTCGCCCGACCAGGGCTCGGACTCTGTCTCTGTCTTGCAGGACGGACTCGGCCACAGCCTCGGAGGAGCCTCCACGACACCCGACCTAGGATACGAGACCGCCACGTCAACAGGAAGCGTCATCATCACCCTGCCCTAAGCCGACTTGGGTCGCAGAGAACAAGACCGGCATCCCATCTGGCCAGCTATGCCAGATAGGCCATGATGGCGCCCCGCTAGATCATGACGACGGCGGCCCCCAGCTCCCTTACGAAAGCAGGAGAACGTCAGCAAGGACCCAGCCACCTCGACAGCTGTCCCCCCGTCCGGCTCCGTTACTCCTCCAACAGCCACGACGCCACTCCAACAGGGTGCCACGATCTCTCTGGCTGCCACCTGGGCATGTACATAGGGCGCTAGCTCTCCCTCGCTAGACACGTAGCACCTTGCTACACCCCCATCTTGTACACCTGGACCCTCTCCTTACGACTATAAAAGGAAGGGCCAGGGCCTTCTTAAGGAAGGTTGGCCTCGCGGGGACGAAAGGCAGGGGCAGGCGCTCTCTCGGGGCCGCCCTCTCCCTTCACCTCGTGCGGACGCTTGTAACCCCCTACTGCAAGCGCACCCGACCTGGGCGCGGGACGAACACGAAGGCCGTGGGAATTTCTCCGACTCCCTCGCGATCCGGCTCCGGCCACCGACCTCTCTCTCACTCCGTTCCCCCCTTTGCGCTCGCTCCACGCGCTCGACCCATCTGGGCTGGGGCACGCGGCACTCTCACTCGTCGGCTCGAGGACCCCCCGGTCTCGGAACGCCGACAGTTGGCGCGCCAGGTAGGGGCTGCGCTGCGTGTTGACGTTCGATTTCCCGTCAAGCTCCAGATGGGCAGTCTTCAACAACCTCTTCAACCCGGGACGGTGCTCCGTTTCGGGAACCTCGAGTTCATGTCTCTCGACAGCGGCTACGACATGATACTCCTTCCACCGCCGCGCGATAGCGACATTGGTGGCGGACAGCCCGCCCGCCGGCGGCGGAATCGACGACGTCTTTCCCGCGTAGGGGAAGGACAACGTTCGAGCTCGCCCCATCCTCTCCCTCGCCATCGGAGGAGGAGGAGGCGGGGCAACCAGGGCCGGACGGGAGGCCGCGCTCCGACGGCTGTCGGGCAAATCGACATCCCCGGCGCCTCGACGGAGGACACGCCAAGCGTCGCCCTCGCGTTCAAGGCAGACGCGAGCGCCATCCCCCCGCAACACGTCGACTCCGAGCAAGTGGACGACGCCAGCACGCTCACGGAAGGCCTGCAGGACGTCGCCCTCGGACCCAAGACGACGACGCGGTCAGCCCCCGACGCGACTTCATCGCTCCTCGTCGACAAAAAGGTATCGACTGCTACCCATCTTTCGTTATTTCGACTCGGCCTCAGCCCGCCTGGCGATCTCGCTTTGGCGGGTGCTCACATTGAGGCGAGTGCAACCTCTCTGGGGTTTCCTGTGCGGTCGCCTTGGGACCGATTGACGGGTGTCTCGACCTACGGACCCTCTGGGTCCGAGGAAGACGACGACCCCAGCATCTGCTGGGATTTCTCCGGATCTGGCAACCCTAGTGCCATGCGGGACTTCATGACCGCATGTGACTACTGCCTCTCCGACTGTTCCGACGGCAGCCGCAGCCTTGGCGACAAGGACTGCGGCCTGAGTCGCGAATGTTTCCACATCGAGCTAGGGGATCCCTCCGGAGGCGGCTGTCTCGGCATGCCGGAGGATGGTGATCCCCCTAGGCCAGCGCCTCGCGCTGACATCCCGCGGGAGCTAGCTGTGGTCCCCGCTTCGGCGGGAGGTCACGACCCACAGCTCGAGCAAGTCCGCGGGGCGCAGGCCGGGTTCGATGAAGGAGCAGGAGCGCTCGAGGCAATCCGTCAGAACATCGGGCAGGTATGGGCGAGCCAACCCCCGGCCGGAGGAATACGTCACTTGCCCCAAGGTCTCCGGCACCGCATCGCCAACGATGCCAGGGACAAACCGCCACCCGCATCCGGCGGGACTGGCCAGGACCTGGTCGCTGCAGCAATGCTCCTCCGCGCGATGCCGGAGTCATCAACCACCGAGGGACGGCGGATCCAGGGAGAACTCAGGCATCTCCTGGAAGGCGCTGCGGCCCGGCGGGCAGAGAGCTCTGCCTCTCGAAGGCGGGGATACACCCCGGATCCTCGTGCCGCGACTTCCCGACTCACGCGGGAAGCCTCGGTCTTCACCGGGCGCACGCGCAACACCGCGCCTGCGGCCCCGGGCCACCTCGGCGACGAGCACCCTCATCGTGACCGTCGGGCACGCCTCGACGAAAGGGTGCGCCGAGGCTACCACCCCAGGCGTGGGGGACGTTATGACAGTGGGGAGGATCGAAGTCCCTCGCCCGAACCACCCGGTCCGCAGGTCTTTAGCCGAGCCATTCGGCGGGCGCCGTTTCCGCCCCGATTCCGACCCCCGACTACTATCACGAAGTACTCGGGGGAGACGAGACCGGAATTGTGGCTTGCAGACTACCGCCTGGCCTGCCAGCTGGGTGGGACGGACGATGACAACCTCATCATCCGAAACCTCCCCCTGTTTCTCTCCGACACCGCTCGTGCCTGGTTGGAGCACCTGCCCCCGGGGCAGATTTCCAACTGGGAGGATTTGGTCCAGGCTTTCGCCGGGAACTTCCAGGGCACGTACGTGCGCCCCGGGAATTCCTGGGACCTCCGAAGCTGCCGGCAACTGCCGGGAGAGTCCCTTCGGGACTACATCCGGCGGTTCTCGAAGCAACGCACCGAGCTGCCCAACATCACCGACTCCGATGTCATCGGCGCGTTCCTCGCCGGCACCACCTGCCGCGACCTGGTGAGCAAGCTGGGTCGCAAGACCCCCACCAGGGCAAGCGAGCTGATGGACATCGCCACCAAGTTCGCCTCCGGCCAGGAGGCGGTAGAGGCCATCTTCCGAAAGGACAAGCAGCCCCAGGGCCGCCCGTCGGAAGATGCTCCCGAGGCGTCCACTCCGCGCGGCGCCAAGAAGAGAGGCAGGAGGAAGTCGCAAGCGAAGCGCGACGTTCCCGATGTGGACCTTGTCGCCGCCGCCGAGCGCAAGAACCCTCGGAAGCCCCCCGGAGGTGCTAACCTCTTCGACAAGGCACTCAAGGAGACGTGCCCCAACCATCAGGGGCCCGTCAAGCATACCCTCGAAGAGTGCGTCATGCTTCGGCGTCATTTCCATCGGGCCGGGCCACCCGCAGAGGGTGGCAGGGCTCACGACGACGACAAAAGGGAGGATCGCCAAGCAGGAGAGTTTCCAGAGGTCCGCGATTGCTTCATGATCTACGGAGGGCATGCGGCAAACGCCTCGGCTCGGCATCGTAAGCAAGAGCGTCGGGAGGTCTGCTCGGTGAAGGTGGCGGCGCCAGTCTACCTAGACTGGTCCGACAAGCCCATCACCTTCGACCGAGACGACCACCCCGACCACGTGCCGAGCCCGGGGAAGTACCCGCTCGTCGTCGATCCCGTCATCGGCGACGTCAGGCTCACCAAGGTCCTGATGGATGGAGGCAGCTGCCTCAACATCATCTACGCCGAGACCCTCAGGCTCCTGCGCGTCGACCTGTCATCCGTCCGAGCAGGCGCTGCGCCCTTCCACGGGATCATTCCCGGGAAGCGCGTCCAGCCCCTCGGACAGCTCGACCTCCCTGTCTGCTTCGGAACACCCTCCAACTTCCGAAGGGAGACATTGACGTTCGAGGTGGTCGGGTTCCGAGGAACCTACCACGCAGTGTTGGGAAGGCCATGCTACGCGAAGTTCATGGCCATCCCCAACTACACCTACCTGAAGCTCAAGATGCCGGGCCCCAACGGGGTCATCACTGTCGGCCCCACGTACAAACACGCCTTCGAATGCGATGTGGAGTGCGTGGAGTACGCCGAGGCCCTCGCCGAGTCCGAGGCCCTCATTGCCGACCTGGAAAGCCTCTCCCGAGAGGTACCGGACGTGAAGCGGCATGCCGGCAACTTCGAGCCAGCGGGGACGGTTTAGGCCGCCTCTCTCGACCCCAGTGGCGACGCCTCCAGGCGTGTCCGGATCGGCTCTGGGCTCGGCCCCAGATAGGAAGCAGTGCTCGGCGACTTCCCTCGCGCAAACGTCGACATTTTTGCGTAGGGTCCCTCGGGCGTGCCCGCCATGCCGGGGGATGTCACCAAGCACTCGCCGCATATCTGGGCAGGAGCCTGACTCGCCAAACGGCCTCTGCGCGAACGACGCCCGGGGGCTGCGCCCTTTCCCCACTCATACATACGAATCAATTATCAAGGAAGGGTCGGCCTCGCCCCGACAGAGCCCGACCCTCCCTCGGTGGAAATCATGGGCGAGGCGATCTCGTTCGCCCCTCGGAAGGCCATCAAGTCCCAGGTACTGGCGGATTTCGTAGCCGAATGGGTCGATACCCAGTTGCCAACGGCTCCGATCCAGCCAGAGCTCTGGACCATGTTTTTCGACGGGTCGCTGATGAAGACGGGAGCTGGCGCGGGCCTGCTTTTCGTCTCGCCCCTCGGAAAACACCTGCGCTATGTGCCCCGCCTCCATTTCCCGGCGTCCAACAATGTGGCTGAGTACGAGGCTCTGATCAACGGGTTGCGAATCGCCATCGAACTAGGGGTCCGACGCCTCGACGCGCGCGGCGACTCGCAGCTCGTCATCGACCAAGTCATGAAGAACTCCCACTGCCGCGATCCGAAGATGGAGGCCTACTGTGAAGAGGTTCGACGCCTGGAAGACAAGTTCTACGGGCTCGAGCTTAACCACATCGCCCGGCGCTACAACGAGACTGCGGACGAGCTGGCGAAGATAGCCTCGGGGCGAACGACGGTTCCCCCAGACGTCTTCGCCCGGGATCTGCACCAACCCTCCGTCAAGATAGGCGACGCGCCCGAGCCCGAGGCACCCTCGGCCTCGTCCGAGGTAACCTCGGCCCATCCCGAGCCGTCCTCGGCTCAATCCGAGGAACCCTCGGAGCCCGAAGGCGAAGCACTGCACGTCGAGGGGGAGCAGAACGGGGTCGTGCCAGATCAAGATTGGAAGACCCCGTACCTGCAATATCTCCGCCGAGGAGAACTGCCCCTCGACCGAGCCGAGGCTCGGCGGGTAGCGCGACGAGCAAGATCGTTCGTCCTGCTGGGCGATGAGAAGGAGCTCTACCACCGCAGCCCCTCGGGCATCCTCCAGCGATGCATCACCATCGCCAAGGGTCAGGACCTCCTGCAGGAAATACACTCGGGGGCTTGCGGTCATCATGCAGCACCTCGAACCCTCGTCGGGAATGCTTTCCGCCAAGGCTTCTACTGGCCAACGGCGGTGGCTGACGCCACTAGAATTGTCCGCGCCTGCGAAGGGTGCCAATTCTATGCGAAGCAGACCCACCTGCCCGCTCAGGCTCTGCAGACGATACCCATCACCTGGCCCTTCGCTGTGTGGGGTCTGGACCTCGTCGGCCCACTGCAGAAGGCACCCGGGGGCTACACGCACCTGTTGGTCGCCATCGACAAATTCTCCAAGTGGATCGAGGTCCGACCCCTAAGCAGCATCAGGTCCGAGCAGGCGGTGGCATTCTTCACCAACATCATCCATCGCTTCGGGGTCCCGAACTCCATCATCACCGACAATGGCACCCAGTTCACCGGCAAAAAATTCTTGGATTTTTGCGACGATCACAACATCCGGGTGGACTGGGCCGCCGTAGCTCACCCCATGTCGAATGGGCAAGTGGAACGTGCCAATGGCATGATTCTACGAGGGCTTAAGCCTCGGATTTATAACAGTCTCAACAAGTTCGGCAAGCGATGGATGAAGGAACTCCCCTCGGTGGTCTGGAGCCTGAGGACGACTCCAAGCCGAGCCACGGGTTTCACGCCGTTCTTCCTGGTCTACGGGGCCGAGGCAATCCTGCCCACGGACCTGGAATACGGTTCCCCGAGGACGAGGGCTTACGACGAAGAAAGCAACCAAGCCAGCCGAGAAGACTCGCTGGACCAGCTGGACGAGGCTCGGGACAGGGCCCTACTACACTCAGCGCGGTATCAGCAGTCCCTGCGACGCTACCACGCCCGAGGGGTCCGACCCCGAGATCTCCAGGTGGGCGATCTGGTGCTTCGGCTGCGGCAGGACGCCCGAGGGAGGCATAAGCTAACGCCCCCCTGGGAGGGGCCGTTCATCATCGCCAAAGTTCTGAAGCCCGGAACTTACAAGCTGGCCAACAGTCAAGGCGAGGTCTACGGCAACGCTTGGAACATCCAACAGCTACGTCGCTTCTATCCTTAAGAATGTTTCCAAGTTATTCTTATACCCCGTACCCACGCGAAGTTTAGTCAACAAGGAAGGGTCGGCCTCGCCTCAGCGGAGCCCGACCCTCCCTCGGGGGCTAAAAGGGGGTTAACCCCCTCTGCGTCAAAATTTTCCTCGAACAAAAAACCTCTTTTACCAGAACATCTTTCGTGCTTTTTGACTACTTCGAAAAGTGGGTCCTAGAAACGACGGGGTACACGTAAGCAGCCAAGGCCGACCGAGCCGAGGGACTCCTACGCCTCCGGGATACGGATACCTCACTCGTCACCTTCTGTGATAAGTAACTCACGTTCGGATAAGGTGACTCCGCGGATCGAATGAGTCTTTACGTACGGAGGCTCTTCTGTTGAAGCAGGTTCTTCGAGCCTTCTCGACCGAGTCGGTGACAGGGCCTCATGGATGGGTAAAAGTACGCGTAAGCGGCGAGGCCGACCGAGCCGAGGGACTCCCACGCCTCCGGGATACGGATACCTCACTCATCACCTCCCGCGAGAAGCAACTCTTGCTCGCACTAACATCCCTGCTACCGACAAAAAGTCCAGATACTCGAAGCAAGAGGAAAAGAGACACAGCTTTATGACGCGACAAGGGTGTGTGTTCTGGCCTCAACGGCCGCACAAGGCCCACGCTACAGGACGACTTGACCCTGCAGGCGCGGACCTTGGCACTGGAAGAGGGTGGCGACACCCTCGGCATCAGCAGCACCTTCGGCAAGACCCGACCTGGCCTCGGGTGGCCACGCGGTCCGAAGGCCTTCGCTCCAAAGGACGACGTCGACACCGCGCTCGAGCAATCTCCGCCAGAGGCTTCCCCGAGAATCCGGCCCAAGCGGACGGCTCGGCCGGCCACCTCCGGGGCCTCGGCCGACCCCTTCCGAGGGCGCCAGCTCGGTCCGAGGCCTCGGCCAATCAACTCCGACGTCGATCCTGCCAACAGACAACTCGGCTAGGCTCCGGCCGACCAGGTTCCATTTCCGAGCCAACAACGCCTCTGCTTGTGCTGATATCGCTACCCCTGGCCTCGGCTCGTCGAAGAGCGGCCGAGGGGTCTCTTTAACTAAGCTAGAGGAGCCTCGGACAACAGGTCCGACCGAGCCGAGGGATTCCTACGCCTCCGGGATACGGATACCTCACTCGTCACCTGGACACGGGGCGACTCATGCTTGGTGAAGCGATTCAGACAATCGACAGGCAAGTCTTATTGCTCAGAAATGAGGAAAAAACACGGCTTTGTGCCGGAGTTACATACATGTTCAGGCCCCGAAAGCCGAAAATGAACAAAAAACCCGGCACCCGAAGTGCCACTACAAGCGGAACTCCGGTTCCTCCCTCTGCGGCGGCGCAGGCCTCGGGGGAAGGCACAGCTGCTGTCTTGCCCTCGCCCATAACGCCACCCGAAGGGCGAGGACAAGTACAAAGAGCCGAAGGCCCAAAGCGCCGATCCATCCCGCGTTGTCGAAGTCCGCGCCGCCCGCGGGGCCAGTGAGCGCCTTCTCCCTCGAATGTCGTGGGAGAGGATGACCCACGAACCCGTGCGGGAGGAGGAGCGCCGGCTCAGTCCGGCACCCACCCCAGCGAGGATGATGAACATCCTTGAAGCTGAGGGTGGGACCAAGATCGCAGTCCGGTTTGCTCCTCCCCACCCAGGGGCTGGTGGTCACCGTCTCGGGTGACCCCCAGCCGAGGGGGGCAACCGGGCTGCCTGATGAAAATCCTTGAAGCCGAACGATGGCCGAAAGGTACCAACCCCCGCGGGGTCGCGTTCCTCCGACGATGGAGCGAAAAGACGGCGTTTCCCCCCATCCGGGGGCCTGGAAGATGGAGAGACACAATGCATAAGGGAGAAAGGAGACATGGTCGCTTCACGAAGGGGGTCGCCCTCCTTTTAAAGGCAACTCCCCCTGCTAGCGCCCTCGACCGTCATGGGCTGAGTCTTCTCCAACACGCCTCCAAGGCCCTTCCCCGCGGCGCGGGGGCTGGGGCCCGCCTGTCATGAAGACCAGCTCCAAGCAGAGGGAGCCAAATCGCCGCGCACGACGCACGCAACCGCCCAGCGGTTACAAGTAACCCTCCACTTTTGCCCAGACCAACGGGCAAAGGGGGCGAGCGGCCATGCAAGCGGCATGCAACCACGCCAAGTGGACGCGCCTCCCCGACTCCTGACAGGCCAGCGCGACGGCTCAAGACCACGCGTCGTTCAACTGGCGCGCCAGGCGCTGCATGCGAACCGCTGCGCCTCTCGCTCCACCACCGCACCTCCTCGATTGTGGAACCGATACCGCGACTCGAGGCCGCCCAGCCTGCGATCTAGCGGCGCCAGCCTGGTGCAGCGGTCAAACGCGGTCAAAAATAGGCCGGCAGTAATGACGGTGGCAGGCGTGTGAAGGCAGCGGTTACGCCATCGGCCAGGCTCACGTCCCATCCGGGGGCAGCAAGAGAACCCTTCTCACGGCGTGAAGACGACGCGTCCGTGACCCGTACCTCGAACGGCCCGCGCGCGCACAACGGCGACCTCGCCAACTACTCACCCCAGCACATTAACTCCACGGCGAAATAGGTGACGTTTCTGGCAGGGGCAGCTGGCGGCGCTTCGCCTCCGCCAAAAACGGCCACGCCGAGAAAGGTACGCCACGAAGTTCAATTTCGAATCCCTTTTTCCCTTTCCCTTCTTTCTCTATCTCTTGCAACAGGGACCGAGAAGGGGGATAACCCCAAAGGGATCCTTCCCCGTGAAGGAACTAGGCCCCGAGCCTCCCTACTGATCAGGGGTTCGAAGGCTGGCCCCCCGAAGGGTTCGACAGCCGCCTCAGATCGCGTGGGCCCGACACCCACTACTGGTCAGGGGTTCGAAGGTCGGCCCCCGAAAGGTTCCATGACCGCCTCAGGCTACTAGGGCTCCGTGCCCCCTACTGATCAGGGGTTCGAAGGCTGGCCTGTCGAAGGGTTCACAGCCGCCTCAGACGCCGAGCGAGGGATGACCAGGGGTACGTTCGATACATAACCAAGGCTCGGGCTGCGCTCCCGAGGTACCCTAGGACATTTCCGAGACCAGCGGGAACGACTCTGTAACGGAATCCCATCGGAGGGAGGCAACGAGCCCTCGGACCCCGTCGCTAGGGGACCGGGTCCGGCAGATCACCCGCAGGTACTTTTGGGCGTGCCTCCGGGCCCCTAGCCGACCCCTAACGAACGGGGCACGGACGTCCACTCGGATTACCCGATCGCAGCTCACCGGAGACACCATGTTCGGTGCCCATCGAGGGTAACATGGCGCACTCCCCCCCTCCTCCTTGCGGAAAGGCGACGTAGGGGCGTATATAAAAAGTCGAGTCTGTCCCTGATCGTCCTCTCGCTCCGTGCGAAGGCTCGGGGGCTGCTCTCGCACACCCGGCTCCGGCCGAACCGTTGACAGCGTCAACATACCAGCCCGAGAACTTGGGCCCCGACAGTGCACCTGGGTTACGCCCTGCTCGCATGAGGGAACCGCTAGTCACGCCGAAGCATTGCGCAAGGCATTAAGACCTCGAAGGAGTGAAACCACTCCTCCGAGGCCTCGGGGGCTACACCCGGCGGGTGCGCTCGCGCGCACCCACCGGAACAAGGTACCTCCGAGAAAGGCTGGTCCCCTTGCAAAAAAGTGCGATGCAAGCCTCCAAGCGAGTGTTAACACTCTCTTCGAGGCTCGGGGGCTACTGTCGGGGACCATAATTAGGGGTACCCTCAAGACGCCTAATTCTCAGCTGGTAACCCCCATCAGCATAAAGCTGCAAAGGCCTGATGGGTTTGATTAAGTCAGGGATCAGTCCACACGAGTGACTTGACCACGCCACGCCCGAGCCTAGCCTCGGGCGAGGGCAGCCGACCCTAAGATGACTCCGTCTCGCCTGAGGTCTCCTCTTTCACGGCAGGCGCATCCCCGGCTCGCCCTAGGCCCCGCCTCCGATAAGGAGAAACCCTGACTAAATCACCGCACCAACCGACCGAGTCACCAGGGCGTTTAACGCAAAAGGTAAGACCGACGGGCGGCCAGACTTCGCCAGTGGTGCCATAGGAAACTCCGCCCGACCCAGGGCTCGGACTCAGGCTAAGGCCTCGGAAGACGGCGAACTCCGCTCCGCCCGACCCAGGGCTCGGACTCAGGCTAAGGCCTCGGAAGACGGCGAACTCCGCTCCGCCCGACCCAGGGCTCGGACTCAGGCTAAGGCCTCGGAAGACGGCGAACTCCGCTCCGCCCGACCCAGGGCTCGGACTCAGGCTAAGGCCTCGGAAGACGGCGACCTCCGCCTCGCCCGACCCAGGGCTCGGACTCCGCCTCGGCCTCTGCCGAATAATCTCCGCCTCGCCCGACCAGGGCTCGGACTCTGTCTCTGTCTTGCAGGACGGACTCGGCCACAGCCTCGGAGGAGCCTCCACGACACCCGACCTAGGATACGAGACCGCCACGTCAACAGGAAGCGTCATCATCACCCTGCCCTAAGCCGACTTGGGTCGCAGAGAACAAGACCGGCATCCCATCTGGCCAGCTATGCCAGATAGGCCATGATGGCGCCCCGCTAGATCATGACGACGGCGGCCCCCAGCTCCCTTACGAAAGCAGGAGAACGTCAGCAAGGACCCAGCCACCTCGACAGCTGTCCCCCCGTCCGGCTCCGTTACTCCTCCAACAGCCACGACGCCACTCCAACAGGGTGCCACGATCTCTCTGGCTGCCACCTGGGCATGTACATAGGGCGCTAGCTCTCCCTCGCTAGACACGTAGCACCTTGCTACACCCCCATCTTGTACACCTGGACCCTCTCCTTACGACTATAAAAGGAAGGGCCAGGGCCTTCTTAAGGAAGGTTGGCCTCGCGGGGACGAAAGGCAGGGGCAGGCGCTCTCTCGGGGCCGCCCTCTCCCTTCACCTCGTGCGGACGCTTGTAACCCCCTACTGCAAGCGCACCCGACCTGGGCGCGGGACGAACACGAAGGCCGTGGGAATTTCTCCGACTCCCTCGCGATCCGGCTCCGGCCACCGACCTCTCTCTCACTCCGTTCCCCCCTTTGCGCTCGCTCCACGCGCTCGACCCATCTGGGCTGGGGCACGCGGCACTCTCACTCGTCGGCTCGAGGACCCCCCGGTCTCGGAACGCCGACAAAACTAAAATACATAAACACTAGATACTGATATACGACTACGCCCAATTATTACATTTTTCTAGCGTAATCACATCTACTTCAAACATCAAGTAATAATAAGCTGAGCACAAGTCTTTTGTCAAAACACCCAATATCAAATTACTCGTCACATTTTTATTCACTATTTTTGAATACCGACAATTTAGAGTAAGGGAGCATATTAACTAACTTTATAAATTGTGTTTCTCAATTATCTTGAATTCCATGCTAATTAAATAGGTAGATGCCATTCACTGTTAATTACTCGAGGTAATTTGTATATCCCTCATGACATCGAACTAAACACCAGACCTAAAATAAGCCGACTAATTAAGCAGGGCATCGACTACATCAATTAACCAAATCGACATAATAACACTAGGAAATCTATTAACTAGCCGATAGAAATACTAAATCTATCTTTTACGTCATCAGCTCACCCGAATATCACATAAATTAATCTATCTTTCGCATTACTAACTCCATCGTACTTCACATATATTTAACACTACAACAACGCGCCTGCGCTAAATACAAGGATAATCACGATTACTATATATCTAATTACTTCACTCAAAAATCCGAATAACACAAATAATAAACCAGCTTACCATGATCGAATCGAACCGATATTTACAAGAACGACGATGAACATCGAGTTCAAGTGCTTTGTTCAGCCCCAAGAGAGCTCTTACAGGCCTCGCTTCTCTCGAATATCAAGAATTTCTCATCCAAAGTAAGTCCGACTCAAAGCTTGCGAGAACGCTGATAGTCCCCGAATAAAGTCTTCGATCGAACACCTGGTGAGCATCAAACTGAGCTTCATTTTTTTCTCTATATTAACTAGAACTCCACACAAAGGGCAATGATCCTACTTCAGGCCTTTCGCCGAGCACTTGGGCATCGACCAGGGGCTTGCTTCTCCACATCTTCTTGGGATTCTTTTGTCGGTGCGAACACAAGGCGGAGACAGCACGTAGGGGCCGGCATCGAGGAGGGGTGACCGAACGACGACGGCGAGACAAATGTTGGAGACGATCAAGAGTTAACGTCAAACACTAGAATTCCTCGACGGGCTGCTGCGGTGGGGCGTCGAGGCGCTGTCCAAGGCAAATAGGAGATCGACAATCGGCCAGTCCCCGACCATCGTGTTCACCACGCTTCTGCTGCACAGCCAGTGTGGTCAATTGAAATGACAACGCCAGGGTCAGGGAAACCCGCGCGACATGGCTGAGCACCGGCGAGCAGCAGAGGCGCGTCTGCATGCCCTAGCAGGGAGAACGGCGGCAACTTGGGCGAGCGCGGATGGCGCGGGCCAAACACCGGACAACCGTGGCAGCGAGGAACTCGCCATGGCTAATGAAGACGCTGCGCGGCCGAGCAGGAAAATCCTGGGCTCCATGAGACCGTCCAGGTAGAATCGACGGCGACCATGGATGGAGTTCAGCTTGGGTTGGGCGAGATTCGAACTGGGGAAACGCCGGCCATGGAGTTGTGGCGGGGAAGGAGCGCGCGTGTGGGACAGGGAGCAGTGGCGGCGCTGGGCGCTCCACGGCTGGGGGGACGCACGTCAGGGAGCTTGACAGCGGTCGGGCAGAGGAGCATGCGCAGGGAAGCTACGCGCATGTGGAAGGAGTGCCGGCAAGCAGAGAGGTAACGGGCTAAGGGAGAGAGAGGAGAAGGGCGGCCCGATGGCGTGACGTCCATGGCCAAAAGGAACAGGACTCTGGCTGGGCGCTTGCTGGGAGATGGAGATGCGGCCGAGCGCCTGGGAGGAAGAGGATCCGGGCACACGTGGGAGGTGGAGAGCGAGCCAGGGATGGTCGGTCATGGGGGATGGGGAGGAAGCTTGGACCGGAGATGAAGAGCGCCGCACAGGGGAGGAACGACTGGACGTGCGTGGAAGAAGATAGGGGTGGCTGGAAGAAAATCTGGATAGGGGCAGCGGGATAAGGATAGAAGAAGAAGATATTTCATTTTTTTAATTTCTTTAAAGAATTTCGCAAATATTTTTGAATCTCGATTTTTAGCAATGGGTAATAGGTTGAACGCTACACGGCTATACATTTTATTTTTCGAATCATGAAACAGAAAGTTAGAGGAATAACAGCTTAGACGGTTCTGTTCGAATCTCGTTTGGATAATTTTCGTGACTATTCCGGCCATGATGTAAACGGACCAGATTGAAACGAGTTCGGCTTCGGTATTTTAATCTGCCCTGCATGATTCCACCAAAATTAGCCGAAACCAGATCCGCTAATGTATACGTGATTTCGTCGTCAAAACAGCGTGCTGAAGGATAAACTGGGTCATAACCTCACGCAAGATTTCGTGTGATTCAAATTATTTTACCCCGAATATTTTAGTCGTCAAGTTCAAATTAATTTGCCCAGGATAAAAATCATCCGAGTGGGTCGGGCTTTCGAATTCGTATTTGCGTGAGTGATGTATTTTAAATAACCACCGGATGCACCGATTTTTGGAACAACTATGTTCCGAACACCACCAAAATTTAGGAAGAGCCCGGATAGATAAAGACGATGTCGAACTCGCGACAGACGAAACAGATGCGATATTACAATCGCGATAGGCAAAGATGATTAAAATTTAGCATCAATTTTATCCACTTATATTACATGCTTAAATCCATACTCGTTGTCGAGCAGACGGTAAACACCTGGGGTGTTACACCGCCCGCGCTGGCCCGCGAGCACGCGCCCACCCGGCCCACCTAAGCCACGCCAGCCACACGCTAGCCCCTGCCCTGGCTTGGTCGCTCGCTCAGCGCCACGACATGGCCCCGTGCGGTTGTTGTAGCCTCAGCGCACCGGCCACCTGTGCGAAACCATCCCAGCGGCTTGCACGCTTGCCCCAGCCACGACATGAGGCTTCCTTAGCAACTGCCCCACAGTGGGAGTGCCATTTGAACCCCCACGTCCTCCAGCCTCGCTACCCTCTCTCTGGTTCTTGCACAGCCACCCAGTGCCCTCATCGTGCGTTGAGTTGATATTGCTCCTTGTGTCTCGTCGATTGTTGATGGCGTGGCGTAGATCATTTGGCGCATAGGCGAGGGGAAGAAGATGGTCCGCCGCCTGGGTGAGGACCTATCGATAGCCTTCCTCGTCTGGGGTGCGCGATAAGCCATTGGCGATTTGAGCCAGGACCCCCCTGACTTCACTCGACGTATTCAGTACTCGAGCAAAGTTAGGGAATAGGTTCCGAGGGAGAAGCAGGTTCTCGCGTCGGAGCCTAGCGTTCTACTCAGCTTGCTCCCATTCGCGTTCCTGGGCGTGGCGACGGGAGTTGCAGCATTCTCGGAGCACTCTATCGTATGTGTTGGTCACTTGTTCTCAAATGCTATGAATCAAGCACAAGGCAACACAAAATGTTAATAATTAAACACCTTCATCCTTCGAAGCATTATCTCCCTCAGGATATAATGATCTTCAGACGAAGGTTGCGAAGGACATACTTTCATCATCTCAATATATAATGATTGAAATGGAGAGATACGAAACATGGAAAGTAACATAAATAATCATATAGTGTTATCAAAACATTTTTATTATCATAAATGAATATGAACGATATTAAGTTACATTTTATACCTTCGGACTAATAGAACGTGAAAGCTTGAGAGCGACGTGTGAGTGAATACAAGTCAGCGTGAACAGTACAGGGGTACTGTTCACCTATTTATAGGCACGGGATGCAGCCCGGTCAAAATTACATTTATGTCCTTGATGACTAGTTACAATCATGACACAAATTATCATGGACTGAACGGTCTTTTCCTCTTTAAGTCGGTGCAGCCCTTCGTCTCAAGGTATGTCACTATGCTGAAGCTCCCTGGATCGCAGCTTCGGCGTGTACCTTCGCGCTATGTTGGCTTATATGCCGATCTTTCGAAGGTGTTTCTGCTTAGAGGACCTTCAGTGATGAAGCAGGCCCCCAACAGTAGCCCCTTTGCGGTGCTAGATCATTTTTCATAACGAGATTGATCCACGAAAAATCTCTAAGGCTTTGGAATGCCGAAGGTCCAAAAAACACCTTCCCTGAGCTCGTTGCCAAGAAACGATTGAAATATTTCGAGCGCGAGGTGGCCCACCACGCAGCGGGTACGAACGATTTGGTGATTCACTTCCCAACCGCCTAGTGGTCCACTGTTCAGCGGGTGCGGGCGACTGTTCAGCGGGTGCGGGTGACTTGGCGATTCACCTTCCCACCTGCCGCACTATATAAACAGACAGGTAGGTGTGTAGTTACCACAGCATTCATTGCTATTGCATTGTTGTGCTGTTCAAAAATTTAACCATAGCTGAAGCTTTTTCACTGTGTTCTCGAGCGAACCATTATTTTGAATTAGCTTCGTAAAAGAGAGAGCTTCGTCAAAACTATAAAAAACATCAGCTTCGTAAAAACCGCAAAAGATCCATCAGATAGTCAAAGTACGCTCGACTGCGAGGGTGACTCGTGAAGGAGAGGAGACTGAGGCCACCGAAACAGCTCCGATTTCCAAGGTCATGAGATAATCGGGCTTAGTTGTAACAGAGGGAGCCATTACCGAAGGTGCACCTGCTGCCGAAGCTGAACAAGCTGAAATTGAGGAAGAAAATGCTGATGAAGAAGTGGAGGATTATAGCATTTTGATCCCATCAAAACCCAGCCGCCTAGATTTTGAGAAATCTACTATATCTTAAGCTGACGTGCCCATGATGATGAAACTGGGCTACTTCGGAGAAGGTGAAAAGAAGCTTATTCGTTTTGCCGGAGAAGAAACCACTCCAACGCCGAAGGATGATGAAGTAGTGATTTTCAAAAGCTTTTTCAGAGTAGGATTACGGTTTCTTCTGAACGAGATGATAGGAGAAGTTTTGGATAATTTTGAAATTTATCTTCATCAGCTGACCCCTAACGCTATCATTAGGCTCAGCATTTTCATCAGGGCCCTTCGAAGCTAAGGGATGGACCCAAATGCTGAAGCTTTCTGCTGAGTTTATGAGTTGCATTACCAAACGAAGGCCAGAGAAGACGGGCTACATGAAAATTTTGGTTGTTATAACTTCACGTATCGCAAGGATACGAAGGCTCCGGTCCTCAGCTATCGCACCAAGTGGCCAACCAGCTAGAAGAGTGAGTGGTTTTATATTAAGGCCGATGAGAAGAAAAGAGGGAAACTGATGGCAATGGTGATGAGCCCACTGTCATTAAGCTTCGGAATGACCAGTCCTTTGTGCAACATGAAGCTAGGGTCATCATGCCAACTGTCTGTATCAGAATTCAAGGTGGTGGCTGAACAAATCAGTACTAGAGATCTAGTTCAAGAATACTTGGCTAACAGGACGTCTCCAACGTTAATGGGGTGTTTGGTTTGAGGAATGAAGTAGTCCATTGTAACACCCCTGGTGTTACGTAAACTAAAACTCTGACATGTCATCATAAGCATCTGCATTAATGTGCTTGTTACACCTAGAATGCATTCACTAGGTTAAACTTTTTCAAAAGTGTGATGTTGTGTGTTGGGTTTAGAGTTTAGTTTAAGGACTTGGCTTAAGCTAAATAGGGGTAGGTCATCTCTTAAGCAAGTAACAAGTTGACTTGGAGTCTTAAATGTTAAAGGTAAGTCTTAGAGCCTAGAGTAGCCATGTTTTGGAATGATGGTCAAGTGGAAGAAGCGCTTAAAAAGCTGGAATAACTCCAAACCTTAACTTGAGCTTTGCTTGGAATAGATGGTTAAGTAAAGGAAATTCTAAACCAGAACATTTTGGATATGAGCTATGTGTATCAAAGATTGGATCTTGAGTTAGAGAGTAACTTTGCTCTAGGTGGAGGGATCAAAGGGATGAATCCCTGGAAGAAGCTAAAACACAAATGAAACTCATTTGAAACCCTAAAACTAGCCTAAAAGGGGAATTCAAAATCTAGAAGGATTTAGCTAAAAGTCCATATACCAAAATGGTAGAGCTTGGAAAAGTGAATAAGTTTCTTACTTGGAGAATTCCAAGTTGTGTGGAGAAATTTGGAGTAATTTGCAGAAATTCAGTTTTGGGTTCACTTTGAATTGGGCTGAAAACAGTTTCGTATAGCTGTTTTAGGACCCTTATAACTTTTGATCTATGGACTTTTGGTAAGGAGTTACTATAACAAATTTGTAAAGTGACTGTTGGAGAACAATCCTTACTAAGTGTACCAGCCCTAAAACTATATGCAACTAGTTGAAAAAGTGGTCCAAATTAGAGCTGTCAGATTTTGTATATTTCAGACTTGGTGAAATTCAGAGTCTGAATTTCAGTATTTTGTGCAAACTTTGGGCTAGTGTAGTTTGGAATCCAAGAGGTTTTGGTTATTGCTTACTATACCAAACTTGTAGAGGAACTATAGGAGTATAAACTTTATTAAGCAACTTGCCCCTATAAACATTTGGAACCCAGGAAAAAGAGTGGTTCCATGTGGTGCTGCTGTATTTCTGAATTTTCAGATTGGAAACAGTAACTGAAACTGAATTTTAGTGTTTTGATAGCAGTTTTGAAGCCTATTTGTGGCTGTTCTATAATGTTTTGTGCTATGGTATTTATAGAGAAGTTGAAGCCCATATGATGGTGAACAAGTTTCTTTAAGTGACTTTGGCTTGTTCCCACATAAAAAGTGGATAAAAATGCCCCCAAAGATCAGCTGCTAGGCATTCCTATAATTGAATTTGGTTCAGTTCTGAAATCTGAAATTTGTTGTATGGTGCCATGTTTGGAGCCCTTTTGGGGTTGTTCTATAAGGTTTTGGACAGAGGTTTCTATAGAGGAATTGAAGACCATATATTGGTGAACAACTTTATTGAAGGATGACGGACATGATCCCACATAAAAAGTGAAGTAACAGCTGCTCAAAGGTTGGACTGTCAGGTGGCTAGTGACTTAGTCTATTCAGAATTTAAAGTCTGAAATCAGTGCGTGATGCAAAGTTTAGAGCCTTTTTTGTGACCAATCTAGAGGTTTAAAGGCTGGGAGCTGTATAGATAAATTAGAGACCATTAGAAGGGGATTAAATGTTCTTAAGAAGTATGGGCTTGTTCCTGTGCCAAAAATCGAGAAAAAAGATGCTCAAGTTAGGCTGTCAGGTTCTGGGACAACTCTGTTCTGAATGTCTGTCGGTCTGCTCTGAATTCTTGTCTGTCTGAGCAACTTTGAGACCCTGTAAAGACTGTTCTATGGGATTTGGTGCCAGGTGGATCTAAGCAAAGTTGGAGAGGTTGTGTTCATGAGCAAGTTTTATTAAGAAACCTTGGCCTGGTGTTGTATAAAATTAGGTGATAATGGCGTCCAAACTGCCCCTGTCAGAAAGAAGGAAATCGAATAAGCAACTGAAAACTGAAATTCAGAGGAGTGAAATGGTACCAGTGTTTTGTAGCTGATTTTTGGGCACCCTAACTTGTAATCTATAAGGATTAGGTCCAAGAGACTTATAGTGAATTTGTAGACCTTTGGTCTGGGAACAAATTCTGTTAATAGTGGCTGACCTGTTCTTAACCAAAATATGGAGAAAAGGCTGATTAAAGAGAGGGGGATCAGTTACCTGTTGAAGATTCAGAAGCACAGAAAATATCTAACCTTGATCTTTTGGCTTTCCTTGTCGTGTCCTACTTTGGTATGGGAAATAATAGAGATAAGGGAGGGCAGACATATTCCAAATCAGATATTTGGCTGCTAGAAGTGACCAAGTTCAGTTTTTCTTGCCGTGACCAACTTTGGAATAGGATGAAGATTGGGATGGAGTGCTGGCAGGGGTATTCAGATTTGTTCATCACTAAAATATCACCTGTGCAAATATCCAGAACAGTGCCATCCTATCTTCACCTCCCTCCCTTGCCATGGATAATCTTCACCCTGCAGCACCGGCGTGGGCTTCCTTGGGTAAGCCACGACTGCACCCCATGCACATAGTTATCCCCCCTTGTAAACTCAAGAATCCAGTCCCTTGATCTTTTCCTTGGCTATATAAAAGCAACCGGGGGGGAAAGGAAAGCAGGAGCAAGCCGTGATCCTTGCCTCGACCATCAACCACATGATATAACTTCAGCTAACAGGGTTGCTCTCCCTTCCCCCAAATTATACCCTGGTCACGCCCAGTTTCATTGATCAAGCTATTGAGCGTGGCTGATGATCCCCTCGCCAACACCTCGACCTCACGTGGCTGGGCATCTACGGTATGGCTCAATCCTTAAGACTTCATGTTCTAGCGTCCCTATAGATTGGTGAAGCTCACCAAAAAGTCCGGTTGATCTTTACAATCCTAGTTTGATCGGAACGCGGGTTTGATGCCGCATGAACTGCTCTGATGTCAACCCACCAAAACTTTGTCGGTTCGATGTCGATTTTCGTAAGCATCGTGTCGACCGTGTCTTGCTCGTACTCCCCATTCCCTTAATTTGATGTGTCCGACACTCAAATTGGCCGGGCATATACCACGAACTTGGATTCCGTCGTGGGCGCGGTCAAGTCGCTCTGGGAGTTTGTGAGCCAAATCCATGCCGTAATTGTTTGGATTAGGTTAAGATTTGATCTGGCCGCTGTCCGATGACTGCTCGGGCTCTCCTCCGCCGTAGGATCGCGGGGGGAACGCGTTCGCGCCGCCGGCGACGTCGGGGACTCAATTTGTAAAGGCAAGAAACATAGAAGGGGCCAGAAGTAAAGTGTTAGTGACTCGATGGGTGTTTTGATATAGGAACTAGGTGTAAAGTTTTGCTCAAAGATAAGCTGTCAGGGTTTTTGGAATTCAGACTTAGTTTAGTTCAGCATCTGAATTTCGGTGTTTGGATTATCAGATTGCTATTGACTTAATTTATTCAGAGCTGAAAATCTGAACATCAGTGAATGGTACCAAGTTTAGAGCTCTATTGTGACCCATCCTAGTAGTTTTGGACTAAGAATTATTTAGCAAAAGTGTAGAGCAAAGTGAAGTAAATGAGTTTACTAAAGTAAGATAGACATGGTTCTATAGAAATTTGGGAGTAAAATACCTCCAAATCTTCCCTGTTAGACTAGGGGTGGGCTGTATCAGTTCACTAAAAATCTGTTTCAGGGTGTTGTTCAACCAATTTTGGAGCTCTTTAGAATTTAATTCCTGGAGTTATGAGTCCTACTCCATGTATAAAGGTTGGAGACCATAGTAAGGTGAATAAGTCTTCTAAAGAGAAATGAACTGGGTGTTACACAGGGTTGGCAGAAATTGGTGTCCTAATTACCCCTGCCAGGCATATGGAATGCAGACTGATTCAGTCGACTGTTATTATGGTTCAGTGAGTTTTTAACCACCTTTAGAGCTCTGTGGTAATTACTCCAAGTAGAATTGGGTTAAGGATACCACAGCAAGATGGGAGACCATATCATGCACAACAAATTTGATGCAAAGAGTTGGCTTGGCTTGCTACTGTAGAGAATTTAGAGAAAAGTAAGTGCCAAAACCCTCTGTCAGGTTTAGTGGTGTGCTGTTTCAGAAAACTGAAAACAAATTTAGTGGTAGGTGGCTGATTTAGTAAACTAGTGTCTATATTGGAGTAACTGAAGAATATCACCACATCCTTGCTGGCTACCCTAGTATGATTGAGTTGTGATATTAAAGTATTTAGCTCTCTTAAGGTTTTGTTAGTTTTTGTGTGCACCATTAGAGAGGTGTAAGTCTTGCGATGCTTCTTAGTATTTTCTTTTCAAGTTGCATAAGCATAAACATCCATGATCATGTCATTTCATATAGAACTCCTACAAGAAGGAGTGAAGATTCAAGCTGAAGTGATGACTGAAGAGGAGTTTGCTCCAGTGCCTACTCATCAAGTGGATGGAGCTATCTAACTGGTTATTGGGTAGAAAGGTCTTAAGCCTCTTCACTGCAACAAAGGCAAGCCCCGGTGCATGCAACCCCTTCCTTATGTTTTTAAATAATTTTTTTCACACTTTAAGTCTAGTGAAATGTGCATTAGGTTTATAGGAGTTGCTTGAAACCCTTTGATGCATTGCCTTCCTTGATATCCATACCTTTATAGATACTTCTGGTGAAGTATCAAAAATATGATTTACAAAATGCTTAGCCCTGCTCAGATCTTGTGGATAGAGGTTGTCTTTTGCGTTAAGGCCTAGCTCAGGGGTTATCCTGAGGAAGGATGGCTTCTACCTACAAGAATATATTTTCATTAGGAGCATGGTGGGATCTTACTGCAAAGTTCCCTGTGATGCTCTTTTCATCCTAAGGAACACAAATAATCCTAAGGATGGAAGTACTTAAATCGGGACTTGGGCTAGGAATAGGTGATGTTCTACCCAGGTTGATTAAGGATTGGATGCGTATGTAGGCTTGATGATCGAGGACCCTTTAACTGGTCACATGCCTCGTCATGGGTAAGCTTTGCCTCGGGCAGACTAAGGCCAGAATAAGATAACACGAAATGGGCGTGGAGCGGTGGCGGGAGTAGCGTGTACCCTCCGTAGCAAGAGGCTGGACGGTGGTGTATCTGTGCTCTCGGTTTGCGTGAACCTGATCTGGTCTTAAGAACCCCGGTGGCGGGTTGACATATGCAAGGGTTAAGTGCTACATATGTCGTGTGATCGGAGATCCTCAGCTGAGTATAATCGATTCGGATCGCCGTACCTTCGTGGTTATGAAGACTTGGTCACTGCCCTACAACATAAGTCAGGATGTGAACATTATGAATAAAAATGATGTTGTATTGATGAGATGGTGAAATTAGACTAGATGCAAATAGAGTCTATTAATACTTAATATGGCGTTAAAATATTGAAAGTAAGGACTCACTTTAGTAAGCTATTTCTGCCACAGCTGGTATCGGAGCTGGATTAAGTATATACGGTCACATACGTATTTTCAAAACAAAAATTTTGGTTTTAGAAAACCTATTTTCAACTAAACACATTATTTGGCTTTGAAAAAACAGATTTGAAAAACTATAATGCTAGCGACATCCTCTGTTAAGCCCTAAGTTAAGTACTATAAGGTGGCTTAGTTTAGGATATTAACCACTAACCCACAACTATAATGCAATTTTCTGCAGGTACACTAACTAAACCTTAGGAAAGTCTGAGGTCTTTGGGACAAGGATAGGTGCATGTGGGCCCAATAACTTGGGAGGTTCTGCCACATCCATCATCTTCTCACTCCTCACTATTTTTGTTTGGTTTGTGGAATAGAATGAGTTGATCCATCACCATCTCATTCCTCATAGTTAGTTAGTTAGTATTAATATGAGGAATGGAGTCATCCCACCAAATCTGAGGAATGAACCCATGATGCACCACCTTAATTTGGATGATATGATTCCTCAAACCAAACACTCTATAAGTGAATTTAGCATGCCGAAGCTAAAGGGAACGAAGAAGACACTTGAGTTGGTGCGATTACCTTATCGCTTTAAGTTTGAGAAGCAGTTCAAGGAGCCCCATCAAGAGTGGCTAGAAATGATTGAGATAATGTGCAATGAAATTTTGGGAAACTACACCAAAAAAGAAGATCTATTAATGACTGCAGCCTTCGGCACCCGACCAAAACAAAGGTTGAACTGAGTAATGGACGCTTTAAATTTTGAATACCTTGATTATGAGCGACTCAACAAGGGTGCCGAAGGGACAAAGAGAAAAAGGGTTGTCAGCGTTCTGAGTAGGCAGGCTGCTAGAATGGTGAAAGAGGATGAAAAACTCTGAAGAAGAGAAAATCCAGTCCCAAGCCGAAAGCGGCGACTTCGAAGAAGAGAAGAGCTGCGACTCCAGAGCCAAAGGTGGCTGAGATGGAAGAGGAAACTCCTTCAATGCCTTCTGCTGCCGAAGTAGAAGAAATTTTAAAGGTAATGACTGAATCCTTACCTATCAAGCTGCTAAGTCCTCTGGGACCGCATCTGACGAAGCTTTTACAGAAGAAAGACAAGCCTTCGACAACAAAAAAGGCAGTTGAGCCTAAAAAGCGAAGAATTATTACTGTTATGCAAGCTATTGAGGAAACGCCACCGCCTACCTCAGCATCAAAGATGACACTAGCTGCCGAAGCAGATACTTCTGCCGAAGCTACCAATCTAGAGAGTACATTATCTGTGATTGATGAAGTGCTCTTGGATATGGCCGCAGAGGAGACTGCTGCAGCTACAGAAGAATTCATGGCCGTAGTGCTTCAGAAAGGGAAGGGAATTGCGGAAGATACTTCAGAAGGAAAAAAACTTTAGCCTTCAAAATCTAGTTGGTCAAGAATTATCCGAGGCTGAGAAGAAGGAATTGCAGGAGTATGCTATATCCTGTGGCTACTAACCAGGAGCTATGCTCTTTGGTGGAATCAATGAAGAAGCCTTAGGATGCACCGCACTGGGGCGAAGATTATCAGCACTCTGTCGAAGAGTATTGGTTTTCTGAAGCTTGAAGCTGACATTAGCAGTTACCGGCAACAACATATCATTGGCAGCTTATTCTATTCTAATTTTAAGGTAAAGCTTTTTCCTCAGCTTTTTAGTCTTTTGTGATGAAGCAAAGATTTCTGATGAAGGCTATTTTGTACAGAGTATGCTACTAAGCAAAGCACTGAGGATGTAGCAAGATCTTGAGGATAAAAAGAATGAGATCATAATCGAGGGCCTAGAAAAGAAAATTAAAGATCATGAAGCTTCTTTGGAGAAAAAGGACTTCCTTCTTCAGACAATGGAGGGTTCATTGGCAGAAGCCCAAACCGAAGTTGCTAGATTAAATGATGAACTCTTCCATAAATCAGAAAGCTTCGAATAAGAAAGGAAGAATTTTGATGCAAAGCTTGAAGCCGAAGCCAAGAAAAGCTCAAATCTACAAAAATCCTTAAAAGAACTTCAGAATATTTGCTTGAACTTCGGCAACCGTTGTGTGCAACGGCTAAGACAGGTCTTCAACTCAGTGGGAGCCAGCTCTGAAAAATTTGAACCTTCGGTTGAAGACTTGCCAAGCACCTTCGAGCATATTGAAAGCGAAGTTGAGGCGCTTGACGAAGTAATAGCTGGGCATGGTGACTTCTATGCCCTGCTGGCTTCTCGCGGCACAGGTGTAGCTTTTATGAAGGCTGGTTGCACGCACGGAAAGATAGTAAACAGACCGAACTTCAGTCTATCTCCAGTGGACCTCATTAATATCCCTAGCTTAGCCCGAAGTATCGGGAATAGATTTATAACACAAATTTGGACGAAGGGTGGGCGGAACTTAGCTAGTGACGAGGCACGAAGTCATCTTAAGCTGGTATGATACTTATACCTATTGCTTGCTCTCTTGTAAGTACTTTTTACCTTATACTGTGTTGCCGTGTACAGGATGATGATGCCGAAGGTCAATAGTCCGAAGCTTTTCTCGAAGATTACTGAAGCTGCTGAACAAGGCTTAGAAATATTTGACGTATCTTTGTAAAAGATATTGTAATTTAGGAATCAAACATTACTCTGTAAATTTGTCCATACCTTGTAATATATTTTTACCTTTCCAACCGTGTGTGAATTGCTTTGATGTGGACGAAACTTGTATCTTTTGAGCCGAAGGCAAAAAACATCTTCCCTTCTTTTCGTACACAATGAAGCGTATCTTTGGTTCTTTATGCTCATCGAAGCATTGTCATCAAAGCCGAAGTATCTGTTCATACTTTATGTTATGATGATGATAATCCTACGGATGTCTACATGAATGTGTATGAATGCAATGAATCATGTAATGTAATGTGCAAATGAATGTCCAAACACACGCACACGAAGCCACACCTAGACTCTGCATCCCCTTAGGAACGTCTTTTGAGTCTTAAGCTCTACATCCCCTTAGGAACGTCTTTTGAGCATCTTCACCTTCTATTTTGGTGATGTAAGTTCTACTTCCCCTTAGGAACGACTTTTGAACTTCTTCGCCTTCTATTTCGGCGGTATAAGTTCTACATCCCCTTAGGAACATCTTTTGAACTTCTTCGCCTTCTATTTCTGCGGTATTTGGCTCTGCATTCCCTTTGGAACGACTTTTGAGCAGAAAACTTACGCTGCGCTCCCTTAGGAATGACTTTATGTAGCTTCGTAGTGCTCTGCATCCCCTTAGGGACGACTTTTGAGCTTCTCCCTGTTTTTTTCTCTCTACACTCGATGGTGCATGCTCAGATTTTACATTTTACATCTTTGGGGGATTTGGCCCTCATGGGGCTAAATAAGAATGAAAAATTACAAGCTATGGCCCCATTAAAAACCTTTCTCCCCCTTTTGAAAGGAAAAGGGTGCTATAGAAAAAATGAAAAAGATTACATCGAATTACACATAATGAATCATGTAATGTAATGTGCAAATGAATGTCCAAACACACGCACACAAAGCCACACCTAGACTCTGCATCCCCTTAGGAACGTCTTTTGAGTCTTAAGCTCTACATCCCCTTAGGAACGTCTTTTGAGCATCTTCACCTTCTATTTTGGTGATGTAAGTTCTACATCCCCTTAGGAACGACTTTTGAACTTCTTCGCCTTCTATTTCGGCGGTATAAGTTCTACATCCCCTTAGGAACATCTTTTGAACTTCTTCGCCTTCTATTTCTGCGGTATTTGGCTCTGCATTCCCTTTGGAACGACTTTTGAGCAGAAAACTTACGCTGCGCTCCCTTAGGAATGACTTTATGTAGCTTCGTAGTGCTCTGCATCCCCTTAGGGACGACTTTTGAGCTTCTCCCTGTTTTTTTCTCTCTACACTCGATGGTGCATGCTCAGATTTTACATTTTACATCTTTGGGGGATTTGGCCCTCATGGGGCTAAATAAGAATGAAAAATTACAAGCTATGGCCCCATTAAAAACCTTTCTCCCCCTTTTGAAAGGAAAAGGGTGCTATAGAAAAAATGAAAAAGATTACATCGAATTACACATAATATCGCCGAATCTCATCCGCATTCCAAGATCTAGGTATGTCGTTGTCGTCCATATCCTTCAACCTATAACCGGGTCTTAACGAAGATACAACCAGAAAAGGACCTTCCCACTTCAGCTGTAATTTTCCCACTGTGTCTGGATTGGCCACTCTCCGGAGTACTAAATGTCCTGGCTTGATATTTTTCAATCGAACTTTTCTGTCATGCCATTTTATTGTTTCGGCCTGATATTTATTGATGTGCTCTATAGCCTGAAGTCTGGTCCCTTCTATAGTCTCTTTTGTTATTTGACAAACAGCTTCGTCTTCTGCCGAAGCTATTGTTCTTATTGACCCTGCCTTTGCTTCTTCTGGAGTTATTGCTTCGTCACCAAATAAGAGTTTGAAGGGTGTAAATCCAGTTGGTCTTGATATAGTTGTCTTATGACTCCATACAACTTTGATCAACTCATCTGACCATTTTCCTCTAGGTTGATTGAAGATTAGCTTCATTATTCCTGTCATTATAATGCCATTTGCTCTTTCTACCAGTCCGTTTGATTCTAGGTGCCTTACTAATGCAAAATGAATCTTCATGCCAATTTGGTCATAGAAATCTTTAAACGTTTCAGCATCAAACTGTGTTCCATTGTCCACAGTTATAGCCTTCGGCACGCCGAAGCGATAGACAATATTTTGCCAGAAGAATTTTTGGTCTGTAACCGAAGTTATTGTAGCCAAAGGCTTTGCTTCAATCCACTTAGAAAAATATTTTACAGCCACCACAACATATTTTAAATTACCTTGCACTGGTAGAAGTGGACCTAACAAATCCAGGCCCCATCTTTGTAATGGCCAAGTAGGCTATATTAGTTGCGTGAGAGACGAAGGTTGCTTCTGATCTCTTGCACATTTTTGACAATTCTCGCACTTTTGAACTAGCTCTGCAGCATACGAAGCTGCCTTCGGCCAATAAAATCCTTGTCTAAACACTTTTTCCAGCAAGGGCCTAGACGCAATATGAGATCCACATAGACCTGCATGTATCTCCATTAATTCTATACCTTCGGTTTTGGATAAACACTTGAGGAGTGGAGAACAGACTCCATGTTTGTATAGTTCCCCTCTATTATCATATACGGTCTTGTCCTTGCTTCCATTCTCTTATTATAAGCTTCGTCATCCGAAAGAAAATTACCTCGGAGGAAAGATATAATTTCAGTCCTCCAATCTTCACTATGTACAGGGGAAATTACAAGCACTACTCTCTGCATAAGTTCAACCGAAGGTGCTTTTATTGTCTCAAAAAATACTTCCGAAGGTAGAGGGAGCCCCTGTGCCACTGATTTAGCTAACAGATCTGCATGCTCATTTTCTCCTCTTGGAATATTCTTGACGGAAAAACCTTCGAAAGAAGCCTCCAGCCTTCGAACAGTATCCAAAAATTTTTCAAGATTCGGGTCTCTTGCCATACTACTTTTGTCTACATGACCAGAAATGACTTGAGAGTCAGTTTTAAGGATGACCCTTCTTATTCCCATTGCCTTTAACTTCCGAAGCCCCAACAAAAGTGCTTCGTATTCAGCAATATTATTTGTACAACTAAAGTCAAGCCTTGCTGCATAACATGTTCTGACTTTAGAAGGCGCAACTAGGACAGCAGCCGCTCCTGCACCGAAGGTTCCCCAGGAACCATCACAGAACACTGTCCAAGCTTCGGCGTCTTTATTTGTTTCTTCTTCCTGAGCCCCTGGCGTCCAATCAGCAATGAAGTCTGCTAACGCCTGGGACTGAATTGAAGATCTATGTACATAGTCAATACTGAATTCGTTAAGCTCCACAGCCCATTTTCCAATCCTTCCAGTAGCTTCTCTGTTCCTCATTATGTCCTCAGAGGCTGTGATGAAGGAACAATTATGTGATATGCTTGAAAATAATGTCGAAGCTTCCTGGAGGCCATTAACACAGCATACAACACCTTCTCCAATTCTGTATAGTTTTTCTTTGATAAACTTAGATCTTCGGAAACAAAGTATACTGGGCCTGCTTTTTAATTTGGCCATTTAGCTTCTCCTGTACAAGCGCTGCACTAACTGCAGAGTGAGAAGCTGCTACATACAAGAGTAATGGAGCCCCTGGCGAAGGTGGAGTTAGAGTTGTCAGATCTATCAAATATTGCTTTAATTCTTCAAACGCCTTTTGCTGAGCCAGACCCCACTGAAAAACTTCGGCTGACTTTAGAATTTCAAAGAATGGTAAATTCCTTTCTGCTGGTCTTGATATCAACCTATTCAATGACGCAAGCCTTCCTGCCAATCGTTGAGCCCCCTTTTTTGAATTTGGTGGCTCCATCCGAAGGATAGCTTCAATCTTGCTCGGGTTGGCTTCAATTCCCTTTGTTGATACCAAACAGCCAAGGAACTTGCCCTTCTTAACTCCAAAAACACACTTTTCTGGATTTAATTTCAGGCCAGCTTGCCTGAAATTAGCAAATGTCTCTTGCAAATCAGCAATGTGATTTTCTTGCTTCATGCTTTTGACTATGATATCATCAACGTAGGTCAGTACATTCCTGCCTATTTGAGAGTGAAGGACCTTGGCTATCATTCTAATGAAGCTTCCTCCAGCATTCTTGAGCCCCTCAGGCATCCGAAGATAGCAATAGGTGCCACTAGGAGTTATGAAGCTAGTCTTCGGCTCGTCTTCCTTCTTCATCCAAATTTGATGATAGCCTGACTAACAATCCAATAGACTCATGAGCTCTGAAGAAGCTACTGCATCTACAAGAGAGTATTCTTTGTAATGGTAACTCGTCCTTTGGACAGGCCTTGTTGAGATCTGTGAAATCAATGCACATTCTCCATTTACCATTGGCCTTCTTCACCATAACAATTTTGGCTAGCCATTCTGGATATTTCACCTCTCTGATGACATCGGCACTAAGAAGTCTCTTCACTTCGTTCCGAGCACCTTCAGCTTTGTCTTCAGACATTTTCCGAAGCCTTTGTTTTCTTGGCCTGAAAGATGGATCCACATTGAGTGAATGTTCAATAACATCTCTGTTGACACCACATAGATCATAGGCTGACCAAGCAAAGACATCTTTGTTGTTGAATAAAAATCTTAGCAAAGTCTTCTCTTGCTCATCGGATAACTAAGACCCCAGCAGTACCCTTTGTTCTGCTATATCTTGACTTAGAAGCATAGGCTTCGGCTGATCCGCCGAAGCAACCTTCTCTCTTTTGGATTTATACTGCTGACAGGCTTCAGCTCCATCTATGTTATGGATTGCCTTTGAATCTGTCCAGTTACCTTCAGCCCTTCTAGCAGCTTCTTGACTCCCATGGACAGCAATGGGCCCTTGTTCTGAAGGTATCTTCATGCATAGGTATGTTGGATGGAGTATAGCTTCAAAGGCATTGAGTGTCCCCCGACCAATGATTGCATTGTATGGGTACTCCATGTCAACAATGTCAAAAACAACTTGCTCAGTTCTTGTGTTGTGGACATAGCCAAAGGTAACTTACATTGTTATTTTTCCAAGTGTGATAACCTGCCTTCCTCCGAAGCCACAAAGAGGGTGTGTAGCATCATGAATCTTGTCTTCTGTTCTTGCATCTGTCTGAAGGCTTTTGCAAATATGATGTCTGTTGCACTACCAGTGTCAACTAGAACATTGTGGACCATGACACAAGGTATGACCATAGCATCATTGTGAGGGTAATCTTTGAGCTGATGGTCCTCCTGGGAGAAGGTGATTGGAATGTGGGACCACTTGGACTTAATGAAGGGTCCCTGCACCCCAACATGATGCACCCTTCTCTGCGCTTCCTTCTTCTGCTTCTTGTTATCCGGCTCTGAACTTGAACCGCCCGTGATTGGGAGCACCAGCTTCGTAGCCGAAGGTGCTATGACTTGGTTGTTGAACGAAGCCATCAGCTCAACAGTGGAAGTAAGTTCACCGGAGGTGAGCGCCAATGTTGGTCACTTGTTCTCAAATGCTATGAATCAAGAACAAGGCAACACAAAATGTTAATAATTAAAGACCTTCGTCCTTCGAAGCATTATCTCCCTCAGGATATAATGATCTTCAGATGAAGGTTGTGAAGGACATACCTTCATCATCTCAGTATATAATGATTGAAATGGAGAGATACGAAACATGGAAAGTAACGTAAATAATCATATAGTGTTATCAAAACATTTTTATTATCATAAATGAATATGAACAATATTAAGTTACATTTTATACGTTCGGATTAACAGAAGGTGAAAGCTTGAGAGCGATGTGTGAGTGAATACAAGTCAGCGTGAACAGTACGGGGGTACTGTTCACCTATTTATAGGCACGGGACGCAGCCCGGTCAAAATTACATTTATGTCCTTGATGACTAGTTACAATCATGACACAAATTATCATGGACTGAACGGTCTTTTCCTCTTTAAGTCGGTGCAGCCCTTCGTCTCAAGGCATGTCACTATGCCGAAGCTCCCTGGATCGTAGTTTCGGCGTGTACCTTCGCGCTGTGTTTGCTTATATGTCGATCTTTCGAAGGTGTTTCTGCTTAGAGGACTTTCGGCGATGAAGCAAGCCCCCAACAGTCTAGGGTTTCCCCTACTTCAGAGGCTTCATCCTGGGAGACGGGTTGTGTTGGATCCTGTTCCCCGGCTTCGTGGTGATGTCGTATGTTATGACGCTTGTTCAGGCGTCGGCGTGCGTCACGCTGGGGGCTCCTCCCCTAGTATGGTGGGCTCATCATCGGAAACAGGCGTGTCCTCCACTCTTCCCTAGATGAAGAGGATGTCTGGGAAGAAAGAGCTTGGTGTGATGCTCCGTGCTCCCTCCACCTCCTTTGAGGGCGGAGTGGTCAGGATGGTCGTCAGTTGTGCCTCCGCGGTTGCGCCAAACCTGGAGGCACATGCTTCTCTTCACCGAGTGATCCGAGTCCATGCCCGGGTGGGCGACGTGGACAATGGAGTCCGCCGCGATGGAGGCATGGCCTCGATCGGCCGAGCCACAGACATCACAATGGCCCTGGGCTCGCCTAACATAGGTGTGATCTGGTGTGGAATGAAAACCCGCCGAGGTTCTCGTGCTTTGGAGTTCGTCGGCGTAATTCTATCTGATGTTATTTGAGGCAATCCTAAAGCCGCTTTTGGTGCCACCGTAGAAGGTTTCTTCCCGGATGGATCCACTATGCGATTCCAGCTACCTTCCTAATCTGCAATGCAGGAGATGGATCCGAAGTGGAAGATTTCTTGAATTGTGTAACACCCTACTTCCTGTTATGTCTAGGTATTGATTTCTGGAGTATGGGGATTACAAATGAGCTTTGTGATGGCTCATCTATTGTTGATGAGAGTGGGGTGAGATGTTGTGAGATGGTTTTGTAGGGGGTCCCCCCTCAGCCTTATATACACGACCAAAGAGAGTTATCCCTTTACAAGTTGTGATCACTATCTACTTCACTTATCTCCTTCTTTGTCGTAGCTTGCAGTCCTATATATCCGGAGTCTTGATCATCTTCTTGTCCGAGTTATCGCCGAATGCATAGCTCCTCAGGTGCTTACAACTGCACCACCCAAGATATCAGTGCCTCAGTAGCGCCTAACTCGAACATCGGTGTTTGTCTTCTTGGATCAGGCTCGCCTAACCCGGCTATAACGTGTCGGCCCATCTCGTAGGACGACCCAGTGGGAGGCCCATCATTCGGCCCGTGATACGTTTTATGTTCATGAAGATCCAGGGGATATCTATCCCCCACACAACCCCTATGTTACTATTCATCATTTGATCTAATGATCAAGGATGGTGTTGTAGGCTATCCTGCTGATCTAGGGCAACCCAACGACATCATTGCCTCGATGGGGGTTCCTCGTGGACAAATGCTTTGACGACCACTTTGCTAGTTTGTCCAAAACTAGCCATTCTTTATCATGTAAGCGCAATTGGTTATCCTTTGGTGGTTTTCTCATAAATCTCTCGATTCTTCACCAACCAGTGTGATATCCTCGCTGTGTTATCTGGTCTATGGCGACACAAGCGATTAGTCCTAGCTGATGTACGATTCAATTTGATGTTAATAATATCCAAATTAAAATTGAATTGCATCAATTTGCTTAATTATAACAAATCGTGAACGGTGGCAACAGAGAGATGAGCCATGTTTGAACGAAGAAAACAAGTAAACTAATGCCCAACAAACTGTAGTTTTTAGGATTTCGTTATGCTAAACAACATTTTACATGTTTTTTTTACTGCCAGTAGGTGGGAGCCATGCATGAGTACGCAAGGGTATTTCTCAAAGAGGGTGGTTAACTAGATGCTTAACGCATTCGTCCGTTCGTTCACGAGTTGGGATCAAACAAATCCTACACATCGAACATGACAAATCGCCAGGCATGCATGCACGGGCGCAGGCAAGCTTTTGGGATCGGACGACGATGGGTCTCCTGTGTTAACACGGACATACACTAATGCAACTGACAGCTAGCGTACATTAACTGTTTAGAGGTTTATATTATGCAACTGACATAAAAACTTGTCGGTCTGCGCTAGTACACTTGGAGCGAGCTATAGCTGGTGATGCATGCATGCATGCATGGCAGACAGTGTGTACCAGTACACACGTACGACGTACGTGTCTACCACTGGGTCCAATAATCCTCTCACACGTACGTACGGCGGCTGAGCTTTATTAGCTCAACCAGAGCGAGCCGCGAGCTCGGAGACCGCGATGTGTGTGTACCGGCTGCTCTCCCCTCGTCGTCCGTTCCCTTTGTACGTGCCGGCACCTACTACTATCTTTCTGTGTCGACGATCCACAGAATGGTCCCTCTCGTTCGTTTTCCATAGAGGAGGAGAGAGGACCATGCTAAACAACAACGTATGCACGCCCGGCCCGTGCACGTAGTACGTATATATCGCTCGCATGCACCAGCATTGCAGGGACCATTTGCATGCACGAGACAGACAGAGAGGGGGGGCTAGATCGAAAGGGGTGCACGTACCTAACTGTACACGTACTGCATGGGACGCCATGGATACATATATACCGGTGCACGTCAAATCTGCATTTATATGTGTGCGCTGAAATGGGGAGGCAAGACGATGGGTACGTGTACGTACGTGATGTACTACGACGTTGCATGCATGCGCTGCGCGCGTGAGCCCATTCTAGCTAGCTACTTTATTTGGGCCGCCCACGACGATGACGTAGATAGAGACTATATATACAAGTGAAAGGTCATGGGCGCGCATATAAATTTGGTTGCAAAGCACCATGCTTTTGCTCAAGATAACGTCACCAAGACACCTACCAGTTAATGGAACGGCAGAGCGATCTCTCATCGGAGTGTTCCTTATTAATTGACTACCCCATACGCCCTAAAATATAGTTCTTTCTGTACCTCTTTTCTCCCACCTACATTCATTCTAATGATAATGAACACTACCCAACTCACCTTCTTTGTCGAGTGTCCTAGACACTCGAAAAACACTTGGTAAAGAGAAGCACTCGGCAAATTAAGAATCACAAAAAAAACACCCAAAAAAGCAAAACATTTTTTTAATTAGAGAAACAACTACACAACCACCATCATTGCCCTACCCTACGCATCGCTCTATCATTTTTCACCATTTTCTACCCTACGCATCGCTCTATCATTTTTCACCATTTTCTTCTGAATCTGAATCATATTTATGTGTTTTGTGAATGTGAGATTCTAACTCGCGACCTTTTTTAGGTACTTTTTAAACGGGAGATTCGAACTCGCAACCTCTATCGGACGCATAACTTTCTCTACCACTATACTACTACATCAATTGTGTTTATATTACGTTTTCATTCCTCATATATTATAACAAACCGAGAGTAATTTGATTATTTGAGGCACTAAATCAATTCAATTGAAAATGTTGTCAACTATAAAGTTGCATAACTTTTCAAGTTCTACAACTTCTATTTTGACAGTTTCTACATCCAGTGGTTGTTTACAAAATTTGAATTTCAAATTTGAAAACTTCACACAAATTTTTCTATGATAAAATGATTTCGAATCAAAACATTATCAATTACAAAGTTTCATTACATTTGAAGACCTACAACTTTTATTTTGGTGGGTTTTCCATCTGAGGTAGTTTGAAAAATTCAAATTTTAAAATTCAAACATAGTTTTACATGACAAGATGATTTCAAACCAAAACAATGTCAACGACAAAGTTTCATAACTCTTCATGACCTACAACTTTCATGTTGGTGGGTTTTTCTTTCGAGGTCGTTTTCAAAATTCAAAATTTATTTTTTTTAAATTCAGACGTAGTTTTTATTGACAAGATGACATCAAATAAAAATGTTGCAAACTACAAAATTCTATAACTTCTCAAGATCTAGAAAGTTTATTTTGGTTGTTTAGTCATTTGTTCATCCCACATGATAGTTCTAACAATATTCACAAATCTTATACATCTCTCTTATAGTTTCATAAACTACGAGAGGGATATAGGTTTTATGAATAAATTACTTTTATTTTGTCATATGAAGAAATGATCAAAATATAAATGGTACATCTTGATGAGTTATACAAATATATAGTTGAAAAAGTTTTTCATTTGAATTAATTTACTGCTTCAAAATGTGATTTTTAAATTGTCTTTGCCTAGTGTTGAAAAAACACACAACAAAGAAGCTCTTTGCTAAGTGTTTTACTTTTGACACTCAGTAAAAAAGCTCTTTGCCGAGTGTCAAAAAAACACTCGGCAAAGAAACTCTTTGTCGAGTGTCAAAAATAAAACACCTGACAAAGAGTTTCTTTGTCGAGTGTTTTCTTTTACCGGGGGCTTTTTGCTTGGCACTCGGCAAAGAACTTCTTTGCCGAGTGCCCCAAAGAAAACACTCGGCAAATAATTTGGCACTCGGCAAAGAGCCAAATTCCGGTAGTGGAATATAGACATACATAGACACTACATTAGTAGCTTAATTGATGGATATATATTTAGTGTGAAACGAATTATATTTTGAGACGGAGGGAGTAAAAGTGTGTAGGTAGAATAAGCGTAGCTTAGCTAACTTGGCTTAGGTCAATAAGTTGTTGGTTCATTGGGTGAGGATATGTAACGGTATCTTTAGAGGTCAAGTATTAACAGGTCCTTTCCATCATATGTGTGGGTAGGTTATCTTTTATTTTAACAGGATGTCTAGAGACTGTCTTCCCATCGTTCTCGAGTTTCTATATGCAATATCTCACCTATTAGTGATCTTCTTTCTGCCTAATGTGGTCTATGTGTCATGTTTTTAAGGGGGGTATGAGGACCCCACCTAAAACTTCATTTCAACAAAGGCCTAGACAAACCTTTTGGTGTCAGTTACAGCAGCTAGAGGTTTACAAGAAAGCAAATAACGTTAGATAGAAATGTATTTCATAATGTAATTTAGCAACAATCTATGTCGAATCTAGTCTAAACATGAATGTTAGTTAGCCAAGATTAGGTTAGTTGTAAATAGCTTTTGGTGTTATATATGGCTAGGCTTCACCTATTGTTGTGTGAAGTAAATCTCTAGCCACTGCATGTTGTCGTCCCATATAAACAAACAAACAACACAAGACCAAGGTGCAACCACTTCCACCAAAAACTTTCTCCTCTTTTATGGTCATCGGAGCTTAGGAATTTATCCAATCCATCACCATCGTCAGCAGCCCCTCTTCATCCAGATTTGCCTCCATATGAAAGGAAAATGTGCCCTTGGGCCATTTCTATAATTGTTTTGGTGATTAGATGCCCAACACATAGTTTTGAACTCATATGTGCTAAGTAGGTGATAAGTGCACATCACAGAACAAGGTATGTTTCTAGACTTAGTAAATTGCATTTTTACTAACATGTTTATCTAAGTGCTAGAAATAGTGCCAAGAAAAGAAGAAAAGAATTGAAGAAAATATGGCTTAGGACAGCCAAAACCAGCACCAGCCTTGCACACCGGACTGTCCGGTGGTGCACCAAACGGTGTCCGGTGCCCCAGGCTGGCTCGGCCATCAACTGGTCGCTCTTAGGAATCGGCGGGCAACGTGGCTAAAAATCACCGGACTGTCCGGCGGTGCACCGGACTGTCCGGTGAGTCTTCAGCGTCCGTGCCCAAGTCCTTCAGCGACGAACTCGTCGCTCTCGGGAAAACCAGAAAGCGCCGCGGCTAAAAATCACTAGACTATCTGTTGGTGCACCGGACTATCTGGTGAGTCAGAGCCACCCGAGCCAATCGGTCGGCAGCGGAATCAGCGGGCGACACGTGGCCCGCGCCAACGGTCGGTTGGGCACACCGGACTGTCCAGTGTGCACCAGACAGTGTCCGGTGCGCCAATGGGACTGCCAGCCCAACGGTCGGATGCGCCAGATAAGAAAGGGAATCGAGCACCGGACAGCTACAGGACCTGTCCGGTGGCGCACCGAACTATCCGGTGCGCCACTCGACAGAAGTCAGGAATTGCCTTCCAAGTTGATCTCCAACGGCTCCTAGTTGCCTTGGGGCTATAAAAGGGACCCCTAGGTGCATGGAGCAGTACACCAAGCATTCACTAAGCATCCTAAGACTCCTAGACTCCGCCTCCACGCATTTGATCGATTGTGTTAGTGATTTGAGCTCCGTTTGAGTTGTGAACTCTCCGTGCTGTGTTTCGAGCACAAGTCTTGGCTTGTGTGCGTGTGTGTGCTGCGGATTTGAGTCTTGCATGTGTTACTCTCTCTCTCTCTCTCTTACTATTGTGCTTCTCTTGTGATAAACTTGTAAGGGCGAGAGGCTCCAATCTATGGAGATTCCTCGCAAACAAGAGAAAAACTCTAAGGAAGATAGCCGTGGTACTCAAAGTTGATCATTGGATCACTTGAGAGGGATTGAGTGCAATCCTTGACCGAAGAAGGTCACCACAACATGGAAGTAGGCATTGACTGAACCACGAGATAAATCACTATGTCTTGTGTGCATCTTATTTTGTGATTGGCTTTCTTCTAAAAGTTCACACTCTAGCATCTTGGTTTTAATCGCACTAACATTTCATAACCAAGTATTGGTTATTTAGTGTTGAATTTTGCAGGATCACCTATTCACCCCCCTCTAGGTGCTCTCAATTGGTATCAGAGTCATACTCTTCATCCAAGGGACTAACCGCCCGAAGAGGTGGATCCTAAGGGTAAGGGGATGATGGTCAACGACAAGGAGAAGGAGTCCCTCTTCAACAAGCCAAGAGACGACAAGCCCACTGACTCAGACTCGAGTCACAAGAAGAGGGACGGGAAGAAGAGGCGCATCAAGAAGATCAATTACTACGAAAGCGACGCTTCCTCTTCTTCACCAAGGGATGACGACGACAACGACTCCTCGTCTAAAAGAAAGACGGTTAATCAAAACTACTCCTTTGATTATTCTCGTATTTCGTATAATTCAAATGACCATTTACTTTCTATTTCTCTTGGAAAACCCCCACACTTTGATGGAGAGGATTACTCATTTTGGAGTCATAAAATGTGTAGTCACCTATTTTATCTCCATCCTAGCATTTGGAAAATTGTGGAAAATGGGATGCATTTTGATAGTACGGATAATCCTATGTTTATAAATGAACAGATTCATAAAAATGCCCAAGCTACTAGTGTTTTGCTAGCATCTCTTTGCAGGGATGAGTATAATAAAGTGAGTGGCTTGTGTGAATCATCTAGGCCCCTTTGGTAATGTTTTGGTAATTAATGACAACTACTTGTGGTCTAATAATTCTTGGAGAAATAAGAATGCAGGTTGAACCACAGTGAACTGAGAAGTCTTGAAGACTTATAAGCATTGGTTGTGGATCAGATGAAGGCAAAGGTATAACATAGGTTTTGTTTTTGCCGGTCACCAGGTGTTTAGAGAAGAAAGTGACCGGATTGGTAGGCTAGATAGCCGTACTATTAAGAGGGGTTAATGACTTTGTTCTGTGTATGACTTAGTGCCTCATAGAGCATCTAGTGGTTGCATTTGCATGAGGACTAGCAGCGCTTCCGTTTCCGAAAGTTAAAATCTTTTCAAAAGCGAGTTTGAAAAGTGACTAAGTCTTGGGGTCGGCGGACCGTCCGCGCCAAGTGGCCGGACCGTCCGCGACCCATCCAGAAGGGTCCAGTTTTTGTTCATTTCGAGCTGTTTCAGTATGACTGCACTGCGGACCGTCCAGGGCTTAGGGCCGGACCGTCCAGCAGTCTTGTCCAGAAGAAGGTGTTCTCGGGTCAGTCCCTGATTTATTAGGCGGACGGTCCGCCTGTGAGTGGCGGACGGTCCGCAAGTGTCTAATTCGTTTTTGGACAGGGACTGTGTGTTTTTACTGATTTGTACTACGGACTGTCCGGGTGGCCAGTCCGGACAGTACAGTCTCAGGTTGCGGACCGTCCGGGATTTATAGCCGGACGGTCCGCACGTGTTAACTTGTTTTGAGCCGAGGCTCGGATGTTTCATGCTGCCAGGTCGCGGACGGTCCGGCCTTGAGGGGCGGACTGTCCGGACCCACCTTTTGAGTCTGCTCTGACATGTTTTTGAATGTCTTTTTAGCCGTTATATGTACGGCGGACCGTCCGGCCCTAGGGCGCGGACGGTCCGCGTGTGCGCAGAACGGCTACCATTTGCTCATAACGGTTGGATTCTTGTGGGGGACTATAAATAGAAGGGTAGCTCGTGTGAGAGGGCTCTCTTGGCCATTCCTTGCATACATTGAGCTCACTTGTGATCCTCCAACTCACTCTCTCACACGCTTTGCTTGAGATTGCATTCTAGTGAGGGATTGAGTGTTCCTAGTGCATTTGCATCATTTGGTGATTCTTGAGGCACTAGGTGGTACACCGAGCAAGCGTCGTTGGCTTGTTACTCTTGGAGGTTGCCGCCTCCTAGACGGCTCGGGTGATTGTCTCCGTCGAGCTCTCCAAGAAGATTGTGGAGAAGCCGTGGTGTGGATTGTGAGGGGTTCGCGCCTACCTCGCCGGAGCGGCAAAGGTGACATTAGTGGAATCGAGGTATTGAGTGATTTCTTGTCCACTTGGCTCAAAGATCAAGCCGTGTCTTGATAGAGGAGCAAGTGAGAGCTTGAAGTCCACCTCAACGTGGATTAGGGGTGATCGGCAAATCACCGATACCACGGGATAAATTTCGGTGTCTATTCTTTCTAGCATTACTTATTGCCTTGCAATTGATTAGTGCTTTGCTCATTGTTCTTCAAGTATTCAATCTCCGTAGTTGTTTTTCATACATTGTTTACTTATTGACACTAGATAATTTATTTCTCTTGGTGCATTGATTAAATTTATTGAGTATTGTTGTTTTTAGTCAAAACCGTCTATTCACCCCCCCTCTAGCCGGCGTCCTAGATCCTACAAGTGGTATCAAAGCCAAGGACTCCATTGTTTGTGGATCTAATCATCCCGGAGTGGGACAAAATGGCTAGTAACAACAATGCGCACATTGGGAAGCCACCGCACTTTGATGGAAGCAATTATGATTATTGGAAAATAAGAATGTCAATGCATCTTAGAGCAATGGGTGGAAAAATTTGGCCAATTGTTAGGGATGGATTTGTTGTATTGAAGGAAGATGAACCATCCGTTAGTGACAATGAAAATATCCTCACAAATGATCAAGCCATGAATGTCTTTTATGATGCTCTTGATATAAATGAGTTCAATCGTATCAAGAATCTCACAACCGCTCATGAGATTTGGATAAAACTAATGGAAATTCATGAAGGAACTACAATTGTGAAGAGTGCCAAACTATATGTGTGCAAAGGGAAGTTTGAGCAATTTATTATGAAAGAAGATGAGAGTGTATCCGATATGTTCAATCGGTTGAATGAGATTGTAAATGAACTCAAGGGACTTGGTTTTAATGTACCGGATGTGGATTTCACACACAAGTTCCTTAGATCACTTCCGGAGAAATATGAGACTATTGTGACAATGCTAGTAAGGAGTGATCTATCTACAACTTCTCCAACCGAAGTATTGGGAGAAATTCTCACTCAAGATATATTTAAGAAGTCTCAAGCCGATGCCTTAAGTTTGGCAAAGAAGGTGAAAAATGAATCTATTGCTCTCAAAGCCAAGGCCTCAAAGGCAATTGAAAAAGAAGATAGCAATGATGAAGAAAATGATAGTGAGAGTGATGGTGACATGGCTTTATTTGTAAGGAAATTCAATAAATTCATGAAGATGAAAAGAGGTCAACCTAGAAGAGGTCAAACATCTAGAAGAAATGCCTTCAATGATAGAAAATGTTTTGAGTGTGGGGAACCCGGTCACATTGCCATGAATTGCCCAAGCAAGAAGAAGAAGGGCAAAGATGAAAGTGACAAGAAGAAAAAGAAATACTATAACAAGAAGAAAGATGGCAAAGCCTATTTAGTTGAATGGGACTCGGATGATAGCTCGGATAATGATGATGATGACACCTCATCTAAGCTTAATGCCGGAATTGCTATCAAGGAAGCTCCCTCCCTCTTCTCATCCCCCCATTGTCTTATGGCAAAGGGAGATGCTAAGGTAAAAATCATCACCGATTTAAATGATATAAAAGATGATGATGATATTGATGATGTTGATGATGATGGCTATTCATATGATGATCTTGTTAGAATGCTAGGTGAGGCCGATGACTACATGCACAAAGAAAAAGAAAAATTTAAGACCTTGAAGGAATTGTATAAAAACCTCCAAGTGTCTTTTGAGGAGCTCAAGACCTCTCACAATGACCTCAAAGAAAATTGTGAGAAGCTTGCGGATGCTCAAAAATCATCTATTGTGCATGAAGTTGAGGTGGTCACTAAGGATGTTGGAGTCACTTGTGACTTACTTGATAGTCTTACAAGTGAACCACTACCTACTAACACTATTTGTGATAAATGCAAAATTTCTCTCGTTGATAACATTGCCTTTGATGAATCAAAAATTATTGTTGAGAATGACGTGTTAGTAGATAGAATAAATGCTCTAACTCATGATCTAGAAAAGGCATATGGTGGTAAGACTAAATTGGATTTCATATTGGGAAGTCAACGATGCTCTCTTAACCGTGAAGGTCTTGGATATGTTCCTAAGAAAGGAAAGAATGCTTTTGTGAAGCAAAAGACATTGTTTGTGAAAGAATGTGACAAAGTGTGTCACAAGTGTCACAAAAAGGGGCATGTTAAGAAAAATTGTCCTAAGCTCAAAAATGTATCCTCCACTTGTTTTGAGCATTGTTATGTTCTTTCTCATAATGCAAAAGGTGTTCATGCTAAATTTGTTGGTACTTCAATTGTTGGAAACAAAAAGAAAGCTATTTGGGTGCCAAAGACCTTGGTCACTAACATCCGAGGACCCAAGCAAGTTTGGGTACCTAAAAGAGATTGATTTCCTTTTGTAGGTAAACTACAAGGCGGGAGGGAATCATTGGGTGTTGGATAGTGGATGTACTCAACACATGACCGGGGATATGAGAATGTTTACCCAAATGAGTGAGGAAGATTGCTCAAATTATGATAGTATCACATTTGGAGATAATCGTAAAGGAAAGGTTAAAGGTTTGGGTAAAATTGCTATCTCAAACGATCATTCTATATCAAATGTGATATTGGTTGAGTCTTTGAATTTTAATTTACTTTCCGTAGCTCAATTATGTGATTTAGGATTTTGTTGCAATTTCACAGTTGAAGATGTTATTATCTCTAGTGTTGATGGTAGCAATCTTAAATTTAAAGGCTTTAGACATGAAAATCTTTATCTTGTTGATTTCTCATCTAATGAGGCAAAGCTCACAACTTGCCTATTTTCAAAAGCTTCACTAGGTTGGTTATGGCATAGAAGACTTGGTCATGTTGGGATGAAGCAACTCAATCGGTTAACCAAGCATGACTTAGTTCGAGGCTTAAAAGATGTGAAGTTTGAAAAGAACAAATTATGTAGCTCTTGTCAAGCCGGTAAGCAAGTGGCAAATACTCATCCAAATAAAAGTCAAATGTCCACTCATCGACCTTTGGAATTACTTCACATGGATTTATTTGGGCCTACATCTTTTGTAAGTATTGGTGGAAATTCTTATTGTCTTGTGATTGTGGATGACTATTCAAGATTTACTTGGGTTTATTTTCTTCGAGACAAATCCAATGTGTTTGAAACATTCAAGTCATTTGCTATATTGGCTCAAAATCAATTTGACTTCGACATCAAAAAGGTTAGAAGTGATAATGGGTCGGAATTCAAAAATGCAAGAATTGATCAATATTGTGATGACAAGGGTATCAAACATGAATTCTCTTCCAAATATACCCCAGAACAAAATGGTATTGTTGAAAGAAAGAATAGAACTCTTATTGACATGGCTAGGTCCATGTTAGCGGAATATAGTATATCGGATTCTTATTGGGCCGAGGCAATAAATACCGCTTGTCATTCATCAAATAGATTATATTGTCACAAGCTTTTGAAGAAAACTCCATATGAATTGCTTATTGGTAGAAAGCCAAATATCTCATATTTTAGGGTATTCGGTTGCAAATGTTATATTTTGAGAAAAGGAAGCCGACTTTCTAAATTTGAGAAGAAGTGTGATGAGGGTTTTCTTCTTGGATATTCATCAAATAGTAAGGCTTATAGAGTCTTCAACAAAACTCATGGTATTATTGAGGAAGCATATGATGTTGAATTCGATGAAACAAATGGGTCTCAAGATGAAAGTGATAATCTTGATGATGTTGGGGGAACTCATTTGATAAATGCTATGAAAACAATGGCCATTGGTGAAATAAAACCAAAGGAGGATGATGATGAAAATAGTGTGGTTGTCATTCCTTCATCCTCAACTATAAATGAGGAAGATCACCAAAGCCAACAACTCAATGAAACCATAGATACACATGATCAAGGTACTTCAAGACCTTCGGTTCCTTCTAATGCATCAACAAGCAATTATCAAACGGTATCAAGGATTCATCATTCCATTGTGAAGGATCACCCGGTTGATCAAATTGTGGGTGATATTAGTAAGGGTGTTCAAACTCGCTCTCGCATAGCTTCGTTTTGTGAGCATTTCTCTTTTGTATCTTGTATGGAACCTAACCGTGTAGATGAAGCTCTACTTGATGTTGATTGGGTGAATGCAATGCATGAAGAATTAAATAACTTCGCTCGAAATGAAGTTTGGGAGCTTGTTGAGAGACCAAAGAACCACAATGTTATTGGTACAAAATGGGTGTTTCGCAACAAGCACAATGAAGATGGTGTGGTAGTAAGAAACAAGGCAAGATTGGTTGCATAAGGATATACTCAAATTGAAGGATTGGATTTTGGGGAGACATTTGCCCCCGTAGCAAGATTAGAAGCAATCCGGATTCTACTTGCTTATGCTTGTGCACATAATATCAAGCTCTACCAAATGGATGTTAAGAGTGCCTTTCTAAATGGTAAGATTAGTGAACTAGTGTATGTTGAACAACCTCCCGGTTTTGAGGACCCCAAAAGGCCTAACCATGTGTTCAAGCTTTCTAAAGCTCTCTATGGGCTTAAGCAAGCTCCACGCGCTTGGTATGAAAGACTTAGGGATTTCTTGCTTTCCAAAGACTTCAAAATTGGGAAGGTTGACACTACTCTATTCACTAAAAGAATTGGCAAAGACTTATTTGTTTGTCAAATTTACGTTGATGATATCATTTTTGGATCTACTAATGAATTATTTTGTGAGGAGTTCGGAAAAATGATGTCAAAAGAATTTGAGATGTCTATGATTGGGGAATTGAGCTTCTTTCTTGGCCTTCAAATCAAACAATTGAAAGATGGTATTTTTATAAGTCAATCCAAATATTTGAAGGACATGCTCAAGAAGTTTGGTTTAGAAAATGCTAAGCCTATCAAGACTCCAATGGCAACAAATGGTCATCTAGACTTAGATGAGGGAGGTACTATAGTTGATCAAAAACTTTATCGTTCAATAATTAGTAGTTTACTTTATATTACCGCATCTAGGCCCGATGTTATGTTTAGTGTATGCATGTGTGCACGATTTCAAGCTTCACCTAGAGAGATTCACTTGAAGGCCGCAAAAAGAATTCTAAGATATTTGAAGTATACCCCCAATATTGGTCTATGGTATCCCAAAGGTGCCCACTTTGAATTAATTGATATTCGGATTCGGACTATGCGGGGTGCAAAGTTGATAGAAAAAGCACCTCCGGTTGTTGTCAATTTCTTGGTAGATCTCTTGTTTCATGGTCTTCTAAGAAGCAAAATTCGGTTGCTCTATCTACCGCCGAGGCGGAATATATATCGGCCGGAAATTGTTGTGCTCAACTATTATGGATGAAACAAACTTTATTGGATTATGGAGTTATTTTCAAGAATGTGCCTCTCATGTGTGATAATGAGAGTGCGGTAAAATTGGCTACCAATCCGGTCCAACACTCAAGAACCAAGCATATTGATATACGGCATCACTTCTTAAGGGATCATGTTGGCAAGGGAGATATTTGTATTTATTCCATTGGAACGGATGATCAATTGGCCGACATTTTTACAAAGCCCTTGGATGAAACAAGATTTTGTTCCCTAAGAAGTGAAATGAATGTGATCGATCTCTCAAATGTGGCTTGAAGTTGATCACACATGTGTCGTCTTGCATCTCGGGTCTAAACATGCTTTTTATGCTATTTATTTGATATTATTGGTGCATTTTTCATTTCTAATTGTTCTAGATAGTTTAATTCGAAAGTTTAGCACTTCTCAATTACATAATATGTATATGCATGCATACTAACTCTTGGATTGGTCGAAATGTCCATATATAAGCACCAATTCGGATTCGAAATTCAAAATCAGCAAGTGGACAGAAATTGGAAAAATGGGTATCAGGCCGCGGACCGTCCGCCCATGGACCGCGGACCGTCCGCCAGATCGGGATCAGGACAGTCCGGGTAGCACGCAGACAGTCTGGCATCATCAGGACGCGGACCGTCCACCGTCCCCGCGCGGACCGTCCGCGACAGGGCAGTGAAATAACCCAGCGCCCGCAGCCTTGTCATTTGTGCTCATTCGCTCGTCTGCTCTCGCTCTCCACTCACCCAGTCCTCTCCTGTGACGAGTGTGTGCGGACGGTGCAGTGAAGTTGTGTGCGGACAGTCCGACAGTTTGTGGCAACACTCCATCAACATGTCTTCATCACGGTATCTTCAAATCTTGTGGATTTTATCATATCTCTTCATTTTTGAGATTATGTGGGTTTCCTCTCCGATCTGAAATTGAGCAGTCGGTTTCAAAATCTAATTGGTGGGATTGTTGGTTCTCCTCAATATGGCTGATATGCAAAATTTTGAACTGGTTTGGACGCGGATTATCTGCAAAATCATTAACTTCAACATTTGTGGCGGCTAGGGTTCTTGGAGTCGCCTCTGGTCGGTCGCGGACCGTCCGCCTGGTGGACGCGGACCGTCCGAGCCTCTGGCGCGGACAGTCCGGCGCCCCAGCGCGGACCGTCCGGACCCTGGCAGAGCATTACAGTTCCATTCCTTTTACACATGGTGATTGGTTTCCATTATTTATCTATGGATGTCTGTCACATTGTTGCAGTGGTCTTGGTGGTCTGCGCAAGAAACTTGCAGGTCGCTTTAAATCCAAGCGCCCTCGTGGAAATGATGATGACTATGTACCAACCACTGATTCAGAAGCCCAATCCTCAGCTGGGGGCACTGAATCCATGGATGCTGAAGATTTTTCCTCATATTCATCCCGATTATCCCATTGATATTCAAGGATGGACTTACCCAAAGCGGCGTTTTTCTACGGCTGAGTACTGCTCCAGACGCAGCTGCAGTTTGATGTTTTCTGGGGCACCCTGGTGGATACTAATTTTCATAAGCATCAGGTGATTGATTGGTCCTTCTTGCTAAGTCAATCAGTCATGGAGGGTCTGATCCCTAAGTTTGAGGCTTGCGGACTATATCAGTTTATGGGGCAGCGCACAGATTTCAATGAAATGGCTGTTAAGCAATTCCTGGCTACCTCAGAGATTGATATTGAAGAAGAATCTATCACCTGGATGACTGGCTTCAAACGCTATTCTGCTTCTTTTGCTGACTTTGCAGCTGCCAACAATCTGAACTATGGCATCATTTCTGCTGGTTTGGATCTTTATACTGAAGATAATTTTGAGGATTTTGTGCAGTTTTATGAGCCAGCCAGACTCGGTATACCCAGGAGATTTGGAGAGACAGCAGGACTCAGACATCATCCTGCTGTAATCAACAAGATTGCCAGAGTCACCATTCTTCCCAAGAGTGGTGATAAGAGTAAAATCAGGGATAAGTTCTGGAACATCATCCAGCATATCATGAATGGTGAAGTCATGAATATTGTTCTTTTCATGATGCGACAGCTTAATGATCTGAAGATGGATAAGAATCAAAATTTGGCGTATGCTCCTTACATTATGGCTCTCATCAAATCCAAGACAAGATTTGAGGGCCCATGCGAGATTGTTCACACTCCATTCAGGCCTTTCAAGAATGAGATAGGGTTTCTCACCAGGCCACTCACCCCCTTCCCAGATGATGAGGAAGACCCTGGCTATGAGGGTGGAGCAGCTCCTGATGTTGAGGGAGAGCAGATGCCTCCACCTCCACCTCCTCCTCAGCCTCAGCATTATTGGGAGCCTGCTCCAGGATACTTTGATCCTTATTTTCAAAATATGCAGCAGGGACTTGAGCATCACATTGATACACGCTTTGATGGCCTGGTGACACAAATGGATCACCGTTTCGATGACATGCAGTCTCAGTTTGACAGTAACTGGGATGCCCTCAACTCTGAGTTTTCTGATTTTCGTGATCAGATTCACACTAATGTCACTGATCCCATCATGACCAGGCTGAACAATATGCAACAGAGTTTTCAGGACAACATGGGTGCCCTGGCCAGTCAATTTGATAATCTCTCTACAAATGTCAACATGCAGGAGATCAGTCAGAGGCAGCAGCAGCTCCAGCAAGATTTTGGCCTAGTTCTCCTCCCTGTTTGACACCTTCAGCACTCATTCTTACAACATGCATCCTCCGCCGAGCGATCAGTGAGACCTCTCCTTTGTGGCAATTGATGCCAAAGGGGGAGAGACAAGTGAGAAGTGATGAGGTTATCTGGCGTCTCTTTCAGGGGGAGTTGGTGATTCTATGTGGACATTAAGACCTTGCATATGCATGTTACCTTTTTATGCCGCTTGCATTAGTTTTATGACTTCCGCATTTGAAACTAGTTTGAACTATTAACTCTATGTCGTATGTCTGTGGACTTTTTTCTGTAATATTCTATGGGATGAACTATGTTTTAGTTCAAATTACTCTTTGTGTGGTTATTCGAGGAGTGGTTATAATTGCTGCGCTCACTCTACGGATCATCTCTTGTATGCCTCGATAACCATGTTTGTAGGAAAGTCTCCATCAAGCTCCAATATATTATGTGTGTTATATCTTCAACTTCAAATAATCCTGCACACACTAAGGGGGAGCCCTTCTTACATACTGAGTTTTTTTTATTGGGATTTATCTATCTCTCGGACAGAACTTCAAATCAAGATAAGTCCTATGAAACTCATCTCCAAGATCTATCTTATACCTTAGGTATGAGAGAGATTTGGAGAAACTAAACTTCTCTTTAATATACAATGTGGTGTTGTCATCAATTACCAAAAAGGGGGAGATTGTGAATCATCTAGGCCCCTTTGGTAATGTTTTGGTAATTAATGACAACTACTTGTGGTCTAATAATTCTTGGAGAAATAAGAATGCAGGTTGAACCACAGTGAACTGAGAAGTCTTGAAGACTTATAAGCATTGGTTGTGGATCAGATGAAGGCAAAGGTATAACATAGGTTTTGTTTTTGCCGGTCACCAGGTGTTTAGAGAAGAAAGTGACCGGATTGGTAGGCTAGATAGCCGTACTATTAAGAGGGGTTAATGACTTTGTTCTGTGTATGACTTAGTGCCTCATAGAGCATCTAGTGGTTGCATTTGCATGAGGACTAGCAGCGCTTCCGTTTCCGAAAGTTAAAATCTTTTCAAAAGCGAGTTTGAAAAGTGACTAAGTCTTGGGGTCGGCGGACCGTCCGCGCCAAGTGGCCGGACCGTCCGCGACCCATCCAGAAGGGTCCAGTTTTTGTTCATTTCGAGTTGTTTCAGTATGACTGCACTGCGGACCGTCCGGGGCTTAGGGCCGGACCAGTCCGCAGTCTTGTCCAGAAGAAGGTGTTCTCGGGTCAGTCCCTGATTTATTAGGCGGACGGTCCGCCTGTGAGTGGCGGACGGTCCGCAAGTGTCTAATTCGTTTTTGGACAGGGACTGTGTGTTTTTACTGATTTGTACTACGGACTGTCCGGGTGGCCAGTCCGGACAGTACAGTCTCAGGTTGCGGACCGTCCGGGATTTATAGCCGGACGGTTCCGCACGTGTTAACTTGTTTTGAGCCGAGGCTCGGATGTTTCATGCTGCCAGGTCGCGGACGGTCCGGCCTTGAGGGGCGGACTGTCCGGACCCACCTTTTGAGTCTGCTCTGACATGTTTTTGAATGTCTTTTTAGCCGTTATATGTACGGCGGACCGTCCGGCCCTAGGGCGCGGACGGTCCGCGTGTGCGCAGAACGGCTACCATTTGCTCATAACGGTTGGATTCTTGTGGGGGACTATAAATAGAAGGGTAGCTCGTGTGAGAGGGCTCTCTTGGCCATTCCTTGCATACATTGAGCTCACTTGTGATCCTCCAACTCACTCTCTCACACGCTTTGCTTGAGATTGCATTCTAGTGAGGGATTGAGTGTTCCTAGTGCATTTGCATCATTTGGTGATTCTTGAGGCACTAGGTGGTACACCGAGCAAGCGTCGTTGGCTTGTTACTCTTGGAGGTTGCCGCCTCCTAGACGGCTCGGGTGATTGTCTTCCGTCGAGCTCTCCAAGAAGATTGTGGAGAAGCCGCGGTGTGGATTGTGAGGGGTTCGCGCCTACCTCGCCGGAGCGGCAAAGGTGACATTAGTGGAATCGAGGTATTGAGTGATTTCTTGTCCACTTGGCTCAAAGATCAAGCCGTGTCTTGATAGAGGAGCAAGTGAGAGCTTGAAGTCCACCTCAACGTGGATTAGGGGTGATCGGCAAATCACCGATACCACGGGATAAATTTCGGTGTCTATTCTTTCTAGCATTACTTATTGCCTTGCAATTGATTAGTGCTTTGCTCATTGTTCTTCAAGTATTCAATCTCCGTAGTTGTTTTTCATACATTGTTTAATTATTGACACTAGATAATTTATTTCTCTTGGTGCATTGATTAAATTTATTGAGTATTGTTGTTTTTAGTCAAAACCGTCTATTCACCCCCCCTCTAGCCGGCGTCCTAGATCCTACAGCTTGGACAACGCTAAACAAATCTAGGATACTCTCAAGATATCACATGAGGGTAAAGACGCCACCATGATCACCAAAATGGGACTGGTGGAAGGCGAGCTAGGGAGGCTCACAATGATTAGGGGAGAGGAGCCAACACAGACCTACAACAGGCTCAAGACCTTGGTCAACAAAATCCAAAGCTACAGAAGCACAAGATGGACGGATCATGATGTCATCCGACTCATGCTCAGGTCATTTAGTGTTATTGACCTCCATCTTGTCAACCTTATTTGTGAAAACCCCAGGTACACCAAGATGACGCCCAAGGAAATCCTCAAAAAATTCATGAGCGGGCGCATGATGGTGAAGGAGGCGTGATACATGGACGATGCACTAAATGGTCCACTACCCGTCTACGAGCCGTAGCCTGTTGCTCTAAAAGCAACCAGCAACAGGGAGGCACTACTGAGCAAGGTAGCACAAGTAGAGGCTACCGGGCTAAATGAGGATGAGATGGCGCTTATCATCAAGCCCTTCAAGACCGCGCTAAAAGGACGCAAGGAGTACCCCAACAATAACAAGTCAAGGGGAAAACGCTCCTGCTTCAAATGTGGTGAGACTGGTCATTTTATAGCTCAATGCCCCGATAATGATAATGACCAGGGACAAGAAAAGCATGAGAAGAGGTACAAGAAAAAGAACTACAGGAAAGCTGAAAGTCGCCTAGAGGGGGGGTGAATAGGCATAATTTGATATTTATAACTTAAAACAACAAACTACAAGCCAGGGTTAGCGTTAGAATTAAAACCAAGTCCGGGAGAGAGGGGGAAAACAAATCAACCAAGAAATAAAACAGAAGGTCCTTCCCCCTACTTTGCTTGAGGATTTGGCGGATGCTCTTGATGATGAGCGCCATTTCCTCGTTGTTGAGCTTGGAGGCGTCGATTGGAATTCTACTTGGTGTAGATTCCTTCTTCTCTTCTTCCGTCACCTTGAATGCTGACGGGTTGCACCTCGGGTGTGGAGGTGGCGCCTTGCTCCAAGTTGACAATTTGTTTGGAGCCTTTGATCATTAGTTCAAAGCTCACAAACTTCCCTATCACCTCCTTGGGAGACATTAGCTTGTATCTAGGATCACCACGTATTAATTGAACTTGAGTAGGATTACGAAATACGAGTGATCTAAGAATAACCTTGACCATTTCATGGTCATCCCATTTTGTGCTCCCAAGGTTGCGCACTTGATTCACCAAGTGAAAGGGAAATAGGGCCAAACCTTTTCCTAAATATAATTTTGGTGGTTGAATGCCCAACACAAATAATTGGACTAACTAGTTGGCTCTAGATTATATGTTCTACAGGTGCCAAAGGTTCAACACAAACCAATAAAAAGAACAAGTTAGGGTTCAAAAGAAAAGGAGCAAAAGAAACCAAAGTGTGCCCTGGTCTGGCGCACCGGACAGTGTCCGGTGCACTAGGGAGATCAACTCCAAACTTCTCAGCTTCGGATTCCTGGAGAGCCACTCCGCTATAATTCACCGGACTGTCCGGTGTGCCAAGCGGAGCAACGGCTACTGCGCCAACGGTCGTCTGCAAAAATGAACAGTGGCATGAATAGTGCGCGGATAGTTCGCGCAGAGTCAGAGCAGCGCCAGAAGGCGCACCAGACAGTGAACAGTAGTTGTCCGGTGCGGCACCGGACTAGTCTGGTGCCCCAAGAAGTCAGAGCTCCAATGGTCAAAACCGTCAGAACCCTAACGGTTGGGTGACGTGGCTGGCGCACCGGACTGTCCGGTGCACCCATCGACAGTAGCCTTCCCTAATGGTTGGTTTGGTGGTTGGGGCTATAAATACCCCCAACCACCACCATTCAAGGCATCCAAGTTTTCAGCAATTTGCATTCAATACAAGAGCTCTAGACTTCACTCCAAGACACAAAACAAAATATCAAATCCTCTCCAAGTCCCAAACTCATTCCAAAGACTTAGTGGCTTGTGAGAGAGAGACATTTGTGTTCATTTGAGTTCTTGTCGCTTGGATCGCTTTTCTTCTTCCTCTATTCTTGTTCTCAAGACACCTGTAATCAAAGCAAGAGACACCAAGTTGTGGTGGTCCTTGTAGGGGTCTAAGTGACCCAGTTTGATTAAGGAGAAAAGCTCACTCGGTCTTGGTGACCATTTGAGAGAGGGAAAGGGTTGAAAGAGACCCGGTCTTTGTGACCACCTCAACGGGGAGTAGGTTTGCAAGAACCGAACCTCGGTAAACCAAATCACCATATCATCCGCTTCATTTGCCTTTGATTTGTTTTTCACCCTCTCTCGCGGACTCGGATTTTATTCTAACGCTAACCCCGGCTTGTAGTTGTGCTTAAAGTTTGTAAATTTCAGATTCTGCCTATTCACCCCCAATCTAGGCGACTTTCAATTGGTATCAGAACCCGGTACTTCATTAGAGCTTTACCGCTCAAAGTGATGTCGGGAGATCACGCTAAGAAGGAGATCGTGACCGGCGAGAAGCCCGCCACAAGCCACGGGAAGGCTCCATCGGGAGAGTTCGGCAACAAGGTGAAGGGATCCCGTTCACATGCCAAGTCACATCGGAGCGGCGACAAGAAAAATAAGATGAAGAAGGTGGTCTACAACGAGACCGATTCTTTGTCGCCATCCACCTCCGGCTCCGAAGCGCCGTCCGTCACTTCTATCCGCCATGACTGCAAGAAGTTTAGTAAGATCCCCCTATGCTACCCCCGCATTTCTAAACGCACTCCTTTACTTTCCGTCCCACTAGGCAAACCACTAGTTTTTTACGGTGAAGATTATTGTATGTGGAGTGATAAAATGAGGCACCATCTAACCTCACTCCACGCTAGTATATGAGACATTGTTGAGTTTGGAGCGCAGGTACCATCCGTAGGGGATGAAGGCTATGATTCGGATGAAGTCGCCCAAATCCGGCACTTCAACTCCCAAGCCACTACTATACTCCTTGCCTCTCTATGTCGAGAGGAGTATAATAAAGTGCAAGGTTGAAGAGCGCCAAGGAGATTTGGGACATACTCAAGACCGCGCACGAGGGAGATGAGGTGACCAAGATCACCAAGCGGGAGACGATCGAGGGGGAGCTCGGTCGGTTCGTCCTCAACCAAGGAGAGGAGCCACAAGCGATGTACAACTGGCTCAAGACCTTGGTCAACCAAGTGCGCAACCTCGGGAGCACCAAATGGGATGACCATGAAATGATCAAGGTTATTCTAAGATCACTTGTTTTTCGTAATCCTACCCAAGTTCAATTAATTTGTGGTGATCCTCGATATAAGTTAATGTCTCTCGAGGAAGTTATAGGGAAGTTTGTGAGCTTTGAGTTGATGATCAAAGGCTCCAAACAAATCGTCGAGCAAGGCGGCACCTCCACACCCGAGGTGCAACCGTCGCATTCAAAGCGACGGAAGAAAAGAAAGAAGAGTCTACATCAAGTAGGCTCCCTATCGGTGCCTCCAAGCTTGACAACGAGGAGATGGCGCTCATCATCAAAAGCTTCCGCCAAATCCTCAAGCAAAGGAGGGGGGAAGATTACAACCCCCGCTCCAAGAGGGTGTGCTACAAATGTGGTAAGCCCGGTCATTTTATCGCTAAATTCCCTATGTCTAGTGATAGTGACAGGGAGAACAATAAGAAGGGAAAGAGCAAGGAGAAGAAGAAGTACTACAAGAAGAAGGGCAGCGATGCCCATGTTTGTCGGGAATGGGACTCCGATGAGAGCTCCACCAACTCCTCCGACGACGACGCCGCCAACATCGCCGTCAACAAAGGCCTCCTCTTCCCCAACGTCGGCCACAAATGTTTCATGGCAAAGGACGGCAAGAAGAAGAAGGTAAAATCTAGAGCCTCCACTAAATATACAACATCTAGTGATGAGTGTAGCTCTAGTGATAATGAAGATGATTTGCTTAGTCTTTTTGGCAACCTTAACATGCAACAAAAGGAAAAATTGAATGAATTAATAGGTGCTATTCATGAGAAGGATGTACTCTTGGATAGCCAAGAGGAATTCCTTATTAAGGAAAATAAGAAGGATGTTAAGGTGAAAAATGCTTATGCTCAGGAGATAGAAAAGTGTGAAAAATTAACTAGTGAACTTAGCATTTGCCATGAATCAATTTCCAACCTTGGAACCGAAAATGCCAACTTAATTGCTAAGGTTGAAAAATTAGATGCATGTAATAACTCAATTGTTAGTCTTAGAAATGGAAATGATGATTTGATTGCTAAGATTGACAAATTGAATGTTGCAATTTCTAGCCTTAAGATTGAGAATGATAAATTAATTGCTAAGGCTAAGGATTTAAATGTTTGCAATGATTCTATTTCCTATCTTAGAGATGAGAATGCCATGCTAAAATCTAAGATAGATGAATTAAATGTTTGCAAACCCTCTACATCTAGTGTTGATCATGTTACTATTTGTACTAGATGTAGAGACGTTAATGTTGATGCTATTTATGATCACATTGCTATGATTAAACAACAAAATGATCATATAGCTAAACTAGATGCTAAAATTGCCGAGCATAAACTAGAGAATGAAAAATTTAAATTTGCTCGTAGCATGCTCTATAATGGGAGATGCCCTGGCATTAAGAATGGCATTGGCTTCCAACAGGGAGACAATGTCAAGCTTAATGCCCCTAAGAAATTTTCCAACTTTGTTAAGGGCAAAGCTCCCATGGTTCAGGATAACGAGGGTTACATTTTATATCCTGCTGGTTATCCTAAACATAAAATTAGGAGAATTCATTCTAGGAAGTCTCATTCTGGCTCTCATCATGCTTTTATGTATAAGAATGAGGCATCTAGTTCTAGGCAATCAACCCAGGCTAAATTGCCTAAAAAGAAATCTCCTACTACATCAAATGAGCCTATTATTTCATTTAAAACTTTTGATGCTTCTTATGTTTAACTAAAAAAATCAGGCAAGGTAGTTGCCAAATATGTTGGGGTCAAACACAAAGGCTCAAAGACTTGTGTTTGGGTACCCAAGGTGCTTGTTTCTAATGTGAAAGGACCCAAGACCGTTTGGGTATCTAAGAACAAGGCCTAAACTTGTTTTGCAGGTTTATGCATCCGGTGGCTCAAGTTGGATCATTGATAGCGGGTGCACAAACCACATGACAGGAGAGAAAAGGATGTTCTCCTCCTATGAGAAAAACCAAGATCCCCAAAGAGCTATCACTTTCGGGGATGGAAATCAAGGTTTGGTCAAAGAACTTGGTAAAATTGCTATATCACCTGACCATTCTATTTCCAATGTTTCTCTTGTAGATTCATTAGATTACAATTTGCTTTCGGTTTCTCAATTATGCAATATGGGCTACAACTGTCTATTTACTGATGTAGGTGTTACTGTGTTTAGAAGAAGTGATGATTCAATAGCATTTAAGGGAGTGTTAGAGGGTCAGCTATACTTAGTTGATTTTAAAAGAGCTGAACTCGACACTTGCTTAATTGCTAAGACTAATATGGGTTGGCTCTGGCATCGCCGACTAGCCCATGTTGGGATGAAGAATCTTCACAAGCTTCTAAAGGGAGAACACATTTTAGGACTAACAAATGTTCATTTTGAGAAAGACAGGGTTTGTAGTGCATGCCAGGCAGGAAAGCAAGTTGGTGCCCATCATCCACACAAGAATATCATGACGACCGACAGGCCACTTGAGCTACTCCACATGGATTTATTTGGCCCGATAGCTTACATAAGCATCGGCGGGAGTAAGTATTGTCATGTAATTGTGGTTGATTATTCTCGCTTCACTTGGGTATTCTTTCTGCAGGAAAAATCTCAAACCCAAGAGACCTTAAAGGGATTCTTGAGACAGGCTCAAAATGAGTTCGGCTTAAGAATCAAAAAGATAAGAAGCGATAGTGGGACTGAGTTCAAGAACTCACAAATAGAAGGCTTCCTTGAGGAGGAGAGCATCAAGCATGAGTTATCTTCTCCCTACACACCTCAATAAAATGGTGTAGTGGAGAGGAAGAATAGAACTCTACTTGATATGGCGAGGACCATGCTTGATGAGTACAAGACACCGAACCGGTTTTGGGCCGAGGCGATTAACACCGCCTGCTACTCCATCAACCGGCTCTACCTTCACCAAATCCTCAAGAAGACATCATATGAACTCCTCACCGGTAAAAAGCCCAATGTTTCATATTTTAGAGCCTTTGGTAGCAAATGCTTTATTCTTGTTAAAAGAGGTAGAAAATCTAAATTTGCTCCTAAGGCTGTAGAAGGCTTTTTACTTGGTTATGATTCAAACACAAGGGCATATAGAGTCTTTAACAAGTCCATTTGGACTAGTTGAAGTTTCTTCTGCATTGTGTTTGATGAGACTAATGGCTCCCAATGGAGCAAGTTGATCTTGATGAGCTAGATGATGAAGAGGCTCCGTGCATCACGCTAAGGAACATGTCCATTGGGGATGTGTGTCCTAAGGAATCTGAAGAGCCTCCACAAGCATAAGATCAACCATCATCTTCCATACAGCATCTCCATCAACTCAAGATGAGGAATAGGCTCAAGATGATAAAGAAGAAGATCAAGAAGATGAGCCACCATAAGGAGAAGGCAATGATCAAGGGGGAGATGAAGAAAAACAAGACAAGGAAGATGACCAAGAAGGACAATGTCAAAGACCGCCACACCCAAGAGTCCACCAGGTGATTCAAAGAGATCACCCCGTGAACACCATCCTATGCGATATTCATAAGGGGGTAACCACTCGATCTCGAGTCGCTCATTTTTGTGAACATTACTCTTTTGTGTCCTCTATTGAGCCATACAGGGTGGAAGATGCATTAAGAGATTCAGATTAGGTGCTAGCAATGCAAGAGAAGCTCAACAACTTCACGAGGAATGAGGTATGGCATTTAGTTCCACGTCCTAATCAAAATGTTGTAGGAACCAAGTGGGTATTCCACAACAAGCAAGATGAGCATGGTGCGGTGATAAGAAACAAAGCCCGACTTGTGGCCTAGGGGTATTCACAAGTCAAAGGTTTGGATTTCGGTGAAACTTATGCACCCGTAGCTAGGCTTGAATCAATTCGTATATTACTTGCCTATGCTACTTACCATGGCTTTAAGCTCTATCAAATGGTTATGAAAAGTGCTTCCTCAATGGACCAATCAAGGAAGAGCACTACAACATTTATGACCTTCTATGACGAATAGTCGATGACACTAGAGTAATTCAGTCATTATATCACCTTGTTTATGATGATTTTCAGAAGATGGCGTAGTATAGTGACAAAAAATTAACCTCTGTTATTAAAACTGTCATAATATACTCTAGCAACATTTTTATGATAATTATCTATGACAATATAGAATCGTCGTACGAGTAAATTGCCATAACCTTCTCAACAAAATAAATCGCCATAACAAAGCACATATGTCATTATATGATGATTTTTTAAAAAAGAATCATCCATGTTCAGATATCTTACATAAATAGTTAATGTTGTGGGAGTCTTAGTCTTAGGTTAGTCATCGACTCCTCTTTTCAAGCTGAACACGAACTCTACATCTTCATTAGAAATCTGCCTCTTCATTTAGAAATTAATATCTTTCACGATTTAGGTCTGTTTTAGATTTTTTACGCATGATCATATCAAAAGATACTATAATTATATTTTTAATTTTCTAAAATACAGCATAAATAGTGTATGCATGACCTTCCTCTATGACAAATACAAAATAGGTTTTTATTTATCGTATACGTAATAAAACAGAATCATATTAGAAGATGTTGTATTTATATTTTAATTTTCAAAAAATAGCGCAAATAATATACACTCGTCTTCGCTATATTATAAATAAAAAATAGATATTTATTTATTTTAATTAGATATTTTGTTTATCTTATATTCATATGTATGACATTTTTTTTGGAAAAAGTACTTATTACGTGAAAAGTAGCGCCAAAACAAATAAAGAACTGGTTAAATGATTTATTATTAACAAGAACAATAGAAGTAGTGTTAAAAAGTTAATACCGTCGATTTAGATGTTAATAGTTAAAATTGTGTCAAAATCCCCACACGAGTGAAGCCCCTCTACCGCTAACAAGATATCAACAAAAAAATATTATAATCCCTAACCCCAATAACATTTCCTACTCCTGCCGCATCAGACTAGCGAGCCAAGCCACCAACGGCCAACGTCGAGCCTCCGCGGCCGAGCCTCCGCCTGGCACCAACTCCGTGTCGATCGCCCTATGCGACCACGCCCCCTCCGCCTTCCGTCTCCTGCCTCCACTGAGTCGCGGGCGTGACATCGGGGAACGCCAAGGCTGAGCTCCGCCCAGACGCCTACCGCCCTGTTATGCCCCGAACCGCCGTGCTGAGGTCCGCCTAGGCCGGGCTAGGAGCTTCTCTCGGCAGACCCACCCCCGCCCAACGGAGCTCCATGCCTCTGCCCAGGGCCATTGTCCTGAGCTACGCCCCACGCTCCTGTCTAGTGCCCTGGCCACTTAGATGGTTCTGTTCAGTCATGGTATTGTAAGTGTGGGTTCTCTTGTAATAATTGCTTTAATTGTGTATTAGTGGGTATTGTGAATTTCTAGGGAAAATTATCACTAGATTTTGAGGAGAATTTACTAGATGTGTGGATCTGGTGCCTATCTAGTTATAGGCTTGCTATGGGGCATGGAAATTGCTTGTAGCATGATCACATTCAGTAACTTTGGTTTTGAATTTATTTTGGTTGTTGATGACTTAAGAAGTAAGGACTATGGATGCGTTCTAGAGGTCCGACACCATCTTTTTCTTTGCCAAGGTTAAATTTCATGGTACATTAAGAGGATATATGAAAGATGATAATTAGTGGAAACTTATTTATCAGACCATTTGTAAAGCTATAAATACATATGTTAAATACCATTCTGTTAGATTATCCATCCACTGACCAGTGCAAAATATATAATATATGTAGTATGATTCTTCGGGATGGTATTGCGTCAAGCAGTTTTGAATTGCATTTGGTGTTTATGAAGGTTGCAAACTAGACTAATTGGTAGTTGGCAGTAACTATGCACCAGTTTTGAATTGCCTTTGGTGTTTATGAAGGTTGCAAAATAGACTAATTGGTAGTTGGCAGTAACTATGCACCAATTCCAAGCTAAACCACTCTCTCCGATCATTGGTGGTTCTGTTTCTTATAGTAGCAGTTCTGAGCTGAAAACATTCGTTGTTCCCATGTATCATATTCAACTGTCTAGTTTAGTGTGAGCTTGTGGTGATTGCTACTTGTGTGGAATATAACAATCTAATGTTTTTGCTTTGTCTAGTTTAGTGTCTGGTTCAACAACTTCAACTTCAACCAAGGGACACATCTATCACAAGACGTATGGTTGCCAAATGAATATAAGTGACATGGGGATTGTGCTTTCTATCATGAAAAATGAAGGTTATAATGAAATTGTTCCTGATCCTGAGAGTGCATATAATATTTATCAACACCTATAATATCTAGGACAATGCAGATAATATTTATCAACATGATACTGATGTATCCTCAATCCTTACTGTCCTCCACATATTACTCCCATGGTACATTGTTGCTCTGGAGAATTTCTTACCTATGCTGTTATGATCATAACTAGAATGACCAATTTGTTGAACAGGAGTGCAAGAAACTTGTCATTGTTCACCTATCCGAGAGTATTTTATTGTTCTAAGGAATTTAAAACTACTTGCTGTTCCACTATTTGAACTCTACAACAATGTTCAGGTGATGCAGCATTCATAGTCTCGTTGTCGATGGTGTCCGGCTGAAACTTTGGAAACTTTACACATCCATTGAGTTCTCGATCTGGGAGGGGCAGTAAATTTATCTTTTTTGAAGTAGGTACATGGCATTCTTGTTTTATCTATTTTGTTTTGATTAACCTTGTTTGTCTTAAACTGCTTACATTCCATATATAGGTTACTGCCTCCATTCTACAGGGTATTGCTAGTATGATGATTGAAATACACAATTTATTGATATTCAGACTTAATATATTCTTGTGAGCCTTTCCAGCCATAACTGTTGTACATGGTTTTCCTTCTTTTGTTTGGCCATAACCAGTGGGTGCTAATATTGTATATTGATGCATCGATACGGGTCTGCCATCTCTATATGACATTTGGCTGTAAATGGATTATGATCATAGTTGAATAAGGTATTTTTCACACTCATCCTCTATTTTTTAGTAATGATTTTCTTTAAACTGTGTTGTGAATTTCCTTTTGATGTTGTGATAGCGACACCTTAATTTTGTGTCGTCATCCGCCATTTAATGCAATGTGTGCAGAGCTTGGGCAGTCTAATGTGTTATGTTGTGCTTTCTGATAGCTTTCAAATTACTTGAAAAGCGTCGGCGTAGGAAAGGGTGATGTCGTATTTGTCTTGTTTCTAGAACAATAGAAATTAGTTTGAGATTAGATATAGTGCAATATTCTTAGACAATATTCTATACTCCATGTACCTACACCTTTTGTTAGTAAGCATGTCTATTTTCCATTGGCACTGACTTCGTTGAGGTTGATTTAGGGTTTAGAAACTGAATGCTAGATTGTCTAGTCCTTATATTTGCATATTCATATATTAAGATTCTGTGTAGAATGTTTAGTTCTTTGTTACTCCTTTCTTTGGCCATTATATATTTATGTAGTGATGATGATTTTTTTCTCTTCTTTTCCATGTATAGCACTCATGTGTTCTCTATTCTCTAATGTAGTTGGAGCGTCAGGTCAATGGTCCCCCCAATAATTAAACTAGATGGTGGAGTGGAGCTTTGTTTTGGGATGATGCATGCAACTTTTATGTTTCAGAACATTGTACTCAACTGATGCTTGTGGCCGTTGAACCTATTCTACTTACTTTTGGATTTAAGTTAAGGATAGTTAAAAATATTTGATGTTTAATACTTGTGTTGGATGTTTTATGCGTTAATTCTATGTGGATGCTAGAAAAGTTGTGTACACTCATGTTATTTGATGAAATTGTATGCACGATTTGGTTTGAATTCAATTGAATATTGATTTTTATTAATTAATGATGAACTAAAAACGTAATGAACCTACCATGTTTGTTGCCACGTCATCATGCTTTATGACGAAAATATTCGTCACAAATTGTTTGACATGTCAGTTGCCATGTCACCTGCCACCTCATCCTACTTGTGACGAAATTAATCGTCACACTTTTTTGCCACCTCAGCTGCCATGTCAGCCCATTTATGACGAACATATTCGTCAAAAGACTGCCACGTGGCATTGGTCCAATGCTACACTATATGACGTTTTTTGGCCTCGTTTATGACAATTTAGAGTGTCATAGATTCTATGACAAATATAGTTTTCGTCACAACATTTATGACGTTTTCTTGCTTTTCGTCACAAAAGATCTTTTAACACGCACCTTCTATGACAATGGTATTTTCGTCATGGAGGCGTCACGAAAACAAAAACTATGACAAAAAAATCTTATTTATGACGTAATGAGAATGTCATAGAAGGTCACATTTGTTGTAGTGAGAAGTCTATGTTGAGCAACCTCCCAGCTTTGAAGATAGTGAGTACCCTAACCATGTTTATAAACTCTCAAAGGCGCTTTATGGGCTCAAGCAAGCCCCAAGAGCATGGTATGAATGCCTAAGAGACTTCCTTATCACTAATGGCTTCAAAGTCGGTAAAGTCGATCCTACTCTCTTTACTAAAACTATTGCAAAAGATTTGTTTGTATGCCAAATTTATGTTGATGATATCATATTTGGGTCTACTAACAAATCTACTTGTGAAGACTTCAGTAGGATCATGATTCAAAAATTCGAGATGTCTATGATGGGGGAGTTGAAGTATTTTCTAGGATTTCAAGTCAAGCAACTCCAAGAGGGCACCTTCATCAGCCAAATGAAGTACATTCAAGACATACTTACCAAGTTTGGAATGAAGGATGCCAAACCCATCAAGACACCCATGGGAACCAATGGGCATCTCGACCTCGACACGGGAGGTAAATCCGTAGATCAAAAGGTATACCGGTTGATGATAGGATCTCTACTCTATTTATGTGCATCTCGACCGGATATTATGCTTTCTGTATGCATGTGTGCAAGGTTCCAAGTCGATCCTAAGGAAGTTCATCTTAGGGCCGTGAAAAGAATCTTGAGATATTTAGTTCATACTCCTAAGTTTGGTCTTTGGTACCCCAAGGGATCCTCTTTTGATTTATTAGGATATTCAGATGCTGATTGGGCAGGGTGTAAAATTGATAGGAAGAGCACATCAGGGACTTATCAGTTTCTGGGAGATCCTTGGTGTCTTGGGCTTCAAAGAAACAAAACTCAGTAGCTTTTTCTACCGCCGAAGCCTAGTATATTGCCGCAGGCCATTGTTGCGCATAATTACTTTGGATGAGGCAAACGCTCAGGCACTATGGCTACAAATTTAGCAAAGTCCCTCTCAATGTGATAATGAGAGTGCAATCCGCATGGCAGATAATCCCGTCAAACACAGCCGCACTAAGCACATAGCCATTCGGTATCACTTTTTGAGAGATCAACAACAAAGGGGGGATATCGAGATTGCCTATATCAACACCGAAGATCAATTAGTCGATATCTTTACCAAGCCTTTAGATGAGAAAACCTTTACCAAGCTTAGGAATGAGCTAAATATACTTGATTCTCAGAACTTTGATTGACACTTTGCACACATAGCTCATTTATATACCTTTGATCATATCTCTTTTATGTCTATGACTAATGTGTTTTCAAGTGTATTCTTATGATTAGTCATAGAATTGAAAGGGAAATGGAGTATTTGGCAAAGACGACGCTTCCACTCCACTCCATCGGTACTATTTACTCTTTGCCGGTATTCCGCCATCTCTCCATATTGGTATAATCTTTGACTCATATATTGTTTGCCAAAGGGGGAGAGAGTTTAAAAAGGGCTCACAAAGTCTCCATTTTTGGCGATTAATGCCAAAGGGGGAGAGAGTATTAGCCCAAAGCAAAAGGACCGCACCACCACCCAATTTTTAAATTGTGTTTTGAAAATTTTTATTGGTATATTTCAAATTGGTATTCCTCTAATGAGAGTATCTCAATTGAAATCTAAGAGGAGGATTTAATTTAGGGGGGAGTTTTGTTTAAGTCAAAGGAAAAGCATTTGAAACTGGAGGAGAAAATTTCAAATCTTGAAAATGCTTCTTTCAATCTTATTCATACACCTTTGACTATTTGCAAAAGGATTTTTGAAAAGAATTTGCAAAAACAAAACGAGTGGTGCAAGCGTGGTCCAAAATGTTAAAATAGAAGAAAGCAATCCATGCATATCAAGTAGAAATAAAATGTTGGTTTAATTCCAAGCAACCTATGCACTTACCATATGCAAACTAGTTCAATTCTACACTTATATATTTGCTTTGGTTTGTGTTGGCATCAATCACCAAAAAGGGGGAGATTGAAAGGGAAATATGGTCAAACCTTTTCCTAAATATAATTTTGGTGGTTGAATGTCCAACACAAATAATTGGACTAACTAGTTTGCTCAAGATTATATGTTCTACAGGTGCCAAAGGTTCAACACAAACCTATAAAAAGAACAATTTAGGGTTCAAAAGAAAAGGAGCAAAAGAAACTGAAGCGTGCCCTGGTCTGGCGCACCGGACTGTCCGGTGTGCCACCGGATAGTGTCCGGTGCACCAGGGAGATCAACTCCAAACTCCTCAGCTTCGGATTCCTGGAGAGCCACTCCGCTATAATTCACCGGACTGTCCGGTGTAACACCGGACTGTCCGGTGTGCCAAGCGGAGCAACGGCTACTGCGCCAACGGTCGTCTACAAAAATGAACAGTGGCGTGAACAGTGCGCGGACAGTTCGCGCAGAGTTATAGCAGCACCAGAAGGCGCACCGGACAGTGAACAGTAGCTGTCCGGTGCGGCACCGGACTGTCCGGTGCCCCAAGAAGTCAGAGCTCCAACGATCAAAACCGTCAGAACCCTAACGGTTGGGTGACGTGGCTGGCGCACCGGACAGTGTCCGGTGGCGCACCGGACTGTCCGGTGTGCCCATCGACAGCAGCCTTCCCTAACGGTTGGTTTGGTGGTTGGGGCTATAAATACCCCCAACCACCACCATTCAAGATCCAAGTTTCTAGCAATTTGCATTCAATACAAGAGCTCTAGACTTCACTCCAAGACACAAAACAAAAGATCAAATCCTCTCCAAGTCCCAAACTCATTCCAAAGACTTAGTGGCTTGCGAGACAGAGACAATTGTGTTCATTTGAGTTCTTGTCGCTTGGATCACTTTTCTTCTTCCTCTATTCTTGTTCTCAAGACACTTGTAATCAAAGCAAGAGACACCAAGTTGTGGTGGTCCTTGTAGGGGTCTAAGTGACCCGGTTTGATTAAGGAGAAAAGCTCACTCGGTCTTGGTGACCGTTTGAGAGAGGGAAAGGGTTGAAAGAGACCCAGTCTTTGTGACCACCTCGACGGGGAGTAGGTTTGCAAGAACCGAACCACGGTAAAACAAATCATCATGTCATCCGCTTCATTTGCCTTTGATTTGTTTTTCACCCTCTCTCGCGGACTTGAGATTTTATTCTAACGCTAACCCCGGATTGTAGTTGTGCTTAAAGTTTGTAAATTTCATATTTCGCCTATTCACCCTCCTCTAGGCGACTTTCACCAAGGTCTTGAGCCGGTTGTACATGACTTGTGGCTCCTCTCCTTGGTTGAGGACGAATCGACCGAGCTCCCCCTCGATCGTCTCTCGTTTGGTGATCTTGATCACCTCGTCCCCTTCGTGCACCGTCTTGAGGACGTCCCAAATTGCTTTGGCAGTCTTTAATCCTTGCACCTTATTATACTCCTCTCGACACAAGGAGGCGAGGAGTATAGTTGTGGCTTGGGAGTTAAAGTGCTGAATTTGGTCGGCCTCATCCGAATCGTAGTCCTTGTCCCCTACCTTTGGTACCTGCGCTCCATACTCAACAATATCCCATATGCTTTTGTGGAGTGAGGTTAGATGATGCCTCATTTTATCACTCCACATAGAATAATCCTCGCCATCAAAATATGGTGGTTTGCCTAAGGGAACGGAAAGTAGAGGAGCGCGTTTAGAAATGCGAGGATAGCAGAGGGGCATCTTACTATACTTCTTGCGCTCATGGCGCTTAGAAGTAGTGGACGACGAGTCAGAGCCGGATGTGGAGGGCGACAAAGAGTCGGTCTTGTAATAGACCACTTTCTTCATCTTCTTCTTCCTTGTCACCTCTCCGATGGGTCTTGTTGGAGGAAGAGGATTCCTCCTTATGCTTGTGGCCGGACTCCCTTGAGAGGGTTCTCCCTGAGCTTGCGGGCTTGTCACCGGTCACGATCTCCCTCTTGGCGTGATCTCCCGACATCACTTTGAGTGGTTAGACTCTAATGAAGTACCGGGCTCCGATAACAATTGAAAGTTGTCTAGAGGGGGTGAATAGGCGTAATATGATATTTATAACTTAAAACAACAAACTACAAGCCAGGGTTAGCGTTAGAATTAAAACCGAGTCCGGGAGAGAGGGGGAAACAAATCAACCAAGAAATAAAGCAGATGAAAATGGTGATTTGTTTTACCGAGGTTCGGTTCTAAAGAACCTAGTCCCAGCTGAGGTGGTCATAAAGACCGGGTCTCTTTCAACCCTTTCCCTCTCTCAAATGGTCACTTAGACCGAGTGAGCTTTCTTCCTTGATTTCCCGGGTCACTTAGACCCCGCAAGGACCACCACACAATTGGTGTCTCTTGCTTCGGTTACAAGGATTTGAGAATAAGAATGGGAGAAAGGAAGAAAGCCAGCCAAGCAACAAGAGCAACAAAGAAACACGAGAACAATCCTCTCACAAGTCCTAAAGCACTAGAATTGAATTGGGGACTTTGATTGGATCGGACGCTTTGATTTGTGTCTTGGAGTGTTGCACTTTGCTCTTGTATTGAATGAAGAGTGTTGAATGCTTGGATGGTTGGAGTGGTGGTGGTTGAGGGGTATTTATAGTCCTCACCCACCAAAACAACCGTTGGGGCAGGCTGTTGTCGATGGGCGCACCGGATAGTCTGGTGCGCCAGCCACGTCACCCAACCGTTAGGGTTCTGACGCAGTCGACCGTTGGAGCGCTGACTTCTGGTGGCATCGGACTAGTCCGGTGCCGCACCGGACAGCCACTATTCACTGTCCGGTGCGCCTCTGACCTCTGCTCTGACTTCTGCCGCGAACTGTAGCGCTGTCAGGGGCACTGTGCAGTCGACCGTTGCACCGAAGAGCCATTGCTCCGCTGTCACACCGGACAGTCCGATGAATTATAGCGCAGCGCGTCCTCAGAAACCCGTGAGTGGAGAGTTTGAGTTTGTATGGCCCTAGTGCACCGGACACTGTCCAGTGGCACACCGGACAGTCCGGTGCACCAGACCAGGGCACTCTCAAGGTTCTTGCTCCATTGAAATTGAACCCTATCTTTTATCTTCTATTGGTTTATGTTGAACCTTTATGCACCTGTAGAACATATAATCTAGAGCAAACTAGTTAGTCCAATTATTTGTGTTGGGCATTCAACCACCAAAATTATATATAGGAAAAGGTTTAACCCTGTTTCCCTTTCAATCTCCCCCTTTTTGATGATTGATGTCAACACAAACCAAAGTAAATATATAAGTGCAGAATTGAACTAGTTTGCATAATGTAAGTGCATAGGTTCCTTAGAATTAAACCAATTTTATAATTTCAATAGATATGTATGGTGGCTTTCTTTTATTTAATATTTTATACCACGTTTGCACCACTTGTTTTGTTTTTGCAAATTCTTTTGGAAAATCTTTTCAAATTTTTTTTGCAAATAGTCAAAGGCATATGAGTAAAATTGCAAGAAGCATTTACAAGATTTGAAATTTTCTCCCCTGCTTCAAATGCTTTTCCTTTGAATAAACAAAACTCCCCCTGAATGAAATTCTCCTCTTAGTGTTCAAGAGGGTTTTACCAATTTTTGTAAATACAATTTGAACAAGATCAAATACATTTAGATACCAATTTGAAAAATTCTTGAAAATTTTGAAATTGGTGGTGGTGCGGTCCTTTTGCTTTGGGCTAAATACTTTCTCCCCCTTTGGCATTTATTGCCAAAAACGGAGACTTTGAGAGCCCTCAACCATTTTCTCCCCCTTTGGTAAACAATATATGAGTGAAAGATTATACTAAGTTGGAGAGTGTTGTGGAATATCGGCAAAGGTTAAGTAATACCGATGGAGTAAAGTGGAAGCATTATCTTTGTCGAATACTCCATTTCCCTTTCAATCTAAGACTAACACAAGAAATACACATGGAAACATATTTGTCTTAGCCGTGGCACAAGAAGAATAAGAAATATGAATATGTACCAAATGAAAGAGATATGATCAAAGGTATATAAATGAGCTATGTGTGCAATGTTTCAATCAAAATTCCGAGAATCAAGAATATTTAGCTCATTCCTAAGTTTGCTAAAGGTTTTCTCATCTAAAGGCTTGGTAAAGATATCGGCTAATTGATCTTTGGTGTTAATATAGGCTATATCGATATCCCCCCTTTGTTGGTGATCCCTCAAAAAGTGATACCGAATGTCTATGTGCTTAGTGCGGCTGTGTTCAACGGGATTCTCCGCCATGCAGATAGCACTCTCATTGTCACATAGGAGAGGGACTTTGCTCAATTTGTAGCCATAGTCCCTGAGGGTTTGCCTCATCCAAAGTAATTGCGCACAACAATGGCATGTGGCAATATACTCGGCTTCGGCGGTAGAAAGAGCTACTGAGTTTTGTTTCTTTGAAGCCCAAGACACCAGGGATCTCCCCAGAAACTGATAAGTCCCTGATGTGCTCTTTCTATCAATTTTACACCCTGCCCAATCGGCATCAGAATATCCTATCAAATCAAAAGTAGATCCCCTGGGGTACCAAAGCCCAAACTTAGGAGTGTAAACTAGATATCTCATGATTCTCTTTACGACCCTAAGGTGAACTTCCTCAGGATCGGCTTGGAACCTTGCACACATGCATACAGAAAGCATAATATCCAGTCAAGATGCACATAAATAGAGTAAAGATCCTATCATCGACCGGTATACCTTTTGATCTACGGATTTGCCTCTCGTGTCGAGGTCGAGATGCCCATTGGTTCCCATGGGTGTCTTGATGGGTTTGGCATCCTTCATTCCAAACTTGTTAAGTATGTCTTGAATGTACTTGGTTTGGCTGACGAAGGTGCCCTCTTGAAGTTGCTTGATTTGGAATCCTAAGAAATATCTTAGCTCCCCCATCATTGACATCTCGAATTTTTGTACCATGATCCTACTAAACTCTTCACAAGTAGATTTGTTAGTAGACCCAAATATAATATCATCAACATAAATTTGGCATACAAACAAATCATTTGCAACAGTTTTAGTAAAGAGAGTAGGATCGGCTTTACCGACTTTGAAGCCATTAGTGATAAGAAAAACTCATAGGCATTCATACCATGCTCTTGGGGCTTGCTTGAACCCATAAAGCGCCTTTGAGAGTTTGTAAACATGATTAGGGTACTCACTATCTTCAAAGCCGGGAGGTTGCTCAATATAGACCTCTTCCTTGATTGGTCCATTGAGGAAGGCACTTTTCACGTCCATTTGATAAAGCTTGAAGCCATGGTAAGTAGCATAGGCAAGAGGCAAGTAATATGCGAATTGACTCAAGCCTAGCTATGGGTGCATAAGTTTCATCAAAATCCAAACCTTCGACTTGTGAATAACCCTTGGCCACAAGTTGGGCTTTGTTCCTTATCACCACACCATGCTCCTCTTGCTTGTTGCGGAATACCCACTTGGTACCTACAAAATTTTGATTAGGACGTGAAACTAGATGCCATACCTCATTCCCCGTGAAGTTGTTGAGCTCCTCTTGCATTGCCAGCACCCAATCCAAATCTCTTAGTGCATCCTCCACCCTGTATGGCTCAATAGAGGAGACAAAAGAATAATGCTCACAGAAATGTGCGACTCGAGATCGAGTAGTTACCCCTTATGGATATCGCCAAGAATAAAGTTGACGGGATGATCTCTTTGAATCGCCTGGTGGACTCTTGGGTGTGGCTGTCTTTGACCCTGAACTTCTTGATCATCTTCCTTGTCATGATTATCTTCATCTTCCCCTTGATCCTTGTCCTCATCTTGAGGTGGCTCATCTTCTTGATCTTCTTCTTCATCACCTTGAGCCTGTTCCTCATCTTGAGTTGGTGGAGATGCTTGATCTTGTGCTCGGGGAGGCTCTTCGGATTCCTTAGGACACACATCCCCAATGGACATGTTACTTAGCACGACACACAAAGCCTCTTCATCATCTAATTCATCAAGATCAACTTGCTCCACTTGGGAGCCATTAGTCTCATCAAACAAATGTCACAAGAAACTTCAACTAGTCCAGTGGACTTGTTAAAGACTCTATATGCCCTTGTGTTTGAATCATATCCTAGTAAAAAGCCTTCTACAGCCTTAGGAGCAAATTTAGATTTTCTACCTCTTTTAACAAGAATAAAACATTTGCTACCAAAGACTCTAAAATATGAAACATTGGGCTTTTTACCTGTAAGGAGTTCATATGATGTCTTCTTGAGGATTCGGTGAAGATATAACTGGTTGATGGAGTAGCAGGTGGTGTTGATTGCCTCGGCCCAAAACCGGTCCGGAGTCTTGTATTCATCAAGCATGGTTCTTGCCATGTCCAGTAGAGTTCTATTCTTCCTCTCCACTACACCATTTTGTTGAGGTGTGTAGGGAGAATAGAACTCATGCTTGATGCCCTCCTCCTCAAGAAAGCCTTCAATTTGAGAGTTCTTGAACTCCGTCCCATTGTCGCTTCTTATATTTTTTATTCTTAAGCCGAACTCATTTTGAGCTCGTCTCAAGAATCCCTTTAAGGTCTCTTGGGTATGTAATTTTTCCTGCAAAAAGAACACCCAAGTGAAGCGAGAATAATCATCCACAATTACTAGACAGTACTTACTCCTGCTGATGCTTATGTAAGCGATTGGGCCGAATAGATCCATGTGGAGTAACTCCAGTGGCATGTCCGTTGTCATTATGTTCTTGTGTGGATGATGGGCGCCAACTTGCTTTCCTGCTTGACATGCGCTACAAACCCTGTCTTTCTCAAAATGAACATTTGTTAGTCCCAAAATGTGTTCCCCCTTTAGAAGTTTGTGGAGATTCTTCATCCCAACATGGGCTTGTCGGCGATGCCAGAGCCAACCCATATTAGTCTTAGCAATTAAGCAAGTATCAAGTTCAGCTCTATTAAAATCAACTAAGTATAGCTGACCCTCTAACACTCCCTTAAATGCTACTGAATCATCACTCCTTCTAAAGACAGTAACACCTATATCACTAAAAAGACAGTTCTAACCCATTTTGCATAATTGAGAAATATAAAGCAAATTGTAATCTAATGAATCTACAAGAAAAACATTGGAAATAGAATGGTCAGGTGATATAGCAATTTTACCAAGTCCTTTGACCAAACCTTGATTTCCATCCCCGAAAGTGATAGCTCGTTGGGGATCTTCGTTTTTCTCGTAGGAGGAGAACATCCTTTTCTCCCCTGTCATGTGGTTTGTGCATCCGCTATCAATTATCCAGCTTGAGCCCCCGGATGCATAAACCTGCAAAATAGTTTAGGCCTTGTTCTTAGGTACCCAAATGGTCTTGGGTCCTTTCACATTATTAGAAACAAGCACCTTGGGTACCCAAACACAAGTCTTTGAACCCTTGTGTTTGCCCCCAGCATATTTAGCAACGACCTTGCCTGATTTGTTAGATAAAACATAAGATGCATCAAAAGTCTTAAATGAAATAATAGGCTCATTTGATGCAGTAGGAGATTTCTTTTTAGGCAATTTAACATGGGTTGATTGCCTAGAACTAGATGCCTCATTTTTATACATAAAAGTATGATGTGAAATAGTATGAGGTTTTCTAGCATGAATCCTTCTAATGTTGTGCTCAGGATAACCAGCAGGATATAAAATGTAACCCTCATTATTCTGAGCCATGGGTGCCTTGCCCTTAACAAAATTAGACAGTTTCTTAGGGGCATTAAGCTTGACATTACTTCTCTATTCGAAACCAATGCCATCCTTAATGCCAGGGCGTCTCCCACTATAGAGCATGCTTCTAGCAAATTTAAACTTCTCATTTTCAATCTCATGCTCATTGATTTTAGCAGTTAATTGAGCTATATGATCGTTTTGTTGTTTAATTAAAGCAAGGTGATCATTTATAGCATTAATATTAATATCTCTACATCTAGTGCAAATGGAAACATGATCAACAGTAGATGTAGAGGGTTTGCAAATACTTAATTCATCAATCTTAGCATGTAAAATAGCATTCTCATTTCTAGGACTGGAAATAGAATCATTGCAAACACTCAAATCTTTAGCCTTAGAAATTAATTTATCATTCTCAATTTTAAGGCTAGAAATTGATTCATTCAATTTATCAATCTTAACAATTAAACTAGTATTTTCATTTCTAAGACTGACAATTGAATCATTACAAGCATTTAATTTTTCAACCTTAGCAATTAAACTAGCATTCTTAGTTCTAAGGTTGGAAATAGTGTCATGGCAAATGCTAAGCTCCTTAGTCAAATTTTCATTTTTCTCTACTTCCTGAGCATAAGTATTTTTTACTTTAACATGCTTCTTGTTTTCCTTAATAAGGAATTTCTCTTGGCTATCCAAAAGTTCATCCTTCTCATGAATAGCTCCTATCAATTCATTTAATTTTTCCTTTTGTGGCATGTTAAGGTTGGCAAAAAGGGTAAGCAAATCATCCTCATCTTCACTAGAGCTACGCTCATCACTAGATGTCGTATATTTGGTGGAGGCTCTAGATTTTACCTTCTTCTTTTTTATGTTCTTTGCCATGAAGCACTTGTGGCTGACGTTGGGGAAGAGGAGGCCCTTGTTGACGGCGATGTTGGCGGCGTCCTCGTCCTCGTCGGAGTCGGTGGAGCTCTCGTCAGAGTCCCATTCCCGACACACATGGGCATCGCCGCCCTTCTTCTTGTAGTACCTCTTCTTCTCCTTCTTCTTCCCCTTCTTGTCGTCGCCCCTGTCACTATCACTAAACATTGGACATTTAGCAATAAAATGACCAGGCTTACCACACTTGTAGCACACCCTCTTGGAGCGGGGTTTATAGTCCTTCGTCCTCCTTTGCTTGAGGATTTGGTGGAAGCTCTTCATGATGAGCGCCATTTCCTCGTTGTTGAGCTTGGAGGCGTCGATTGGAATTCTACTTGGTGTAGATTCCTTCTTCTCTTCTTCTATCGCCTTGAATGTGACGGGTTGCACCTCGGGTGTGGAGGTGGTGCCTTGCTCCAAGTTGAAAATTTATTTGGAGCCTTTGATCATTAGTTCAAAGCTCACAAACTTCCCTATCACCTCCTCGGGAGACATTAGCTTGTATTTAGGATCACCACGTATTAATTGAACTTGAGTAGGATTACGAAATACGAGTGATCTAAAAATAACCTTGACCATTTCATGGTCATCCCATTTTGTGCTCCCGAGGTTGCGCACTTGATTCACCAAGGTCTTGAGCCGGTTGTACATGACTTGTGGCTCCTCTCCTTGGTTGAGGACGAATCGACCGAGCTCCCCCTTGATCGTCTCTCGTTTGATGATCTTGGTCACCTCATCCCCTTCGTGCGCCGTCTTGAGGACGTCCCAAATTTCTTTGGTGGTCTTTAATCCTTGCACCTTATTATACTCCTCTCGACACAAGGAGGCGAGGATATAGTTATGGCTTGGGAGTTTTAGTGTCGAATTTGGTCAGCCTCGTCCAAATCATAGTCCTTGGCCCCTACCTTCGATACCTGCGCTTCATACTCAACAATATCCCGTATGCTTTTGTGGAGTGAGGTTAGATGATGCCTCATTTTATCACTCCACATAGAATAATCCTCACCATCAAAATATGGTGGTTTGCCTAAGAGAACGGAAAGTAGAGGAGCGTGTTTGGAAATGCGAGGATAGCAGAGGGGCATCTTACTATACTTCTTGCGCTCATGGCGCTTAGAAGTAGTGGACGACGAGTCGGAGCAGAATGTGGAGGGCGATGAAGAGTCGGTCTCGTAATAGACCACTTTCTTCATCTTCTTCTTCTTGTCGCCTCTCCGATGGGTCTTGTTGGAGGAAGAGGATTCCTCCTTATGCTTGTGGCCGGACTCCCTTGAGAGGCTTCTCCCCGAGCTTGCGGGCTTGTCGCCAGTCACGATCTCCCTCTTGGCGTGATCTCCCGACATCACTTTGAGTGGTTAGACTCTAATGAAGTACCAGGCTCCGATACCAATTGAAAGTCGCCTAGAGGGGGGTGAATAGGCGTAATATGATATTTATAACTTAAAACAACAAACTACAAGCCGGGGTTAGCGTTAGAATTAAAACCGAGTCTGGGAGAGAGGGGAAAAACAAATCAACCAAGAAATAAAGCGGATGAACACGGTGATTTGTTTTACCGAGGTTCGGTTCTAAAGAACCTAGTCCCAGTTGAGGTGGTCACAAAGACCGGGTATCTTTCAACCCTTTCCCTCTCTCAAACGGTCACTTAGACCGAGTGAGCTTTCTTCCTTGATTTCCCGGGTCACTTAGACCCTGCAAGGACCACCACACAATTGGTGTCTCTTGCTTCGCTTACAAGGATTTGAGAATAAGAATGGGAGAAATAAGAAAGCCAGCCAAGCAACAAGAGCAACAAAGAAACACGAGAACGATCCTCTCACAAGTCCTAAAGCACTAGAATTGAATTGGGGACTTTGATTGGATCAGACGCTTTGATTTGTGTCTTGGAGTGTTGCACTTTGCTCTTGTATTGAATAAAGAGCATTGAATGCTTGTATGGTTGGAGTGGTGGTGGTTGAGGGGTATTTATAGCCCTCATCCACCAAAACAACCGTTGGGGCAGGCTGCTGTGATGGGCGCACTGGATAGTCCGGTGCGCCACCGGACACTGTCCGGTGCGCCAGCCACGTCACCCAACCGTTAGGGTTCTGACGCAGTCGACCGTTGGAGCACTGACTTCTGGTGGCACCAGACAGCCACTATTCACTGTCCGGTGCGCCTCTGACCTCTGCTCTGACTTCTGCCACGAACTGTAGCCCTGTCAGGGGCACTGTGCAGTCGACCGTTGCGCCGAAGAGCCGTTGCTCCGCTGTCACACCGGACAGTCTGGTGGCACACCGGACAGTTCGGTGAATTATAGCGGAGCGCATCCTTAGAAACCCGAGAGTGGAGAGTTTGAGTTTGTACGGCCCTGGTGCACCGGACGCTATCCGGTGGCACACCGGACAGTCCGGTGCGCTAGACTAGGGCACTCTCAAGGTTCTTGCTCCTTTGAAATTGAACCCTATCGTTTATCTTCTATTGATTTGTGTTGAACCTTTATGCACCTATAGAACATATAATCTAGAGCAAACTAGTTAGTCCAATTATTTGCGTTGGGCATTCAACCACCAAAATTATTTATAGGAAAAGGTTTAACCCTGTTTCCCTTTCAAAAGCGAAGGGTGAGGCACATCTTGGAAAGGAATGGGACTCCGACTGTTCTTCATCTGACTCTAACGATGAAGGACTGGCTGCCTCTGCCTTCGACAAACCTTCTGTTAGGGGCCTTCGGCTTCCGAAGGTCCTCAAAAATATGATTTAAACAATGTTTCGGGAGTATAATGTGTGAACAGGTATCTTCGGACTCGAATCGATATCACAGTGGGGGAAGCCCAAAGAATACGAAGGTTGATACAGCGCCGAAGCTGTGAGCAGGAAAGCTTCGGCGTGATAGCAGAAAATGAAACCGACTTAAAGATGAAAAGGCTATTCAGACCTCGGTGAATTACTATAGAATTACTACCAAATGAAAAGGACATGGATGTAATTTTACATGGGCTGCGTCCCGTGCCTATAAATAGGTGAACAGTGCTCCCGTACTGTTCACGCTGACTTGGCATTTACTTTTACATCACGCTTGTACTTTTACCTTCTTTCGAGCCGAAGGTACGCTTGTAATTTGATATCATTTCCATTTTCCTATAATAATAGGATAGAAATGAGTTGATAATATACAAAATTGTTTATAATATCTCTTGTATTACATATGATTCCTTCTTCATTATGATATGTTGTGTTGATGAAGGTTTGTCCTTCATAACCTTCGTCCGAAAATCATTATATCCCAAGGGAAATAATGTTTCGAAGGACGAAGGACTTTGACGTTTAACATTTTTTGTGTTGCCTTGTTCTTAACTCATAGCATTTGAGAACAAGTCCCCAACACCTTCGCTCTTCCCCAACGAACGCCATGCTTGCCTTATGGCTAAGGAGAAGAAGGTACGTATTCGAGATACCCCTAAGTACTCTTCTTCTAGCGATGAGGAATCTTCCGATGATGAAGTAGATTACACTGATTTGTTTAAAGGACTAGATAGAGCTAAGGTAGACAAAATTAATGAATTAATTGATGCTCTTAATGAAAAGGATAGACTGCTAGAAAAGCAAAAGGACATTTTGTATGAGGAACATGACAAGTTTGTTAGTGTTCAAAAATCTCTTACTTTAGAAATTAAGAAAAATGAAATACTGTCATCTGAGTTATCTTCCTGTCATGAATCTATTGCTAGCTTAAAGGACTTAAATAATGATTTAAATACCAAGTTAGAAAAAGCAAATGCAACTAGTTTATGTGTAGAACACATAGTTATTTGCAATAGGTGTAAAGATGTTAATTTTGATGAACATGCTGTCACTATTGCTAAATTAAATATTGAGGTTGCAAGTCTTAATGCTCAACTTAAGACTTGCAAAGATGATTATGATAAATTAAAATTTGGTAGGGATGCCTACACTATTGGTAGACACCCCTCAATTAAGGATGGACTTGGTTTTCGAAAGAAAACCAAGAACTTAACAAGTCAAAGGATTTCGATCTCAAGGGGAAAGGAAAGGCTCTATGGCTAGTAGCTCACATTCTTCACATGATCAAAAGAACCATGCCTATATGTATGCTCATGCTAAGAAAGTTTCTCATCTGTACTACTCCTTAAGAGTATAACGAGGGCGTCCACCGAGGGCCGCGCCCCCGCTCGCCCCCTCCACGCCCGCGCCCGTCTGCGTCCGCCCCCTTCGTCTTCCCACCCCAGATTTCTGCGCTCGTGAGAGCCGCCCGGAGATTGCTCCCCCTCTGCCCCTGCCACCGCCCCCGTCCTCATGATGCCCGCCCCTCTCGCCATTCTCGCGTCCGCGTTCGCGCCCCATCCCTGGAGAACTCGTGTCGGCGCCATTCCCCCGCAATGCCCTGCGCCCTCCCCGCACGCCATCATCGCGTAGGTCGTCCGTCCATCCCTCCCCCTCCCGAGATTGCCATGTGATGGCAACACAGCCCGCCCCTGAGATCGAGATTGCCTCCGCCCTCACCCGTCATCTCCACCCCCACTTCACGGTCGTCCTCCCCCCGCTCGCGATGACTGACCCCACTCCCCCACCACTGCCGCCGATGAACCGCTAATTGCCTTCCCCGTTGAGGAGTTCGGGTGGGAGCAGGTCGCGTCCCACTCCGCTGCCGCTATGGAAGCCCGAAGCCCGAGTGAAGGTGGTCGCCTCAAAAACCCTAGCACTCACCCCGCATCCTGCTACCCTCTCCATCTACACCTGCTCCCACTTTTCTGCTTCCACCACTGCCTATCCCCACCGCGAGTGCAGCCACTGATGCGAGGGCGAAGCGGGCCGACACAGTATCTACAGCGGCGGCGCCTGAAATGTCGACCTCCGGTGGCAGCTCCGCAGGGAACGACATAGTGGCGGATGTGCTGTTGGGGAACGCACAAGTCGTCGTCAGCAAGACAAAGAAAGCAACGCCATCTCCGGAGAAGCCGCAGGCAAAGACCGATCGTGCGAAGGTCGAGCCGGAGGTTGAGGTCCAAGCGGGCGCCGTCCCCAGCGAAGTGCTCTCTCTCATCTCCTCCTCCCTCTCTCTTGTGGAGACAATTGGGCTGCCATCGTTGCAGCCCTACGCGGCAACGCCTAGGTCGCCCTTAGCCACGACGAGCAACACTAGGTACGCCTGCCCTCTGGTGTTCCTTTTTTAATGTGCGCAACTGAGCACCCAAACCCTAGATGGAAGGCACGAACTTGGGCGGCGCAGACAAGCTTGTCGAGCTTGGTCGATGGTGGCTGGTGCTCCATCCGCTCCTTGGGGTGGTCGTGGCTGAAGCCCCTAAGCCCCTGCAACAGCGACTTCATCCCCTGCTGTGAGATCAGAGAGTTTTGGTCTGTGATTTACATAATATAGGCACCTGCACTTCTATTTCCTGCAGCAAACCAACACATCTGACATGCTGGATTTGGCTGTCGACTACATCAAGGGTCTCCAGAAGCAAGTTAAGGTAAGCAATCCAATAGTAAGGTCCTTAATAAGAGAAAGACAAACCGGCCCTGAGTAGTAAGGTCTAAAACCAAGCTATATTGATTTGTTGCGCTTTAAACTGAAATGAGAAAGTTGTGCATAGCGTTCTGTTTTAGACTTATCTGAAATACACACTCGGAACACAGAGTTTGAGAGTTCGTTTCTGCTATCTATTCACTGAAGGTGCTAAAGGAGAGCCAAGATAATTGCACCTTCTCAGCAAGCAAGAACCAGCAGCACTCCTGCTGAAACCGTAATGCTCACTGTACATTACCTCGAAAGCATGTCCACTCGGGAAAGAAAAAGATGTAAGACAGCTCTCATGCATGTTGTTTCATGAGGTTTTGAACTGCAGCAGTTGAGAGGCTTTATCTACCAGCAGATAGCAGATATAGGCACCTGCTGTTACAAATAATTGCACAGTTCTTGTCCCATTATGCTATAAAATATGATGTGCTGTTCTTAGCTCGATATGCGGTAAGGTCTTCTTAACTATTGATCATCTACCTATGCCTTAATTCATATACTTCAAATTTTCAAAATAATCTTCACTGTTAGTCATGAAAAGTTTCTACCTGTGCATTTGGAACAAAGAAAACCAGCACTCTCAGGATAAATTATCTACTATCTTGCTAGATTAAAATCCAAGGAGATTCTACGAGGTTTTGGCAATTTCTAGAGATTCAACAAAGAAAATTTGCTTGACACATCAGAAGAACTCATTTTGCAGGGTTTTTGATAAAATTCTTGCCCTTCTTTTGGTATGTGGTTGCTTCCAGATGCGTCACTTTAATCTATATGTTCTAGAGTTAATTTCCAATGCTTTCAGGCTAGCTTGAGGGAAAATTCTCTTGTAATAAGGGCAAAAGCCTTACGTGTGGTGAGTATTTGTTTAACCTATGAAATCATATGTTTTGCAGCTTTTTTATTTGGACATCATTCATCAGTATTTAGGACAAATCTGTAGGTCAGCAGTATAGTTATAGTTAATTAGGATAAGAATTATGCTTCTCTATTAACCTATATCCCCTTCTTGAGCCTCAATTGCAGTGACATAAAATGTTGATGCTGCTTAGTGCCTTCCCGGAAAGTCTCAGTATCTAGGAATGGTATTTGTTTTAGTCCTCACTTTTTAGATTTTGTTTTTGTAATATTCCCATTATAGTATAATTTGATCAGGAGTTTGTGCCCTTTCCTTCTAGTCTATTTCACTGCCTCTACGCTTATACCTGCTCGCTTTGCCTTGTAATATGTTTTTTCTTTCATAGCCAACGTTGTAACGGAGAGCAACCTACATGGCTTGAGGGAACTTTATTTGCTCATGTTCGGGATGGCCAAACTCCAACCTTGCTGACATCTATAGCTTCCTCAAGACCTGCCTGTGTCCTCAGTTGGAGCGCCTCTTTGTGCAGGACTCTGTTTTCTCCAAGATATGTTTCTCCATTTTTCTTGAGTAAGCTTTCGCCTATCTACATAACTCCTTAATTGCTGCATGATCTGAAAATATCAGATCTTAACAGAAAAATAGAGAAAGTAAGGCGTGCTCTACAGACAGATAGCAAGTGACACTGAAAATAGATAGTTCTGAAAATCGTCTTGGTCATGTTGTTGCAATGCGTGCTCGGGTAATGTTGCTTCCCATTGTTTTTATTTTTCATCCCTTTTCACTATGATTGTTCTACCTGTTGCATTATTTATTAGAATATTTGCACATGGGTGTCATGGATTGACAGGATTGTTGATAAATTGCGCTGAGAACTTTATTATTCTTGGCTTGAATTCATTGCAGTTAAAAATGTTTAGTCGAATGGCTACATTGAAAGATGATGGAACTGTAGTTGTCGATATCCCTACTACTATTGAAGCTGCATCACTTGATCTTCATTCAGAGGATCACCAGAATGTGGCCTTTGGTGGCAAACCATTGGACTCTTCAGATCTTCAGGATAGACCACCAATGCAAATTGCTATGCTGATTGTTGGTACAAGAGGGGATGTGTAGCCATTCATAGCTATAGGAAAACGTTTGCAGGTGAGCATGTTATCAAATTCTTTTGATATGATATGATCCTTTCACTTATTTAGATTTTTCATGGTGGTTAGTTAAAAGATTGTGCCTATAGAAGATTAGTATGTGGGCCAATTTATTTATGATGAGTAAGCTAACAAAGCATTCAGAGCATGTCATGATAAAATAGGCTGTATAATGTTATTATTATATGCATGTTATAATTGGCTGGCAGCAAATATTTGAGGGTCCAGCACAGTATAAGGGAGCCATTACACTAATTGTTGTTTTTTTCATCAAATGGAACTGCAACATGCTAATTGTTTTATGTTTTATTCAAGATGAGTAACAATTAATTCTATTAGCAGGACTACGGTCATCGTGTTAGATTAGCAACCCATGCCAACTTCAAGGACTTCGTGATGACTACTGGGTTGGAGTTTTATCCCCTTGGTGGAGACCCAAAAATTCTTGCTGGATGTATGTGAGTGTAGTGTTCGATTGTTTTTGTGCTTTCACCTTGGAGTTTGCTATAAATAGATCTTGCATAACAGTACAGGGTTGTAGAAAAATTAGCAGTGCCCGTACTCTGATTATCAAGCTCTATGTTCATTTTTTTGCTGTATATGCGCATTGTTTCTATAGTTTTTGCTTTGTCCAGTTGCGTGATTGCAGCATCCTCGTGAGATTATAACGTTAGGTCAATGAAATTTATAATTATGGGGAATATGGAGTAATATCGAGAGACTGGTGTAGAGGTGGGATTTAGTAATATGGAGTAACGTCTTGGTTTCTCTACAACTACTTCAATTCCTTGCAGAGCGAGTGCTTCCATGTGTGCTTCTTCTCGGATGTGAACATGGTTATCTCGGCACCTACGGTGAGTGGGAAGACCGTACTGTTTGAACTCCGCATTCTGAGGCTCCTCTCAAGGTTCCTTTCACCAGATTGGAGTTTCAATTTAAATAAAGGAGCTCTGAAAACAGTATGTGCCGATTCAGCATGCCATTTCTAGAAAATAATAAGGGGCTCCCCGTTGCGTTGTGGTTTGTCGGCCCCACGTTCGCCGTGCTCATGGCCTCGTCTTCAAGGAAGGTATGCTGATCCTGCTGCTTCTTCAAGGAAGATGTTGGCAGTAACTGCATCCATTCCACCCATAGGTCTCTGCTATGGGAACTAGAAGCTGCATCTTGACATTTCTTATCCCTGGGCTTCTTCTTGGGCATTTGGTCACTCAGAAACCACTAGCATTTATCTCCATAAACTGTTGGTATATGCTTCTGTTGTCTTACAATCTTTATGGTCTTACAATATGTGCAGTCTGGTTTAATGAATAACAGCACAAAGGCAGATCTTTTAGGACCGTGGATGCTTCTTTTCACAATCTTCGTCGCTAGAAAATTCTAGCAGCCCATCAAGGTAAAGAATCTCTCCCATTGACAGCAGAGCAGATATCCTGCTTCCTGTTTCGAACCTGACCTAACGATTTCACTTCTTCCTCACCAATCAGGGTGCCATCAGAGACAAATATGTTTTCATGTTCAACAGGCTCCTTGAAGAGGAAAAGAAGGCTTGGATCTAGAAACTAGAGAGGCAAAAGGGCAAGAGTTGTTTGAGTAGATATTGTAGCTTGTCTTGGTCTAGCCAATAGTTCGTCCGTGAAAATTTGACAATACACACAAGACATGAAGATGAGAATACGTTCCAATAGAGATGTAATTACAAATCTGTTAGATCACAAGTAAGATGTAACTAAATAAATCTGTTTTTTTTGTTATAGTCGTTGACAATATTTTAGTTTGTTGCTCCCATGCCTTAATCAAGTAAATGCAAAATTCACTACTTGATTGGAAGGTGGAGAAAACAAAAAAATTATCTATGAACGTACATATCATGAGCCTAGGAACGTACATATCAGAATACATATAATGGTAACAGAAACAGAAGACCACATTTGCTTGCATGATAATGGTCCATCCACCGAGTTCAGTCTAAAACTACCAAACTTAATCACCACCCAAAGGGTGCAAGCAATTCCTTAATAGTTCTCACATACAATACAACTCCGGTACATATAAGCCTCGGAATGCATTAAACAATTGATAGATCCCCGAGACATTGGCTACTACTTGGTAGCACCGAATCGCACGGTATACCATGTAGACTGTTCTGGTAATCTACTACTACTCTGTAAGGACGTAACGTGGACGTCCACAGTTACGACATGCCCTCGCCCTGGAAATCTCGCCGCCCTCACGAATCGTCCATGTCCTAGGAAATATCGTCGTCTTGCGTCCGCCGCCTCAAAACCTCGCCCCCTCCCCCCATCCCCCTAGAGACAGACGCTAGCGAGCACCATGGGGATTTCTCCTTGCAGGCGGTTGCTTGAGAGGTCGAGCACGTGGAGGTGGCGCAACACCCAGATCGCAGGATGGAGAGCGTGTGGGATGGAAGGGCGAGCACACAAAACCCCCTCCCCACGTTGTAGAGGAAAGTGCGGGGTGTTGACTCTGGTGGTCGGGAGGAGGCGTCGCGACCTTGACATGATAATAGATTGCTAGGGACACTCATCAAATATTATTACGTGTCGTCGCAATGCACAGGTACTCTGCTAGTCATAATAGAAGTTATGATCATGCTGTTTTACTTGTTTACCATAATTCTCATGCTATGGTTGCTTCCAGCTCTACTTATGCTTATGGTAGAAATAGGCCTAGGCGTAATCATGTTGTGTCTCATGTGCCTAGGAGAAATTGCAATAGTCCTACTACTGTCTATCATGCTTGCAATGCTTCTTTTGTGCTTTCATGCAAAAATGCAAAATTAGTTGCTAGGAAGTTGGGATCCAAATGCAAGGGAGACAAAACTTGCATATGGGTTCCAAAAACTGTTGTGACTAACCTTGTAGGACCCAACAAGAGTTGGGTACCTAAAACCCAAGCTTAGATTCCTTGCAGGTTTATGCATCCAGGGGCTCAATCTAGATTATCGACAGCGGATGCACAAACCACATGATGGGGGAAAAGAAGATGTTCACTTCCTACATCAAGAACAAGGATTCCCAGGATACGATCATCTTTGGAGATGGGAACCAAGGCAAGGTCAAGGGCTTGGGCAAGATAGCCATCACTAATGAGCACTCAATATCAAATGTATTTTTAGTAGAGTCGCTCGGGTACAATCTAATGAGCACTCAAGTCAATTGTGTCACATGGGCTACAATAACTTATTTACAAATGTTGATGTATCTGTCTTTAGAAGGAGTGATGGTTCACTAGCTTTTAAGGGTGTATTAGACGGCAAGCTCTACTTAGTTGATTTTTCGAAAGAGAATGCCGATCTTGATGCATGCTTAATCGCTAAGACTAATATGGGCTGGCTTTGGCATCACCGTCTAGCACATGTTGGGATGAAGAACCTTCATAAGCTTCTAAAGGGAGATCATGTGTTAGGACTAACCGATGTCTGTTTTGAGAAAGACAGACCTTGTGCAGCATGCCAAGCAGGGAAACAGGTGGGAAGCACTCATCACAGCAAGAATGTGATGACGATATCAACACCACTGGAGCTTCTTCACATCGATCTCTTTGGACCTGTTGCCTACCTCAGCATGGGGGGAAGTAAGTATGGTCTTGTAATAGTCGATGACTTTTCCCGCTTCACTTGGATATTCTTTTTGTAGGACAAATCCAAAACCCAAGGGACCCTAAAGCGCTTCTTAAGAAGAGCTCAAAATGAGTTTGTGCTAAAGGTGAAGAAGATAAGAAGCGACAATGGGTTCGAGTTCAAGAATCTTCAAGTTGAAGAATTTCTGGAGGAGGAAGGCATCAAGCATGAGTTCTCCGCTCCCTACACACCACAACAAAATGGTATGGTAGGGAGGAAGAATAGGACGCTAATCGACATGGCGAGAACGATGCTTGGAGAGTACAAGACACATGAGTGTTTTTGGTCGGAAGCTGTGAACATAGCCTGCCATGCCATAAATCGGCTCTATCTGCACCACCTCCTCAAGAAGACTTCCTACGAACTTCTTACTAGTAACAAACCCAATGTTTCTTATTTCCGTGTATTTGGGAGCAAATGCTATATTCTGGTGAAGAAAGATAGACATTCTAAATTTTCCCCTAAGGCAGTAGAAAGGTTTTTACTAGGATATGACTCAAATACAAAGGTGTATAGGGTCTTCAACAAATCATCGGGATTAGTTGAAGTCTCTAGCGATGTTGTATTTGATGAGACTAATGGCTCTCCAAGAGAGCAAGTTGATCTTGATGATATAGATGAAGATGAAGTTTCGACGGTCGCAATGCGCACGATAGCGATAGGTGATGTGCGACCATAAGAACTACAGGAATAAGATCAATCATCTTTCTCAACAATGGTGCATCCCCCAACTCAAGACGATGTATAGGTACCTCAAGAAGAGGGGCAGGATCAAGGGGGAGCACAGGAAGAACAGGTTATGGAGGAAGAAGCACCACGAGTCCCTCCAACTCAAGTCCGAGCATCGATCCAAAGACATCACCCCGTCGATCAGATTCTGGGTGATATCAGCAAGGGAGTAACTACTCGCTCACGACTAGCTAATTTTTTGAGCATTACTCATTTGTCTCTTCTATTGAGCCTTTCAGGGTAGAAGAGGCCTTGCAGGATCCGGACTGGGTGTTGGCCATGCAGGAAGAGCTCAACAACTTCAAAAGGAATGAAGTCTGGAGCCTGGTGCCATGTCCAAAGCAAAACGTTGGAAACCAAGTGGGTGTTCCGCAACAAGCAAGACGAGCACGGAGTGGTGACAAGAAACAAGGCTCAACTTGTGGCAAAAGGTTATGCCCAAGTCGCAGGTTTGGATTATTTCGATGAGACTTTTGCTCCTGTGGCTAGGTTAGAGTCAATTCGAATTTTATTAGCCTATGCCACTCACCATTCTTTTAGGCTATTCCAAATGGACGTAAAGAGCGCTTTCCTCAATGGGCCAATCAAGGAGGAGGTATTCGTGGAATAACCCCTGGCTTTGAGGATGACAGGTATCCCGACCATGTATATAAGCTCTCTAAGGTGCTCTATGGACTTAAGCAAGCCCCAAGAGCATGGTATGAATGCCTTAGAGATTTCCTTATTTCTAATGCTTTCAAGGTTGGGAAAGTCGATCCCACCCTTTTCACAAAGACATGCAATGGTGATCTTTTTGTTTGCCAAATTTATGTTGATGACATAATATTTGGTTCTACTAACCAAAAGTCTTGTGAGGAGTTTAGCAGGGTGATGATGCAAAAGTTCGAGATGTCGATGATGGGCGAGTTGACCTACTTCCTTGGATTCAAAGTGAAGCAACTCAAGTACGGCACCTTCATCTCCCAAACAAAGTACACTCAAGATCTTCTCAAGAGGTTTGGGATGAAGGACGCCAAGCCCACGAAGACATCGATGGGAACTGATGGGCATCTTGACCTCAACAAAGGAGGTAAGTCTGTTGATCAAAAGGCATACCGGTCAATGATAGGTTCACTACTTTATCTTTGTGCTAGTAGACCGGACGTTATGCTTAGTGTATGCATGTGTGCTAGATTTCAATCCGACCCCAAGGAATGTCACCTTGTGGTCGTTAAGCGAATTCTTAGGTATTTAGTTTCTATGCCTTGCTTTGGGATCTGGTATCCAAAGGGGTCTACCTCTGACCTAATTAGATACTCAGACTCCGACTATGCCGTGCAACACTGTCCGGGTGCAAGGTTGATAGGAAGAGCACATCAGGGATGTGCCAATTTCTAGGAAGGTCCCTGGTGTCCTGGAGTTCCAAGAAACAAACATTCGTTGCCCTATCCACCGCTGAGGCCAAGTACATTGCCGCAGGACAGTGTTGCGTGCAACTGCTTTGGATGAGGCAAACCCTCCGGGACTTTGGCTACAATCTGAGCAAAGTACCACTCCTATGTGACAATGAGAGTGCAATCTGCTTGGCGGATAATCCTATTGAACACAGCCGAACTAAGCACATAGACATCCGGCATCACTTCCTGAGAGACCACCAGCAAAAGGGAGCTTAGATATCGATGTGTATTACATTAGCACCGAGAACCAGCTAGCTGATATCTTCACCAAGTCTTTAGATGAGAAAAGGTTTTGCAGGTTGCGTAGTGAGCTAAATGTCTTAGATTTGCGTAACTTGGATTGATCTATAGCATACATGTGGTTCATGCCTTTGATCATGTTACTTTGCGCATTTACATCATTTATTGTTTATTTGTGGTGCTCAAGTTGTACAAGTCATCCCCGGACCTCACAAGTCTGTATGCAAATGATGCACATGTTTAGGGGGAGATGTGCTACAACTTGACTCCATTGAGACTAACTTGTTTGTTTGAGTATACTTGAAGTAGCCTCGAAGGACCATTGAAAGGAAAATGAACTTGGACGACGAAAGGACTTCCACTACACTCCGGTATTAGTGTATTTAATTCCAAGTTCATACTTATGCTCTCATTGCCTTTTTGCTCTTATTTGACATTTTGGTGAGGCAATGGGGTTAAAGGGCCAAAAATGATCTCGTTTTGGTGCTTAATGGCAAAGGGGGAGAAATTAAGGCCAAAGCAAAAGCAAATGGATCAGCCAACCACTTGTGAAGAATTTTGAAAATAGTAGAGTTAGAATTTGTATTTTGTCCAAAATCCTCTTATTGCAAAATTTGGTCTCTTATGGGGGAGAATTTTGATTATGAGAAAAAGGGAGAGTTTTTGGCACTTAATCAATTTCACTCTTGGAATATCTCTCTATTTGCCCAAACAAGTGTGTTTGACTTAGAAATAGGAAAAAGAATTTGATTTGCAAAAACAAACCAAGTGGTGGCAAAGAGTGATCCAAATATGCCAAATACTAAGTGAAGAACAATTTGGTTTTAAATCTGCTCTTCTTAGTTGCTTTGAAATGTGTTGGCATAAATCACCAAAAAGGGGGAGATTGAAAGGGAAATGTGCTCTTGGGCCATTTCTATAATTGTTTTGGTGATTAGATGCCCAACACATTGTTTTGAACTCATATGTGCTAAGTAGGTGATAAGTGCACATCAAAGAACAAGGTATGTTTCTAGACTTAGTAAATTGCTTTTATTACTAACATGTTTATCTAAGTGCTAGAAACAGTGCCAAGAAAAGAAGAAAAGAATTAAAGAAAATATGGCTCAGGACAGCCAAAACCAGCACCAGCCTGGGACACCGGACTGTCCGGTGATGCACCAGACAGTGTCTGGTGCCCTAGGCTAGCTCGGCCATCAACTGGCCGCTCTCGGGAATCGGCGGGCGACGTGGCTAAAAATCACAGGACTGTCCGGTGGTGCACCGGACTGTCCGGTGAGTCTTCAGCGTTCGCGCCCAAGTCCTTCAGCGACGAACTCGTCACTCTCGGAAAAACCAGAAAGTGTCGCGGCTAAAAATCACCGGACTGTTCGGTGGTGCACCGGACTGTTCGGTGAGTCAGAGCCGCCCGAGCCAACGGTCGGCAGCGGAATCAGCGGGCGACACGTGGCCCGCACCAACGGGACCACCGGCCCAACGGTCGGATGCGCCAGATAAGGAAGGGAATCAAGCACCGGAAAGCTACAGGACCTATTCGGTGGCGCACCGGATTGTCCGGTGCGCCACTCGACAGAAGGCAGGAATTGCCTTCCAAGTTGATCTCCAACGGCTCCTAGCTGCCTTGGGGCTATAAAAGGGACCCCTAGGAGCATGGAGCAGTACACTAAGCATTCACTAAGCATCCTAAGACTCCCAGACTCCGCCTCCACGCATTTGATCGATTGTGTTAGTGATTTGAGCTCCATTTGAGTTGTGAACTCTCTGTGCTGTGTTTCGAGCTCAAGTCTTGGCTTGTGTGCGTGTGTGTGCTGTGGATTTGAGTCTTGCGTGTGTTACTCTCTCTCTCTCTCTCTCTTACTACTGTGCTTCTCTTGTGATAAACTTGTAAGGGCGAGAGGCTCCAATCTGTGGAGATTCCTCGCAAACGGGAGAAAAACTCTAAGGAAGATAGTCGTGGTACTCAAAGTTGATCATTGGATCACTTGAGAGGGATTGAGTGCAATCCTTGACCGAAGAATATCACCACAACGTGGAAGTAGGCATTGACTGAACCACAGGATAAATCACTGTGTCTTGTGTCCATCTTATTTTGTGATTGGCTTTCTTCTAAAAGTTCACACTCTAGCACCTTGGTTTTAATCGCACTATCATTTCATAACCAAGTATTGGCTATTTATGTTGAAGTTTGTAGGATCACCTATTCACCCCCCCTCTAGGTGCTCTCACCATGAACACGCCCATCCAGTTTTAGGGATGCTCCCTGAACACAATTATGCAATATGAAAGGCCCATGTTGTTGCCACCATACATGGCATATGCCTAGAAGGTTTCCACACCGACAAGGCCAAGACATCGAACGCTGAGGTTGAAAGCAAGGACTGTGATGAAGTCATCAAGGTCACTAATCGTACTTATGAAGATTGGCTAGCTTGAGATTAGCATCCTTCCTCCTCTCCTTCATGTCTAAGGAGATTCTAACTTAGATTACCACCAAACACACCACAGTGGAGGCATGACAAACCATTAAGGCCATGTTCTCATCATAGCAGAGACATTGAGTAGTTAACACGTGCCTAGCCCTCTCCATTGCCCATAAAGGAAGCATGACAGTGACTGAGTAAGTCAAGAATATGCATTCTCTCAATGATGAAATGGCCATAGCCGGATGACCCCTTGAAGATGACAAACTGGTGGAGTACATCCTCACTGGTTGGATGATGAATTTGACACACCGGTGTCTGAGTGCTCGCCTAAACCAATCCAATATTGATGAGCGAGCTCTACTCTTAGATGCTTGTCTTTGAGAACGAGGTAGAACTATGGAACAACAAAAAACTCATCTGGATCCTTGGCTAATGCTACAAATTTAATTGTCTAGGATGCGATGGTGATGGGTGCATAGGACATGGCGGCCATAAAGGTTGCGACTCTATTGCTCTGTGACAACATGGCAGACACTCCAACAACAACTTCCCTCGCCAATGCAGCAGGAACACGCACAACACCAACTTTAAGTGGTACCTTGACCTTAAAAGTCCAAGTCCATGTCTCTAACAAGTATTCAAAACTTGTATACGCACTTTTAGGGGGAGGTCACTTTATAAATTGATACATTTGAGACTAACACTTTTCTTAAGATTATCACATGTGTAGTAGTCTCATTGAAGAAAAACAGATTCCTCGAAGAAGAGTGATATGATTCAACTGCAAGAAATTCAATGATTGGTATCACATATACTATTAGTATTAAGTTCAATTGTATCGTGATTTTTTTGTATCAAGATCTTTTAGTATCACTTACATGCTTTCTCTATTCAATATGTAGATTAAAACCATGTTTGGTTTATTTCACCCCTTCTCTACTATGCATAGGATTCATGTTTAGCTTGTGTCAACAGAATACATTTTTCATATTTTATGCATATAGGGGAGCCTAGTATTATAATTCAAAATTCAAATTCATTGTGATCCACTCCTTACCAAAAATAGAAATTTTCATTTTTAAAGAGGGAAATGTTATAGGATCACAAAATTCGACCCTTCCTTAATGTATTCAGTTTTTGTGTTTGATTCCAAGGGGAGGAATTTGAAGGACCAAAAGCAATCCCAAACCCTTATCAAATACCAAACCACCAAATTCATAAAATATTTTCAAATGATTTTATTTTTAAGTGGTATCTAACATGTGGCAACCATATTTGGAAAAGGAGAGCTTGTAAAAGAGGAAACATATAGGGATACTTTCCAAATGGGGAGAATGTCATCGTATATTAGGATATGGTCCGAGAAAGGAAGGACATGTTTATAGAGTTAGGTGAGGTTTAAGTCCACAACACCATAATATGGGGACCTTTAGCACAGGCAAGAGAAGTTTTATTTCGTGTATATCATCAAGTGGCATATTTCTATGTCATATGTATCTTGCCTTTGCATTTGCATCCTAACAAATAGATTACATTTTACTTTTTGGTATTTATTATTTGCTTGTTGTTAATTATGTTGTCATTAATCACCAAAAAAGGATCTTGTAAGGAAATTTGACATATGCCCATTTGATAATTAAGTTTTGATGTTCGATGATCAACATAACCATTTATACTAACATTATTTGTTGGTTTTGGTTACAGTTTAAAGGATACAATGTGGACCTAGATGAAGGCAAAGTGGTGATTGATACGACCAACGCGTAGAAAAAGATATTAGAAGACTTATTGAATACCTATCAGATCTTTTTTATAGAGTACAAGATATAAGATGGAGGAAGCATAAGACGAAATGACATAAAAAGAAGAAAATTGGCTACTCAACAATACCGAGCGTGTTCAAGATAAAACATATGATATAAGTTGTACTATATTAAAGAAAGGGCTACTAAGAAAGAGTACATCGAACACAGGTGTACATACACAGGATGTCACACCTAACGGATCATTGGATTCAAAACTCAAAGAAGACTTTGGTGTGCTCCAGGAAGATCTAAGCTTAGGCCTTGATTGAATTTACACGTAGGAAGTGAAGGCTCGCCATGCATGGAGAAGATCGTGGCACGCGTACATGCATGTGTGTACTCCATACTTCCATAGGCGGTAATAAGTGTGTTGGAATGCATGCGGACGATCCAATGATCGATCAACAAGGACGACCTGCATGCTGCTCCCTCTCTCTCTCTCTCTCTCTCTCTCTCTCTCTCTCTCTCTCTCTCTCTCTCTCTCTCTCGGCTAGCTGATTAATTTCCTCTTTCTCTCTCTGCTTTGCGCGTAATTAAGTGCAGCCCACGCAAAGTAAGCAACCGTACGTCCTTTTCTATATAGTAGTAGTATAACAAAAGAACTAAAATACTGAATGAGTACTACCGTAGTTTGGTTTTTCAAAGAATCCAGAGGCAATGTTTAGACAGCTAGCCGGCTATACCGTTTAGCAAAGGTCTCTGTTCGGTAGTAAAATCCAAATTAACATTTTGGGATTGTTCATTTTGCCATTGAGTGAGATTTGAGTGAGTTTAAATTTTAAACAAGTCAAAATCTTTTATTATTCTTTTTTCTCAATCTCATTTAATTCAGGTGTGCACTAGTAGAAAAGAGCTCATAGCCTGCGGCACCCATAAATTATCACTGGCGGTTTCAGTTATCACGCGCCAGTAAAAAAACAAGGTGGACCCGACTTAGAAACCGCCAGTGGAAACCCATTTTCACTGGCGGTTATCTTAACACAACCGCCAGTGGAAATAGGGTATTTCCACTGGCGGTTGGTGTAACAGAACCGCCAGTAGAAAGCAATTTCCACTGGCGGTTGGTGTAACAGAACCGCCAGTGTAAATACCCTATTTACACTGGCGGTTGTGTTAAGATAACCTCCAGTGGAAATAGGTTTCCACTGGCGGTTTTTCAAGCCAACCGCCAGTGAACTGTCTGTTATAAATACCCCTCTTCTTCCCCGCGACAGTGAACTGTATGCTCGCAGCCAGCTTCCATTGGAGGCGATTTTGGAGGTCCAGATTTCACAAAAATATAAGGGGGGAGGTTTTGGTCTTCATTTCTTGGAAGAAGGTGGATAAGAAAGGTTGGTTTATGTTTCTTTGTCAATTTTTGTTCATTCTTGCTCAATTTTAGCCACATTTTGGATCTAGGGTTTTACATGTGAGAGAGAAGAGTATAGCTAGGTAATTTTCTCTATTTCCTCAAATGAGGTTGCATAAGATGGTTAGTTTTTGTCTATTCCCTCTCCTTTTTCATGTTTAGTTGCTTAATGAATGGTGAATGTGTTGTATGGAAGATTGGTTTAATTATGTTTCAATTGTTAGTTATTGTTTATTTTTGCTCAATTTTAACTACATTTTGAAACTAGGCTTTCACCATGTGTTAAAGATAGGTTTGGGTATTAATTTTTTTTGTTTATTAGTTGCTAGGAAAGTTTGGCTTATGTTTCTTTTGCCAAATTTTGTTCATTTTTCCTCCATTTTAGCCACATTTTGGATATAGGGTTTCACCATGTGTTAGAGATAAAGTAGTCTAACTACTTTTATTGGAAGAGATAAAGTAGTCTAACTACATTTGTATATATACCGATCAATATGTACTGTATATATACATGCATGGTAATCTGACTTGCCATGAAAACTTCGGACTGGAAGGGTAGGCAGCAGATGTCGCACTCCAACGCGTCCTTCTCCATGGATAGTGTCACAGTCGCCTCTTCCTCATCCTCCAACCCCGACTCTTCCTCATCCTCCATGTGCAGCATGTAATTTTACACGACTTTCTAGAGAGGAGAGGGAGAGGGAGAGAGAGCTATTGTTGCCAATGCGCTCGGAGCAGGTGCAGCACTTACCGTCCGTGCGGATGCAGCACTTTGCACATCCAGAATGCCCGTTCTTGCACTGATTTTACACAGAGCAGAGCATCATGCTGGAGTCTACCGATCAATATGTACTGTATATATACATGCATGGTAATCTGACTTGCCATGAAAACTTCGGACTGGAAGGGTAGGCAGCAGATGTCGCACTCCAACGCGTCCTTCTCCATGGATAGTGTCACAGTCGCCTCTTCCTCATCCTCCAACCCGACTCTTCCTCATCCTCCATGTGCAGCATGTAATTTTACACGACTTTCTAGAGAGGAGAGGGAGAGGGAGAGAGAGCTATTGTTGCCAATGCGCTCGGAGCAGGTGCAGCACTTACCGTTCGTGCGGATGCAGCACTTTGCACATCTAGAATGCCCGTTCTTGCACTGATTTTACACAGAGCAGAGCATCATGCTGGAGTCTACCGATCCATCATACAGGTGGATATAGGGTTTCACCATGTGTTTTATGTTACTTTTTTACAGGTGGTGATGGAGAGGACATCCTGGATGTATAACTTATCAAGGCTAGATCCATCATACATATCCGAGGTCCATAGGTTTATTGATGTCGCTACGAACCATGCTTGGAGAACAAAGACAAAACACATATATTGTCCATGCATGGACTGCAAAAATGCTGTTGTATTTAATGACACAGAACAAATCATATCTCATCTGGTATGCCGAGGATTTATGAAGGATTACACAATTTGGACAAAGCATGGAGAGGGTAGCTCTTCGCCTTATACGACTGGAAACCCTGAGAACATCGACGACAGATTTCAGTTCGTTCACGAGACACACCAACCTCTTCCACAGAGCGAACATGTAGTGCAAAATGTTACTGATCATGGTTACGCTGGAGGAAATGAACATGATAGACCTCATGTTCTGCCAAGTGTTATGGATGAGGAAGATGCAGAGTTGCTAGAGGCAATGTTGCGTCGTCATACAGATCAATCGATGTTCTTAATGAAAGGTATGGAGTCCCTGAAGAAGGCAGCAGAAGAGCCTTTGTACGACGAGTCTAAGGGTTGTACCAAAGAGTTCACGACGCTCCGGTCTGTGCTAAAGCTGTTGATGTTAAAAGCTAAATATGGTGTGTCTGATGCTGGCTTCGATGCGTTCTTGAGTATTATCGCAGACATGCTTCCAAAGGAGAACAATGTGCCTGCTAACACGTACTATGCAAAGAAACTAATCAGTCCGCTCACTATGGGTGTGGAGAAGATCCACGCGTGTAGAAATCACTGTATCCTTTATCGAGGTGATGATTATAAAGACTTGGAGAGCTGCCCAAAGTGCGGTGCAAGTAGGTACAAGACGAATAAAGACTATCGAGAGGACGAAGAGTGTGTTGCATCCGTGTCTAAAGGGAAGAAGCGAAAGAAAGCCCAAAAAAAGACTTCAAAATCCACGAGCAAAGAAAAAGAAGAAGTAGACTATTATGCGCTCAAAAAGATTCCTGCTTTGGTGATGTGGTACCTCCCCGTCGTCGATCGATTGAGGTGTTTGTTCGCTAATCCTGAGGATGCCAGACTTATGAGCTGGCATGCTTCTGATGAGCACAAAAACGATGGGAAGCTTCGACATCCAGCCGATGGGAAGCAGTGGCAAGATTTCAATGACAACCACCGAGACTTTGTCGATGAACCGAGAAATGTTAGGTTCGCACTGAGTACTGATGGAATGAACCCATTTGCTGAGAGGAGCAGCAAGCATAGCACATGGCCGGTGATCCTCACCATATACAACCTTCCTCCATGGTTGATGCAGAAACGGAAGTACATTTTGCTAACCATCCTTATTTCTGGACCTACACAACCTGGAGTTGACATGGATGTATTTTTGGAGCCCTTAATGGAGGATATGAAAATATTGTGGGAAACGGGTGTTCAAATGTTGGATGAGTATCGTAAAGGTTCATTCACGCTGAGAGCAATTCTTTTTGTTACGATCAACGATTACCCTGCTCTCTTCACATTATCAGGCCAGTTTAAGGGAAAGGTTGGTTGCACAGTATGCATTGATGGAACTGCTTACGTATCCCTTGCTGCATCTAGGAAGATAGTTTACATGAGGCACAGACGCTTTTTATTGGAAGGACACAGGTACCGCATGAGAAAGATGGATAAGTACTTCGACAATAATGGTGAACTACATTCTACTGCTCCATCGGGTAACAATAGAGGTCATAGAGTTTTTGAAATAGTCAGGAATATCAAGTTTGTTTTTGGGAAGAAGACAAAAGACGGAAAAACAAGGAAGGATGCTAAACCATCTTCGGGGGCTATATTCAAGAAGAAGTCTATTTTCTTCGAGTACTTGCCTTACTGGAAAGAGTTAGATGTGCGGCATGCGATCGATGGTATGCACGTTCAGAAGAACGTGTTTGAAAGCATAATGGGCACCTTGCTAGACATAAAGGGCAAAACAAAAGAAGGGCTCAATTCACGCATGGACTTGGTAGATTTAGGCATAAAAAAGGAACTACATCCCGTTCTTCAAGAAAATGGGAAGTACCATCTCCCAGCAGCAAGCTACAATCTCAATGTAGATGAGAAACATGCGATGTGTGTTTGGCTCAAGAATTTGAAAGTCCCATCCGGATTCTGCTCTAGCATACGGAGTATTGTGTCAATGAAAGACCTGACAATCACCAACTACAACTCACATGATTGCCATGTCATGCTGACTACATTCCTACCTATTGCCATCAGGGCTATAAATCCTTTGTTTTTAAAGATGGCAATCACACGGTTGTGCTACTTTTTCAACAGGATTTCACAAAAGGTAATTGGCCGTGATGAGTTGGCATCTCTTCAGGAATTCGCAGTGGAGACAATATCACAGTTTGAGATGTGTTTCCCTCCATCGTTCTTTGATATTATGGTGCACCTTGTGGTGCACTTGGTGCCACAAATAGAAGCATTGGGTCCTATGTACTTGCATGAAATGTGGACGTATGAGCGTTTCATGTCAATACTGAATGGCTATGTATCAACCCGTGCTCGTCCCGAGGCATCCATGATAGAGGGGTACTGTACCGAAGAGGCCATTGAGTCCGGAGGTCCATTCTGCAATAGTATCCTAAAAGACCAGGTTGCAATAGGTCTGCCTCCGTCACGACACGAGGGTAGACTGTATGGAAGCGGGAGGATGGGACGGAAATCTTTCATCCCACCGGATTACGATATAGTACTTGAGGCACATCAGAGCATCCTACATCAGCTAACGATAATGGAGCCATTTATCCAACAACACATCAATGAGCTTCGCGAGCAAAATCCTGGGCATACGGATGATTGGGTAATGAAGCAACATAAGCAGCGGTTCAACACATGGCTAATGGTGAAGGACATTCCACGTGGAGAAACAATAGAAGAACAAACCATTAAGGGCTTGGCATCTGGACCATCACGCCAGGTCACAACATGGCAAACCTATGACATTAGTGGATTCACATTTTGTACCAAGTCCAAGGACAAAAAGAGCATGTCACAAAACAGTGGTGTTCGATGCGAAGCCATAGATGATGAAACTGGTGAGATTATTACATATTTTGGCTTTATTGAGGACATATGGGAACTAGACTATGGTACATTTCAGATCTCGGTTTTCCGATGTCAATGGGTTGAAGACAAACATGTCACGGTAGACAACTATGGGGTCAGAGTTCTTGATCTAAGTAAGGTAGGTTACAAAGATGACCCATGGATCCTTGCTAATCGTGCTGCACAGGTCTTCTATGCTGAACAGATCATTTCTAACAATGAGAAGAAAAGCACCGACAAACCGAAGCATGTAGTTTTTCCTGGAAAACAACAAGCTATAGGAGTTGATGGTGTATCTGATTTAGAGGATTTTAACCAGTTCAATGGCATGTCTCTTTTCATAGACCATCCAACCAAGATAAGGAACGTTGAGCGAAGCATCCCACGCAATTCGATGCCCTGGGTACGCCACGATGGACAAGGCAGAACAATAGCTCCCTAGATTATATAGTTGTCATGTAATTGATTATTGTTAGGACATGTCATGTAATTGATTATTGTTAGCGACAAACCGAAGCATGTAATTTTACACGACTTTCTAGAGAGGAGAGGGAGAGGGAGAGAGAGCTATTGTTGCCAATGCGCTCGGAGCAGGTCCAGCACTTACCGTCTGTGCGGATGCAGCACTTTGCACATCGAGAATGCCCGTTCTTGCACTGATTTTACACAGAGCAGAGCATCATGCTGGAGCCTACCGATCAATATGTACTGTATATATACATGCATGGTAATCTGACTTGCCATGAAAACTTCGCACTGGAAGGGTAGGCAGCAGATGTCACACTCCAGCGCGTCCTTCTCCATGGATAGTGTCACAGTCGCCTCTTCCTCATCCTCCAACCTCGCCTCTTCCTCATCCTCCACCACCACCTTGGCTTTCTTTGGAGTGCCGCCGTCATGGTTTATCACCTAGAACGAGGTAAAATAAAAGCAGGGAGGACTATTCGACTAATATATACATATCAGGCAGTAAGAAACAAGCATCTTCAAAGAACATGTTGTAAAAGAACTTGGAAAGATGTTTACCAGATCTGATACTTGTGAAAGAACTTCACACCAATGGTGATGAGAGACGCGAAGCCATGAGACGACGTAGTATTTAAACACTACAAGAACGGGCATTCTAGTGACAGAGGAGGGAGAGAGAGGGAAGAGAGAGGAGGGAAAGAGGAGAGAGAGAGGAGAGAGAGAGAGGAGAGAGAGGAGAGAGAGAGGAGAGAGAGAGGAGAGAGAGAGGATAGAGAGAGAGAGGAGAGAGAGAGGGAGAGGGGAGAGAGAGGAGCTAGGGAGAGGAGAGAGAGGAGAGAGAGGATAGAGAGAGAGAGAGAGGAGCTAGGGAGAGGAGAGAGAGGAGAGAGAGAGGGAGAGATAGAGGAGGGAGAGAGAGGGAAGAGAGAGGAGGGAGAGGGGAGAGAGAGGAGGGAGAGGGGAGAGAGAGGAGAGAGAGGAGAGAGAGAGGGGAGAGAGAGGGGAGAGAGAGAGAAGTAATATATAAATATATATATTATGTATACTAAATATATATATTTATATATTTAATATGTACAAAAATTTATATACTTAATGTATGAATATACAATAAAAAATAATATACTAAAAACATTTCTACTGGCGGTTGACAATGAAAACCGCCAGTAGAAATTAATTTTTACTGGCGGTTGTCGATGAAAACCGCCAGTAGAAATGGCCTCCACAGTCTGTGGATGGCATTTCTACTGGCGGTTCTCTATGACAACCGCCAGTAGAAATGATTTCTACTGGCGGTTTTCATTGTCAACCGCCAGTAGAAATATCTCCTATATAAAGGAGCGCGCGCGGGGCCGAAAAATTTCACTAAGTCTCTGGCGCCCTGTCTTTCCATCTTCCCGCCGTCAGGCTGCCAAAATTTTCCCCGGCGATTTTCTCCGCCGTGCGCCGCCGTCGTTCACGCCGTCGTCCACGTCATCGTCCCCGCGCCGTAGGTAAGTTCTTCTCTCTCTCTCTCTCCCTTTCTTCGTCTATGATCGTTCGGGCTCGGCCGGGCGCCATGCGCGCCGCCGCCGCGCGCACGCGGGCGCACGCCGCCGCCGCCGCCGTCTCGGGCTAGGAAGAGTGAGAGAGTGAGAGGGAAGAGAGAGGAGGAAGAGGGAAGAGAGGGAGACCCCTGCGCGCGTCTCTGCAGAGAGTGAGAGAGAGGAGGGCGCACGCGCCGCCGCCGCCGAGAGGGAGGAAGAGAGAGGAAGGAGAGGGAGAGGGAAGAGAGAGGAGGGAGAGGGAGAGAGATAGAGGGAGGGAGAGGAGGGTGAGAGAGAGAGAGAGGAGGGAGAGGAGAGAGATAGAGAGAGGGAGAGAGATAGAGGGAGAGGAGAGAGATAGAGGGAGGGAGAGGAGGGTGAGAGAGAGAGAGGAGGGAGATGAGAGAGATAGAGAGAGGGAGAGAGATAGAGGGAGAGGAGATAGATAGAGGGAGGGAGAGGAGGGTGAGAGAGAGAGAGGAGGGAGAGGAGAGAGATAGAGAGAGGAGAGGAGATGAGAGTATTCATACAATACTTATTTTTATTCATATGTGTGTTCATATGTGTTCAAATGTATGTGTTCAATATATATATGTGTTCATATGTGTTCAAATGTATGTGTTCAATATATATGTGTGTTCATATGTGTTCAAATGTATGTGTTCAATATATATATGTGTGTTCATATGTGTTCAAATGTATGTTGAATATATACATTGTAATTTTATCCGTCACAACTCGATAATATACGTATCCGATCCGATCCGAATTCGATCTAAACTCGATAATTTCCGTACGACTCTCCCTCTCTCCCTCTCTATACGTCCTATGCGACTCTCCCTCTCTCCCTCTCCTCGTCCTATACGACTCTCCCTCTCTCCCTCTCTATACGTAACTCGATAATATCCATACGATTCTCCCTCTCTCCCTCTTTATACGTCCTATGCGACTCTCTCCCCGTCCTACACGATACTATACGACTATACGATACTATATGGTTACGGTTTAGGGTTAGGGTTATGGTTAAGGGTTAGGGTTAGGGTTAGGGTTAGGGTTAGGGTTTAGGGTTAGGGTTAGGGTTAGGGTTAAGGGTTCGGGTTTTGGGTTAAGGGTTCGGGTTTTGGGTTAGGGTTAGGGTTAAGGGTTTAGGGTTAGGGTTAAGGGTTATAGTTAGGGTTAGGGTTAGGGTTAAGGGTTAGGGTTTAGGGTTAGGGTTAGGATTTTGGGTTAAGGGTTCGGGTTTTGGGTTAGGGTTAGGGTTAGGGTTAAGGGTTATAGTTAGGGTTAGGGTTTAGGGTTAAGGGTTCGGGTTTTGGGTTAAGGGTTCGGGTTTTGGGTTAAGGGTTCGGGTTTTGGGTTAAGGGTTAGGGTTAAGGGTTTAGGGTTAGGGTTAAGGGTTATAGTTAGGGTTAGGGTTAGGGTTAAGGGTTAGGGTTTAGGGTTAGGGTTAGGGTTAGGGTTAAGGGTTCGGGTTTTGGGTTAAGGGTTCGGGTTTTGGGTTAGGTTTAGGGTTAAGGGTTATAGTTAGGGTTAGGGTTAGGGTTTAGGGTTAAGGGTTCTTGTTTTGGGTTAAGGGTTCGGGTTTTGGGTTAAGGGTTCGGGTTTTGGGTAAGGGTTAGGGTTAAGGGTTTAGGGTTAGGGTTTAGGGTTAGGGTTAGGGTTAAGGGTTTAGTGCCTGAGGATGTATTTAATTATACTATTTGTTAATATGAATTTAATTATTGCTTACGTTAATATGTGTTAATATGTATTTAATTATTGCTTATGTATTTGTATATATATAGCTCAATGAGTTCTCCGATCAAGGACCAAGATTTAGTGCCCGAGCACATGGACAAGAGTGTTGCTCAAGAACAATCCAGCAGTGAAGGATATGAAACGCCTAGCGACCCTTTTCCTACCACTAGCATAGATAGGGCCGCTCTCCGTGAGTTGCAACGTGACCCTACTTATGATCCACAAGAAGCTGAGGTAAAAGTACGCATCTTTAGCTTCGTATGTGTACCCTACTGATTTCACATGCATGATCTCTTGTGCATTTTATTACATGAATAGGAGGTCGTGTCTGAATTTCGTGCGATACTCGAAGAAGCCGTGGCACGAAACGAAGACGTACCGGAGCCGACCCAAGACGCACCGGAACAGACCAAGACAACAACCGAGACGTCAAGGAAAAGGAAGCAGAGCGATCGAAAAAGAGGTGACAGGGGGCTGAACAAGTTTCCCGACAAAACATACAAAATCTCAGACGTGAGCCCGAAAGGTCAGCCCCTAGCTCCAGAAGAGGCACTACCTAAGTTCCGGAATGCACTTGGGTTTTTAGTTAGAGATAATCTTGACATAACAATACGACAGTGGAGAGATGTGTCAGATGATGTCAAGAATCAAATATGGAATAAGCTATTAATGAGGTTCGTTCTGCCTCGGGGTTCAGAAGAACTCGTGAAGGAATACACGATGAAGCAGCTTGCAATCAATTTCCGAAACTGGAGGTCTGAGATGAACACAAAGTTTGCAAAGAAAGGTCTGGACCCGACCAAAAAATATAAAATCTCAGCAGGTCAGTGGGCAGTATTTCTAGAGCAGAGGAGCAGCCCTGATTTCATATCTCTAAGTGAGGCAAATTCGGAACTATCAAAGAAGAACAAGTACCGCCACCACCTAGGCACAGGTGGTTACAAGCGTCAGGTTCCTAAATGGAGACAAGAAGACGCCAAGAAGAAGGCCGCAGGGTTGCCGACGCTGTCCGAGCAACTTGGTGAAAGGGCGGCAAATTGGCTCCGTGCTAGAAAACCAAGGGAAACCGAGACCGGTGTATCTTTTGATGATCCCATTGTCGAAGAAGCGGCAAAAAACATATATACAATGGCAGCTAAGCAGAGCGAAGGAACTTTTAAGCCACAAAGGGAAAGAGACATCCTAACGGCTGGTCTCGGTAACCCTGAGCATCCTAGCCGTGTACGAGGAATCTCGTCTAAGGAAGGATGGAAGGAAGGATTCGGACAACAGTGGGAAGGTCTGTACAGGAAATGTGATCGATACAAGGAAGAGATGGCGGATTATTTTAAGGAGGAGGCCAAGAAAGAGTTCAAAGCCATGATGTCTCAAATGCTATCGAATCCTCCTCCAGAATTGATGCAACAGTTGGCGAGTGCGATGTCTGTTCAACAGATGACCACTCCACAAATACAAATAATTCCAGCAGCTCAACCGCCGGCTTCCACAGATTGTACGACATTACCAAGCTCTGTTGCTTCAACGGGAAATAAGGACCGTTATCCAGTTGATGACATCACAAGGCCTGTGGCGTGCACACTGGTTATAAGATATGGTATTAACAATAAACGTACAAAGAAAGTAGCCACAGGCCTTGCGATCCCAGGACGTAAGTTCCATGGAAACGATATTCCAGATGATTATTGCAAAGTAGAAGTGACGTCGGTCGTCCAAGGATCCGAGGACGACATGCTAGACATCCCTGGGCCCGAAGGTATCGAGAAACTTGGACAAGCTATCAATAATTTTATCCTTTGGCCTCGAAGGGATGTCGATTTGCTTGATTGGTCGAATTCGTCGCAGGCGTCGCAGGCCCAACCGTCTCCGCCTTCTCAAATTTTTGTTCCTATTGTACATCCATCATCCTCACCTCCTCAAACTTCACATGCTGCTCCTCATCCTTTTTCTGACCCACCGTCTCCGCCACAAGCATCACCATTCAGGGCTCCACCACCTTCTCCTCCCCATCCTCTTGGTGACCCACTGTCTACGCCACCATCAAGGGATCCACCTTCTCCACAACCATCAAAGGATTCAAGGCCATCAAAGAAATCTAAACTTCCTATTCCAAAATTGGTGTCCCCGTATCAGAAAAAGAAGAGTAAAGCTACTACTGCTGGCACAGCTCGGTTTTTGAAAGGGATTGGACGGAGCCTCACGTCACAAACTGTTGATTTGGCCAAGCACGAGGAGTCTGCAAAAAAGGCTGAGGCAATGGCCGCAAAGATAAAGAAGCCAACTAAGGCAGATTACAAAAACGTGCCTAAAAAATATGTGCCGGGCAGACCTCTGCTACCTCTTGAGAAACTAAGAAAGGTCCCGGCTGGTGTTAAAAGGTTGCATGACTGGTACATGCGGGCATCATCGGTTGGCATAGACACCATCAGTGTGCATATACCAGACCATGCTTTTATTGGTTCGGACCAAAAGGCCGTTGTTACATTCGAGGACATGTGGTTAATGATGAACCTTCAGAGACTCGACGTGCAACTTGTAACGATGTTTGCATTGTAAGTGTCGCTCATACTTCCACATATGTGTGTTATTATTAGTGAGTTGTATAAAATTTCAATATCTGACATGCACGTGTGACTTGCAGAATGCAACATGATCAGCAGGAGATTCTTTACGGTACCAAGCCCAATGCTAGTGCCAGTAAAAGGGTTGGGTATCTCAACCCAATACTTATATCCGAGGAAAGCCACACTTTTAGAATCGGGAAAGACAACGATGAATTACGGGGAAAGACGGACGAAGAAGTTGAGAAGCGTATAAAGGATATGAAGAAGGATTTTGAAGCTCGATACGCCACCTATATAGGACATGCAATGCTTCAATTTCAAGACAGGGAAGCCATAATGGCCCCGTACAACTTTAAGTAAGTGTGATTTTGCATAAATAAAATTAATAATTTCAATACACATGCATCACAAATTTGATTCGTACAGGGACCACTGGATATGCTTCCTCATTTATCCTAAGGTTGGAAAGGTGCTGGTGCTCGACTCCTTGAACTTCGACCCTTCGACATATGCAGAATTCCTCAGCATCTTAGAGCTGTAAGCCTTTTCTATGCATGCATACTTTTATCGATTAAAATTTGAGAATAACATGGTGATTCTATTTGAGATCACAGGGCTTATAGATTCTATAAGATGAGAGGTGGAAAGTACGACCTGTCGAAAAAAGGCGTGCCACTAGACATCCATCATCACTGGCCAGTAAGTATGTGATTTTATGAATACATATCATACACAATGTTGCAACTAAATAACCAATCTCCCGTTATGTAGTGCCACAAGCAACCACAAGGATCGGTCCTATGTGGATTCTATGCGTGCGAGTTCATGAGAGTGAACGGACGATACATCACGAACCCTGACAAGGTATTATTAGTAATAGTCAAGTATGTATTTATGTCATTAAAGATGCAAATGTGTTATTATTGAGTATAAATAGATGATGTTTATAAAATTCCTTTACAGCAATTTCAACGAGGAAACCCGGAGAACTTGACCGAAGCTGCATTGTATGGCATAATCGAGGACCTCTGCACATTCATATTGAAAGAGGTCATACCCGCAGAAGGAAAATATCACGATGCTTCCGGGACATTAGCTTTGCCAGAGTTCAGAATACTAACAGAAATTAGTAGATTATCTCTTAGCCGAGATAGTTATTAGAGCTTAGGTGAAAACTTATGATGTATAGAATGCATGAAGCATATATGGTTGTAAACAGAATACTTTGATGTATATAAATGTATGATAGAATTTAATTTCATGTTGCTTTCAATATCAATATAGATCTATATATATATATATATGTTTGTGTGTGTAAATAAATATATATATAATTCAGTATTGTTTGAAATTTTGAAAAAAGGCGGGAAAACTTCCACTGGCGGCTAAATAAAGAAAACCGCCAGTGAAAAGTGCATTTCCACTGGCGGTTTGCTTTATAAAACCGCCAGTGGAAATGTATTTCCACTGGCGGTTTTCTTTATTCAGCCGCCAGTGGAAATGCACTTTTCACTGGCGGTTCCTTAAGAAAACCGCCAGTGAAAATGCACTTTTCACTGGCGGTTCCAAAATAACCGCCAGTGGAAATGCTGATTTCCACTGACCCCTAGCACTGGCGGTACTGAAAAACGCCTGTGTAAATAGGTTTAGAACCGCCACTATAGAGCTTCTGTGATCAATAACCGAACAAATATCCTTACTTACACTGCGTGGTTGGTCGTTGCTTCATTCATTTGTAGTAAAGCTTACTAGTTATCAGGAAGCACTTCATCATTTCGCCAAACAAGCCCGGCCATGCATGCATTAACGGCCGTCGATTCAGATTTATTCTGCCCCTGCACACGGCACCGACCACTCCATCCTGCACCGCAGCACCCCCTGATGAATGACCTTTAAAAAAACCAATTTGACCGGTCGTCCTCCATCAGCTGGAGTAATTAGTAGTAGCTGCTAGCTGGCCTGGTACACTGCTAGCGCACCTGGCGTACGTACGTGTACGTCATCGTCCTCTCTTACGATAATAAAATATATAAGCGCACAGTAATTAAACTGACTCTTACACCGCCGTACTTACGTACGTGCCTAGAGCTGGAAATCACTTGCATTAACTCATCAGCCGCGCGCGTGGGTACGTGTGGCCTTTTTGCTTGCATCGCATTATTCACGGTACGTATAGCATACCCTTAGCGAGGGTAATTTAATCCTCCAATCCTCTCTCCGTTATTCTTGCTCCTAAACTAGACTTTAGAACTGGTTTGGTAATGAGAGAATTGAAACGCGTCCTTAGAGGAGGAATCATTTTACTATTCGAAATTGAATAGCGAAATAGATTCCTCCACTAAAGATCCTCTTTAATTCTCTGGTCACCGAACTTCCTCTTAGGGTTCTACTTTTGCTATTTGTTGTTACCTCTATCTTTACACGCGCGACATCTGCAATCATACGGTCTAGCGCTGACAATATAGTTCTCTCTGAGCTGATAAATGTAGAAAAGAGATAGGGGGCCACAACAAGCAACCTTGAACAACCTTGATGGCTCGACGGTTCTTTACTTTCCCCTTTCCCCGAACTAAATCGACCTAAGGCTCTTAATTCGTATTTTCCCGTTCACCTAGCAGAAATAGATTAACCCTAGGATACTTTTTTCTTTTTTGTTATTTCCTCGATGTGTATTTTACCTACCACGGTAATTTGCTATAGAGAATTTCTATTAATTAAAGGTATTATTGTTGGAATAAATTCTTATTTAATTTGATACATTGTGATCGCTAACATTGATGAATTAAGAGAAACGGAAAGAGAGGGATTCGAACCCTCGGTAAACAAAAGTCTACATAGCAGTTCCAATGCTACGCCTTGAACCGCTCGGCCATCTCTCCTACATAATCTTATTATGGAAAATAAACTGAGTGAATAGCGAGTTTTCGTATTCCTTCAGTACAGGTACAGCCACAATGGCTCGGGAATTCTATGGCTCTATTGGATTGGATGGAAAAATTCATTTTCATCTAAGTGGAAGGATCCTATATTTTTTTACTAGGAATTCTGCTCCCTCGAAAAGTTTTTCTTTGGGGAAAACCTAAATAAAAAGAGAATGGAAGAATTCTTCTTATTCCATAAGAAAATAAAGGAACCCTAGAATTCCATTTGCATAAGGTACATTACGCCATACAATCTAAATAAAAAAGGGGTATGGGGCAATTAATGACTTTGAAAACGCGAAATAGCTGATGAGGGAAGTTGTTGTTGAGAAATAGGAAAGTGGAATGAAATCCAGTCTTAGTCAAATATTTCATATCTCTTCTCTTCTTGTCCAAACAGAAGGAAAAGGAGACAATTTGAGCTGAGCGGAAAATCCATATCTCTCATATCCATTTAGAGCATATGGATCGATTTATATGAATCGAATGTTTTGTTTTTATGTTATTTTGTGATAGAATGAAAATAATTCTATATAGAATGGGTTGGGAATTATGCCTAGATCTCGTATAAATGGAAATTTCATTGATAAGACCTCCTCGATTGTAGCCAATATTTTATTGCAAATAATTCCAACAACCTCCGGGGAAAAAAGGGAATTTACTTATTATAGAGATGGTGCGATTTGACTCTTTTTTTAGCCCTACCTATATCTCATTCTTATGAGAAAGAGAGAGGGTTCGCATAGAGAGAACAAAATTAGTAAAGGAAACCCACGCTTGGGGAAGGTGAGGTGAACTAACAATTCCTTCTGTCGTGTATCCTCGATTGATGTGGCCTCAGATGCTTCAATTGTAGATTTGAGTATTGAGCGAAAGGTTACACCTACAGGATAGGTTCTGTATTACAGGGCAATCCGACTCTACTAGTACCAATAGGCAGCATAGGGGAGAAAAGCACTACACCACTGTTGGGGGTCTTCGGCTACCGAAGGTCCTCAAAAACATGATTTAACAATGTTTTCTAAGTGGAATATGTGAACAGGTATCTTCGGAATCGGGTCATGAATATACAAGAGTATGGTCAGTACGAAGCTTAAGCGAGACGGAAAGCGATTATGACGAAGGATAAGATGATCACGAAGCTGTGCGCAGAAAAGCTTCGGCATAATAGCAGAGAAGGGGAACCGACTTAAAGATGAAAAGGCAAATTAGACCCCGAAGAATTACTATAGAGTTATTGATGAATGTAAAGGGCACAAATGTAATTCTACACGGGCTGCGTCCCTTGCCTATAAATAGATGAACAGTACTCCCGTACTGGGGGAGGGCTGACTCAGCATTCGCTTTCCGCATCACGCCTGTACCTTTACTTTCCGTCAAAGTAATTTTGAAGATGATAATGCAAATAAATATAAGTTGATAATAATATCTAAATTATTCTTAGTATTTGATATGTGAATTCTTCTGTATTGTCTATCGAGCTTACGAAGGTTTTTTCCTTCATGACCTTCGTCCAGAATTCATTATGTCCGAAGGGATATAATGTCTTGAAGGACGAAGGACTTTAATATTTAACACTTTTTATGTTGCCTTGTTCTTAACTCTTAGCATTTGAGAACAAGTCCCCAACATTAGCGCCCACCTCCGGTGAACTCACTTCCATTTTTTGAGTTTTGAACACCTTTGGCAAGCATCACCTTCGTCATGCCGCCAAAGAAAGCTTCAGCAACAGGGGCTGCCGCTCTGCAGCCGCTGGATCCCAATCAGGATGTCCTTTCTCTTAGTGAGTCCCGAAGCCAGAAGAGGAAGGCCACCAGTCCGACGCCTCCGGAGGACGACTTGAATCAAGAAATCCAAAACTTGGAGATGCTCCATCAACAGGTCCAACGGAAGAAGGAAAAGATGGCTCGTCTAGCTGACCTACAAAGGCAGATAGACGAAGCCTCTGAAGAAGTTCGTCATCTTGCTCAAGATGACCAAAACCGAAGGCCTCCGCGCAGAGAGCTTCATCAGGAGGGCTTCTACAATGAGGACGATTGGTATGAGGATTTCCATCATGGAAATTTTGCTTTTGATGAGACTTCTCCTCTATCAACAGAACTGCAGGCTACACCTTGGCCCCAGTCTTACAAGCCACCCCAACTCCCCATGTACGACGGTCATTCAGACCCGAAGCAATTCTTGATGAGTTATGAAGCAACCATATCTTCGTATGGTGGCAATACTGCAGTCATGGCAAAGTATTTCGTCATGGCTGTCAAGAGTGTTGCACAAACCTGGTACTCCTCTCTTCGGCCAGGAACAATCACCTCATGGCAAAAGCTGAAGGATATGCTGATAACCAGTTTCCAAGGGTTTCAAACGAAGCCGGTCACTGCTCAAGCTTTATTCCAATGCACCCAGGACCACGAAGAATACCTTCAGGCGTATGTCCAAAGGTTCCTGCGTTTGAGGGCACAAGCACCAACAGTGCCCAATGAAATTGTCATTGAGGCCATGATTAAGGGGCTTCGGCCAGGACCTTCAGCTCAATACTTTGCCAGGAAGCCTCCTCAAACTTTGGAGAAGCTGCTCCAGAAGATGAACGAGTATATTCGAGCTGACAATGACTTCCGCCAAAGAAGGGAGGAAGCATACAGGTTCTCCGAAATGACCAGGGGCTTCGGAGGAAGATTCCATCCAAGGCACGTCAAGTCAATTCACAACTCTGCTCAGAGTGATGATAGAGGGAGTCAACAGCAAAGACCGCAGTACTTCTCGCAAGCTTCGGGGCAGCAGCAAAGCTCTTTCCGGCCGCCAGCTCCAAGGGGCAGAGGCGCCAGGGGCTTCGGAGGAAGATTTGGGGATCAGCCAAGGAAAATTTATTGTCTATTCTGTGGTGAGGACAAGGGCCATACCACCAGGATGTGCCATGTTACCATCCAGAAGCAAAAGGAGATTGCAGAAGCTGCGGCACAACAGAGTCAGTCGAAGCAAGTCATGCATACTGCTTCCTACCATTCACCTTACATTCCAGAATATGTAGGCAACCACCCTGCAGCTTCTGTTGCTTCGGCAAGCCAACCCCAAGCATCTTGGCAACAGCCTCCACCTCCACCACCAACGCAACGCGGCCAGCAGCCAGAAGGGAGCCAGCACGCTCACCTTCAACGGTCAATAGCACTGTGCCAGAGTCGAAGCATATTTACTGACAAATATCCTACCCTGACAGCAGTTTTTCGCATTCAGTATTATTTTCTTTTTTAAGAAACACTTATGGGAGGTTTAAGTGCCTTTTTGTCGTTTTTAATCTCTTGTAACAGTTTCGCTTTTTACCATAATGAAAATATATCTTCTCCACAGGCTTAAGTTGCCGAAGCATAAGAATTTATGGTGACAAGGAGGACCTTCGAAGTGTCAAAATTTTTGTTCTAAGGAACGCATCGTAATTTAGTCGAAGCAGCAAAAAGTCGTTCCTAAGGGAACGCAGAGTAAGTTTTTTGCTCAAAAGTCATTCCGAAGGGAATGCAGAGCTTACAGCGAAAAATAAACGCTGATTCTGCTGAAAGTAAAAGGCGAAGAAGCTCCTAAGGGAGGCTTACAGCGAAAAATAAACATTGATTCCGCTGAAAGTAAAAGGCGAAGAAGCTCCTAAGGGAGGCTTACAGCGAAAAATAAACGCTGATTCCGCTGAAAGTAAAAGGCGAAGAAGCTCCTAAGGGAGGCTCACAGCGAAAAATAAACGCTGATTCTGCTGAAAGTAAAACGTCGAACTTCGGCAAATATCACTTTGCATAACATCACATCATTACATCATTCGCATAGCATAACATCATACATCATATTGCATCAACAATGCAAAGAAGGGGATCCCAGTATCGACATTCGAAAATTGTTTCGAAGAAAAAGTGGCAAGGCACAAAAAATAGCTATTGAAGAGTTATACTTTCGTCAAATGGAAACATCTATTGGTTATTAATTTTACGAGGATTGGTTACTGATCATATGAGAACACGAATATTATTTACGAAGCATGAAAAGAAGGGAAGGTGTTTTTTCGCCGAAGGCTCAAAAACGGTATGTATACGAAGTTTCATGCATCGTAAAGAATGGAACCATAAATAGTTAATATGTTACATTCAAAGTTACAAAATATTACACATGTTTCTCAACAAACATTATATTCTAAATGTTTTTACAGCAGCATCTAATCTTCCCTTAGAACTACTTCTGCAGCTTCGTTTAGTAGCTGATCAACAACTTTATCCATGATGGCTTCAGCCATTTTCCTAATTTCGTCATCCCATTTTGCGTGGGGACCCGCAGATGGTTCAGTAGGTTCTGAGGGAGGAGAAGATACGGCCATATTACTATTACAAACCGTGAACAAGTTCGAAATCAAAAAATTACAACAAAGAGTCAAAAACCACTAGTCAATACCTATTTGCCCTTCGGGCTCTGCACTTTTCTCAGCGGCCCCTGCTACCTTTCTAGCGTCATAACGCCTTTTTCGCTTTTTCGTATAATCTCTTGGGCCATTTCCCAGCCACCATTGTCCCAGATGTCGGTGAAAAATTTTCCACCAACCAGACTTGCTTCGGCCGAGGGATCTTTTATATCTTCGGAGGATAAAGCGGCTTCGGATTGTGCCAAAAACTTCACATGCTCACAGCCTTTCCTCTCCAAAATGGTAGCAATCTCCCTGGCACCCAAAAAGGCACATATGTCTCCGCGGCTATTCAAAATTTCTTCAAAGGCCTCAGCTTCGTGACTGATCCATTCGATTGGGCCCTCGGGGTCACCCTTTATGAAGTTCTCTTCACTCAAAAAAGTGCCAACGTTGGCAAAGCTGGTCTTTACTTTTTTAACACATTCTATAGATTTCTCATAGCATCTTTTCTTAGATGCGCGAAGCTCTTCAACGCTTTTTTCCAAATGGTTTGCCCATTGTTCACTGAGTTCTCGTTTCGTTTCTTCAAGTGTGCGTTCCTCTTTAGCTCTGGCCAGTTGTTTTCGGAGATCTTCAATTTCACGCCTCTGAGCCTCAGCTTGAACTTTAAAAGTAGCTTCGTCTTCTTTTATTCTATCTATCAATGAATGCAATATTTTATCTTTTTCGAGACCTTCGTTCCTTAGTTCAATTACTTCGGAACGAAGGTTACTCAGGGCCATAACACACCCTTCGTCTTCGGCATCTTTTTGGGCCCTGAGGGCATTGCTAAGTATAAGGCCCTGCAAAAAGAAAAATGTGTGTGCGTCAATAAATTTAAGCAAACGAAAAATTTTGGTTTCAAGAAAAAATACGAAAACCTCATTCTCTGTACCTTTAAGCTATTATATGCCAGGCTGTCGACTAGCTCGTTTTTCGACAGCACCGAGAGCCTGTCTTCCAGTGTTGGGAATCTGAAGCTCTTGCTCATCTCCCGACAGACAGAAATCTCCTTACTGTCAGGGAGACAATAAAAAAAGCCTTCTTCTCCACTGCCATTAAATATCAACGCCCCCTTTGGATATTTCAATTTTTGGACGTAAAACTGGGCCTCTTGCTGTTCTTTTTCAGTCAGTTTTTTCCCCGAAGCATGACGAAGAATATAATCGAAGGTTTCGGAAGATGCTTCGGGGGCGGCAGTACCAGTTTCTTCAGCTGAAATTTGGTCTGCTGTTTCTGTTTCTTCGACTTCCAAGGATTTCACCTTGGTGGGCTCCGAAGGCCCAGCTTCAGTCTCAGACTGATGTTTTGAAGTCTCGGCATCAAATGCTTCAATATGTACCTCGGAAGATTCAATAGTTTTCTTCGGAGTTGTGCTTGAAGACTTAATTATCTCCAAAACATCCAGCACATTAACCATCCTTTTTCTTTTGGGGGTCACTGCTGGACCCTTTTGGCTTTTTGCTGCCTCAATTTTTGCTGAAGGACTTAGAACTTCTGATGTCTTTGTTTCTTCAGCCCTCGGTTCTTCTATTTTTTCCGTCGCCGGCACTTCGGCCAGCCCTTCAATATTTGGCAGGGGAGTTGGTTCTTTAGCTTCGGTGGCCGAAGAGGTCTCACCGGCAAACTCAGGCACTGTGGCCGGTTCAATATAACGTGGCCGGTGTGTGAGAACCTTTACCCTTTTTCTCTTCGGCGCCGGCTCGCTAGGAGTGGCTGAAGCAGCTTCCTTCGCAGAAGATGTATTCTTTCTTTTTTGACCCCGCGTTGGATAACGGTAGTCGGGGTAGACAAACCCAATTGCATCAAATACTCGGTTGAGTCTCTTTTTCTTTTGGCCTCCGAAGGCCGCTGATAGTGCAGTGTCTTCGACCTTCGAGTATAATCTAAGCAATTCATCGCTTATGGTTTCAATACTTTTTAGCCAGTCATCATCTGGCTCGACGAATTTATCTCCATATTGGAATGTGTATTTTAGCCTAACTAATCCACCTTCGTCAGTTTCTCTAACGGTCTTCTTCGGCATTTCCCACTTTTCTACAAGTGGCCATATTCTGAAGGCAATGTGTTCTTGGACCAAATCCCTTGTCCCAATAAAAGAGCAAACCACGCCGAAGGCTGTCTGGCATTCTTTGGCTGCTTCATTCATTTCCACCTTCGGCCTCCGAAGGCCGAAGCGTTGCCAGATAGGGCGCATAATGATACCTTTAATATCTTCCCGTGCTTTCAAGTCATTCTTCACATAAAACCATTCCGTCATCCAGTCACCGGGCCACCTCTTTCGAAAGGTTGGCACGAGACAGCTTGACCCAGACCGGGCGCCGAAGCTGTAGCAGCCAAAATTGTTGTGATACTGCTCTTTACCCCAGGGTTTTGTCTCATACAATAGCTCATGTATGTTGCAGAAACTTTTTGCATTTGGTTCTAAACCTTGGCTCCTCACGGCCCAGACGAAGATACCCATTCTTATGATTGCTTCGGGAGTAAGTTGATGAAGGTAGATTTCAAATATCTTCAGTACTTCTACGACAAAACTGCTCAAGGGAAACCGCAGTCCAGCCTTTAAGAAGCTTCGGAAGATTATGACTTCATTCTCTTCGGGAGTAGGCACAGTCTTCTCCCCGTCATCTGCCCTCACAGTAGACATGTCTCGAAAGTATCTTCCCCTCATGTTGTCAAGATGACTCCCGATTTTCCGAAGACTGTGTGACTTGGTCGCCACGGTCGATCTTCGGAGTCTTCACCTCCACTTTCCACATCATAGCTGTCACTGTCACCAGTGTCTTCAGATAAACCCTCCAAAATCTCCCTAGTGATCTTCTCTGTATTGGTCTTTGCTATCGATTGAAGAAACCCGAGGTGCATCTTCTCAGAAAGGCTCAGCTTCGATTCAGCAACAGCTTTCTTATCTTCAGACATCTTCGTAAACGCTGAGAAAGTGCTCTCAAATCCGAAGCTTAAAAATTTAAAAAGCCAAGCAAGTGTTGTTGCGCACAGGCAAAAAGTCGAGTGAGCAAGAGCAGATGGCAAGAAAGCGTGCCAAATAAACTCGTGGTAAGCTCTTATTTATACACCTAATGCGTTGAAAACTGGAGGGTCCTGCTTGTCAATGACTGTTGCTATTCTAGCAAAGGGAAGGTGTTTTTTCAGACCTTCGGCTTAAGGCCTTCGTCCATGTCGCAATATGAATTTATCATTCTAGCAAATTAATATTGCGAGGGGCTACTGTTGGGGGTCTTCGGCTTCCGAAGGTCCTCAAAAACATGATTTAACAATGTTTTCCAAGTGGAATATCTGAACAGGTATCTTCGGAATCGGGTCATGAATATACAAGAGTATGGTCAGTACGAAGCCTGAGCGAGACAGAAAGCGATTATGACGAAGGATAAGATGATCACGAAGCTGTGCGCAGAAAAGCTTCGGCATAATAGCAGAGAAGGGAAACCGACTTAAAGATGAAAAGGCAAATTAGACCCCGAAGAATTACTATAGAGTTATTGATGAATGTAAAGGGCACAAATGTAATTCTACACGGGTTGTGTCCCTTGCCTATACATAGATGAACAGTACTCCCGTACTAGGGGAGGGCTGACTCAGCATTCGCTTTCCGCATCACGCCTGTACCTTTACTTTCCGTCAATCCGACGGTACATTTATAATTTGTAATTTTGAAGATGATAATGCAAATAAATATAAGTTGATAATAATATCTAAATTATTCTTCGTATTTGATATGTGAATTCTTCTGTATTGTCTATCGAGCTTACGAAGGTTTTTTCCTTCATGACCTTCGTCCGGAATTCATTATGTCCGAAGGGATATAATGTCTTGAAGGACGAAGGACTTTAATATTTAACACTTTTTATGTTGCCTTGTTCTTAACTCTTAGCATTTGAGAACAAGTCCCCAACAACCACGAAATAGGAATCAACAAGAGAAAAACTTTGTTAGAAATTAGCCCTTTCCTGGTTGGTATCAGGGTTGGGAAGAATGGTTGGGATAATAAACAACCATCAGGTTTGTACTTTGGATACCCTTATAACCATTAAAGGTCGTTGAAGTGGCTAATTCCTCTAAATAGGAGGCATTGAGAACAAAGAAATTCTTGGAGCTATCGTTTTCCTCTAGAGATCCTTCGGCACGTTGGTTAAATTTCTCACATCATTGGACAAACTCGATATCTACTCTTGTGTCCACCGCGTGCACTATCCTGGCACCCAATGACGATAGAGACCTCAGTTTCCTAAGGGCGATTGGCACTTTAGGTCATAAACAAATGTCTGGCTTCTCCAATCAGGTGTTAAGAGGAGGATCGATTTGGCGATGGTGCAGACGACATTCCAATGCTAGGTCGTTCATTTCCCTGCAGATACTTGGGGTGCCACTATCCATCATCAAGCTTAGGCGATACAATGAGCAGCCGCTAATTCACGCCGTCGTAGCAAGAATCCTGACTTAAGTATGGCGATTTTATCCGACTCGACCAGAGGGTTGTGAGTCGCTTTCACACCACGTATAAAAATAGGACTGATACGTGAACCAACGTTTCTTATGCTATTTTATCGTATACCCTCACGAGATCTGAACTAATCTCTATGTGTTAGTGAAGAGAAAGCCACCATCGTCATGTTCATCGCTCCGGGTCCATTGAAATTCAACTCCGATGGCATCTCCTCCTAACCCCAAAGGTATTGTTCCCTCTGTTTTATAGCTAGCTTGAATGGCTAGGGTTATGAGCTAATATTAAAGACAATTACCTATGGTACTAGAGCCATGGTTTTAGGCTCAGACCCTAATCCTAGACGCTGGTTTACCTTGGGTTTTGGAATGAATTCGAGCAAAACCTCTCTCAAGTCTCATATTCATGTTCCTACCAAATAAAAACGACAAGCAAAAGAAGAGAAGAAACAAACCCTAATGTTGGTTTTCCCAAACCCTTAAATCATAATCCTACCTTTCCCCAAATTTTGACCACCCGAACAGACAGAGAAAAGAGAAGGGATAATTAGGGCTTACTAGAAGTCTGTGATGTTTAGAGGCCATAGAAAGAGGCGGCAAGGCCGCTAGTCTTAGGCGTGAAGGTGAAGGTGTGTGTGTGAGGGGGGCTTAAGGTATTGTCATGATGCTAATCAACAGCAATGTGTGCACTTGCGAGGGGCCACATGGACAACGCATGCACTCCACTGAGCCTCTCTCTCTCACCTAAGATGGAGAAGAGGTTGGAGGAAGGAGTTGCTCGAGAAGAGAGAGCTGAGAGAGTCGAGGGGAGGAGTAAGAGTGATTAGAGTTTTTCTCGCCCTACCAAACTTTTTGCCTTTTTATGTGGTTTGATGCGGAGGAGTTCTAATCACCCGGTCTGATCCAGTGAGCGAGAGCACGACTGGTGATGCTAGGCTAGTTTCGGCCTAGGCGGACTTGGCATTTCCTAGCCTAGGCCTAGGCTGGCTTTTTGAAGAACACTGAAGCACAACAAAATCCTTTCATTTTAATTGCATCTTCTTAAGAGAAATAGTATTACAAATGTTTGTATATTAATTTTGAGTACATGTTTAAGTTTGTGCTTGCTAGAAGATTAAAGCAGTGCATTCTGAATTGATTGTTAAGCCTAAGTTGAAAGTTGTAGGTAAGTTTTTTCTCAGCAAAAAATTATTTTATTATCAATTAAAATAAAATCAATATGAATATTTAATGCAAGAGTATTATAGAATGTTGATGGTAAGGTTGTTTTAAAGATTTTTATCCTGTCCTAATTTTTCGTATAATGAAGGGCCAAATAAGATAATGGGCAAAACTGCGGTGACATACCGAAACTTCTCTCAGCAATGAAATAGGGCCTAGGTACAAAACTGACCGTGTAAAATAACTAATTAAACAAGAGCTAAAACAGGAGAAGGTTAAGCTCTCTCTTAGGACTAGTTTAAGCTTGGAAACTGAAACCATCTTAGGGATGGGAGAGAATTGATGTAAAAATGAACTAATTTGGAGAATTTGAGAGCCGCAAATAGCGGAGAAACCACCCGCTCGTTGGGTTGTCATTCTGGTTGCATGTGTGATTGCATTGCCAATGCAACTGGGCGCAACAGAAAAGAGGTCGATCTCTGTTGGTCGGTAGCTCTCTGCATTATGCGTTGGCCGTACATAACCGGCCATGGCACGTACAGGATGAACAGCTAGCCAAGCATCACACTAAACAGGCGCCGGCAACTTGATTGATTAGTCGAACGTACCTGCAGGTTAGTTAGATCGATTGGATCTCCCTGCTGCGCGCATGCATAGTGTCATTGTTGGATCACTATGCATATATAGATGTATGCAGGCAAGCCTGTCTCGATCTACACGCATAGGCATATTAATCTCTCCTTTTCCAAATTACAAGATATTTTAGCTTTTGTATTTTATACTTATATTACTTTAATTATGTGTATACGTAACATTGTCTATATATCCAAACACATAGCAAAACAATATTTGGAACAGAGTGAGTATGTGTATTTCTCTCCTGACCCCCTCCGTTAATCTTCCTAAAAATGACAAGATGGTCTTGTTGTAGTGTCTTTATTTTATAACTATAGAACGTGCGATTCACGCCAGACAATTTTAGACTGACAACTATAGGTATATATATCACTGTCAATTCATCAGAAAGAGACCGATTACTTCTAGATTTAAAACAGACCGAGAATGACAAATAATTATAACTTTAATTGGTAATAATACAATCAGATAGTGATAGGTATAATTACTATCGGGGACCATAATTAGGGTACCTCCAAAACTCCTAATACTCGGCTGGTAAACACCATCGGCACAAAGTTGTAAAGGTCTAATGGGCGCAATACAGGTCAAAGCTCCGTCCACTCGAGGGACACGATCTCGCCTCGCCCGAGCCTGGCCTCAGGCAGGAACAGTAGACCAAGGCAGATTCACGCCTTGCCCGAGGGCCTCCTCAAGCAACGAACGCACCTTCGACTCGCCCGAGGCCCAGTTCGGGCAGGCTTCGCGGAGAAGCAACCTTGGCCAGATTGCCTCGCCAGCCGACCGGATCGTAGGAGCATTCAATGCAAGGATCGCCTGACACCTTATCCTGACGCACGCTCCTCAGTCGACAAGGCCGAAGTGACCGCAGTCACTTCGCCCCTCCACTGACTGACCTGACAGGAAAACAGCGCCGCCTGCACTGCTCCGACTGTTGTGCCACCCGCCCGGGTGAGGCTAACAGCAGCCAAGTCCAGCCTCGGGCGCCATAGGAAGCTCCGTCTCGCCCGACCCCAGGGCTCGGACTCAACCTCGACCCCAGACGACGGTCTCCGCCTCGCCCGACCCTAGGGCTCGGACTCAACCTCGACCTCGGACGACGGTCTCCGCCTCGCCCGACCCCAGGGCTCGGACTCAACCTCGACCTCGGACGATGGTCTCCGCCTCGCCCGACCCCAGGGCTCAGACTCAACCTCGACCTCAGACGACGGTCTCCGCCTCGCCCGACCTTGGGCTCGGGCCGACCACGTCGCAGGGGGGCACATCATTACCCTACCCCTAGCTAGCTCAGGCTACGGGGAACAAGACCGGTGTCCCATCTGGCTCGCCCCAGTAAAACAAGTAATGATGACACCCCGCGTGCTCCATGACGACGGTGGTTCTCAGCTCCCTACGGAAGCAAGGAGACGTCAGCAAGGTCCCGACAGCCCCGACAGCTATGCTTCTGCAGGGTTTAAGCGCTCCTCCGACGGCCACGACATCACATGAACAGGGCACCAACACCTCTCCAACAGCCACGTCGGCATGTACATAGGACTCTTGCTCCTCTCTGCCGGACACGTTAGCATACTGCTACACGGCTACACCCCCCATTGTACACCTGGGTCCTCTCCTTACGTCTATAAAAGGAAGGTCCAGGGCCCTCGTACAAAAAGGTGGCCGCGCGGGAGGACAGGCTGACGAACAGGCTCTTTCTCTCTCTCCATCGCGAACGCTTGTAACCCCCTACTGCAAGCGCATCCGCCCTTGGTGCAGGACAACACGAGCCGCGGTTCCCCTCATTGTTTTTCCCCCTTGTGTTCCGTCTCGCGCCGACCCATCTGGGCTGGGACACGCAGCGACAATTTACTCGTCGGTCTAGGGACCCCCCGGGGTCGAAACGCCGACAGCTGGCGCGCCAGGTAGGGGCCTGCTGCGTGTTGACGAACAGCTTCCCGTCAAGCTCCAGATGGGTAGTCTCCAGCAACCTCTCCAACCCGGGACGCTGCTCCGTTTCGGGAGTCTCGAGTTTATGTCCCTCGACGGAAGCTACGACATGGTACTCCTTCCTCCGCCGCGCGACAACGACAATGGCGGCCGTCAGCCCGCCCGCCGGCGGCGGAATCGACGACGTCTTCCCCGCATGGCGGAAGAACAGCATCCAAGTCTGTCCTGTCACCCTCCCCACCGACGGAGGAGGAGGCGGGGCAACCATAGCCAAGCAGGAGGCGGCACCTCGTCGGCTGTCGAGCGAGTCGACGACGCTGGCGCCCCAGCGGGGGACACGTCGGGCGTCGACCTCGCGTCTGAGATGAAGACGGGCGTTGTTTCCCTGCGACACGCCAACTCCAAGCGGACGGATGACGCCAACACGCTCGCGAAGGACCTGCTAGGCGTTAGCCTCGTACCTGAGATAACGGTGATGTCCGTCCCCGACGCGACTCCGTCACCATCCGTCGATCAAGAGGTACCGCCCGTTTTCCACCATTTGCCTTTTAGATTCAGCTTCGACCCACCAAGCGACCCCGCTTCGGTGGACGCTTTCATAAAGGCATATCCGAACCTTCCGGGGTATCATATGTGGTCAACCTGGGACCGATTGACGGTCGTCTCGTCCTACGGGCCCCTGGGTTCCGAGGAAGATGACGAGCCCGACTATGGTTGGGATTTCTCCGGGCTCGGGAACCCCAGTGCCATGCGACTACTGCCTCTCCGATCGCTCTAATGATAGCCACAGCCTCGGCGACGAGGACTGTGGCCCAAGTCGCGAATGTTTCCACGTCGATCTAGGGGGTCTCGACGAAGGCAACCACCTTGGTATGCTGGAGGACGGCGATCCCCCTAGGCCCGCGCCTCGCGTTGACATCCTTCAGGAGCTAGCTGTGGTCCCAGTCCCTGCGAGGGGTCAGGACACACAGCTCGAGCAAATCCGTGAGATGCAAGCCAGGCTCGACGAGGAAGCAGGGCAACTTATGCAGCTCCGGCAGAATATCGGGCAGGAGTGGGCAGGCCGAGCACCAGCCGGAGAAGCGCGTCATCTGCCCCAGGACGTCCAACACCGCATCGCTGAAGATGCCAGGGCAAGGCTGCCCCCGACTTCCAGTGGGGTCGGCCAGAACCTGGCTGCAGCAGCAATACTACTCCGAGCGATGCTGGAACCATCCACCACCGAGGGGCGGCGTATCCAGGGAGAACTCAAGAATCTCCTAGAGGATGCCGCGGTCCGACGGGCCGAAAGCTCTGCCTCCCGAAGGCAGGGGTACCCCCCGGAGCATCGCGCCGCGACTTCCCGATTCATGCGGGAAGCCTCGGTCCACACCGGGCGCACGCGGGACACAGTGCCTGCGGCCCCGGACTGCCTCGGCAACGAGCACCATCGCCGCGACCGTCGAGCCTGCCTTGATGAAAAGGTGCACCGAGGCTACCACCCCAGGCGTGGAGGACGCTACGACAGCGGGGAGGATCGGAGCCCCTCGCCCGAACCACCCGGTCCACAAGCTTTCAGCCGGGCCATACGACGGGCGCCGTTCCCGACCCGGTTCCGGACCCCGACTACCATCACCAAGTACTCAGGGGAAACAAAGCCGGAACTTTGGCTCGTGGACTACTGGCTGGCCTGCCAGCTGGGTGGAACGGATGATGACAACCTCATCATCCGCAACCTCCCCCTGTTCCTCTCCGACGCCGCCCGAGCCTGGCTGGAGCATCTGCCTCCTGCACAGATCTCCAACTGGGACGACCTGGTCAAAGCTTTCGCCGGCAACTTCCAGGGCACATACGTGCGCCCTAGGAACTCCTGGGATCTCCGAAGCTGCCGCCAGCAGCTGGGAGAATCCCTGCGGGACTACATCCGGTGATTTTCGAAGCAGCGCACCGAGCTGCCCAACATCACCGACTCAGATGTCATCGGCGCGTTCCTCGCCGGCACCACTTGTCGTGACCTGGTGAGCAAGCTGGGTCACAAGACTCCCACCAAGGCGAGCGAGCTGATGGACATCACCACCAAGTTCGCCTCTGGCCAGGAGGCGGTCGAGGCCATCTTCCAAAAGGACAAGCAGCCTCAGGGATGCCAGCAGGAAGACGTCCCCGAGGCGTCCGCTCAGCACAGCACGAAGAAGAAGGGCAAGAAGAAGTCGCAAACGAAACGCGACGCCGCCGATGCAGATCTTGTCGCCGCTGCCGAACACAGGAACCCCCGGAAGGCTTCCGAAGGGCCCAACCTGTTCGACAAGATGCTCAAAGAGTCGTGCCCCTATCATCAGGGTCCCATCAAGCACACCCTTGAGGAGTGCGTCATGCTTCGGCGCCACTTCCATAAGGCCAGGCCACCGGCGGGAGATGGCAAAGCCCACGACAACAACAAGAAGGAAGACCACAAGGCAGAGGAGTTCCCCGAGGTCCATGACTACTTCATGATCTACGGTGGGCGAGTGGCGAACGCCTCGGCTCGGCACCGCAAGCAGGAGCGCCGGGAGGTCTGCTCGGTAAAGGTGGCGGCGCCAGTCTACCTAGACTGGTTCGACAAGCCCATCACCTTCGACCAAGGCGACCACCCCGACCGCGTGCCGAGCCCGGAAAAGTACCTGCTCGTTGTTGATCCCGTCATCGGCAACGTCAGGCTTACCAAGGTCCTCATGGACGGAGGCAGCAGCCTCAACATCATCTACGCCGAGACCCTCGGGCTCTTGCAGATCGATTTGTCCACAATCTGGGCCGGTGCGGCGCCCTTTCACGGGATCATCCCCGGGAAGCGAGTCCAACCCCTTGGGCAACTCAATCTGCCCGTCTGCTTCGGGACTCCCTCCAACTTCCGAAAGGAAACCCTCACGTTCGAGGTGGTCGGGTTCCGAGGAACCTACCACGCAGTGCTGGGGAGACCATGCTACGCCAAGTTCATGGCCGTCCCCAACTACACCTACCTCAAGCTTAAGATGCCGGGCCCCAACGGGGTCATCACCGTCGGATCCACATACCGACACGCGTACGAATGCGACGTGGAGTGTGTGGAGTATGCTGAGGCCCTCGCCGAGTCTGAGGCCCTCATCGCCGACCTGGAGAGCCTCTCCAAGGAGGTGCCAGATACGAAACGCCACGCCGGCAACTTCGAGCTAGCAGAGGCGGTTAAGTCCGTCCCTCTCGACCCCAACAACGACGTCTCCAAGCAAGTACGGATCGGCTCCGAGCTCGACCCCAAACAGGAAGCAGTGCTCGTCGACTTTCTCCGCGCAAACACCGATGTTTTTGCGTGAAGTGCCTTGGACATGCCTAGCATACCGAGGGATGTCGCCGAGCACTCGCTGGATATCCGAGCTGGAGCCCGACCCGTGAAGCAGCCTCTACGCCGATTCGACGAAGAAAAGCACAGAGCCATAGGCGAGGAGATCCACAAGCTGATGGTTGCAGGGTTCATCAAAGAGGTATTCCATCCTGAATGGCTAGCCAACCCTGTGCTTGTGAAAAAGAAAGGTGGGAAATGGCGGATGTGTGTAGACTACACTGGTCTAAATAAAGCATGTCCGAAGGTTCCCTACCCTCTGCCTCGCATCGATCAAATCGTGGATTCCATTGCTGGGTGCGAAACCCTGTCATTCCTTGATGCCTACTCAGGGTATCACCAAATCAGGATGAAAGAGTCTGACCAGCTCGCGACTTCTTTCATCACACCCTTTGGCATGTACTGTTATATTACTATGCCATTCGGTTTAAGGAATGCAGGCGCGACATACCAAAGGTGCATGAACCACGTGTTCGGACAGCATATTGGCCGAACGGTTGAGGCTTACATCGATGACATCGTAGTCAAGACGAGGAAAGCCTCCGACCTCCTCTCCGACCTTGAAACGACATTCAAGTGTCTCCGAGCGAAAGGCGTAAAACTCAATCCCGAGAAGTGTGTCTTCGGAGTCCCCCGAGGCATGCTCCTAGGGTTCATCGTCTCCGAGCGGGGCATCGAGGCCAACCCGGAGAAAATCGCGGCCATCACCAACATGGGGCCTATCAAGGACTTGAAAGGAGTACAGAGGGTCATGGGATGCCTTGCGGCTCTATGCCGCTTCATCTCGCGCCTCGGCGAAAAAGGCTTGTCCCTGTACCGCCTCTTAAGGAAGACCGAGTGCTTCACTTGGACCCTCGAGGCCGAGGAAGCCCTCGGGAACTTGAAGGCGCTCCTTACCAGCGCGCCCATCCTGGTGCCCCCCGCTGCCGGAGAAGCTCTCCGGATCTACGTAGCCGCAACCACTCAGGTGGTCAGCGCCGCGATCGTAGTCGAGAGACGAGAAGAAGGGCATGCATTGCTCGTCCAGAGGTCGATCTACTTCATCAGTGAGGTAATGTCCGAGACCAAAATCCGCTACCCGCAAATTCAGAAGCTACTGTACGCGGTAATTCTAACGCGACGAAAGTTGCGACACTACTTCGAGTCTCATCCGGTGACTATGGTGTCATCCTTCCCCCTGGGGGAGATCATCCAGTGCCGAGAGGCCTCGGGTAGGATTACAAAGTGGGCGGTGGAGATCATGGGCGAGACAATCTCATTCGCCCCTCGGAAGGCCATCAAATCCCTAGTCTTGGCGGATTTCGTGGCAGAATGGGTCGACACCCAGCTTCCAGCAGCTCCGATCCAACCAGAACTCTGGACCATGTTTTTCGATGGGTCGCTGATGAAAATAGGAGCGGGCGCGGGCCTGCTCTTCATCTCACCCCTCGGGAAGCACCTCCGCTACGTGCTGCGCCTCCATTTCCCAGCGTCCAACAACGTGGCCGAGTACAAGGCTCTGGTTAACGGGTTGCGCATCACCATCGAGCTAGGGGTTCAGCGCCTCGACGCTCGTGGCGACTCGCAGCTTGTCATCGACCAAGTCATGAAGAACTCCCACTGCCGCGACCCAAAGATGGAAGCCTACTGTGACGAGGTTCAGCGCCTGGAAGACAAGTTCTACGGGCTTGAGCTCAACCACGTCGCCCGACGCTACAACGAGACTGCGGACGAGCTGGCTAAAATAGCCTTAGGGCAGACAACGGTTCCCCCGGACGTCTTCTCCCGAGACCTACATCAACCCTCCATCAAGACCGACGACACGCCCGAGCCCGAGAAGGCCTCGGCCCAACTCGAGGCACCCTTGGCTCAGCCCGAGGCACCCTCGGCTCAACCCGAGGCACCCTCAGCCGCCGAGGGTGAGGCACTGCCCGTCGAGGAGGAGCGGAACGGGGTCCCGCCTAATCGAAACTGGCAGACCCCGTACCTACAATATCTCCACCGAGGAGAGCTACCCCTCGACGAAACCGAGGCTCGGCGATTGGCGCGGCGCGCCAAGTCGTTCGTCTTGCTGGGTGACGGAAAGGAGCTCTACCACCGCAGCCCCTCAGACATCCTCCAGCGATGCATATCCATCGTCGAAGGTCAGGAGTTATTGCAAGAAATACACTCGGGGGCTTGCGGTCACCACGCAGCGCCTCGAGCCCTCGTTGGAAACGCCTTCCGACAAGGTTTCTACTAGCCAACCGTGGTGGCCGACGCCACTAGGATTGTACGCACCTGCCAAGGGTGTCAATTCTACGCAAGGCAGACCCACTCGCCCGCTCAGGCTCTGCAAACAATACTCATCACCTGGCCATTTGCTGTGTGGGGTCTGGACCTCGTCGGTCCCTTGCAGAAGGCACCTGGGGGCTTCACGCACCTGCTGGTCGCTATCGACAAATTCTCTAAGTGGATTGAGGTCCGACCCCTAAACAGCATCAGGTCCGAACAGGCGGTGGCGTTCTTCACCAACATCATCCATCGCTTTGGAGTCCCGAACTCCGTCATCACCGACAACGGAACCCAGTTCACCGGCAGGAAGTTCCTAGACTTCTGCGAGGACCACCACATCCGGGTGGACTAGGCCGCCTTAGCTCACCCCATGATGAATGGGCAAGTAGAGCGTGCCAACGACATGATTCTACAGGGACTCAAGCCAAGGATCTACAACGACCTCAACAAGTTCGGCAGGCGATGGATGAAGGAACTCCCCTCGGTGGTCTAGAGTCTGAGGACGATGCCAAGCCAAGCCACGGGCTTCACGCCGTTTTTTCTAGTCTATGGGGCTAAAGCTATCTTGCCCACAGACTTAGAATATGGCTCCCCGAGGATGAGGGCATACGACGCCCGAAGCAACCAGACCAACCGAGAAGACTCACTAAACCAGCTAGAAGAGGCTCGGGACATGGCCTTACTACACTCGGGGCGGTATCAGCAGTCCATGCGACGCTACCACACCCGAGGGGTTCAGTCCCGAGACCTCCAGGTGGGTGACTTGGTGCTTCGGCTACGATAAGACGCCCGAGGGCGCCACAAGCTCACGCCTCCCTGGGAAGGGCCATTCATCATCGCCAAGACTTTGAAGCCCGGAACATACAAGCTGGCCAACAGTCAAGGCGAGGTCTACAGCAATGCTTGGAACATCCGACAGCTACGTCGCTTCTACCCTTAAGATGTTTTCAAGTCGTTCATATACCTCGTTTACATACACAAGTAAAGTCTAACCGTCAAGGAAGGGTCAGCCTTGCCTCGGCAAAGCCCGACCCTCCCTCGGGGGCTAGAAGGGGGGAACCCCCTCTGCGTCAAAATTTTCCTCAGAAAAAGTCTTTCGACCAGAACATCTTTCGCGCTTTTTGACTACGTCGATAGTGGGATCCTGAAAATGACGGAGTACACGTAAGCGGCAAGGCCGACCGAGCCGAGGGACTCCTACGCCTCTGGGATACGGATACCTCCCTCATCACCTTCTGCGATAAGTAACTCACGCTCGGATAAACGATCCTGCTAACCGAACAAGTCTTAACGATCGAAAACTTCTCTGCCGAAACGATTTTTCGTGTCTTCTCGACTATATCGATAACAGAATCCCGCGGATGAGAAAGAGTACACGTAAGCGGCAAGGCCGACCAAGCCGAGGGACTCCTACGCCTCCGGGATACGAATACCTCACTCATCACCTTCTGCGATAAGTAACTCACGCTCGGATAAACGATTCTGCTACCGACAAGCAAGTCCTAAACCTTGAAATAAGAGGAAAAGAAACGTAGCTTTATAACACGACAATGACATGTTTGGGCCTCGGCGGCCGCAAAAAACATACGCACACTACAGACAAACTGCTCCTGCAGGTTCAGACATCAATGGGGGGAGCAGCAGCACCCTCAGCATCGTTTCCACCTTCGGCGAAATCTGACCCGGCCTCGAACAGCAACACGGGCGAAGGATCTCTACCTCAAAGGGAGATGTCAGCACTGTGCCTGGGCCATCGCCGCCAGGGTCTCCTCCAGGAACTTGGCCCAAGCAGACGGCTTGTCCAGCCTCTCCATGGCCTCGGCCAGCTGTCCCCCGAGGACACCAGCCCGACTCATGGCCTCGGCAGCTCGACTCCGGAGTTGGTCCCGCTAGTAGACGACACGGCTAGGCTCCGGCCACCGCTGCTACACCTCCCCGGCCTGGACCGACGAAGCCCCCCTTTTCGAGCCAACTCCGCCTCTGTCCATGCTGACACTGCTGCCTCCGGCTCCGGCTCATCGCAGAGCGGCCGAGGGTTTTCTTTAACTGGGTAAGAGAAGCCTTGAGTGGCAAGGCCGACCGAGCCGAGGGACTCCTACGCCTCTGGGATACGGATACCTCACTCGTCACCTTCCGCGCAGGGCAACTCACACTTGGTTAAGCAGTTCAGCTAGCCGACAGGCGAGACCTGGTGCTCGAAATTGGGAAGAAACATGGCTTCACGCCCAAGTACACAGATGTTCGGGCCCCGACAGCCACAATGAACATACACCGGCACTCAAGATGCCATTACAAACGGGACTCCGGTTCCGTTCCCGCGGGTATGAACAACCTCCATACCAGGAGGCCCATGGGACGACGAACTCGAAGCGGCTCACCGGCAACCGCTCCAGCAGCAGCGACAACGTCCTCCGTCCCGGGCGGTAAGACAGCTACAGCAACGGCTTCAGGGCAAACGCTGCGGTAGAAAAGCCCTCGCCCACGAAGGACGAGAACCAGCCATTCAAGCCAGGGAGACGGAGGTCTAGGGGTGCGGGCAGAGTTGGCGATCTCGTCGGCAGAGAAACCTTCTCCGGCTACTGCCACCACAGCACCGACGGCGGTGTCCACCTGTCCGCCAGCGCCGCACCAGCAAGCGCTGGCCGCCCCAAAGCGCACTGGCAGGTCCTCACTCCCGCCCTCGCCGAGGCCGCCCCAGAACATGAGCACCGCCCTTGCGGCGTACGACGTGCTGGGCAACCCTCTGGCATGGCTGTCGGCTCGAGGAAGACCTGGACGAGGCCGGCCCGTACGCAGCGCGACCGCCGCCCGGACGAAGGACGGGACGCTGCACCCTGTCCAGGAAGCAGCAGTTTGCCTTCCCCCGCATGGCTGAAGGAAACCTCCGTAGGGCTGGAGGATGCCTTTCTCCCCCAAACGCTGGGGGAAGAAAAGGGTTATCGGCCCACGCGGAGGCAACCCTCCACTCAGCTTGCCCTCAGCCTCAGCCCGAATGACGAAAATCCTTGAAGCTGAGGGCGGGGCGGAGGCCGCAGCCCGGCTCGCTTCTCCCCACCAAACTGCCCATTGGTGGGGGAATGCAGCCGGGCTGCACGACGAAAATCCTTGAAGCCGAACGATGGCTGAAAGGTATCAATCTCCACGGGATCGCGCTCCTCCAATGGCAGCAAGAGCAAGGCTACGCTGGGGCACCCCATCCGGGAGGCTCGGAAGATGGAAGGGTGCAATGCATGAAGAGAATGCGGAGGCGTGACTGCCACCCAGGGAGCGTTTCCCTTTTTAAAGGCAACTCACCCCACTCGCGTCCTTAGGCGTCGCGGGCTAAGTCTTCACCAACGCGCTCAAAGATCCTCCCCCTACGACACGGGGGCTGGGTCCCACACGACATGCAAGCTGGCCCAGGACAGAAGAAGCCAAACCGCCGCGCGCGAAGCATATAACCGCCCAGCAGTTACAAGCACTCCTCCGTCTTCGCCTAAACCAGCGGGTGAAAGGGCAGACCGCCATGCAGGCAGCATGCAACCGCGCCATGGAGATGCACCCTTTCGACTTCAACATGTCCAACATGGAGTCCCAGGCCCACACGTCATGTAACCGGCGCGCCGGTTACTACGTGCGAAAAACTGCAGCGCCACTTGCGCCAGCGCCACGCCTTCTCGACTGCGGAGCCGGTGCTGCAATTCGAGGCAACCCTGCGCGTGGACCAGCAGTGCCAGCCAAACACGCTGGTCACGGGTCAGTCAGCCGCGGGAAAAGGCGTGACGGTCGATATGGCCAGAAGTGGGCTGACAGTAATGGCGGTAGCAGGCGGGCGGAAGCGGCGGTCAAATCGTCTGCAGGCTCACGTCCCCTCCTGGAGCAGCAGGAGATCCCTCTCCCACGGCGTGAAGACGACGCGCCCGTGTTCTGTTCCTCGAATGGCTCGCGCATGCACAACGGCTGTCCCATGAACCACTTGTCCCGTCGCATTAACTTCGCGGCAGGGCAGGCGAAGCGGGCGACGCTTCACCTCCGCCATAATGACCGCGTCAAAAAAAGATGTGCCACGTCGTTCAATTTCGTATCCTTTTCCTCTTCCCCTTTCTCTCTCTTGCTACAGGGACCGGGAAAGGGGATACTCCGAAAGGGATCCTTCTCCGCGAAGGAAGCGGGCCCCAAGCCCTCCTACTGATCAGAGGTTCGAAGGCTGGCCCCTCGGAAGGGTTCGACAGCCGCCTCAGAGCACTCGGGCTCTGTGCCCACTACTGGTCAGAGGTTCGAAGGCTGGCCCCTCGGAAGGGTTCAACAGCTGCCTCAGGCCACTCGGGCTCCACGCCCACTACTGATCAGGGGTTCGTAGGCTGGCCCCCCGAAGGGTTCGACAGCCGCCTCAGAGCATGCAGAGTGAGGGATGGCTCTGGGTATGTTCGATACATAACCAAGGCTCGGGCTACGCTCCCGAGGTACCCTAGGACATTTCCGAGACCAGCAGGAGCGATTCTGTAACGGAATCCCACCAGAGGGAGGCATCGAGCCCTCGGACCCTATCAAACGGGACCGGGTCCAGCAAATCACCTGCAGGTACTTTTGGAGCGCGCCTCTAGGCCACTAGCCGACCCTTATTGAACGGGGCACGGGCGTCCACTCGGATCACCCGTTAGCAACTCACTGGAGACACCAAGTTTGGCGCCCTCCGAGGGCAACATGGCGCTTTCCCTCCTCCTCCTTGCGGAAAGGCGACGAAGGAGCGTATGAAAAAAGCCGAGTCAGTCCCTGACCGTCCTCTCGCCCTGTGCAGAGGCTTGGGGGCTGCTCTCGCAAACCCGGCTCCGGCCAAACCGTTGACAGCGTCAACATACTAGCCTGAGAATTCGGAACCTGACTATGCACCCGAGCAATGACCAGTTCGCATGAGGGAACAACCAGACCGGCCGAGGCATCACGAAAAGCATCAAGACCTGGAAGGAGTCAAACCACTCCTCCGAGGCCTCGGGGGCTACACCCGGCGGGTGCGCTCGCGCGCACCCACCGGAACAAAATGCAACCAAGAAAGGCCGGTCCCCTTCCAAAAAAATGCGACAAAGCCTCCAAGCGAGTGCCAACACTCCCTTCGAGGCTCGAGGGCTACTGTCGGGGACCATAATTAGGGGTACCCCCAAGACTCCTAATACTCGGCTGGTAAACACCATCAGCACAAAGCTGCAAAGGCCTGATGGGCGCAATATAGGTCAAAGCTCCGTCCACTCGAGGGACACGATCTCGCCTCGCCCAAGCCCAGCCTCGGGCAGGAACAGTAGACCAAGGCAGATTCATGCCTCGCCCGAGGGCCTCCTCAAGCAACGGACGCACCTTCGACTCGCCCGAGGCCCAGTTCGGGCAGGCTTCGCGGAGAAGCAACCTTGGCCAGATCGCCTCGCCAGCCGACCGGATCGCAGGAGCATTCAATGCAAGGTTCGCCTAACACCTTATCCTGACGCGCGCTCCTCAGTCGACAAGGCCGAAGTGACCGTAGTCACTTTGCCCCTCTACTGACTGACCTGACAGGAAAACAGCGCCGCTTGTACTGCTCCGACTGCTGTGCCACCCGCCCGGGTGAGGCTGACAGCAGCCAAGTCCAGCCTCAGGCGCCATAGGAAGCTCCGCCTCGCCTGACCCAGGGCTCGGACTCAACCTCGACCCCAGACGACGGTCTCCGCCTCGCCCGACCCTAGGGCTCGGACTCAACCTTGACCTCAGACGATGGTCTCTGCCTCGCCCGACCCTAGGGCTCGGACTCAACCTCGACCTCGGACGACGGTCTCCGCCTCGCCCGACCCTAGGGCTCGGACTCAACCTCGACCTCAGACGACGGTCTCTGCCTCGCCCGACCCCAGGGCTCGGACTCAGCCTCAACCTTGGAGGAGCCTCCGCCTCGCTCGACCTTGGGCTCGGGCTGACCACGTCGCAGGGGGGCACATCATTGCCCTACCCCTAGCTAGCTCAGGCTACGGGGAACAAGACCGGCGTCCCATCTGGCTCGCCTCGGTAAAACAAGTAATGATGACACCCCATGTGCTCCATGACGACGGCGGTTCTCAGCTCCCTACGGAAGCAAGGAGACGTCAGCAAGGTCCCGACAGCCCCGACAGCTGTGCTTCTGCAGGGTTTAAGCGCTCCTCCAACGGCCACGACATCACATGAAGAGGGCACCAACACCTCTCCAACAGCCACGTCGGCATGTACATAGGACTCTGGCTCCTCTCTGCCAGACACGTTAGCATACTGCTACACCCCCCCATTGTACACCTGGGTCCTCTCCTTACGTCTATAAAAGGAAGGTCCAGGGCCCTCGTACAAATAGGTGGTCGCGCGAGAGGACGTGCTGACGAACAGGCTCTCTCTCTCTCTCCCTCTCGAACGCTTGTAACCCCCTACTGCAAGCGCATCCGCCCTGAGCGCAGGACAACACGAGACGCGGTTCCCCTCATTGTTTTTCCCCCTTGTGTTCCGTCTCGCGCTGACCCATTTGGGCTGGGACACGCAGCGACAATTTACTCGTCGGTCCAGGGACCCCCCGGGGTCGAAACGTCGATAATTATCGGCTTATATTATCAATCAGCGGTGACACATGGATCAGACTCAAACTTTCTATTCAACGTGTTTAACTCTTTCTCCCATAAATTAACTCAATGACACACCACAAACACAATTGGTACGTTATCTCGTGAGACTACAAGTTGCTAAAGGTACAACTACAATGATGGACGCAAACACTAATAGATTAGAGGTATTCTAACCTTACTCAAACACTAGGTCTAAATCTAGAGCAAGTGCTAGAAGCAGTGATCTAATTAATCTAAGCACGTCGCAAAGCATCTAGCCTAATCACTCAGTGATTATTTGAGCACTTGGGTGTCTAGAGCTACTAAAGATGTGCCCCAACTCTCTTGACATGTTTCTCAGCTCCCACACTTATTAAATGCTTGAAAGAGAAATGGGCTTAATCATTTCCTATAATCGATTTTGGTGGTTGACGTCCATCACAAACCACATGACTAATTAGTTTACCTAGTTGTATTTTATCTCAGGTGCATAAGGTTCAACACAAACCAAGAAAGAAATTCACTTGGGGAATCAAACAAATTTGGAGCAAAGGACTTGAGAGTGTGCTGCACATGGCGCACCGGACAGTGTCCGGGGCACCATGCTAAGCACCAAACAAACAGGCCACTCTTGGGTTTCTTCTGGGCGCGCTCCGCTATAATTCACCGGACAGTCCGATGTGCACCGGACATGTCCGGTGAGCAAACGGAGCAACGGTAACCTGCGCCAACGGTCGACTGCCGAAAGTGAACAGTGATAAATAGTGCGCGACAGAACTCAGAGCAGAGAAGTCAGAGCATGTCCGGTGTGGCACCGAACTGTCCGATGCAACTACAGCTACAGGACAAAGGGTTCCAATAGTCGTCCGCTCCAAACTCCAATGGGCGTGCTAATGTGGCGCACACCGGACAGTGAACAGTGGATGTCCTGTGTGCCCATCACCAGCAAAAACAGTCAATGACTAGGAAGTGGTTGGGGGCTATAAATACCCCCCCCAACCACCTCATTCATTGGCATCCAAGTATTTTGACCATCACATTTATTGCAAGAGCAAAAGACTTCACTCCAAGACACATTCCAAAGATCAAATCCTCTCCAAGTCCCAAAATCAACTCAATTGCTCAGTGACTTGTGAGAGAGTGTTTTGTGTTCTCTTGTTGCTTGGATTGCTTTCTCCTTCCCCATTCTTATTCTCATAAGTGCTTTGTAAAGCTAGCAAGAGATACCTAAGTATGTGGTGGTCCTTGCGGGATCTTAGTGACCTAAGTGATTAAGGAGAAGGCTCATCCAGTCCAAGTGACCGCTTGAGAGAGGAAAGGGTTGAAATAGACCCGGCCTTTATGGCCTCCTCAACGGGGACTAGGTTCTTTGGAACCAAATCTCGGTAAAACAAATCACCGTGTTCACTCGTGTTGATTTCCATTTGATTTATTTTCACTCTCTAAAAGTTCCCTTGCTCATATTGATTTGAGCTGGCTCCCAAAGTTATCCGCATTGATTGAGCAACTCTAAGCAAGGAGAACAATCTTTCTAACTCCGATTTAATTCTAACGCTAACCTCAGCCCTAGTGCAAGTTTAAGTTTATAAATTTCAGGTTTCGCCTATTCACCCCCCTCTAGGAGACTTTCAATGCTAATATGGGTGGTATATACCCTAAAGTCCAAAGCTAGTTGTTGGAAGTGACATATAATTTCTGCACACTCACCAGACATGTACGATGTGTCTGAGTTAGCTAGACGTTGGCTTCTAGCCATTACTGATGTGTGTCGATGAGTGGAGTGATTGTCATGAGATGATCAATATTTAATTGAATTTGTAGACCGACCATGGCATGAATGTGGTATTTTGTGGCATGTCTCCTGATTGAATTGATGTGTCGGTGTGGAGCACAAAGACAGTCGAGGGCAATGATGACAGTCAAGGGTTGGTGTTGATGGACCGAGGGTAGTGAAGGAAGGACATCGAGGCTAGGACTAAGGGACCACATGGGGAATCATCATGAAGCTTTCGTCAGGCAAGCTAAGTCGTGAAGAACTCATAGTCGTTAGATGCACTGATCAAAAGTTGCACCATTTTGCCATTAGGGTTAATAAGTGATTCAACTGAAATATCTAGGGCTCTATAAATAAGAGCATGGGTGTTGCTATACACTCCATCTCTCTAGTTGTCTTGTCTTTGGTTCCCGGTGTGATACCCAATTTTCAAAAAGAAGAGAAATTGAAGTTTACTCTTTTTTTCTTTGTTTTCTCTTGCGGGTCCCGTGATATGGGGGGTTTGGAACTTTAGGAGGTAAACATCTGTAAAACAGTAAAATTTAAGTGTGATGTGTGCGCGGGGGTCGAGAGCTCTGGCGTAGGAATGGTTTTGGGCCATTGATCACGATCCGGCGGTGGGAAGCCCACTTCCCCCCCCCCCCAAAACCCTAGCCGCCCCCTCTCTTAAGGCCCCTTGTGGGCAGCCGCCCCCCCTTTCCCTCCTTTGGCCGTCACCCTCCCCCTCTCTTCCCTCTTCTCTCTTTCCCAAGTGCTGCAGCCACCCCCTCTCCATTCTCAAGTTCTTTTTTTGCAGCAGCCATCTCCTTAACCCTAGCCGCCACCCCCATCTCCTCTTCTCCATGTGTCGTTCTTTCTCATCGGATCTTCTTCGTGTGGGTGCAAGTTTCAATTGGAGAATTGGTGGGAGGAAGGAAGGAGGAAAAAGGTGGAACTCAAGGTGATCTTGAATTTATCTATGTTTTTGCGCTAAAATTCAATTGATTATATGTTTATCTATGTGAATCGGTAGAGGTGCTGTCCAGAATTTTTGTGGGAGGGCGAACAGCAGTAGTTCTAGGGATTTCTGGGAGTTTTTCGTGGGCAATTAGTAGGGATCAGTGGGAGAATCATGTAGAGCTTTGTCATACCTTTCCAACGAGTACTTATGCGCTCAATTCGGAGTTATAATTTAGGAGATATCGTTGTTTGAATCTGGTTATGTTGTTGTCCAAAAAACAGATTTTTCAGGTGGGTGAACAGCAGTAGTATTAGCAGTTTCTGGGAATTTTTCGTGGGTAATTAGTGTTAACTAGTATGATAATAATGTAGGGCTTTGTCTTATCTTTCAATGAGTACTTATGCGCTTGATATGGAATTATATTTTAAAAGATATCGCTGTTTGAATCCGGGTATGTCGCTGTCCAAAAGACAAAAAAACAGATTACAGGGTTCATCTTGTGGACTGTTTTGGGCTAATTAGATGTTGGAATTTAATTATAAATTGTTTATAAAACTTGTGGGGAATTTTATGTAGATGCCTCTGGAGTTTTTGTTTGTTACCACTGCTGTCATAATTTTAAAGTTATGAAATTATTAAGCAGCGCCGCTGCAGTTTGGTGGGTGTGGGGAGAGATGTAACCCGCGGCGGGGTTTGAGTTTGTGCGTAGGTGCGGCGTCGTTTATGAGCCTGATTATGCGAAATTGGTGCACTAAGTTGTGTGTCAAAAACAGGTGGTGGACTTCCGGATCATACTTAGGGATTTGCCCGAACTTCCGGTAAAGGCAAGTAAATACAATGGTGGTTGCTACCGTTTGGTTTGCATCCTATTCCCTATCATTGAGTATGCATAAGTTTTAAATATGTTAATCATTGAATTCTATGATGAAGTTTATTTGTTTGGAAGTATTAATTCTCAATTGTCTAATATTGTGGATGATCATAATTTGGTAATGATATATGTGGTTGATTCCCATCTTGGATGAAGTTGAAGTATCTGTTTGAATCACGTTATATGAAGTGTTGTAGGCATGTCATGCACATCGCATCATCCATCTTGCATTTTGAAGTTATGTCATGATCTTATGGTCCGACCGTACCGGTACATTTTTAGCATCATACGTTGCCCGAGGAGGGGTACGATGTGGCTTCATATCCTTAGAGGTATGAAGGCAGAAGTCATCCTTGCATTTGCAGACGTTTGCACTCATGAGGTATATATGAAGTGTGACATTACTATGTTACTATTGTGGTTTCTACCTGCAAGGTGTGGTAATTAGGTGTGTTGTACGTTGTATACGTGTTGCACCTTCGTAATAAGAAGCTTGTGGAATCAAGTGGTGGTAAAACAATGTTCTTATGTTGTTAAACAGTTTGATATTATTTTACTTGCTGAGATGTGTCATCTCACTCTTGCATTACTCAATGCAGGTACTTGATACATGTTGGGAATGAGGGGAGTAGCAGTACGTCCACTTTCACTCTCACAATAACGCTGCCCAGGCGCAGCCATGATTTAATTAGAAACTTATTGTCAAAGGAAGTTTGTTTTTTATAGTCGTGCGCATTGGTTAATTTAGTTCAGGTCGTATGTTTATCTTCCCTTGCTAGCCGATTAATAATACTTAGTATGTTTTTGTCATGATATATGTTTATACACTGTTGTCCCCTCATTTATGCAATCTTGCAAAGGGGATGCTACCGAAATTTTATATATGGACGTCAGAAGTGTAGTTCAGTAGCATTCCGGGTTGTTTGTGGAATCCGAGGTGTTACAGTTGGTATCAAAGGATAGGCTTTAGATTCTACGCAATTTGAAGATAAATTTGACACACTTGCACATATAGGAAGGGTATGGGTTCGTATATCTTTCATACTAGTATTTTATTGTATAGATGACTAGAATTCCCTTACTCCAAATCCCTTTATGGTTGGGTGGGATATGTCGTTAACGACTTAATGCTTGATATGATATGTTACTTCTATTTAATATGGGTTTCTTGATGTGGTTGTTATTGGGGTTATTATGCAAGTGAAGCTACTAATGTACTTGTTTTGTATACATATCGTCATGATGTTTTTTTTTATGCGATGTTTTTCAAATCTCTGAGCTATTACTATCATATAGTTCTATATGCGTGACTGTGGATGTTTTTTTAAATGGATTTTTTGGTTCTAGTACTTGTAGGACCAATTGTTTATTGAGTTTGTGTATAGTGGGTCTAATCTGGCTTGGTGTGGTGTGAAAACACTATATAATGTAGTTTTATCATGTTGTTGAGTCTGGTTGAATGTTGGGTTACAACCCAACTACTTATCAATGTAATATTTCCATGAATACAATGCTTTGTGCCTCACCCCTTTGGGCTAATATGGCTACTTGCCAACTTGATCTTAGAGTACAATAGGTTTGTCTCCATAGAGCAAAGGCAATGTTGTATTGTCTATGAAATCTTGAGACTGGTAGAACTCAAGTGAATTTGTAAGATGACGTGGATAGTTAAGTTCAACCATGTTTACATGATAGGTTTTCTTATTTTGTGCAACCTTATCTTTAATAATAAAATAGGGTGATTTCAAGTGGATTTTATGTCTATATTATAGTTGAAGAGGCATGCATGTTTTCCTTCTATGGTTTGTTTCTATAGCCAAAAAGGTTATGCATAATTTCTTATTTGTTGGAGGCTAGTCATATGGACGATATGGACAACCCGTTTTATATTGTTTTTAGTCGCAGATGATATATGGTAGTTTTTTTTTATGATCAGTTCTCTATGCATGCTTGTTGAATTATTATTTGGACCGTTTTATCTTAAACAAAGACAATGCTTAACTGGAAGTTGCTTATGTTTGTTAGTCATCTATCTTTATAATGATGTGGTTGTTGCATCAGATGGAGATTTTTTTTATATGAATGATGGTTTGATAGATCATGTATGTCTACTACTTTGAATTCATCCTATGACATCACGAGGTACAAATTGTTCAAGTGCAATAATAGGAGGTATTGTTGTATGTGAGGTTAATCAAGGTAGTTTGGTTAGGTGGAATGTCTTATTGAAGTCCAATTACTCCTGTTGAGCATAGTATCGTATTATTATTTTAGTGTTGGAAGTAATATTTATGAAGCTTTTGCATGAGTCTGTGTCAAATAGTACATTAGTTTTTCTTGTTGTTATCCCTCCATTGCTTTATGAGTATTGCAAATTTTATCTCTTTTGAGAGGAGAAAAAGATGTTATATGACATGAGCACCATTTGCTTCACATCAACGGAATAGTTTTGGAGATTTCTAGTAGTTGGATTCTAGTGTAATAACAACCATGTTTTATAGTGCTTGAGACGGGTATGTCAGGTGTTTCATACATTGCCGATACATGGATGTTTGACCTTAGTGGCATTAACAAACGAGGTTGTTGAATTCATTGATTGTTGTGCTTAGTGTTCTAACCTATTTGGTAGAGTGTTATTTAAAGACTTTGTGGAGTTGCATCCCAGTTTGGTAGTGGAAAATCCTAGTGTTGATTGCACCTGCCAATGACTTGGGTTTCATTTTATATGTTTTTTTTGTTGCTGTTAATGTGTTGTTTGGTTTCGGGAGGCATTTTAAATTAGTTGGAGGCTGAATCAGGCTTCCCTTATCAAGAATGTTTTGTAGTATGTTTCTTCATCTTTCCATAGGATGCTTAATCACCATGTTTGGTCTAAACATTTGAGAGTTATGGGTTTCTTAAAACATCCTTGTTGGTGTCTCTGGCAGAATGAGTCTTTAATTTTGTACGGAAGAATAGACCATGAAGATGGTATAATTTGGTCTTTGTTGGATTATGAAAGTTTTAGTAATTTCATGATCTTTCCAAAGAGTATTGGTTTGTAATTTTCATTGTATATAATTGGAGTTAGGCTGCTCTGAAGTTGTTGCACCGTTGTGTCTGAACTTTAGGTGTCGTTATAACCACCAATAAATCGACCGTGTTTTGATAGTTTCATAGCCCAAATTTGGGAATTCTCTTTAAGCAAAACTTTAGTTCTTCTCAGTACCTTTTAAATGGGTATTTACTTTTAATTGTCTGTTAAATAGATTGGGAGAGGTGGTTGTCCGGTTATAAGTCGAATCTCCAATGTGCAGTATCTCGGGCTGAGTTTAGCTGTAGGTCATGCAGAGTTGAGGGCTATAAAGATAAATTTGGGTGCAACTTTATTGCAAAAGTCGTGGACAATTTTCAAACTTTTTCAACGCGTGTTCGTTGTAGTTTTAAGTTGAGTATAGGAGGAGTTATAGGTTTTTGAATTTTAGTTGTCCATTGTTTTCATCCTATCAGTTTTGCAACAAAAGAGTTGCATCATTTTATCGGTTTAAAAACCAATTTCAAGACACTCATTATAATAAAAGTTTTACAGAATGTTATAATCTTTTCAATGGGTTTATATTTGCAAACTTTTGTTAAGCTGTAGGGAGTTATGATATTTTGAATTTATGTGTCATGTTTCGTCAGTTTCTGGTGGCAGATCATGTATGTCGCCTTACAAGTCAAATTAAAAATGGTAGATGAAAAAAATTGTTTATCCTTTGAATACAAAAGTTGTAGATCATGAAGTTTAGATGATTTTACAATATTTCATTATTACCATTGCTTTTATAGTGAGAGGTAGAAAAAAAATGAACATTGGTGCTATTGAGTGTCAATTTTCTACTTAGTGATTTTTTTCATGGGAGTTTGGTTTAGTTGTGGTGAGCTCTTTCGCAATCCATGTTAATTAAGTTGTATGGTGGAAGGGAATAGATGTAGTGGTTGGGATGGTTATCTTGTTCATGTATATGTGGAGCGTGGGCTGAAACACAGAGATAGCAAGGAACGTTTGAATAGGCCAGTACGTATTGTTGTGAAGCCACGTTTTCTTGTATTGGCGTGATTGCGTAAGTATGAAATAGTTACATCATGTGAAGTCTAGGTTGAGATGCAATTTGTCTGAGTTATTCGATAGATATATATGTATAGTATAATTAAAAAAAGAGAGTTCCTATATGGGATGATATAATGTATAGAATGTGCTTGGATGAATATGTGGGCAGGCCTAACATGCTTAAACAGATTCTTGTTTGCATGATGTGAGATTAGGCTTAAATGGTTTAAAAAGTTATCATATTGCTTCTATACTTATATTTGTTCTAAGTATCTCGTAATGAAGAACCTAAAGTTATTAGTCTTTCAATGAACGCTTAATCTTAGAAGAGTAATGAACCTGATAAAATCTATTGCTTGATGTTGGGACTGCATGACCAGTTTTAGTTATGCAGCTAGTTCAATGAAGTAAACCATCTTTTCTGTAGAGATGTTATATATAAAAGTTGTAGCCAACTTCTTTATCTTACTTGTGTAAACACTTCATGACCATAGGTCTAGTAGTTTGGTAGTTATGATTTCCTCAAGTCCAGTCTTGAAATCTGTGCAGATTCTGTACAGATTTCGAAACTGACCTTGTTTGCCCAATTTAAACTTCAAATAACTTATTATAAATTATAAAGAAGTTGTAGTACTTTTCTTAATCTTTTCAATAAGTTTTGGATCACCCTTTTTGGAGATCTATAAGTTAAGTTACAGCTGTTTTAAGTGTGATCTCTGAATATGTCCAAATTTGGACAGCAGAGCCATTCTCATGTCTTTTAACCTTGTTATGCATTGAATTAACTCGATATGTTTATAAATGAATTATAGACAATTCTACTAGCTTTCTAAAAAGTCTAGGAGCACCTGAATTGGATGACTGAGACTCCAATTATGGATTTTTGAATTGAGTAGTTGAATTCAGTCCAAGTCTAGACAGAATTTACGTTTAGAATTGTTTGACCTTTCTAAGTGTCAAATCTTGCTATGAAGATAATACCAAGGGTATAGTGGACTTTATAAGATTTCCATAAAGTCCTAGTTTATTATTTTTGGATGCTTATTTTATGAGTTATGAACAAAACAATTAACCGCTGTGCTGTTATCCAGAGATATGCAAGCATTAAGTTGCTCTCTTGAAGTTGCTCTTGTTTGGCAAAGTTTGGTTTAGGCTATAGGAACACTATATGCAGTGCATTCATATATACATTCCTTGAAGTACATGCTTATGTCAATGATTGATTTGGTGTCAGGAAAGCTTTGTCCGAGGTATATAGGACCGTCTACTATCTTAGCCGAGTTGGCAGCTGGGCTTAGCACATGCAATTGTCGGAATCTATGATCAGAGTACACCATGTATTCCATGTCTTTATGTGGATGAAGTATTTGTGGAATCCAGACCATCAAATCGAGCTAGAGCCGATTCCTGTGTAGCAAGACCAAACTCTAGAGTGTCGTCTGCTGCGTATCTTAGAATCCTAGGAGCTTGAGGAGCTGATGCGGTAGAAGTACCCGAACTTTTCTTTATGAGTGAGTTTCGTTGGTTCATTAATCTTTCCTTTGTCGTTCCGATAGAAGCATCGGAATTCGAGGTCGAATTCTTTTTAAGGGGGTAGAGTGTGATACCTAATTTTCAAAAAGAAGAGAAATTGAAGTTTACTCTTTTTTTTTCTTTGTTTTCTCTTGCGGGTCCCGTGCTATGGGGGGTTTGGAACTTTAGGAGGTAAACATCTGTAAAACAGTAAAATTTATGTTTGATGTGTGCGCGGGGGTCGAGAGCTCTGGCGTAGGAATGGTTTTGGGCCGTTGATCACGATCCGGCGGTGGGAAGCCTACTTCCCCCCCCCCCCCGAAACCCTAGCCGCCCCCTCTCTTAAGGCCCCTTGTGGGCAGCCGCCCCCCTTTCCCTCCTTTGGCCGTCACCCTCCCCCCTTCTTCCCTCTTCTCTCTTCCCCAAGTTCTGCAGCCGCCCCCTCTCCATTCTCAAGTTCTTTTTTTGCAGCAGCCATCTCCTTAACCCTAGCCGCCACCCCCCATCTCCTCTTCTCCAAGTGTCGTTCTTTCTCATCGGATCTTCTTCGTGTGGGTGCAAGTTTCAATTGGAGAATTGGTGGGAGGAAGGAAGGAGGAAAAAGGTGGAACTCAAGGTGATCTTGAAGTTATCTATGTTTTTGCGCTAAAATTCAATTGATTATATGTTTATCTATGCGAATCGGCAGAGGTGCTGTCCAGAATTTTTGTGGGAGGGCGAACAGCAGTAGTTCTAGGGATTTCTGGGAGTTTTTCGTGGGCAATTAGTAGGGATCAGTGGGAGAATCATGTAGAGCTTTGTCATACCTTTCCAACGAGTACTTATGCGCTCAATTCGGAGTTATAATTTAGGAGATGTCGTTGTTTGAATCCGGTTATGTTGCTGTCCAAAAAACAGATTTTTCAGGTGGGTGAACAGCAGTAGTATTAGCAGTTTCTAGGAATTTTTCGTGGGTAATTAGTGTTAACCAGTATGATAATCATGTAGGGCTTTGTCTTATCTTTCAATGAGTACTTATGCGCTTGATTTGGAATTATATTTTAAAAGATATCGATGTTTGAATCCGGGTATGTCGCTGTCCAAAAGACAAAAAAACAAATTACAGGGTTCATCTTGTGGACTGTTTTGGGCTAATTAGATGTTGGAATTTAATTATAAATTGTATACAAAACTTGTGGGGAATTTTATGTAGATGCCTCTGGAGTTTTTGTTTGTTACCACTGCTGTCATAATTTTAAAGTTATGAAATTATTAAGCAGCGCCGCTGCAGTTTGGTGGGTGTGGGGAGAGATGTAACCCGCGGCGGGGTTTGAGTTTGTGCGTAGGTGCGGCATCGTTTATGAGCCTGATTATGCGAAATTGGTGCACTAAGTTGTGTGTCAAAAATAGGTGGTGGACTTCCGGATCATACTTAGGGATTTGCCCGAACTTCCGGTAAAGGCAAGTAAATACAGTGGTGGTTGCTACCGTTTGGTTTGCATCCTATTCCCTGTCATTGAGTATGCATAAGTTTTAAATATGTTAATCATTGAATTCTATGATGAAGTTTATTTGTTTGGAAGTATTAATTCTCAATTGTCTAATATTGTGGATGAACATAATTTGGTAATGATATATGTGGTTGATTCCCATCTTGGATGAAGTTGAAGTATCTGTTTGAATCACGTTATATGAAGTGTTGTAGGCATGTCATGCACATCGCATCATCCATCTTGCATTTTGAAGTTATGTCATGATCTTATGGTCCGACCGTACCGGTACATTTTTAGCATCGTACGTTGCCCGAGGAGGGGTACGATGCGGCTTCATATCCTTAGAGGTATGAAGGCAGAAGTCATCCTTGCATTTGCAGACGTTTGCACTCATGAGGTATATATGAAGTGTGACATTACTATGTTACTATTGTGGTTTCTACCTGCAAGGTGTGGTAATTAGGTGTGGTGTACGTTGTATACGTGCTGCACCTTCGTAATAAGAAGGTTGTGGAATCAAGTGGTGGTAAAACAATGTTCTTATGTGGTTAAACAGTTTGATATTATTTTACTTGTTGAGATGTGTCATCTCACTCTTGCATTACTCAATGCAGGTACTTGATACATGTTGGGAATGAAGGGAGTAGCAGCACGTCCACTTTCACTCTCACAATAACGCTGCCCAGGCGCAGCCATGATTTAATTAGAAACTTATTGTCAAAGGAAGTTTGTTTTTTTATAGTCGTGTGCACTGGTTAATTTAGTTCAGGTCGTATGTTTATCTTTCCTTGCTAGCCGATTAATAATACTTAGTATGTTTTTGTCATGATATATGTTTTTACACTGTTGCCCCCTCATTTATGCAATCTTGCAAAGGGGATGCTGCCGAAATTTTATATTGGACGTCAGAAGTGTAGTTCAGTAGCATTCCGGGTTGTTTGTGGAATCCGGGGTGTTACACCCGGTCTGTAGTTTCATTACCCCGCACTGGTAGGAGATCCACATATGAAGTGAGTGGTATACTATATGTGTTTGTTTCTGTAATCTTTTGTCACACCCGGGCTTTAAGGAACAGAGCTAGGTGCATCTCATACATGCGCCAAGAAGACAACATATATAATAATAGAGTGTATAGAGATAAATGTCACAATAACATCAGAGTATTTATTACATAGCGGAAGTCTTATTACAAAATAAAAGATAAATATAAAACAAACTAAGGATCGTCCTTGGCGCAAAAGTCAACAAGGGAAACGCCACCTAGATCAGATCGAACTCCTCGCCTTGTGGCTCCTCCTAAACCACCTGTTCTTCTCCTATGGGGGTGTGAGACAGCAAGGGTGAGCTCACACATGATCATAGCTCAACAAGTTGTGGGGAAACCAGTGGGTATGAACTCACCAAAGGTAGGAGTTCATGTGAGGTGTAAGGCTTAATCAACAACAGGGGTTAAAGCTGAGCATTGCTTTTAATTAGTTGGTCAAAGTTTTATTAGCAGTTACTAGATGTAAGTAAATACCAAACCTTAATAAAAGTAATAGAACAAAATTAATAAGTAATCCCATGCATATGCAAATGACAAAATTGAATTTAAGTTACATAAATTAATCATGCGAGAGTCCTGAGTTGCTCATGACCATAAGCTCGGCTAGTATACCAGTTTTACACTCTGCAGAGGTTGTACCCTTTACCCACAAGTCATGTTACCCATCTGCAAAGGGATCGCGACTCCCATACACCTCTACTAGAAAGCGAGGCAGGGCAACACTACGAGGCCTTTACAAAGTTGAAAGTGCATTCATCCCTTGTGTGAGTTTTCGTGATTTGGATAACAACACATTTAAAAGACTAACAAGTTTGCTAAGTGTTGAATAGGAAATTCAGTATGGCGAACATACTTGAATAGTGTATAATGATCAGTGAACAAAAGTTCAACACGAGGTTAAATAACCAATGGGACAATGTAAATGGATATAATATGATCTCTATATTGGTTTGAATATATGGACAAGACCTGAGAAATCACTACATACATATGATCATAATAGAGGATAAAGTGATTAAGAGGATTGGTTAAGCCAAAGTGGATAAAATATGAGGAATCGTGAATTGGCTTGACCATATTACTACCAGTCCATATATGCTTCTATGAGAATCAAACTAGAGCTTGATTGTTTTTAACAGTAATATCTAGAAGACATTCAAGCAAGGTTCACAATACTGAAAAAATGATTCTCTGAATGGATGCTCAATATGATGTGACTCAAGAATGGCTTGATAGGGTGAAGATAGCAAGGAAAGGGCTTCGAGGAACTAAGTGAAGGTGAAGGCCAAGCGATGGCTTGTGGACCGAGGTACCATGGCTAAGGTGAAGAAGAGAGTACTTGCACTAAGTCGATGAACTAATCAGCTATGAAGAGTTATAACATGTTGATGCATCAGAAAGGTGACTTGAAGCCATGATTTGAACTCATACATGGTGATATGGTACAAGTCACAGGGTTTGAGTTGTGTTTGCTTCAAAAGGTGAGACAAAGATGTTTGTGATCCTTATGAAGCAACGCCATGGAGAAATCACACATGAGACACCAATGACTCAAGGAGTTTACTTAATTAATTTTATTTAACTTGAGTATAGGAATCGTCGTACTATAAAGGGGGATCCAAAAAAAAGGTTGGTGTTTGCCAAAGCTCAAGCCTCTATATTCAAAAGCTATTTTTGAAAAACAAAAAATCTCTTTAACATTCTATGGTAGACCATGGTTAGGTTTGAGAAACCTAGAGTGTTCTTGTTGAAAAGCAGCTGAACTTCTTCAACTGCAGCTGAGCTGAACTTCAGCTAAGTTGAGCTTCTTTAGCTGCAGCTGAGCTGAACTTCAGCTGAGTTGAGCTTCTTCAGCTACAGCTGAGCTGAACTTCAGCTGAGTTGAGCTTTCTCAACTCCAGCTGAACTTCAACTTCAACTGTGGTCCAGGCAAGTTCAACCGGGGTCTAGAGAGGTTCAACCGGGGTCCAGGGAAAGTTTAGCCTTTTTTTTCCCGGACCTCATTGGTCAAAACTGGTTGAACCGGTCCTAGGGGAGGTTCAACTAGTGTCAGGGTCACCTGACCGGTCTGACCTCCTGACTGGCAGACTGACTGCCAGTCTGACCCCCAGGCAGTTGAACCGGCCCTAGGGGTGGTTCAACCGGTGTCGGGACCTATTTTTGCAGTCTGACCTATAGTATGCCAGTCTGACTGGCAGACTAACTGTCAGCCTGCCCCAGGCGGTTGAACCGGTCCTAGGGGCGGTTCAACCGGTCCTCCACAGCCAAAATTAGTCCAACAGCTAGTTTTGAAGCCCCACCTATATATACTCACTCCTACCTCTCTCCCCACATAAGAGCATGATTTGAACTCCATTTCCAACTTGAGAAACACCTTCCACTCTCTCTCACACATCTCTTGCCTCTCCCATTTCAAATCTTTGGAGAGAAATCTTTGAGTGAGCTTGAGAGCTGCGGTTTTTGTGCTTCATCTCCAAATCTCTCTTGCCCTTCTTCATTCGAGCTTTGGTACTACATTGAGTTCTTTGTGGATTCATTACTCTTGGAGCTTCTAGCTCCTAGACGACTAGGTGTCTCTTGTGAGTCTCCAAATCTTGTGGAAGACCACAAGAAAGTTTGTATTACCCGCTCGTTTGAGCAAAGATTAGTGTGTGAGCTTGACCTTTGTGGTCGGCAAAGGGAGGATTAGGGTTGAAAGAGACCCGGCTCTTTGTGGGCGCCTCAACGAGGAAGTAGGGCACCTTGGTGGTGTGACCGAACCTCGGGATAAATCTTGTGTCTCTTGTGTTCTTGCTCATTGTGTTTGTTTGTGTTCTTCGTTCTCTCACCCTTCCGTGGAAGATTTGTTCATATATTTTTGGTGTGTGGATTTTGAGAAGTGCCCTTCTCAGATCTACTACTTTGAACCCTGTGGATCATTTAGAACATCTCATTTCCAAAGTTATCTGGGTGAATTTCGAGATCAATTTAGTTTTATATATCATCGTTTAGTTGAGCTCGTGCAAACTAGTTGAACCAGTTTTGACACCTGTTGAATTGGTTTTACCCAGTTTGTTTCTAGTTTTTGTTGAAAAAGTTTTAACTTGCCTATTCACCCCCCTCTAGGCAACTTTCAATTGGTATTAGAGCCTAATCCTCGTTCTAACGCTTAACCGCGTGAGGAAAAGATCATGTCGGGGGGACTAAGAAACGAAAGTGCTTCTAAGCTTGAAAAAGTTGCGGTTGCCTTGACTTTATCTGTTGGTGCAGATGTTGATCCTAGGGCAATAGATCTTGCCATGAGAATCGCCAAAAGGATGTTCCTCAAAATGAAGGAAGATGAGGCGAATAACAAGATTGAAGAAGAAGAAAATGATCGATGGAGACTAAACGATGAATCCACCTCTTCACAAGGTTCGTCTTTCAAATCCACTTCTCATATGTGCTTTGTCGCTAATGGGAGTCATAGTGAAAGCAAAAATGAGGATGAGGAGGAGCATGAAAGTGATAATGAAGATGAGGGTGATCTCCAACAATTCTTCGCTCAACTAAGCAAGAAAAATCGGATGAGCTTGCTCAAACTCATTAAAAGAGCAGAAGAACAAAAAGAAATGCTTCATAAGCAAGAAGATTTCCTCATCAGAAAAATTGAAGATTTAGAGAAGTTGACCAAAGAGCATGAGAAGCTAAAGTGCTCTCATGATGATTTGGTCCAAAGGTATGAAGACATTTCAATTGAGCAAATTAAAGCTATTAATCATTCATCATATATTGCTCAATTAGAAAGTAAAAATGCTATGCTCAAGAACACAATAGAAAAGCTAAATATTGAAAATCTAGCTTTGCAAAAAAAACATGATATGATTGTGTGCTCTCATAATAAATTGATGGATTCACATATCATGTTAGAAATGACTCATGAGGTTGTGTTAACTAACTTGAAATCATATCAACCTCACATATGCACATGTACTCAAATAGAAACTTTATTATCATGTGCTAACAAATGTTGCTCTCAAGAAAGCCAATCTTCCATTGAGCAAGAATTTTCAGGAACAAGTAATGTTTCCTATGCAAAAGAAAACAATGAGCTCAAGGAAGAAAATGAGAGGCTAAAAGGGAGCTTGACTCAATTGAAGGAAAAGTGTCATGCTCAACCTTCTCAAGATAACCGTGATAATATGGTGAAAAAGCTTGAGAAGGGGACAACCGTAGCATGCACAAAACCCCTTCAAAAGAATACCAAGCTTTCCAAGAAGGGCATGAGCAAAATTCATGGTAAGAAAATTAATGCTCATACTATTTGCTCTAACAATGTACCTATGTTCTTCAACAAAGAAAGATCAAAGAGAAGCGATAGAAGGTGCTATGGATGCAAGGAGAAGGGTCATGAAATTGATTCATGCCCCCACATGAAGAATCAAGACCTTGCACGATCAAGAAAGATGACCATCAAAAAGGATGAAAGCAAAAGGCAAATGCATTGCAAGGACAAGCATCGCATTTGCTACAATTACCGTGAAAAAGGTCATCTATTCAAGGTTTGTCCAAAGAGTAAAACTCCTAAGCCTAACTTGTCAATACATTCAAATATGCTTAGGAGACCCAAATTTGACTCTTGTGCTAGAAAGGTGATGAGTTCACCACATTCTAGGACCAAGGCTATTTGGGTGCCTAAGTCCTTATTGGCTAACCTTGATGGACCCATCATGAGATGGGTACCAAAATGTACTTAATAAGTTTTGCAGGTACCTAGAGATGATATGAAGCTTTGGGGTGCTTGAACAGTTTAACTCAATTCTTATCTCAACCTACCAATCTTACATTGTCTATCCTTTAAGATTGACCCAAAGATGAATTGAGTTGTTATATCACTAACTTCATATTCATCTCTAGCAAGAACTTGTGTTGTAGGGAATAAGGATTAACCTTTGTTGGAATCAAGCAAAAGGCCTACAACCAAGTGATATCCAAAGGATGGTAACAATTAATTCTTAAGTGCACATAGCTTTTAATTAGTATATTCCTTTGTGTCTTTTGTAGCCACATAGAAAAAATGAAGCACTTGAGAATGAACTTAAAAGGTTTTACCTTAGCTTGGAAAAGATCCAATTATATGGTAGATTGCAAGCTTATATGTTTATATTGTGACAATCTACATGCTTTAAATTGGTTGTATGTGTCTTGTGGCATATTTCAAATTGATTATTGTATTATTGCCATGACCTAGACATAAAGAGGATTATCCCATGTTCTTAAATAAATAGAGTGCTAAGTAAGAAATTCAAATTCTTAAAGCACTTACCAAAAGGGAAATTCTCTATATGACTAGAGTTGTGAGACTAATGTTTTTAACTAAGTGATTTATGTAGTTTCACAACATGAGAATGTGTTTCTCAAATGGAGTGTGCCATTCAACATTCAAAGAAGATCGAACCAATACTATGTCATGTATTCATTCTCGTTTAAATTGGTTTTGAGTTTTCTACATTAATCACTCACCATGCTATGAATTAAACTTGTCATGTAAACTTAATTAAATAATCATGCTTTGTTCACCTTGTTTAATTTTGGTGTTATGCATGGTGCTTGTAAGGGCAATTTAGTTCATATCATGAGGTTTCCTTATTTTAGTAACCTTCTTGTCATTCATATACTAGAGGTTTCTAAATAGGAAACAATTGTTTGTGTTTCTAATGCAATCTCTTTTAAGCCATTTCATAGAAATTCATAAGTAGAGATTGTGCTCTTTCATTTGGCAAAATCACAAGCATTAAAGGTTAATCTTCACCTAAAAGAAAGATTAGGAATGCTCAATACAAAGGTATGGAACTAGTCGTTTCATTTGATATGTGACCAATAATAGTTCCTTTCAAGTGGCATTCTTTCAATTTGTAATAATCTATTTTATGGAAAGAAATGTCAATATGAAGGTTAAATTCCTTTTGGCTTAAATTTGTAAATTGGTGCATATTGTTAATTCACTCCTTCATGTGCATTAACTTACAAGGAATTTAATTTATACCTTTATGTGTCATAGATGATGATTTGTTTGCAATTCATATCTTAAGATCACCATTCATTAAATACTTCCTTGTACTACTAATATCTCTTTTCAAAGTTCTTTTTCAACTAGTATTAAAAGGAAAAGAGATAACAAGCTAAAGAAGGAAGTCTCCACAAATGATGAAAAGAAGAATACCACGATGACACCACCACAGATAGTAAGATCTTTCAAATTGGTATAACAAATGGTACGTTCTACTTGGCAGTAAGTATTCTTAAGGATAAGTTAATTCATTGCAAATTTGTCATGTCTTGACCAATATATGTAATGTACTCCTCATGAGACTCTTAACTGAATTGAAAGTGCATTTGGCAAGTCATTCAAATACTTGATGCACATATCTAGTGGGAGCACATTATATATATCTTGTGTCATAAGAGAATAAGTTTCCTTTGAGTAAGCTATACTAAGACAATCCGAAATGGTAAATTTGTATCTCATTCATATGGATTGTAATCTTTGTTTTCTAAATAGCAACTCTTGATACAGTTCAAAATTCCCTTATCGTTAAATCTAAAATTGCATAAGAATCCTTTTTGTTGATATTCATCACATACATATGCACTAACATGGATATGATTTTAATTTGTAAAAAGGTACAATTAGTGATCCATACTCTCTAAATTTTGGAAATCTACAAATTGATATCTTAGGAATCTACTTCATTCGGTATCCATATGCTTCACACTAGGATTGGATCACTAAGTTATAAATTCCATGTATAACTTGTCTTTATGATATGAATGCTTGTGCGACTAACCTTAATAAGCTAGGTGCACCCAAGGTCAAGCTAGATTTATCATCAAGAAGGCAACACAATGATGTATCAAGAAAAGGAGAAAAGGCTCCTATTCTTAACTCTAGCTTTTATCTATGTGATTAAATATTGACTTGAAACCATGTAAGATGGTTGTCAAGTATATGTGGGTGTCTACACAAAGAGAAAGGTCACAATAAGGATTGTGTGGGTACTCAAGGCTCTTCCGACTAATCTCAAAGGACCCAATTCAAATTGGGTACCAAGATATGAAGCTTAAACTTGTTTTGCAGGATCACGCCTTCAATAGATCAAGCTGGGTGCTCGATAATGGATGTAAATCATATTTGGAGTTAGTAGCAAGGGTGGTAACAATTGAATCTCAAGTGTATATTATTTTCAATTCTTACCTCCTTTATGACTTGTGTAGCCACTAAGGAAGATGGAGCACTTAAGGGTATACATCAATTGTTGATTATGAAATAAAGGTCCAATTGGAAGAAAAATGAATCTTATCATATGGTCAGTAATTCAAAACTATGTGATGTATTATCTCTCTCTAATTAATTTGGATTTGCTTCTTCCATATTAGACACTCACCATAATATGGCTTAAATTAGACCTTTGGACTTCATTGAATAACCATGCATATCGAAATCTATGTCATTCAATAGTGTATTGTGCATAAGGGATTAAGGGAAATTTAGTTCATATTATGAGGTTTCCTTATTTTTAGCAACTCACCTGCCTTCCACATATAAAGGGTTGCTAAATAAGGAACTAGTGCTTGTGCTACTAATGCCATCTCTTGTGTTGAGTTTATCCATAGAAAATCTATGTTAAGAGATGGTGTTTATTATTAAATTGGATAAATCACAAGCTTAAGGGATACTATTCAACTAAAGTAAGATGAAGTTGATAAGAGGCCAAGGTATGAAAACTTCCTCTCCTTAAGTTGTTTTAGTATTTTATCCTTAGTGGAATGTATCATAGTATATGTTAAATTCCTTGCAATATAAAATGTTAAATAGTGCATATAACTTTGACATCAACCATATGTGTAAACTAATTTAAAGGAATTTAATCTATCCTTATGGGTTTCAAGAATGATGATTCATTTGTCATCGACATATAAGGATCATCATTTGTGAAACCCTCTCTTGTGTTTTTAATGCTCTCTTTTCTAAGTGTTTCAACAAGGTCCTTCCAAGTTCTTTGAAGATGGATTCAAAATCTACAAATATAAGAGTCTTAGTTCTTTCAATCATTGAGTTTCAATGGGTCTCATATCAAGTATGATCGAACCAAGCAAAGATGAATGAAGTTCAAGATCACTTGGTTGGATGAAATCATGAAGAGAAAAGAAATCACAATGAATCAAGAAGGAAGTTGAACTATCCTATCAACCAAATAATGAAGATGTAGTGACTTATTTATATGATATCCTTCATTATGAGGTTTGAGGTTTATATCAGCATGCTTTACCTTTCAGGAATTCAATTGATATACTTTCAGTCCTTAAACCTTCAATTGGTATAATTTTCATCATCTATGTAAAGCATGTTATGTTAAACCAAGATATAGTGCAAACATCTCCTTTAACCTCGTATTGTTGATGTGCATAAGTGTACTTGGTGTACTCTTACATACACAAATTGAGGGAGAGTTTAGCCTATATCCTGTGAAACTAATGATTTCTTTCAAGTTCATGTTGTGTAGTCTCACACCTTGGAGAACATCAAATGAGGATGAATGGTTCCATAGAAATGAAAATGAGTTTCTCTTGATCGTTTGAAGAGGATAAGTTTCTCTTTGAAATGTCAAGCCTATCAAAAGCTAAGATGGAAATTCATGATTATAATGGAGACCATGTGGCGTAGAACAAAGGTGTGTCACTCCATGAACTATTGTATTGCATTTTGGTATCTAGGCTCTTACATGCTAGTGTATGCATGTATATGCAATATCTTAAGTCACATCATAAGGTTGCACTTGTGGTGGCGATAAAAGAATCTCTAGATATTTGATTAATACCTCTTGTGGTGATGTCATAAGTTAGTCTTAAGTCATCTTAGTGAGGTATGAGTCAAACATGCTAACTTCTCAAGAATCTTGGCTTAAAATATTGCATATCATGTCTATTAGTATATTTTTGAGTATGAATAATTCCTTCAATTGGTACAATTTCACATTTTCATACTTTGTTTGTACCAAGGTTCAAATTATAGAACTTATTCCCCTGGCCTCACAAGTCCAAGTGCATAAGGTAAAACAAGTATTCTTCACTTGTATGCACACATTTAGGGGGAGAATGGTCTATAATTTGAATCTTTGAGACTAACTTCATTTTCAAGTCTATTACGTGTGTAGTCTCAAATTAGAAAGGAATCTTTGGGCAAAGACAATCGCTTTCACTGCAAATTTTGATGGGTATCAAAGATTCTTTGCTCCATTAAATGTATCTTTTATACATTTCATAAGAGAATGAGTTTCTCTTTTATATGCTACTCCAACATCATCTAAAACTGGTAAACATGTATCATATTCTTTTGGTTTGCAAATGTCTAAAGTAGCATAGCTTATAAATTCTCCTATCTAAAACTTAATTGATTAAATAGTGCACATGTCCCTTATGTTGCATGATTATGTTTAATTGATACTCCTTTTATGCCAATGGTACTTTAAGTTGCAAATAAGTACTCTCAATAGGTATCAATTGAATTCATTATATGTGCGCACTAAAACTTGAGGAGAACTTAGTGTAATATGCAATTAGTGATCTGTTTATCTATCAAATTGTATCAATTGGTGTTTTCAATTGGTATTTTCATACATGATCACTAGTTGTATAATCCATACTTGTGCAATTTTCATGTTGCCTATTGTTGTGATAAGAAAATGCTAGGTGACATCTAGACTCTAGGTATCAAGCTTCACCTTCGATTTAGTATGACAATCTTCATTTGATATCTTGGACCTATGTCACAATTATGCCAACAAGAGATTGCAAATGAATTCTAAATCCAACACAAGTCTGGAAACCCCTTGAAAAGGTAAAACGCAAAGGTACATCACTTATGACACTTACCCATTACCTTTGTGCCATCTAAGGATCCTTTTCATGATAGTGTGTTCACATCTTGCTTAAATCATAATTTCTACCCTTTATATTCTTTGTGTCCTTTTTGGAGATTTATGACAAAGGGGAGAAATTTTGCATTAAAGCTTATCTTTATTTTTGAAAAGGGGAGAAATAATTAACAAAAAGGGGGAATCATAAGAAAAACATAAGATGTAGAAAGTTGATGAGTGCATACTATGTCATGAGCATCACGTTTATTTTATGACACACTACACCCTATGAATAGTATGATATAAGTTGTCTCCATACTTTGACCCAAATATGTCCTTTTGGCATTTGAGTACAAAATTGGTATTTTCTAAAATGCACATATTTAGGGGGAGGAAATTATATCATAGGATTCAAAATCTTATTTATCAAATCTTATGTAAGCTTTAAATGTGTTGTCATCAATCACCAAAAAGGGGGAGATTGAAAGTGCATTCATCCCTTGTGTGAGTTTTGGTGATTTGGATAACAACACATTTAAAAGACTAACAAGTTTGCTAAGTGTTGAATAGGAAATTCAGTATGACGAACATACTTGAATAGTGTATAATGATCCGTGAACAAAGGTTCAACACGAGGTTAAATAACCAATGGGACAATGTAAATGGATATAATATGATCTCTATATTGGTTTGAATATATGGACAAGACCTGAGAAATCACTACATACATATGATCAGAATAGAGGATAAAGTGATTAAGAGGATTGGTTAAGCCAAAGTGGATAAGATATGAGGAATCGTGAATTGGCTTGACCATATTACTACTAGTCCATATATGCTTCTATGAGAATCAAACTAGAGCTTGATTGTTTTTAACAGTTATATCTAGAAGACATTCAAGCAAGGTTCACAATACTGAAGAAATGATTCTCTGAATGGATGCTCAATATGATGTGACTCAAGAATGGCTTGATAGGGTGAAGATAGCAAGGAAAGGGCTTCGAGGAACTAAGTGAAGGTGAAGGCCAAGCGACGGCTTGTGGACCGAGGTACCATGGCTAAGATGAAGAAGAGAGTACTTGCACTAAGTCGATGAACTAATCAGCTATGAAGAGTTATAACATGTTGATGCATCAGTAAGGTGACTTGAAGCCATGATTTGAACTCATACATGGTGATATGGTACAAGTCACAGGGTTTGAGTTGTGTTTGCTTCAAAAGGTGAGACAAAGATGTTTGTGATCCTTATGAAGCAATGCCATGGAGAAAATCACACATGAGACACCAATGACTCAAGGAGTTTACTTAATTAATTTTATTTAACTTGAGTATAGGAATAGTCGTACTATAAAGGGGGATCCAAAAAGAAGGTTGGTATTTGCCAAAGCTCAAGCCTCTATATTCAAAAGCTATTTTTGAAAAACAAAAAATCTCTTTAACATTCTATGGTAGACCATGGTTAGGTTTAGAAACCTAGAGTGTTCTTGTTGAAAAGCAGCTGAACTTCTTCAACTACAGCTGAGCTGAACTTCAGCTGAGTTGAGCTTCTTTAGCTGCAGCTAAGCTGAACTTTAGCTGAGTTGAGCTTCTTCAGCTGCAGCTGAGCTTTTCAGCTGAGCTGAACTTCAGCTGAGTTGAGCTTTCTCAACTCCAGCTGAACTTCAACTTCAACTGTGGTCCAGGCAGGTTCAACCGGGGTCTAGAGAGGTTCAACCGGGGTCCAGGGAAAGTTCAGCCGGTTTTTTTTCCTGGACCTCACTGGTCAAAACCGGTTGAACCGGTCCTAGGGGAGGTTCAACCGGTGTCAGGGTCACCTGACCAGTCTGACCTCCTGACTGGCAGACTGACTGCCAGTCTGACCCTAGGCGGTTGAACCGGCCCTAGGGGCGGTTCAATCGGTGCCAGGAACTGTTTTTGCAGTCTGACCTGCAGTATGCCAGTCTGACTGGCAGACTGACTGTCAGCCTGCCCCAGGCGGTTGAACCGGTCCTAGGGGCGGTTCAACCGGTCCTACACAGCCAAAATCAGTCCAACGGCTAGTTTTGAAGTCCCACCTATATATACTCACTCCTACCTCTCTCCCCACATAAGAGCACGATTTGAACTCCATTTCCATCTTGAGAAACACCTCCCACTCTCTCTCACACATCTCTTGCCTCTCCCATTTCAAATCTTTGGAGAGAAATCTTTGAGTGAGCTTGAGAGCTACGGTTTTTATGCTTCATCTCTAAATCTCTCTTGCTCTTCTTTCATTCGAGCTTTGGTACTACATTGAGTTCTTTGTGGATTCATTACTCTTAGAGCTTCTAGCTCCTAGAGGACTAGGTGTCTCTTGTGAGTCTCCAAATCTTGTGGAAGACCACAAGAAAGTTTGTATTACTCGCTCGTTTGAGCAAAGATTAGTGTGTGAGCTTGACCTTTGTGGTCAGCAAAGGGAGGATTAGGGTTGAAAGAGACCCGGCTCTTTGTGGGCGCCTCAACGAGGAAGTAGGGCACCTTGGTGGTGTGACCGAACTTTGGGATAAATCTTGTGTCTCTTGTGTTCTTGCTCATTGTGTTTGTTTGTGTTCTTCGTTCTCTCACCCTTCCGTGGAAGATTTGTTCATATCTTTTTGGTGTGTGGATTTTGAGAAGTGCCCTTCTCAGATCTACTACTTTGAACCCTGTGGATCATTTAGAACATCTCATTTCCAAAGTTATCTGGGTGAATTTCGAGATCAATTCAGTTTTATATATCATCGTTTAGTTGAGCTCGTGCAAACCAGTTGAACCAGTTTTGACACCTGTTGAACTGGTTTTACCCAGTTTGTTTCTAGTTTTTGTTGAAAAAGTTTTAACTTGCCTATTCACCCCCTTTCTAGGCAACTTTCAAAGTTCCACTAGCTTCTGAAAACCCGCTACAGTTTATGGGAAGAGCACTTGCAAGAATCCCCCATCTGACCGCCATCGCAGCAAAATCAACCCGAGAACCTCCTTGCATGCTACTCCCCTATTGCCCTTGCCCCTTTCGGGTAAGGTAGTCTTCCAATAGCTTTCCTAATTAGTTAGCCAAGGGGTCCTATTCCTCCCTTGTGGTGGCACATGTTTCTCAAGTTAAGCTCCATGTTCCAGTTAACATTAATGATCTTGACATGAACATAAATAGAATAACAAAAGAATTGTAACATGGATATAATGATAGATTATCCCAAAACCAGGTAAAGCAATAGCAAAAACTACCCAAGTGATTCAGGGATAACAAGGTAAAATGGATAAACAATCTAAGGTGACCTATTGGGTCCCATCAAAATTAAACCTATGCATGAAAAAGTGATATTAAATAACATTATTGGGAAAAAAGTGGTCAAGGGCACAACTTGCCTTCAATGAGCTCCTGCTCAGCTACTTCTGTCTACTGGTCACCAGGATCCTCAGTCACAGGCTCTTCTACTCGCATCAATACAAACATACATAGTATATAGAGAAAATTAACATCACACCAAACATGTAAACAAAATGCATCATAATATTCTACACATTAAAATAAAATCCTAGGAATAGGAATCATAATTTTTGGAGTTATAGATTTTAAGATGTGAATTTTCAAAGGTTTTATGTGCTTAAAATAGGATTAAGTGAGAAATTATTTTTTTATTATTTTCATGTCAAAACAGAGACTCTAAGTGATAGATAATAAAATTATAAAATTTTAGAAACTGGAATGGGTCAATTTAGACTAAAAATAGAATTTCTATGAATTTTACAAATTCTAGCACTTATTTATATATTAAAAATCCATTTTATAATTTAAATTCTTGGGTTAAATACTATTCTGGACTGGACCTCATTTACCAGGAAAATCAGAGGCTCTGGCGCAAAATAACCCAGACTCTGTGAACAGCCAATATGGACTGCGGGTTCATTCTAAGACATTGCAGGGGCTCAAATGCGAATTAGGCTTGGCGAAGGGGTATGGATGAACCAGATCCGTCCGTTCGTGGACCGAAGGCTCAGATTAGATCGGTGTGAGTTATGAATGGCGATGTGTTTACAAGCGTTGGATCGACAACCAACGCTCTGGATTCAAAATGAACCAGGGAACCCCATTGCCCGCATGATCCCCATCCAACGGCCCTAATATAATACCGTGAACGGGTAAACTACCATCTAATATCCGCCATCCCTCATCAGATCGATGACATTCGTCTCTTCTTCCCCCCCCCCCCCCCCCCAGCGCACTACAGGACCGCGCCAGCTCACCCGAACGGCAGCGCCCTCATCAGAGAGCGTGAATCCGGCCCTCACGAACGCCATACCCCGATTCACTTGGCCCTCGCTAGATTGACGACTCCCTGAACTCAATTCCTAAACAAATTTCAGCCGACATCGAGCACAGGAATCGGTCCACGGCGCGCCACGGAAGCGCCATGGTCGGTCGGACCAATAAATCCCAAACCCCGCACGAAACCTTCCTCCGGTCACGGCGTGTCACGGCAGGAAGTGCCATGGAGAGCAAGGAAGCGGGAGAAGAGAGGCTGGAAGACTGAAGAAGCAGGGAGTGTGTGGTGTGCGTGCTGTTGGGCTCAAAGTGTGTGTGCGTGAGTTTGGTGGGGTTCGGCCCATGTAAGAGACATATAACTCTGTAGCGAACTGGAGAATAAGCAGAGAAGAAATAGAAACAGAAAAGTTCCCAAACCGTAACCTGGCAGCGTCCCTGGCGGCTGCAGGGTGCTCACGTCGTGGCGGTTCTCCCGTCGGCGGCCACGGGCCATTACAACTGGTATCACGATTCGAAGCAGAGTTAAATGCGAGACAGGGAAGGGGTGCCTCACCGAGTTTAGTAGCATGAAAAGATTCAGCCACGACAGCGGATGCGCCCACGGCGGTGCAACGCCTCCGACGAAGAATTCATGATCCCCAAGTCGATAATCCCTCACGTCGAGTCTGCAGACTCCTACGGCAAGCTAAGACGAAGCGCTCAGAGTTAGCTGTATGGCGCAACGGAGGTGGATGCGCGGTTTTGCCGACGGCGGTGGCTGACTTCTCCCTCGCTCTCCCTGTATGAACAACGGCGGCGCAAGGAGATGAGAGGAGAGAGAAGTGCAGTGCCCTGGTTTTGTACCCCGAAGTCGCGAGTCCAAAGGGGATGGGATCGAGGAAATCGCGTGGAGCTCGCGCAGTTCGTTGTGGTGGACACTGAGTTGGTGGCGATAAGGTCGCCCGAGCTCGCGTGAAGTTTCTGTTACGGCGAAGAAAGTGGATTGCTGAGGCTGATGGATTGGGCCCACGGAGCATTGACAGGGAATGAGCCAGCGCAAGAAAAGAGTGGCTAACCAGGTGGGTCCTTCCTGCCAGGGTGGCGCACGCGCGGTGGGGAGGGACCTGGGCCGCGCGAGGGTGGATTTTACGTGGGCCGAATTGGGTGCCACGAGCCCAACAGGTATTCTTTTCCTTTTTCTTTTATTTTTCTCCTTTTCTTTTCTCTAATCCCAAATCCAACTTGAATTCAAATTTACATTCAAACCTTGTGGCAAATTTATCTTCAAGTTATATTGTGACCTTAAGGTACTAATTTTGGAAATATATATAAACTTTCTTTATATTTTATATATCTTCTCTTTTTCAAACTCTCAAATTAGGTATTAAATCCTTGCTTTTGCCACTAATTTATTTCTATTAGTGGTATTACTCTTTTCATTAAATGCACAAACAATAAACTACAGCATGTTGCATGATTTAATGGTATATCTTTTTATTATTTATTTGTTGTTTGAATATGGTGTTCACCTGTGATGATAAGTAATTTCAACACACACATAAAATATAGGAAATGATTTTTCTCCTCTTTTATTATATATTACAAACTGGGTATTACATCTTTCCTCTATAAAAATCAGACATGGTTGATGTTCAGAAATAAAACAACCATTCACCAGGAGATCTGAATATGAGTTGTTACTTTGAGTTGATTTTGTGTATTCATTTACTTTCTCCCCTCTCACCATTTTGTTTGGTTTTGAGTTCCTACAATTCTGAATATGGTTTGAGGGCTTGTGCAAGGATCCCGATGAACATAACTGTCAAGTGATCTAGATAGATTCAATTCGAGCATGAAAATTAACCCATTGGAGTAAATTTATAGAAACCCCATTTCTAGAGATGGATTTTGTGATCATTTGAGTTAGTTTGGGTGAGTACTCGATGCTTGATGTTGATGCCCTGAGAATCTATTTCCAACACTAATAAATCTCCCTGCAAAGTTTTAATTCCCAAGGGTTGTTCTTGTTTACAGGGCTGGTGGAGCTATCGGACTAGTCCAGTTTTCTCGTGCTCTAGAGCTTCAGTTGAAGATTGACTGTCCGGTTATTATACCATACCATCTGTTGTGTCCAGTTGCTTCGCCCTGTGTGGTTCCTCATACCAAAATTTTAGTCTTTGTCGCGTCGGATGTTTAGATGCTAGTTAGAAGTACTAAAAAAACTCGGCCAGTGAGAGAAAGACTGCCCTCTCGGTATTATATTGAGAAGAGACCGAAACATGGCCTCGTCTGAGAAAATCCTCGAATCCTGGCCCCCATCACCAGTGGGTCGTCACCATCCACTTTTCAAGGGTTCAGCCGGAGGATGGCATGCAGGACGTAACCCGGAAGCGGATCATGAGTGGGATCGACGAACCCGAGACATGTAGATGCTACTCGGAAGCCTATATATGTGTTGTGGATGTACAGTGACACTACATGGACTATTTTTGATTTCCCAAATAATTACCTTAATTATCCCTACGACATAGTATATAAAAGGCCACTATAGTTGCATGCATGCATGCATGCAATGGTCCACCGCCTTTTGGTACGTACCAATACAAATTTGGCCCACATGTACAACAGTGTATGCATGCTAAAAGGGCTTCATTATGGTTTTTGCTCACTCATCTTCTAGCACGCTCCCGGTTAGCTAGCTTGACAGCGGCCTCCCAACACTCTCGAGAGCATTCCACCCCGAGGTGTCACTGTGCTAATTAATGGCCCGAGAGCTAGGGCGACCAAAATCTGGCACACAGTTGGCGCTGAAAGAAACCTGGCCTCAATAATGGCCATCAGCACGCTGCACGCACTCTCGCTCGCTCGAACTGCACTGCACATGATGGATCGCTGTCGACCCATCTGTCATCGCTGATGTCAAATGATTGGTAATTTTGACGTGGATGTTTTTTTTTACGTCGTCCCGTCCCGTCCCCCGTGCAATGATTCAGTTTTCTGTTGTGATGGCTCATCTATCTCGATATTGTTTATGAATTATGAAAACAATTAGTAAGATTTTTTTCGATTGGTGAGTTGCGTATATATGAATGTATGCGAACAGCTAAAATGTTAATTAGCTTCTTCAGTTGCAGGCTTGTAGCTCACTTGAATACAACTAGATCAGGCGGCGCCCCTTCGGGCGCCCTATCCAGCACTGGAAAAATACGAATACAAAGTTATACACGTTATAAGCAAATTAAATGGAGGATGACTAAATCTCAAAAAAATGTTTAGTTCAGAGAGAAAGGAAACATATACTCAACAGAACATAGAACATAGATAGCTCGAAAATAATTCACATTAAAGTTATAGCAACGCACTTAAACGTGCACCATAGCATGACACTGAGGCTTGTTTCAGCTGGAAACTGGTCCAGAATAAGATTACATGGTCCAAGTCTAGAGCTAGTCGACACAGTGGGGGACAGGCAACCAAACCAGAGGTATTTACAAGGTACCTAGAGCCAACTCTTGGCCGGCACAATCCAAACAGCTAGGCACAAACACTACGCAACTACAAGTGCAGAGCTATTCCATCCACTAAAGCCAGCTGAACAATCCATCCACAAAAGCGATAAACAGAGGTGACCAAGGTGTACATCCACAAAAGGCAAGACATCATCTTTGACGTGTTCAGAGTGCAGGTTTGTCAAGGCTGCAAACAAATATAAGAATGTGAGTATAAAGTTCCATAAATATTATGCGCGGGGTCTTTGAAGTTAATGTTATACCAAAGAAAGATACTAAGCACATGTATACAACCTCGAGGCTACACAAACACAGTCTTGATCGCAAACCAATAGCCTTAGGCAGTTTACTTAGGCAAGAAAGATATAATTATGCATCACCATGAGGCTTTGTTTTCTTGAGGCTTTGTTTTCTTTATCTGTGAGTGAGATTCTGATATGCATTATACTATTTGTCACCAGGGTGTGGCTCAAGAGATCATATTGTTACGTTACAGCTGCTGACAACTTCTGAACAGAAAATGCTAACACATAATACCAAAGGACCAAGTATTCACTCGGAATATGATCATACAAAACTAATCAAGGATGACAGGTGTTCTATAGATGATATCGTTCAGCTCACGAAATTTGTTCTACAGCCGATATGGACCACAGGTGTTGTGTCAAGTGTCAACCATGCTCAAAGATGACAGCTTGAGTAGTGCAGTCCCTATCTTTTCCTCAGGGAGGAGGAAATACATATCACGACAGTGTTAGATTCTTTGTTTTTGAGTGGATAAGCGAGTAGCTTGTACAACAATCTTTTCCATGGGGAATTTGTTTGCGTGACAGTAGCTAGGGGGAGAATTGACATCTACCTAGCTGTTTATCCTGACAGAATTTCTGGCTGCTTCAACATGGACCAAATCCTGCTTGTTCTGATGAGGATGCAGGGAATGGCAATCAGAATGCAATCAGTCAATTTTACTACTTATATGTCAAACATGACCTAATATAGCCTTCTTATTGTGTCACCTCCCTGTTTTTAGGCAAGAGCCCCACTTACAAAACTTTCCAACGCTAACAAGCAATTGCTTCTCATTGTCCCAAGTTCATGAGCGAGCAGTGCATATAAGCACATGAATCATCTAAAAATTCATATATGTGCAGATGCAAAATCATATTGGAATTAACATACACAAAATCACAAAAACATAAACAGTTTTTCTAGTATGCTGAGTCCGGAACAAAATCACAAAAATTCATATATGTTTTTGCTTGAGTCTGGAACGACAGGAATGGAAGCATACAGAGAGGCAGAGGATGTACCTAGAATCAGCAATGCCGAAAGCCAAGCCATGTCCATCACCAGTTTTATCAGTTGAGCCTCCCAATATCTTCCTCGCAACCTGCCTGGTAGCTGAGGACCCACCTTTTGATAGTGGCGTTGGCGACCTTGCACGCTACATCGAAGTGCATAGTCTGTAAGGCAACTTGAGTTGGTGGCAATAACAAATTTATTGAGTGTTCGAAAGCATGGGTTACCTTATCGTTGCTGTAGTTTTTGGTGCTCTGTGGTGTCTGAGAAGAGGTACCTCCAGTTGGGACAGAGTCTGCTGATGTAGACTTGGATGCAGCCCGCGCAGACGAAATTGATGAAGGTTGGGTTCCACTAGGTGAAATTGGAACCTGACCTCCATCACCAATCTCGGCGACAACCGTGTTAACTTGGAAACACACATTGCCTAAAGCAATGGTGCTGTCTGTGAAGCTTACGTTGAATGTGTACACCTTTTCCATCAGCTTAGTTATTTCGTCAGGAATAAATCCGGCTGGATTATCCGCGATCAAGATGTCAAGTGGTTTCTTAACAATGCGTTGTGCCATACGTCCAAATAGTATGAAATCAGTCTCGCCTGTCTCATCGCCTGCTGTGATGAGCAACCTGTACCTGCGCACAAAGTAGCAGTCACAGATGTATGATTAAGGAGTCAGCAAGCATAGATGTACCAGACCAAGAAACATCACATACCTTGGATTAGGCGGACCAACATGGCCACAACCAGAGTCCGAGCATTTATAGGCATCACCATGAGGCTTTGTTTCCTTGAGGCACTTTCTACAGGACTCGTACCACCATAGTTGATCAATCTTAAGAACGGTAACTGTTACCAACCACTCAACTTTCTAAAAAACAGTTAAATGAGGCAGTACAGGGTTAGTACTGTTCTCTTAGGCACATAAGAAGAGTGTATAAAAAGATGTAGTCGATTAGCATGAAAGGAACCACCTCATGCTTGAATGGATGCAGGTGTTTGATTTCAGATACTTTCTTATGCTCAGCAGTAGAAATCCTCGGCACATGCTGCGTCGAACCAGCAGCAGACATAATTGGGCTCCTTTTATGTTGCAAGCTAAAAAAGGAGACAAGCGAATTGGACATATAAAGGGTAGACTTATATTTTTTGGCGCTCAAGGGAAGCGGGTGACATGTTTATGGTACCTGGCTGCAAGGCTTGTTGCCTCTGGAACCTGCGGATTCACGTACCATTTGCAAGATGATCCACCTGTCAGCGAAGTGGTACCTAAAAGGTTTGGAACCTTGGGTAAACATAGAGTCTTAATAGAAGTGTAAATAGCAAGGTTAGACAAGCATACCAGCATATGATCTAGCAAGAGTACCAACAAAGATAATAATCTGGAGTGAGTCCTGGCTGGCAATAGTAATCTGATCAGCCGGGAAGGAGGTTGCCTGCTCACCCCACAACACAACCTCAAGGGGAGTACAGCTACAAACACGATTAAAACGAGTCACAAGTATAACCTCATGGGTAAAACAACTTGCTGCAGAGGTAAGTAACTAACCTCTCATTTTGTATAGTGACAGATCTCTTTGTTGTTTGAGTCTGGCGCATCTTTGTATGAATGGTTGCGACATCCGAGATCATGGTGACCGCGCCAATGACATCTATTTTACATAACAATATAGAGTGACAAGAGATCATCTGGTAGAACTGTGTAAAACGCAGGATGGATTCATGTTATGTACCTATGAAATACTCCCTAATGTCCACAAGGGTTGTAAGCTGGTCAAAGGGAGTGAGGGAGTAAACAATCTCTAGAAAAGCCGGTGGCACTTCAATAACCTCCTCGATTGTCGTCCATTTTGTGAAACCGATCATGATATCGTTGTCAACAGGCTTGTACATCCTATTTGCTTTCTTGATCTGAACGTAGGAGACGTTGTAGACATTGCCCTCCTTTATCATGGGCTTGAAAACGGCAGCGAGTGGAGGGTATATTTGAGCATGAGCACTGCCACCCTACACAAAATAAAAGAAATGCCTTTATCACTATACAATTTTGGCATAACTTTTAGTGATATCATGTGTTTCAATATTATAAGTGAGGTAACCATTATGTCTGAGAGGGACTGAAGCCAGACTGATTGTCGTAATACGAAGCTAAATGGAGGGAGTAGCATTTATTTAGAATGTGGTTACATATTTATTGGACCATGTTAACATTTTCAAGAAGATGTTGCTGCCATATTCCGAGTAGCATACAAGGACAAGTCTGGAATAATTTTGTGGGATGTAGCTAATGTACCAGAACCAATAAGTCTGTGGGAATGTTGCCTTAATTCAAATGTAGACCAATGTCCATGTAGTAAGAAGATTGCGTACCTCCTCATCGATGAGGACCATATCAGCGTGGAGGAGCTTGGACTCATCCTGAGGATCATAAAATTCCCACATACGTGAGACACGGACACACAACCGGTCACTGCAATTCCCAATCATAAGGCTACCAATCAGAACCTCTGCCATCTGCAAAGTAAAGGCAAAAGAGGGACAAGAACATTTGTCCAATGAGTATGTGTTGAGAGTAAGAGATGAAGTAAGCATGCTGAATGTCAGAACAAACACCTTAGTACAAAAGAGGTACCATCGATGAGCGGTGCACGCATAGAAAATTTCAAAACCAAAAAATTGGAAGGGGGCAATAGTATGATACATAAATGTATCTACAATATGCACATTTGTACACAAATGAGATCCGTAATAGGTGAGATGTGCTACGACGATGCTGCTAGCGCAGCATCTAAGACCTCGTGGTAAACAACATTTCGAGTACAGGAGCCACATGAACCATCATCATTTTCGATCACAATTCTAAGCCCCTCCCTGGATGTCGCACGCGAAACAGCAACATAGAGTTGGCCATGCGTAAATACTGGTTTCTTTAGGTAAAGGCCAACAGTGGAAAGCGTCTGTCCTTGGCTTTTATTTATTGTCATGGCATAACAGAGGCGTAGTGGGAATTGGGTCCTCTGCAAAGTGAAAGGCCATTTTACATTTGTTGTGTTCAGCGCAATACGTGGAATGAATACCTCATCACCAATCCTGGATCCTGTGAGTATTATGCATCGCAGAACACGTTGACCTAGCTGGGAAATAAGCAGCCTTGTCCCATTACAGAGGCCCATAGTTTGGTTCAGATTGCGAAGCAGCATCACCATCGCACCCTCTTTAAGCACAAGTTTGTGGCAAGGAAAATTGGGTGCATTTATGGAATTGAGAAATTCGGTTGGGTAAAGCACATCAAAATCTGGAATGTGTTCTGCTGATTTTGAAATTGTGTCACAGCTAATGCACTCGACGCCACTTCCAGGTACCATCGAAACAATACGCTCATTGATGTCATCAACAGTTGAATTATTAGGACAAATGATAGCCCGCACAGCTAGGTAATCATAGTTTCTGTGATTTGCAATAAAATTCGGGTACACTTTAGTTATAAGTGCGAGGATCTTGTCACCGTCAACATGAATCAATAGATCGGGAGGGATCGTGATCCACGAAGGCTCGGCCTCGTCGCTAATCTTCTCAACAGGAACAGTACCATCTCCGATAGACAGAACCCATTTGCTAAATTCAGCAAGAGCAGCACGCTTTTCCGATGGTAGGCATGGGCTGGCAAGACGCAAGTTTGTGTGTAGGCTCAAGAAGCTGACATGGCGCCAAAGCCTAGAGTTGGTAATGCAAGCATTAACAATCGCAGATCGTGATACCTTACGAACAACTGGTAGAATCTAATGAAAATCGCCGCCCAAGACAACGACTTTGCCACCAAACGGGATAATCGCGTTTGTAGGTTCGTCCTCTGAGAGGATATCGCGCATGGTTCTGTCTAAGGCCTCAAAGCAATGTCGATGCGTCATCGGCGCTTCGTCCCATACAATCAATGAGGACACCTGTATGAGTTCAGCAAGCATGGTCCCTCGCCTAATAGTACACATGGCTGTTTCGTTCATGTCGAAAGGTATCTTGAAACGTGAATGTGCGGTTCGTCCTTTAGGCATTAGCAAAGAAGCAACACCTGAGGAAGCAACGGCAAGTACTATCTTTCCTTTCGATCTGATGTTCGCAATCAGAGTATTCCATAGGAAGGTTTTCCCTGTGCCGCCATGGCCAGAGACAAAGAAAAATCCGGGTAAGGAAGATAGAACTCTACCGATAATGGTATTATAGACATGTCTCTGATCGGTATTTAGCTGGGACAGAAGAGATTGGGCTTGCATGGACAATACCAACGGTTCAACGTCAAGCTCATCGTTAATCAACCTATTTTCGTACATGGGATCATTTCGTGCAGACAGTTTGGGCAAGTTGAAGTCTTCAATATTCCCTCCGCTGTTAGAAAACAGTTGTGTTAGCTTCTTTATCAGCAGCGGCATAAGTTGTTCCGGTGGCACAACGTAGCGTGGATTGGCCAGTGCGCGGGTGAGTGAGCGGTGAATGTCATCCGTGAAATATAGCCAGTACTTATCAAATAAAGCACGAACATTGCCAACCGAGCAATGGAGGGCAACTGTTACAAAGAGTTGGCGTAGCTGGTGTGATGAGGCAGAGACGATGGCCTCGTCAAAGAGAAGGCTCCATTCGTTATCGCTCTCAAGAAGGCCCCTCGCCTCACATGCCTTGCAAAAGGTACCATAGACCGCGCCACTAAATGTCCTTAGATCAACATAACTCGTTGCACCTTTAACTATCATCAATAGCATGCGCAAGTAGTATAGTTCACCGGCCGTTGGATGAACGTAGTACATCCGTCCAATTTTGTGACAAGGGGTTCTTTTCCGCCACAGTCGATCCGAAGGGTGCCAAGACCACTCAGTAGGGAAATCACAATATGTTAGGTGTCGGTATCCAGGATTTCTTGCATTGGTGTTAAACCACTCAGTTAGCATGGAACTTTTTGCTGCGGGGGACTCTAGGAGAGACGCTAAGGTAGTACCCGGTTCATACCGAACATAGTTATTGTTGGGCAAATGGACAACAAGACGTTCAACCGCAGGTATTCTAAAATGAATGTCGAACTCAAAAATACGCCAGATGGCTTCACATATGGATAGGTATCTTGCATCGATATACTCTTGAATTTCATTGCGAGGAGCTAACTGAGGTTCAGGTGACGCGTTGGCTGTCTTTGCCGTCACCTCAAAATATATCTTCGCTCGATCACTTCCTTTAGTAACGTACTTAAACAAGTATTTAATCATGTTTGATTTGTTACACCACTCAACGTTGATATGTGCACAGTATTTTTTGAGCAACGCCATGTTATAAGGAACAACGCTCCTGTTATCTAGCTTAACCCCATTCTTAACAATGTATCTATCATCATCACGTCTCTTATATAACATGAATCCAAAATCGTCAACGATAGTCTCAGCCTGGAATGACTTAGGGTAGTTTTTTGAGCATTTGTCATTCTTCATACAGGGGCATCTTTTGTTGTGTTGACCGCATGGGCCGTGCATCATGAATTCGTCAACCAATGCATATCCCAATGGGTCAGTCCTGAAATCAGGTACCTCAGCACAGATAAATCCATCAATAGTGGAGGCATCAAAGTCGGAGGAGCGGTTTGCCAGCCAAACAAGGCAATGGATGTGGGGTAGGCCACGTTTCTGGAACTCCACAGTATATAGCGCTGTAGAAATGCTTGGTAAACACGAGGTTTTCAAATAGAAAATGATAGGTTGAGGGAAGAACACCTAAAGGGGCACAAACGCCAGCATACCTGCAAGTACAGGGCCAAACATCTTTCCCTCCCTGATATCAGTCATGAACTCATCGACTTTCATGTGGAATACACGAACAATCACGTCGGAGCGATCGCATGGCTGCTGTCCGGTTTCAAAACGAATGGCATCTGCTATTTCTTTCCACTTAGTGTTGCACGTGAAGGTCACAAATAAGTCAGGAGGGCCAAAGACTCTACATATTGCCATAGCATCTTGGTAGTTCATCACATGATACCTTCTACCACCAGTAAACGACGAAGGAACAATCATCCTGCTTCCAACGGAATCAGCACTAACCAAACCCTTATCAATGGCATCAGACACACCCTGCACTGTTTCGTATCGCAAATCTTTCTGGTGGTCAGCTATAAATTGCAATCTAGAGGCTTCGACTGTGGAATACGCATCGACACCAATCTGATCGCTAAGCCTACCATAGCAAGTGTATGGGTTTGCATCACGCAACCTATAGTGTGTGTGGTATCTAACAAACTCAAGCATCGTCATGTATCTACGTTTTGTTCGTTCGTTGACGTCATCATCCGCATACCTAATGCCAAGATGGAATCCATGTTCACCATAGGGAAAAAGGAGTGGGTATTGCAGAGCCATATAACACGGATGCAAATGCGAAACACGTTTGAGACCATGGTTCTTAGCATGAACAAGGACATCGTACGTGTACTGAGCAGATGAGTAATCACCAACAATTATGGCAGCTATCTCACCGCTCGAAGGCAAATTATACTAGACATCGTGTCTAGTATTGCAGCCCAGTAAACGTAACGTTATATCGCTATTGTGTGTTTGTTCTATGCGTTCACGAGCACAACGAAAGGCCTTTACAAGTTCGTTATGCGCGTCAAGCATCTCCATCAAGGACTGTGTAACAGCGGAGTCTGGGCAAGCAGCACCAGCATCATCGCTCCCAAAAATGTGGAGCCTACTTTGGAGCTCAGCATCAGGATCATGTATGTAAAGCTGAGCAAACTTGGGCTGTGAACCTAGACGAGGTAGCAACGTTCCAATTCGATGATGAACCACACCGTTAATTCGGAAAACATACGGTGCAGTACCATTGTTTATAGCCTTGTCGACGGCAACACCCAAGGAGGTGAAAGCGAAAAGTGAGTTGTAATATCGTATCTGGCGCAAAAACCATTTTGAGCGAGCGTCGCCATCAAACCTCAGAAGAGTTCGCAGAGGTTCAGGTGGTTTTTTGTAAGGTTCCAACCTGATCCGCCCACCCTTACAACAAAGGTTGTAGACAATCCTCCGCTGAGTTACAGCAGAAGCACTCTTGACACGCTCCTGGAACCAAAAGAAGGCACCGCAAAAAGGGCATTCGTGCGTCGGCCCACCATAATAAGAAAGGAACTGATTGTTGTCTGAAGGAACACAAAACAACAATGGATCAGCAAAACACAACAGAGGTAAGACACGTGCATGTGGAGACTGTAGCGCCTAGCAGGGGACCTTTCAAGCGAGCAATGTAGGAGTCCTTTAGAGGAACAGCAGGAGCGGGTAGAGTCGAGCATGGAGCCTGTGTTGTACAAGCTCGTGTCCGCCTTCTCACTTCAATTCGACGGTGTCTATTGGAGGTGGAAGCCTCTCTAGGGAAATGCAACAACGATCTAGGATCTATGTTTTACCAGGTCACAACGAAGAGGAGAGCATAAGAATGAGCGTGTGATTCATCATAATCCCAATAGATGTACATGATACATACGAGGTCTTAGTGGAAACGTCGACCAAATAGGGATGCATTGTTGGTTAAGCAAGGATGTCTGAGCGGTCACGTCTGATGGAGACAATACAAGTATGTCTGTGGCAACCATTGGTTAAGAAACAAGGTCATCATGTTGCAAACACATTGAGCAACGAGCAGGGGACCCAGAAACAGTGCAAGTCAGTAAATAGAAACGAAAACGTGGCCAAAGGAACAAACCAGAGGTGGTAGGTCTCCTCTTCCTCTCATTTCCAGGAGAGGGACCAGTACTCTGACATGGCCCATGGTCCATTGGTCAGCAGTCTATAGAATCGCAAATGGAGTGTCTAGGTATGGGACAAGAGCACAGGTATCACATTGGAATCAGTTTTGAATACCACCAGAGGTAACAACAAGTAGGGAGGTAAAGCCAAGATGGCCAAAAGGAGAAGCATACAGGATAAATCAGAGTATGGATGTATGAAGCAAGTGCAAACGTAACAAGTAAACCATAACAATTAACCAAAGTACAGGAAATAAAATGGAGCACGCAGAACCTGCGACATACCTGATACGCAGCGTATTCGGTGGAGCGAGCACGTGGGCAGAAGGGGAAGCAGGTTGCAAATTCCTGAGGCAACAATCGTAAATAATAAGAACAAGTAAATACATAAACCATAAGAACACATACATGTAAAAAAAGAAAACACGGATAGAACGAACAAAAGGAGGGCAAAAAAAGACAAGGCACAATTATACAGCAGCAAAAGCCTACATTCAGCTGACGTTGACATCAAAAGCAAACATTCCCAAACTCAAACAGGGTCACTGAGAGGAAGCACCAGTATGTGGTAAGGGTCTATGAGACGAAGCAAAGGACACAAAATCAATCTCAGAATATATATATACGAAGAAGAACCAAGCATAGACACAACCAGGAAAAGAAGAGCAGTAAAGAGGTGAAGGGCATATGCAGGAACACATTTTGACAAAAGGGTCCCACCAACATCATCGGGCCTGTAGCAAGACAGGTGTTCCATAGCACAAAGAACCGCAACTATAAATACGAGAGATAACTAAGTCCCGAGCACACAGCCTGAACGTCTGTAAGCATAAATAAAGAGCTCTAGGGAGCTAAGAAGTCCCAACCACAATTAAGCATGAAATTTTTTTTTCTCACCCAACTAAACTGTATGCGAGGACCAGACTGCAGGGAATCTCTGAATATGTTTTGTGCTAATGCTTATTGTGTAACCATAATTCAAACCATTGATTGAAACTATTTTGGTCTCACCCTGGAGAAGACCCACCATCCGAAGCAAATGCTGTTTGTAGCCCAAGAAATAAGAAATTGGCCACCAAATTTATATGCGAACCCTTTTACTCTTTGCAGAAACCCCTTACACGCAATAGCTAGATGTTTGCGGTCAACGCACAGGTAGATGCATATCCTAATAAGCTAAACTTTCAGAACTTTGAATAGAGTAACCTGCAAGGGTCAACAACACACGAAAACTGACTCCCAAAAAGCCACACGTGGGAACTGAGGTAACTCTGCCTCGGAGCTAAGACTACACAAATACAAAAGAAACACAACACCATGGCACTGACACGACAGAAGCACATGATCAAAGAGCGAGCACAGTAGCAAGAGGGAAAACCCGCCAACAGTAAACCATGATCCCACCACCCAAAAAAAACACAGGCACAAGTACATATACGCAGAGGAAAAACAAACCGTTCGAGCTGACTGTGGTAAGTCCTTTAGTAGGAAAACACCAAATCAGGGAACAACAACATTGTTAACCCACAAAAAGTGCATCGAAAGAAATAGATCAAAAGAGTTCCATACCAAATGTTGTGATGTTATCTGTACTGAAGGTCTCAGGTCGACGTCCCCTTCGAAGTATACGAACTCACATCCAGAGCGTCAGTTGCACTATGGGATCTAACCCATTGTGGGTCCTCTCGTAGGGAGGTCCTATCCCCGAGGAAAAGAACAAGAAACAAAGAAAACAGAGCTTAGTGTATAATAGAAAACATTACCTAGGTTTAAACAAAGCAGGAACGTAACACAGATTCATCTGGTCCTTTCTTGTAAAGCAAATGATTGGCTAAAACAATAGGTAACAAGCGCACCAACAGATGCCTTGGCAAGTTCTAGGGTTCAGCAGCAAAGCGAGGGACTCTAGCTGGCGACTCAGAAAAATAACAAACCCAAAGAGTCCTCGAGGACAGCGGTAGATGTAGGGACCTAAAATGCGAAGAGGGGAGAGAGAGCATAGAGTGAGGCATGTAATACTAAATAAATAAAGTGAAAGAGGTACCTATCCCTGTTGCCGCAGACCAGAGAACAGCTCCGGCGCCCATGCCTCGACAGTGCAGAGGCGTGGAGACGATGTGGATCCGTATAGCGACGATTTCGACGAGGAGGGGAACGCGCCACACCGCGTCTTCTCTTGCAGCCGCTGCGTGTCGGTCTACGCGGCCAACATGGGCGATCTGGCAGAAGGGTACGACGGGGTATGGCGAGGGGCGCCGTCCGCACGTGTCTCGCATCTCACGAGACAAGGGCAAAGCACACGGACAGGCACGTACGGTGTCAAACGGATTTGGGGGAAGTCGAACTGCGAACAGGAAACAGAAACGGCGGTAAATGGATCTGTGGCTGGCGAGCGCTGAACACTAAACGATTCGACGACTCCCAACGAAAGGACGACGACTACGACGGAGGAACGGCGAGGACGGACCTGGCAGCGGCTGTGAGGCACCGACGACGACGAAGACGCAGGCGGAGGAGCTGCAACCGCGTTGGAGCAGGCGCAGGCGCGAGCCCCGGCCACCGGATGCCAGCGCCTCTCCCGGAGATGTCGGCGCGTGTCGCCATGACCACGCCCACACACGGGGACGGATGTGGAGGCGAGCTGCGTCGGAGATCTGAGAGACGGCGTGGAGCCGCCGGCACGCGGCCTCGCGACGGATCTGTGAGGGCCGGTGAGGGATGCGGGGGTGGCGGCGACGACTGGGATGCGGGGGTGGCGGCGAGTTTGGTAGGAGCCGAGGAGGCATGGGCGCGGCCGGACCAGAGGTCGGACGCGGAGCATAGAAAGCCGAATTTAATAAATTTTCGGGTCCGTCCTCCACGTGTCGGCACAACACGCGCGCATGGCAGCCTGTGCTGCGAGGAAAGGGCGTGGGATTTCAATCGGACGGCTGATCTTTTCTAGACGACGTGGTTGATGTGAGGCACCGAGAATCCTCGTAGATTTTAAGACTTTAGATGTGCAAGAACTGTAACACATAATAAGAGAAAAAAGTCTGGCTAGTGAGAAAAATGGTATGAAAATCGAAAAATCTGATTGATAAGCATCTTAGGTGTTAACTATATTGTTTACTGATAAAGAAAACGAGTTCCCATTTCTTATTTAGCATTTTCCCTCTTCACTAATGTACCTTATTATGGCCTGTAATTGTTTCTCGATGGCAGGTAGCTCTGGTTCGTGCTGTTCTAAAATATGGGAAAGAGAACGTGCATTTTGTTACATGGGACTTCTCCTGCTAGCTCTACAGTATTGCTACATTTGAGGAGAAGAACGTGTGGGAGCCACAACAAACAGGCCTTAGAGCTTTGTTGCATATGTCAATGGGAAGAAGCTTCTGCATTTTGTTGTTGTTGTTGTTGTCATTTTTACTGGCATTTGAAATTAATAATGTAAATTCTAAACTAAATTAATTTTAAGTAAAGGTATATTTGTAATTGTCCATTTGATTAGGATATGGCATGTAACTACAGGACCATTGGATATAATGTGAGCATGTTCCTTTACATGTAAAAATTTGAGCCGAGGGTCTTACACAAGATCCTCTGGCACTCTCCAAGATAATTTTTGTAATGTTTCTGAGCTCGCGCACATCTCAAATATTTGATTAGGTGGTATATATAGCCACGAGGATTAAAATAGCCATTGCAAAGACAACAGTCCTCACTGAATATATACTGCTAAACCATCCTGCAGGTACACCATCATACCAGTATATATGTTAGGGTCTGATACCTCTCAATGGCTACAATATTAGTACTATGTCAAATCTAGCCATTCCGATCATTGGGTATGTCTGTATAGTCCGATGCCTAACGTTGAACTACTCTAACGCTTACTGTCGAACTAGTCTGACTCCTACTATCAAACCAGTCTGACACTATAGAATGCTGCTGCATGACCATGAAACTTCATCTCTTTACATTCATCCAAGTCTATATTGCATCCTTTCAACTGTATTTACAAACACTAGAAAATAATATTATTTCAAATAATTATTTTGATCATTAAACACCAAAACTTAATAATCAATGGGTCTTGCTCTATTTTTCGTAGTCATTAGTCTAACTAATTAATCATGTTAATCATCAAACAACAATATCTAAACTTAACAACCCATAAAATCCATATTACAGTCCAAAGTTTGTTAGGCTAGCTGCTATATCACAGTTCAAAACGTTGTGAATGTTACGTGAGCGGAGGAGCATCGTGATCTATGTCGGAACAAGCACCGACTGGGCACACAAAAAAACTAAACAACAAAGAAAATAATATTGATATAGGTTCCACCTTTTTTGCACCATTGCTACCTACTATTTGCTACTTCTAAATACTTTTCCCTTGTACCTCTTACTTTGCAACTGTCCAATTCCCTCTGATGGATGGTCTATATTTTTTTTTGAACCACCATAAATTTTGTTACACACTTATCTATGTTTTTCACAAATCATCAACGAACAGAGAGATTATTTGGAGAAACCGTAGGAAAATTACGTATTTTTTCATTAATGGGCGTTAGTTATTTCTGAAGCGCAGTATGCTAATTCAATCAATTTGGACAGCCTACCCTTGTATAAATTGTCACTCCCGTTGGCAATAAATATAGTGGATTATAAAACTTGTAGAACAAATTAAAGTGATGGAAAAGAACTCGTGGTTCTTAGTTATAGTACGTCTCAAATCACTATAGGAAACTAGTTAAAGAACGTAGGTGGCAAACCGTCGAACTTAATATAATAAGCTGATGAAGAACTTACGTTAAGTTCGTCAGTTTGCCAACGAATATAGCCGATGGTGATTTTTGGACGAACTTATAATATTAAGTTCGACGGCCCCGACGTACTTAAGGTTAAGTTCGTGGGTACCGTCGAACTTAACATTAAGTTCATGGGTACCCACGAACTTAATGTTAAGTTCATGTGTTTTCAAGTTCGACGGGGACCGTCGAATTTGTGTTTATAAGTACGACGGTGCCCACGAACTTAACTCTATGTTCGTCGGGGCCACTTGGTCGTCAAACTTATTTGGCCTGCGTGGCCTGCATGGGCTCTCCATTAAGTTCGACGGTACCCACGAACTTAAACTTAAGTACGTGGGTACCCATGAACTTAACTCTTTTTCCAGGAAAAAAATAAAATTTACAAAAATGAATAGCTAGGCAAACAGAATATCACATGCAACACAGAATATGACATACAATATAGATTTCAAACACATGGATATAAGTTCATATCACAAATTCACATAAGTTCATACAAGTCCAAATACAAACTACTCCACATTCATAGTGCACATTATTAGTTCACAAGTTCAAACATTAGCTCCATCACTCTCAATCAAGATATCGGATTGTTGTTCGTAGCTCCACCACTAGAATTGAGACATCTGTCCGCAAAGTCATCGTGAGGGGGAGGAATTACTTGATGAGAGCCGGAACCCTATAAAATAAACCAAAATTCTCATAAATATACAACTGCATTAAATCACATGTACACCAAAATATAGAAAAGCATGATAAACATAACATGTGGCTTCCAAGAAGATCACAAAATGCCTGCCTAACAACAGTCCTAGCATCAAGTGCTGCCATCACAAGAAACAAGCAGCAGTGGAGTAGTCCCAATAGTTGCACTAAAAAGAAACTCCAAAAAAAGAAGGCCAATTTGTTGCAGCGTGAACAAGTAGCAAGCAGCATGAATTAGGAACGTACCGCTGGTGATGGAAGTGGCTGTGCTGGCCATGGGGGGCGTCCCCAAGGCCCCATTGGATGTGTAGGATATCCCCATGGTAGTGGTGGCCAATATCCCATACCTGGTTGTGGAGGAGGAAGATTCTGTCCTCTAAGGGGGCATCGACCATTGCATGTCCATCTGTGGGTTTCCTTGTCTGGTCTCAGAACCTTATAACCAAATAAACCGATGCATGATTATAATTATAAATTAAAGTAAATATAGTACAAAATTAAACCTATGTTTCGTTAGTGTTTGGGTCTGTCTAGATTGTGACGGACGAGTGAACTGGGATCCCATTTGAGATCCCATCTGAGCACTATACATCTGCAAATACAATAAGTTTGAGTTTTTGCAATGCAACCATATATGAAAATCGAATGAATGATGTATTACTAAAATTATTACATGCATCAGCATTCCCTACATCATTTGAACTTGTTGAGATAGTTATTGAACTTGTTGTTGTCTTAGTTGCTCATCAACCTCTGATTCCCTCGAAGTTGAAGTTCGAGATCTACTCCCCACTGAGGAAACAGACCGACGACCAAAGCTATCACGACTCACAACCCCATCACCGATCCCCAACCTAGAAACATCACAAGTTATGAACCAATAGTTATTATTTATCACAGTTTTGATCTTATCATACCTCCCATGCGATAGCCCACCACCAGCAACATATGCTACTTCCGGATCGAACGGTGCCTCCCTCCAATCTAGACCCTCGTCTCCTGCTTTCCTCCTAACCTCCTCAACATAACGAGTCTACAAAACAATTTATGTTAGTTATAAAAAATGAGTCACAAGTTAATTAAGAATAGATAGTTATTATTTACACCTACCAGCTTTTCTGTCGCGTTGTCGTCACATAAGAATTCTGGATGCTCTGGATCTGGACCTCGGTGTCCCTCCATGTAAACGTCAATGACTCGGGGTTCAACACCATCACGAGCCCCCTGCAGTAAGAGACATAATGAAATATACAAATTTGTCAGAGGGAAAATACTAAATGTTACTTAGCTCGCCATACCATTTATTGTGATTTCTCAATAAATCCATCTGCCCCAAATCGATGGAGGCCCGGTTTGCTCTTCTGGTTCAAACGTTTTCTATCAAAAATCACTTTGTACTTATCTAAGGCCTAGTACTTGCAGAGCTTTACCCAAGCTTCAGGATGAGCAGTGAGCCAATCCACTTCACTTTGTTTGTACTCCTCAGCTGTCAAGTGGATTTCACACGCCTGCTTGTTGGTCATTCTTTGACCATTCACTTTCTTGAAGTACACCGTAATAGCTTTGACCCATGCATCTGACATTGAACCATTTATAACTTTTCTAGCAGCATTGTGGAATACACATTTTGCATGTTCTTCGTTCGCTGTTTCGTCCAATCTAAATTGTTCTTGCATAATGAAGAAACAATTAAATTCATTTATAGATGCCCACGGTAAATAAATTTAAAGGACATAATAAACTCACCCAAAACGATGACCACACTGCGTCTTGGTGAGTGCGGTCAGGTCCATATGGTTTGAGGCCCCAGTGAGCCTAGTGATACGCCCCTATCTCTGCCCCGTTGAATTGTACCACCCCTAGATAGTGAAAACGAGCTATAGATCCCATGTTAACTGGTGTCCGGTGACCTTTGCCACTCCATGCCACCTCCACCCAGCTCCTCTCTCCTACAGGGTTTATGACCCTACGTTGGTCCAAGGGTTGTGTCTGTGGAACTCTAAGGGACCGCCGAAATCTACAAAATTGTAAATTATGCAATGGTAATAATATCAATCAAACAAAAAATAGAACTCATCATCAAAATAAAAATACCTGAAGTTCGTTGTCTGTGTTGTAACAACGTTGTCATCCTCTCCATCGGCCTCTCCATCTTAGTCCTCCCCATAGTCATCATCTTGCATCGGTGAACCTTGGCCTACCACCTCGTGCTCCTACCTAGGTGAATTGTGTTTCGTCGCCTCTCGTTCTAGCTCAAGTGCACCATGGCCTGCCACCTCGTGCTCTAGCATAGGTGCAATGTAGCCTGCCGCCTCGCGCTCTAGCATAGGTCCACTTGAGCCTACCACCTCACTCTCCTGCTCAAGTGCATCGTGGCCTGCCACCTCGTGCTCTTGCTCAGGTGCACTATGTCCTGCCATTTCGCACCCCTGCTCCTCCATGCAACCAAGGAGCTGCTCTAGCCGTTGCCTTGACGCTATGGAGCCCTACAAACATAATCAACAATGAGATATATCAAGTACTAGAAAATAAGGTGATAATCTCTACTATTCTATTGGTGCTGATTGGTACATGGCAATATGTGTTTGGGGCCATATGCAAGATATCCACAATGAAACGACAAGCAATATGTACAGCAAAAAAATCTTGCAAACTTGTAGATGGCTTCCAGCAAAAAAACAATGTGTTTGGGGCTGCCAGCAAAAACAACAAGCAATATGTACAACAATATACTTCTATTGATATGTACAACAAGCAAGCAAAAAAACTAAAAAATAACTTGTAGATGGCTGCCAGCAATGTGTTTGGGATTGCAAACTTGTAGATTGTTGTTGATATGTATAGCTATATGTACAGCAAGCAAGCAATGTGTTTGGGATTGCAAACTTGTAGATGGCTGCCAGTAAAAAAGAACTAGAAAAGCAACAAGCAAGCAAGCAAGCAGCAAGATACTCTATAGGATTGCAGCATTTAGTAATTCTTCCACAAGTTTGCAGCAAGAACTAAAAAGCAAGCAAGCAAGTAGCATTAAATAATTCTTCTGTGATATGTGTGTCCTCAATAGTTTGCACTTTGTACAGAGGCTGGTCTAGAAAGAACTGTATAAGGATGATACCAGAGTAAAAAAAGGTGTGCAGTAATTTCAGTTTTCTTCTTTTGAATGATTATATGTGGTGTACGTTTCTATATATGTGGTGTACGTTTAGTTACATACGTAGAAGAAGATAAAGTAAAACAAATTAAATACCTGGAACAACATAGAGGATGTATCCCCACCACCTGAACCCCTAGTCGACCTTGACCTCGAGGAGTCGCCACGGTCTCCGCGCTTCTTCCCTTTGAGCTTGTCCATAACCTTGATCATCTGCACAAATTTCATAATTGAGTCCATATTAAGATTGAAATAGGAATGCATACAAGAATTTAACTATATATACTTTTCAAAAATCATCGGCATCAGAATCTGCTTCAGCAACGCGCTGCTCAATTATTCAAGTCTTTGTTGTCTTTCAAGAATTCTCTATGACTTACGAGTCCTTGCCCTAGAAGGACTTGGTTCTTCTGCCATCAAATCTATGGCGAGACTAGCTACTTCATTAAGCCCTACATCCTCAGATATAGTAAATTCTCTATTTTCTTACCGGTCGCCTTCTTCTTGATAAATATTAACAGACTCATCATCTTCGTTATTTGTGTTGTAATAATCATATCGTAATGGATGGACTTCAGGATTAATTTAGTATACAACCCAACAAGACTTCAAGTTTTCATGAGGATATGTTAGATAGTACACCTGTTTCGCTTGATGTGCAAGCACAACATTGTTATACTCGCTGCCTTTAAACTGTGATTCATGCTTTACCTCCACAATTCCAAATTCATCCTCTCGCGTTTGTTGAGAATCAAACCATACACAATCAAATAACACAAACATGAACTCTTTGGCCCCACCAAGAGTGTACTTAGTTATGTCTTGAAGAACACCATAATAGTCATAAGTGCCTCTGTCTGCATTTGAGGGAGTTGCTACTACTCCACTGTTTGTTGTGGCTGCTTGCGGGCAGATTTTTCTAATTTTTATGTTCGAAAATGATATCCATTAATATCATAGCGGCTATATTTTCTTGCTTTCAACTGGCCATGTGATATCTGTCGCAAGTCATCTGAGACTAGAGAGTCAAGTTTCTTACACTACATAGAGCAGTAAAAGAGATATAGTTAAATAGCAAGTCGTATGTGAAAACTAAGTACACAAAGAAAAATTATAGAGACATAATTACATGCTCGTGGAACCATTCAATGAAACATGGACCTCCGTTCACCCCTTTCATACGTACATTATCCAGTTCCTTTGGTGTAGGTTTGTGACCAGCTAAATATATGGTATCAAACATTTCAAAGTATGGATCAAGTTCCTCCATGTTGGTGTACAAGTAGAGCATGGTGAAATTACGCTCTCTTATGTCAACATAATGTGCAGTAGAAGCCCCGACCCCTTTCCCCTTCCAGAGAAAAACACTAAGGTCGGTCGAAGGACCTTCTTCAGTATGATACCGTGTTGACTGAGCATTCACGTTGTTAGCGTGTGATAAATACTGACTTGAGAAGATTGTGATCTCTTTAGCTACAAATGCCTCTGCAATACACCCCTCAACCCTTGCTTTGTTCCGCACAGTAGCTCTAAGTTTTTCAATTCTCTTTCTTGACTATACATCCATCGGAACTGCACAGGTCCTCCTACCAATGCTTCATAAGGTAAGTGTACTATAAAATGTTGCATCACATTCATAAATCCAGGCAAAAATACTTTTCCATCTTGCATACAAGCACCACGATTTGTTTCTCAAATTGAATCATCAATTTCTTTGAGATTTGCTTAGCACATATATGTCTATATATGTAACTAAGTTCAACAAGCATCTTCCACAGAGGAGGCTTCAAATAGCCACGGAACATTACCGGCATAAGTCTTTCCATCAAAATATGGTAATCGTGAGCCTTCAACCCATTTAATTTTTTAGTGTTGAGGTTAACAGTACATTTTATGTTAGCTGCATCGTGATCTGGAAACTTCAACATTTTCAACCATCGAAATACTTCTTTTCACTCTTCCAGCTTTAGACAGTATGGAGCTCGTGGTGTCCTCTCCTTTCCATTAGGATTTAATTTGACCTCAAGGCGAGGGCGATCACAAAGATAGGCTAAATCTTTCCTAGCATTGATGTTGTCTTTTATTTTACCCTTAATGTTTAGACACATGCTTATGACGCTTTCAGCAACGTTGCGCTCTTGGTGCATCAAATCTATGTTGTGTGGTAAAATCAATACTTTCTCATATGGAAGTTCCCAGATAAAAGAAATATGAGTTCAGTTGTGCTCTTGACCATAGCCTTCAAACTCATGACCTTCTGTAGCCCTTTTAAGACCATGATGTTGTATCATGATATCTTCACCCATTAAACGTTTTGGTGGACCCTCTTTAACTTTTATGCCTCTTCTAAATGACTTCATATCATTTCGAAACGGGTGATTGGATGGAATAAACCGTCAATGACAATCAAAGAATGAGACCTTTTTACCATGCTCCAATCGAAATGCTTGTGTGTCCCCCATGCAGATGGTACAGCACAGTCGACCGTGGACGCACCAGCTAGACCAAATACCATATGCAGGAAAATCATGAATTAACCACAAATATACAACACATAAGGTAATTTCACGTTTCCGATGACCATCATAAGCCTTTACCCCTACCCATAGCTCTTTCAACTCTTCAATCAACGGTTGCATAAATACATTGATCTTCTTTCCAGGATGTTTAGGCCCTAGATTAATAAGGGCAAGAAATATGAACCCTTCTTTCATGCATTTGTTGGGAGGGGGTTGTAGGGCATGATGAAAACCGGCCAACAAGAGTATGAAATAGAACTTTTGTCGTAAGGAGTGAAACCATCAGTGGACAAGCCTAGACGAACACTCCTAGCGTCTCTTGCAAATTCTGGGTCAAAACGATCCAGAGCCTTCCAAGCATCGCCATCTGATGGATGCATCATGATGTCTGGGTCTTGGCTCTCATGGTCTCCTTCCTTATGCCACAACATTAGCTTTGTAGTTTCTGGGGTTAAAACCAGATGTTTAAGCCTTGGAGTGATGGACATATATCGGAGTTGTTTAACTGTCACTTTTGTAGCAAAAGTAGCTCCATCCTCTTTTAGTACCTTCGCATATCTTGATTTACCACATTTCTGACAATGGGTGGCCGCTTCATATTCCTTCCAGAACAGCATGCAATTATCTTCGCGCACATCAATCTTCTTATACTTCATGCCAAGACCAGACACAATCTTTTTAGACTGGTTTAAGTCTTTTGGCATCTTATGGTTCGATGGGATGAGATCAATAATCAGATTGATTATATCGTTAGAGCAATTATTCGAGAAGTTATACTTTGCCTTCATTGCCATAAGACGTGTAACCACCTGCAACGCGGTCACAGTGGTGCCGTCATGCACTTTTTCCTCTAACGCGTGAAGAAGCTTATAAAACTCCTGCACTTCCTCTGGTGTAGCCCGTTCTGAGGCCAATCTTGGATACTCTCTACTAATATTAGCCACCAACTCATCCATCATATCCTCCTCCTCCTCATCATCAATTATGTTTGACTCTGTGATATTATGCTCTACTTCTCCATGTGAGCGCCACACTAGATAGTTAGACATAAACATATTCTTGCAAAGGTGATGCTCCAGTTCTTCGGCCTTTCTCACATACTTAAAATTTCGACACTTGGTACATGGACACTTCACCACACGAGGTCCACCGGAAAATACGAGATCCACGAATTGTTTTGCAACCCTAACCCATTCCTCTGAGTGACCTAGAGTCACACTATTGAATCCATCATACATCGCCCTTCTTCTATTGTCATCCATTTCCAAAACTAAATAACCCAATGTATGAAAAATGTGTAAATAAACATCATTAAACAGGCGACAGCACTAGGCATAATAAAGTACTTTAACCAACCCGAAAATGAAGTTATGCATCCGAAAGTCACCCAAAAATGAAGTTATGCATCACTAGGCATAAGAAAGTACTTTAACCAAACATTGAACCTACCATTGCTTAATTTAAAATGAACAACCATCGATTATAACAACTACCCAAAAAATACCACATCAAATTTTAACTAACAAACTAATTCTAATACTATGCATCAATTAATCCCAAAAGAAAGAAGAAAGAAATACCTTGCGGTGGCGCGGTGGTGACTGCTGGCAGTGGCGCACTGTAGAGCTTCGGTGACAGCGAGGTTGACGGTGTGGAGGGGCAAAGCGAGGAGGACAAGGTTGGCCACTGGGTGGAGGATGAGGGAGATGGCGAGGGTGAGCTTTGGTGGTGGCGTGGTTGACGGTGTGGAGTGGGAGGGCGAGGCTGGCCACAGCGTGGAGGGGGAGGGAGATGGCGAGGGCGGTTGATGGTGTGGAGGGTGAGGGCGAGCCACAACGTGGAGGGGAAGGAAATGGCGGCGGCATGGAGGGGACGGTAATGGCGCGGGTGCGGCGGTGTGGAGGGGAGGGAAATGGCAGCGAGGAGAGGGAGGAAATGGCGACGACATGGAGGGGATAGTAATGGTGCGGGTGCGGCGGTGTGGAGGGGAGGGAAATGGCGGCGTGGAGGGGAGGAAATGGCGCGGGTGCGGCGTTGTGGGGAGGGGGGAGAGAAATGGCGGCGGCGAGGGTGAGACGACGCTCGACGGCGTGGGTGCGGTGGTGCCGCGGCATGGAGGTGAGTTTGGTGGCGGCACTGCATGAGAGTGAGAGACTGGTGAGAGAGACGCGTGGGGCGGGTTAGGGGTTTGGGTTTTTTGGGTTAAGTTCAACGGTTTCTTGTTGGCCCACGAACTTTAGTTGAGAACGTGGTTACCCATGCTTCTAATACGTTAAGTTCGACGGTTTTAGAAAGGCCGCACGAACTTAAACTAAAAACGTGGACACCTACGTTCTTCGCCAAACCCATGAACCTAACTCAAATAAGAACGTCGGTACCCACGTTCTTAGTTTGCCCCACAAACATTTATCAGTTTCTTGTAGTGAATGATTAACAAAATTTAGAGTCTATTTGGATCACAACTAGATTATTACAATCTCGATTATGCATATGATTATTATAATTAAGATTATAAATTATAATAATCAGAGTGTTTGGGTCCCTAGATTATGATGATCGATCGAGTAGGGTTGATTAAAAGTATGAAATTTCTATCTTATCCTTTCTGCCAAGTTAGACAATTGATTGAGGTCAAGTCCGACTATTAGCACCCATAATAATCCTTTATAACCTAGTCCAACCTGTAGTATAGAACTACGGTGATTAAGTATTTTGATTTTAATAATCCTTCATATAGTCAATATTCTGTTTGATGAAAATTTGGTTATATAATCTGATTATTATAATCATAGCACATGGCACCTTAGGCTAACCCTGGCCTCACATGCAAAAACAAACAAAAAAACAAAAAACAGGTTGTGCATGCAATAGAAAACTATACTCGAAATCCCTTGATGATATTTGTCGGCAGAGCACGCACATAAAAATACAATGAGACATTCGCATAAAGAAAGGCTAAAAATCAGTTTGTCATTAACATATTAGCAGAGAGAGTCAACTATACACCAGTCAATAAACAATGTATGATCCCCATTGCAGCCATATTTGATTATTAATCCAAGTCTATGTCCTTATTAGGACATAAATACCACATGGCGCATTTATTACATATATGTATGTATTACTACCAGCAGCTGAAATAGTTTTTTTGGATTGTTGCCATTTTTTTTTTGTGAACTACATGTTCGTCCCAGTATTATTAAGCACATGGAAAATACGTTGTGTGGTACATCATTAGTCTATTTCGAATCTAGCTCAGTAGTCAACTAAGCCGACTCTGTTAATTGCTATATATTCTGCCATATTCAGAGACCATGTGTGCGCTGCTAATCTAACTAGCCTGCACCCAAACCACAGTAGTGTGGCTATGCATATATATACTATATATATACTTAGATCCACGAACTGCGCTCTCGATCCCTGCTACTTGGTACTTGCATTGCGTTGTGACCACCCCCGCTGTCATCATGCTGTTGAGCCAGCGTGACTAAGTTAGCACCGCACACCGCAGCCATGCGCGCGGATTGATTAGCGCAGCCACGCATGCTCCCGGTCTGTTTGACAGAGCTTTACTTTTAAAAAAAAATTCAGCTCAGGTTTTCCAGCTTCACCGTAAAATAGCTCCAGCAAATTATTAAGGTAGGTTCCATAAATGTTTGGTTTGCATATAGACTCTAGCTTCTATAGTAAAATTGATTTGTGTGAGTTCTCTTCATTACCCTTCATAATTAGTGGGCTGTCATCGCGCGAGAGAGAGAACGGAAGTTGTACATTGCGTAACCTATAGCACGGTGGGTAATTTTCGTACCGCTTTACGAGGAGATATTAAAAAAATGTTTTTTTAAAGCATCCTATAAGGAGCTTCATAAATCTCATGAAAGTGGTCTTTAGTTTCGATTTTTTTAAAAAAAGCTAGAGATCGTGGAGCTGGACCTGTTTGGGTGGAAGAAGTTGAAGTGAATTGAAATTTTTGAAGTGAAGATCGTCCAAACACGGCATAAGAGAGATTGTATATATGTACCATTCTCATGCGCAAGTAATGAAAGAGTGTGTGTGTGATTTTTAATAATAAAGAACGGTCTGAACTCTATTAGTCCAAAAATATATCTTATATTGTTACAATAAACTATACCAGTCTCCCTCTGCTACGAGATACTGTCAGCATGCTAGCTGTTATTAAGCTAAGTGCGTGCAATAACTAGACGTCAACAAGTAGACAGCAGACGGCAGTGACCCTGAAAATACGCAGATCCAAACACGGCCACCCGTGCACATATACGAACACAATCTGACTGAACCGTAAGTAATTCCGGTAATCAGATATGTGTGTGCCCATGTCGTTTAGCTTCCGGTCCCACTCGTCAGCCGCCCGACGACCGACATAACAGTTTTGGCGCCAACTGATGTCGTCATGCATGTCTTGTGGTGCGTGCGTGCGTGCGCATCGAGGTCGTAGCTGCAAATTGGGAAAATATAGTACGTTTGGTTCCCTGTAACGGTCGGAAGTGAAGTTCCAAGAAGCAGCAGGCACGGCCTCGCTCTCTACTGGCACACCAGTTTTTCAATTTTCGAATTAAGTAACTCAGGCCAATTTATTTTAACTAGGGTTCGAGCATGACTCGTTCGTCAATTTATTTTAACTAGGGTTTGATATCGAATCAGCTCGACTCGTTCGAATTCAAATTGGCTCACTAAGCTAACGAGTCACAGAGTCAGCTATGCTTGACTCGTTTATAATAAACTATATATATAAAAAAATAATATAATAATCAATTTCTAGTTAATTTTAAACTAATTTAACAATAAAAAATAGTAATTATACTCATAGTTTCACATACCACATCAATGTAACACCGAATTAACATAACTCACCACTCATCAATTCACACACATGTTCATCAGTTGAATCCACAATTATATTGGTATAGATCAATCAACACATAGACACAATTCATCAATTATTAGTTTAACCCATAGACCATAGACACCACACATACATATAACAATCATCAATTATTACGTAAATGTTATGCATAAAGTTTTGTTTTGATGAAATATGATAGCTCGTTTAGTTCACGAGCTGTCTCGTTAACAAACCGAGCTGGCTCGCTAACGAACCGAGTTAGGATGCCAGCTCAGCTCGTGAAAAAAATCAAACGAGCTGATCCAAACCGAGCTGACCATGAACCGTACGAGCCGACGAGACACGAGCATTTCGTCCAGCCCTAATTTCAACGCCTACACTGGGGATTGAGGATGAGATGGTGTGTGGAATGAGCTCCAGCCAAGCATAGGTATTTATAGAGGAATTGATGATGAAATTTGTGTTTTTTTCAAAACAGTTTCGAATTTTTTTACGACCGCTAGCTTACGTGAATCAATCAGGAAGCGCCACGTCGCTCTCGCCCGTAATCTCATCCGCGTTAGCGCGTCGCACGCCTCTCACCCGAACACGTGCTCCAATGCAGGCGAGAGTCAGGCGACAAGCAAGCGTCGCTGAAAGTCGCCTAGAGGGGGAGTGAATAGGGCGAATCTGAATTTTACAAAGTTTAAGCACAACTACAAGCCGGGGTTAGCATTAGAATTAAAATCGAGTCCGAGAGAGAGGGCAAAAACAAATCACAAGCAAATAAAGAGTGTGACACGGTGATTTGTTTTACCGAGGTTCGGTTCTTGCAAACCTACTCCCCGTTGAGGTGGTCACAAAGACCGGGTCTCTTTCAACCCTTTCCCTCTCTCAAACGGTCACTTAGACCGAGTGAGCTTCTCTTCTCAATCAAACGGGACACTAAGTCCCCGCAAGGACCACCACACAATTGGTGTCTCTTGCCTCGGTTACAATTGAGTTGATCACAAGAAAGAATGAGAAAGAAAAGAAGCAATCCAAGCGCAAGAGCTCAAATGAACACAAGTCACTCTCTCTAGTCACTAATTTCTTTTGGAATGATCTTTGGACTTGGGAGAGGATTTGATCTCTTTGATGTGTCTTGTATTGAATGCTATAGCTCTTGTAAGGTGTAGGAAGTCTGAAAACTTGGATGCAATTGAATGTGGGGTGGTTGGGGTATTTATAGCCCCAACCACCAAACTAGCTGTTTGGTGGAGGCTGCTGTCGCATAGCGCACCGGACAGTCCGGTGCGCCACCGGACACTGTCCGGTGCGCCAGCCACGTCACCCGGCCGTTGGATTCTGACCGTTGGAGCTCTGACAGGTGGGGCCTTCTGGTTGTCCGGTGGTGCACCGGACATGTCCTGTAGACCGTCCGATGCGCCTTCTGGCGCTGCTCTGACTCTGGCACGTACTGTAGCGCATTGAATGCGTTTGCAGTTGACCGTTGGCGCGAAGTAGCCGTTGCTCCGCTGGCACACCGGACAGTCCGGTGTGCCACCGGACAGTCCTGTGAATTATAGCGGAGCGGCCTCCCATGTTCCCGAAGGTGGCAAGTTCAGCGTCGGGGTCTCTGGTGCACCGGACACCGTCCGGTGGTGCACCAGACATTGTCCGGTGGCACACCGGACAGTCCGGTGCGCCAGACCAGGGCACACTTCGGTTGTCTTTTGTTCTCTTTGTTTGAACCCATTCTTGGTCTTTCTATTGGTTTGTTGTGAACCTTTGGCACTTGTAAAACTTATAATGTAGAGCAAACTAGTTAGTCCAATTATTTGTGTTGGGCAATTCAACCACCAAAATTAATTAGGAAAAGGTGTAAGCCTATTTCCCTTTCAATCTCCCCCTTTTTGGTGATTGATGCCAACACAAACCAAAGCAAATATAGAAGTGCATAATTGAACTAGTTTGCATAATTGTAAGTGCAAAGGTTACTTGGAATTGAAACCAATAATTATTTCAACTAGATATGCATGGATGGCTTTTTTAAACATTTTGGACCACGCTTGCACCACATGTTTTGTTTTGCAAAATGTTTTGGAAAATCTTTTCAAAGTTCTTTTGCAAATAGTCAAAGGTAAATGAATAAGATTTTGAGAGGTATTTTCAAGATTTGAAATTTTCTCCCCTTGTTTCAAATGCTTTTCCTTTGACTAAACAAAACTCCCCCTTAATGAAATCTTCCTCTTAGTGTTCAAGAGGGTTTTAGATATTAATTTTGAAGAGGGTATACCAATTTGAAATTATATCAAAAATAAGATACCAATTGAAAAATTCTTTTTTTAACTCAAAGTGAAAGACTACATTTTTGAAAGTTTTGAAATTGGTGGTGGTGCGGTCCTTTTGCTTTGGGCTAATACTCTCTCCCCCTTTGGCATGAATCGCCAAAAATAGATGCTTGAGTGAAATATAAGCCCTTGAAACTACCTTCTCCCCTTATGGTAAATAATATATGAGTGAAGAATATACCAAAGTTGGAGAGATGTGCGGAGCGACGGCGAAGGATGAATGATTCGATGGAGTGGAGTGGAAGCCTTGTCTTCGCCGAAGACTCCTTTTCCCTTTCAATCTATGACTTAGCATGAAATGGACTTGAAAGAACACATTAGTCATAGCACATGAAAGAGATGATCAAAGGTATATATATGAGCTATGTGTGCAAAATATCATTCAAAATTCCTAAAATCAAGAATATTTAGTTCATGCCTAAGTTTGGTAAAAGTTTGTTCATCCAATGGCTTGGTAAAGATATCGGCTAATTGTTCTTTGGTGCTAACATATGCAATCTCGATATCCCCCTTTTGTTGGTGATCCCTTAGAAAATGATACCGAATGGCTATGTGTTTAGTGCGGCTATGCTTAACGGAATTATCCGCCATGCGGATTGCACTCTCATTATCATATAGAAGAGGAACTTTGGTCAATTTATAACCATAGTCACTAAGGGTTTGCCTCATCCAAAGCAATTGCGCGCAACAATGTCCTGCGGCAATATACTCGGCTTCGGCGGTAGAAAGAGCGACAGAATTTTGCTTCTTTGAAGCCCAAGACACCAGAGATCTTCCCAAAAACTGGCAAGTCCCTGATGTGCTCTTTCTATTAATTTTACACCCTGCCCAATCAGCATCGGAATAACCAATTAAATCAAATGTAGATCCCCTGGGGTACCAAAGTCCAAACTTAGGAGTATAAACTAAATATCTCAAGATTCGTTGTACGGCCCTAAGGTGAACTTCCTTAGGATCGGCTTGGAATCTTGCACACATGCACACGGAAAGCATAATGTCTAGTCGTGAAGCACATAAATAGAGTAAGAAACCTATCATCGACCGGTATACCTTTTGATCGACGGATTTACCTCCCGTGTCGAGGTCGAGATGCCCATTAGTTCCCATGGGTGTCTTGATGGGCTTGGCATCCTTCATCCCAAACTTTGTGAGTATGTCTTGAATGTACTTTGTTTGGCTAATAAAGGTGCCCTCTTGGAGTTGCTTCACTTGAAATCCTAAGAAGTACTTCAACTCCCCCATCATAGACATCTCGAATTTTTGTGTCATGATCCTACTAAACTCTTCACATGTAGATTCGTTAGTAGACCCAAATATGATATTATCAACATAAATTTGGCACACAAACAAATCATTTGCAAGTGTTTTAGTAAAGAGAGTAGGATCGGCTTTTCTGACTTTGAAACCATTAGCGATAAGAAAGTCTCTTAGACATTCATACCATGCTCTTAGGGCTTGCTTGAGCCCATAAAGCGCCTTAGAGAGTCTATAAACATGGTTAGGATACTCACTGTCTTCAAAGCCGGGAGGTTGCTCAACATAGACCTCTTCCTTGATTGGTCCATTGAGGAAGGCACTTTTCACGTCCATTTGATAAAGCTTAAAGTCATGGTAAGTAGCATAGGCAAGTAAAATGCGAATTGATTCAAGCCTAGCTACGGGTGCATAGGTTTCACCGAAATCCAAACCTTCGACTTATGAATATCCCTTGGCCACAAGTCGGGCTTTGTTCCTTGTCACCACACCATGCTCATCTTGCTTGTTGCGGAAGACCCACTTGGTTCCTACAATATTTTGGTTAGGACGTGGAAATAAATGCTATACCTCGTTCCTCGTGAAGTTGTTGAGCTCCTCTTGCATCGCCATCACCCAATCCGAATCTTGAAGTGCTTCCTCTACCCTGTGTGGCTCAATAGACGAAACAAAAGAGTAATGTTCACAAAAATGAGCAACACGAGATCGAGTAGTTACCCCCTTATGAATGTCGCCGAGGATGGTGTTCACTGGGTGATCTCGTTGGATTGCTTGGTGGACTCTTGGGTGTGGCGGTCTTGGAACTTGCTCATCCTCCTTGTCTTGATCATTTGCATCTCCCCCTTGATCATTGTCGTCTTCTTGAGGTGGCTCATCTTCTTGATCTTCTTCTTCATCATCTTGAGCCTCATCTTCATCTTGAGTTGGTGGAGATGCTTGCGTGGAGGAGGATGGTTGATCCTGTGCTTGAATGGGCTCTTCGGATTCCTTAGGACACACATCCCTAATGGACATGTTCCTTAGCGCGACACACGAAGCCTCTTCATCATCTAATTCATCAAGATCAACTTGCTCTACTTGAGAGCCGTTAGTCTCATCAAACACAATGTCACAAGAAACTTCAACTAGTCTAGTGGACTTGTTAAAGACTCTATATGCCCTTGTGTTTGAATCATATCCTAGTAAAAAGCCTTCTACAGCCTTAGGAGCAAATTTGGATTTTCTACCTCTTTTAACAAGAATAAAACATTTGCTACCAAAGACTCTAAAATATGAAACATTTGGCTTTTTACCGGTGAGGAGTTCATATGATGTCTTCTTGAGGATTTGGTGTAGATACAATCGGTTGATGGCGTAGCAAGCGGTGTTGACTGCCTCGGCCCAAAACCGATCCGAAGTCTTGTACTCATCAAGCATGGTGTTGGGGGCTTGTTCTCAAATGCTATGAGTTAAGAATAAGACAACATAAAAGTGTTAAATGTCGAGCTCCTTCGTCCTTAGAAACAGTATATCCCTTCGGGTATAATGAATCTCGGACGAAGGTTACGAAGGAAAAGACCTTCGTTAGGTTGATAAATGATTAAACAGAGTAATTATATATCTAATGTGCGAGTAATAATACCAGCATTATCATCGACATATTTCCATTATTAAATTCATAAAAACGAATTACAAATGTACCTTCAGATTGATGCAAAGTAAAGGTACAAACGTGAAGCGAAAAAGCGTATGCCAAGTCAGCGTGAACAGTACGGGAGTACTGTTCACCTATTTATAGGCACGGGACGCAACCTGTGTAAAATTACATTGGTGCCCTTTACATTTATCAATAACTACATTAATTCTTCGGGGTCCAATTTGGCTTTTCATCTTTAAGTCGGTTCCTCTTTTCTGTTATTGTGCCGAAGCCTTTCTGCACATAGCTTCGTGATCGTCTTATCCTTCGTCATGATCGTTTTTCATTCCAGTCACGCTTCGTCTTAACCATGCTCTTGTATATTCGCGACCTGACTCCGAAGGTGCCTGCTCCGAAGGTGCCTGTTCACATATTACACTTGGAAAATATTATCAAACTATACTTTTGAGGACCTTCGGGAGCCGAAGGCCCCTAACAGTAGCCCCTCGCAATATCAATTTATTGTAAAGATAAATTCATATTGCGACATGGACGAAGGCTTTAAGCCGAAGGTCCGAAAAAAACACCTTCCTTTTGCTAGAATAGCAACAGTCATTGACAAGCGGGGCCCTCCAGTTTTCGACATACTGGGTGTATAAATACAAGCTCACCGCGAATTTATTTGGCACGCCCTTTTGCCACCTGCTTTTTACTCACCCAGCTTTTAGCCTACGCACCCAGCTTTCAGCCTGCGCGCGACAGCATTTGCTCGGTCTTAAAATTTTAAGCTTCGGTTTCAAGTCTGATTTGCCAGCATTCACGAAAATGTCTGAGGATAAGATAGTTGCTGGTGCTTCGAAGCTAAGACTTTCAGAGGAAATGCACCTGGGTTTTCTTGAGTCAATGTCGAAGACCAATACGGAAAAGATTGTCAAGGAAACTTTGGAGGGTTTATCTGAAGATACTGGCGATAGTGATAGTTATGATGTAGATAGTGGTGGGGAGGACTCCGAAGATCGCCCGTGGCGGCCTAGTCACTCAAACTTCGGAAAATCAACTATAAAGCAGAGTCACCTTGAAAATATGAGGGGGAGATATTTCCGAGATATATCCATGGTGAGGGCAGATGACGGAGAAAAAACTACGCCGACCCCCGAAGATAATGAGGTCGTGATCTTCCGAAGCTTTTTAAAGGCTGGGCTACGATTCCCTCTAAGCAGGTTTGTGGTAGAAGTTCTGAAAATATATCAAATTTACCTTCATCAACTTACCCCCGAAGCAGTGATAAGATTGGGAATCTTCGTCTGGGCCGTGAGGAGCCAGGGCCTGGAGCCAAGTGCAAAAAGCTTTTGCAATATACACGAGCTAGTATATGAGACGAAACCCTGGGGTAAGGAGCAATATCATAATAATTTTGGTTGCTATAGCTTCGGTGCCCGCTCTGGGTCAAGCTGTCCCGTGCCAACCTTTCGGAAGAGATGGCCCGGGGAATGGATGAAAGAATGGTTCTATGTGAAGAACGATTTGAATGTTCGAGAAGATATCAAAGATATCATCATGCGCCCTATCTGGCAGCGCTTCGGACTTCGAAAACCAAAGGTAGAAATGGACGAAGCAGCTGAAGAATGTCAGAGGGCCTTCGGCGTAGTCTGCTCTTTTATTGGGACCAGGGATTTAATGCAAGAGCACATTGCCTTCAGAGTGTGGCCACTTGTAGATAACTGGGAAATGCCGAAGGAGACCGTTAAAGAAACTGACGAGGGTGGACTAATCAGGCTGAAATATACATTCAAGTATGGAGATAAGTTTGTTGAACCGGATGATGATTGGCTGAAAAGCATTGAGAATGTAAGTGATGAATTGCTTGGGGCATACTCAAAGGCCGAAAACACTGCATTATCAGCGGCTTTCGGAGGCCGAAAAAAGAAGAGACTCAACCGAGTATTTGATGCAATTGGATTTATCTATCCCGACTATTATTATCCAATGCGAGGTCAAAAGAGAAAAAATACTTCTCCTGCAAAGGACACTGCTTCGGCTGCTCCCGGGGAGCCAGCGCCAAAGAGGAAAAAGGTAAAAGTGTTCACACACCCTCCACGCTGTATCGAGCCGGCCACAGTGCCCGAGTTTATTGGCGAGGCCTCTTCGGCCACCGAAGCCAGAGAACCAACTGCAGCGCCAAAATCCGAAGAAATGGCCGAAGCACCAGCAATAGAAAAAACAGGAAAAGAGAAATCTGAAGAAAGAAAAACACTAGATGTTTTAAGTCCTTCATCAAAAGTTGAGACAGCTAAAAGCCAGAAGGGGCCAACAGCGACCCCGAAAAGAAAAAAGATGGTTAATGTGCTGGATGTTTTGGAGACAATTAAATCTTCAAGCATAACTCCAAAGAAAACTGTTGAAGTGTCTACTGAAGCCTTTGCTGCTAAAACTTCGAAGCAGCAGTTTGAAACTGAAGCTGGGCCTTCGGAATCCACCAAGATACAACCTTTGAAGGCAAGTTTAGAAACTGAAAAAGAAAAATAGCAAAGCCGATTCTGACTGAGGAAATTGGCACTGCCACCCCCGAAGCATCTTCCAAAATACATGATTATATTGTGCGACATGCTTCGGGGAAGAAACTATCTGAAGAAGAGATTTTTGAAGCCAATCACTATGCCCGAGAACTGAAGTATCCGAGGGGGGCCGTAGTGTTCAATGGGACAAACGAAGATGATTTCCTGTACTGTCTCCCAGAGAATAAAGAATTATCCGTGTGTCGGGAGATGGCTAGAAGCATGGGGTTCCCGAAACTCGAAGCTGGCCTTTGCGCCATGACGAAAGAGGATCTTGCGGATAGCCTGGCGTACAATAGTCTGAAGGTACAAAAATTGTGAATTTTGAAGTTTATGAATTTTGAATTAGTTTTTTGCTCTTATGTTAACTCATTCATTCTTTTGAATAGGGCTTAATACTCAGCAATGCCTTAAGGGCTCAGAAGAATGCCGAAGATGAGAGCTGCACCATTGCTCTCAACAACCTTCGAACAGAGGTTATCAGGCTAAGAAACGAAGCCTTGGAGAAGGATAGAATTCTGCTTACATTAGTGGAAAAAATGAAGGAAGACGAAGCTAACTCTAAAACTCAAGCCGAAGCTCAGAAGCGTGAAATCGAAGATCTTCGTAAACAACTAGCCCGAGCCAAAGAAGAACGCATTCTTGAAGAAACAAAACGAGAATTAAGCGATCAATGGGCAGATCATTTGGAAGTAAATGTTAAAGAGCTTCGTGCTTCGAAGAAGAGGTGCTACAATAAATCCATAGAATGTGTTAAGAAAATAAAATCCAGCTTCGCCAGCGTTGGCACGTTCTCTAGTGAAGAAAATTTCACAAGAGGAAATCCAGAAGGCCCAATCGAATGGATTAGTCGCGAAGCTGATGTCTTCGACGAAATCTTGAACAGTCGCGGGGACATTTGTGCTTTTTCGGGCACCAGGGGAATTGTTACCATTTTAGAGAAGAAAGGGTGCGAGCATGTAAAATCTTTGGCGCAGTCTGAAGCTGCTTTGTCCCCTGAAGATATCACAGACCCTTCAGCCGAAGCAAGCCAGGTTGGTGGAAAATTTTTCACTGACATTTGGGACAATGGCGGCCGAAAAATGGCTCAAGAGATCATTCAGAGAAGTGAAAAAGGCATCCATGATGCTAGGGAGGTAGCGAGAGCTGTTGAAAAAAACACAGGGCCCGAAGGGCAAATAGGTATTAATTAGTGATTTTTATTTTGTTGTAATTTTTGATTTTGAACTTTGTTCGTAGTTTGTAATAGTAATATAGAGCCGTGTCCTCTCCTCCCTCAGAACCTGCTGAGGCATCTACGGACCCTCCCCCGAAGGGAGACGACGAAATTAGACAGATGGCCGAAGCCATCATGGACAAAGTTGTCAATCAGCTGCTAAACGAAGCTGCAGAAGTAGTTCTTAGGGAAGATTAAATGCTATTGTAAAAATACTTGGAACATGACAAGTGTAAAACTTTGTAACTTTGAATGTAATATATAATCTATTTACGGTTCAATTCTTTACGATGCATGAAATTTTTTCATACATACCGCTTTTTGAGCCTTCGGCGAAAAAACACCTTCCCTTCTTTTCATGCTTCGTAAAGAAAATCTTTTATGTGTCACAAGAATTACCATATTTCTTTGATGAAGAATCTCCAAACTTTATGAAAACATTCTTTGAATCCATAAAAAAGTCTTATGTTGCCTCTCAAATGAAGCTACACTTCTCAATTTATCTTGTGCCTTGGCACGATTTTCTCTTTTTCAAAACATTCTTCGAAGATCAATGTTGTGTCCCCTTCCTGTTCTCCATGCGAAATGATGGATGATGCTTATGTTATGCAAAATGATGTAATGATGTTATGTTATGCAAAATGACATTTATGCTGAAAATACACATATCCCTGCCATAGAGCACACAATCTTTTTATCTCAGCGTTGACTTTTCGCTGTAAGCCTCCCTTAGGAGCTTCTTCGCCTTTTACTTTCAGCGGAATCAGCGTTTATTTTTCGCTGTAAGCCTCCCTTAGGAGCTTCTTCGCCTTTTACTTTCAGCGGAATCAGCGTTTATTTTTCGCTGTAAGTTCTGCATTCCCTTTGGAACGACTTTCGAGCAGAAAACTTACACTGCGCTCCCTTAGGAACGACTTTTTATTACTTCAAAAAGGTTAAGGCTCATTCCTTAGAACAAGTTTTCGATAATCCGAAGGTTCTCCGTGCCTCCATGAATTCTTGTGCTTCGGTAACTCAAGCCTTTGGAGGAGATATATTTTCATTATGATAATACGGTAAACTGTTACCAGGATTTGAAAAACAATAAAAAACATTTAAACTCCCCATAATTGTTCTTTACTGCGAAGAAAATAAAATTGAATGTGAAAGCATAAAAAACTGCTGTGGGAATAGGATATTTTGTCAGTAAATGTGCTTCGACTCTAGCACAGTGCTATTGACTGTGCGAGCTTCGGATTCTTCTCTGAAGTCCCTCTGGGGGTGAGAGTGCTGGCTCCCTTCTGGCTACGAAGCTCGTTGTATTGGTGGTGGCGGTGGAAGCTGTTGTCAGGAAGCTTGGGGTTGGCTTGCCGAAGCAACAGAGTCTGCAGGGTGATTGCCTACATATTCTGGAATGTAAGGCGAATGGTACGAAGCAGTATGCATGACCTGCTTCGGCTGATTCTGTTGTGCAGCAGCTTCTGCTAGCTCCTTTTGCTTCTGGATGGTAATGTGACACATCCTGGTGGTGTGGCCCTTACCTTCACCACAGAATAGGCAGTATATTTTTCTTGGTTGATCCCTAAATCTTCCCCCGAAGCCCCTGGCGCCTCTGCCCCTTGGCGCTGGCGGCCGGAAGGAGCTTTGCTGTTGCCCCGAAGCTTGCAAGGAGCACTGTGGCCTCTGCTGTTGACCCGCTTTGTCGTCATTTTGAGTAGAATTGTGAATTGACCTGACGTGCCTTGGATAAAATATTCCTCTGAAGCCCCTAGTCATTTTAGAGAACCTGAGAGCTTCCTCCCTTCTTTGGCGAAAATCATTGTCAGCTCGAATGTACTCGTCCATCTTCTAGAGCAGCTTCTCCAGAGTTTGAGGAGGCTTCCTGGCAAAGTACTGAGCTGCAGGTCCTGGCCGAAGCCCCTTGATCATGGCCTCAATGACAATTTCATTGGGCACTGTTGGTGCCTGCGCCCTCAGACGTAGGAACCTTCGGACATATGCCTGAAGGTATTCTTCGTGATCCTGGGTGCGCTGGAACAAAGCTTGAGCAGTGACTGGCTTCGTCTGAAACCCTTGGAAGCTGGTTATCAGCATATCCTTCAACTTTTGCCATGAGGTGATTGTCCCTGGCCTAAGGGAAGAGTACCAAGTTTGTGCAACGCTCCTGACATCCATGACGAAGGACTTTGCCATGACCGCTGTGTTGCCACCGTACGAAGATATAGTTGCCTCATAGCTCATCAAGAATTGTTTCGGGTCTGAATGACCATCGTACATGGGGAGCTGAGGCGGCTTGTAAGACTGTGGCCAAGGAACAGCCTGCAGTTCTGTTGACAAGGGAGAAGCATCATCAAAAGCAAAATTTCCGTGATGGAAATCTTCATACCAGTCATCCTCGTTGTAGAAACCCTCTTGATGAAGCTCTCTGCGCGGGGGCCTTTGATTCTGGTCATCTTGAGCGAGATGTCGAAGCTCTTCAGAGGCTTCATCTATCTGCTTTTGAAGATCAGCTAGACGAGCCATCTTCTCCTTCTTCCGTTGAACCTGTTGATGGAGCATCTCCATTTTTTTGTATTTCTTGGTCCAAGTCGTCTTCCGGAGGCGTTGGGCTGATGGCCTTCCTCTTCTGGCTTCAGGCCTCCCTAAGAGAGACGACATCCTGATTGGGGTCCAGCGGCTGCAGAGTGGCAGCCCCTGTCGTTGAAGCTTTTTTCGGCGGCATGACGAAGGTGACGTTTGCCGAAGGTTTTCAAAACCCAAAAAGTGGAAGTGAGTTGACCGGAGGTGGGCGCCAATGTTGGGGGCTTGTTCTCAAATGCTATGAGTTAAGAACAAGACAACATAAAAGTGTTAAATGACGAGCTCCTTCGTCCTTAGAAACAGTATATCCCTTCGGGTATAATGAATCTCGGACGAAGGTTACGAAGGAAAAGACCTTCGTTAGGTTGATAAATGATTAAACAGAGTAATTATATATCTAATGTGCGAGTAATAATACCAGCATTATCATCGACATATTTTCATTATTAAATTCATAAAAACGAATTACAAATGTACCTTCAGATTGATGCAAAGTAAAGGTACAAACGTGATGCGAAAAAGCGTATGCCAAGTCAGCGTGAACAGTACGGGAGTACTGTTCACCTATTTATAGGCACGGGACGCAGCCCGTGTAAAATTACATTGGTGCCCTTTACATTTATCAATAACTACATTAATTCTTCGGGGTCCAATTTGGCTTTTCATCTTTAAGTCGGTTCCTCCTTTCTGTTATTGTGCCGAAGCCTTTCTGCACATAGCTTCGTGATCGTCTTATCCTTCGTCATGATCGTTTTTCATTCCAGTCACGCTTCGTCTTAACCATGCTCTTGTATATTCGCGACCTGACTCCGAAGGTGCCTGTTCACATATTACACTTGGAAAATATTATCAAACTATACTTTTGAGGACCTTCGGGAGCCGAAGGCCCCCAACACATGGTCCTTGCCATGTCCAATAGAGTTCTATTCTGCCTCTCCACTACACCATTTTGTTGTGGCGTGTAGGGAGAAGAGAACTCATGCTTGATCCCTTCCTCCTCAAGAAAACCTTCTATTTGAGAGTTCTTGAACTCCGTCCCATTATCGCTTCTAATTTTCTTGATCCTCAAGTCGAACTCATTTTGAGTCCGTCTCAAGAATCCCTTTAAGGTCTCTTGGGTTTGAGATTTTTCTTCTAAAAAGAATACCCAAGTGAAGCGAGAATAGTCATCCACAATAACTAGACAGTACTTACTCTCGCCGATGCTTATGTAAGCGATCGGGCCGAATAGGTCCATGTGGAGGAGCTCGAGTGGCCTGTCAGTCGTCAAGATGTTCTTGTGTGGATGATGAACACCAACTTGCTTCCATGCTTGGCATGTGCTACAAATCCTGTCTTTCTCAAAATGCATATTTGTTAGTCCCAAAATGTGTTCTCCCGTTAGAAGCTTGTGAAGATTCTTCATCCCAACATGGGCTAGTCGGCGATGCCAGAGCCAACCCATGTTAGTCTTAGCGATTAAGCAAGTATCGAGTTCAGCTCTATTGAAATCAACTAAGTATAGCTAACCCTCTAATACTCCCTTAAAAGCTATTGAATCATCACTTCTTCTAAAGACAGTGACACATGTATCCGTAAAAAGACAGTTGTAGCCCATTTTACATAATTGAGAAACAGAAAGCAAGTTGTAATATAAAGAATCTACAAGAAAAACATTGGAAATAGAATGGTCAGGTGATATAGCAATTTTAACCAATCCTTTGACCAAACCTTGATTTCCATCCCCGAATGTGATAGCTCGTTGGGGATCTTGGTTTTTCTCATAGGAGGAGAACATCTTTTTCTCCCATGTCATGTGGTTTGTGCACCCGCTATCGATGATCCAACTTGAGCCCCCGGATGCATAAACCTAGAAAACAAATTTAGTTCTTGATTTTAGGTACCCAAACAGTTTTGGGTCCTTTGACATTAGATACAAGAACTTTGGGTACCCAAACACAAGTCTTTGATCCCTTGTGTTTGTCCCCAACATACTTGGCAACCACCTTGCCAGATTTGTTAGTAAGCACATAGGAAGCATCAAAAGTTCTAAATGAAACATTATGATTATTTGATGTTTTAGGAGTTTTCTTCTTAGGCAATTTAGCATGGGTTGATTGCCTAGAACTAGATGTCTCACTCTTATACATAAAAGCATGATTAGGCCCAGAGTGAGACTTCCTAGAATGAATTCTCCTAATCTTATGCTCGGGATAACCGGCAGGGTACAAAATGTAACCCTCGTTATCCTGAGGCATGGGAGCCTTGCCCTTAACAAAGTTAGATAATCTTTTATGAGGGGCATTAAGTTTGACATTGTCTCCCTTTTGGAAGCCAATGCCATCCTTGATGCCAGGACGTCTCCCACTATAAAGCATACTACGAGCAAATTTAAAATTTTCATTATCTAGCTCATGCTCGGCAATTTTAGCATCTAATTTTGCTATATGATTGTTTTGTTGTTTAATTAAAGCCATGTGATCATGAATAGCATCAATGTTAACATCTCTACATCTAGTGCAAATAGAAACATGCTCAACGGTAGATGTAGAGGGTTTGCAAGAATTTAATTCAATAATCTTAGCATGTAATATGGCATTTTCATCTCTAAGATTGGAAATGGAAGCATTGCAAACATTTAATTCATTAGCTTTAGCAATTAGTTTTTCATTTTCATTTCTAAGGCTAGCAAGAGAGGCATTTAATTTTTCAATCTTAGCAATAGAAATAGCATGATCATTTCTAAGATTGGCATATGAATCATCACATACATTTGAATCAACCTTAGCAATTAATCTAGCATTCTCATTCCTAAGGTTGGCAATAAAACCATGGCAAGTGCTTAACTCACTAGATAATTTTTCACATTTTTCTACTTCTAGAGCATAAGCATGTTTAACCTTAACATGCTTCTTGTTTTCCTTAATTAGAAAGTCCTCTTGGGTGTCCAAGAGTTCATCCTTCTCATGAATAGCACTAAATAATTCATTCAATTTTTTCTTTTGTTGCATGTTAAGATCGGCAAAAAGGGTAAGCAAGTTTTCCTCCTCATCACTAGAATTATCTTCATCACTAGAGGTTGCATATTTAGTGGAGGATTTAGATTTAACCTTCTTCTTTTTGCCGTCTTTTGCCATGAGGCACTTGTGATCGACGTTTGGGAAGAGGAGTCCCTTGTTGACGGCGATGTTGGCGGCGTCCTCGTCGGAGGAGGAGTCGGTGGAGCTCTCGTCGGAGTCCCACTCGCGGCACACATGGGCATCACCGCCCTTCTTCTTGTGGTACCTCTTCTTTTCCTTTCTTCTCCCCTTCTTGTCGTCGCCCCTATCACTGTCACTAGAAATAGGACATTTTGCAATAAAGTGACCGGGCTTACCACATTTGTAGCAAACCTTCTTGGAGCGGGGCTTGTAATCCTTCCCCCTCCTTTGCTTGAGGATTTGGCAAAAGCTCTTGATGATGAGCGCCATTTCCTCGTTGTCGAGCTTGGAGGCGTCGATGGGGATTCTACTTGGAGTAGAATCTTCTTTCTTCTCCTCCATTGCTTTGAATGCAACGGGTTGTGCTTTAGGCACGGAGAAGGATGTGCCTTGCTCGATGATCTTTTTGGAGCCTTTGATCATTAGTTCAAAGCTCACAAATTTGCCTATCACTTCCTCGGGAGACATTAGCGTGTATCTAGGATCACCTCGAATTAATTGAACTTGTGTGGGGTTAAGAAAAACGAGGGATCTTAGAATAACCTTGACCATCTCATGGTCATCCCACTTGGTGCTCCCGAGGTTGCGTACTTGGTTCACCAAGGTCTTTAGCCGGTTGTACATGGCTTGTGGATCCTCCCCTTGGTGAAGCATGAAGCGACCGAGCTCCCCCTCGATCGTCTCCCGCTTGGTGATCTTGGTCACCTCGTCTCCTTCGTGCGCGGTCTTGAGCACGTCCCAAATTTCCTTTGCGCTCTTCAACCCTTGCACCTTATTATACTCCTCTCGACTTAGAGAGGCGAGGAGTATAGTAGTGGTTTGGGAGTTGAAGTGTTGGATTTGGGCCACTTCGTCCGAATCATAGTCCTTATCCCCTACGGATGGTACCTGTACACTAAACTCAACAACGTACCAAATACTAGTGTGGAGTGAGGTTAGGTGATGCCTCATTTTATCACTCCACATGTTATAATCTTCACCGTCAAAAACCGGTGGTTTGCCTAATGGAACGGAAAGTAATGGAGTACGTTTGGAAATGCGAGGGTAGTATAGGGGAATCTTACTAAACTTCTTGCGCTCATGGCGCTTAGAAGTTACGGACGGCGCGTCGGAGCCGGAGGTGGATGGCGATGAAGAGTCGGTCTCATAGTAGACCACTTTCCTCATCTTCTTTTTCTTGTCGCCACTCCGATGCGACTTTTGTGAGGAGGATGCCTTATCCTTCCCCTTGTTGTGGGACTCTCCCGATGGAGCCTTCCCGTGGCTTGTAACGGGCTTGTCGCCGGTTCCCATCTCCTTCTTGGCGTGATCTTCCGACATCACTTCGAGCGGTTAGGATCTAATGAAGCACCGGGCTCCGATACTGATACCAATTGAAAGTCGCCTAGAGGGGGGTGAATAGGGTGAATCTGAATTTTACAAAGTTTAAGCACAACTACAAGCCGGGGTTAGCGTTAGAATTAAAATTGAGTCCGAGATAGAGGGTGAAAACAAATCACAAGCAAATAAAGAGTGTGACACTGTGATTTGTTTTACCGAGGTTCGGTTCTTGCAAACCTACTCCCCGTTGAGGTGGTCACAAAGACTGGGTCTCTTTCAACCCTTTCCCTCTCTCAAACGGTCACTTAGACCGAGTGAGCTTCTCTTCTCAATCAAACGGGACACTAAGTCCCCGCAATGACCACCACACAATTGGTGTCTCTTGTCTCAGTTACAATTGAGTTGATCACAAGAAAGAATGAGAAAGAAAAGAAGCAATCTAAGCGCAAGAGCTCAAATGAACACAAGTCACTCTCTCTAGTCACTAATTTCTTTTGGAATGATCTTTGGACTTGGGAGAGGATTTGATCTCTTTGATGTGTCTTGTATTGAATGCTTCTTGTAAGGTGTAGGAAGTCTGAAAACTTGGATGCAATTGAATGTGGGGTGGTTCGGGTATTTATAGCCCCAACCACCAAACTAGCCGTTTGATGGAGGCTGCTGTCGCATGGCGCACCGGACAGTCCGGTGCGCCACCGGACACTGTCCGGTGCGCCAGCCACGTCACCCGGCTGTTGGATTCTGACCGTTGGAGCTCTGACAGGTGGGGCCTTCTGGCTGTCCGGTGGTGCACCGGACATGTCCTGTAGACTGTCCGGTGCGCCTTCTGGCGCTGCTCTGACTCTGGCGCGCACTGTAGCGCATTGAATGCTTTTGCAGTCGACCGTTGGCGTGAAGTAGTCGTTGCTCCGCTGGCACACCGGACAGTCCGATGCGCCACCGGACACTGTCTGGTGGTACACTGAACAGTCCAGTGAATTATAGCGGAGCGGCCTCCCATTTTCCCGAAGGTGGCAAGTTCAGCGTCGGGGTCTCTGGTGCACCAGACCAGGGCACACTTCGGTTGTCTTTTGCTTTTTTTGTTTGAACCCATTCTTGGTCTTTCTATTGGTTTGTTGTGAACCTTTGGAACCTGTAAAACTTATAATCTAGAGCAAACTAGTTAGTCCAATTATTTGTGTTGGGCAATTCAACCACCAAAATTAATTAGGAAAAGGTGTAAGCCTATTTCCCTTTCAGTCGCGCGACGCAACCACCGTCGTCCGTTCCTGACATCCCGCCTAGCTCTCACCCCATACAACCCCACTCGCATCTACTAATGCCTTCCTCATACAACCCCACTCGCATCTACTAACGCCTTCACTCGAACCAGCCTAATACTAGTAAGGCCGTCTCCAGCAGACCGTGTAAACGAGCATGAATAAGTATTGTTTTGTACTGTAGATTACATTGTTTGCAATGTGAAGTTTAAGATAGAGAGTCTAGTGGAGATAATCTAACTAGCATGAGAGACAGACAGAGGGCAAAATTCGTTAGTGAATATACTATATTAATACTACAGTCAATAGCATTTAGGTACATTTTTACTTGCTTGCTTTAGCCTGTTATTAGTTCTATTAAAAAGTTTAAAGCCATTTTACCCTAAAACAAACTAGCTTCAGAAAATGAAGGGAAAACAACGAACTTAAAATGCATCTATTTGTTTATATTTTCCGGTCGGGTGAGGGCTTGTTCGGTTCTACCCCAATCCATATAGATTGAGGGGGATTGAGGGGGTTTCAATCTCTACTAAATTAAAAATCCCTCCAATTCATATCAATTCCCTTCAATCAATTGAAAATAATTGAACAAGCCCTGAGATGGCATATGTCCACGAAACTAAAAGGGGAAATCAAAGGGCATGATTGCATATGGGGGGCGCCTCTTTGAGCTTTCGGTGGAGATTAAAGAGCGGGGGAAAAAAATTAAAGGTAGCCGGAGACAGACAGTGCGAATGAATCTAAATCTAAGCAGGATTAGAAGGAGCGGTGTGGTACTGTGGCGTCTTCCTCCATCTCTACTCCATCCAGCGGGCAATGGGAAACGTCGGCGTGCTGGCTAGCCGCCGTCAGGGCCGCCCGAAGCTTCTCTAACGGCGCCGTCAGGGATCGGCGCGGGCCCACGTGCCAGGGCTGGCTAGCCAGTCGCTGCGCTGCGCTGCTCTGCTGTGCTGCGTGCGAGACGTACTGTCCTGTCCTGCCTGTACCTGGTGTGTAGTAGGTCTAGACACCCCCCCCCCCCCTTTTTTTTCTCTGTAGTTGCTTGCTGTTGCCACTTGTGCTGGGAAAAATCGGAGCAAAGCTAAAGCCCAATGCAAAGAGGGCCGGAAGCAGAAGATAGCTCATCTTCGTCTAGATTGCCATCGTCGGCGACGAATTTTAAGTGGATTCCGGCTGTAACGTCTCGCGTCTAATAATGCTAGTACCCTCTAATCTAACCCTAAATCCACATCAAGGTATCCTAGACCAACCCAAAACTACATCAAAAAGCGAGTGAGAGAGAGAAAGCACAGGTTGCAACTTGCAACCCTAGAACTAGGAGGAGCCAGCACTAGGGGGAGGCGGTAGGCGGTAGCCTCACCAAGGGCGGTGACGGGAAACCTAGCAGTATAACCCCTCCTCGCAGTCGTCCACACTCCCGCTGCTTCACGCAGTCGGCGCCTCCACTCTGCTCCCTCGCTCGCCGTCTTCTTCCGTCCAGGCCCCTCGGCTTTCCCTGTTTCCCATATATTCTCGCGCGGCTCCACGCTCGCTCCCGCTCCACACTCCACACCGCAGACGCCTGGGGGGCGCTTCTACTCTTTCTCCTCTAGGGAAGGAGGGGCTCGAGGTTCCACCAATTCGCCGACAGGTCCCTTGCGTGCCATCCCCGCCGCGCGCGCAGCTCCAGAGGCCTCCATCCCATCCATGGACGCCAAGAGGCAGGGCTTCTTCTCCGCGCTGCGGGAGGAGGTGGCGCGCGGGCTGTCGCCGGGGCGCGCGCGGCGGCGGTCGGCTTCCAACGCCGCGGAGGTGGCGGCGGCGCTGCGCCGCCTCGGGGGCGGTGGCGAGGCGCTCGCGCCGCTCATGGAGGGCCCGGATCCGGAGGCGGGCCCCGGCGCGACCTGCGGCGGCTCCGCGAGGAAGGAAGGCGGGTGGGGGCGGTGGGTGCGCGGCCAGCTCCAGCTCACGCGCGCGCCGGCGCTGGAGGCCGGGGCCGGAGCTGGCTCCGGCGCCGCTGCCGCCGCCGGCAGGCGCAACGACCTCAGGCTGCTGCTCGGCGTCATGGGCGCGCCGCTCGCGCCCGTGCACGTCTGCGCCGCTGAGCCGCTGCCGCACCTCAGCATCAAGGACACCCCCATTGTAAGAAACTACGAACCAGAGCTCTTCCGCCTGCGTGCTCTACTGCTCTCGCTCTAGATTGGACCCCAACCGCAACCGGGTGGCTGCTCGGTGGAATTCCGGAACCGAAAAATGACCTTTTGGGGGGAGGGGGGGTGCGGTTGCGGCGCGTCGAGATTTGGGTTCTCGGTAGCTAAAATGCGCCTCCAATCCAGCTGCTGTCTTCTTCTCCTGAGCTTCCCTGCTCCAGTTTGCCGTCCGAAGCTTTTGTCCCCATGTCCCATGTCTACTACTCTGACATCTCGCTCGGCAAACCTTGTTGACTGAGCTCTCTATGGTAAAAATTGGGGGCATCTTTGATGTGATGCGTTTTGGAGAGTTCTTGCATCTCTCCTAAACCACATTGCGGCTGTAAAGGTGGCTTCCCTTACCTGTTTTGACATGACAGGCAACGGACGGATGTTTCTCGTAACCGTTTCCTGTTTTTTTTTCAAAGAAAATACATTTGCTGTAAATTTCGGTTTTTTTATTAGTGCGTATTGTAACCGTATAACTCATGGCGGTGTATTGTACGCGCGCGCGCAGGAGACGTCGTCGGCGCAGTACATACTGCAGCAGTACCTGGCGGCGTCGGGCGGGCAGAGGCTGCTGTCCTCCATCCGCAACTCGTACGCCATGGGCAAGGTGCGGATGGTGGCGACCGAGTTCGAGGCGGGCGGCCGCGTCGTCCGGAACCGCATGGCGGCGCAGCGCGCCGAGCCAGGGCGCTTCGTGCTGTGGCAGATGGCGCCGGAGATGTGGTATATGGAGCTGGCCGTGGGCGGGAGCAAGGTGCACGCCGGCTGCAACGGCAAGCTCGTCTGGCGCCACACCCCCTGGCTCGGCGCGCACTCCGCCAAGGGCCCCGTGCGCCCGCTCCGCCGCGCTCTGCAGGTGAGCCACAGCACGCCCGTCCGTCCGTCCGTCCGTCCGTCCCCGTACGCTGCGTGTACCGTCCGTGTTTCAGAGGAACGTTAAATCTGAGTGAGACTCTCTGCTGCTCTCGTCCTTGCGTTTTCGTAATTCGTAGGGCCTGGACCCGCTGACGGCGGCGAGCATGTTCGCCGGCGCGCGGTGCATCGGCGAGAGGAAGGTAAACGGGGAGGACTGCTTCATCCTGAAGCTGAGCGCGGACCCGGAGACTCTTCGGGCGCGCAGCGAGGGGCTGGCGGAGATCATCCGGCACGTGCTGTTCGGCTACTTCAGCCACAAGTCCGGACTCCTCGTGCACCTGGAGGACTCGCACCTGACCCGGATCCAGTCCGCCACCGGCGGCGACGCGGTGTACTGGGAGACGACCATCAGCTCGTCCGTCGAGGACTACCGCGCCGTGGACGGCGTGATGGTGGCGCACGCCGGGCGGTCCGCCGTGACCCTGTTCCGGTTCGGCGAGGCGGCCGTGGGGCTGGGCCACACCAAGACCCGCATGGAGGAGGCGTGGACCATCGAGGAGGTGGCGTTCGACGTCCCCGGCCTCTCCGCCGACTGCTTCATCCCGCCCACCGACGTCGGGCCCGGCTCCGTCAGCGAGGCCGCCGAGCTCCCGCGGGGCGAGCGGAGCAAGGCCGCCGCCGGCCTCGTCCTCCCGTGCCACCGCGCTAGGGTCGCCGCGCTCGAGAAGGCCGACGACGGTGGCGTCGCGTGGAGCGGCGCCCTGCAGCTCGGGTGCAAGTGATTCGTGGTACCCCGTGCTCTCTCGCAGCTGTCTTGCATTTCCTGACTGACTGGTTTTGGTAGGAGACACAGAGGTAAGGTCAGGAGGAGGACTTGGAGGAGCTTTACCATTCCAAGTTTCCCTCTGTAAATAGGAAGCTCACATCGCCTTCCGTATCCCTGTCTCGTCTCGTCCGGAGATCTGGTATTAGGTAGTCTTTGTCTGTAACGCTGTGTCGGCACCTCGAGGACGAAGATCCAGGGGAGCGGGGTGTTTGTGTTTCTTCTCCGTCCAGCCATATGGTATGGACCGTAGTGGGCGGCGGTGCTTCTTCTTCTCTTCTGTCGTAGCCAAAACTAATCATGAGGCCAGTGAGGAAGAAGGGTTTCCTCGCAGGCAATTGAGTTCCGTCGTCGTGGACGTGGAGTCTGATTAGCAGCAGTCCAGTATGCTTGGTTGGCGAGTCAAACTAACTTTTTTTAGGGGGGAGGGCGCAAATTATGTAGTGACCTGCCTGTGGGTGGTCCTGGCCGCCGGGGGTCCGTCCGGTCAGGCTGTGTACCCTTTTTCCTTCACATCTCTCTTTATTTATTAGTACGATGAGATGGTGTGGTTATGTTCTACACAAGTTTTATGTAAGCCAAAACTTGTATGAAATATCATGGTTTGAGTTTGCTTTTTTTTCCTCTCCCATTTTCTGGCTGCCCACTCCCACATTTTTTTTTGTAATTTAGCCATTTTTCGATTTTATTTTCACAAGTATACCCTTTTCAGTTTCATTTTAAAAAATAGACCCTTAAGTCGGCGTCGCATCGGCGACTAGGTCTAGGCCACGGCCTACGACTTGATGGCGGCGTGGCATCCACGTGGTAGGGGTAGGCGCCACAGATCTTGACGTCTACCGCCTACGAAGTGTCTTCTTCATCGGACTTAGCAACCTTGCATGGATCACCGCAAAAATAAATAGGCACCGGAACACCACTTGGTAAAGGCAGCGGGTCGAAGACAATACCGGTCAATGGACCCTTCCTAAAATTCAATAAGTACAGTTATAAAACACAGCTTCGAGTTAGATGCTACATTCTATACAATGCTTACCTTTGTTTGGACAGATTTACCGCGTCTAGACATCCCACTATCAAATAGTATGGAGATTAAAAGTTAGGGAGATTACCATGCCACCAAAAGGACCAATAGATTGAATGAAACAAGCGAGACAAAAATTCAGGGAGATTGTCTTGCTACCAATAAGGGATGTTTTGTCATAGTGAAGAGGAGAAAACGGAGACGGAGGGTAATAAAATTGGCACCGTATTATATAGGAATATGGAGGTCAGCGCTACGGATCTTTGGCGCCGACGTATTGACACATGGTCGCCACGCAAGTGCCACGCTAGCCCTGGCTGCGGAGACCTAGGCGCCAATAGCAGTGGCGCGCGACCATTGTTAGCTAGGCGCCAGTGCTGCTGGCGCCAATGACCTAAGAGTCTATTTTTAAAAAAATAAAACTGAGAATGATATATTTGTGAAAATAAAATCGAAAAGTGGCTAAAATTGCAAAAAAAAAGTTGGCCCACTCCGTTAATCTTTCTGCCGTTTGGTGCTGCACGTCGAAGCCAGTGATATGTAGGAGTATTAGCTTTTTTTTTTTTTGAACTGGGGTTACATACTTACATTACATTGTCATGAGTAAGTAGCATAACGTGGACTGGATGCATCATCTCCTCCGCCGCCTGCATTCAACGTCGGTCTGGAGTTTGCCGGCGGGGCGCGAGCATGGTGGTCCCCCATCATGTGCTTCGCCACAGGCGCGGACGGCCGGTGGCGGTATTTTCTTCCCTGTGAGCTGTGATTAGCTAGCTTTGCCGCGTTTCGCTTTGCTCTCCTCCATTAGATCGCTGAGAGAGCTTCAAGGCTCCGTGACCATGCCGTTTGCGTTGATGGCCCTGCCTGCGCCGGCCCGTGTCTCTCTTTTCCTACTGGAGTACTACGTGGAAGCATTAGTTTTGTGCTTAGGGCTGTGTGCGTGTGTGTGCTCTCATCTCCTTTTTGGGGGAAGGGACCACTGTCTAGTAGTACTAAACTTAAGTAAAAGTAGCTGTACGAGCACTAGTCTCACCTCCCTGGCTCCTTGTTGAGTCAAATTCTTGGAGATTGGAGCAGTGCGTCAATGCTTGCACAAGTTCTGCCATTTCTATTTTTACCCTGAAGATGAAAATGTCGCGGAGTGTGTTGTGCTAGCTTGCGTAGTGACCGCGCGCGCGATCAGGTGGGAACAGGGACGAAAACGAAGGGGAACCCCCCTCGGTTTTCATTTCCACGTTTGTTCGTTTTGTTGGGATTGAGTCAGTTTAAATCTATAGCAAGTTAAAATCCGTGTCAATTCCGTCTAATACATTCCAATCAACATGGATTACAAATAACCGAAGATATAAGAGTATGTTCGGTTGTATCCTAATCCATATGAATTGAGTGAGATTGAGGAGATTTCAATCGCTAGTAAATCAAAATTTCTCTCAACCTATATCAATCATCTTCAATCTATATGGATTTAAAATAATCGAAAACCCTAAATCTATTTCACGAACGGGATCGAACCAGAACAATCGAAAACGGGACTGGAGAGGCGATGGAAATGAACCGAAACGGACCAAACAAATCAGTAATGGGTTGGAAACGGGCGTAAGAAATGGAAACATCACCCACACCCCATAGAGTATGAAAATAAAACCCCCTCCATTTTCATTTCCACGTTTGTTCGTTTTGTTGGGATTGAATCAGTTTAAATTTATAGCAAGTTAAAATCCGTGTCAATCCCGTCCAATACATTCCAACCCACATGGATTACTAATAACCGAACAAGCCATAAGAGTATGTTCGGTTGTACTCTAATCCATATGGATTGAGTGAGATTGAGGGGGTTTCAATCGCTAGTAAGTCAAAATCTGTCCTAATCCATACTAGTCCCCTTTAATCCATATGGAATTAAAATAACCGAAAACCCTAAATCTATTTCATAAACGGGATCAGACCAGAACAATCGAAAACGGGACCGGAGAGACGATGGAAATGAACCGAAACGGACCGAACAAATCGGTAACGGGTCGGAACCGGGCGTAAGAAATGAAAACATCACCCACCCCCGTAGAGTATGAAAATAAAACAGTATTTACGTTCGATGGAGACATCTCATTTAGCCACCGTAGAAAAACACCTCTCGTTATCCTTGTTTTTCTGAACCTTACGGGGAATAACTTTCAATCCTTATGCCGTAAGGTTCACATGCCATTTTTCACCCCTGGTTATCCTTGTTTTTTTTAAAAAAAACGACAAGAGGATTATCTGTTATATTAAATAAGAAGATATGCATCTGCAAGGGCTGAAGTACACAAGTCCACCACACAAGAAAATGAGACACTAATTACGGTGGCACAAATATCCCAAGCCAACCCCCTCCCCCTCTCCCAAAACCTACACCAGCCTTGCTAAATGCTTTGCTCTTCCTAGAATCCATAAACGAAATTGCTCCTTAATCTTCGCTATAGTCTGTGGCACGGTCTTCTCTTTATGCTCAAAGATTAGCGAGTTTCTCTCACACCAAATTGTCCAAGAAACGAGGATGATGAGGGTTTGCAATCCCCTCATGCTTCTCATTGTGGATGTCGCAAGATTCGACCACCATTAATGCACCGAACCTACAGGTTGCTAAGAAGAGTGGTGGATCTCCGTAATTAAAGCCCATATACTCAATTCAACCCAAATACGTCTGGTGAAGCAACATTCAACAAAAAGGTGTAGTCCAAATTCCGTGCATAAGTCGTATAGGACACAATGTGGATTATGAGGTCATCCCCTCTTTGCCAACCTGTCTGCTATCCATACTCTATTTTGAACAGCAAGCCAATTGAATAATTTGCACTTTGGTGGCGCCCAAGCTCTCTAAAATGTGTTACTAAATTTGTGTGAGTGGAGCCACATAATTGCGTTTGGTAGGCTGAATGAGCTGTGTACCAAAGCGAAGCTGATTTATCTCGGACCATAATTGACAATATTCATATATGTGCGCAACAGAAAAATCATCATGGTTAAAATTTAGATCATGTATCCATCGGTTATTTGAGAGAGCCTCATGGATGGATCTATTTTTCCATTAGAAATAGAGTAGATCAAAGAATATGTGCCTCTCGGTGTCATATCCCTTAGCCAGTCACTTCCTAGAACAAAGAAGACTTAGCATCCTCCACCATAACCGAGGTTGCTGCTGCAAACAGTCGCTTGTCCAACGTAGTGCAAGGTATATCTTTCACAATCCTTTGATTATTCAGCAGTTTGGGTTTTACCACAAGCATCTGAGACGTAAGGCCTACGAGAAATTAACAAGGTGCAGAATGACTAATCCACCGTATTGTTTTGGCCATATCTAATCCATCGTATTGTTTTGGCCTTGGAGCACAGATCCAGCTGACTTTGCATTTGCCGGCCGATGAATTCCAGACAGCGTGCACTTCCGTGCTACAGCAGGATCGATCAGAGGGTATAACTTTCCCTCATGGATCTGAGATTCTCAGGGATCGGGCTCCTCATGCAAGTTTGTCAATGAAGCCCCCGCGTCCCCAGCCTTCCAGCCTATACGCGCAAAGGCTAAAAAAAAATGCTGCGTGAAAGCACGCAGGAACGACGTCAATCAGATGTGCTCGCTTTAGCAGAAACAGGACGCGGCCGCTATCGTGCTTCACCGGATGCTACAGTAGTGGTAGGGAATGTGGGCAAGCTCAGACGCAAGAAGAGACCCTGAATTCTTTCTCGAAAAAGTTCTCTTTTTTCTCTCGGAAAGCAAGAGGCCCCGGATGCTTGACTTGATGGCACAGCACCATCGATTTTTCCACGCGGAGGTCTCGTCACATGAATCTCGATCCAGCAAAGATCCGGCAGCTTTCCGCGGCCGGTTTCGCTGCGTCTGCAATGGCCGGCAAGCAGAGGGCTCGAACTCGAATCAATCAGCCGCGCCGCGCGCAAGGAGTACTGGAGGAACACAGGAGCAATCACCAATCGGATGGATCAATCGTGTAGTTAGGCAGACCGCCGCCACTTGAGCTGCACCAGCTAGCTAGCCGGGCGGCAGTGGAGCGGTAGGGCGGCACTGCGTTTGACTTGCGGCCGGGTTGGCGCCACCACAGGCATGGGCATGGGCATGGGCATGGTGCATATGCAAAGCCTTGCTCGTAAAGTTGCAACCTTTAGCCGGTCACTTGTGCTATAGTGCAGCTGTAGGGCGCTGCATGCTTTGGTCAGAGCTGATATTCCATTTCCATTCCATTCCCATGGCGGCGTGTCGGTCTGGCTCTGGTGCATGGCGAGAACAGAAAGAAATTACCTGGGGGCAGCTGTGGACATATACAGCAGACAGTGAGTGAGCTGTGTGTGTGAGCAGCAGAGTGGCCTTTCTGACCGAGGACAGTTGGTCGGAGATCTGATGATCGGTCCAAAGACGCACGCACGCACTCTCGGCTGTAAAGCGCCATTACAGGACTGGGATGCAATGCAATGCAATGCAGGCAAAGCGACGCAGCTAGCTAGGCGGGGTTTAAAGATGCAGCGGAATCTCATCGTGCATGCGGTGCCTGCCTTTTTTCCATGGCGGCTTTACTGCATGCAAGTCTGTCGTCGGCGGTTTAGCTAGCGAGGAGCGAGCTAGCGCGCGGCCGGGTTGGTCGCGGTCGGTGCAGTGGTGAATGGAAATGGAAATGGAGGCAGGGCCACTCTCGCTACTCCGTAAGCACGCACGCACCACTGGCAGCAGTGCCTGCAGTGGGAAGGCGAAGGACCCAGCGGAGAAGAGGTTGTCCGGCAACTGGACAGCACTACCACCGTCGTCGAGCAGCTAGATAGCTTCTAGCGATGACAGCTTCCGCGCGTACGCTGTCTGGGAATTGGATCCCGTTTCAGGCCATATCTGTCTGTCCAGTGTTCGTTCACTTCAGACGAGCGTTTTTTTTGTTCCTGTTCGCGGCAGCACACAGTGCACTGCGGGCGCGGCGGCGGTCTAGGTGGCTGCTAATCATGGTGTGCTCAGCGTGTGCATGACGGTACGTAGTGTTCAGACGAGCGTTGTTTCGTCGACGAGTTCAGACCATCATCACCGTGTGTGTTACGACACTAGAAGCACAAGTGACAACTAAAAACTTTTATTATACAAAATAACATCTATAAATATAGTCTATTAATAAATACACAAACAAATACGCTTGAACAATATCGGATTGATAGAACAAACGACGAATTTGTACAGTAGAAAATGAAACATCTGGTGCTACTTTGGTTAGAAGCCTGAGACATTTTTTCAAGAGAGACGGCTCCATGCTTGTTTGCTCAGCCACATGCATGCCCAGGCTTTCAGCCGGCCCAGACAATACCTACAGACCCCGAAACGCTTACATGGGCTCTAAAAAAAGTCACAATACACGGGTGCTTAGGTGGGCCAGGCATCGGGCTACCTCCGCCGGTGGCTGTGTGGCTACACCGTCTCTTGCTGCTTCCATAAAATAATACTAACTGATGAGTGTCCGTGCGTTGTGACTGGAGTAAAAAATTTATATTAAATATATATGTTACAATTGCAAGAAAGGGACTAAATCAATCTGCATGAGCTTCATCTTTGTTGAAGAAAAGGTAGTTCATCCAAGGCGCCCAACATCATGTATTGCTCTGTTATTGTGAATAGTATATATACATAGTGTCAACATAAGGCAATTTTGAATGATAACATAGACCATTAAATTGGTTTCACAAAAATAAGGGTATATAAGAAAATCAATGTTGTTATAAGTACTTCCATTATCGAGTTACATTACTATGACATACCTGAACATGATTTATTTGAGTACTTCCACTTCCACACAAATTTAACAATGAAAATCATGATCAGAATTTAGAAGATCCTTACTCCATTAAAGTTGTCGCATATCACAATTACAATCTCTTAGCACCATAAATCTCTTCAAGACAGAGCCTGCAAGGATAATACAAACCATCTAAGTTTAGTAAATTCTGAAGCTTGAAAGCAAGCGTCATCTCCACACAGCACACATTCTCAAAGACTCTTTTCCCCAGGCATAATTCTAAATTATTGTTACTGCTGCAGGCAGTGGATTTGATACAACATCAGCTGCAAATGTTCGCTTGTGGACTTCTCCCAGGACATGTACAGAGGGTTGCCACAAAAGAATGCAAACATTACGGTTACAATATGAAAGCATGCCAAGTAATTTGATCTCCAAGAACAAAGTGTACTTGGTGCTTATCTCAACCAGGCTTCTATAAAAAAGGGACACAATTCCAATTACAAAATGAAACCACAATGCAGAAATTCATAGACAATTGTAAAAGAGGAATGACAGAGAGACTCAAAACTGTACATGTCTCATTATATTCATCAGATGTAGGTGTGAATTGGGACGAAGAGAAGAAAATATGAAGAAACGTAAGGAAATGGTTGTAAGTAGTAATATGATCCAAACTTTACATGTCTCATTGTATTCATCAGATTGTGCTCCAAATGTAGTAGGACCAATAGAGTACATAAATGGCATTAGGTTGTCAAACCAATAAACATCATCACTTAACAGCACATTGTATTTCTTCATGCTATTTTTTTGCTAAGGTAGTGGAACTACTTAACAGCATGAAGGGATAAGAACGATGTTTCCACTCACATGGTCAGCCTCGGCATGGTGATGGTTGTAAATGACGGCGACGCCTAGGCAATGGTTCGAGTTGATGTCAGTGCCGGTGATGGGGATGGTGGACAGGTGGACCAGGAACATTGTAAACCCGATTGGGAGCAGGGCAAGGATTTATTCCATTCATCCCATAGATAAATCACCGATAACCATATCTGTCAAGGTTCCACGGAGGCACGAACGAGTAAGCAGGCAAGGTTGATACTACTCACCCACACATGGAAGACCTTGGTGTCATCTCCATTGCAGTGATGGTGGCTTTGTCTGAGCGAGCAAAGTAAAATCCTAAGATCGGACGGTGGCAAATTTATTGGTCCTGTAAACAAGCAACAATAATGAGATGCAACAACAAATAGCAGAGTGCTTGGCCTAAAAAACCAGTAGCCCTAGTCTATCATATTTGTTTTTATCTATTTAGTATGGTTATGCCAAATTTGTATTTGCAGGCTAAAGTTTATGTCACACAGACATTTGTAGGAACTTCTTGTCATATAAATGAATTTAACTCTTGTTTATAGCTAGATTTGACGTAATGTCAGATGTAGGTGTGAATTGGGAAGATAAGAAAAATAGGAAGAAACATAAGAAAATGTAGTAAGTAGTAATATGATCTAAACTTTGCCTATCTCATTGTATTCATCAGATTGTGTTGGTTTAAAAGTTGAACAATAACTGAAAATAAAAGCAGTAAAATAGAAACTGTTCTGCAGCTATAAAGTAAATATGAGTACTAAATAGAACATTCACGACTGAATCGACTCGAAGGTAGAATACCTTCCCCATTGGTGAACATATTTGTATATTGGCTGGTGTCGGCGTTTCGAGACCGGGGGGGTCCCTAAGCCGACGAGTGAAGTGTCGCCGCGTGCCCCAGCCCAGATGGGTCTACGTGAGGCCGAGCACGAAGGGGGGAAAGCGAGGTGGCCGGAGATGGGCGTGAGAGAGGTGGAAATCCTGCGGCCTTCGCGTTCGTCCCGCGCCTAGGTCGGGTGCGCTTGCAGTAGGGGGTTACAAGCGTCCACACGGGGGAAGGAGCGAGTGGCCTCACGCGAGCGCCCGTCTCGTCCTCGTCCCCACGCGGCCAACCCTCTCTAAGAGGGCCCTGGTCCTTCCTTTTATAGGCGTAAGGAGAGGATCCAGGTGTACAATGGGGGGCGTAGCAGAGTGCTACGTGTCTAGCGGAGGGGAGCTAGCGCCCTAAGTACACGCCATCGTGGCGTCCGGAGAGATTTTGGCGCCCGGTTTGTATGATGTCGTGGCCGTCGGAGGAGTGTTGGAGCCTGGCGGAGGGACAGCTGTCGGGGCCGTCGAGTCCTTGCTGACGTCCTCTTGCTTCCGTAAGGGGGCCGAGAGCCGCCATCGTCAGGGAGCGTGCGGGGCGCCATCATTGCCTATCTGGCGGAGCGAGCCAGATGGGACGCCGGTCTTGTTCCCCGTAGCCTGAGTCAGCTTGGAGTAGGGTAATGATGGCGCCTCCTGTTGACGTGGCTGGTCCGCGCCCTAGGTTGGGCGATGTGGAAGCTCCTCCGAGGTCGAGGTCGAGTCCATCTTCCGTGGCCGAGGCCGAGTCCGAGCCCCTAGGTCGGGCGAGGCGGAGGCCGTTGGCTGAGGCCAGGGCGGAATTTGAGTCCTGGGGTCGGGTGAAGCGGAGTTCGTCGTCTTCTGGGGCTGAGCCCAAGTCCGAGCCCTGGGTTGGGTGGAGCGGAGTTCGCCGTCTTCCGGGGCTTAGCCCGAGTCCGAGCCCTGGGTCGGGCGGAGCGGAGTTCGCCGTCTTCCGGGGCTTAGCCCGAGTCCGAGCCCTGGGTTGGGCAGAGCGGAGTTCGCCGTCTTCCGGGGCTTTAGCCCAAGTCCGAGCCCTGGGTCGGGCGGAGCGGAGTTCGCTGTCTTCCGGGGCTTAGCCCGAGTCCGAGCCCTGGGTCGGGCGGAGCGGAGTTCACCGTCTTCCGGGGCTTAGCCCGAGTCCGAGCCCTGGGTCGGGCGGAGCGGAGTTTTCTATGGTGCGTGCGGCCGGGCCTGACTGCCTGTCAGCCTCACTCTGTCAAGTGGCACCGCAGTCGGAGCGGCGCAGGCGGCGCTGTCTTTCTGTCAGACCGGCCAGTGGAGCGGCGAAGTGACGGCGGTCACTTCGGCTCTGTCAGCTGGGGGGCGCGCGTCAGGATAAAGGTGTCAGGCCACCTTTGCATTAAATACTCCTGCGATTTGGTCGGGGTTGCTTCTCGGCGAAGACAGGGCCTCGGGCGAGCCGGGAACGTGTTCGCCGTTGGAGAGGGGCCTAGGGCGAGGCGGAGATCCTCCGGGGTCGGCTACCCTTGTCCGAGGCTAGGCTCGGGCGAGGCGCGATCGAGTCCCTTGAATGGACTGATCCCTGACTTGATCGCACCCATTAGGCCTTTGCAGCTTTATGCTGATGGGGGTTACCAGCTGAGAATTAGGAGCCTTGAGGGTACCCCTAATTATGGTCCCCGACAGTAGCCCCCGAGCCTCAAAGGGAGTGTTAGCACTCGCTTGGAGGCTTTCGTCGCACTTTTTTGCAAGGGGACCAGCCTTTCTCGGTTGCGTTTTGTTCCGGTGGGTGCGCGCGAGCGCACCCGCCGGGTGTAGCCCCCGAGGCCTCGGAGGAGTGGTTTGACTCCTCCGAGGTCTTAACGCCTCGCGCAATGCTTCGGCTGGTCTGGTCGTTCCCTCATGCGAGCTGGCCGTAGCCCGGGTGTACAGTCGGGTCCCAAGTTCTCGGGCTGGTATGTTGACGCTGTCAACGGTTTGGTCGGAGCCGGGTTTGCGAGAGCAGCCCCCGAGCCTCTGCACAGGGCGAGAGGGCGATCAGGGACAGACTCGACTTTTTCACATACGCCCTTGCGTCGCCTTTCCGCAAGGAGGAGGGGGGAGAGCGCCATGTTGCCCTCGGTGGGCGCCGAACATGGTGTCTCCGGTGAGCTGCAGGCGGGTGATCCGAGCGGACGTCCGTGCCCCATTCGTTAGGGATCGGCTAGGGGCCCAGAGGCACGCCCAAAAGTACCTGCGGGTGATCTGCCGGACCCGGTCCCCTGGCGACAGGGTCCGAGGGCTCGATGCCTCCCTCTGATGGGATTCTGTTACAAGATCGTTCCCGCTGGTCTCGGAAATGTCCTAGGGTACCTCGGGAGCGCAGCCCGAGCCTTGGTTATGTATCGAACGTACCCATGGTCATCCCTCGCTCTGTGTCTGAGGCGGCTGTGAACCCTTCGGGGGCCAGCCTTCGAACCCCTGATCAGTAGTGAGCGCAGAGCTCGAGTAGCCTGAGGCAGCCGTTGAACCCTTCCGAGGGGCCGGCCTTCGAACCTCTCACCAGTAGTGGGTGTGGAGCCCACATGCTCTGAGGCGGCTGTTGAACCCTTCCGAGGGGCCAACCTTCGAACCTCTGATCAGTAGGGAGGCTCGGAGCCTGGTTCCTTCACAGGGAAGGATCCTTTTCGGGGTAACCCCCTTTCCCGGTCCCTGTTGCAAGAGAGAGAAAGAGGGAAAAAGGAAAAGCGTACGAAATCGAACGACGCGGCGTACCTTTTTTGACGCGGTCATTATGGCGAAGGCGAAGCGTCGCTCACTTCTCCTGCCAGAGGCGCCGCCTGTCCCGCCGCGAAGTTAATGCGACGGGGCGAGTGGTTCGCAGGGCAGCCGTTGCGCGTGCGCGAGCCGTTCGAGGAACGGAACATGGGCGTGTTGTCTTCACGCTGTGAGAGAGGGTTCTCTCGCTGCCCCCGGATGGGATGTAAGCTTGGCTGACGACGTGACCGCTGCTCCTGCCCGCCTGCCACCGCCATTACTGCCGGCCCGTCTTCGGCCGTATTGACCGTCGCGCCAGGCTGGATCCGCTGGATCGTGCGCTGGGTCGCCTCGAGTCACGGTATTGGTTCCCCAGTCAAGGAGGCGCGGTGGCGGCGCAGGTGGCGGTGCAGTTGCAGGCGCGAAGCACTTGGCACGCCGGTTGCATGACGCGTGGGTCTGGGCCTCCATGCTGGGCGTGTTGGGAGTCGGAGAAGCGCGCCCACTTGGCGCGGTTGCATGCCACCTGCATGGCTGCCCGCCCTTTTGCCCGCTGGTCTGGGCAAAAGTGGAGAGCCGCTTGTAACCGCTGGGCGGTTGCATGCACCATGCGCGGCGGTTTGGCTTCTTCTGCTCTGGGCCGGCTTGCATGACGTGTGGGACCCAGCCCCCGTGCCATAGGGGGAGGACCTTGGAGCGTGTTGGAGAAGACTCAGCCCACGACGGCTGGGGACGCAAGTGGGGAGAGTCGCCTTTAAAAGGAGGGCGACCCTCTTGGAAGGCGACCGTGTCTTCGCGCTCCCTTATGCATCGTGTCTTCCCACCTTCCAAGCCCCCGGATGGGGGATATCCGCCGTCTTTCCGTTTCGTCGTTGGAGGAACACAACTCTGCGGGAGTTGGTACCTTTCAGCCGTCGTTCGGCTTCAAGGATTTTCATCACGCAGCCCGGTCGCTCCCCTCCGCCGGCGGTCACCCAAGATGGTGACCTCCAGTTCGATGGCGGGGGAGAGCGAACCGGGCCGCGGCCTCTGCCCCTCCCTCAGCCTCAAGGATTTTCATCACTAGGGCTGGGGAGGGGAGTGTGCCGAGTTGGGGTCGGCCCCTGCGTTTGCGGTGGCCCGCTCCTTCCCTCAGTGATCGGGGGGAAGGGCGGGAGCCGTCCGTGGCGCTGGCAGCTGCACCGTGCCTGGCTCTCTGAGCCGAGCGGCTTCGGAGCCGCCCCCGGTGCCGCCTCTCGCCACGGCAGCTGGAAGAGGTTCCGCCGCCGACGAGCTTGCCGGCGCCACCCGCGGACCGACCTCCAACTCTACGGCCTTCTGCCCGTCCTTGCCTCACGAGTTTGGGCACGGGCGAGGGCCTCCTGGCAACAGCATCCGCCCTGAGGTCATCGCTGCTGCTGTTCGGCCCCCCGGAGCAGAAGTCTTCATCGTCGCCGCCGCTGGGGTGGGCGACGGCGAGCCGTTCGTCGGTCTTCTGTTGCTCCGCAGGCCCCCCAGTCGCGTGGGGTTGTTCGTACCTGCGGAGGTGGAACCGGAGTTCCGTGTGTAATGGCACTTCGAATGCCAGTGTTTTTGTTCATTGTGGCTGCCGAGGCCTGAACATGTATGTAAATTCGGCACGGAGCCGTGTTTTTTTCCATTTTCGAGCACTAAGACTCGCCTGTTGGTTGTCTGAACCGCTTCACCAAGCGTGAGTCGCCCCGTGTAAAGGTGACGAGCGAGGGATCCGTATCCCGGAGGCATAGGAGTCCCTCGGCTCGGTCAGCCTTGTTGTCCGAGGCTTCCCTTGCTTAGTTGGAGGAAACCCTCGGCCGCTCTCCACTGAGCCGAGGCCAGGGGTAGCGGTGCCAGCGCGAACAGAGGCAGAGTTGGCTCGAAAAGAAGACCAGGTCGGCCGGAGCCTGGCCGGGTCGTCCGTTAGCGGGGCCGACGCCGGAATTGGCCTACCGAGGCCTCGGGCCGGGCTGATGTCCTTGGGGGACAGCTAGCCGAGGCCCCGGGGTGACTGGCCGAGCCGCCTGCTCGGGCCGGATTCTTGGAGAAGACCCTGGCGGCGATGGCCCGGGCTTGGTGATGACGTTGTCCTTCAGAGCGGAGACCCTTGGACCGCGTCGCCGTCCGAGGCTAGGTTGGACCTCGCCGAAGGTGTTGTCGACGCCGAGGGTGCTGCTGCTCCCTTTAGCCGTCAAGATCCGAGCCTGCAGGATCGGATTATCTTGTAGCGTGTGTTTTCTGTGGCCGCCGAGGCCGAAACACACCCTCGCCGTATTGTAAAGCCGCGTCTCCTTTCCTCTTGTTTCGAGTATCTGGACCTTTTTGTCGGTAACAGAACTGTTTGTGCGAGCGAGAGTTGCTTCTCACGGAAGGTGATGAGTGAGGTATCCGTATCCCGGAGGCGTAGGAGTCCCTCGGCTCGGTCGGCCTTGCCGCTTACGCGCACTCTTGCCCGTCCATGGGGTTCTGTCACCGACGCAGCCGAGAAGGCTCGAAGAATCGCTCCGGCAGAAGAGCTTCCGAACGTGAAGACTTGTCCGGTCCGTGGAATCACTTATCCGAACGTGAGTTACTTATGGCAGAAGGTGATGAGTGAGGTATCCGTATCCCGGAGGCGTAGGAGTCCCTCGGCTCGGTCAGCCTTGGCTGCTTACGTGTACTCCGTCGTTTTCAGGATCCACTTTCGAAGTAGTCGAAAAGCACGAAAGATATTCCAGCGGAAAAGATCTTTTTTCGAGGAAAATTTCGACGCAGAGGGGGTTCCCTCCTTTTAGCCCCCGAGAGAGGGTCAGGCTTTGCCGAGGCAAGGCTGACCCTTCCTTGACGACTAAACTTTGCGTGAGAGCGAGGTATATGAACAACTTGAAAACATCGTAAGGGTAGAAACGACGTAGCTGTTGGATGTTTCAAGCGTTGCTGTAGACCTCGCCTTGACTGTTGGCCAGCTTGTAAGTTCCGGGTTTTAGAACTTTGGCGATGACGAACGGCCGCTCCCAGGGGGGCGTGAGCTTGTGTCGACCTCGGGCGTCTTGTCGCAGCCGAAGCACCAGGTCGCCCACCTGGAGGTCTCGGGACCGGACCCCTCGGGCGTGGTAGCGTCGCATGGACTGCTGGTACCGCGTCGAGTGTAGTAAGGCCTTGTCCCGAGCCTCTTCCAGCTGGTCCAGCGAGTCTTCTCGACTAGCTTGGTTGCTTTGGTCGTCATAGGCCCTCGTCCTTGCCCATTTGTCATGGGATGAGCCACGGCGGCCCAGTCCACCCGGATGTGGTGATCCTCGCAGAAGTCTAGGAACTTTCTGCCGGTGAACTGGGTGCCGTTGTCGGTGATGATGGAGTTCGGGACCCCGAAACGATGGATGATGTTGGTGAAGAACGCCACCGCCTGCTCGGACCTGATGCTGTTCAGGGGTCGGACCTCGATCCACTTGGAAAATTTGTCGATGGCGACCAACAGGTGCGTGTAGCCCCCGGGTGCCTTCTGCAAGGGGCCGACGAGGTCCAGACCCCACACAGCAAAAGGCCATGTGATGGGTATTGTCTACAGAGCCTGAGCGGGCAGGTGGGTCTGCCTTGCGTAGAACTGACACCCTTCGCAGGCGCGGACAATTCTAGTGGCGTCGGCCACCACCGTTGGCCAGTAGAAACCTTGTCGGAAAGCATTTCCGACAAGGGCTCGAGGTGCTGCGTGGTGGCCGCAAGCCCCCGAGTGTATTTCTTGGAGGAGTTCCTGACCTTCGGTGGTGGAGATGCATCGCTGGAGGATGCCTGAAGGGCTGCAGTGGTAGAGCTCCTTCCCTTCTCCCAGCAAGACGAACGACTTGGCGCGCCGCGCCAACCGCCGAGCTTCGGCTCGGTCAAGGGGTAGCTCTCCTCGGTGGAGATATTGCAGGTACGGGGTCTGCCAGTTTTGATCAGGCGTGACCCCGCTTCTCTCCCCCTCGACGTGCAGCATCTCACCCTCGGGGGCCGAGGGTACCTCGGGCCGAACCGAGGGTGCCTCGGGCCGTGCCGAGGGTGCCTCGGACTGTGCCGAGGGTACCTCGGGCTGGGCCGAGGGCGCCTCAGGCTCGGGCGCATCGTCGATCTTGACGGAGGGTTGATGCAGGTCTCAGGAGAAGACGTCCGGGGGAACCGTTGTTCGCCCCGAGGCTATTTTAGCCAGCTCGTCCGCAGTCTCGTTGTAGCGCCGAGCGATGTGGTTGAGCTCGAGCCCGTAGAACTTGTCTTCCAGGCGCCGAATCCTCATCGCAGTAGGCCTCCATCTTCGGGTCGCGGCAGTGGGAGTTCTTCATGACTTGGTCGATGACGAGCTGCGAGTCACCGCGAGCGTCGAGGCGTCGGACCCCTAGCTCAACGGCAATTTGCAACCCGTTGACCAGAGCCTCGTACTCAGCTACATTGTTGGACGTCGGGAAGTGGAGGCGTAGCACGTAGCGTAGGTGCTTCCCGAGGGGCGAGATGAAGAGTAGGCCCGCGCCGGCTCCTGTCTTCATCAGCGACCCATCGAAGAACATGGTCCAGAGCTCCGGTTGGATCGGAGCTGTTGGTAGCTGGGTGTCGACCCATTCAGCCACGAAGTTCGCCAAGACCTGGGATTTGATGGCCTTCCGAGGGGCGAACGAGATCGTTTCGCCCATGATTTCCACCGCCCACTTTGCAATCCTACCCGAGGCCTCTCGGCAATGGATGATCTCCCCCAGGGGGAAGGATGACACCATAGTCACCGGATGAGACTCGAAGTAGTGTCGCAACTTCCGCCGTGTCAGGATCACCGCGTACAACAGCTTCTGAATTTGTGGGTAGCGGATCTTGGTTTCGGACAGTACCTCGCTGACGAAGTAGACTGGCCTCTGAACGGGAAATGCATGCCCCTCTTCTTGCCTCTCGACCACAATCGCGGCGCTAACCACCTGAGTGGTCACGGCGACGTAGACCAAGAGGGCTTCTTCGGCAGCTGGGGGCACCAGGATAGGCGCCTTCGTGAGGAGCGCCTTCAGGTTCCCGAGGGCTTCCTCAGCCTCAGGGGTCCAAGTGAAGCGCTCGGACTTCCTTAAGAGGCGGTACAGAGGTAGACCTCTTTCGCTAAGGCGTGATATGAAGCGGCTCAGAGCCGCGAGACATCCCATGACCCTCTGTACGCCTTTCAAGTCCTCGATGGGCCCCATGCTGGCGATGGCTACGATCTTCTCCGGGTTGGCTTCGATGCCCCGCTCGGAGATGATGAACCCCAAGAGCATGCCTCGGGGCACCCCGAAGACACACTTTTCGGGATTGAGCTTGACGCCTTTCGCCTTGAGACATCGGAATGTCACTTCAAGGTCGGAAAGGAGGTCAGAGGCTTTCCTCGTCTTGACTACGATGTCATCGACGTAGGCCTCGACCGTGCGGCCAATGTGTTCGCCGAACACATGGTTCATGCACCGCTAGTACGTCGCGCCCGCATTCCTCAAGCCGAACGGCATGGTGACATAGCAGTACATGCCGAAGGGTGTGATGAAAGAAGTCGCGAGCTGGTCGGACTCTTTCATCCTGATTTGGTGATACCCTAAGTAGGCATCAAGGAAAGACAGGGTTTCGCACCCAGCAGTGGAATCCACGATCTGATCGATGCGAGGCAGAGGGTAGGGAACCTTCGGACATGCTTTGTTCAGACTAGTGTAGTCTACACACATCCGCCATTTCCCCCCTTTCTTCCTCACAAGCACAGGGTTGGCAAGCCATTTGGGATGGAATACCTCTTTGATGAACCCTGCCGCCATTAGCTTGTGGATCTCCTCGCCTATGGCTCTGCGCTTCTCCTCGTCGAATCGGCGTAGAGGCTGCTTGACGGGTCAGGCTCCAGCTCGGATGTCTAGCGAGTGCTCGGCGACATCCCTCGGTATGTTAGGCATGTCCGAGGGACTCCACGTGAAGACGTCGGCGTTCGCGTGGAGAAAGTCGACGAGCACTGCTTCCTATTTGGGATCGAGCCCGGAGCCGATCCGGACTTGCTTGGAGGCGTCGCTGCTGGGGTCGAGGGGGACGAACTTAACCGTCTCCGCTGGCTCGAAGTTGCCGGCATGACGCTTCACGTCTGGCACCTCCTTGGAGAGGCTCTCCAGGTCAGCGATGAGGGCCTCGGACTCGGCGAGGGCCTCGGCGTACTCCACGCACTCCACGTCGCATTCGAACGCGTGTTTGTACGTGGGGCCGACGGTGATGACCCCGTTGGGGCCCGGCATCTTGAGCTTGAGGTAGGTGTAGTTGGGGACGGCCATGAACTTCGCGTAGCAGGGCCTCCCCAATACCGCGTGGTAGGTTCCTCGGAACCCGACCACCTCGAACGTCAGGGTCTCCCTTCGGAAGTTGGAGGGTGTTCCGAAGCAAACGGGAAGATCGAGTTGTCCGAGGGGCTGGACGCGCTTCCCGGGGATGATCCCATGGAAAGGCGCAGCGCCCGCCCGGACCGAGGACAGATTGATACGCAGAAGCCCAAGGGTCTCGGCGTAGATGATGTTGAGGCTGCTGCCTCCGTCCATGAGGACCTTGGTGAGCCTGACGTCGCCGATGACGGGGTCGACGATGAGCGGGTATTTCCCCGGGCTCGGCACATGGTCGGGGTGGTCGGCTTGGTCGAAGGTGATGGGCTTGTCGGACCAGTCTAGGTAGACTGGCGCCGCCACCTTCACCGAACAGACCTTCCGGTGCTCTTGCTTGCGGTGCCGAGGCGTTCGCCGCTTGCCCGCCGTAGATCATGAAGCAGTCGCGGACCTCAGGGAACTCTCCTGCCTGGTGATCTTCCTTCTTGTCGTCGTCGCGGGCCCTGCCACCCTCCGCGGGTGGCCTGGCCCTGTGGAAGTGGCGCTGAAGCATGACGCACTCCTCAAGGGTGTGCTTGACGGGCCCCTGGTGATAGGGGCACGGCTCCTTGAGCATCTTGTCGAAGAGGTTGGGACCTCCGGGGGGTTTCCGAGGGTTCTTGTGCTCGGCGGCGGCGACAAGGTCCGCGTCGGTGGCGTCGCGTTTCGCTTGCGACTTCTTCTTGCCCTTCTTCCTGGCGCCGCGCTGAGCTGACGCCTCAGGGGCATCTTCCGATGGGCGGCCCTGGGGCTTCTTGTCCTTCCGGAAGATAGCCTCGACCGCCACCTGGCCGGAGGCGAACTTGGTGGCGATGTCCATCAGCTCGCTCGCCCTGGTGGGGGTCTTGCAACCCAGCTTGCTCACCAGGTCGCGGCAGGTGGTGCCGGCGAGGAACGCGCCGATGACATCCGAGTCGGTGATGTTGGGCAGCTCGGTGCGTTGCTTCGAGAATCGCCGGATGTAGTCCCGGAGAGACTCTCCCGGCTGCTGTCGGCAGCTTCAGAGGTCCCAGGAATTCCCGGGGCGCACGTACGTGCCCTGAAAATTGCCGGCGAAAGCTTGTACTAGGTCGTCCCAGTTGGAGATCTGCCCCGGAGGCAGGTGCTCCAACCAGGCGCGAGCGGTGTCGGAGAGGAACAGGGGGAGGTTGCGGATGATGAGGTTGTCATCGTCCGTTCCACCCAGTTGGCAGGCCAGATGGTAGTCCGCGAGCCACAGTTCCGGTCTCGTCTCCCTCGAGTACTTTGTGATAGTAGTCGGGGGTCGGAACCGGGTCGGGAATGGCGCCCGTCGTATGGCCCCGCTGTAGGCCTGCGGACCGGGTGGTTCGGGCGAGGGACTCCGATCCTCCCCGCTGTCGTAGCGTCCTCCACGCCTGGGGTGGTAGCCTCGGCGCACCCTCTCGTCGAGGTGGGCCCGACGATCGCGGTGATGGTGCTCGTTGCTGAGGCGACCCGGGGCCGCAGGCGCTGTGTTGCGCGTGCGCCCGGTGTAGACCGAGGCTTCCCGCATGAATCGGGAAGTCGCGGCATGATGTTCCGAGGGGTACCCCTGCCTTCGGGAGGCGGAGCTCTCGGCCCGCCGGACCGCGGCGCCTTCCAAGAGATCCTTGAGCTCTCCCTGGATTCGCCGCCCCTCGGTGGTTGATGGCTCCGGCATCGCGCGGAGGAGCATTGCTGCTGCAGCCAGGTTCTGGCCGACCCCACTGGATGCGGATGGCGGCCTGACCCTGACATCGTCGGCGATGCGGTGCTGGAAACCCTGGGGTAGATGACGCATTTCTCCGGCCGGAGGTTGGCCCGCCCATGCCTGCCCGACGTCCCGACGGATTGGCTCAAGCGCTCCTGCTCCCTCGTCGAGCCTGGCCCGCACCCCGCGGATTTGCTCGAGTTGTGGGTCGTGACCCCCCGCCGGAACGGGGACCACAGCTAGCCCCCGCGGGATGTCAACGCGAGGCACCGGCCTAGGGAGATCGTCGTCCTCCGGCATACCGAGATGGTTGCCTTCGGGGGGACCCCCTAGATCGACGTGGAAACATTCGCGGCTCGGGCCACAGTCCTCGTCGCCGAGGCTATGGCTACCGTCGGAACAGTCGGAAAGGCAGTAGTCTCATGCGGTCATGAGGTCCCGCATGGCACTGGGGTTGCCAAGTCTGGAGAAATCCCAACAGAAGCTGGGCTCGTCGTCTTCCTCGGACCCAGAGGGCCCGTAGGTCGAGACGTCCGTCAGCTAGTCCTAAGGTGACCGCATACGAGACCCCAGAGGGTTCGGATTCGCCTCTACGAGAGCGTCCGCCAAAGCGGTGCCACTAGGCGGGTCGAGGCTAAATTCGAGAGGCGTGGGATGGAAATCAGTCGGTACCTCTTGGTCGACGGGCGGTGACGAGGTCGCGTCGGGGACTGACTGCACCATCGTCTCAGGTACGAGGGTGACACCCAGCAAGCCTTTCGCGAGCGTGCTGGCGTCGTCCGTTTGCTCGGGATTGATGTGTCGCGGGGGGACAGCGCTCGTCTTCGTCTCAAGCGCGAGGCTGATGCCCGGCGCGCCCCCCGTTCGAGAGCTGGCGTTGTCGACTCACTCGACGGCCGACGAGGCACCGCCTCCTGCTTGTCCTTGGTCGCCCCGCCTCCTCCTCCTCCGTCGACGGGGAAGAAGACGGGGCGAGCTCGAAGGTTGTTCTTCCACCACGAGGGGAAGACGTCGTCGATCCCGCCGCCGGCGGGCGGACTGTCACCCGCCATCGTCGCTGTCGCCCGGCAGTGGAAAGAGTATCATGTCGTAGCTGCTGTCGAGGGACATGAACTCAAGGCTCCCGAAACGGAGCACCGTCCCAGGCCAGAGAGGTTGCTGGAGACTACCCATCTAGAGCTTGACGGGAAGCTATTCGTCAACACGCAGCAGGCCCCTACCTGGCGCGCCAACTGTCGGCGTTTCGAGACCGGGGGGTCCCTGAGCCGACGAGTGAAGTGTTGCCGCGTGCCCCAGCCCAGATGGGTCGACACGAGGCCGAGCGCGAAGGGGGGAAAGCGAGGTGGCCGGAGATGGGCGTGAGAGAGGTGGAAATCCCGTGGCCTTCGTGTTCGTCCCGCGCCCAGGTCGGGTGCGCTTGCAGTAGGGGTTACAAGCGTCCACACGGGGGAAGGAGCGAGTGGCCTCACGCGAGCGCCCGTCTCGTCCTCGTCCCCGCGCGGCCAACCCTCTCTAAGAGGGCCCTGGTCCTTCCTTTTATAGGCGTAAGGAGAGGATCCAGGTGTACAATGGGGGGCGTAGCAGAGTGCTACGTGTCTAGCGGAGGGGAGCTAGCGCCCTAAATACACGCCATCGTGACGCCCAGAGAGATTTTGGCGCCCGGTTTGTATGATGTCGTGGCCGTCGGAGGAGTGCTGGAGCCTGGTGGAGGGACAGCTGTCGGGGCCGTCGAGTCCTTGCTGACGTCCTCTTGCTCCCGTAAGGGGGCCGAGAGCCGCCATCGTCAGGGAGCGTGCGGGGCGCCATCATTGCCTATCTGGCGGAGCGAGCCAGATGGGACGCCGGTCTTGTTCCCCGTAGCCTGAGTCATCTTGGAGTAGGGTAATGATGGCGCCTCCTGTTGACGTGGCTGGTCCGTGCCCTAGGTTGGGCGATGTGGAAGCTCCTCCGAGGTCGAGGTCGAGTCCGTCTTCCGTGGCCGAGGCCGAGTCCGAGCCCCTAGGTCGGGCGAGGCGGAGGCCGTTGGCTGAGGCCAGGGCGGAATTTGAGTCCTGGGGTCGGGTGAAGCGGAGTTCATCGTCTTCTGGGGCTGAGCCCAAGTCCGAGCCCTGGGTTGGGCGGAGCGGAGTTTGCTGTCTTCTGGGGCTTAGCCCGAGTTCGAGCCCTGGGTCGGGCGGAGCGGAGTTCGCCGTCTTCTGGGGCTTAGCCTGAGTCCGAGCCCTGGGTTGGGCGGAGCGGAGTTCGCCGTCTTCCGGGGCTTTAGCCCAAGTCCGTGCCCTGGGTCGAGCGGAGCGGAGTTCGCCGTCTTCCGGGGCTTAGCCCGAGTCCGAGCCCTGGGTCGGGCGGAGCGGAGTTCGTCGTCTTCCGGGGCTTAGCCCGAGTCCGAGCCCTGGGTCGGGCGGAGCGGAGTTTCCTATGGTGCGTGCGGCCGGGCCTGACTGCCTGTCAGCCTCACTCTGTCAAGTGGCACCGCAGTCGGAGCAGCGCAGGCGGCGCTGTCTTTCTGTCGGACCGGCTAGTGGAGCGGCGAAGTGACGGCGGTCACTTCGGCTCTGTCAGCTGGGGGGCGCGCGTCAGGATAAAGGTGTAAGGCCACCTTTGCATTAAATGCTCCTGCGATTTGGTCGGGGTTGCTTCTCGGCGAAGACAGGGCCTCGGGCGAGCCGGGAACGTGTTCGCCGTTGGAGAGGGGCCTCGGGCGAGGCGGAGATCCTCCGGGGTCGGCTGCCCTTGTCCGAGGCTAGGCTCGGGCGAGGCGCGATCGAGTCCCTTGAATGGACTGATCCCTGACTTGATCGCACCCATCAGACCTTTGCAGCTTTATGCTGATGGGGGTTACCAGCTGAGAATTAGGAGCCTTGAGGGTACCCCTAATTATGGTCCTCGACAGCTGGGAATAGGGAAAAGGATAAACCCTACAAAAGTTTACCATTACGATAAAACCCACCAGTAGACAAAGTGAAACAAAACAAGATGAACTATGAAAGAGAAAGAAAAGCTCGTGAGCCAGCCACCATTTTGTACTCCTCATAAAGCCATAATATTTTTTATATTCAATGATTGTAAATATGTATCTGTAAATTAGCACCATGTATGATGATTTATATTTTAAACACTCAAGTGCAACCCTTCTAATACAATGTGCTGTTAAGATCATATTACTACTTTCTGATTTCCGATAACCTGATGTATGCAGACAACATAAAGCAGAAAGGAACTGAATCTACTTTCTGATTTCCGATAACCTGATGTATGATACAACTCACCCTATATGGAGGCATAAACAGCCAGCCTAGCCTCGTTGCCGCAAGGCAAACTGGAAGGTGAAACGTGTAAACCAATCCTCTTCGATTTTACTTTCCCTACAAATATGAGGCATGTATGAATAGAGCATCTCTACATCTGCAACGATGCAAAAAAATTGTGGCCAACACGGAAGACAGTTGCTGACCCAACCATTATGAAAATGGGTAGGAGAACCATCTTCAGATCAGCGAACCGTATCGCGCTATTCAAACGAACTGCAGCGTTCCCGGTAGAATGAGATAGGTATGTATGTCAGAAAATGATCTCCTTCAAAATCAGAAGGACTATCATGATGAAGATTAGAATGACAAGGACAGTGGCACACATCACCATGCCCCCTTTCTTCTGGGTCCTCTCAGTCTGCAGAACAGACGAACCAAGATATTATTCGACTGCAAGCTTCATGTACTGATGCAGCCAACTATTTTTTCTCCATTTCAAGAAACGCTATTGAGTTCTGCAAGCACACATGGCCTCCATGGAACCTCTAACATAATGTATATAGCTAACAGTAACAATCGAATGCAGAGATAGAGAGATCATAAAGGCATAAGAAAGTGCCTGCGGACTGCGGTAAATAGTAAACTGGAGGGTTGGTTCAACATTTACTGCCCCAGTCGCGGGAAGTGTCATATTTTACAGACATGGAAATAAACAGGGTGTTATGTTTAGTGACAATCAGGATATTTAGAGGTAAAGTACAAGCTAAAAAGGTGAAATGTTTGAATCGCATGATTTCACCAATGAAAAAAATGTGTACCCTAAAGGCATATAACAAAAGACCAAATCATGCTATTCAAAAAAGCAATCAAGCACCATATAGCTTGGAGTCATATCAGCAGCATAAAAGATTGGTTCACCATTACTCTTCCATTCTATAGAAATGTGTATAGCAGGAACATTACTACCAGTGAGGGTAAATATGGTTTGAGAATGAAACCTTTTGCAATTGTTTGTAACCCTTCTCAACTGAAGCTGCAACATTCTGTATGTTGTAGTCTATCCGACCAATGATGGTTCCCTGTTTGAAGTAAGAAATCAAGAGTCTGGAGTTTCTTCATGATTTATATTCATGGCGCCATCGTGGTGCGCCTCGAAGCTGAGCCACGCGACGCCGTCGCCATCGGGCCTGTGGCCGTCTGTCGGCTCACCGCGGCTGAGATGCCCTTGCCCTTGCCGTAGCCACTGTGTTGCCATGCGCCGAGCACGTAGAAGAAGCAGCACAACATCATAGCCACTGCGAGGCTCAGCCCTTGAGATGCCCTTGTTCGCTATTGCCAACCTCACCCGCGCCCTGTCGATGCGACCAACCGATCTACACGATACCCCAAAGTGAGGAGCAGACGACGGGCGTGAGAGGGGGAGAAAAGACAGCATGCCACCAGAACTTGCTCGCTACCTTCATGATTGGTGACATCTATCCCTAAAGTCCAAATGTTAAATCCTGCACTGCCACAATTGTTTAGCATAGTTAGAATTGTGGTTACGGTAGATAATCTTTTTAGCAGTTAACTTTAATTGTTAGGTAACTTATCTTAGTGTTTATATTATCGGGTTTGTTCAGGGTAATAGTGCAACACCATTTTTAGAATTTAGAAATGGCATTTTCATCATCCTCATGGACTACACTTTATTCATGCAGTTGCTGCAGCCTCAGATGGTGTGAAGGCGTGGGACCTATTAAAGGAAAAATTTTTCAACGTAGACCTTGTTTTAACTGAAGTTGAACTGCCTTTGATGTCTGGGTTCCTCTTGTTATCCACAATCATGGAGCATGATGCGTCCAAGAACATCCCTGTTATAAGTATGTCACTCTTGTCGTGTTTTCGCTCTCTTTTTAATCTAATGCCACTACTAAGTCTAATGTTTTTTATCATCCAGTGATCTCTTCGCATGACTCAGTAAGCATGGTTTTCAAATGCATGCTAAAGGGTGCAGCAGATTTCCTTGTTAAGCCGATAAGAAAGAATGAATTAAGGAACTTGTGGCAGCACGTTTGGAGAAAACAACTGGTAAGATGGCATATTTGTATCTTTTAGGCATGACTGCATTTCTTTTTATGCTTTATCCATTTTTACTTCGATTTGGTACCTGTGATGAGACATGAGTTCTTGCTCAATTTATCTTACCTTATCTGCAGGCAAACGGTGGGCCTAATGTGCAGCACATACAACGAGAAGAGAATCTTGCAGAAAGAATCCAATAGAAGACTGGCGTGACACAAGCTGATAATTTGGACAGAGATGTGCCCTGTAAAAATAGAGAATGCAGTGAACAAGAAAGTGATGCTCAAGTAAGTTTTAAAATCAGCGAACATAATGTTGTCTAGATGCTGTTTCATTCTACTAATGGTAGGCATTTTATGATTGCCTTGTGAACTGCTTCCGTGAGTAACTGAGGTAGATATGGCATTTGTGCAGTTTGTTTTACATTGCCCAGTAAGGATCGAACTGTAACATCTCCATCACCTGATATTTGGTACACAGGCAGTTTCATTACACACACCATAGCCGATAGTAGGTCATGTAAGAGACATCATTTAACCATTTGGATATGTGTTAATGTTAGATAACTAATTTATAAATTTATATGTCAGGTGGGTAATGGAACTGTTTGTTGAATGAGAGTAATGTTTATTATTGGCGAAGTGTCATACTGCATTTTTATATTTTTCGGGCTGTCACACTGTGTAGTCTTTAATTCCTGAAAGGTGGTAGCAGGGATTGTGTTGCTGTTTGCCGAATTTGGATATCTTTCTTCACTTAGGGTCTGTTTGGTTGGTTTCTCTCGCCAACTTGGCTGTGTGAGCCAGGATCACTGGAGCCTGGCTCTGGAGATGCGACCAATCTGCTCGTATCTGGTGAGCCTGGCCCAGGGTGCTTTAAGGATCGTGCGAGCCTGGATCCAAATCTACATGCAGGCAACCAAACACAGAGCTCGCACGCGCATAGCCAGGCTCACAACAACCAAACAGCAGCTACCCGCATCCTGTGATGCAAGCACGCGCAGATACAGGCAACCAAACAGACCCTTAGTTCTTCATGGACTGATTTTGATACCCCTCTTGCAGAGTTCTTGCACAAGGTCAGAGCTGGAGGCTGAAAGTAAGCAAACAGACAACATTTTGGAGTATAAGCAATCAACTCAAAGGCATTTGTCTATTCCTAGACACAAGAATGTTGAGCTAAATGGACAGACCAAAATACAAAGTAATTTTCCCCATCTTTTCAACTTGTGATGTACAATTTGGCCCCAGGAAATTTACTAACGTAACGTGCTTGTGATGTGGCAGCAGCTAAGGGTAATAACTTGATTCCAGCAAGAGAAGACGATTTATCGCCAAAGAAAAGAACGTGTTTGAATGAGAATAATTCTGAGAGAGCTTCAAGAGATATGGAGCTAGTCCACATTATGGAAAATCAGAAGTATAACACACAGACGGAGGTGGCCGTCTGTCGGCTCATCGTGGCTAAGATGTCGTTGCCCTTGCCGTAGCCACTGCGTTGCCATGCGCCGAGCACGTAGAAGAAGCAGCACAACATCATGGCCACTGCGAGGCTCAGCCCTCACCCGCGCCCTATCGATGCGACCAACCGATCTGCACGATACCCCAACGCGAGGAGCAGAGAAATTTGCTATTATGGAAGGCCGCCGGTGCGGCTTCGACAATTTGGAGGCGTAGGCGAGGGATTCTCTATTATGGAAAAGCAGGGAATAGCCCACACTCCAAAACGGACAAGACCACTCTATTACCAGTAGTGAACGACGATTAATGCCGTTGATACAGTCGTCGTCCCAGCGCCGTGAGTTGTCCGCTGCTTTCCCGTCTAGTATCGTCGTATCTGCTTCGGCCGGCAACGGTGGTCCCAGCGGGCTCACAGTGACCAATGTGGTGCCCTGGATGGCCATCGTTGGGGCTAGCTCCATGGACCGCGCGTTCCCGGCTAACGTGTGGCTCGGCGACGGGCAGGCGCTCGACGGCGTGAGCGTGTACGGGGGACCCGCGCTCGAGTCCGGCAAGCTGTACGAACTGGTGTACGCCGGGGCGAGCGGCGGGGGTGCCTCGTCCGCGTCCGACGGCTACTCGGCGTCGATGTGCCTGGACGGAGCGGCCGGGGCGAGCTGCGGGGGTGTCATCATCATCTCCATCTACAGCAAAAATCCCACTCCCTTCGAGCCCCTTAGTAAGGAGGTTGAGTGGTGAACTTTATCGCCATATAATGGCATCTCGCCGGTGCTGTCAGAGCTAACCAAAGGAGGAGGCTTGACATCCACATCGAGGAGGCTTGACATCCACATCCATTGAATCAAGCAAATTATACATTTTGGGTGCATTCTTATGAAATCCTGCTGGGGCCGGTGGCATCAGGCTCGCCACTGCATCTCCTGTGAAGGCTCCTGATTCCACAGATTCAGGCGACCACCTATCGGCAATCACACCAAAATTACAACCCAATTCAGCCTTGGTACAGCTGATCATGGAGGATTCCTTGTCCTGGGCCTCAGACTTCGCCTTAGGATCCTCATTCCGAGCATTATTCACCGCCCGCTGGAACACAATGTGCGGGAGAATTGCACTCTCATCGTAGCTATCCTGATCTGTCACCTCATGCTTGAACTGCTTCATTTCCTCGTCACACTGCTCCTTCTTCACATGGACATCCTTCGCGTATGCAGTCAAAGCTGGGGCACCAGCGCTCATGTTCCCCAGCGAGCCCACCCCCTCATCAAGCAGCTTCCCTGCCACCGTCGCGAGAAGGTCGAATGCTGACATCTGGGGCGGGTTCTGGGCCTCCTTCTTCCTGACGGCGTCGATGTGCCTGGACGGCTCGCTGGACCCAGCCGCGGTGCGCGGCAAGATCGTGGTGTGCGACCGCGACGTGAACTCGCGCGCCGCCAAGGGCGACGTGGTCTGCCGCGCGGGGGGCGTCAGGATGGTGCTAGCCAACGGGGCGTTCGACGGCGAGGGCCTTGTTGCCGACTGCCACGTCCTGCCGTCGACCGCCGTCGGCGCGGCTGCGGGCGATAGGCTCCGCAAGTACATCGCGTCGGCCACCAAGCAGAGGCCGGCCACCAGCACCATCCTGTTCGAGGGCACCCACCATCCTGTTCAGGAAAGGTAACTGCAGTGGCAAAAGCGGAGAAAGGTAACGGATGCAGACGACGTGAGTATCACTGGTTTAATCATAGACGTTACCTTGTAATGGCGTGGTCATGTCCATTTTGGAGTGTGGGTTGTCCCCTTGTTTTCCATAACAGAGAATCCCTCGTCTACGCCTCCAAATCGTCGAAACCGCACATGAAGACTTCCATAATGGCAAATTTCTCCAAGGAGCAGACGACGGGCGCGAGAGGGGGAGAAAAGACAGCATGCCACTAGAACTTGCTTGCGTACCTGAGTTATTAGATGGGAAGGACGACAACACCATGGATGCTGCGGGTGGCATCTGCTTCGGATCAGGCGGTGGCGGCGGCGGTGGGAAACCCTAGATGGAGGAGAAGCCAGGTTGGGATGTAGATGCAGTGGGGTGGGGCCAGCGAGTGTTTAGAGGGGAGGGAGTGGGAGATGAGCTAGGGAACAGTGATTCCGCTCGATTTGTGCGCCGGATTGCCTTCCCGCACCACGAGTTCGTCGAGATCCCCGACGTCTCCGACACGGCGGCGCTCTACGGCGCGCAGGAGCTGCAGTATCGCTCCTTCTGCTTCGACCCAGACCGGCTGGAGCACGTTCGTGGGATAGCGCTTGCCGACGGCGCCTTGGGCCGCTGCACCACCTTCGAGGCGCTGTCGAGCGGCGAGAGATGCTTGCAAGCGGGGATTGAACCATATGTGGGTGCGTCAGCTGGGTGTGGGTTGATTTAGAAAAATTGAGGAGGAAGAAGCGCGGATGTGGGCGGAGGAAGAAGCCCGTGGAGGTTGCGTTATGGCACACGGGGATGGTAGGCGCGTGAGAAGCAGGTGGAGGTTGCATGCATCCCTATCCAGGTGCGTGAGAAAGGGGCGATCGAGATGAGGACGACGGAGGTTGCTGGCGACTTGGCGCCGTTGCGATGTTTGCGGTTGGAGCAGCCTATGCGCGGAGTGGAGGCGGGGGCACAGTATCGGTCTACACTATTAACTTAATAGTATAGATTGCTAGTGCTACGCGTCGGCGCCCATTTTGTCACCAAACGTTAGAATGAACCGTCTGTCGGTATTGACACCTTTAGGTATTGTTCGGTTATTCCTAATTCAAGTGGATTGCAATGTATTGGATTAAATTGAGACACATTTTAATTTATTGTTGGAACTTGTGCTCCCGTGTAAGTTGATCCAACGGGGGAGTGAGAAAGATGTGAACACGGTTTAACTCGAGACGGCAATTGCTCTATTAATCCCCCCTCTCAAGGGCACTGTACGGGGGTATTTATAGGTGCCTGAGTGCCCAACGTCTCGATATAAAGACGCATGTACCCTCAGGCACCTGGACTATCTCTAGAATATTACCATAAAGGAGGGTTACAGACTGTCATTACAGAAAAGCCATTACAAATCGAGCCCGTAACACACGACGCCGCGCGGGGCCTGTTACAATGGGCCGAATCCCACGTGGGCCTCATGGTCGGGTGAGGACGTGGGACGGGGCGACGTCGTCGTAGGCCTTCGTCTCGTAGTGTAGAGGACGAAGGGTGGACCCCGCCGGTCGTATTGCCTGTGTTGGTGCAACGAGGTTGACGAAGGCTGGAGCGAAGGGTGGCATCTTCGCCTTCGCCCCAACACTTATTATGGATTTAAACTGACTCAATCCACATGGATTAGCAACAAAACGAACAAGCCCTTAGATGATGTAGGGTCGGATAAAGTTCAACATCTTTTGAGCACTAAACCACATCCATGATGGCCACCACCTATTTGAGGGCAAACAACAACGAACTCTAGAGGACCTTCTTGTGACAAGCACTACCGGAATTCGGCTCTTTGCCGAGTGTCAAATGATTTGCCGATCGTTTTTTTTCAGGCACTCGGCAAAGAAGCTCTTTGCCGAGTGCCCAGCAAAAAACCCTCGGTAAAAAACACTCTGCAAAGAAACTCTTTGCCGAGTGTTTTATTTTTTACACTCGGCAAAGAAACTTCTTTGTCGAGCGCCAAGCAAAAAACCCATGGTAAAAAATACTCCGCAAAGAAACTCTTTGTCGAGTGTTTTATTTTTTACAGTCGGCAAAGAGTTTCTTTGCTAAGTGTTTTTTTATTAACACTCGGCAAAGAGTCTTTGCCGAGTGTTTTATTTTTGACACTCGACAAAGAGTTTCTTTGTCGAGTGTTTTATTTTGGACACTAGACAAAGACAATTTAAAAATCACATTTTAAAGCAGTAAATTAATTCAAATGAAAAGTTTTCAACTACAAATTTGTATAACTCATCAAGATGTACAATTTATATTTTTTTAATTTCCTTTTATGACAAAATAAAAGTAAATTTATTCATAAAACCTATATGTTTCTCGTAGTTTATGAAACTATAAGAGAGATGTACAAGATTTTTTTTAATAATGTTAGAACCATCATGTGAGATGAACAAATGACCAAACAACCAAAATAAACTTTGTAGATCTTGAGATGTTATAGAATTTTGTAGTTGGCAGCTTTTTCATTTGAAGTCATCTTGTCAACGAAAACTACGCTTGAATTTAAAAAAAATAAAATTTGAATTATAAAAACGACGTTGAATGGAAAAACCACCTACAGAAAAGTTGTAGGTCTTGAAAAGTTATGAAACTTTGTAGTTGACAATGTTTCGGTTTGAAATCATCTTGTCATGCAAAACTATGTTTGAATTTTAATATTTGAATCTTTTAAACTACCTCGAATGAAAAAACCAAAAAAATAAAAGTTGTTCGTATTGAAATGTAATCAAACTTTGTAAATTTCAATTTTTTGATTTGAAATCATATTATCATTGAAAAATTTGTGTGTTTTCAAATTTGAAATTCAAATTTTGTATACGCCCTCGGACGTAGAAACTATCAAAATAAAACTTGTAGATCTTGAAAAGTTATGCAACTTTATAGTGGGTCACATTTTCAAATAAATTCATTTAATGCCTCAAATAATCAAATTACTCTTGGTATGAGGAATGAAAACGTAATATAGACAAAATGATGTAGTAGTGTAGTGGTAGAGGAGGGTATGTGCAAGAAAGAGGTTGCGAGTTCGAACGCCATTCACAAAACATATAAATTTGATTTCAAATAATAGTGAAAAATAATAAGGAGATGAGTAATCGTAATGGGTAGTGGTTGGTGGAGAGTTGTTCCCATAATTTTAAAAATGTTTTGCTGTTTTTTGAGGTTTTTTGTGATTCTTAATTTGCCGAGTGCTTTTCGACACTCGGCAAAGACTTTACCGAGTGTCCGAAAAAAGTACTCGGCAAACAAACCTTTGCCGATAAAATGTTTGCCGAGTATTCTTTGCCAAGTGAGTGTAAAATGGTCTTTGCCGAGTGTCGAGACACTCGGCAAAGAACGCGAGTCCGGTAGTGAAGCAATACCTTGGGTTCGGCCCCACGAGGCGGACTGTGGCCGCCATTTGAGAAAGTCTAAACTCATGCCACGTGCTGCTGTGCCTTATAAAGTTCTTGCAAAAATTAATGACAATGCATACAGAATTAAGTTGCCTCCAGATTTTGGGGTTAATCCCACCTTTAACATTTCAGATTTGAAGCCATACATGGGTGAGGAAGATGAAATCGAGTCGAGGGTGACTCCATTTCAAGAGAGAGAGAGGATGATGAGAACATCACTTGTATACATAAAATGTATGGACCGATAATACGATCTCATGCATGATAGCTAAATATCTACCCTAGTCAATTGTGTTTTAGAGCTTACGCTTGGGTCCATGTATGTTTTGATGATTAGGAACCTTGGAGAGGTCTAACAAGGACTTGGGAAAGGCCAAGGAGTTGAGAAGCAGGAGTAAGGGCATACATAATAGGAAGGACATCAAGTCCGACTCGGCCGCGATTCTATTTTGGGTTCTATGACCATTGACCAACCTGTACTAAAATGGACGCCCAGAACGCATCAGGACTCTGATTGGGGCACACTTGATATGGTTGGAAATACAAAGAGATTATCTAACCAACTCAACTGGTGCCACCTTAAAATTCATCTGGAGTCAATGGGAATCGTCGAAACATTTCTGTTTTGGTGCTGCGACACCGTCTGTTGGGTCGTTGGCCCGTGTATCGTGTTAGAGGCTATTAGGGGCTATACTAGGGGTCACACACGCCCTAATATTCTATTTATTCAGCAGCCGTTATCACATTTGGGTGGGTTTTCCTTAGATTATTCTGTCATCGAACAATATCGCCGTCATCGGCTTCTGAGACCCCATCTCGTAATCAACACAATTTGGTTGTGTTCTTCCTGTTCTTACTTGTGTTCTTGATTACGCTTGCAGGGATAAGCCTTCCTGGAAAGTTCACTCGTGTATCATGGGTGATAACCAACGGAGCAGTGGTGTAGTGATTGCGAGGAGCCGTTCGCTCGGAGCCTTGGATCATCAACGTCGAGATCTCCATCCAATCAAGTTATCGTATCTCACGTAAGATCGTCCTCGTCCTCTATCAAGTGGTATCAAGATTTAGGTTACCTGTGAGGTATAGTCTTACCTTTCATTTTGTTTTTTTGTCTTATAACCCACAAAAAATCCAAACAAATTACGATCCGTTTATCCCAACCTAAAACCATTGCCTTAGCATTTGCACAATTCAGTTTGAGTCTGCAGTTCTAAGTTCGTGTCCTAGGTCAAGGTCTTGTTGCTGGTTTTGATTTGTTTTAGGTCAGTTTGATCATTACCATCCGCTGCCACCCAACAAACTCAATCTCGATAAATCGACCCAATAACCCAAACCGACCATACCCACAAAACCACCCACCCTTCCAGCACCTCGCCAGAAACCCTGATTCAAAATCCAAACTTAAAACGGCCATAACTTTCGCCTCGTAACTCGAATCGGGTCCATTTTTTTTCAAATCACACAGAATTAAAATTTGCATCTGATTCTCTACGGTTTTACCGGATTCATCATTTCTAAAATCCCCAAATTCGGCTTGGAAATATGAGTTTTCATTTTCCAAACATTTAATCCAATTTTAGGACAAACTTGCACAAATTCTAGAGGACGCGTCTTTGTGCAAAAATATGAAACTTGGTGTGTTTCCTTCTTATGTGCTGCTGCAAAAGAGAAAAATATAAAAAAATATTTGAAAAAAGAAAAATTGCAAAAAAACAACGACTAGAGCAAAAATCAAGGACAAAGAGAAAAAGAGAAAAAAGAGTAGCACATAAGCAGAAACACCATTGTTCTGTGCACCTCTGTGATTAATTTGTTCCCAACTTGTTTCCTTGCTGTACCTAGATACTTGTTCTTCTTTTCTTGTGCCTTGGTCCCACTGTTCTAATACATTTTCTAAGGCAACAACTAGGACGAGTACTTAGAACACTTATTCAACATTGCTATCTGCTGCTGACTTGTGTGCCACCTATATATATATTTAGTCAGCCATCCCAAAGCTCCACCTTTTCTATCGAGCAGAACATGTCCTCCTTTGCAATCACACTCACGCTCTTTGGACAGTCACACCGACCACCGTTTGCCACCTACAGTGCTGGTAAGAACCTTGTAAGAGCGAGGTAAGACGCTTTCATAACTTGTGTTCCACCACCACACCCTGAGAGATAGTTGTAGGATTCACACTGTTTGTTCGTTGCCTTTTTGTCTCTGTTTGGTGCTAACAATGACAGGACCAAAGAACCAAACATACAAAGAGAAGGGCCCTTAGCTTAATGACGATGAGTGCATCTCTCAGCTAGACTTGAAGGAGATGATGCACGCGATGACTGAAGCTTTTAAAAATACTAGGACTCTGCGACGACATCCTATAAGCATCTTGATCAACGAGTTGCTGAACTTGTTACACGCATGGACGTGCTGGAGGCTTGTCCCCCACCACAAGCTCCAGCCTCAGCTGCTGTGCAGTAGTACTCTCTCCTACAGAGGACGACGACGGCGATGACAAAGATGTTGATGCATCGCTGCGACGGTGCCTCGCACGTAATCGATAAGGTATGGGAGGTAATGGTAGACGTTGTCATTATAATCCTGAAATAGACAATGATCCATATGCTAAGATTAAGTTCTCTATTCCACCATTCATTAGTTCTTATGGTGCTGAAGCTTACTTAGATTGGGAGATGACGATAGAATAAAAATTAATTCCCATCTTGTTTCTGAGCAGCATAGGGTTAGACAAGCCACTAGTGAATTTAAATATTTTGCTATCATTAGGTGGAATGAACTTGTTAACACACGTGCTGCACTACATACATGAAATGCGTTAAAAGAGAAGATGTGAGCTCGTTTTGTTCCCCTTACTATATACGTGGTCTTCGAAAAAATTGCAACGATTAGATCAGAGAGACATGTCTGTGTAGGAATACTACCAAGAGCTTCAGAAAGGTATGCTATGGTGTGGGGTAGTTGAGGATTCGGAGGATCAAATGGTTATGTTTTATGGGGGATTGAGGCAGGAGATCCATGATATTGTTGATTATAAAGAGTATCATTGTATACAATGCTTGTTCCATCTTTCTATGTTGGCAGAAAAAGAATTGCAGGGTCACCAACAGCTGTTGGGGACCTTCGTCCTCCGAAGGTCCTCAAAAACAAGATTTGACAATGTTTTCCAAGTGAATTATATGAACAGGTATTTTCGGACTCAGATTATGAACATGGAGTACGGTCAGGACGAAGCCTAAGCCAGACGAAAGGGGGTTGAGATGAAGGACAGGCTGGTTACCATGCTGTACGAAGGATGGTGCGCAGCCGAAGCTATGCGCAGGAAAGCTTCGTCGCGATAGCAGAACGGGGAACCGACCTAAAGATGAAAAGACTACTTAGGCCTTGACAGACTCCCATAAGTCATTAGCAAATGTAATAGGCATGAATGTAATTTTACATGGGCTGCGTCCCACGCCTATAAATAGATGAACAGTACTCCCGTACTGTTCACGCTGACTTGGCATTTGCTTTCCGTCATCCTTGTACTTTTGCTTTCCTGCAACCCGAAGGTACACTTGTAATCTAAAATCATTTCCATTTTTACATGATAATAAAATAGAAGTGATGTTGTGGTAATATTTAAATGTTTATATTACTTTTTATATTGCATGTAAGCTCTTCGTCATAATTTATTATGCTTACGAAGATATGTTATTTGTGACCTTCGTCCGGTGCACATTATATCCCGAAGGGAAATAATGTTCAAGGGGACGAAGGACTTTATCATTTAACACTTTTTATGTTGCCTTGTTCTTAATCCGAAGCATTTGAGAACAAGTCCCCAACATTGGCGCCCACCTCCGGTGAACTCACTTCCACTTTGAGTTTTTGAACACCTTCGGAAGCCATAAACCTTCGCTATGGCGCCGAAGAAAGCTTCAGCGACTGGGGCTGCAGCCCTGCAACCGCTGGACCCCAACCAGGAGACTCTCTCTCTTCGGGAAGCCCGAAACCAGAAGAGGAAGGCTGTCAGCCCAACGCCTCAAGAGGATGAGCTAGATCAAGAGATCAGAGATATGGAGATGCTTCATCAACAGGTGCAGAGGAAGAAGGAAAAGATGGCCAGGCTAGCTGAACTGCAAAGGCAGATAGACGAAGCTTCTGAAGAAGTTCGCCATCTAACTCACGATGAGCAGAACCGAAGGCTTCAACAAAAAGACCTTCATCAGGAGGGTTTCTTCAACGAAGATGACTGGTATGACAATTTCCATCATGGAAATTTTGTTTTCGATGATGCTTCTCCCCTGTCCGCTGAGCTGCAGGCTACACCTTGGCCTCCATCCTACAAGCCGCCCCAGCTTCCCATATTCGATGGCCATTCAGACCCGAAGCAGTTTTTGATGAGCTACGAAGCAACAATATCTTCGTATGGTGGCAATGCTGCAGTCATGGCAAAATCCTTTGTTATGGCTGTCAGGAGTGTTGCTCAAACCTGGTATTCCTCCCTTCGACCAGGAACGATCACTTCATGGCAAAAACTGAAGGATATGTTGTTAACCAGCTTTCAAGGGTTTCAGACGAAGCCGATCACTGCTCAAGCCTTGTTCCAGTGTACTCAGGATCATGAAGAATACCTTCAGGCGTATGTCAGAAGGTTCTTGCCTTTGAGGGCGCAGGCACCAACGGTGCCCAACGAAATTGTCATTGAGGCCATGATCAAGGGACTTCGGCCTGGACCTTCAGCTCAATACTTTGCTAGGAAGCCTCCTCAAACTTTGGAGAAGCTGCTCCAGAAGATGGACGAGTATATTCGTGCCGACAACGATTTTCGCCAAAGAAGGGAGGAGGCTTTCAGGTTTTCTGAAATGACCAGGGGCTTCGGAGGAAGATTCTATCCGAGGCATGTCAGGTCCATCCACAATACTCAAAATGATGATAAGGGAAGTCAGCAGCACAGGCCGCAGTGCTCCTCACAGGCTTCGGGGCAACAGCAAAGTTTCTTCCGGCCACCAGCTCCAAGAGGCAGAGGCGCCACGGGCTTCGGCGAAAGATTTGGAGATCAACCAAGGAGAATGTTTTGCTTGTTCTGTGGTGAAAACAAGGGCCATACCACCAGGATGTGCCATGTTACCATCCAGAAGCAAAAGGAGATAGCCGAAGCTGCAGCTCAACAAGTTCAGCCGAAGCAGGTCATGCATACTGCTTCGTACCATCCGCCTTACATCCCAGAATACATAGGCAATCACCCTGCAATTTCTGTTGCTTCGGCGAGTCAACCTCAAGCTTCCTGGCAACAGCCTCCGCCTCCACCACCGCTGCAACAGGGCCAACAGCCGGAAGGAAGCCAATATGCTCCACACCAAAGGGATCTCAGGGAACAATCCGAAGCTCGCACAGTCAATAGCACTGTGCCAGAGTCGAAGCACATCTATTGACAAATATCCTACCTTGATAGCAGTCTTTTCCATTTAGTTCTATTTTCTGTGTAATAAAGAACATTTTTCAGTTTTCATGTAATAGTTTCGTTGTTTGTCACAAGGAAAATTTGTTTTCTCAGGCTTAAGTTGCCGAAGCTTTAAGATTTGCGAAAACAAGGAGGACCTTTCGAATTATCAAAAATCCTTCGAAGCAACAAAAAGTCGTTCTATGGAGCGCAGAGTAAGTTTGCTGAAGTTACAAAAAGCCGTTCCAAAGGGAACGCAGTGTAAGTTTTCTGCTCCAAAGTCGTTCCAAAGGGAATGCAGAGCATACAGCGAAAAGTCAACGCTGATACCGCCTAAGTAAAAGGCGAAGAAGCTCCAAAGTCGTTCCTAAGGGAATGCAGAGCTTACAGCGAAAAGTCAACGCTGATACCGCCTAAGTAAAAGGCGAAGAAGCTCCAAAGTCGTTCCTAAGGGAATGCAGAGCTTACAGCGGAAAGTCAGCGCTGATACAAAAATATTGTGTGTTTTACGGGGATATGTGTGTATCTTCGAACAAATGTCATCTACATAACATAACATCATCACATCATTTTGCATAGCATAAGCATCATACATCATGTTGCATATGGCAAAAGAAGGGGACACAGTGTCAACCTTCGAAAGGATGCTTTGAGAAAGTGAAAATCGTGCTAAGTTACAAGGGGATACGATATTGATCTTCGGAATATAGCTTCGGAGAATATTTTCACGAAGCTTGGATATCCTTCATCAGAACACTATGAGCATTGTCGTGATGCATAAGTTTTTCTCTCTTCACGAAGCATGAAAAGAAGGGAAGGTGTTTTTTCGCCGAAGGCTCAAAAACGGTACGTATATAAAGTTTCATGCATCGTAAAGAATCGAATCATTAAAAGAAAATATATCACAGGGTTACAAAATGTCACACATATTTCATTACAGAAGCCTTTACAATAGTGCTTAATCTTCTCTTAAAACAACTTCGGCAGCTTCATTCTGGAGTCGGTTAACAACTTCATCCATAATGGCTTCGGCCATTTTTATAATTTCATCGTCCCCCTCTGGGTGGGGGCTCGGAGATGCCTCAGCAGGTTCTGAGGGAAGAGAAGATACAACTACATTACTATTACAGACCGCGAACAAAGTCTGAAATTAAAAATTACAACACAAAAAGAACGACTAATTAATACCTATTTGCCCTTCGGGCTCTGTACTTTTTTCGGCAACTTCTGTCACTTTCCTAGCATCATGGATGCCTTTTTCACTCTTTTGAATAATTTCTTGCGCCATTTCTCGGCCGCCGTTGTCCCAGATATCAGTAAAGAATTTTCCGCGAACCATGCTTGCTTCGGCCGAGGGGTCTTTGATGTCTTCGGAGGACAAGGCAGCTTCGGACTGAGCTAAGGATTTTACATGCTCACAACCTCTCCTCTCCAAAACAGTAGCAACTCCTCTAGCGCCCGAAAAAGCGCAGATGTCACCGCGGCTACTCAGGATTTCCTCGAAGGCCTCTGCTTCGTGACTGATCCATTCCATTGGACCTTCGGGATTGCCTCTTGAGAAATTCTCTTCACTAGAGAATGCGCCAACGCTGGCGAAGCTGGATTTTATCTTTTTGACGCATTCTATGGATTTAACATAGCATTTTCTCTGGGATGCACGAAGCTCCTTAACACTTATCTCTAAATGATTGGCCAATTGATCACTAAGCTCTCGTTTTGTTTCTTCAAGCACACGTTCCTCTTTAGCTCTAGCTAGCTGTTTCTGAAGATCTTTAATCTCACGTTTTTGGGCTTCGGCCTGGACCTTTGAGGTAGCTTCGTCTTTTTTTACCTTGTCTACCAATGTAAGCAGAATTTTATCCTTTTCCAGAGCTTCGTTTCTCAGTTTAATAACTTCTGACCTTAGGTTGTTGGACGCAATTTCATAGCTCTCATCTTCGGCATTCTTTTGTGCTCTCAATGCGTTGCTTAGAATTAAACCCTATATGTAAAAAAGTTGGTATAAGAATAAAAGAATGAGTTACGAATTATAAAATTTCCAAGCGCCCAATTCCCATACCTTTAGGCTATTGTACGCAAGACTATCCGCGAGATCCTCCTTCGTCATAGCACATAATCCAGCTTCGAGCTTTGGAAACCCCATACTTCTAGCTATCTCCCGGCAGACAGATAATTCTTTGTTATCGGGGAGGCAGTATAGGAAGTCATCTTCGTTTGTCCCATTGAACACTACTGCCCCCTTCGGATATTTTAATTCTCTGGCATAGTGATTGGCTTCATAGATCTCTTCTTCAGATAATTTCTTCCCCGAAGCATGTCGCACAATGTAATCGCATATGTTGGAAGGAGCTTCGGGGGCGGCAGTGTCAATTTCTTCAACCAAAATTGGCTCTGACATATTTATTTTCTCTTCGGTTTCCAAAGATTGTTCCTTGATGGGCTCTGAAGGCCCAGCTTCAGCTTCAAGTTGTTGCTTCGAAGCTTCAGCAACTAAAGCTTCAGTAGACACTTCAGAAAGTTCAACAATCTTCTTTGGAGTTATGCTTGAAGACTTAATTGTCTCCAAAACATCTAGCACGTTCACCATTCTTTTTCTTTTCGGAGTCACCGATGGACCCTTTTGATTTTTTATTGTCTCAACACTTGCTGAAGGACTTAAGATTTCCAATATTTTTGGTCCTTCAATTCTTGGTTTTTCTGCCTTCTCTGCTGAAGGTGCTTCAGTTTTTTCTTCGATCTTCGGCCCTGGAGCTGGCTCTGTAGTTTCAGTGGCCAAGGAGACTTCACCGATAAATTCAGGCACTATGGCCGGCTCAATAAAACGTGCCCGGTGGGTGAGCACCTTCATCTTTTTTCTTTGCGGCGCTGGCTCACTAGAAGCACCTGTGGCAACTTCTGTTGCAGGAGAAGTATTTTTTCTTTTGCGGCCTGGCACCGGATAATGATAGTCAGGATAGACAAACCCGATTGCATCAAATACCCGGTTGAGCCTCTTCTTCTTTCGGCCTCCGAAGGCTGCCGATAATGCAGTATTCTCGGCCTTCGAATATACCCCAAGCAGTTCGTCACTTAAGGTTTCAATGCTTTTTAACCAGTCGTCATCAGGTTCAACAAACTTATCCCCGTATTTGAATGTGTATTTCAGTCTGACCAGTCCACCTTCGTCAGACTCTTTGATGGTCTCCTTCGGCATTTCCCACTTTCCTGCAAGTGGCCACACCCTGAAGGCAATATGCTCTTGGACCAAGTCCCTTGTCCCAATAAAAGAGCAGACTACGCCGAAGGCTCTTTGGCATTCTTCGGCCGCTTCATCCATTTCAACCTTCGGTTTTCGAAGTCCGAAGCACTGCCAGATAGGACGCATAATGATACTTTTAACATCTTCCTGCGCTGTCAAGTCATTCTTTACATAGAACCATTCTGTCATCCAGGCACCGGGCCACCTCTTCCGAAAGGTTGGCACGAGGCAGCTTGACCCGGAGCGGGCACCGAAGCTGTAACAACCAAAGTTGTTGTGATATTGTTCTTTCCCCCAGGGCTTCGTCTCATATAACAACTCATGAATTTTGCAAAAGCTTTTAGCATTTGGTTCTAAACCTTGGCTTCTCACAGCCCAGACAAAGATCCCCATTCTTATGATAGCTTCGGGAGTAATTTGATGAAGGTAGACTTGAAATGTCTTCAAGACTTCAACAACAAAGCTGCTTAGGGGGAATCGAAGCCCAGCCTTGAGAAAGCTTCGGAAGATCACGACCTCATCTTCTTCGGGGGTGGGAGAAGTTTTTTCTCCAGCATCAGCCCTCACAATAGATATATCTCGAAAATATCTCCCCCTCATATTGTCAATATGACTCTGCTTAATAGTGGTTTTCCCGAAAACCGAGTGACTTGGCCGCCATGGTCGATCTTCGGACTCTCCCCCACCGCTTTCTACATCATAACTGTCGCTGTCACCAGTATCTTCAGACAAACCTTCCAGAATCTCCTTGGTGATTTTTTCCGTATTGGTCTTTGCCATTGCTATAAGGAACCCCAAGTTCTTCTCTTCGTCGAGACTCAGCTTCATCTCAGCAGCGGCCTTCTTATCTTTAGACATCTTCGAAAACACTAAAAAACTGTTTTCAAAGCCGAAGCTTCAAAACCAAAAGATCAGCAAATCTTAGTGCGCAAGAGCTAAAAATTTAGTGAGCGGGAGCAGATGGCAAGAGAGCGTACCAAATGAGTTTGCGGTATGATCTTATTTATACGCCCAGTGCGTTGAAAATTGAAAGACCCCGCTTGTCAGTGAATGTTGCTATTCTAGCAAAGGGAAGGTGTTTTTTCGGACCTTCGGCTCAAGGCCTTCGTCCATATCGCAATCTGAATTTATCACTAACAAATTAATATTGCGAGGGGCTACTGTTGGGGACCTTCGTCCTCCGAAGGTCCTCAAAAACAAGATTTGACAATGTTTTCCAAGTGAATTATATGAACAGGTATTTTCGGACTCAGATTATGAACATGGAGTACGGTCAGGATGAAGCCTAAGCCAGACGAAAAGGGGTTGAGATGAAGGACAGGCTGGTTACCATGCTGTACGAAGGATGGTGCGCAGCCGAAGCTATGCGCAGGAAAGCTTCGTCGCGATAGCAGAACGGGGAACCAACCTAAAGATGAAAAGACTACTTAGGCCTTGACAGACTCCCATAAGTCATTAGCAAATGTAATAGGCATGAATGTAATTTTACATGGGCTGCGTCCCACGCCTATAAATAGATGAACAGTACTCCCGTACTGTTCACGCTGACTTGGCATTTGCTTTCCGTCATCCTTGTACTTTTGCTTTCCTGCAACCCGAAGGTACACTTGTAATCTAAAATCATTTCCATTTTTACATGATAATAAAATAGAAGTGATGTTGTGGTAATATTTAAATGTTTATATTACTTTTTATATTGCATGTAAGCTCTTCGTCATAATTTATTATGCTTACGAAGATATGTTATTTGTGACCTTCGTCCGGTGCACATTATATCCCGAAGGGAAATAATGTTCAAGGGGACGAAGGACTTTATCATTTAACACTTTTTATGTTGCCTTGTTCTTAATCCAAAGCATTTGAGAACAAGTCCCTAACAACAGCGGAGGAGCAGCACCTTCATGCCACGAGAGCCATCGGCACCAGCCAAGGCGTCATCCTCTTCGGGCGTACGGACATCCACACCTTCCTCCACCAACAACACACACAACACCACACCTTCGACATCATAGGGACATGACAACAATAAGTCCTTGGTGCTTTCAGGTGTTACAACAAAACCTGCTATGATCACCTCTTCCACAGGCCGCTCCTCCGACATCAAGTGCCACTGCTGCTAGGGAATTGGCCATATGCAGCGAGATTGCCCCAGCAAACAGACATACATTGCTACTGGTGATGGTGGGTATGTTAGTGCTTCTGATGTTGAATATGAAGATACTGTTGAATCTAACATTACAGGGACTAATGATGGTAATGTAGAGGTTCTTGGTACAACAACGACAGAGACCTATAAAGCCTTGATTGTGCAGCAAGCTTTGAGTGCCACAGTCGGTGACGATGACAACAGACAGCGCCACAACCTCTTCAACATGTTCCTCATTGTTAAGGACTGCCGTGTACATACCGTCATTGATGGTGGTAGCTGCAACAACTTGGTGAACGTTGAGTTAGTTAAGGAGCTTGGCTTGACCACATGAGAGCATCCCCACCCTTATCACATTCAATGGTTTAACAACAACGATAAGTTCAAGGTAACACAAACAGCAATGGTGCACTTTTCAATCGACTCTTACCATGACTTTGCTAATTTCGATGTGGTGACTATGGATGCTTGCTCTCTTTTATTGGGACGTCCTTGAGAGTTTGATACTGATGCTATTCACCATGGTAGATCTAATAAATATACTTTCATTCATAAGGGAAAGAAAATTGTGTTGCTTCCTATGACTCCCACTGAAATTGTCCACTTTGAACATGAGAAAAAGACTAATGCTAAGCAAAAAGGTGTCTTGAACTCCAAAAATCAGCAACCTACTAAGTTAAAAACTCCTTCATTTCTAGCTACTAATTTTGATCTATGAGTTACATGCCTCTGCTGGACTTTGCTATGCCTTAGTATGCAAAAATGCTTTGTATTCCATTGATGATACATCCATTGCTTTGCCACCGGATGTTGCTAACCTTTTGTAGAAATATATGGATGTGTTTTCCTCATAGATACCCCTTGTATTACTACCTATGAGAGGCATTGAGCACAAGATTGATTTAATTCTAGGGGCGAGTTTGCCCAACTGTGCTGCCTACAGGACCAACCCCGAGGAGACTAAGGAGATTCAGCGCCAGGTCCAGGACCTTCTGGAGAGCGGGTACATTTATGAGAGCCTTAGTCCTTGTTCTGTTCCTGTTCTTTTGGTTCCTAAGAAAGATGGCACTTGGCGCATTTGTGTTGATTGTAGAGCCATTAATAACATCACAATTCGGTACCGATATCATATTACTAGATTGGATGACATGCTTGATGAATTAAGTGGTTATATTGTTTTATCAAAATTTGATTTGCGTAGTGGATACCACCAGATTCATATGGCTTTAGGTGATGAATGGAAACTGCATTTAAAACTAAGTTTGGTCCTGATGAGTTGTTAGTCATGCCTTTCGGGTTAACTAATGCACCTAGCACCTTCATGAGATTGATGAACGAGGTTTTATGTGCTTTTATTGGTAAATTTGTGATGGTTTATTTCGATGATATTCTTATCTACAACAAGTCTCATGATGATCATATTGAACACTTACGTGTTGTTTTTTATGTATTGCGTATTGCACGTATATTTGGTAACCTTGAGAAGTGCATCTTTAGCACCGATCATGTGTCTTTTCTTGGTTATGTTGTGACATCGCAGAGCATTGATATGGATGAGGCAAAGATTGTTGCCATCATGAGTTGGCCACTTCTGACCACGGTTACGCAGGTTCGGAGTTTTCTTGGTCTTGCAGGATTCTATAGGTGATTTGTGCGGGATTTCAGCACCATCGCGGCACCTCTCCACGAGTTGACAAAGAATGGAGTGTCGTTTCATTTGGGATCGGCACAACAACAAGCTTTTGATGCCCTCAAGTCGAAGCTCACACAAGCACCGCTGCTGCAACTTCTTGATTTTGACAAAAAAACATTTGAGGTTGAGTGTAATGCGAGTGGCATTGGGATTCGAGGAGTTCTCATCCAAGGAGGTAAACCTGTTGCTTTCTTTAGTGAAAAATTGCATGGTCCAACTCTGAATTATTCTACATATGACAAAAAATTATATGCTTTAGTATGAGTTTTACAAACTTGGCAACATTATCTATGGTCAAAAGAATTTGTCATACATTCTGATCATGAATCTTTGAACTATCTTAAGGGACAATTTAATCTAAACAAACGTCATGATAAATGGATTGAATTCATAGAATCTTTTACTTACATTATTAAGCATAAAAAGGAAAGGCTAATGTGATTGGTGATGCTTTGTCTAGACGTTATACTATGTTATCCCAACTTAATCATAAAATCTTTGGTTTGGAGATTATAAAGGGATTAATACTGATGATTTGGACTTCAAAGATACTTTTGAAAATTGCAGAGAGGGAAGGACGTGTCAAAAATTTATGCTGCGTGAAGGCCTTCTCTACCGTGCTAACAAGATGTGTGTTCCAGCTAGCTCCGTTCGTCTTCTACTCTTTGTGGCAGCCCTCCCAAGTTATCGGGCCCACGTGTACCAATCCTTGCCTTGATGGCCTCAGATGGCTATGCACGTGTACCAGGTAACTAAACATGGCTATCACGAGTTAAACAATTTGAACTCACTATCCCAAGGATCTCCCACATTCATGCATATTATAGTAATCACATTCGATACACACACTTCGGAGATAGAGCGGAAGACTTTATAAAACATTCTTTATATTTCCCAAAACTCAAGTTTTACATCATAGCAAGAGTAATATTTATTACAAGTTCTGATATACTTAAAGCGCATAACTTATTACAATAGCAGGAAGGTAGGAACCCTCCAAAGCTTATACACAAGCCTAACTAATCCTCCTCTAGAACTGAAAACGCCCTCCAGCCTCAGGAACACCTAGAGTACTTATTATCACCTGCAACAACAGGGGTTCGGAAACCCTGAGTACCGAGTTTGCTTTAGCAAGTCTTACCTGACTAAGGAAAAAGACTCTCAAGGATATGCTGGTTAAATAGGAATCAAGGAAAAGGCTTTAGCAAGAATCAACTTAGATACTTTTGCAGAAATAGCTTACTAAAGTGAGTCCTTACTTTCAATATTTTAACGCTAGATTAAATATTAATAGACTCTGGTTGCATCTTGTCTAATTTCACCATCTCATCAATACAACATCATTTTTATTCATAATGTTTACATCCTGACTTAGGTTGCAGGTCAGAGATCAAGTCTCCACTGTCCGGGGACATAACGGCGATCCAAATCGATTTACTCAGCTGAGGATCTCTAACCACATGACATATGTTTCTTGTAACTCTTGCATATGTCTACCATTCCCATGGATCCTCCACTGCATGAACAGGTCCGTGCCACCCGAGAGCACACCACCCCTTTTAGACAGTCCTTTGCCAGGAGGGTACGTGCCACTCTCGCCATCTCTCCACTCCCAGTGCGCGATTGTCTTTTCATGAATGGAATAGCCAGGTTCAAGCTTACCCTATCCCATATCCAGGGCATGTGGCCAGTTAAGATAGTCCTTGATCATACAGACCTACATACGCATCCAATCCTTAATTAACCTGGGTGGAGCATCACCTGTTCCTAGCCCAAGTCTCGAGTTAGTACTTCCACCCTTAGGATTGTTTTGTGTTCCTAAGGATGAAAAGAGCATTATAGGGAACTTTGCAATAAGTTCCCACCATGCTCCCAATGAAAATATTCTTGCAGGTAGAAGCCATCCTTCCTCAGGATAACCCCTGAGCTAGGCAGTATTGCAAAAGACAACCTCTATCCACAAGATCTAAGCAGGGCTAAGCATTTTTGTAAACAATATTTGATACTTCCAAAGAAGTATCTATAACATGAATGGATATCAAGTAGTCAATGCATCAAATAGTTTCCAAGCAATTCCTATAAACTTAATGCACATTTCACTAGACTTAAGTCTATAAAAGTCTTTTTAAAAATACAAGGAAGGGGTAAATGCACCGGGGCTTGCCTTTGTTGCGGTGAAGAGGTACTCGATCCCTCTACACAACCATCAGTTAGATAGCTCCATCCTCTTGATGAGCAGACACTAGAGTAGACTTCTCTTCAGAATCTCCTTCTTGGCACTCTACATGAAATGTATGTCCATGAATTCTTATACTCACGCTATGAAAGTGCAACTTGTAAATAAGAACATATTAAGCACTTCTAACTACACCTTTCCACAAGGTGCACAAAAAGATTAACAAAATAGTAGGGGATCTAGTAGCACCAAGAATCCAAAGTCTACACCTTCAAGCTATGACCACCAGGGGACTAGAACACACTAGATTTCATCCAAAGATCAAGATCTCACTTGATAAACTTGGCTCTACTTCCCAAGCTCTAATCCATTCTTGGATTTGGGATTTATCTTATCTATTATGGACCTTGCAAAGCTTTCTGAGCGAATCGCTTACAAACAACCTCAAACTTTTACCACAAGCTCAAATGGCCAAAACAAGGTCACTCAAAAATTTCCATAAGTTTTGGCACTGTACTTTTATTTTTAAAATCCAAACAGTCGTTGCAAGAGCACTTTTAAATCCCTTAATATTTGGTAACCGACCTAAAAATCCTAAAACCAACTTTATTAGAGAGCTTTTGATTTTATACATCCAATAAAATTTGTCCCATGATTTTTGGAATTTTCAACAAATTTTGGCACCATTTCTAATCTCTCAGTTAATAGAAAAGGCGAAATAGGTAACAGCGTTGGGCCCAAACCCAGCCCAGTCGACCCAGTACATGACCAAACCGGCCTGTGGCCAACGGCCCACACGCCCACGCCGACATCTTTGCAAAAAGAACCTTGACGCCTCGCCTAAACCAAACAGGCACGATCTTCTGTTCACATGAGTCACTGACTCCCGCACTTAAGCCCCTCGACTTCATCACTTTCACAACTTCCCGGCCACAACACCGTCGTGCCCAACTCCGGTGATCCAGCATCGGACCGACCACCGCAGCGCAACATAGACGACGACAATGGTACCCATGTGATCCCTGAACCACGAAAATCAATAGTATGGGCTTAAGCAATCCACGGCGACCCGAGAATAACATTACCGACGGCGGCGGCAGAACACTAGGTCCGGTGATCCTTAATTCCAAAGTATTCACACGGTAGTGTTTAAATTAAGCGCGCGGAGAGTTTCACTAACCTTGCTTGGTCACGGTGCGCGCACGAGATTGGCCGGGGATGATTCAATTAAGCAGGTCGATGGTGGGGCTGTCCGCTGCGCTAGATCACGATGACACGACCCTATTCCGGTCAGCATATGGTAGTAGCGTTAGGAGCAACAACTTGGTGAGCTTCACTGTCACATGGTGATCACAGAACATGCATAAACTAGACCGGTACCTTCTTGAATTAGTCCAACCACAGCAAGACGGCAAACTGACCGGAGTGGTCACCACATACACATTTGATGGTGTGCCCGGCCTCTGGACAGACCAATTTTTGGTGGCTAGGGAGGGAGCTATGTAGACTTAAGAACACCATGAACACCTCGCATATGCAAAGAGTCTTGGTTGGAACTTAACGGCAGTGAGGAGCTCCACAGTAATCAGCCCCATGTTACAGAATATGTAGGCAAGGGAAAGGGGTGTGTCACAGAGCTCATCCAGTCCATGGGGAGAAGGGTTCTAGGATAGGGCAAATCTGGGCTGGGGAGAGGGGTATACCAGTAGTACACAAGGACTGCACACACAAGTAGCAAGCTTTGACTATAATCTGAGCGCAAGGAAGAAATCCTCACTGAACGTAGCCTTTTAAGCATCTGGACATGGGCAGGTGTCCCTGAGTTGTTCAGCAGCAGTGGAGATGTATTCTCAGTGTGCCAGCACTGCCTAGCTCCAGCACATGGCAAGCATGCCCACACATCTCTCCAGCGCATAGATCAACACAAATATATAGTTTGTCCAATTCCGCAGTTAGTAGCCAAAATAGATATGACTTCAAATGTGGATAGGCTCAATGGTGCAAAGCTGATATTTTTCTGCAGAGGGGGTCTGAACCTCGAGCTCCATATTGTCCACCCCAAGTCTATCTCAGTTTGTGCATATAAGTGGAGGATAGCAGGGAGAGAAGATATTTGCTGCACTCACAACTGATATTTCAGTCAAGCTGAGATCTATAGTGGAGGGTGCTATTTTTAGCAGATATTTATAGTTGCACTGAATTGTTGCTGCCCACTGAACCATGCTATTTAAAGTGGCTGAAATGGGGCAGGTGTCCCTGAACTTGCACAATTCATAGAGGTGAAGGCTCCCTGGGTGCTAGCACAACCCCTGCACACCCACGTATCACTCAAGCACAGCCAAACATTGATTCTGGTCGAGCTCCCTCAGTTAAATATCCATTTTGTCCTTTACTGCAGGTAGCAAACATCAGTTAAGCCTCTAGTGCAGATATTTTATTCCTGGTTCAGAACTTGATATTTCTCCCAGCAGCAAGTGAGGCCTCTATACCTTAGTTATGTGCTACATCCATATCTCCATCTATACACAAGTGCAACCACAACAGGAGACTCTTCAGTTTCTAAACCAAGTCTGAACCAGCTTCATCAGCCATACTATCCTATTGTATACCTCCCTGTTGATCCCCTTCAAATCCTCAGTTTTCCATAGAAAAAGGGAGAGAGAGTTTAACAAAACTTGTCCACCAAATAACCCTCTACCATTCATCCACAGGGACCTCAGGCTTATACCCCTTGGATCAACCACCAACTAGCTCCAAAATCTAAAGAGCAACACTGAATCCAATTCTTCAGTCCTACTGTACCACTTTACTCATCCCTGTTCAGCCCCTGGTCTCCTAATTTCCCATAGCGATAGACCACTCACCCTTAACCAAAATTACTCTCTATTCATAGCTCTACCTCTTTTGTATAACACCTCCAGGCTGAAACCATATAGAGCGAGAGCTATTGTACCCCAAAATTGAGCAAAAACTGCTGAAACCCACCATCTCAGTTAACTGGACAACCCTTCACTAATTCTGATAGGGGGTTTTGCAGCACCATTTTCTCCCAGTTTTATGTGGAACCAAGTCCACCTCACTATATAAACTTGTTCACTATACTCTGGTCTTCAACGTTTATATATAGTTCTTAGTTCAAAACCTCATGGACTGATCACAAAAGGGCTCCAAACTCAGCAACTTTCACTGAAATTCAGTTTTCAATAACTAAATATAATTCAGTTTCAACCACAACACAGTCCCACTTTAAGCAGTTGTTATTCCAATTCTTGTATGGGATCATTGAAAGGGAATTAGGCTTACACCTATTTCCTAACTGATTTTGGTGGTTGAATTGCCCAACACAAATATTTGGACTAACTAGTTTGCTCTAGTCTATAAGTTATACAGGTGCCAAAGGTTCACAAAAGGCCAATAAAAAGACCAAGAAAAGGGTTCAAATAAAGGAGCAAAGGGACAACCGAAGGCACCCTGGTCTGGCACACCGGACTGTCCGGTGTGCCACCGGACAGTGTCCGGTGCACCAGGGGACTCCAAGCTAAACTTCGCACCTTCGGGAATTCTCAGAGACGCCGTGCTATAATTTACCGGACTGTCCGGTGTACACCGGACAGTGTCCAGTGCTCCAAGGAGAAGCGACTCTGAACTCGCCAGCTTCGGGAATCCGCTCCGCTATAATTCACCGGACATGTCCGGTGCACACCGGACTGTCCGGTGTGACAGCGGAGCAACGGCTACTTCGCGCCAACGGTCACCTGCAGAAGCAATTAATGCGCGCCAGAGCGCGCAGAAGTCAGGCAAGCGGCGAGGTGGCGCACCGGACACTCTACAGTACATGTCCGGTGCGCCAACGGACATCCAGGCGGGCCCAGCAGTCAGAGCTCCAATGGTCGAACCCTAACGGTCGGGTGACGTGGCTGGCGCACCGAACACTGTCCGGTGTGCACCGGACTGTCCGGTGCACCATGCGACAGACAGCCTTCATCAACGGCTAGTTTTTGGATGGTGGCTATAAATACCACCCCAACCGGCCACTTCAATTGGTGGGAGCCCAAGCAATATTCCAAGTCATCTAGTTGACATACTCAAGCCCTCCCAACCACATATATTCATTGATCCATCCTAGACACAAGATTTAGTCCACTACAACCAATACAAGTGCCACAAAAGAGAGAGCAAGCAATTGAGAGCTACTCAATTGAGTTTAGCCCTAGCGCCTTGTGAGATTCTTTGAGAGTTAGTGTGTGCTACATCTTTGTGTTCATTTGTGCATGGAGTATTGACTCCCATCGAACTTCCTCCAAAGTTTTGGAGGCTTGTAAAAGCTAGCAAGAGACACCAAAGAGTGTGGTGGTCCTTGTGGGATCGAGAGTGATCCTTGAGAAGAAGAAGAGCTCGCCGATCCTTGTGTGATCGGGGGAGAGAGGGAAAGGGTTGAAAAAGACCCGTCCTTAAGTGGACTCCTCAACGGGGACTAGGCCTTCGAGGGCCGAACCTCGGTAAAACAAATCACCCGTGTCCATTGTGTTTATTGCTTGTGATTTGTTTGTTTTCTCTTACTCTAAGTCTCTCTTGCACCATTCTTTGCTAATATCATTTGGTGTTGCTTCAAGTTAAAATTCCCATTTAGTGAAGCAACACTTCGCAAGAAAGAACTTGACTTAGTGCTCTTCTCATCTAAGGCTTCTTGCTTTGTTATTCTATAACTTATTAGTTGTATTGATTTATCACTCCCGCATTATTTAGCAATACTCTTTTCAAGCAAGAACTTAGTTTGTATACTCCTATATTTGTATATCTTGTTCTAACTACTAATCAAGGGATCTAGTTGGGGGATAAAGTTTTAATTTTCAGGTTTCGCCTATCCACCCCCTCTAGGCGACTTTCAATTGGTATCAGAGCTAGGCACTTCATCTTGAGTCTAACAACTCGAAGTGATGGCTCGTAGAAGATCCCAAAAGAACAAGAAGACCCAGGAGAACAAGGAGGTAACTCTTGAAATATTACTTTCCGATTGTTCTAATTATGATCCATGGTCTACTAGAGTGATAAATGCTTTTAGAGCAGTAGACCCTCAATTAGAACAAATTTTAGACAAGAGTATTATTCCTCCTAGTTATGATAGGAAAAATGCTTCCGAGGAAGATCAAAGATGTATACGCTTAAACTATCTAGCTTATGACATCTTAAGTAATTCTCTTAGCAAAGAAGATTATCATGCCTTTATAATGAATTATAATGAATCTATTCGTGATGCGCATGATATTTGGACTAGAATTAAAAGCAAATTTAATGAGTCCAAACATGATAGTTCATTTTGTGCTTCTACTTCCTTTGGTATTTGTGATACTAACCCTTGCAAGGAAGAAGAAGAAAATGAACGGAGGAGACCAAACGATGAATCCACCTCTCCAAGAGGTTTGTCTTCCCATTTCGATTCCCACATATGTTGTGTGGCTAATGAAAATGATAGCGGAAGCACAAATGAGGATGAGGAGGAAGAAAGAAGCTTTGTGCAACTCTACGCTCACCTAAGCCAAGAAGATAAGGCGGTCATGCTCAAACTTCTAGAAAGAGCGAGAGAGCAAAGCGAAGCTCGTCAAAGGCTAGAAAGTATTCTCTCCATGAAGATGCAATGCTTTGATGAGTTGACTAAAGAACATGAGGAGCTAAAGTGCTCTCATGTTGATTTGGTCCAATGGTATGAAACTATTTCAATTGAGCAAGATAACGCTTTACATTGTATCGCTCAATTAGTAAATAAGAATACCTTGCTTAAGGACCAAGTAGAAAAGCTAAAAATTGAAAATCTAGCTTTTCAAGAAAAATATGATATGCTCCTATGCTCTCATGAAAATCTTAGAGATGATCATATCATATTAAACATTGCTCATGAGGTTGTGATAGAAAATTTAAAATCCCAACAACCTCACTCATGCACATGTATTCAAATTGATACTATATTACCATGTGCTAATGCTTGTTGTCCGTCGACAAGCAAATCTTCTCTTGTGCTAGAACTTGCAGGAACAAATGATGATACATATCAAAAGCTCAAGGAAGAAAATGAGAGGCTAAAGATGAGCTTGACACAACTTAAAGGGAAGGGCATTGCTCAACCTTCTCAATATAACCGTGATCACATGGTGAAGAAGCTTGAGACAGGAACAACCGTGGCATGCACTAAATCCCTTGAAGAAAATGTCAAGGACTTGAGGATTGCCAAGAAGAGGAAACAAAAGAAGAAAATCAATACCTCTTCCAAAAGCCTCAACCATGCCTCCATACAAGGTAACATCCAAGGTAATGATCAAGCCACACTTCACATTAAGAGGTGTAGTGAATGCTTTGAAGAGGGGCACTTGATTAGGTCATGTCCCTACATTAAAAATGGCTTGATTATTAACAAGGATGATAGACTTTGTTTTAAATGCTCCAAGAAGGGACACTTACTTAGATCTTGTCCCCATTTAAAACAAAGAGGCATAGGGTTAGAAAAGAAAGTTTTTACTAACCATGTAGCAAGCAACAAACAAGGAAAGAAGTTTCAAAACTTGAAAAACGCCTATGCTATACATGCCAAAAGAAGGGACATCAATGCAAGGATTGTCCCATTGGTAACACTTCCACTCCTAGCTTGTCAATTAATTCCCATGTAACTAGGCAACCCAAAATTGCAACTTGTGCTAGAAAGGTAATGAGTTTACCTAGTGCTAACACAAAGGACTTTTGGGTTCCTAGATCTTTGTTGACTAACCGTGATGGACCCATCAAGCGATGGGTACCAAAATATGCTTGACAAGCTTTGCAGGAAAAGGAGATGATATGAAGCTTTGGGGTGCTTGAGAGAGTCCATTCAATTCTCAATAACTCAAGCTATCAATCTTCAAAAATCTATATGTTCAAGATTGACCCAAATGTTATTTTCAATTTATTATTCAAAATTCATATCATCTCGGGGAAGATATTAATGTTGTAGGAAATCAAGAATTATTCTGTGCGGAAAGATCAAGACCTACAACATGGAGGAAAGCCAAAGGATGGTAACACTTATCTTTTAAGTGCAAATTTTTTAGAATATCATTTCTTATGTGTCTTGTGTAGTCACATAGAAAAATTGAAGCACTTCAAATATCTTTAAATTGATATTACCTTTCTTTGAAGAATTTCCTCTCATATGGTAGATTGCATACTTATCATTTCCATTCTATGGCAATCTACATGCTTTAAATTGTTGAAGTACCACATGGCATGTTTTTACACTAATTATCTTATTATTGCCATGATTCTAGATATGGAGAGATATTTCAAGTTCTTAAAAGAATAAGGTGTCACGTAAGGAATTCAAATCCTTAGGACACTTATAAAAGGAAAACTCTCTCTATAACTAGAATAGTGAGACTAATGATTTTTATCTAAATAACCCAAGTAGTCTCATTTTTAGAGAATAAGTTTCTCTTTGGGAGCGTGTAATCTAACATGAAAAGAAAATCAATCCAATGATTTATGATGTATTTCTACTTGCTCAAATTGGATATGATTCTTTCACATCTATCGCTTTCCAAATCATGAATTAGATTTATTCCTATAATCTTAAGGGATTATTTAAGCTTGTTTTATGAGTTAAAATTGAGCATAACATCTTCTATGGATAATCTAGTTCATGCTATGAAGTTTCCATGTTTTAGCAATCTAGCTTTTCATTCCTTATCAAAAATGGTTACAAAAATGGAAACTAGTGCTTGTGTTACTAACAAAGTATCTCTTGAGCCTACTTATGAATATCTACAAAAGAGAAAGTGCACAAGCCTCATGGGTTGCTCTTCACCCAAAGGAAGAAAGGTAAAAGCAAAGAAATCATTCTTCATCATATACTCCCTTGTGCTATTAACATCTTTCTTGAGTATTTTCAATAAGTTTGAAAGGAAAAAGAAACAACTACAAAGGGAGGACTCTCAAATGAAAGAGGAGGACATCAAGAACAACACCACCTACTTGGATAGTAAGATCTACAAAATAATCTATGGTGTGGTTGTGAGTATTCTAAATCCTTTCATAATGAGAATACTAGGCTTAAGTTGTTGCAAAATTTATGAGCCTTGATCAAGATGTATAATGCTTCTCCCTCTTCATCTTTAAAGTAAATGCATCCATTCAATTCATTCAAATACTTGATGCATATCTCTAGGGGGAGCCTCTATCTACATCTTGATTACGATGAGATTATCACATTATCATAGTAATCTCTTATAGTCTCTTGTATGAGAACAAGCTTCTCATAAGGCATGCTACTACATTTCAATTTTAGCCTTAAATGTTAAAGTAGCATATTTATTGGATTCTCCTATTTTTGAGCTTGATTGAAAATCTAATGCCTATGTTGTTCTCTTGATCGCATCGATTGTTTTGATCATTGAACAACCTCAATTATCACTTATGCTTCTTAGTGCCTCATGTAATTTCAATTTGATTTCAATTGGTAATTTCAATCGACATCTATCTTGATATGCACTAAGGAAAAAGGAGAATTCATGATTCATTTATGCAATTTGTGATCTACTTGATATATAATAACAATGACTTAGAAAAGGATCACTAGTTGTAGGACTCTCTCTTGTGCAAAATATTTTCATACATTGTCTTGAGTATAGGTCCTAAGCGTCTAAGACTAAGGCAAAGCACAATAAAGAGAGCGTCCCTATGTAAAGGTACAAAAAGGTAAAACTATCTCCTTTCATTTAAACTTGTACCTAAATCTTCCTTTTGTATACATTCCTTGCATATCTTGTATAGAAGGAATAGAAAGCATGTCCATGCATTTTGCTTGCTTCATTTCTAGTTTTACCTCTCAAATATTTCATTCCTGCATTTATGCATCTTTGATAAAACTAGATGAAGTGGTTTTATTGTCAAAGAGCTTAAAGCTTAACCTTGTAACAAGGATAAGCTGCCTTTATTCCAAAGGTGGATGGTCCTTAAGCCTCTTTGAAATCCTTAAGGGAAAATGCTTAAAATGTTTACAACATGCTTTCATAAGTGCATAAACTGTCATGAGCATCACACTTATACTATGACACAATGCACTTCACTTTCTGTATGATATAGATATGTTCTCATTAACCTAATTATGTGCAATTGGCATTTAAGGCCAAAATATATGTTCCTCTCCATGCACATATTTAGGGGGAGCAATCTATGTCATATAGCACTATGATCATGCTTAAATTGATATATCTTTTTGATCATATATCCTTTATGTCTATGACTAATGTGTTTTTCAAGTATATTCTCCTGCTTAGTCATAGAATTGAAAGGGAAATGGATTATTCGGCAAAGACGACGCTTCCACTCAACTCCATCGGTATTATCCACTCTTTGCCGGTATTCCGCATAGTTCTCCACTTTGGTATAATCTTCACTCATATCTCTATTTCAATTGAATATTTCAATTGTTTGCCAAAAAGGGAGAGAAAGAAAAGGGCTTATATTTCACTCAAAGTATCCGTTTTTGGCGATTCATGCCAAAGGGGGAGAAAGTATTAGCCCAAAGCAAAAGGACCGCACCACCACCCTAATTTTAAAAACTAATGATTTCCAATTGGTAAATTTCAAATTGGCATCTTATTGTGTTCAAAAGGAGAAGAAAGTAGTATTTTCAAAATTGATATCTTAAAACCCTCTTGAACACTAAGAGGAGATTTCATTCAGGGGGAGTTTTGTTTTGTCAAAGGAAAAGCATTTGAAACAGGGGGAGAAAATTTCAAATCTTGAAAATGCTTCGCAAAATCTTATTCATTTGCCTTTGACTATTTGCAAAAGGACTTTGAAAAGAATTTACAAAAAGAATTTGCAAAAACAAAACATATGGTGCAAGCGTGGTCCAACATGTTAAAGTAAAGAAACAATTGTTTCCATGCATATCCTATGATAATAATTATTGGCTCAATTCTAAGTAACCTTTGCACTTACATTTTGCAAACTAAGTTCAATTATGCACTTCTACACTTGCTTTGGTTTGTGTTGGCATCAATCACCAAAAAGGGGGAGATTGAAAGGGAATTAGGCTTGCACCTATTTCCTAACTGATTTTGGTGGTTGAATTGCCCAACACAAATATTTGGACTAACTAGTTTGCTCTAGTCTATAAGTTATACAGGTGCCAAAGGTTCACAAAAGGCCAATAAAAAGACCAAGAAAAGGGTTCAAATAAAGGAGCAAAGGGACAACCGAAGGCACCCTGGTCTGGCACACCGGACTGTCCGGTGTGCCATCGGACAGTGTCCGGTGCACCAGGGGACTCCAAGCTAAACTTCGCACCTTCGGGAATTCTTAGAGACGCCGTGCTATAATTCACCTAACTATCTGGTGTACACCGGACAGTGTCCGGTGCTCCAAGGAGAAGCGACCTTGAACTCGCCAGCTTCGGGAATCCGCTCCGCTATAATTCACTGGACATGTCCGGTGCACACCGGACTGTCCGGTGTGACAGCAGAGCAACGGCTATTTAACGCCAACGGTCACCTGCAGAAGCAATTAATGCGCGCCAGAGCGCGCAGAAGTCAGGCACGCGCGAGGCGGCGCACCGGACACTCTACAGTACATGTCCGGTGCGCCAACGGACATCCAGGCGGGCCTAGCAGTCAGAGCTCCAACGGTCGAACCCTAACGGTCGGGTGACGTGGCTGGCAAACCGGACACTGTCCGGTGTGCACCGGACTGTCCGGTGCACCATGCGACAGACAGCCTTCATCAACGGCTAGTTTTTGGATGGTGGCTATAAATACCACCCCAACCGGCCACTTCAATTGGTGGGAGCCCAAGCAACATTCCAAGTCATCTAGTTGACATACTCAAGCCCTCCCAACCACATATATTCATTGATCCATCCTATACACAAGATTTAGTCCACTACAACCAATACAAGTGCCACAAAAGAGAGAGCAAGCAATTGAGAGCTACTCAATTGAGTTTAGCCCTAGCGCCTTGTGAGATTCTTTGAGAGTTAGTGTGTGCTACATCTTTGTGTTCATTTGTGCGTGGAGTATTGACTCCCATCGAACTTCCTCCAAAGTTTTGGAGGCTTGTAAAAGCTAGCAAGAGACAACAAAGAGTGTGGTGGTCCTTGTGGTATCGAGAGTGATCCTTGAGAAGAAGAAGAGCTCGCCGATCCTTGTGTGATCGGGGGAGAGAGGGAAAGGGTTGAAAAAGACCCGTCCTTAAGTGGACTCCTCAACGGGGACTAGGCCTTCGAGGGCCGAACCTCGGTAAAACAAATCACCCGTGTCCATTGTGTTTATTACTTGTGATTTGTTTGTTTTCTCTTACTCTAAGTCTCTCTTGCACCATTCTTTGCTAATATCATTTGGTGTTGCTTCAAGTTAAAATTCCCATTTAGTGAAGCAACACTTCGCAAGAAAGAACTTGACTTAGTGCTCTTCTCATCTAAGGCTTCTTGCTTTGTTATTCTATAACTTATTAGTTGTATTGATTTATCACTCCCGCATTATTTAGCAATACTCTTTTCAAGCAAGAACTTAGTTTGTATACTCCTATATTTATATATCTTGTTCTAACCACTAATCAAGGGATCTAGTTGGGGGATAAAGTTTTAATTTTCAGGTTTCACCTATCCACCCCCCCTCTAGACGACTTTCAATCATGTCCATCACCCTTTAAGGAAGGTGTTCACCAATATATGGTCTTTAATTCCAATACAAGCACCATAGTCTAAAACCTAATAGAGCAGCCACAAATGAGCTCCAAAACAGCCATCAATACTGAATTCCAGATTCAGCTACTACTCACAATCTGAAAATTCAGAAACACAACATCACCACTTTGAACCACTCTTCTTCCTGGGTTCCAAATGCTTCTAGGGCAAGTTTCTTAATAAAGTTTATACTCCTATAGTTCCTCTACAAGTTTTATATAGTGACCATTAACCAAAGCCTCTTGAATTCCAAACTACAATAGCCTAAAGTTTGCATCAAACACAGAAATTCAGACTGAATTTCACTAAGTCTGAAATCAACAATTTCTAACAGCTCTACTTTGGACTAGTTTTTCTCCAAGTTCCAAATAGCTTTAGGGCTAGGTTACTTAACAAAACTTATACTCCTCATGTGGCCCTATAACTTTGTTATAATGACCATCTTCTAAATGGTTTTAGATCAGAAGTTACAAGGGTTCAAATTTGACTCGTTTATATTATTTTCAGCAATTCCAAAATGAACCCAAAACTGAAATTTTGTACTTAACTCCAAAATCTTCCACACAACTTGGGAATCTCCAAATAAGAAAGTTATTCACTTTTCCAAGCTCTACAACTTTGGTATATGAACTTTTAACTAGTCCTTTCTAGATTTTAAATTCCACTTTTGGGCTAGTTTAGGGTTTCAAATGTGACTCCTTCTCATCTATTGATTTACCAACTCAATTCATACTCCTAAAAGACAAGTGACTCCTTAATCTCAAATCCAACTCTAGTATATGAAGCTCATGTTAAAAGTGTCCTTGGTTTAGGAGTTGTTTTTGTTTATCCATAATTCCAAGCAAGGTTTTGAAATCTCACTTAAGGTTTTTAAGGTTAATCCAGTTCCTCAATTAATTATTCCACTTAACCCACCTTTGAAAGCAAAGTTGCTCTAGGTCCTAAGTCTTACCTTTAATACTTTAAATTCCAAGCCAACTTATTACTTGCTCAAGAGACGACTTCTCTTCCCATGTCTTAATCTGAGCCCTATACTCTAATACTCTAATACACAACACCATATTCTTAATCTGAGCCCTATACTCTAATACACAACACCATATTCATTGAAAGTTTTTGACCTAGTGAATGCATTCTAGGTGTATCAAGCAGTTAATGCAAGTGCAGATGATGACATGCAAAAATTTTAGTTATCGTAACACCAGGGGTGTTACACTCTTGCAGGAAGCGCATGAGAGAGGCTTGATGGGACATTTTGGTGTTATGAAGACTGAGGATGTGCTGTCCACTCACTTCTATTGGCTTCGGATGCACCATGATGTTGAGCGCTACGTCTCGCATTGCAGCACGTGCAACAAAGCTAAGTCTCGACTTAACTCACATGGTCTTTATATGCCTCTTCCTGTTCCTAGTGCACCTTGGGAGGATATTTCTATGGACTTTGTTTTGGGTTTGCCTAGAACAAAGAGGGGGAGTTATAGCGTTTTTGTGGTTGTCGATCGTTTCTTCAAGACTGCACATTTTATACCCTATCACAAAACTTATAATGCTTCGTATGTTGCTGATTTGTTCTGCACCGAGATTGTGCGGTTGCATGGTGTGCCGATGCTAAGCTTTTAAGCCATTTTTAGAGAACCTTGTGGTCTAAATTGGGAAAAACGTTGCTATTTTCTACTATTTGTCATCCCCAAACTGATGGACAAACATAGGTTGTTAATCGCACTTTATCTACTATGTTGCGTGCTGTTTTGAAAGATAATTTGAGGTTGTGGGAGGAATGTTTGCCGCATATTAAGTTTACTTATAACATATCCATTCATTCCACAACCAAGCTTAGTCCATTTATGGTAGTAAATGGTTTTAATTCTTGTGCTCCAATTGATTTGCTATCTTTACCAACTTCTTAAATAGTGAACTTGGATGCTACACAACGTTCTGAATTCTGAATTCACTCTTAAGTTGCATGAAATAACTAAGTTGCAAATTGAAAAGATGAATGAAAAATATCGTATTGCTGCTAGTAAAGGTAAGAAGGATATAAAATTAGAACCAGGTGGTGTGGGTTAATTTGAGAAAGGATATGTTTCCTGATTTGAGAAAGTCTAAACTCATGCCACATGTTGTTGGGCCTTATAATGTATACACAATTGAGTTGCCTCCTGATTTTGGGGTTAGTCCCACCTTTAACAGGATCGGATGTACGACACCTAAATATTCATGTACATTCTACCCTAGTCAATTACGTTTCAGAGCTTATGCTTGGGGCCATGGATGTTTTAATGATTTGAAACATTGGAAAGGACCAACAAGGAATTTCGGAAAGGCCATGGGGTTGAGGAGGAGGAGCAATGGCGTCCACAACAGGAAGGACATCAAGTTCGACACGGTTGCGATTCTATCTCGGGTTCTATGACAAGTCTGTACAAAAATGGACGCCCAGGACACATCCGGACTCTGATTGCGGCGAACTTGATATGGTTGAAAACATAAAGAGATTATCTAATTAACCCAACCGGTCCCACCTTAAAATTCATCTGGAGTCAACGGGAATCGTCGAAACAATTCTGTTTTGGTGCTGCGACGCCGTTTGTTGGCCCGTTGGCCCTTGTATCGCGTCAGAGACTATTAGGGACGAGACCAGGGGTCACACACGCCCTAATACTCTATTTATTCAGCAGCTGTCATCACATTAGGGTGAATTTTGCTTAGATTATTCTGTCATCGAACAGTATCACCGTCATCAGCTTGTGAGACCCCATCTCGTAATTAACACAGTTTGGTTGCGTTCTCTATTATTGCTTGTGTTCTTGATTGCGCTGGCAGAGATAAGCCTTCGTGGCAAGATCACTCGTGTGTTACGGGTGATAACCAACAGAGCAGTGATGTAGTCATTGCGAGGAGCCGTTCGCTTGGAGTCTTGGATCATCAACGTCGAGATCTCCACCCAATCAAGTTATCATACCTCATGGAAGATCAGACCTCGTCCTCTATCAAGCAGGTCACCCACGACATCCTCAGACGACGTAAAGTCACATATAAATTAATAGATCAACTCGAGCAATAGATCTTAAGTGAGGTAGACAAAATAGATCTTGCCCCTTAAGAGATAACCAAAACGACGAGGCATACATGGGCCAAAGCTTGCATCTATCGGCTGAGAACAAAGTTGTTGAGATCAAAGTGTAAAATAGCCTCTGCCACCGTGTTTCTGTCATTGAAAGAGTAAGAAAACATGTCTAGATCATCTCATTTGGATCCCGGACAAAGGAGTAGAAATGCATGAAGGTTATGCCGACACTGCGGATCCACCGAGTACTGTTTCAGGTATCTACAAATTTTATCTTACTGTATACTTTTAGAAACAACTCTATACCATTCAACCTATGTCAAAACCCCTTAATTATTTTGTTCATCGCTGCGCCAATAGCTAGCTCCGATCATAGAACATCAATCATTCATTAATAACGTTTCTGCTAATTAAAGAATATAAAAGATTGCAACCATGCATGGACAAGTCAAGAAGCTTGCAATAAGCTAGCTTGCTCCTTCCTTGCTTAAGCCCCCCTCTCTATTCAGACGGCTTAAATTCATTCAATCATACACATGGACACTGTTTAACTGCAGAGTAAAACATTCTGCAGAGTCCAAACTAGTTAAAATTCACATATATGCAACCAAATGTACCGAGATTTCTTAAAAAAATTGTACATACTACCTTGCATTGGGTCCTTTTCAATCATTCACATATATGCAATCATATGTATCGACGTTTCTTAAAAACAATGTGCATACTACCTTGCATTGAGTTCTTTTTTCAATGTTACATACCATGTTTATTGATTGGTCAAAGATACTACTTCTTCTCGTTACCTTTTTTCCCTCAAATATTCACAATTATGCAGGTATAAAGTAAACATCTGATAGAACCGCTAAAGCAACTATGTTCTACTTTGAAACTATCGTTACTAATAGTGTTAGAAAATTATCTATATCGCTATTAGCATCTACATCAAATTCAGTGATAGCTCCATCAGAAATTGCAGCTATTGTCTTCCTCAAATTTACATTCCTTGACAATCATGACAGTGAATCATATTGAGGCCAAAGTAAAACATTCCATTATTAGGTACATGCGCGCTCTGGCGCGCGTAAGTGACTAGTTAGTTTTAGTTGCACCTACGTCACTACGGTTATATACAGTTTCTTTCCACAACACAAATTAACATGAGTTGCGGTGGTCAGAAGCGAGTGCTCTTGTCGGGCGTGATAATTAGGGGTACCCAGATTACGCCCCTAAAATGCACTCAGAAAAGGTTAATTGTTCAGACGTAATCCCCAAAGACGAAAGGCCAGGTGAAAGTCGCCTAGAGGGGGATGAATAAGCGAAACCTAAAAATTATAAACTTTGAACACGCACTATACCCGAGATTAGTGTTAGAAATAATTTGGAGTACGGAAGATAGTTTCTCTTGCTATGAGTTGCTCAATCAATGCGGATAACTTTGGGAGCAAAACTCAAAACGATGTGAGCAAGATAACTTTAGAGAGAGAGAGGAGATGGGAGAAACAAATCGAATGGTGAAGATTAATACAAGTGGACACGTCGATTTGTTTCCCGAGGTTCGGTTCCAAAGAACCTACTCCCCGTTGAGGAGGCCACAAAGGCCGGGTCTATTTCAACCCTTTCCCTCTCTCAATCGGTCACTTAGACCGGTCGAGTGCTTTTTCTCAATCTCACGGGTCACTAAGACCCGCAAGGATCACCACACAATTAGGTGTCTCTTGCAAACTTTACAAAATGCTTAGAGAGTTTAGAGAAAGATGAAGAAAGCACGATTAAGAAAACCAAGCAACAAGAGCAACAAATGAAACACGAATCATACTCTCTCAAGTCACTAATCACTAATGATCACTTGTCTCAATTGTGGAACTTGGAGAGATTGAAAGCTTTGAATGTGTCTTGTAATGGATTGCTAGCTCTTGTATTGAATGTGTATGAGTGGAGTGCTTGGATGAAGTGAATGGAAGTGGTTGGGGTTGTATTTATAGCCTCCAACCACTTCATAGTCGTTGCTCCTTTTCTGCCGACCGCAGATGGTCCGCGCCCCTGGTCCGAACGGTCCGCCCCTGCACATCAATGGCTGCAATCGTAATGGTCAGCAGTAACGACTATATCAACGGCTATAGTGCATTTAATGCGTTGTCAGATGTCAGATAAAGCAGTCGCGAGCGGTCCGGTCGTGCACCCCGGACTGTCCGCGAGGACGCTAAAAATGAATTTTGCCGAACCCATCACCTTCGGGTTTTTTCTGGTTTTACAACGACCAGACGGTCCGTGCCTGAGGCCGGACGGTCCGCGCTTGGTCTCGGATGGTCTATAGTGTTAACGTATGTTTTGCAGTGTTCCTGTCCGAGGCTCACCCTGGTGTCGCGGATGGTCCACCGCAAGGGCCCGGATGGTCCACGCATAGCTGTTTTTCCAAAAAGTTTCTCCTGTCCGGACAGTCGACTTAGAGTAGTTGTAGATGAACTTACCCACCTGACAAATGATCAACTGGGCAAACTAGTTAGTCCATAAGGTTTGTGATGGTCGTCAAACACCAAAATCGATTATAGAAAATGTTGAGGCCATTTCCCTTTCAATCTCCCCCTTTTTGGTGATTGATGCCAACACAAACCAAAGCAAATACAAAGTGTAGAAATGTAACTAGTTTGCATTTTGATAGATGTGCATAAGTTACTTTGAAATGAAAGCATTTCTAAGCATATATGTTTGATTTGATATTTTTAACATTTCGGACCACATTTGCACCACTCAGCTAGTTTTTGCAATTAGCCAATGGTATAAAAATATGATTTCAAAAAGCATTTTCAAGTTTTTGAAAATTCGCCACCTGTTTCAAATGCTTTTCCTTTGGCTAAATAAAAGCTCCCCCTGAAAAAGTTCTCCTCTTAGCTATCAACAGGGTTATTGTAATTTGAATAATTTCTCCTCCTTTTTGAAAAAGTTTTTAGAAAATAGGTTGGCGGTGTGGTTCTTTTGCTTTGGGCCTATTAATTTCTCCCTCTTTGGCATTAAGCGCCAAAACGAAGAAACTGGAGAGGCTTAATCTTTTCTCCCCTTTGTAAAAGGATGTGAGTGAAAGTTTATGAGTAGGGCAAAGGACAAATGATACCGATAGAGTTGTAGTGGAAGCCTTGCCTTTGCCAAAAACTCCATTTCCCTTTCAATCTAAGACTAAGGATAGAAGTATACTTGGAAGCACATTAGTCTTAGCTTTGGCACAAGAAGAATAAGAAATATGCATTTGTACCAAATGAAATAGACATGACCAAAGGTATATAAATGAGTTATGTGTGCAAGATTTCAATCAAAGTTCCGAGAATCGAGGATATTGAGTTCATTTCTAAGCTTGCTAAAAGTCTTTTCATCCAGGGGCTTCATGAAGATATCGGCTAATTGGTTGTGGGTGCTAACATAAGCAATTTCGATATCCCCTTTTGTTGGTGATCTATCAAAAAGTGGTACCGGATGTCTATGTGCTTAGTGCGACTGTGTTCAAAGGGATTATCCGCCATGCGGATTGCACTCTCAGTATCACATAGCAGAGGGACTTTGCTCAACTTGTAGCTATAGTCACTAAGGGTTTGCCTCATCCAAAGTAATTGTGCACAACAGTGTCTTGTAGCAATGTACTCGGCTTCGGCAGTGGATAGAGCTACTGATTTTTGTTTCTTTGAAGCCCAGGACACCAGGGATCTTCCTAGAAACTGACAAGTCCCTGATGTGCTCTTCTATCAATTTTACATCCGGCATAATCGGCATCGGGATACCCAATTAAATCAAAGGTAGATCCCTTGATGTACCAAATCCCAAACTTAGGAGTGTAAACTATATATCTCATGATTCTTTTCACAGCCCTATGGTGAACTTCCTTAGGTTTTGCCTGGAACCTTGCACACATGCATACAGAAAGCATAATATCCGGTCGTGAAGCACATAAATAGAGTAAGGATCCTATCATCGACCGGTATACCTTTTGATCTACAGATTTACCTCCTATGTCGAGGTCGAGATTCCCATTTGTTCCCATGGGAGTCTTGATGGGTTTGGCATTATTCATTCCAAACTCTTGAATGTACTTAGTTTGGCAGATGAAGGTGCCCTCTTGGAGGTTCTTGATTTGGAATCCATGGAAGTACTTCAACTCCCCCATCATAGACATCTTGAATTTATGTATCATAATCCTACTAAAATCTTCATAAGATGATTTGTTAGTAGACCCAAATATAATATCATCAACATAATATTGGCATATAAACAAGTCTTTAGCAATTGTTTTAGTGAAGAGAGTAGGGTCAGCTTTTCCAACTTTGAAGCTATTAGTGATAAGAAAGTTTCTCATGCATTCATACCATGCTCTTGGGGCTTGTTTGAGCCCATAAAGAGCCTTTGAGAGCTTATACACACGTGTAGGATACTCACTATCTTCAAAGCTGGGAGTTTGCTCAAGATATACCTCTTCCTTGATAGGGTCATTAAGGAAGGCACTTTTCACGTCCATTTGATATAACTTAAAGCCATGGTAAGTAGCATAGGCAAGTAATATACGAATTGACTCAAGCCTAGCGATGGGTGCATAGGTTTCATCGAAATCCAAACATTCGACTTGTGAATATCCCTTGGCAACAAGTCGGACTTTGTTCCTAGTCACCACACCATGCTCATCTTGTTTGTTGCGGAATACCCACTTGGTACCTACAACATTTTGGTTAGGACATGGAACTAAATGCCATACTTCATTCCTTGTGAAGTTGTTGAGCTCCTCTTGCATTGCCACCACCCAGTTTGGATCTCTTAGTGCATCCTCTATCCTGTATGGTTCAATAGAAGACACAAAAGAGTAATGTTCACAGAAGTGAGCAACTCGAGATCTAGTGGTTACCCCCTTGTGGATGTCACCGAGAATGGAGTTAATGGGGTGATTTGTTTGAATTGCTTTGTACTCTTGGGTGCGGTGGTCTTTGATCTCGAATCTCTTGATCATCTTCCTTGTCTTGATCATCTTCATCTTCCCCTTGATCAATGTCCTCCTCTTGAGGTGGCTCATCGTCTTGATCTTCATCCTCTTCTTCTTAAGCCATTTCTTCATCTTGAGTTGGTGGAGATGCTTGTATGGAAGATGATGGTTGATCTTGTGCTTGTGGAGGCTCTTCGGATTCTTTTGGACACACATCCCCAATGAACATGTTCCTTAGTGCGACACACAGAGCCTCTTCATCATCTAGTTCATCAAGATCAACTTGCTCTACTTGAGAGCCATTAGTCTCATAAACACAATGTCACAAGAAACTTCAACTAAACTAGTGGACTTGTTGAAGACTCTATATGCCCTTGTGTTTGAGTCATAACCAAGTAAAAAGCCTTCTACTGCTTTAGGAGCAAATTTAGAATTTCTACCTCTTTTAATAAGAATAAAGCATTTGCTCCCAAAAACTCTAAATAAGAAACATTGGGCTTTTTATCGGTGAGGAGTTCATATGATGTTTTCTTGAGGATTCGGTGTAGGTAGAGACGGTTGATGGAGTAGCAGGCGGTGTTAATCGCCTCCGCCCAAAATCAATCCGGTGTCTTGTACTCATCAAGCATGGTCCTTGTCATATCCAAGAGAGTTCTATTTTTTTCTCTCCACAATACCGTTTTGTTGAGGTGTGTATAGAGAAGAGAACTCATGCTTGATGCCCTCCTCCTCAAGAAATCCTTCAATTTGAGAGTTTTTGAACTCCGTTCCATTGTCACTTCTAATCTTTTTGATTCTCAATCCGAACTCATTTTGAGCCCGTCTCAAGAACCTCTTCAAAGTTTCTTGGGTTTGTGATTTTTCCTGCAAAAAGAATACCCAAGTGAAGCGAGAATAATCATCCACAATAACAAGACAATACTTACTCTCGTCGATGCTTGTATAAGCGATCGGACCGAATAGGTCCATGTGGAGTAGCTCAAGCGGTCTGTCGATCGTCATGATGTTCTTATGTGGATGATGAACTCCACCTTGCTTCCCTGCTTGACATGCGCTACAAATCCTATCTTTCTCAAAATGAACATTTGTTAGTCCTAAAATGTGCTCCCTCGTTAGAAGCTTGTGAAGATTTTTCATCCCAATATGAGCAAGTCGGCGATGCCAGAGCCAGCCCATATTAATCTTAGCAATTAAGCAAGTGTCTAATTCAGCGTTGTTATCATTAAAATCAACTAAGTATACCTGACCATCTAACACTCCCTTGAATGCTAATGAATCATCACTTCTTCTAAAGACAGTAACACCAACATCTGTAAAAATACAGTTGTAACCCATTTTGCATAATTGAGAAATAGAAAGCAAGTTGTAATCTAAAGAATCTACAAGAAAATCATTGGAAATGGAATGGTCAGGAGATATAGCAATTTTATCCAATCCTTTGACCAAACCTTGATTTGCATCCCCGAATATAATCGCTCTTTGGGGATCATCATTTTTCTCATATGAGGAGAACATCCTTTTCTCCCCTGTCATGTGGTTTCTGCACCCGCTATCGATTATCCAACTTGACCCGCCGGATGCATAAACCTACAAAACAAGTTTAGGCCTTGTTCTTAGGTACCCAAATGGTCTTGGGTCCTTTGACATTAGAAGCAAGCACCTTGGGTACCCAAACACAAGTCTTGGGACTCTTGGGTTTCCCCCAACATATTTGGCAACTACTTTGCCTGATTTGTTAGTCAGCACAAAAGATGCATCAAAAGTTTTAAATGAAATGCTATTTTCATTTGATGCATTGACAATTTTCTTTTTAGGCATTTTGATATGAGTTCAATGTCTAGAGCTAGAAGCCTCATTACTATACATATAAGCATGATGAGAAACAATATGAGATTTTCTAGCATGAATTTTCCTAATTTTGTGCTCAGGATATAAAATGTAACCATCTCTATCTTGAACCATGGGAGCCTTACCCTTAACAAAATTAGATAGTCTGTTCTTGGGGGCATTAAGCTTGATGTTGCTTTGGCTCCCTTGTTGGAAGCTAATGCCATCCTTAATGCCTAGGCATCTCCCATTATAAAGCATGCTATGAGCAAATTTAAATTTCTTATTTTCTAACTCATGCTCGACAATTTTAGCATTTAATTTAGCTATGTGATCATTTTGTTCTTTAATCATGGCAAGGTGATCATTCATAACATCAATATTAACATCTCTACATCTAGTGCAAATTGTGACATGCTCAACAGTAGATGTAGAAACGTTGCAAACATTCAATTCTTCTATCTTAGCATTTAAACTAGCATTTTTAGTTCTAAGATAGGAAATCAAATCATTGCAAATATCAACCTCTTTAGATAACTATTCACATTTTTCTACTTTAAGAGCATAAGCATTTTTTAGGTTAACAAACTTCTTATTTTCCTTAACGAGCAAGTCCTCTTGGCATTCCAAGAGATCATCGTTCTCGTTAATGGTTTCTATCAATTCATTTATCTTTTTCTTTTGATCCTTGGTAAGGTTGGCAAAAAGAGAAGTTAAATCATCTTCATTATCACTAGAGCTACCCTCATAATCGGAAGTAGTATATTTGGGGGTATCTCTAGAACGTACCTTCTTCTTTTGCTGTCCTTAGCCATGAGACACTTGTGGCCAAGGTTGGGGAAGAGAAGACCCTTGTTGATGGCGATGTTGGTAGCATCCTCGTCGGAGGAGGAGTTGGTGGAGCTCTCATCGGAGTCCCATTCCCATCCCATGTGCGCCTCGCCACCCTTCTTCTTGTAGTATCTTTTCTTCTCCATCTTCTTCTTCCCTTTCTTGTCATCGCCCCTGTCGCTGTCACTTGCATATGGACATTTTGCTATAAAGTGACCGGAATTACCACACCTATATCAAACCCTCTTGGAGCGGGGTTTGTATTCCTTCCCCTTCCTTTGCTTGAGGATTTGCCGAAAGCTCTTAATGATTAGAGCCATCTCCTCATTGTCGAGCTTGGAGGCGTCAATTGGGAGTCTACTTGGTGTAGACTCTTCCTTCTTTTCTTCCATTGCTTTGAATGCAATGGGTTGCACCTCGGGTGTGGAGGTGGCGCCTTGCTCCAAATTGACAATGTGTTTGGAGTCTTTAATCATTAGTTCAAAGCTCACAAACTTGCCAATTACTTCCTCGAGAGACATCTGTTTATATCTAGGATCTCCATGGATTAGTTGTACTTGAGTGGGATTATAAAAAATGAGAGATCTTAGAATAACCTTGACCATTTCATTGTCATCCCACTTGGTGCTCCTGAGGTTGCGCACTTGGTTGACCATTGTCTTGAGCCGGTTATACATTGCTTGTGGCTCCTCTCCTTTGTTGATGATGAATCGACCGAGTTCTCCCTCGATCGTTTCACGCTTGGTGATCTTGGTCACTTCGTCCCCTTCATGCGCCGTTTTGAGGACGTCCCAAATTTCTTTGGCATTTTTCAACCCTTGCACCTTATTATACTCCTCTCGACACAAGGAGGCGAGGAGTATAGAAGTTGCTTGGGAACTAAAATGCCTTATTTGGGCGGCCTCATCGGAGTCGTAGTCCTCGTCGCCCACCTGTGGTGCCTGCGCTCCAAATTCAACAATGTCCCATATGCTTTCGTGGAGTGAGGTTAGATGGTGCCTCATTTTATCACTCCACATACAAAATCTTCACCATCAAAGTATGGTGGTTTGTCTAGGGGTACGGAAAGTAGAGGAGCATGTTTTGGAATGCAAGGATAGCGTAGAGGCATCTTACTATACTTCTTGCGCTCTTGGCGCTTTGAAGTAGTAGACTCGGTGCCGGATGTGGAAGGTGATGAAGAGTCAGTCTCGTAGTAGACCACCTTCTTCATTTTCTTTTTCTTCTTGTCACCCTTCCTATGTGACTTGATGGAGGAAGCAGATTCCTCCTTGTGCTTGTTGTTGGCCTCCTTTAGCAGAGTCTGTTCATCGTTCTTCCTTCCTAAGCCTTCGAGCTTTTCGCCAGTGACCACCTCCCTCTTGGCGTGTCTCCCGATATTACTTTGAGTTGTTAGACTCTAATGAAGCACCGGGCTCTGATACCAATTGAAAGTCGCCTAGAGGGGGTGAATAGGCAAAACCTAAAAATTATAAACTTTGAACACACACTTCACCCGGGGTTAGGGTTAGAAATAAATAATAGTGAATTCAGAGTGAGGAAGATAATTCTTCTTGCTATGAGTTGCTCAATCAATATGGATAACTTTGGGAGAAAACTCAAATCAATGTGAGCAAGAGAACTTTTAGAGAGAGATGAGAGGGGAGAAACAAATCGAATGGTGAAGATCAACCCAAGTGGACACAACGATTTGTTTCCCGAGGTTTGGTTTCCAAAGAACCTACTCCCCATTGAGGAGGCCACAAAGGCCTGGTCTATTTCAACCCTTTCCCTCTCTGAATTGGTCACCTAGACCGGTCGAGTGCTTCTTCTTAATCACATGGGTCACTAAGACCCCGCAAGGATCACCACACAATTATGTGTCTCTTGCTTGCTTCACAAAACACTTGGAAGGATTAGAAAGTGAAGAAGAAAGCAACCAAGCAACAAGAGCAACAAAAGAAACACAAGTCACCCTCTCTCAAGTCACTAAACACTTTTGATCACTTGACTCTTAGAGAGGATTGAAGGCTTTGATTGTGTCTTTGGAGTGTATTCTTTGCTCTTGTATTGAATGAAGAGAGTGGGATGCTTGGATGGCTTGAATGGTGGTGGTTGGGGGGTATTTATAGCCCCAACCACTATTCTAGCCGTTGCCTGACTGCTCTGTCGATGGGCACAATGGACAGTACGGTGGAGCACCGGATATAGCACTATTCACTGTCTGGTGCATGCCACGTCAGCCGGCCATTGGGGTTTGGAGCTATTAACCGTTGAAGACTTCTATCGTTTTGGTGCACCGGACAGTCCGGTGCGATCTAGCATCGTAGACTGTCTTCTGACTTCTGACGGTTAGATTGCTGCGCAGTCGATCGTTGGCGAAGTTGACCATTGCTTCATGGGCCCATCGGACAGTCCGATGATTTTTAGTGGACAAGCACCGAGAATTCTCGAGAGCGGCCAGTTCGCGGATTGCTCCAGCCAGGGCACCGGACATTGTTCGATGCACACAGGACAGTCTGGTGTGCCACTGGCTGCAGCAAATCTGTTTGCTCCAAACTTGAAGAATTGTGCCGCAGTCATTTTCTTTATATGTGTATATGAACTTTATGCACCTGAGAAAAATATTAACTAGGCAAACTAGTTAGTCCACATGGTTTGTGATGGACGTCAAACACCAAAATCGATTATAGGAAATGTTGATGCCATTTCCCTTTCAATCTCCCCCTTTTTGGTGATTGATGCCAACACAAACCAAAGCAAATACAAAGTGTAGAAGTGTAACTAGTTTGCATTTTGGCAGATGTGCATAAGTTACTATGAAATGAAAGCAGTTTTAAGCATATATGGTTGTTTTGATATATTTGACATTTCGGACCACATTTGCACCACTTGGCTAGTTTTTGTAAAACTTTTGAATAAGTCTTTTGAAATTATTTTGCAATTAGCCAATGGTATAAGAATATGATTCCTGAAAGCATTTTCAAGTTTTGAAGGATTCTCCCCCTGTTTCAAATGCTTTTCCTTTGGCTAAATAAAAGCTCCCCTGAAGAGGTTCTCCCCTTAGTTGTTAAGAGAGTTTTTGCAAATGCCTATTAATTTCTCCACCTTTTTATTAATTTCTCCCCTTTTTGTTTGAAAAGTGTTTACTGAAAACAGGGTGGGTGGTGGTGGTGCGGTCCTTTTGCTTTGGCCTATTAATTTCTCCCTCTTTGGCATTAAGCGCCAAAAACGAAGAAAGTAGAGGCCTTTTATAAGAAAGATATGAAAGTAAGTTCATGAGTAAGGCAAAGGATATATGATACCGACAGAGTTGTAGTGGAAGCCTTGCCTTTGCCAATTACTTCATTTCCCTTTCAATCTAAGACTAAGGATAGAAATACACTTGGAAGCACATTAGTCTTAGCATGGGCAGAAGAAGAATAAGAAATATGTGTTTGTACCAATTGAAAGAGACATGATCAAAGGTATAAAATGTGCAATGTGTGCAAGATCTCAATCAAAGTTTCGAGAATCTAAGATGTTTAGTTCATTCCTAAACTTGCTAAAAGTCTTTTCATCTAGGGGCTTGGTGAAGATATCGACTAATTGGTTGTGCGTGCTAACATAAGCAAATTTGATATCCCCCTTTTGATGGTGATCTCTCAAAAAGTGATATCGGATGTCTATGTTCTTAGTGCGACCGTGATCAACGGAATTATCCGCCATGCGGATTGCACTCTCATTATCACATAGGAGAGTGACTTTGCTCAACTTGTAGCCATAGTTCCTAAGGGTTTGCCTCATCCAGATTAATTGTGCACAACAATGTCCCGCAACAATATACTCGGCTTCGGCAGTTGATAGAGCTACTGAATTTTGTTTCTTTGAAGCCCAAGACACCAGGGATCTTCCCAAAAACTGATAAGTCCCTGATGTACTCTTTCTATCAATTTTACATCCGGCATAGTCGGTATCTAAATACCTGATTAGATCAAAGGTAGATCCCTTGGGGTACCATAGCCCAAATTTAGGTGTGTAAACTAAATATCTCATCATTCTTTTCATGGCCCTAAGGTGAATTTCCTTAGAATTAGCCTAGAACCTTGCACACATGCATACTGAAAGCATAATATCTGATCGTGAAGAACATAAATAGAGTCAAGATCCTATCATCGACCGGTATACCTTTTGATCTACAGATTTACCTCCTGGGTCGAGGTAGAGATGCCCATTTTTTTCAATGGGAGTCTTGATGGGTTTGGCATTCTTCATCCCAAACTTCTTGAGAATATCTTGAATGTACTTAGTTTGGCAGATGAAGGTGCCCTCTTGGAGTTGTTTGATTTGGAATCCAAGGAAATACTTCAACTCCCCCATCATAGACATCTCGAATTTCTGTATCATAATCCTACTAAACTCTTCACAAGATGAATTGTTAGTAGACCCAAAAATAATATCATCAACATAAATTTGGCATATAAACAAGTCTTTGTCAATTGATTTGGTGAAGAGAGTAGGGTCAGCTTTTCCAACTTTAAATCCATTAGTGAGAAGAAAGTCTCTTAGGCATTCATACCATGCTCTTGGGGCTTGTTTGAGCCCATAAAGTGCCTTTGGGAACTTATAAACAGGTGTAGGATACTCACTATCTTCAAAGCCAGGAGGTTGCTCAACATATACCTCTTCCTTGATAGGGCCATTGAGGAAGGCACTTTTCACGTCCATTTGATATAACTTAAAGCCATGGTAAGTAGCATAGGCAAGTAATATTCGATTGACTCAAGCCTAGCTACGGGTGCATGGGTTTCATCAAAATCCAAACCATCGACTTGTGAATATCCTTTGACAACAAGTCGGGCTTTGTTCCTAGTCACCACACCATGCTCATCTTGTTTGTTGCGGAATACCCATTTGGTACCTACAACATTTTGGTTAGGACGTGGAACTAAATGTCATACCCCATTCATCATGAAGTTGTTGAGTTCCTCTTGCATAGCACCACCTAGTCTCGATCTCTTAGTGCATCCTCTATCCTGTATGGCTCAATAGAAGATACAAAAGAGTAATGTTCAGAAAAATGAGCAACTCCAGATTGAGTGGTTACCCCCTTGTGGATGTCACCAAGAATGGAGTTGACGGGGTGATCTCTTTGAATTGTTTGGTGGTGTAACACCCTGAATTTGGGGGTATAAAATTTCTTTCTTATTATCATCCAAATTCAGGTGTTACTCTTCTCTCTCTCACTCTAGTTTCTATCTCTCTCTAGTTCCTCTCTATCTTTCTCTTTTGGTTAGGGTTAGCTTATTTAGTGAGGGATTATTTATTTTATTTTTGATAAAACAGATGAGTCATGAAATGTTGCATCATGTTGAGTTCCAAATATTCTTTGAATTGTTGCACATGTTTGATTTGGTTTGAAATTGAAACTTGGTTTGAATTTGAATTAAAAACCCTAGAGAAAATAAATGGAAAAGCCATTAGAAATTCCCTGGAAATAGAAAAACCCATTTCAGCTCAGTCAGCCCAGCAAAGCCCAGCCTTGCGCGCGCGCCCGCGCCCTCGGTGCCTGATAGGCGGGTCCCGCCTGTCGGCGCCAGCCCTCACGCCCCTTCTCTCCCTCTCTCCCTCCCGCTGCCCAGTGGGCCAGCCCTGTCAGCGCCATTCCTTTCACACGCACGCATGCTTCTCTCTCTGTCCCACCGAGCCCACCTATCAGTCCATCCCCAACCTCCCGCACACGTCCCTCGCCGTGGATGTGCCCACGACCGCGTGTTCTCTGACCACGTTCTCGAGCCCACGCCTCTTTAGAAGTCGCACGCCGCTCGCCCACTTCCCCCCCGCTCACTTGCACCCTCAGCCGAACTCTCTCGCCCCCTCTCTCGCTCTGCGCACACGACTAGGTAGCTCCGCCGCTGCTCACCGAGGACAGCCATCTGTTCTGCGACCGCCGTCGAGCCCGCGCCCCGTCCGTTGCAGCGGTGAGTTCCGCCTCGCCATCAGCTACTCGGGACGCCCTTTGGTTTGCCCTTCCCCTCTCTGATTTGCCCGGTCCGCGCTCACCAGAGCGTTTCTAGTATAGCCGGAGCCCGCCGCCGTCGACCTGGGGCTCCACCGCACCCCGCCGTTCCCTAAGCGTCCCGGAGTTCGCACTCGAGGTGAGCAACCTTCCCATGCCTTTATTTTGCCAAGTATCGCCCTAGTGCCCGCGCAATTCCTCACCGGAGTTGATCCGCGCCGCCGTTAGCCCACCTTGCCGTGTTCTGCGCCCTCTGGTGCCCCCGTGCCGGTTTTGCGCCCATGATCGAGTTCGCCAGATCGCCCTGAGCGCGCTCGAGCTATTCGCCAAGCCCCTAGAGCCCCACCATGGCCAGTCCCCTTGTCTCCGGTGAGACTTCACCGTGGGATCGAGCGGCGCCACCATGCCCGCGTCCGGCCACCAGCCGTTGGATCTTGGGCGTCCGTCCGAGATCGGACGGTTTAGACTTAATCAGAGTAGATCTAACCTCAGCCCTCCGATCCAGATCCGACTGTTCTCCTCTCTCCCCCTCACCCGCGCCCCTGCCGCTGGGCCCGACCGGTCAGCCCCGCCACGGTTCGCTGACACCCTGTCCCCGCCTGTCAATCGCGCCCGCGCGCCCGCACGCACGTCCGCGGGATCTAATCCTGTCCGTTGATCTGGGATCCGATGGTTGAGATCGCACGATACCCCTTCGCGTGTATTTTTTATTAAGAGACCCTCAGGTGTTAGGAAATGAACCTACCGTCCCTAGTTTTTGCGCGTAGGCCCCTATGTTCTTTTAAACAGCCCCCTATGCTTTTAAATAATTACAGAATTAGCCCTAATTTCATATTTCAAACTTCAAAACTTGTTTATTTCATATCTTTTTCATATGAACTCCAAATTTAGTGGTTCGAATTGCAAAATGTTCATAAAATTATTTTCTGTCCAAATAAATTATGTTCATATATAGTCTGTACACTTTAATTTTATACATAGAATATAATATTGATGTAGATGTTGATTTATTCCCTTAGTTAAATAAATAAAAAGGAAAACCTAGGGATAAATGGATGTTTAATCTGGTGAGCTTAATAATGTGTAAGATAAGAATTAATCTATGGTTTAACCTTTGGGTCTCAATAAAATGAGGAGTATCAGATTATGTAATCATGGACAACACTTAAAGAGTAATTAACTCCTAATTAAGATTAGTTCATGTTATAATGTGATCTCCTTCTTCTTTAATTAATACTATACCTTTTGAGATGTGTTCCAATGTTTGTTTATGTTTGATGTGCTGTTCATTTGTACTTTCCAAATGTATTGAATGCATGATCGCTTTATTTAGACAACGAGCAGCCAGTGGTCCCTGAGTGTGTTGTTGAAGATCTCCCTGAGCAACAACCTGGTAAAGGCAAGTGTCCTCTGACCCATTATGTCCTATTTTACTTTATAATTCACTGTCCCACATTACATTATATATAACTCAAGGATTGACTAGTCTGTATTTACCTTCTCCTTGTTTACCTTTTGGGTTATTCTGATTAGCATTATGCTATTGCTTTAATTTAATCAATGAACATGATGTGAATATTTATGATACGATGATGTTGTCCCGATGATGTTCCTGTGATACTTTAGGGGACTCAGGTTGTTTCCTGAGTACCTCTCCATAAGGACCTGTTTGGAGAGTGACAACCCAGGATAACAGTGCAACCATGAGGGTGGAATGGGATGCCCTTAGCTGATTAATTAGAGGAACTAGAGGAGTAGTTGTCTTCGCCGTAGGGCCGTCAATAGGGTCCGGGCACAATACTTGCTTTGCCGAGGCTAGTTGCAGAGGTTCTCGATTTGGTTTTGTTAGTCACCCTTTTGTTAGGGAGATGTACTGCGTTTATCAAACTGGAGAAACCTAACGGGCGGCTATGACCTCTGGGAAATCGTTGTAAAGGCTATGTAGTGAGACCTTGCTAGGTCACCTTGGTAGTGATCAATGGGGAGGCTAGAACCCCAAGCAGAAAGGGAATCGTGACTTGTGGGTAAAGTGTGCGACCTCTGCAGAGTGTTAGTAACTGGTATATCAGCCGCGCTCACGGTTAAGAGCGGCCTTGGGATCCTCTTTGATTAGAAGAACTTTGGTTACTTTTATGATGATGGTTAACAATGATGGTTATAATTTTGATCTCTGGTATTTCCTCTTGGAGGGAGTGTTGCTGGGTAATAACTGGGTTTATTACTAAAATTTGGCCCTACTTATAGTAATGAAAAATTGACCAACTAAAAGCAACTGCTTAACCTTAACTCCACATAAAACTAGTCCACTTTAGCCAAACGAGACATTTGCTGAGTACGTTTATGTGTACTCACCCTTGCTTTACAAACCACCCCACCCCAGGTTGTCCCCACTGTACCCAGTGCTCAGGAAGAGATGTTGGCAACATGGAGGACTTTAAGGAGTTCCAGGACTACGATGAGTTCTAGTTTATCTTAGTGGCAAACCCCCAGTCAGCTGCCTGTGTAGGCTTATCTACTACGTTTCATATTTTCGCACTTTGATATTAATGTTGAAGACTATGGCTATGTATTAGACTCTGTGGAAGTCTTGGACATCTTGATGTAATTAAAGTACCTTTCCACTATTTATTTTGAGCATTGTGTGACGATGTCCAATTATGTAATCGCTGTGTACATGAGTTCTGATCCTGGCACGTATACGGTTCACATTCGGTTTAACTTCCAAAACTGGGTGTGATATAAGTGGTATCAAAGCCTTGCTGACTGTAGGACCACTAACCTAGACTAGAATGGTCGCCCTAAGGACTATAGACCTCTACACTTACCTTGACCTTAGTGTCCTTTCAAAAGTTGGTCATCTTGACCAATTCTATGTTATCTACTTACCTCAGAAAAATATTTGTCTGACCTTTCTTTCTGTTTACTTTCTGGTCTTATAGTTCTATTCTCACTCTTGTGCTTACGATGTCTTTTGTAGATGGCTCGTATTAGATGCACGACACGTAAGTCTGTGATCACCTTTTGGCCTTCTCGCCTGGCGGAGCGTCCACTGTGTCGCACGGTGCCAAGTCAGTCCAGTCACCTGGAGAGACTGCATCGTCGCCTGCACAAGGAGCAGGAGCGCCAACGCCAAGAGCAGGAGCAGGAGCAACAGGACTCTTCCCCCTCGCCTCAGCAGGAGGTGGAGTTTGGGAGGTTGCCTTTCCGTACACCTCAGCCAGAGATGCCCCCCTGCACCACCACATGGCATCCCAGCTGCTGAAGGAGACCCTAACGAAGACGGAGACGATGACGACGCCAGTGGCAGTTCGAGCCACGACACGGAGCTCTCGGAGGAGCCGGAGCCTGAGGGGTGGATCACTAGACCCATCACTCGTGATGCCGCTCGCGGGTGTCACTTCCACGACGCTCTTGACACCTTGCTGGGTCAGGCTTTCAACCGACACACTTGGTCCATTGAGTACCATTGTGTAGTCTACCAGCAACGTCGCGGGTTATACCCGGACCAGTGGGAGGCTACTTGCTTGGTGTGCCGTCCGGACGATGATCTCCAGGGTGCAGAGGCCTTCTTAGAACACTATTCTATCACTGAGTGGGATACTGCCGAGGCAGCCATGCAAGATGCAGCACGACGGACACTTTCTCAGTATTGCTTGTTGTTCAGTGGGGTAGCTAATGGCCTTGACCTGAAGTACTACCGTCGTCGTTCTACCAGCAGTGCTGGAGGTGTGATTGTCTTACCCGTTGGTGAGGGCAATCCTAGGCTGAACAACATGGCCAACCTGGCTGCCGTGCTCAACACCGAGCTGGACCACGCCCTTGACGAGTTGGGCAAGGTTCGGGCGGAGGTTGTAGAATTGCGTGTTGAGTGCGCCGCACGCCAGTATCTGGATGGTGGTTTTCCCGCCCCTATCAGGATTTAGCACCCTTACCGCTCACCGCCCCGTGGTCGCTTCGACTATGGTACCCCAGACTGTAGGACCCGGATAGATTTGGATTCATAGATCGAAAGATTCGGAGTCTGTAATAATGCTCAATTCAGTGTCGTAGTCTAGTCGGTCTTAGTTAGAGTTAGTTTGCTTATCATATGTTGGAATGCTTGTCATGATGAACATGTAATGAAGTTGGATCTTTGTAATGATTGTCATCAAGGTGTGGGTATCCCCTGCAACTTGGTGTAGTTATTAATAAAGTCAGTCATTTAGTTGGGTTATCCATTTATTTCCACTTTCCTCTTTATCTAAGAAGCTGTCAGTGAAGATGGTCATTTGTTCAGTGCTATAAAGATTTTTGTATATCTCTTCTTATGCTGAAAGACTGCAGAGTCGGATCTGATGTGTGTGTGCTTTCTACAGATGTCTGAGAACAGGCGTAGAGGTGCAAGGCGTGCTTAGCAGGAATAGCAGGCACCCTAAGAAGATGCAGCTCAGCAGCAGTTGCCATCGCCACCCCCGATGACAGTTGAGCAGATGTTCATGATGCAAACTCAAGCAGTCCAAGCAATTGGTTAGACCTTAGCAACAATGCAGCAGGTGCAGCAGCAGCCACCCCACCTCAGCCTCCAGTGCAAGTCTAGATGCCACAGGTGCCCAGAGACAAGCGGGCAGAATTCATGAGGGGGCATCTCCTGTCTTTGCCCACTCTGCTGATCTCATGGACGTTGAAGATTGGTTGTGTACCGTAGAACGTGAGTTGTACACTGCTCAGCGCAATGATCGTGAGAAGGTGTTGTATGGTCCCCGATAGGTAAGGGGAGCAGCACAGTCCTGGTGGGAGTCTTACCTCACCACCCATGCCAACCCTAAAGCCATCACCTGGGAGGAATTCAGGGACAACTTCAGTCACTACCATGTGCCCGAGGGACTGATGATAGTGAGGAAGGAGGAGTTTCTCGCCCTGAAGCAAGGTCCCCTGTCTGTCAGTGAGTACAGGGACAAGTTTCTGCAGCTGTCACGCTACGCCCCAGAAGATCTCAACACGGATGCTAAGAGGCAGTACCACTTTCTGAGAGGATTGGTTGATCCCCTCCACTATCAGCTGTTGAACAACACTTTCCCTACCTTCCAGCATTTGATCGACAGAGCAATCATGACTAAAAGGAAGCGTCGGGAGATGGAGGACAGGAAACACAAGATTGGTGGATCTCAGGCCGGGAGTAGTAGTCATCCCCGCTACTCAGGCAACTCACTCCAGCAATTCCAGCAGGGTCACCAGCATCAGCGTCAGCATCAGCACCAGTACCAGAGGTAGTTTCCTCAGCAGCAACAGCAGTACCGTCAGAACACTCAACTGGGAGGAAATCAGTACCAGCGTCAGAACAACCAGGTAGCTCCAATGCAAGTAGGAGGTCATGCATGCTTCTATTGTGGAGAACAAAACCACTGGGCGAAGAACTGTCCAAAGAAGGCAGCTCAGCAGTTGCCAGCAGTCAATACCCCAGCAAGACAATGAGCGCCACAACAAACACCAGGAGGCCATGGTCAGGCCTACAACCATGGAAAGGTGAACCACCTAGAGGCCGAAGCAATCCAGGATGCTCAGGACGTGGCAGTAGGTATGTTTCTAGTCAAATCCTATCCAGCAAAAGTACTATTTGATATTGGAGCCACACAATCTTTTGTTTCTACATCTTGGGTAGAAGCACATAACATCCCCATAGAACCAATGATTCCACCTTTAAGAGTTAATTCAGTTGGGGAAAAAGTTCAGTCCGATAGGATTTGTCCTAATCTAAGGATTGAAATAAGGGGGATAGACTTCCCCGCTAGCCTAGTAGTAATGGGAACTCAAGGGTTAGATGTCAACCTAGGGATGAATTGGCTACACAGAAACCAAGCCACTTTCAGTTGTGACAAGAGAACAGTTAAGTTGGTGTCCCCATCCGGAAAGGAAGTAATAACTAGAAGAAGGAGCCTATCACCATTTATCAGTAGATGACAAGGAGTCCAATCCAATTGAGGCAATTAGGATTGTGTCAGAATTCCCCGATGTATTCTCTGAGTAGTTACCAGGTATGCCACCGGAAAGGAAGGTTGAATTCACCATAGAGCTTATCCCAGGCACCACCCTATTCCCAAGAGAGCCTATCGAGTGTCCAGACCAGAGTTGGTGGTACTCAAGAAGCAAATTGATGAGTTGTTAGAGAAAGGCTACATCAGACCAAATACCTCACCTTGGGCAGCCCCAGTGCTATTTGTGGAGAAGAAGGATGGTACGAAGAGGATGTGCATTGATTACAGAGCTTTGAATGAAGTCACTGTCAAGAACAAGTACCCCCTGCCTCGAATTGAAGACCTATTTGATCAGTTGAGAGGAGCCAGTGTGTTCTCAAAGATAGATCTGAGGTCAGGTTACCATCAGCTCAGAATCCGACCTTCGGATATACGGAAGACGACATTCATCACCAAGTATGGACTATATGAGTTCATGATTATGTCATTCGGTTTGACGAATGCCCCAACTTACTTCATGTACCTGATGAACAGTGTGTTCATGGACTACCTCGACAAGTTCGTAGTGGTGTTAATTGATGACATTCTTATATATTCCCAGAATGAGCAAGAGCATGAGGAACATTTGAGGAAAGTACTTCAGAGGCTACGAGATTGCCAGTTGTACGCCAAACTTAGCAAGTGCAAGTTCTGGATCAGCAAAGTTTTGTTCTTGGGTCATATTATAAACCGAGATGGACTAGCTATGGATCCAAAGAAGGTAGTAGCGATTCTGGATTGGAAAGCACCAAAAGATGTCCGAGGAATCAAGAGTTTCATCGGAATGGCCGGTTACTATCGGCGTTTCATTAAAGGTTTCTCCAAGATTGCTAGGCCAATGACAGTCTTGCTGGCAAAGAAGGTTGAGTTCAAGTGGACCCCTGCATGCCAAGAATCATTTGAGATGTTGAAGCAGAAGTTGACAACAACACCGGTATTGGTTCTGCCAGATGTTCACAAGCCATTCTTAGTATATTGTGATGCTTCGTACACCGGACTGGGATGTGTGTTAATGCAGGAAGGGAAAGTAGTGGCATACTCATCCCGACAGTTGAAAGTTCATGAGAAGAATTACCCCACTCATGATCTAGAGTTAGCAGCAGTGGTTCATGCACTGAAGACCTGGAGATATTATCTTTATGGGCAGAAGTGCGATATCTAGACGGATCACAAGAGCCTCAAGTACATATTCACTCAGTCAGAGTTAAACATGAGACAATGAAGATGGCTAGAATTGATCAAAGATTATGAGCTGGAAATCCATTATCACCTAGGTAAAGCAAATGTGGTTGCAGATGCTCTGAGCAGGAAGAGTCAAGTCAATATGTTGGCCGCTCACCCGATGCCGTTCGAGCTAGCGAAGGAATTCGACAGGCTGAGTCTCAGATTTCTGAACAACACTCAAGGAGTGACAGTTGAGCTAGAACCCACTCTAGAGCAAGATATCAGGAAGGGTTAGAAAGACGACGAGAAGATCAACGAGATCCGACAACTGATCATAGATGGGAAAGGTCCATATTTCCGTGAAGATGCAGAAGGAGTGGTATGGTTCAAGGATAGGCTGTGCATTCCCGACATCAAATCGATCCGGGAACTGATTCTCAAGGAAGCTCATGAGACAACATATTCCATACACCCTGGTAGCGAGAAAATGTTCCAAGACCTAAAGAAGAGATTCTGGTGGTACGATATGAAAAGAGAGATAACAGAGTATGTGGCTAGATGCGACAGTTGTCAGAGGATCAAGGTAGAACATCAGAGGCCCACAGGTTTGTTGCAGCCGTTGTAGATTCCTCACTGGAAATGGGACGAAATTGGGATGTACTTTATAGTCGGTCTACCCCACACTCGAGCTGGTTGACTCCATCTGGGTAGTAGTGGACTGTTTAACAAAGGCAACCCATTTCATACCAGTCAAGACCACCTATAACAACGCAGTGTTGGCAGAATTATACATGTCTCGGATTGTGTGTTTGCATGGCATTCTAAAGAAGATAGTATCGGACAGAGGCACCCAGTTTACTTCTCATTTTTGGTAGCAGTTGCATAAAGCTTTGGGCACACACTTGAAGTTCAGTTCAGCTTATCACCCGTAGACAGATGGTCAGACTAAGAGAACCAACCAGATTCTTCAAGACATGTTGAGAGCTTGTGCTTTGCAAGACAAGTTAGGTAGGGACAAGAGGCTACCATATGCAGAATTCTTCTACAACAACAGCTATCAGGTCAGCCTAAAAATGTCACCATTCCAAGCACTTTATGGGAGGAATTGCAGAACTCCGTTGCATTGGGACCAACCTGGTGAAAGGCAGGTGTTCGGTCCAGATATTTTGCTTGGGGCTGAAGAAAACATCAAAATGGTTCGAGAGAATCTGAAGGCAGCGCAGTCCAGACAGCGAAGCTATGCTGACACCAGAAGAAGGGAACTAAGTTTTGAAGTGGGAGCCTATGTCTACTTGAAAGTGTCACCCATCAGAGGAACCAAAAGGTTTGGAGTCAAAGGCAAGCTAGCACCTCGATATATCGGGCCATATCAGATTCAAGCAAGACGTGGAGAAGTGGCTTATCAACTCAGATATTATGTAGTACGTCAAAAGAATTTTCAAACACTTACCTAGAAATATTCTTTCATTCTTACCATTACCACTTTCTGGTAGTCTCTTATCTTATAAAGTTTGGTAACAGAGTGCAATATAAAGGAAGTTGGGGATCAACGAAGGTTGATTCCATAATTATTAGGTTATGCATGCATCATGTTTAAGAATATACTAATAAATCTTCCCCTCTTATGGAGATATGGCACGCACTAAGACTACACGGCGCAAATCGACTGGACCTTTTGGTGTGCCATGACATCAGCTAGCTTCTAGGCACGAAGGAAGTAGTAGTGGCAGTAATGACCCAATTGGAGATCTGGAAGCCAGGGTGGAGCAACTTCGGTCAGAATTACACCACAGGAATAGGGCACGTGAGTAGGACAGTCGCCGTATAGCGGAACTGTCAGCCGAAGTCAGCCGCTTACAGTATGAAATCTCGAAATGGGATACGACCATTGACTGGGCTGTCAACTCGTGTTCTTTCGCTTGGGACTGTGAAGAGAAAGCTCTAGCTCGTGTGGCAGAGCTTAGTGCATCCCTCAAAAGCCTGCAAGTGTACTGTAATACTTTACATGAAGAAGTACATATATTGTATGCGCGACTGCACCCGGACGTGCCTTCAGACGTTGCTGCAATGGGAGTCGGGCCATCAGGTACAGCAAATGAATGACCTGATGGGGAGCTGGACCTTTTTAGGCCCCCTCCTTCCATGAACCTTGCTGACGAACGGTCTCCTGCGGCAGGAAATGGAGGAACAAAGGATCAAGAAGACTAGAATAGTATAGTCTGAGTGTTATGCTTATGTAAAATAAGTAATGAAGTCGAGTTGTACACTGGAATCTATATAATTATTACATTTTGGTAATGTAATATGATGGTGTATGTTGGCATGTTATATTTTTTCCAAATGTTTATTTGCCTCAGATGCCATCACGGACTTGTGCACATGATGGTGCGGGGACTTCCCGCGGTGGGGAGGATAATCCCAACCTACCACCAGTACCACCGACTTTGGTCGAGGCTATCGCTGCCTTGGTCAATGCTACCGCTGATAATACGCGCTTCTTGCGCGAAATGGCAGGCAATCAGTTCCAACAGCACGGAGGAAGAGCTCCTCCTCAAGGACCGCGTGATACTACATATCTGGAATTCTCTGAGACTTGACCCTCGCTCTTCATCAAAGCAGAAGAACCTTTAGAAGCTGATGAATGGGTGAGAGTTATGGAACAAGAGTTTGGGTTAATTTGATGCACGGAGACGCAAAAGCCACTGTTTGCCGCACAACAGCTAAGAGGGCCTGCCAGTATCTGGTGGGCAAATTTTTCAGCAATTCAACCTGCTGGGCATAAAATTACCTAGGAAGAAATCAAGTTAGCATTCCGGGAGCATTATGTTCCAGAGGGAGTGCTCCATATGAAACAAGAAGAATTCATCCGGTTAAAGCAAGGAGGAGATACGGTAATGCAGTATCTCAATAAATTTAACCATCTGTCCCAGTATGCCATTGACCAGGTGAATACAGATCTGAAAAAGAAGAATTGTTTTATGAGGGGACTCAATGATAGGCTTCAACAGAAAATGGCAACATGCTTGGACCTTACCCACAGTAGGGTTGTTAGTACAGCACTGGCGGTAGAAGCCAAAAATGCAGAATATGGAAAATCAAAGGGGTTTGGACGTGAAAGGTCAAATCAAGGGCCTGAAAAGAGAACCAGGTTGGTGATCTGACCTTTTAATCAAAATCGTTCTTCACCTCGCCCACCTTCATATCCATTCAAGCAGCGTGTCTTTATTTGTCCCACTATTGCCCCCGCTCCTACCAATCAGCCGAGTGCCCCTGGTACTCGTTTCCCCGTTCTTCCACTGGTTACTTCAATTGTGGAAAGTCCGGACACTTCATCAAGGATTGCCCATACCCGAAGCAAAATAAAACCAATTTTCAGTAGAATTCTGGGAACTCCAACCAAGGAAAGGGGAACACGGCAAATACTTCAACGGGTAAAAATTTCAAGAAAACTAGATGGATTTATTATACCCAAGTGGCTACAACACCGGAAGGCGAGCCGGTAATGATGGGTACATTCCTTGTTGCCAATTATCCAGCGGTTGTTCTCTTCGATTCTGGTGCATCGCATACCTTCATAAGAAAAATTTTTGTGGAAAAGCATTGCATTACTTGCACTGAATCAAGGGAAGAATTTATTATCCACTCACCTGGGGGACGGATATTTACTAAGGAAGTAGCCTTCCACATACCAGTAACATTGGCCGGACGGGAATTTCCTACCAACATGATTGTTTTAAAAGGGAAAGACATTGATGTAATTCTGGGCATGAACTGTTTAGCCCAGCATAAGGCCATCATCAATACAGACTTAAGAACCATTAAATCGAGCCATGGCCATGAAGAGATTCAATTGTCCATCCCTGTAGCTATCCTAGCCAAACCATCTAGACGAGATTATGAAGCTATCATACAAGAAATTTAGAATATTCCGGTGGTATGTGAATTCCCGGATGTCTTTCCTGAAGATTTGCCTGGGTTGCCTCCAGAAAGGGATGTAGAATTTGTGATTGAACTAAAGCCCGGTATGACTCCTATTTCCAGAAGGTCGTACTGAATGCCACCTAATGAATTGGTAGAACTCAAGACTCAGCTATAAGACTTGCTTGAGAAGGGGTTCATTAGGCCTAGTTCTCACCATGGGGATGTCCAGCAATTTTCGTCAATAAGAAGGATCAGACACTTCGAATGTGCATGGACTACAGACCCTTAATATCGATATCTTATTCAATCAACTTACTGGAGCTCGGGTATTCTCCAAGATTGACCTCAGGTCAGGTTATCATCAGATCCGTATTCGACCCGAAGATATACCCAAGACCGCATTCACCACGCGGTATGGATTATTTGAATATTTGGTTATGTCTTTCGGATTGACAAATGCTCCATCCCACTTTACATACTTAATGAACTCGGTGTTTATGCCCGAGTTAGATAAATTTGTGGTGGTCTTCATTGATGACATCCTGATCTATTCCAAAAATGAAGAGGAGCATGCTAAGCACTTACGGATCGTGCTAACGCGCTTAAGGGAGCACTAGTTGTATGCTAAGTTCAGCAAATGTGCATTCTGGTTGGAGGAAATCCAGTTTCTTGGACATGTATTATCTGCAAAAGGAATTGCGGTCAATCCCAGCAAAGTGAAGGATATTCTAGAATGGAAACCGCCAGCTACAGTACATCAAGTTCGAAGTTTCCTTGGACTGGCTGGATATTACCGCAGGTTCATTTCGGATTTCTCCAAGATTGTTAAACCTATTACGAGTTTATTGAAGAAGAATACCAAGTTTGACTGGTCCTCAAAATGCAATGAAGCTTTCGAGCAGCTGAAGGTGTTATTAACCAGTGCTCCGGTATTGGCTCAACCAGATATTGAAAAACCTTTTGATGTGTATTGCGACGCATCAGGTAGTGGACTCGGATGTGTCCTAATGCAGGAGGGCCAAGTCATAGCTTATGCTTCAAGACAACTACGCCGGCATGAGGAGCACTATCCAACCCATGATTTGGAATTAGCTGCAGTTGTTCATGCCCTTAAGATATGGCGTCATTATTTGCTGGGAAATACTTGTCATTTATATACAGATCATAAAAGTCTGAAGTATATCTTTACCCAGTCAGAGCTGAATATGAGACAACGAAGATGGCTTGAGCTAATTAAAGACTATGATTTGGAAATCCACTATCACCCAGGAAAAGCCAATGTGGTGGCAGATGCTTTGAGTCGCAAAGCTTCCTGTCATTATCTTACAGTAAGGATCCCTGACACCACACTATGCCAAGAAATGGAAAAGTTAAATCTGGGGATGATACAACACGGAACTTTGACACAATTAAAGCTTGAGTCAGTTCTTCTACAAAGAATTATTGATGCCCAAAGAACCGACAAGGGTATGAAGCATATTCATGAGAAAATAGAAGCTGACTAAGAAAATTGCTTCAAAAAAGATGACCAAGGAATAATATGGTTCAATGATCGCATAGTGGTGCGTAAAGATGCTGAAGTCCGCCAACAAATTTTGGATGAAGCTCATCTTAGTCGATATTCCATTCATCCCGGAAGTACTAAGATGTATCAAGACTTAAAGCAACATTATTGGTGGACAAAAATGAAGATTGAGATTGCACGCTATGTGGCAAGATGTGACACCTGCAGACGTGTCAAAGCAATACATATGAAGACCGCTGGACCATTACAATCCTTGCCCATCCCAACCTGGAAATGGGAAGATATTAACATGGACTTCATTGTGGGGTTGCCCAGGACAGCCAAAGGTTTTGACTCTATCTGGGTTATAATTGATCGGCTTACCAAGATAGCACATTTTCTGCCCATCAAGATAGACCACCCAGTTGCTGTCTACGCCCAATTATACATTGCCCGTATTCTCAGTTTACATGGAGTTCCAAAAACGATAGTGTCAGACCGTGGTCCACAATTTGTATCCAAATTTTGGAGTGAACTGCATAAATCCTTAGGTACTAAGTTGCTCCACAGTTCGACATATCTTCCTCAAACAAGTGGACAAACTAAGAGAGTAAATCAAATACTTGAAGATATGTTGCGGGCATGTGTCCTGGAGTTTCCACAGAAATGGGATGACTGTCTGCCATTGGCAGAGTTTTCATATAACAATAGCTACCAAGAAAGCATTAAGATGGCACCATTTGAAGCACTGTATGGGCGACGGTGCCGGACACCCTTAATTTGGTCATAACCCAGAGAAAGGTGGGTTTTCAGGCCCGACATGGTTAAAGAGACAGAAGAAAAAGTCCAACGAATCATACACAACCTGAAAGAGGCACAAGCTCGGCAAAAGAATTATGCGGATAAGTGATGCCAACTTTTGGTCTTTCAAGTTAATGATCATGTGTACCCGAAAGTATCACCAATGAAGGGTGTGAACCGTTTCGGGTAAAAGGGAAACTGGCACCCCGGTATATTGGCCCGTTTCTTATTCTTGAACGATACGGACCAGTGGCATACCGACTTCAACTGCCAGAAACATTATCCATAGTACATAATGTGTTCTATGTATCTCAACTAAAGAAGTGCCTTAGGGTTCCTGATCGAACCATCGATGTGGTGGATATTGCCTTGGAACCAGACTTGACTTATTCAGAACATCCCATTCGAATTTTGGATCAGAAGGACATGATGACCCGAAAAAGGAGTCTTAAATTTTATAAGGTACAATGGAACCAACATACTGAAGATGAAGCTACCTGGGAGACTCAAGACTTTTTGGAAAAGAATTTTCCTAGGTTTTTAGCTTCATGTAACCTATAAGACATGTACTTGATTGTAAAAGTGGAATGAACCTCATACCACCCCTGCTCTATAAGACAAATAAGGAAATAAAGATGTGACGTGTTTCCTTTTCCATTACTTACCCAAGGACCTTAAATCTCGGGACGAGATTCTTTTATGGGGGAAGGATTTAACACCCCTGGTGTTACTGGTACTAAAACTTGAGCATAACATCATGTGCATTAACATTTCATGATTGTTTGTTACACCTAGAATGCATTCATTAGGTAAATTTTTTAAACAAGTTGTGATGATGTGACTTGAAGAGTGCTTAACCTTAGGGTAGGGTACTTAACCCTGGAATTAGGACCTATGGATGGAAATGAAGCCAAGGTGATTAAAATCTCAAAAGTCTTTGGAAACACCCAAAAGAGATTAAGAGTGATGAATTTGAATGGCACAAAGCCCTAGTGTGCCCAAAACCCTAAAAGAAACCCTAGAAAACCCTAATTGGAACCCTAGGGGGTAAATGCAAATTTTATGCACTTCTGGACCAAAGTGCAAATATCAAAGTGATAGAACACCACAAACCAAGTAACTTTCACATTGAAGGATTTTCATGTAATGTGAAGGAGTTTGGACTTATTTGCAAAAGTACCCCATGAACACCATATGGCTGTCTGAAATTCAGTGTGTTGGAGCCAACTTTGGAGCTATGTATTGCTCAATTCATGAAGATTTTGCCCTAAGTCAATACAACAAACTTGTAGAGCTATGTTAGAGGTACAAATTTGATTAAGTGATTAAGCCCTAGTGCTACATGGAAATGGGAGAAAAATAGGCATGAAACTGGCCTGTCAGTCGACTTTGACACTGAATGAGGACTGACACTGATCTAGGGCTGATTTTGGGAGCTATTTTGAGTATGATCCAGTAAGTATTTGTGTATGATTGCTATAACAAAATCAAAGCTGGATTATAGGCTAACAACTTTGTTACAGATAGATTAAGTAGTTGCCACATAAAAATCAAAGATCATGGCCCTGCAAACTGTCTGGCAGGCGCTCTGATGGGGGTTCTAATGGTACAGTGCCTGAAGATCTCTGGTGCAGTACACCTCGCCGCCGGCAACCCCGCGCCCGGATTCGCACCGGTCATCGCGATTCATGCTCAGTGCAAAGTGGATAACCGAGGGGAGTAAAAGATCTTGGCGCCCGGATTGGCTCGGACCCGGTCACTGGGTGGTTCACCATACCCACTTGTTCTGCTGCTGGCCGAGATGATCTTCACCGGCGTTGGCCGCTTACCGCCCGTGCGCCACTTCAATGCCCTAAAAATTAAACCATATTTATAATCCAAATATGGTGTGTCCTATGGATGATCGGAGGCCGTAGATGTATAGATCTCATCAAGATGATTCCGATCAATCACTAGTTTGCCTTGTTTGGAGTTCAGATGAGTCTTTTCGAGTGCCGGTTGATCTGAGCCATTGGATATTAGGATTATGGAAGTTTTCTTCTATTTATACCTCCCTAACCCTAGAAGCCACGTCCTCCCACCCCTAGCAGCCATCACCCTTTTGTGCCTTGCCCCAAAAGAAGAGAGGAAGAAAAAGGGAGAGAAGAGAGGGGAGATGAGGGCATACCGTCGCCCATCGTCGTCGTTCCTCTCCAAGAATTGGTTGGATTTCCTTTCCTCTCTCTCTTTTCTCCACTTGATGAATGCTTTCCCTTGTTTTGGATGAGTTTTAGGCCCTGCAATTAGCCTTTCTTGGTTGGATTAGATGGGGGATTAGATTTTGATCTCGAAATTAGTCCCTGCAGGGTGGTAGATTCGACAGTTTCTGTTCATGCTAGTTTTTCGTGGTCTTATTGGCCTCAAAAAAATAAAAAAGTCTATCTACGAGTCGTAGATAATTTGTAGATCTTTTCGTGGCCACAACGAACACGTCAATCGAACATCATATCAGAGAGTTATTGTAGTTTGATTATAGCAGTTTTTCAGCCTCATAATTCTGTGCAGAATCTGTTCTCTTAAGATTTAGGCAAATTTATCAACAGAATTAAACTTTGAGTTTGTAAGAGAAGTTGTAGATAATTTCATAAGCTTTCTAGATTGATAAAGAGTGTATTCATATGAATTTTGAAACTCCAGTTATGTTTGTTTTACTGTGGCTATTCCTGTTTGCCTAACAAAAATAAGTGGATCTGTTCACTGGTGGGTTTCATCTAGTAAATAGCTGAATTGGCTCTTCCAACTATGGAGACTTTTGTAGAGGGATAAAAGTTCTTACTGCCAGCATAATTTCATAATTTGTGGTTGAGCAGTTTAGGAGATACCGAATTTTGAAGTTAACTATGCTGCTGTCTGAAACAGATTCAGTCAGTTATCTTGTCAGATGTTTTAGAACCTATAGATGGCAAAATTTAATTATCCATTGAATACCGAAGTTGTAGAGTATTTTGTGTAGATACGCCTAGCGTATTTGTTTGATATCACTACTGTTATAATTTCAAAGATACAAAATTAACAAACAGCGCTACTGCTGTTTGGCATATGGTTCAGGGTGGGAGTCTTTCCACCGGGTCTTGGTTTCAAGTGTAGGAGCGATTTGTTGATTGTTGACAAATTTTTGTGAAATATTTGCACTATGTTTTATGCCCGCTAGTAGGTGGCTACACTCCGGATCATGCCTAGTACATTCTTCTTCTACGAAGGCAAGTGAATGTAGCAGTGGTTGCTACCGTTTTGAATTGTTATTTTTATCGCCTACACTCTAATATTCAGAATTATTGAATTCTTTCATAATTGAACTCTATGATGATGCTATACTTGATTGTATTATATTGATGCTCAATCATATATTGAGACCATGAGATCAATTCACGTATCTGAAGCAAGATGAAGTATTATTTGAGGTTTGTATTGTATCTGAAGGAAGGTAAAGTATTATTTAAGGTTTGTATTGTATCTGATGGAAGATAAAGTATTGTTTGAGTTTTGTATTGTATGTGAAGGAAGTGAAGTATATTGATAAATGCAGCATGCCATATGCATTGCATGATTCATTTGCATCTGAAGTTTTGTCGTGACCTATGGTCCAACCGTACCGGTACAACTTAGCATCGTACGTTGCCTGAGGAGGGGTACGATGCGGCTTCATACCCTCAGAGGTATGAAGGTAGAGGACATATGCATTGCATTCACATGCATTCATTGTAGTGATATTTGCAGTTATTGTTGACGCAGTGAAGTGTTATACAAACTATTGTGGTTGCTCGAGGAAATGAGATGGTATTGGTTATATTGGGACTATTGAGTTCTATATCTACAAGTATTTCTGTTCTTAATTGTGATTCCAGTAAAATGTTGATTAATTCATCTTGTGGTTTAAATGTCTTGTCAAAACAATTTGCTTGCTGAGATGTTTCATCTGACTCTTGCATTACTCAATGCAGGTTCTTGATGCTTATCAAGGGGAATGGGAAGTAGCGGCACGTTTCACACATTGATTAAAGAACCAAATAATTAGCTTGGGTTATTGACTTTTGAGGTTCATACTTTAGAGTATGATGTAGGCATAAACTGGTTCATTCGTGGTTAATTGTCCTTGATGAGAATTATATCATACTAGTATGATTCATTTTGTATTGATATATATCTTTTGCTTCTGCGATGCTCATTGTCAGCGTTCCGAGACTGGGGGGTCCCTGAGCCGACGAGTGAATGTCGCCGCGTGCCCCAGCCCAGATGGGTCGAGCGCGAGGGTGAGCGTGAAGGGGGGAGAGCAAGGCGGCCGGAGACCGGCATGAGAGAGGTGGGAATCCCGCGGCCTTCGTGTCCATCCCGCGCCCAGGTCGGGTGCGCTTGCAGTAGGGGGTTACAAGCGTCCACGCGGGAGAGGGAGCGAGCGGCCTCCGGCGAGCGCCTGTTCTCGTCCTCGTCCCCGCGCGGCCAACCCTCTCTAAGAGGGCCCTGGTCCTCCCTTTTATAGGCGCAAGGAGAGGATCTAGGTGTACAATGGGGGGTGTAGCAGAGTGCTACGTGTCTAGCGGAGGAGAGCTAGCGCTCTAGGTACATGCCGTTGTGGCAGCCGGAGAGATCTTGGCACCCAGCTGGTGTGATGTCGTGGCCGTCGGAGGAGCGATGGAGCTTGGCGGAGGGACAGCTGTCGGAGCGGTTGAGTCCTTGCTGACGTCCTCTTGCTTCCGTAAGGGGGCTGAGAGCCGCCGTCGTCACAGAGCATGCGGGGCACCATCATTGCCTATCTGGCGGAGCGAGCCAGATGGGACACCGGTCTTGTTCCCTGCGGCCCGAGCCAGCTCGGGGTAGGGTGATGATGGCGCCTCCTATTGACGTGGCTGGTCTGCGCCCTAGGTTGGGCGATGTGGAAGCTCCTCCAAAGCCGAGGTCGAGTCCGAGCCCCCCGGGTCGGGCGAGGCGGAGATTGCCGTCTTATGGGGCCGAGCCCAAGTCCGAGCCCTGGGTCGGGCGAGGCAAAGATCGTTGTCTTCTGGGACTTAGCTCGAGTCCGAGCCCTGGGTCGGGCGGAGTTCGCCGTCTTCCGGGACTTAGCCTGAGTCCGAGCCCTGGGTCGGGCGGAGTTCGTCGTCTTCCGGGACTTAGCTCGAGTCCGAGCCCTGGGTCGGGCGGAGCGGAGTTCGCCATCTTCTGGGACTTAGCCCGAGTCCGAGCCCTGGGTCGGGCGGAGTTCGCCGTCTTCCGGGACTTAGCCCGAGTCCGAGTCCTGGGTCGGGCGGAGTTCGCCGTCTTCCGGGACTTAGCCCGAGTCCGAGCCCTGGGGTCGGGCGAGGCGGAGCTTCCTATGGAGCCTTTGGCCGGGCCTGACTGCCTGTCAGTCTCACTCTGTCAAGTGGCACCGCAGTCGGAGTGGCGCAGGCGGCACTGTCCTTCTGTCAGGCCGGTCAGTGGAGCGGCGAAGTGACGGCGGTCACTTCGGCTCCGCCGGCTGGGGGGCGCGTGTCAGGATAAGGGTGTCAGGCCACCTTTGCATTAAATGCTCCTACGACTTGGTCGGTCGGTGCGGCGATTTGGTCAGGGTTGCTTCTTAGCGAAGGCAGGGCCTCGGGCGAGCCGGGAATATGTTCGCCGCTGAAGGGGGGCCTCGGGCGAGACGGAAATCCTCCTGGGTCGGCTGCCCTTGTCCGAGGCTAGGCTCGGGCGAGGCGTGATCGTGTCCCTCGAATGGACTGATCCCTGACTTAATCGCACCCATCAGGCCTTTGCAGCTTTGTGCTGATGGGGGTTACCAGCTGAGAATTAGGAGCCTTGAGGGTACCCCTAATTATGGTCCCCGACACTTATAATTACAAAGGATACATTGCCAAATTTTTTTGCTTAGTGTTCGACTGTTGGTAGTGAAGTCTAGTAGCATCTCGGGGTGTTCGTGGATCCCGGGGTGTTACAGTTGGTATCAAAGCATAGGCTTTAGATTCTAGGGCAATTTGAAGATAAATTTGACACACTTGCACATATAGGAAGGGTATGAGTTCGTATATCTTTCATATTAGTATTTTAATGTATAGATGACTAGAATTTCCTTACTCCAAATTCCTTTATGGTTTGATGGTTTATGTGGTTAACGAATTAATGCTTGATATGATATGTTACTATTATTTAACATTGGATTCTTGATGTGGTTGTTATTGAAGTTATTATGCAAGTGAAGCTACTAATGTACTTGTTTTATATACATATCGTCATGATGTTTTTTTGGATGCAATATTTTAAATTCTCTGAGTTATTACTATCATATATTTCTATATGCTTGACTTTGGATGTTTTTTTCAAAAGGATTTTTGGGTTCTAGTACTTGTAGGACCGATTGTTTTTTGAGCTTGTGTATAGTGGGTCTAATCCGACTTGGTGTGGTGTGAAAACATTATATAATGTAGTTTTATGGTGTTGTTGAGTTTGATTGACTGTTGGGTTACAACCCAACATATCATTGTAATATTTCCACGATGCAATGCTTTGTGCCTCACCCCTTTTTGGCTAGTGTGGCTACTTGCTAACTTGATCTTAGTATACAATTGGTTTGTCTCTATAGAGCAAAGGCAATGTTGTACTGTCTATGAAATCTTGAGACTGGTAGAACTCAAGTGAATTTGTAAGATGACGTGGATAGATAAGTCCAACCATGTTTACCTGATAGGTTTTCTTATTGTGTGCAACCTTATTATTAACAATAAATAGGGTAGTTTCAAGTGGATTTTATGTCTATATTATAGTTGAAGAGGCGTGCATGTTTTCCTTCTATGGTTTGTTTCAATAGCCATAAAGGCTATGCATAATTTTTAGTTGTTACAGGTTAGTCATGTGGACGATATTGACAACCCGTTTTATATTTTTTTATTCACCGACGATATATGGTAGTTTGATTTTTTATGATCAGTTTCTCTATGCATGCTTGTTGAATCATTATTTGGACCGCTTTATCTTAAACGAAGTCAATGCTTAACTGGGAGTTGCTTATGTTTGTTAGTCATCTATCTCTATAATGATGTGGTTGTTGCATTAGATTGAGATTTTTTTCATATGAATGATGGTTTGATAGATCATGTATGTCTACTACTTTGAATGCATCCTGTGATATCACGAGGTACAAATTGTTCAAGTGCAGTAATAGGAGGCTTTGTTGTATGTGAGGTTAATCAAGGTAGTTTGGTTATGTGGATTGTCTTATTGAAGTCCAATTACTCATGTTAACCATAGTATCGTGTTATTATTTTAGTGTTGAAAGTAATATTTAAGAAGCTTTTGCATGAGTCTGTGTCAAGAAGTACATTAGTTTTTCTTGTTGTTATCCCTTCATTGCTTTATGAGTCTTGCAAATTTTATCTCTTTTGAGAGGAGAAGAATACGTTATATGACATGAACACCATTTGCTTCATGTCAACAGAATAGTTTGGAGGTCTCTAGTAGTTGGATTCTAATGTAATAACAACCATGTTTTATAGTGCTTGAGAGCGGTATGTGAGGTGTTTCATACATTGACGATATATGGATGTTTGGCCTTAATGGCATTAACAAACAAGGTTGTTGAATTCGATGATTGTTGTGCTTAGTGTTCTAACGTACTTGGTGAAGTGTTGTTTAAAGACTGGGGGGCTGCATCCAAATTTGATGATGGGAAATCCTAGTGTTGATTGCACCTATGACAATGCCTTGGGTTTCATTTTATATTGTTTTATGATTGTTGTCAAGGTGTATTGTTTTCTTTGATAAATTAGTCTGAGTTAGAGGTTGTTTTGGGAAAACTTTTTTTTCAAGATGGCATCAATGCTACTAGTATATTATATGAGTCTACTTAGGGAGTTTGACTGAGTTTTACCGTTGGTGAATGACTTGATTTGTAGAAATGGCAGAATTCGAGGACGAATTCTTTTAAGGGGGGGTAGAATGTAACGCCCTAAAAATTAAACCATATTTATAATCCAAATATTGTGTGTCCTATGGATGATCGGAGGCCGTAGATGTATAGATCTCATCAAGATGATTCCGATCAATCACTAGTTTCCCTTGTTTGGAGTCCGGATGAGCCTTTTCGAGTGTCGGTTGATCTGAGCCATTGGATATTAGGATTGTGGAAGTTTTCTTCTATTTATACCTCCCTAACCCTAGAAGCCACGTCCTCCCATCCCTAGCAGCCATCACCCTTTTGTGCCTTGCCCCAAACGAAGAGAGGAAGAAAAAGGGAGAGAAGAGAGGGGAGATGAGGGCATACCGTCGCCCATCGTCGTCATTCCTCTCCAAGAATTGGTTGGATTTCCTTTCCTCTCTCTCTTTTCTCCACTTGATGAATGCTTTCCCTTGTTTTGGATGAGTTTTAGGCCCTGCAATTAGCCTTTCTTGGTTGGATTAGATGGGGGATTAGATTTTGATCTCGAAATTAGTCCCTATAGGGTGGTAGATTCGACAGTTTCTATTCATGCAGTTTTTCATGGTCTTAGTGGCCTGAAAAAAGTAAAAAGTCTATCTATGAGTCGTAGATAATTTGTAGATCTTTTTGTGGCCACAACGAACACCTCAATCGAACATCATATCAGAGAGTTATTGTAGTTTGATTATAGCAGTTTTTCAGTCTCATAATTCTGTGCAGAATCTGTTCTCTTAAGATTTAGGCAAATTTATCAACAGAATTAAACTTTGAGTTTGTAAGAGAAGTTGTAGATAATTTCATAAGCTTTCCAGATTGATAAAGGGTGTATTCATATGAATTTTGAAACTCCAGTTATGTTTGTTTTACTGTGGCTATTCCTGTTTGCCTGACAAAAATAAGCGGGTCTGTTCACTGGTGGGTTTCATCTAGTAAATAGCCGAATTAGCTCTTCCAACTATGGATACTTTTGTAGAGGGATAAAAGTTCTTACTGCCAGCATAATTTCATAATTTTTGGTTGAGTAGTTTGGGAGATATCGAATTTTGATGTTAACTATGCTGCTGTCTGAAACAGATTCAGTCAGTTATCTTGTCAGATGTTTTAGAACTTATAGATGGCAAAATTTAATTATCCATTGAATACCGAAGTTGTAGAGTATTTTGTGTAGATACTCCTAGAGTATTTGTTTGATATCACTACTGTTATAATTTTAAAGATACAAAATTAACCAACAGCGCTGCTGCTGTTTGGCATGTGGTTCACGGTAGGAGTCTTTCCACCGGGACTTGGTTTCCAGTGTAGGAGCGATTTGTTGATTGTTGGCAAATTTTTGTGAAATATTTGTACTAAGTTTTATGCCCGCTAGCAGGTGGCTACACTCCGGATCATGCCTAGTACATTCTTCTTCGATGAAGGCAAGTGAATGTAGCGGTGGTTGCTACCGTTTTGAATTGTTGTTTTTATTGCCTACACTCTAATATTCAGAATTATTGAATTCTTTTATAATTGAACTCTATGATGATGCTGTACTTGATTGTATTATATTGATGCTCAATCATATATTGAGGATGATTATGGTTCGAGTATGACCCATGAGATCATTTCATGTATCTGAAGCAAGATGAAGTATTATTTGAGGTTTGTATTGTATCTGAAGGAAGGTAAAGTATTATTTGAGGTTTGTATTATACCTAAAGGAAGATGAAGTATTGTTTGAGTTTTGTATTGTATGTGAAGGAAGTGAAGTATATTGATAAATGCAGCATGCCATATGCATTGCATGATTCATTTGCATCTGAAGTTTTGTCGTAACCTATGGTCCGACCGTACCGGTACAACTTAGCATCGTACGTTGCCCGAGGAGGGGTACGATGTGGCTTCATACCCTCAGAGGTATGAAGGCAGAGGACATATGCATTGCATTCGCATGCATTCATTGAAGTGATATTTACAGTTATTGTTGACGCAGTGAAGTGTTATACAAACTATTGTGGTTGCTCGAGGAAATGAGATGGTATTGGTTATATTGGGACTATTGAGTTATATATCTACAAGTATTTCTATTCTTAATTGTGATTCCTGTAAAATGTTGATTAATTCACCTTGTGGTTTAAATATCTTGTCAAAACAATTTGCTTGCTGAGATGTTTCATCTCACTCTTGCATTACTCAATGCATGTGCTTGATTCTTGTCAAGGGGAGTGGGAAGTAGCGGCACGTTTCACACATTGCTTAAAGAACCAAATAATTAGCTTGGGGTATTGACTTTTAAGGTTCATACTTTAGAGTATGATGTAGGCATAAACTGGTTCATTCGTGGTTAATTGTCCTTGATGAGAATTATATCATACTAGTATGATTCATTTTGTATTGATATATCTCTTTTGCTTCTGCGATTCTTATAATTACAAAGGAGGCATTGCCAAATTTTATTTTGCTTAGTGTTCGGCTGTTGGTAGTGAAGTCCAGTAGCATCTCGGGGTGTTTGTGGATCCCAGGGTGTTACAGCCACATGCCTAGGAGCATTACCATGTCGCAGTAAACCGCAATAGGGAGTCCATCCATTGTCGGAGGCTTTGCCACGGTGAAAGCCACGATAGCGCTTGCGCCAGTAACTTCCCCTCTCTCCGGCCCCCAGCGCGCCTTCTTCAAATTGAGCACCACTGCTGATAGACTCTATAAATTGATGCCCCAATGAGCTCCGCTAGGTTATTACGCATCTAATGCACCCGCTCTCGCCTCTGATCGTTCACCATAGCCTCTTAATTTCTCTTTCCCCCAAATCCGTTTTCCGCGCCACCGTGAACCCCTCGCCGTGGCCAGCTCTCTTCAGGTGAGTTCAAGCCTCTTGACTTGATGTTTAGCCTCCCATAAGTCTCCTGCTACTCGTAGACCCGTTTAATTAAACTAGACTGCCTTGAATCACCAAGAACACATCGGATTGTTCTCGGTCTTCGCCGTTGTTGTGGACAGAAGGATTCTAGGCCTGAATCGTGCAATTAATAGAGGGATTAGGGTCGCCAAAGGTGGGATTAGGTGTCGGCCGAGCTAGGGGTTTGGTCATTAAGTAATTCGGCCGGTACGGGTTCACCGGAGGGCGTGCTCACCGGCGTTTGCCATCGGGGACCTGTTGTTGCGAAGAAATAGAACTCCGAGGGCCTAACTATGAATGTCAGAGACACAAGTGAATAGTGGAAAGGATTCTTAACCGATTTTTCAAACAGGCGAGGTCCTCTGCGCAAATTGAACATCGCGGGCGCGTTTCGCCTGGACGTGGGCCGGTTCGGGCCGTGTTTCAGCCCATCACTGTTCATTATTTTCTCTTTTCTTTTTTTTGCCAGGCTTAGGAAATTTATATAAAATTCTAGAAAATGATAAAATCATGGAACCAATTTTACTAGACTTCTAAATTCCCCTAGTATTTAATAAAAATAGTTTCAAGATTTTTAGCCCCAACCATGAATTATTTAGCATTTAAGAAGGCCTAAACCTAGTCTTTTGGAATTTTAGAAATTACTTGATTGCTCCAAAAATCATAAAATTTTTGGGCAAGTTTAATATGATAATTAGAGCCCTTGGGTGAAGTTTGACATGTGTTGGACATTGTTTGATCCCCAAACTCAAAACCCTATCTTTCTGAGGTAATATTTGCCTTATTCTAATAGAGTACTGACTCAGAAAACCCTAGTTACCCAGGTGTACCGTGAAGGAAAGTTGTATTCAAGATACAACTTGATGTATCTCTATTATAACAGCATATTCATAGCATCACATGAGCATTCATGTATATATATGGTTATGTATAGAAAACGAAGAAGAAGTAATTATCGAAGAGGAAGAGACTGCACCACCAATTGAGACTCCATCTATGGGGAATAGTTTTTATTCTGAGATCTGTGGAACAGATCCTGAATCCTCTACATCAGAAGGCAAGCCCCGGTGCATTTACCGTTTTCCTTGTGATTTTAAACTCTTTATCACTTGAATGATGCATTAGGTGATTGGAGTTGGGTGCTAAACCAATTGCTGCATTTCCTTCCTTGGAACTGTTTACCCTTCCTTGAATACCTGTTTTGTTAAAAAGTTTTCTGATGCTTAGTCTTGCCTTAGAAAAAAATGTTTTGTTTTAAAGAAAAAGTGATGCTTCAGATTGGATGGGAAGTTTTCAAAAATAAAACTTGATGGTGAATCCATCATGGCCGTGATGGGTTCAACATCAGAAAAGATGTACCTCTATCAGGTACCAAATTTTGGGATTGAAAATGATAAAGATGAGACCGGGCGGGTGACTTGCACGAGAAGGAAGTCTTGGTGTAGTGTCTCCATCTAAGTCACTTAAGGACCGTACCGATGTGGGCCTGCTGACCAAGGACCCTTTAACTGGTCACATGCCTCGACATGGGTAAGCTTTGTCTCGGGCAGACCAATACCAGAAAGGCCAACATGCAATGGGAGTGGAGAGATGGCGAGAGTAGCGTGTACCCTCCGTGGCAAGAGGCTGGACGGTGGTGTATCTGTGCTCTCGGTTGGCGTGAACCCGGTTTGGTCTTGAGAAACCCGATGGCGAGTTGACATATGCAAGGGTTAAGTGCTACATATGTCGTGTGATTGGAGATCCTTAGCTAAATATTAATCGATTCGGATCGTCGTTACTTCTCGAACATGAAGACTTGGTCACTGACTTATACGTAACACTCCAGTAAAGTAAAAAGGGGTGATAAAAGACGGCTAGCGTAGGCCAAGTGCTTGAACTAGGGTAGAAGGAACTCTAGCTACAGGTAATAATTAACCTGACAATAAAACTGGATTTTTAATGATCCATTATTAGTAAGAATTTCTGCAAACAGAGTCTTTGATTCTTGAATAGCCTTACCTTGACTCCTTCAAGCCAGCATATCCTTGAGAGTCTTTTCCTTTTGTCGGGTAAGACTTGTGAAAGTACACTCCCGTACTTAGGGTTTTCGAACCCATGTTGTTGTAGGTGAGGAAACAGCAGAGTTTTGTTGTTTCTGTTCAAAGGTGGTACCTAAGGAAGAGCCCCAGCAATGAAGTTGATCGCGGGTGGATGTCTGCCTCCCACCTTGAAATAATAAACTTTTGTGCGGGAGGGTGTTTTGCCTCCCTGGTCTGTAATAATACTTTATGCACTCGTAATACCCTGGTATTGTAATAATAATACTCTCTCTATATATTTTATGAATGTAAGTTAAGTTATTGTAATATGCTTCCGCTTATTCTTTCCTCCGATGTGATGTAATATCTGCGTGACGGGTGAAGCGCTCTTGGGCGAAATGATGAGGATACATTTACCGAACTTGTCGAGTGATTATGTGCATCTACAGGGTTGTCCAAGGTCCTTATGACAAGGACAACTGTAGGTGGGCCTAATACCTTGGGAGGTTCCATCACAGTATAGAAGTATCCAGGTCCTTCTCGAGCTCTAGAAGAAAAAACTAAGATGTGGCTAGAAGAAACCCTAAAACAAAATAGGGCGATTGCAATTACCTCCCGCATGGGCATTAAGGCCTGCGGCTGCCGAATGCTCGGCCTCCAGATCCCTCGCAAGGGAGTCGGTGCGAAGAGAAGCCTCGGTGGCTTGGCAAGAAGCCTATGTGGCTTGCTGTCGAGACTCATCTCGTTCACTGACCGCCGCCCAAAGCTCTTCCTGTAGCCGCCACACCTCTTCCTCCAGCGGAGCCACCCTCCCGCGCGCAAATGCGGCCTCATCCTTCAACTCCATGCATAGATCGGTCAGGGTCGCTGCCTCGGCGCTATTCAGGGCCACCCGCTCGTTCGAGCTATCTAGCAGGTGCTGCTGACGCTGTAGCACAGCCCAAACATCACGCTCACGACGGATGAAGACAGACTTGGCCACAGACTTCACCATCAAACCCTTGATGAAGAATGACGATATCATTAAACCCTTCATAAGAAGGGAACCCTTGCGTACAAAGTATGATCCACTTACCTAAGCCATGGTCCAAAACTCGGACCACATCTCCCGCTCCTCCACATCATTGAGGACAAAGAAGGGCTCGCCATCCTCATCCATCCACATCAGGGTCGGACCTCCCCAAGCCAAAGGGTCCGACCCCATGTGGACAAGTCCGCCGCTTGCCTCGGCGGGGGGAGGAGGCATGTTCTGATCCCCAGTCGGTTCCTCGTAACGCTTCAAGGGTCTGGCCTCCTCGGTACTCGTCACCTTGAGGACATGAATGGCGATCGGGGAGTCGGGGATGGCGTGCCGGAGGTCCGAGATGGTGGGCAACGCCGCGGTCGGCGTGGCATTCGCCACCCTTGGTCTTCCCCGAAAGAGATAGGGATGGCCTCGACCAAGGCCGCCAGGGGAGGCGATGTTGCCTCGACAATGATAGCATCCTGCCCGGCCTGCCCTCGAGGTCATGCCGAGCCACTTTGGCGTCGTGTCGGATAGCCTTCTGCGTGGCATCAAGCCACGAGTGGGAACGGGAAGTGGCTGACGTCCCAGCGTCGTGTTTCACCGCCTTAGTGGTGGTAAAAGCCAGTTCGCGAGCTCGGCGCTTAGTGCTAAGACACGAACAAAACAAAGTTCGCAAATAGACTTCAACTGAAAAGAAATTACGATCATAGTTCAGCATCTTACCCGGACCGGGGGCGGCGTCCACATCCACCCTTGGTTTCTGGCTCCTCGGGCCCCTTCGCCTCGCCATAGGCGCCTAAGGCGGGGTGGCGGCTCTCTCCCCCACACCACACACTTGGGGCAGGACGACGGTGACCTCCTCTACGACCGCTGCCTCCTCGGTGATGATGGGGGACGGCCCTGGCTCGGACGATGCCTGCGCCTCGGGCAGGGACGCTGTCGTCCCTAACGCGGGCACTTCCACACCACCGGATGGCCCCGCCGAGGCTGGTGTGGACCAAAGTCCGGCCTCGGGGCTGAAGCCCAAGTGGACCACCATCCCCTCATCATCGTCGTTGTCGTCATCATCTTTTGTGCTGGGAGAGGCTTCAAGTGGTAGCCCCTCCCTCGCCTGCGCCCTATGGGGCTTCTCCAGTGCATCGCAGGCCAGCATTTTCTTGCAGGCTCGCTTCTTCTCCTCGTCCTTCTTCTTCTTATCCTCCTCGGCCGCCAACCGACGCACCTCCCTGCCGGCTGTGTCTTTTGGGACCGGGGGTCGGGCGGTCCGAAAGCCTCTCAACCCCTACGGAGGGATAGGAGGAGTAAGATGAGAATGAAGGAACCAAAAACAGAGGTGAAAATAGCCCACCAAAGGAGTTCATCGGTAGGGAGGGCTGCTGAAGCCATCTGGGAGCTTTCCACGGAGGCCTCGGGCCTCATCTCGTCGAGGTAGAGCCGATACTCGGTCAGCGGCAGCACCCTCCATTGGTGGAATGTAGCAACGACCCCGGCCACAGTAAGGCCACGAACCCAGAGCCTCCGTAGGGCGTCTAGCAGTGGCTTCAGGTGGGTCTAGAGCTCCCGTGACAGGCCCCACCTCTAGTGCTCCTCCGCTCCAAAAATGACATGGTGCGTGAATGCTGGCAGTCGCCCGTCATCGTTGCGAAGGTAAAGCAACCAACTCTGCCACCCCTTGTTCGATGAGGTGAGGGTTGCAGGGATGTGCAGCTGCGCTCAGTCCGAGCACAGCAGGAGCGTGCAGCCACCGGCTCGAACGGCATGACACACCTTCTTCACATCGATGGAGAGGGAGAAAGGCTCCGCCCGAAACAAGTGAAGCCATAATTCCCAATGAAGCTTGATCCGTAGGAACCCCTCGCAGATAGTGGCAAATATGGCCACCTGGACAATGGAGTTAGGGTTGAAGTTGTGGAGCTCCACCGCGGAGTGGTGCGGGAGTGCCCGCTTGAAGCGGCTCACCGGCACTCTGAACCCCCTCTCATGGAAGGAGGTGAAGCTGACCACATATCCCGCGGGTGGGGCTAGATCCTGCTCGTCTCCCAGGGCAATCCACTCTAGCTGTGGCCCGTGGAGACGGGGGTGGAGCAGCCCGGCATCCACCAACACCTGCAGGTCGTCGTCAGAGATGGAGGAGATCGACCACAGGTCGCAGGGAGGAAGCACATTCACTTTCTCGGCCATCGGAGCTAGCGAAAAAGACCGAGGGAGAGCATGAAAGTTTTTTGCTGCTAAGAGAAAGGGCAGCTAGGGTAGGGAAATAGGAGTAGAAGGTAAAGAACTGAAGTGATCATCTCAGATGAATTTATAGGGGCAGGGGAGTCACCAAGTCTTGGGCCAAGCTGAGAACAGGCTGGGATGCTTCGAATTCCTCGGAAGTGTGCGGCAACGGTCGGCCTGCGGGCAGACGCGTCTCGTCGCATTTAATGCTCGCCCCTCCTGTCGGCTGACACCAGGCAGCAAGCGCTACCCGCATTACGCATCGAAAGGTGCGTCCTTCCCTCTTCCCCACCTTTTTCGTCTCCTTGCATGTAATGGCAAAAAAGCGCCCCCTCCTCGGGGGTCCTTCCTCAAGGAAAAAGGTGAATACTGTTTAGGGATTCGAAGGTCAGGCCCTCGTCAGGGTTTGGAAGACCGCCTCAGGACAACTAGGCTTCAGGCCCTTCACTGATCAGGGGTTTCAAGGTTGGCCCCTTGGAAGGGTATCAGAACTGCCCTAGAACGTGGAGCCAGGGATGACTATGGGTATGTCTGTGCATGGCCAAAGGCTCGGGCTATGATCCCGACATACCGTAAGACATATCCGAGACCCCCTGGGAGTGATTGTGATGGTATCCCATCGAAGGGAGGCAATAGAGCCCTCGGACCCCGTCGAACGGAACCGGGACTAGGCGAATCACCGGCAGGTGCTTTTGGGGTGTGTCTCCAGACCACTAGCCGACTCCCATCAAACGGAGCTCGGGCCTCTGCTCGGATTACCCGTTAACAGCTCAACGGAAATGACATGCTCATTGCCCATTGAGGGTGGCTTGATGCGTTCCCCCTCTTCCTCCTCACGGAGAGGCGACAAAGAGGCATATAAATAAAAGAAGGCAAGGTACCCCTTGATCGACCTTTTGCCCTACGTGAAGGCTCGGGAGCTACCCTTGCAAACTCACACTACGGCAAAATTGTGGGAAGCTCCAACTAACTGATACAGAGCACCAGGGGACTCTCTCCACACCGAAGACACGACCAGGTGACAAACGGAGCCCACCATGCCAGAAAGGGTAAAAATTAAGCCCCCGAAGGAGTTTACCACTCCTTCGAGACCTCGGGGGCTACACCCGACGGGTGCGCTCGCGCGCACCCATCGGAAACTGGACCTTCCACTCCTCAAAAAATCACACCCACGCAGAAGTAGTAGAGCCTCCGTGCAAGTACCAAAGTACTTCCATGGAAGGCTTAGGGGCTACTATCGGGTGTGATAATTAGGGGCCCGGATTACGCCCCTAAAACAAGCTTAGGAAAGTTTAATTGCTCAGACATAATCCTCGAAGACGAAAGGCCAGGTCACCTCCTCATCCAAGGCCCACCACGAGGGTCTTCCCCATAAGAACGCCATCATAACCGAGACCCCTCCCCACGGGCCCCATAAAATCTCTGCCTCAGGTAAGTCTCCGCCTCACCCGAGTCTCTCACGACTCAGGTCCTGTCACACCCGGTTTTAGAAGGTGTTGGTCCTTGTTCTCGGATGCTATACATCAAGAACAAAGCAACACAATTGTTAATGACTAGAGACCTTCGTCCTTCGAAGCATTATCTCCCTTGGGATATAATGATCTCTAGACGAAGGTCATGAAGGGCCTACCTTCATCATTTTAGTGAAAAAAATGTAAATAGTCATATAAAACACAAAGGAATATAAACAATCATTCTAAATCATTAGATTATTCATATTCTCATTTTATAAACATGGATAAATATCAATAATATTTACATTACATTTATACCTTCGTCTTGACGGAAGTTAAAAAGATGAGAGTGACGCAAGAGTGATTACCATTCAACATGAACAGTATAGGGGTACTGTTCATCTATTTATAGGCACGGGACGCAGCCTGGACAAAATTACATTTGTGTCCCTGATAACTAATTATAATCATAATACAGACTATCAAGGACTATAAAGCCCTTTCCTCTTTAAGTCGGTATCGTCCTTAGTCTTTAGCATGACACCAAGCCGAAGCTCTTTCAATTGTAGCTTCGACTTATATCTTCATGTCACAACTGCTTTTGTACTGTCCTGCCGAAGGTGTTTTTGCTTAGAGGACCTTCTGCGGAGAAGAAGGCCCCCAACAGTAGCCCCTTCGCGGTGCTAGATCATTTTTCATAACGAACTCGATCTGCGAAAAACACGAATTTCGGAATGCCGAAGGTCCGAAAAACACCTTCCCTGAGCTCGTTGCCGAGAAACGATTATAATATTCCAGGCGTCGGATGGTCCACCGTTCAGCAAGTGCGAGCGGCCTGGCGGTTCACCTTCCCCCCTGCAGTACTATATAAACAGACGGGTTGGTGAGGAGTTACCACAACATTCATTGCCATTGCACTGTCGTGCTATTAAAAAATTTAACCATAGCCGAAGCTTTCTGCAATGCGCTTTCAAGCGAACGCTTCATCACTTGAGCTTAGCTTCGTCAAAAAGTGAAAACATTGAAATGGCCAGAGTGCGATCAATTGCTAGAGTGTCTCGTGAGGGAGACGAGGCTGAAGTAACTGAGACAGCACCAATATCAAAGGTGATGAGGCAATCGGGTCTTGTTGTGCCAGAAAAGCTTGTTAACGAAGGTACTTTGACTGCTGAAGTTGAGCAAATCACAGTTGGAGAGGGAAGTGGTAACGAAGATGAAGAGGATTACACCATCTTGAGCCCAGAAAAACCTAGTCACCTTGAATTTGGTAGATCCACAGTGACGGCAGATGATATGGTTATAATGAAAAAATGAAGTTACTTTGGTGAAGCTGAGAGTAAACTTGTTCGTTTTGCTGGCGAGGAAGCGGTTCCAGAGCCGAAGGATGATGAAGTTGTTGTGTTTAAAAGCTTCTTCAGAGCGGGGCTTCGATTCCCTCTTTACGATATAATAGGAGATGTTTTGAAGAACTTTGAAATAAACCTTCATCAATTGACACCTAATGCAATTGTTAGACTTAGTGTCTACATCTAGGCCCTCTGAAGCCAGGGGATGAGTCCTAATGCCGAAGCTTTCTATCGGGTGCACGAGCTGCATTACCAGATGAAGGCCAGGGCAGATGGCCTTCATGAAAATTTTGGTTGCTACAATTTTGCGTATCGAAAGGATACAAAGGCACCGGTTCTTATCTATCGTACCAAGTGGCCAACTGGTTGGAAGAATGAATGGTTTTATATGAATGCAGACGAGAAAAAGAGAGAGAAGTTAATGACTATGGTTATGAGTCCACTGAGTTTGAGCTTCAGAACGACAAGGCCCTTGTGCCATATGCAACTTGGCTCCCCGTGCCAACTAGCCGAAGTGGAGTTTAGAGTGGTAGCGGCTGAAGTCAGCATTAGAGTTCTAGTGCAAGAATTCTTAGCAAATAGGGTATTCCCGACCTCTAGTGGCTGAGGAATGCCCAAGAAAAAGGATGGAAACAAAAGGCACGAACTTGTTTGGCTCCCATACCGGTTCAAGTTTGAGAAAGAGTTCAAGAAGCCATGCCAAGAGTGGCTAGAAATGATTGAAACTATGTGCAATGAAATCCTCGGCAACTATACCAAGAAGGAGGACCAGCTAATGACTGCTGCCTTCGGCACCCGGACAAAACGAAGGCTGAATCGCGTGATGGACGCGCTAAATTTTGAATATCCAAACTATGAAAGATTTGACAAGGGTGTCGAAGGTTTGAAAAGGAAAAGGATTGTTAGTATTTTAAACAGACAGGCTGCCAAACTGGTAAAGGAGGATGAGAAAATTTCGAAGAAAGCAAAATCTGCTCCTGAGCCGAAGGTGGTAGTCTCGAAAAAGAGGAAGCCTAAAGTAGCTAAGCCAAAGGTAGCTGAGGCAAGAGAAGAAGCTCCTTCAATGCCCCCTGCTACTGAAATAGCAGAAATTCTAAAGGTAATGACTGAATCCTTGCCCATCAAGCTGCTAAGTCCTCTAGGACCAGAACTGATGAAACTTTTACAGAAGAAAGATCAACCTTCAGCCATAAAGGAGAAGACTGAAGGGCAGAAGAAACGAAGAATTGTCAATGTTATGCAAGCTATTGAGCGGACGCCACCTCCAGCCTCGGCGTCCAGAATGGTGCATGTTCCAAGTGTCGAGGCTGAAGCCGCTGTCGAAGCTGAAACTTCTGACGAAGCTGCTAATCTTGTGAGTACAATGTCAGGAATTGATAAGCTCATATCAGATATGGTCGCAGAGGAGACAGTTGCGACCGCAGAGGAAAACGTGGCCACGGTGCCTGGCAAGGGGAAAGAAGTTGCTGATACTTCGTCGAAAGGAAAAGAATTCGACCTTCAGCACCTGGGAGGTCAAGAATTGTCTGAGGCAGAGAAAGAGGAGCTAGAAGAATATGGAAAATGTTGTGGCTACCAGCCGGGATCCATGCTCTTTAGCGGAGTTGATGAGGAAATCCTGGGATGTATCTGTGACCGTGCTGGGGCAAAAATAATCAGCACTCTGTCAAAGAGTGTTGGTTTTCCGAAGCTATAGTCTGATATTAGTGGGTACCGACAGCAACATATTGTCGGCAGCCTATTTTACTCCAATTTCAAGGTAAATTTTTTTGCCTAGATTCTTATTATCTTTGTGATGGATTAAAATATTCTAAAGTCAACTTATTTTTCGCAGAGCATGTTACTGAGCAAAGTGTTAAGAATGCAACAAGACCTCAAAGATAGGAAAAATGAGATAATAATTGAAGTCTTGGAAAATAAGATCAAAGATTGCGAAGCTTCTCTTGAGAAGAAAAACTTCTTGCTTTAAGCAACCGAAGGTTCCCTAGTGGAATTTCAAACTAAAAATGCTAGATTAAACGAGGAGCTTCTCCAAGCTCAAACAACCTTAAAGGAAAAATCAGAGTGTTTCGAACTTGAGAAAAAGGAACTGCAAATGAAATATAAACCCGAAGCTGATAAGAATACGAAGCTATAGGAATCGCTGAGGGACCTTCGGAAGAAATGCTCGGAGTTTGCTACCCGCTGCGTGCAACGGTTAAAAGGAATCTTCAGCTTGGTTGGGGCTAGCTCTGAAGAGATTGCCCCTCGGCTGAAGATATATCAGAAACTTTCAAGCATATCAAGAATGAAGTTGATGCACTCGACAAAGTAATAACTGGGCATGGTGACTTCTGTGCTCTGTTAGCTTCTCGGGGCACGGCTGCTGCATTTTTGAAGGCCGGATGCACACACGCTAAGACAGTAAACAAGCCAAACTTCAAAATGTCGCCATCAGACTTGGTTAATATTCCTGGCGAGGCCCGAAGCATCGGAAATAGATTTATTACTCAAATTTGGGCTAAAGGTGAACGAGAGTTGGCTGGAGACGAAGCTCAAAATTTGCTCAAATCGGTACGAAACTTGTACCTGTTGTTTGCTTTGATTTTTCTTTATTATCATCACTTTTACCTTATACCATTATTTGTCTGCAGGATGGCGGCGCAGAAGGCTAGTAATCCGAAGCGCATTCCGAAGGCTGCTGGGCTGAAGCTTCCTTTTATGATTTCATGTATAGAGCTTAGGATCTATTTGCATTATTTTTGCAAAAAATTGTAATCGAGTTGAACTCAATACTATATATATTGGTCCACACCTTGTAATATAATTTTACATTTCCATCCATGTGTGAATTGCTTTGCTGTGGACGAAACTCATGTGTAACTTTTGAGCCGAAGGCGAAAAACACCTTCCCTTCTTTTTGTACACACCAAAGCATTTCCTTGCATAAAATGCCTATGTTCATGTTTGAAACGAAGCTTCTTCGTATTCAACGAAGCACTTTGTCGCCGAAGCCGGTCCATTTCTGTTCATATTATCGTTCATGCTTCATGTCATGATAATGATGATCCTACAAATGTCTAATGAATGTTTGTATGAATGCAAAGAATGATGCGATGTAACATGCAAATGTATGACCCAAACGCACACGAAGCCATACCCAGACTCTGCATCCCCTTAGGAACGACTTTGGAGTCTCTTCACCTTCTATTTTGGTGGCATTTAAGCTCTACATTCCCTTAAGACCGACTTTGGAGCTTCTTCACCTTCTATTTCTGTGGCATTTAAGCTCTGCATTCCCTTTGGAACGACTTTGGAGCTTCTTCACCTTCTATTTCGGTGGCATTTAAGCTCTGCATTCCCTTAGGAACGACTTTTGAGCTTCGAGACTTACTCTGCGCTCCCTTAGGAACGACTTTTGTAGCTTTGGAACTTACTCTACACTCCCTCAGGAACGACTTTTGTAGCTTCGTCACCCTCGAAGTGATTACAACTCTGCATCCCCTTAGGGACGTCTTTTGAGCGTTTCCCTATTCTCTTTGCACTCGATGGTGAGGATTCTGATATTACATGTTACATTTTTGGGGGATTTTGGCCCTTGTATTGCATAGGGCTAAACAAGAATGAAAATTACAAACTATGGCCCCATTAAAAACCTTTCTCCCCTCCTGAAAGGAAAAGGGTGCCATAGGAAAAATAAAAAGGTTACATCAATAACACATAATACCGCCGAAGCTCATCCGCATTTCAAGATCTGGGTATGTCGTTGTTGTAACACCCCTGGTGTTACTGTAACTAAAACTTGAGCATGACATCATAAACATTGGCATTGCATATGTGTGACACACCTAGAGTGCATTTACTAGGTAAAAATTTCAAACAAGTGTATTGTTTTTGGTGTTTTGCAAATAGGACCCTGGATAGGGAACCTGAACCTAAATAGGGCTCAAAGGGGTAAAACTTAACCCAAGATGATAAAACCTAAAGGCTTTAGGGAAAGAGTCATAAAATGTCCCCAAAAACAATGTTGAATCATATTTATACCCCTGGGATACCAAAAAATCTCAATTAGAACCCTGGAAAACCCTAAATCCAAACCCTAGGGGCATGTGTGCAAAATTAGTCCACTTTTGGACTAAAGTGCAAAAACCAAGTTAAATAAGTATATTAAGTCATTTGGGTCACTCATATGTGAATTTGCAATCCAAAACTTGAGATTTGGACTTAAGTGCAAAAGAGCCACACTTAACCCTTTTTGGTTAAGTCTACATTTCAGTGTGATTGACTCAACTTGAAGCCCTTGTATCTTTCAAATTCTAGGGTTTTTGCCCTAGGTCACCACATAAAGATTATAGAGCAAACTAAGGAGAACAACTTTGCTTAAGGTTGTAAGCATAGTTGTTAAGAGTATTTGAGAGATAATTAAGCCTAAAGATTGGCTGTCAGGCTGATTCAGTCTGAAATTCAGATATTCAGTGTAGCAGAGCCAACTTTGAGTATGAATTCCACCTTGATTTTGTACTCAAATGAGTTCAAGTCCTATAACCGAATTATTGCTTGTTTGTAGCTCTACAATTTTGCTGCAGAGCTTGGGAGGAGTTGCCATATGAAATTGAGGGGAAATTCCTCTGCAAAATGCTTTGTCAGCCAATTGAATAAGAACTCTGATGGTACAGTAGCCAATAGGATCAGGATGACAGCGTAGCCTGCTCGCTGCCGGTGACCCCCTGCGCAAGGATTCGCGCCGCTGTCATTAAGATTAACGCTCGCCGGTAACCGGATAACCCTTCGGGGTAGAAAGATCGTCGTCGCCGTCGAGCTGGAAGCCACCCCGGTCAGCCGCGGTACTTCTCCCCTGGCTCACTGCCGGGAATACAGCTGCTCACCATCGTCGTGTCACCGCCGTTGTCCACCGCGTGTCCTAACCTCGCCACCGCATCGCCGTGACTCCCTCTAAACTCCCTGTCGACCACCGAAGCTAATGCCACGCCACTGGACACGTATTCACCGCGCCAGGGTTCTTCCTCATCTCCGGCCGCCCCCACTGTCCGCTCAAATTAAGCACCACCGCCCCGGGGATCTATAAATTGACGCCGCAGAAAGCTTCACAACATCATCGCGCACCCAGCCACCGCTAATCGCTAGCAGTCCTTCGCCAGAGCTCGCAAATTTTGAATTCGCCCCAAATCGACTCTCTGCCACCGTAAACTACCCATCACCGCGGCCAGCCTTCCCTAGGTCTGCTCATTCCCTTCTCGTTCTTGTTCTAGCACCCTTACATGTTGGTGATGCTCCCCGACCCCTTTAATCGAACCGAACCGCCTGGGATCGCCGGGAACACAACGCTTTAGCCGCCATGCTCTCGGTCACCGTGGCCAGAGCTCCTCAGTTGGTCTTAAATGCAATTGAGTTGGGGGAAAAGCTTAGGATAGATCCGATTTGGTGTCTGTCACTTGGGAGCACCGGTCATCGCCTCAATCGGCCGGTACAGTGGCTCGCCGGAGCTCCTCAGCGCACTGCCGACGTCGGGGACCTTCCCCTATGAAGAATTAGAAGCTTGAGGGTGTTTCTGTAAACCGTCAGCGACACGTAAGAACAGTAAAGGAACTTGTTTCCTGTTACCCAGAACTCCGAGGACCTCTGTGCAAAACTACCATCGCACGCGGGCGCGGGCGCGCGTTTCCTGTGTGGTTGGGCCGCTTAGGCCAGTTTGAGCCCAATACTGTTGAAGTGTTTTCCTTTTTCTTTTTCAAAATAACTTTAGAAATCCCTGGAAAAATGTAGAAAAATCCTAAAATTGTGAGACCAATTTTCCTAGCCTTCTTATTTTCCCTAGAATTTAATAAAATAGTTTCGTGATTTTTAGGTTAAATCAGGAATTTTAAGGTATTTAAAACAGTTTAAGATAGTAGTCCTGGATTTTTAAAAGATAAATGGTAATCCCAAAAATGCTCAAAATTTTTATATGAGCTCCTTATATTATTTAGAAGCCTTGGGTAGGAATTGGGTTGATTTGGACCTTGTTTTATCACCAAACCCCAAAACACCCCCCTGCCCTGTGAACTCCTTTACTGACTCCGGAAACCCTAAGTTCTCGCAGTTCCGTGAAGGAAAATTGTATTCAAGACTTAGATGATAAGTTTACATCATCTTTGCACCCTCATGAGCATTACATGACATTCATTCTTATACATATATGTGGTTATGATTAGAACACGAGGAAGAAGTGGAAGCCACTGAAGAGCAAGTACCACCACCTTTGGAAACACAGGCTGAGAACTGTTTCTACTTTGATATTTGTGGATCTGAGCCTGACTCACCCATAAACAAAGGCAAGCCCCGGTGCATTTGCCACCCCCTTGTGTTTTAAAACCTTCCTCACTTGCTTGATGCACTAGGTGATAGGTGTTGATTGCTTAAACAATTCCTGCATTACTTTCCTTGGATTTGATTACCTTGAAACCCTGTTTTTATAAAAAGGTTTTACTATGCTTAGTATTGCTCTAGAAAAGTAAAAGGATTTGTTTTACAAAAGATGTTTGGCAAAGTGGGAGGGTTGTTTTCGAAAATAAAACTTGATGGTGAATCTGTCAAAGGCCTTGATGGGTTCAACATCAGAAAAGATGTACCTCTGCCAGGTACCAAACTTTGGGTTGAAATGATTAAGCTGAGACCGGGCGGGTGACTTGCACGAGAAAGGAGTCTCGGTGTAGTGTCTCCGTCTGAGTCGATTAAGGACCTTATCGATGTAGGCCTGCTGACCGAGGACCCTTTAACTGGTCACATGCCTCGTCATGGGTAAGCTTTGCCTCGGGTGGACTAAGGCCAGAATAAGATAACACGAAATGGGCGTGGAGCGGTGGCGAGAGTAGCGTGTACCCTCCGTGGCAAAAGGCTGGACGATGGTGTATCTGTGCTCTCGGTTTGCGTGAACCTGATCTGGTCTTAAGAAACTCGGTGGCGGGTTGACATATGCAAGGGTTAAGTGCTACATATGTCGTGTGATCGGAGATCCTCAGCTGAGTATAATCGATTCGGATCGCCGTACCTCCGCGGTTATGGAGACTTGGCCACTGACTTACATGTAGCAATCCAGTGAAAAATGAAGGGTTGATAAGAAATTGGCTAGTGCAGGTCAAGTGATTGAACTAGGGTAGAAAGAACTCTAGCTGCAGGTAATTTTACTTAACCTGACAATAAAATTGGATTTTAAGGATCCACTTTAGTAAGCAATTCTGCAAACAGAGTCTTTGATTATTGAAAAGCCTTACCTTGACTCCCATATGACCAGCATACCCTTGAGAGTCTTTTCTTTAGTCGGGTAAGACTTGCTGAGTAATTCCATACTCAGGGTTTATTCCCGCGTTGTTTTTAGGTGAGGAGACAACAAACTTTTGTTGTTTTTGTACCAAGGTGGTGAAAAGTGAAGATAATCAAGAATGAAGCTGCCGGAGGACCGGGTCCTCCTTAAAAACTTTTATGTAAAGAACTTATTGGGAGGAGCTTTTACCTCCCAGGTATTATAATAATACTTTTCTGCACTCGCTTATACTCTGGTCTGTATTATATGACTTACTCCTACTTTATAAATAAATGTAAGTTTATGTAATCACTTCCGCATTTCCGCATCTCCGATGAACATATTGTCTGTCAGACGGGTGAAACGTTCCTGGAAAGGTAAGGATTAAGATACCGAACTTGTCAAGTGATTCAGGAACATCTACAGGGTTGTCTGATGTCTGTTGGACAAGGACAACTGTAGGTGGGCCTCATGACTTGGGAGGTTCCGTCGCAGCTGATATCGGAGCCTAGCCCTTCTTGACAGATACTATGTAGCATCTTCAAAAAGGATTTTCTTAAACTTATCTGGAAAAATTTCTTCTCCTACCTAAGCATCTCTGAAGAGTTTATTTCAAAGACCAGATAGGAAGAGTGCGATGTATAGGAGGTTGAATCAACTAAGGTTGATTCTGTAATTATTCATGCATCATGCTAAGAATTGTACTAATAAATTTTCCCCCTTAGAAAATGCCGCCGCGTACAAGGAAGACTGCGCGAAAGCATACTGGGCCTATCGGTGTACCTCGACACCAACTTGCCCCACAGGAACAAGATAGCAGTAGCGGGAGCAACGATCCAATCGGTGATCTCGAAGCTCGCGTGAATCAACTTCAAACAGAGTTACAACGCAGGACCAATTTATGGGTTGCGGATGGTGACCGAATAAATGAATTAAGAAGTTACATCCGTACCCTGCAAGATCAATTAGCTGATCAAGATTTGGCGCTTGATTGGGCGGTGCAGTCTCGTTCAGTAGCTTGGGCTAAGGAAGCGAAGGCTCGAGCACGAGTCGACGAACTTAGCACTGCTATTGACAACTTGCAGGCATATTGCAATACTTTACATGAGGAAGTTCATGTACTGTATTCACAATTACACCCACATGTCCCTGCGGATCCTGTCAGGTCAGAAGCCGGACCCTCGCATAATGCGGGAGAAGCGCTTGGTGGCGAGTTAGACCTTTTTAGGCCCCCTCCTTCTATGAGGCTGGTCGATGAATGGTCTCCCACACCTGACGATGAAGCTGCCAAGAGCAATCAGAAGCAGGGGTAGTGTAGTTGTAGAAGTAGAAGTAGTATGTTGTATAATAGGTTGAACTTTTGTATAATGGGTAATGTATCCTGTTGTATAATATCGAGTCTGTATCATTACTTTTGATAGTAATGTAAAATGGAAGGTTTCTCTGGCATTTTATATTTATTTCAAATGTTCTTTGCCTCAGATGCCTACCAGGACTTGAGGACAGGATGCAGCAGGAACTTCTGGGGGAAGGGATGTTACCCCAAATCCACCTCCGGTTCCTCCCACATTGACCGAGGCGATTGCCGCCTTGGTGAACGCAACTGCAGACAATACCCGCTTTTTGAGAGAAATGGCGGGCCAACAATTCCAGCCGCAGGGTGGAAGGGGTTATCAGCAAGGCCCCCGTGAAACCACATATCTGGATTTCTCTGAAACCCGTCCACCACTATTTGTCAAGGCTGAGGACCCATTGGAAGCTGATGAGTGGATACGGGTAATTGAGCAAAAATTTGGTCTTCTCCGCTGTTCAGAGACACAGAAGCCGTTGTTCGCAGCGCAACAACTGCGCGGCCCTGCCAGTACCTGGTGGGGGAATTTTGTGGCTATTCAACCTGCCAACCATCAAGTCACATGGGAAGAATTTAAAGTGGCCTTCCGCGAGCACTACATACCCGAAGGTGTTCTGCATATGATGCAAGAAGAGTTCATGAAGCTGAAACAAGGGGGAGATACTGTCAATCAATATCTCAACAAGTTCAATCACCTGTCGCAGTATGCCATCGATCAGGTGAATACTGATTTAAAAAAGAAGAACTGCTTTATGAGAGGGCTAAATGATCGATTGCAGAGAAAAATGGCCACCTGCATAGATCTCACGTATGGAAAGGCTGTCAGCACAGCCCTATCTGTTGAAGCAAAATATGCAGGTTCCGGGAAGAACAAGGGATTTGGTGGTGAGAAGCCTAATCAGGGCCAGGCAAAGAGGCAACGGTTTGTGATCCGGCCTGCTAGCCAAAATCACTCTTTTTCTCGACCGCCCTCATTCCCTTTCAAGCAGCCAATCATCATTCATCCCAACAATGCCCCCACTACCCCAAATCAGCCGGGTGCCCCGGGCACTTGATTCCCTGCTTTGCCCAGCTCTTCAACCGGGTGTTTCAATTACGGCAAGTCGGGACATTTCATCAAGGATTGCCCATATCCCAAGTAGAATCAATCAAATGCTCAGCAAGGATCTAGGAAATCAGCTCAGCCCAAGGGAAATAATGTGGGGAAGAATACAAAGAAGACAGGGCGGGTATACTATACTCAAGTGGCCACTACACCGGAAGGTGAACCGGTGATGATGGGTACGTTTCTCGTGGCCAGTCACCCTGCAATTATTCTTTTTGATTCTGGTGCTTCGCATACATTTATTAGCAAGACATTTGTGGAGCAACATCACATTTCATGCCATGAATCAAAAGAAGGATTTAAAATTCATTCACCTGGGGGACACATTTTTACTAGAGAAGTGGCCTATCAAGTGCCAGTAACAATGGCCGGACGGAACTTTCCTACTAACATGATTGTTCTGAAAGGCCAGGATATAGATGTGATTTTGGGTATGAATTGGTTAAACCAACACAAGGCAATTCTCAACACTGAACTCAGAACCGTCAGGTTGAGCTATAATCAAGAAGAGATTCTTTTATTCATCCCCATAACTAATCCAGCCAAAGCTTCTGGTAGAATATATGAAGCCATTGTACTGGAGATCAAGGATATTCTGGTAGTATGTGAGTTTCCAGATGTATTTCTAGAAGATTTGCCTGGACTGCCCCCTGAAAGAGATGTAGAATTTGTAATTGAGCTAAAGCCCGGTACGGCTCCCATTTCCCGAAGGTCGTACCGTATGCCTCCTAATGAGTTGGCAGAATTGAAGATTCAATTACAAGATCTACTGAATAAGGGATTCATCCGGCCAAGCTCGTCTCCTTGGGGTTGCCCCGCCATTTTTGTTAAGAAGAAGGATCAAACCTTACGAATGTGCGTGGATTATCGACCCCTAAATGAGGTCACCATCAAGAACAAGTACCCTCTTCCGAGGATTGACATCTTATTTGATCAACTGACTGGAGCGAGGGTATTTTCCAAAATTGATCTCAGGTCGGGCTATCACCAAATCCGTATTCGGCCCGAGGATATACCGAAGACCGCGTTTACTACGCGGTATGGTTTATTTGAATATTTGGTAATGTCCTTTGGGCTAACAAATGCTCCTGCCCATTTCACTTATTTGATGAACTCGGTGTTCATGCCCGAATTGGACAAGTTCGTGGTGGTCTTCATCGACGATATCTTGATATATTCTAAAAATGAAGAGGAGCATGCTCAACATTTGCGGATTGTATTGACGCGCCTGAGGGAACATCAGTTGTATGCCAAGTTCAGCAAGTGCGCGTTCTGGCTGGAGGAAATTCAATTTTTGGGGCACGTGTTATCTGCCAAGGGAATTGCAGTAGATCCTAGCAAAGTCAAGGATATTCTGGAGTGGAAACCCCCAACCACTGTTCACCAAGTCCGGAGTTTCCTTGGACTAGCTGGATATTATCGCAGATTCATACCAGATTTTTCTAAGCTTGTGAAGCCAATCACAAGTTTATTGAAGAAAGACATTAAATTCAATTGGTCTTCTAAGTGTAATGAAGCCTTTGAGCAACTGAAGACATTATTAACCACTGCTCCGGTATTGGCTCAACCGGACATCACCAAGCCTTTTGATGTATATTGTGATGCGTCAGGTAGTGGACTCGGCTGTGTATTAATGCAAGAGGGCTGAGTAATTGCATATGCTTCAAGGCAGTTGTGCCGACATGAGGAGCATTACCCAACTCATGATCTAGAGCTAGTTGCTGTGGTTCATGCCCTAAAAATTTGGCGTCACTATCTGCTGGGAAATGTCTATCATATTTATACAGATCATAAAAACTTGAAGTATATCTTCACCCAGTCAGAATTAAATATGAGGCAAAGGCGATGGCTTGAGCTTATTAAGGACTATGAACTAGAAATTCATTATCACCCAGGTAAAGCCAATGTTGTGGCAGATGCACTAAGCCGTAAGACTTCCTGCCTCTGTCTTATGGTGAAGACCTCTGACAACACTTTATGTCAAGAGATGGAAAAGCTAAACCTGGGGATGGTCCAACAAGGAACCCTGAATCAGCTAAAGCTTGAGTCAATCATTTTGCAAAGGATAATTGATGCTCAAAAGGATAATGTGGGTATGAAGCACATACGGGAAAAGATAAGGGCTGGAACAGCCAAATGTTTCAAAGAAGACGATCAAGGTGTGATATGGTTCAATGACCGCATAGTAGTGCCGAAAAATGAAGAACTCCACCAGCAAATCTTAGATGGAGCGCATCTTAGTCGCTATTCTATTCATCCGGGAAGCACTAAGATGTATCATGATTTAAAACAGCACTACTAGTGGACGAAGATGAAAATTGAAATTGCACGCTATGTGGCTAAGTGTGAAACTTGCAGACGTGTCAAGGCCATACACATGAAAACTGCTGGTCCATTACAATCTTTGCCGATCCCAATATGGAAATGGGAAGATATAAGTATGGACTTTATCATGGGATTGCCTAGGACTGCAAAAGGGTATGATTCTATCTGGGTTATAATTGATCGGCTTACGAAGGTTGCGCACTTTTTATGGGTCAAGACGAATTACCCGGTTACTGTCTATGCCCAATTGTACATTGCTCGTATTTTTAGTCTGCATGGTGTTCCGAAGACTGTAGTGTCGGATCGTGGACCTCAATTTGTAGCCAAGTTTTGGGAAGCACTTCACAAATCCTTGGTACTAAGTTGCTCCATAGTTCGACATATCACCCACAAACCAGTGGACAGACTGAGAGGATTAATCAAGTACTCGAAGATATGTTGCGAGCATGTGTTCTGGACTTCTCACCAAAATGGGATGAATGTTTGCCTTTGGCGGAGTTTTCATACAATAACAACTATCAAGAAAGTATCAAAATGGCACCTTTTGAAGCCTTATATGGGCGACGGTGTCGAACTCCGCTAAATTGGTCTGAACCTGGAGAAAGGTACTTCTTTAGGCCTGATATAGTGAAGGAGGCCGAGGAAAAGGTTCAGAAAATTATTCATAATATGAAGAAAGCACAAGCCCGTCAGAAGGGTTATGCAGACAAACGGCGAATGCCCTTATATTTTCATGAAGGGGACTATGTCTACCTGAAAGTTTCACCAATAAAGGGAATATCGCGTTTCGGGGTTAAAGGGAAGCTTGCACCCAGGTACATTGGTCCATTCCTGGTACTTGAGCAATGTGGACCAGTGGCGTATCGACTGCAGCTCCCCGAAATTCTGTCTGCTATCCATAATATGTTCCATGTGTCGCAATTGAAGAAGTGTCTTCGGGTTCCCGATCGAACCATTGAAGTAACAGATGTTGTCTTGGAACCAGATTTAACATACTCGGAACATCCTATTCGAGTTCTGGATCAAAAGGACAGGGTTACCTGGAGAAAAACTCTCAAGTTCTATAAGATACAATGGAACCAACATTCTGAGGAAGAGGCTACATGGGACACTCAAGATTTTTTAGATAAGAATTTCCCAGGCTTTCTAGCCTCATGTAATTTGTAAAGTGTATATAGTTACTGAATAAAGGAGTGAACCCCCACACCACCCCTGCCTTGTACCAGAAATAAGGGAATAAAGATGTGACACATTTCCTTTTCCATTACTCACCCTAGGACTTTAAATCTCGGGACGAGATTCTTTTATGGGGGGAAGGATGTAACACCCCTGGTGTTATTGTAACTAAAACTTGAGCATGACATCATAAACATTGGCATTGCATATGTGTGACACACCTAGAGTGCATTTACTAGGTAAAAATTTCAAACAAGTGTATTGTTTTTGGTGTTTTGCAAATAGAACCCTGGATAGGGAACCTGAACCTAAATAGGGCTCAAAGGGGTAAAACTTAACCCAAGATGAGAAAACCTAAAGGCTTTATGGAAAGAGTCATAAAATGTCCCCAAAAACAAAGTTGAATCACATTTATACCCCTGGGATACCAAAAAATCTCAATTAGAACCCTGGAAAACCCTAAATCCAAACCCTAGGGGCATGTGTGCAAAATTAGTCCACTTTTGGACTAAAGTGCAAAAACCAAGTTAAATAAGTATATTAAGTCATTTGGGTCACTCATATGTGAATTTGCAATCCAAAACTTGAGATTTGGACTTAAGTGCAAAAGAGCCATACTTAACCCTTTTTGGTTAAGTCTGCATTTCAGTGTGATTGACTCAACTTGAAGCCCTTGTATCTTTCAAATTCTAGGGTTTTTGCCCTAGGTCACCACATAAAGATTATAGAGCAAACTAAGGAGAACAACTTTGCTTAAGGTTGTAAGCATAGTTGTTAAGAGTATTTGAGAGATAATTAAGCCTAAAGATTGGGTGTCAGGCTGATTCAGTCTGAAATTCAGATATTCAGTGTAGCAGAGCCAACTTTGAGTATGAATTCCACCTTGATTTTGTACTCAAATGAGTTCAAGTCCTATAACCGAAATATTGCTGGTTTGTAGCTCTACAATTTTGCTGCAGAGCTTGGGAGGAGTTGCCATATGAAATTGAGGGGAAATTCCTCTGCAAAATGCTCTGTCAAGCGATTGAATAAGAACTCTGATGGTACAGTAGCCAATAGGATCAGGATGACAGCGTAGCCTGCTCGCCGCCGGTGACCCCCTGCGCAAGGATTCGCGCCGCTGCCGTTAAGATTAACGCTCGCCGGTAACCGGATAACCCTTCGGGGTAGAAAGATCGTCGTCGCCGTCGAGCTGGAAGCCACCCCGGTCAGCCGCGGTACTTCTCTCCTGGCTCACTGCCAGGAATACAGCTGCTCACCGTCGTCGTGTCACCGCCGTTGTCCACCGCGTGTCCTAACCTCACCACCGCATCGCCGTGACTCCCTCTAAACTCCCCGTCGACCACCGGAGCTAATGCCACGCCGCTGGACACGTATTCACCGCGCCAGGGTTCTTCCTCATCTCCGGCCGCCCCCACTGTCCGCTCAAATTAAGCACCACCGCCCCGAGGATCTATAAATTGACCCCGCAGTGAGCTTCACAACATCATCGCGCACCCAGCCACCGCTAATCGCTAGCAGTCCTTCGCCAGAGCTCGCGAATTTTGAATTCGCCCCAAATCGACTCTCCGCCACCGTAAACTACCCATCACCGCGGCCAGCCTTCCCCAGGTCTGCTCATTCCCTTCTCGTTCTTGTTCTAGCACCCTTACATGTTGGTGATGCTCCCCGACCCCTTTAATCGAACCGAACTGCCTGGGATCGCTGGGAACACAACGCTTTAGCCGCCATGCTCTCGGTCACCGTGGCCAGAGCTCCTCAGTTGGTCTTAAATGCAATTGAGTTGGGGGAAAAGCTTAGGATAGATCCGATTTGGTGTCTGTCGCTCGGGAGCACCGGTCATCGCCTCAATCGGCCGGTACAGTGGCTCGCCGGAGCTCCTCAGCGCGCTACCGACGTCAGGGACCTTCCCCTGTGAAGAATTAGAAGCTTGAGGGTGTTTCTGTAAACCGTCAGCGACACACAAGAACAGTAAAGGAACTTGTTTCCTGTTACCCAGAACTCCGGGGACCTCTGTGCAAAACTGCCATCGCACGCAGGCGCGGGCGCGCGTTTCCTGTGTGGTTGGGCCGCTTAGGCCAGTTTGAGCCCAATATTGTTGAAGTGTTTTCCTTTTTCTTTTTCAGAATAACTTTAGAAATCCCTGGAAAAATGTAGAAAAATCCTAAAATTGTGAGACCAATTTTCCTAGCCTTCTTATTTTCCCTAGAATTTAATAAAAATAGTTTCGTGATTTTTAGGTTAAATCAGGAATTTTAAGGTATTTAAAACAGTTTAAGATAGTAGTCCTGGATTTTTAAAAGATAAATGGTAATCCCAAAAATGCTCAAAATTTTTATATGAGCTCCTTATATTATTTAGAAGCCTTGGGTAGGAATTGGGTTGATTTGGACCTTGTTTGATCACCAAACCCCAAAACACCCCCCCTGCCCTGTGAACTCCTTTACTGACTCCGGAAACCCTAAGTTCTCGGAGTTCCGTGAAGGAAAATTGTATTCAAGACTTAGATGATAAGTTTACATCATCTTTGCACCCTCATGAGCATTACATGACATTCATTCTTATACATATATGTGGTTATGATTAGAACACGAGGAAGAAGTGGAAGCCACTGAAGAGCAAGTACCACCACCTTTGGAAACACAGGCTGAGAACTGTTTCTACTTTGATATTTGTGGATCTGAGCCTGACTCACCCATAAACAAAGGCAAGCCCCGGTGCATTTGCCACCCCCTTGTGTTTTAAAACCTTCCTCACTTGCTTGATGCACTAGGTGATAGGTGTTGATTGCTTAAACAATTCCTGCATTACTTTCCTTGGATTTGATTACCTTGAAACCCTGTTTTTATAAAAAGGTTTTACTATGCTTAGTATTTCTCTAGAAAAGTAAAAGGATTTGTTTTACAAAAGATGTTTGGCAAAGTGGGAGGGTTGTTTTCGAAAATAAAACTTGATGGTGAATCTGTCAAAGGCCTTGATGGGTTCAACATCAGAAAAGATGTACCTCTGCCAGGTACCAAACTTTGGGTTGAAATGATTAAGCTGAGACCGGGCGGGTGACTTGCACGAGAAAGGAGTCTCGGTGTAGTGTCTCCGTCTGAGTCGATTAAGGACCTTGTCGATGTAGGCCTGCTGACCGAGGACCCTTTAACTGGTCACATGCCTCGTCATGGGTAACTTTGCCTCGGGTGGACTAAGGCCAGAATAAGATAACACGAAATGGGCATGGAGCGGTGGCGAGAGTAGCGTGTACCCTCCATGGCAAGAGGCTGGACGGTGGTGTATCTGTGCTCTCGGTTTGCGTGAACCTGATCTGGTCTTAAGAAACTCGGTGGCGGGTTGACATATGCAAGGGTTAAGTGCTACATATGTCGTGTGATCGGAGATCCTCAGCTAAGTATAATCGATTCGGATCGCCGTACCTCCGCGGTTATGGAGACTTGGCCACTGACTTACACGTAGCAATCCAGTGAAAAATGAAGGGTTGATAAGAAATTGGCTAGTGCAGGTCAAGTGATTGAACTAGGGTAGAAAGAACTCTAGCTGCAGGTAATTTTACTTAACCTGACAATAAAATTGGATTTTAAGGATCCACTTTAGTAAGCAATTCTGCAAACAGAGTCTTTGATTATTGAAAAGCCTTACCTTGACTCCCATATGACCAGCATACCCTTGAGAGTCTTTTCTTTAGTCGGGTAAGACTTGCTGAGTAATTCCATACTCAGGGTTTATTCCCGCGTTGTTTTTAGGTGAGGAGACAACAAACTTTTGTTGTTTTTGTACCAAGGTGGTGAAAAGTGAAGATAATCAAGAATGAAGCTGCCGGAGGATCGGGTCCTCCTTAAAAACTTTTATGTAAAGAACTTATTGGGAGGAGCTTTTACCTCCCAGGTATTGTAATAATACTTTTCTGCACTCGCTTATACTCTGGTCTGTATTATATGACTTACTCCTACTTTATAAATAAATGTAAGTTTATGTAATCACTTCCGCATTTCCGCATCTCCGATGAACATATTGTCTGTCAGACGGGTGAAACGTTCCTGGAAAGGTAAGGATTAAGATACCGAACTTGTCAAGTGATTCAGGAACATCTATAGGGTTGTCTGATGTCTGTTGGACAAGGACAACTGTAGGTGGGCCTCATGACTTGGGAGGTTCCGTCACAGTTGTCGTCCATATCCTTCAATCTGTAAGAACCGGGTCTTGACGAAGATACTACCAGAAAAGGACCTTCCCATTTCATCTGTAGCTTCCCCACTGTATCTGGGTTGGCTATCCTTCGAAGCACCAAATGGCCTAGTTTGATATTTTTCAATCGAACTTTCCTATCACGCCATTTTATTGTTTCGGCCTGATACTTATTGATGTGCTCTATAGCCTAAAGCCTGGTCCCTTCTATGGTGTCTTTTGTTATTTGAGAATCAGTTTCATCCTCCGCTGAAGTTGTGGTTCTTATTGATCATGCTCTTGCTTCTTCTGGTGTTATTGCTTCATCACCGAACAAGAGCTTGAAGGGAGTAAAACCTGTTTACCTTGAGACAGCAGTGTTGTGGCTCCACACCACTTTGATCAACTCATCTGGCCACTTTCCTCTAGGCTGATTGAAGAATAACTTCATTATTCATGTCATTATAATTTCATTTGCTCTCTCTACTAACCCAATTGATTCTGGATGCCTTACTGATGCAAAATGTATTTTTGAACCTATTCGGTCACAAAAAACCTTGAACGTTTCAACATCGAATTGAGTTCCATTGTCGACTGTGATAGCCTTCGGCACTCCAAAGCGACAAACAATATTTTGCCAGAAGAACTTCTGGAATGTGGCCGAAGTAATGGTAGCTAGAGGTTTAGCTTCAATCCACTTTGAGAAATACTCCACCGCTACCACAACATATTTTAAATTTCCTTGTGCTGGTGGGAGCGGTCATAACAAATCTAGGCCCCATCTTTGCAATGGCCAAGTAGGTTGGATCAATTGTGTTAAAGATGAAGGTTGTTTCTGGTCTCTGGCACACTTCTGACAATTTTCACATTTCTAGACCAAGTCCGCTGCATTCGAAGATGCCTTCGACCAATAAAAACCTTGTCTAAAAACCTTTCCCAGTAGAGGCCTAGATCCGATATAGGCTCCACACAGTCCTGCATGTATTTCCTTCATTAATTCCTGTCCTTTATTCCTGGAAAGGCATTTAAGCAATGGAGAACAAACTCCATGCTTGTATAACTCCCCCTCAATTATTATATACGGTCTTGTTCTTGCCTCCATTCTCTTATTGTAAGCTTCGTCGTCTGAGAGGCGGTTGCCTTGGAGGAAGGATATTATTTTGGTCCTCTAGTCTTCACTATGTATAGGTGAGATTGTGAGCATTGCTCTCTCCATGAGCTCGACTGAGGGTGATTTTATTGTAATACTTCCGAAGGCAAAGGGAGCCCCTGTGCCGCTGACTTAGCTAGCAAATCTGCATGCTCATTTTCTCCCCTTGGGATATTTTTACAGAAAATCCGTCAAAAGAAGCTTCCAATCTTCGGACTGCATCCAAATACTTTTCAAGCTTCGGGTCTCTTGCCCTGCTACTCTTATCCACGTGGCCAGAAATAACTTGCGAATCAGTTTTGAGGATTTCCCTTCTTATTCCCATTGCCTTAAGTTTTTGAAGCCCTAAAAGAAGAGCTTCGTACTCAGCAATGTTATTTGTACAACTGAAGTCTAACTTTATTGCATAACATGTTCTGACTTTAGAGGGTGCCACTAGAATAGCAGCCGCTCCTACACCGAAGCTTCCCCAAGATCCATCACAGAATACCGTCCAAGCTTCGACATCTTTTGTTGCTTCTTCACCTTTAGCCCCTGGCGTCCAATCAGCAATGAAGACTGCTAACGCCTGGGATTGAATTGAGGATCTATGTACATAATCAATGGTGAATTCATTAAGTTCCACGACCCATTTTCCGATCCTTCATGTAGCTTCTCTGTTCCCTATTATATCTTTCAGGGGTTGTGATGAAGGCACTATTATATGATATGCTTGAAAGTAGTGCCGAAGCTTCCTGGAGGCCATCAATACATCATACAGTACCTTCTCCAATTCTGTGTAATTTTTCTTTGATAGGCTGAGTACTTCGGAGACGAAGTATACCGGTGCTTGTCTTTTTACTTGGCCATCTTGCTTCTCTTGTACGATTGTCGCACTAACCGCAGCATGGGAAGTAGCCACATACAGAAGTAGCGGAGTTCCTGATGAAGGTGGAGTTAGAGTTGTCAAATCTATTAGATATTATTTTAACTCTTCGAAGGCTTTCTGTTGAGCCGGACCCCACTAAAAGATTTCAGCCGACTTCAGTATTTCAAAGAATGGTAAATTTCTCTCTGCTGATCTTGATATAAATCTGTTCAACGATGCCAGCCTTCCTGCCAACCGTTGAGCCCCCTTCTTTGAATTTGGTGGCTCCATCCGAAGGATAGCTTCGATCTTGCTTGGATTAGCTTTGGTGCCCTTTGTTGATACCAGGGAACCAAGAAACTTACCCTTCACTCCGAAAACACATTTTTCTGGGTTCAATTTGAGACCAGCTTGTCTGAAATTGGCAAACGTCTCTTGCAAATCGGCAACATGATTTTCTTGTTTTGTGCTTTTCACTATGATGTCATCAACATAAGTCAGCACATTCCTGCCTATTTGAGAGTGAAGAACATTGGCAGTCATTCTGCTGAAGCTTCCTCCAGCATTTTTGAGCCCCTCAGGTATACGAAGGTAACAATAGGTACCACTATGAGTTATGAAGCTTGTAGTTGGCTCATCCTCTTTCTTCATCCAAATTTGGTGATAGCCCGAGTAGCAGTCCAATAGGCTCATAAGTTCTGAAGAAGCTACTGCATATACAAGGGAATCTACTCTTGGTAAAGGAAACTCATCCTTCAAACATGCCTTGTTGAGGTCTGTGAAATCAATGCACATTCTCCATTTCCCATTAGCTTTTTTCATCATAATGGTGTTAGCCAGCCACTCTGGATATGTTACTTCTCTGATAACACTGGCACTGAGAATGCTCAATGACGTCACTATTGACACCATAGAGATCATTAGCTGTCCAAGTGAAGACATCTTTGTTGTTGAACAAGAATCTTAGCAGAGTCCTTTCCTGTTCACCAGATAGCTGAGATCCCAGCAACACCTTTTGGTCTGCTATATCTTCACACAAGAGCATAGACTTCGGCTGATCTGCTGAAGCAACCTTCTCTCTTTTGTGCTTATACTGCTGATAAGCTTCAACTTCATCTATATTATGGATAGCCTTCGAATCCGTCCAACTCCCCTCAGCCCTCCTGGCAGCTTCTTGACTCCTGTGAACAACAATGGGCCCTTGTTCCAAAGGTATCTTCATGCATAGATATGCTGGATGAAGTATTGCTTCGAAGGCATTAAGCGTCCCTCGACCAATGATTGCATTGTATGGACACTCCATATCAACAATGTCAAAGGCAACCTGTTCAGTTCTTGTGTTATGGACATAGCCGAAGGTAACTGACATTGTTATCTTGCCAAGTGCCACAATCTGTCTTCCTCCAATGCCACAAAGAGGGTGTGTTGCATCATGTATCTTATCTTCTGGCTCTTGCATTTGCCTGAAAGCCTTTGCAAAGATGATGTCCGCTGCGCTGCCTGTGTCAACTAGGACATTGTGGACTGGAAATCCCTTGATGACACAAGATATAATCATTGCATCATTATGAGGATAATCTTTGAGCTGAAGGTCTTCCTGAGAAAAGGTAATTGGAATGTGAGACCACTTGGATTTGATGAAGGGTCCTTGCACCCCAACATGTTGTACCCTTCTTTGTGCTTCCTTCTCCTGCTTCTTGTTGGCTGGTTCAGAACTTGAACCACCTATGATTGGGAGCACCAGCTTCATGGCCGAAGGTGTTCAGTTTGGTTGTTGTGCGAAGCCATCGTCACAACTGTGGAAGTGAGTTCACCGGAGGTGGGCGCCAATATTGGTCCTTGTTCTCGGATGCTATACATCAAGAACAAAGCAACACAATTGTTAATGACTAGAGACCTTCGTCCTTCGAAGCATTATCTCCCTTGGGATATAATGATCTCCGGACGAAGATCATGAAGGGCCTACCTTCATCATTTCAGTGAAAAATGTAAATAGTCATATAAAACACAAAGAAATATAAACAATCATTCTAAATCAATAGATTATTCATATTCTCATTTTATAAACATGGATAAATATCAATAATATTTACATTACATTTATACCTTCGTCTTGACGGAAGATAAAAAGATGAGAGTGACACAAGAGTGATTACCATTCAGCATCAACAGTACAGGGGTACTGTTCATCTATTTATAGGCACAGGACACAGCCCGGACAAAATTACATCTGTGACCCTCATAACTAATTATAATCATAATACAGACTATCAAGGACTATACAGTCTTTTCCTCTTTAAGTCGGTATCGTCCTTCGTCTTTAGCATGACACCAAGCCGAAGCTCTTTCAATCATAGCTTCGGCTTATATCTTGTTGTCACAAATGCTTTTGTACTATCCTGCCAAAGGTGTTTTTTCTTAGAGGACCTTCGGCGGAGAAGAAGGCCCCCAACAGAAGGTTAACCGAATGCGAACCATATAGTGCCAGGATCAGAAACTCACGTACACATCGATTACATAATTGGACATCATCACACATTCCTCAAAGTAAATAGCGGAAAAGTACTTTATTACATCAAGATGTCCAAGACATCCACAGATTCTAAAACATAGTCATTAGCATTAATATCATCAAAGTGTGGAAATACGTAACGTAGTAGATAAGGCCTTCACAGGCAGCTGACTGGGGGTTTACCACTAAGAAAACTAGAACTCGTCGTAGTCCTGGAACTCCTCAAAGTCCTCCACGATGCTAGCATCTCCTCCTGAGCAATGAGTACAGTGGGGACAACCTGGGGTGGGGTGGTTTGTAAAGCAAGGGTGAGTACACATCAATGTACTCAGCAAATGTCCTGTTTGGCTAAAGTGAACTAGTTGTATGTGGAGTTAAGGTTAAGCGGTTGCTTTTAGTTGGTCATGTATTTATTACTACTAGTAGAGCCAGGTTTTAGTAATAAACCCAGTTATTACCCAAATGTTCTCCCTCCAAGAGGAAATACCAGAGATCATAATTATATCATCATCATAAAAGTAACCAAAGTTCTTCTAATCAAAGAGGATGCCAAGGCCCCTCTTAACCGTGAGCACGACTGATATATCAGTTTCTAACACTCTGCAGAGGTCGCACACTTTACCGACAAGTCGTGATTCCCATTCTGCCAGGAAAGAGCTAATCTCCATTGACCACTACCTAGGTGGCTTGGCAGGGTATCACTACGTAGCCTTTACAAAGATTTCCCAGAGGTCATAGCTGCCCGTTAGGTTTCTCCAGTTTGATAAACACATTACCTCTCCCCAAAGGAAGGGTGACTAACAATACCAAATCAAGAACCTCTGCAACCAGCCTCGGCAGAGCAAGTACTGTGCCTGGACCCCATTGACGGCCCTACGGTGAAGCCAACTACACCTCTGGTTCCTCTAATTAATCAGCTAAGGGCATCCCATTCCACCCTCATGGTTGCACTGTAATCCTGGGTTGTCACTCCCTGAACAGGTCCTTATGGAGAGGTACTCAGGAAACAACCTGAGTCCCCTAAAGTATCACAAGATCATCATCGAGATAACATCATCGTATCATAAATATTCATATCATGTTCATTGATTAAAGTAAAGCATTAGCATAAAGCTAGCCATGATAACCCAAAAAGGTAAACGAGGATGAGGTAAATACAGACTAGTCAATCCTTAGGTTTCAATAACGTAATGTGGCACAGTGAATTATAAGTAAATACGACATAATGGGTCAGAGGACACTTGCCTTCACCAGGTTGTTGCTCAAGAAGGTCTTCGGCAACACACCCAGGAACTACGGGCTGCTCGTGGTCTAAATAAAGCAAACATACATTCAATACATTTGGAAAGAGACAAATGAACATCACACCAAACATTTGCAATCAGGTATACACTAGTTTCACAAGAAATTATTACACAAAAGATAAACCTAAATGCTAGGGATTAGTACATTTGAATATTAGTGATTCCCTAAACATTATGGATTACATATCTTAGTTCTACTAATTTTAGTGAGACACAAAATTATAACATGGATAACTTCATGCATGACATAATATTAATCTCAAAAAATTAAACACCTAAGTCTCATTAGGGTTTTCCTTTTTATTTTTTTATTTCATAAATTAATTATTACATACACTAACCTAAAGCTTAGACATGAAATTAAAGTACACAGACTGTGGATGAACATAATTTATTTGGACAGAGAATATTCCTATGAACATTTTGCAATTTGAATCATTAAATTTAGAATTCACATGAAAAAGATATGAAATAAACAAGTTTTGAAGTTTGAAATATAAAACTAGGTCCAATTATGTGATTATTTAGAAGGTCAGGGGTCTGTTTATAAGAAACCAGGGGCCTGTGCGTAAAACCTAGGGACAGCGGGTTCTATTACCTGAGAACTGAGGGTCTCATTAGCAAAACTGTCGCGTTAAGGGGTACGGGGTCTCCTCAGCTATCGGATCCGTGATCAACGGCCGACATTACATCCGCAAACGAGCGCGCGGGCACGGGCACGCAGCGATTGCTGACTAGTAGGGATCAGGGTGTCAGCAACATGAGGTAGGGCTGATAGGCCGGGCCCAGCGGTAGAGCGCGGGTGAGGGGAGCGGGTCTGAGCGGCTGGATCTGCATCGAACGGTTGAGATTAGATCTGTTCTGATTAAATCCAGACAGCCAGATCTCGGATGGACATCCGAGATCCAATGGTCGGCGACTGGTCATGGGCACGGTGGGGCCGCTCGACCTCGCGGCGAGGTCTCACCGGAGACGAGGGTGATGGCCACAGCGGGGCTCTTGGGGCTTGGGGAAAGACTCGGGCACGTTCAGGGCGACATGGCGAACTCGACTGTGGGCACAACGACGGCGCGGGGGGGCACCAGAGGGCGGAGAATTCGGCAAGGTGGCTCAACGGCGGCGTGGATCAACTCCAGCGAGAAATTACGCGAACAGTAGGGCAGTAACAGGCGAAATAAGGGCATGGGAAGGTTGCTCACCTCGAGTGCAAACTCAGGGGCGCTTGAGTGACGGCGGGGATGCGGGGAAGCCTCGGGTCGACGGTGGCAGACTCTAGCAGCACGGGGAGGTCTCCGGTGAGCGCGGACCGGGCGAACCGGAGGGGTCGGGGTGGACCGAGGGGTGTCTCGAGTCGCTGACGACGAGGCGGAACTCACCGAGGCAACGGGCGCGGCGAGGACTCGACGGCGACCGTAGAACGGGCGCGAGACCATGGCGAGCGGTGGCAGAACTCCCTGTGTGCGCGCGGTGCGAGAGAGGGGGCAAGAGTGTTCGGCTGGGGCCGCAACTGAGCAAGGGGACTGATTGAGTGGGGTGCGGGCACTAAAAGGAGGTCGGGTGCGTGCAGAGGTGGCCGGGAAACGCGTGACATGGGCGCATCCATGGTGGGGTGCGGGCGGTTCGGACGGGGGAGACGGTTCTGACCGGCGGGACCCACGTGCCAGCAAAAGCGAACGACCAAATGGGCGGACGGGCTGATGAGCAGGCCCACAAGAAAGCGAAAGAAAGCACGCGCGTTGTGAATGATTTTGGCACCGACAGGCCGGCCCCACTGAGCAGCGAGAGAGAGAGGAGAGAGGGCACGCGCTAGATAGGCTGACAGGCGAGGGCCACCTGTCAGGGGGGGGGAAGCGAACGCGCGGGCGCGGCCTAAGTGGGCTGAGCTAGGCTGGTAGGGCCGATTTGGATTTTTCTTTGGAATTTCTAATGGCTTTTCTATTTTATTTTCCCTAGGGTTTTTAATTCAAATTCAAACCAAGTTTCAAATTCAAACTAATTCAAACATGTGCAACAATTCAAAGAATATCTTAAGCTCAGCATGATGCAACATTTCATAACTCATATTGTTTTGACAAAATAAATAGTTAATCCATCTCCTAATTAACTCAATTCTAGCTAAAAGAAAGAGAGAGAGATACAAGAGTAACACCTAAATTTGGTAGATATTTAGTAAGAAATTTTATACCCTCAAATTCAGGGTGTTACAAACCTATCCCCTTAAAAAGAATCTCGCCCTCGAGATTCAGGGTTGGCTAGCAAAGAGTTCAGGGTACTTGGCTCTCAGGTCATCTTCTCTTTCCCAGGTTGCTTCTTCTTCTGAGTGATGGCCCCATCTGACTTTGCACATCCTGATGGTGCTTCTCCGAGTGACCCGGTCTGCTGTCTCCAGAATCTGTGTTGGCTTCTCAATATATGTCAGATCTTTTTGAACTTCAAGGTCTTCTGTTGGTAACTGCTCTTCCAGCACTCTCAAGCATTTCTTCAGCTGAGACACATGGAACACATCGTGCACAGCTGATAGACTTTTTGGCAAGCTGAGTTGATATGCCACTTCTCCTCGTCTTGCTTGAATCTTCTACGGTATAATGTATCGAGGTGCTAGCTTGCCTTTGACTCCGAACCTTTTGATTCCTCTGATCGGTGACACCTTTAGGTAGACATAATCTCCCACTTCAAAACTCAGTTCTCTTCTTCAGGTGTTAGCATAGCTTCGTTGTCTGGATTGTGTTGTCTTCAGATTCTCTCGAACCATTCTAATGTTATTTTCAGCCTCAAGCAGAATATCTGGACCGAACACCTGCCTTTCGCCGGGTTGGTCCCAATGCAACGGAGTTCTGCAATTCCTCCCGTAGAGTGCTTGAAATGGTGACATCTTCAGACTGGCCTGATAGTTGTTCTTGTAGGAGAATTCTGCATATGGTAGCCTCTTGTCCCAACCTAACTTGTCTTGCAATGCACAAGCTCTCAACATATCTTCAAGAACCTAGTTGGTTCTCTCTGTCTGACCATCTGTCTGCGGGTGATAAGCTAAACAAAACTTCAAATGTGTGCCCAATGCTTCATGCAATTGCTGCCAAAAATGAGAAGTGAACTGGGTGCCTCTGTCTGATACTATCTTCTTTGGGACGCCATGCAAGCATACAATTCGAGACATATACATTTCTGCCAATACTGCACTGCTATAGGTGGTCTTGACTAGTATGAAATGGGACACCTTTGTTAAACGGTCCACTACTACTCAGATGGAGTCATAACTAGCACGAGTGTGGGGTAGACCAACTACAAAGTCCATCCCAATCTCATCCCATTTCCACTGAGGAATCTGCAACGGCTGCAATAGACTTGCGGGTCTCTGATGTTCTCCCTTGATCCTCTGACAACTGTCGCATCTGGCAACGTACTCTGCTATCTCCCTTTTCATACCGTACCACCAGAATCTTTTCTTTAGGTCTTGGTACATCTTTTCGCTACCAGGGTGTATAGAATATGTTGTCTCATGAGCTTCCTTGAGAATCAGCTCCCGGATTGATTTGATGTCGGGAACCCACAGTCTATCCTTGAACCATACCACTCCTTCTGCGTCTTCACGGAAATCTCGGCCTTTCCCATCTATAATCAGCTGTCAGATCTCGTTGATCTTTTCATCGTCTTTTAGACCCTTCATGATATCTTGCTCTAGAGTGGGTTCCAGCTCGATTGTCACTCTTTGAGTGTTATTCAGAAATCCGAGACTCAGCCTATCGAATTCCTTTGCTAGCTCATACGACATCGGGTGAGCGGCCAACATATTGACTTGACTCTTTCTGCTCAAAGCATCTGCAACCACATTTGCTTTGCCTGGATGATAATGTATCTCTAGCTCGTAGTCTTTAATTAGCTCTAGCCATCTTCGCTGCCTCATGTTCAACTCTGACTGAGTGAATATGTACTTGAGACTCTTGTGGTCCATGTAGATATCACACATCTGCCCATACAAATAATGCCTCTAGGTCTTCAGTGCATGAACCATGGCTGCTAACTCCAGATCATGAGTAGGGTAATTCTTCTAATGAATCTTCAACTGGCGGGACAAGTATGCCACTACTTTCCCTTCCTGCATCAATACACATCCCAGTCCGGTGTACGAAGCATCACAATATACTGAGAATGGCTTGTGAATATCTGGCAGAATCAATACCGACATTGTTGTCAACTTCTTCTTCAACGTTTCAAAGGACTCTTGGCACGCTGGGGTCCACTTGAACTCAACCTTCTTTGCTAGCAAGGCTGTCATTGGCCTGGCAATCTTGGAGGAACCTTTAATGAAACGCTGATAGTAACCGGCCATTCCAATGAAACTCTTGATTCCTCGGACATCTTTCGGTGCTTTCGAGTCCAAAATCGCTGCTACCTTCTTTGGATCCACAACTAGTCCATCTCAGTTTATAATATGCCCCGAGAATAGGACTTCGCTGATCTAGAACTCGCACTTGCTAAGCTTGGCATATAACTGACAATCTTGTAGCCTTTGCAGTACTTTCCTCAAATGCTCTTCATGCTCTTGTTCATTCTGAGAATATACAAGGATATCATCAATGAACACCACTACGAACTTGTCGAGATAGTCCATGAACACACTGTTCATCAAGTACATGAAATAAGCTGGCACATTCGTCAGACCGAATGACATGACAGTGAACTCATACAGCCCATACTTGGTGATAAATGTTGTCTTTGGTATATCCGAAGGTTGGATCCTAAGCTAATGGTAACCTGACTTTAGATCTATCTTTGAGAACACACTGGCTCCTCTAAACTGGACGAATAGATCCTCAATTCTTGACAGAGGGTACTTGTTCTTGACAGTGCCTTCATTCAAAGATCTGTAATCAATGCACATCCTCTTTGTGTCATCCTTCTTCTCCATAAATAACATAGGGACTGCCCAAGGCGAGGTACTTGGTCTGATGTATCTTTTCTCTAAGAATTCATCAATCTGCTTCTTGAGTTCCACTAATTCTGGTCCAGACACTCGGTAGGCTCTCTTGGAAATAGGGGCGGTGCCTGGGATAAGCTCTATGGCAAATTCAACTTTCCTTTCAGGTGCCATGCCTGGTAACTCCTCAGGCAACACGTCGGGAAATTCCGACACAATTCTAATACCCTCAATTGGGTTGGCCTCCTTGTCATCTACTGACAAATAGTGACATGCTCCTTCTTCTAGTTCTGGCAAATACAGTTCAGTTACTACTTCCTTTCCGGATGGGGACACCAACTTTACTGTCCTCTTATCACAACTGACGGTGGCTTTGTTTCTATGTAGCCAATTCATCCCTAGGATGACATCTAACCCTTGAGTACCCATTACTACTAGGTTAGCGGGGAAGTCTATCCCCCTTATTTCAATCCTTAGATTTAGACAAATCTTATTGGACTGAACTTTTCCCCCAACTGAATTAACTCTTAAAGGTGGAATCATTGGTTCTATGGGGATATCATGTGCTTGTACCCATGATGTAGAAACGAATGAATGTGTGGCACCAGTATCAAATAATACTTTTGTTGGATGAGATTCGACGGAAAACATACCTACTGCCATGTCCTGAGCATCTTGGATCACTTTGGCCTCCAGGTGGTTAACCTTTCCATGGTTGTTGGCCTGACCACGGCCTCCTGGTGCTTGCTGTGGTGCTCCTTGTCTTGCTGAAGGGTTGACTACTAGTGACTACTGAGTTGCCTTCTTTAGGTAGTGCTTCACCCAGTGGTTTTGTTCCCCACAATAGAAGCATGTGCGGCCTCCTACTTGTGCTGGAGCTGCTTGGTTGTTCTGGTTAGTTGCTAGGGCAGGAAGGCGAGGTGACTCGTTGTTCTAATGCTGGTACTAATTTCCTCCCTGCTGGTTGCTTTGACGGTCTACTGCTGCTACTGCTGCTGAGGAAACTACCTCTGGTACTGTTGCTGGTGCTGACGCTGACGCTGATGCTGGTGCTGGTGACCTTGCTTGAATTGCTGGGGTGGGTTGCCTGAGTAGCGGGGACGACTGCTACTCCCGGCCTGAGATCCACCAATCTTTTGTTTCCTGTCTTCCATCTCCCGATGCTTCCTTTCAGTCATGATTGCTCTGTCGATCAAATGCTAGAAGGTAGGGAAAGTGTGATTCATCAGCTGGTTGTGAAGGGGGTCAATCAAACCTCTCAAAAAACAATACTGCCTCTTAGCATATGTATTAACATCTTCTGGTGCATAACGTGACAGCTGCAGAAACTTGTCCGTGTACTCACTGACAGATAGGGGGTCTTGCTTCAAAGCTAGAAACTCCTCCTTCCTTACTATCATCAGTCCTTCAGGCACATGGTAATGACGGAAGTTATCTCTAAACTCCTCCCAGGTGATGGCTTCAGGGTCGGCATGGGTGGCGAGGTAAGACTCCCACCAGGACTGTGCTTCTCCCCTTAACAGACGGGGACCATACAGAACCTTCTAGCGATCGTTGCACTAAGCAGTGTGCAACTCACACTCCACGGTACGCAGCCAATCTTCGGCATCCATGTGATCAGCAGAATGGGCGAAGACAGGGGGATGGCCCCTCATGAATTTTGCTCGCTTGTCTCTGGGCACCTGTGGCATCTAAACTTGCACTTGGGGTTGAGGTGGGGGTGGCTACTGCTACACCTGCTGCATTTCTGCTAAGGTCTAACCAATTGCTTGGACTGCTTGGGTCTGCATCAGGAACATCTGCTCAATAGTCATCAGGGGTGGCGGTGGCAACTACTGCTGAGATGCCTCCTCCAGGGGTGCCTGCTGCTCCTGCTGAGCACGCCTTGCACCTCGGCGTCTCTTCTCAGACATCTGTAGAAAGCACACACAAATCAGATCCAACTCTGCAGTCTTTCAGCATGAGAAAAGATATATGGAAATCTTCGTAACTCTAGACAATTGATCATCTTCACTGACTCTCAACACAGCTTCTCGGATAAAGAGGAAAGTGGAAATAAAGGGATTGCCCAACTAAATAACTGACTTTTATTAATAGCTACACCAAGTGATAGGGGATACCCACACCTTGGTGACAATCATTACAAAGACCCAACTTCATTACAAGTTCATCACGACAAGCATCCAAACATGTGATAAGCAATCTAACTCTAACTAAGACTGGCTAAGAATAAGACGTTGAATTAAGCATTATTACAGACTCCGACTCCGTCGATCTATGGATCCAAATCTATCTCGGTCCTATAGACAGGGGTACCATAATCGAAGCGACCACGGGGCGGCGAACAGTAAGGGTGTTGAATCCTGATAGGGGTGGGAGAACCACCATCCAAAGAGTGGCGCGCTGCGCGCTCAGCATGCAATTCCACAACCTCCACCTGAACCTTGTCCAACTCTTCAAGGGCGTTGTCCAGCTCAGAGTTGAGCACGACGACCAAGATGACCATACTGTTCAACATGGGATTGTCCTCACCAACGAACGAGACAATCACACCTCTAGCACTGTCGGTCGAACAGCGAGGGTAGTACTTCAGGTCGGGGCCATCAGCTACGCCGCTGAACAACGAGCAATACTGCGAAAGTGCACGTCATGTAGCATCTTGCATGGCTGCCTCGGCAGTATCCCTCTCAGTAAAAGAATAATGCTCTAAGAAGGCCTTTGCACCCCGAAGATCATCGTCCCGACAGTGCACCAAGCAAGTAGCCTCCCACTGGTCCGGGTATAACCCGCGACGATGCTGGTAGACTACACAACGATACTCGATAGACCATGTGTGTCGGTTGAAGGCTCGACACAGCAAGGTGTCGAGAGCGTCGTGGAAGTGACACCCGCGAGCAGCATCGCGAGTGATGGGTCTAGCAATCCATCCCTCTGGCTCCTGCTCCTCCGAGAGCTCTGTGTTGTGGCTCAAATTGCCACCAACGTCGTCGTCGTCTCCGTTAGGGTCTCCTCCAGCAGCCGGGATGCCCTATGGTGGTGTAGGGGGATCTCTGGCTGAGGTGCAGGGGAAGATTGCCTTCCAAACTCCACCTCCTGCTGAGGCGAGGGGGAAGAGTCCTGCTGCTCCTGCTCCTGGCGTCGGCGCTCCTGCTCCTCGTGCAGGTGACGATGCAGTCTCTCCAGGTGGCTGGACTGACCTGTCACCGTGCGGCGTAGTGGGCGCTCCGCCAGGCAAGAGGGCAAAAAGGGGATCACTGACTTACCTGTAGTGCATATAATACGAGTCATCTACAAAAGACATCGTAAGCACAAGAGTGAGTGTAGAACTATAAGACCAGCAAGTATACAGAAAGAAAAGTGAGACAAAATTTTGTAAGATGAGTAATAACATAGAATTGGTCAAGATGACCAACTTTTGAAATGATACAAAATATCAAGGTAAGGGTAGAGGTCTATAGTCCTTAGGGCAACCATTCTAGTCTAGGTTAGCGGTCCTACAATCAGCAAGGCTTTGATACCACTTATGTCACAACCGGTTTTGGAAGATAAACCGAATGCGAACCATGTACGTGCCAGGATCAGAAACTCACGTACACATCGATTACACAATCGGACATCATCACACATTGCTCAAAGTAAATAGAGGAAAAGTACTTTATTACATCAAGATGTCCAAGACATCCACAGAGTCTAAAAATGGTCATTAGCATTAATATCATCAAAGTGCGAAAATACATAACGTAGTAGATAAGGCCTTCATAGGCAGCTGACTAGGGGTTTGCCACTAAGAAAACTAGAACTCATCGTAGTTCTGGAACTCCTCAAAGTTCTCCATGTTGCCAGCATCTCTTCCTTAGCACTGAGTATAGTGGGGACAACCTGCGGTGGGGTGGTTTTTAAAGCAAGGGTGAGTACACATCAACGTACTCAGCAAATTTCCCGTTTGGCTAAAGTGGACTAGCTGTATGTGGAGTTAAGGTTAAGCGGTTGCTTTTAGTTGGTCATGTATTTATTACTACTAGTAGAGACAAGTTTTACTAATAAATCCAGTTATTACCCAAATATACTCCCACCAAGAGGAAATACCAGAGATCATAATTATATCATCTTCATTAATCATCATCATAAAAGTAACCAAAGTTCTTCTAATCAAAGAGGATCCCAAGGCCACTCTTAACCGTGAGCACGACTGATATACCAGTTTCTAACACTCTGCATAGGTCGCACACTTTACGCACAAGTCATGATTCCCATTCTGTCCGGAAAGAGCCAATCTCCATTGACCACTACCTAGGTGGCTTGGTAGGGTATTACTACGTAGCCTTTACAATGATTTCCCAGAGGTCATAGCCGCCCGTTATGTTTCTCCAGTTTGATAAAAATAGTACCTCTCCCCAAAGGAAGGTGACTAACAAAACCAAATCAAGAACCTCTGCAACCAGCCTCGACAGAGCAAGTACTATGCTCAGACCCCATTGACGGCCCTACGGCGAAGCCAATTACACCTCTGGTTCCTCTAATTAATCAGCTAAGGGCATCCCATTCCACCCTCATGGTTGCGCTGTTATCCCGGGTTGTCACTCCCCGAACAGGTCCTTACGGAGAGGTACTCACAAAACAACCTGAGCCCCCTAAAGTATCACAAGTTCATCATCGGGATAACATTATCGTATCATAAATATTCACATCATGTTCATTGATTAAAGTAAAGCAATAGCATAAAGCTAACCATGATAACCCAAAAAGGTAAACAAGGATGAGGTAAATACAGACTAGTCAATCCTTTGGTTTCAATAATGTAATGCGGGACAGTGAATTATAAGTAAATAGGACATAATGGGTCAGAGGACACTTGCCTTCACCAGGTTGTTACTCAGAAAGGTCTTCGAAAACACACTCGGGAACCACGGGCTGCTTGTTGTCTAAATAAAGTGATCATATATTCAATAGATTTGGAAAGAGACAAATGAACAACACACCAAATATTTGCAATCAGGTATACACTAGTTTGACAAGACATTATAAGACAAAAGATAAACCTAAATGCTAGGGATTAGTACACTTGAAGATTAGTGATTCCTTAAACATTATGGATTACATAGTGTAATACCCAATTTGTAAGAGATAATGTAAAAGGAAAAAAATTCTTTTATTTATATATATGTGTTATCTCTATTTACCATCACATGTGAACACCTCATTTGAAAACAAATAAATAATAAAGGACATATTACTAAATTGTGCATCATGTTGGATATTTTGTTTACTTGTGCACTCAAATCATAATAAAAATAATAGTGGAAATAAAATAATGACTGGAGATGCAGAATTAAACCCTAAATTGAAATTAGGGTTTGAAAATAAGGAAAAGGAGAGAAGAGAAAGAAAAAGAGAAAGGTTATGAAAATACAAATAATATATATATATATAATTATATTTCTAAAATTGGAACTTTTAATTTCATAATATAATTTGAGGATAATTTGGCACACAATTTGAATTTAAACCTGAATTCAAAGTGGAATTTGGGGAATAAAGAGAAGAAAATAAGAAAAGAAAAAGAAAATAGAAAGAAAAAGGAAAAAAGAGAAATCGTGCGCATGGGCCGCTTCCGCTCCATTTCGGCCCACTTGGCTTCTGTCCGCGCCAGCCCAGGCTAAGATTAGCGCCGACATGCGGGCCCCTCAGTCATCCTCCACACCGCATCACGCTGCGCTACCGCGCGGGGCCCTACGGTCAGCCGGTCGTAGAGCGTGTCGTCTATCCTGTCAGTTGTACTCCTCGGGTGATAGGTGAGACCACCTTTGCGGGATCCTTCCTCGCGGTCATGGGCGCGGCGCGACGCCTGATTGAGCGCTGGTCTCCGCACGAGAAGCGCGGACTCCTCAACCGAATCCTCCTTGGGATCATAAAGTTGTACGTCGGGGGCTGGGTTCCTCCCTTTCCTTCCCCAGAAACCCTATCACCGCCGCCAATTTGGAGGGAGTGCGGACATTGGGACGGTCCTCGGTTCGTGCCGCACGGACGGTGAGATTTCGGTGTACGCCAGCGTTCGGACGGGGAATCAGAGTGTGGCGTTCGGGCAGTGAAACACGTCGGGAAAGCTTCCACCGCAGGGACAGCGAGCGCGCAGAGGAATTCCTTGTCGTGGGGGCTGCAGCCACGGCGGAGCCGCTGACCGGCGTCCGACTGAGGATTAGCACAACGACGCTAGGTAAGAACTCGCCATTCTTCTCGCTAGATCTTTGTCTTCAGGAAAAACTGTTCGTATCGAGATTCTGGTGATGGGGGTCGGGTTGGCATGCACGCAGGCAGAGCGCCGCCGTGTATTCCCTGTGCGCCGCCGTGTCTTGAGTGGATGGGGGTCGGCGCTTGTGAACCGTCGATCGGTAGGTTGGCGGCTAGGATTAGATAAACCCATACCCATTCGCTAACTTGAATCCGGGTCGTCTACTTTAGATCTGACGGGTCTCGGGTGAATCCGGGAGTAATTAAGTCCACACCGTTGCCGGGCGATCCGAGGGATCTCGTTGTATACCCGTTCGTCGTGGGTGGGATCTAATCCGCGCCACCCGCGCGAGATCCAACAGCCAGTTTTAGACGATACCCCTTCGCAGTGCCATTTTTCTAAAGAGCCCTCCCATTTTTAGAAAACCAACCCGCAGTCCACTCGGGTTATTCTCTGAGTCTCAGGAGTTTTTATTGTTTAGCCCCTGCACTTCTCAGTATTTGATGCCCAATCCAGAGACTAAGGAAAATAGGAAATAATCAAAGAAATTGATTTTTAATGCATAAATAAATGTTAGAACTTGTTTAATTTGTAGAAAATTCATATGAACTCCAAATTGGTCCATTCCAGTTCCTAAAATTTTGTAATATTATTGTTTATCACCTAGTGCCTCTGTTTTGACATGAAAGACAAATTAAAATTTATCTTTTACTTAAGCTTGTATTAAATACATAAAACCTTGGGAAATTCATAACTTAAAATCTATAACTCCAAATTTAATTATTCCAGTTCCTATGATCTTATTTTAATGTGTAGATTATTGTTATGCATTTTGTTTACATGCTTGGTGTGATGTTAATTTTTGCTATACTAGGTATGTTTGTATTGATGCGAGAAGACGAGCAAGCTACTGAGGATCCTGATGCCCAGTAGATAGAAGTTGCTGAGCAGGAGCTCATTGAAGGCAAGTTATGCCCTTGATCACTTCCTTTTTACCCAGTCATGTTCTTATTAATCATAATGATCTGCATAGGATAATTTTGATGGCATCCAATAGGTTACCCCAGTTTTGGCTATCTTTATACCTTGTTTTACCACTGAATATTTTTGGGTAGTATATGCTATTGCTTTATGTGGTTTTGGGTATGAAGATATACATCACTCTTTGATACACTTTTGTTATCAGTTATTATTTACTGTTCATGATAAGATCATTATGTTAATGGGAACACGGAGAACCACCCGGGAAAACAGTGCTACAACAAGGGTGGTATGGGACGCCCTTGGCTGATTAACTAGGAAAGCTAGTGGATGACTACCTTACCCGAAAGGGGCAAGGGCAGTAGGGGAGAGGTCAGTGTAGGGAGGTCCTTGGGTTGATTTTGCTGCGATGGTGGTCAGGCGAGGGATTCCTGCACTGGAGCTTCTTAGAAACTGTAGCGGGTTTTCTGAAGCTAGTGGAACTTTGTAAAGGCCTCATAGTGGTACCCTGCCTCGCTTCCTTGGTAGAGGTGTATGGGGTCCGATCAACCCCGTGGCAAATGGGTAACATGACTTATGGGTAAAGATGCGCAACCTCTGCAATGTGTAAAACTGGTATACTAGCCGTGCTCACGGTCATGAGCAGCTCAGACACTCACATGATTAATTTATGGAATCAAATTCAATTTGTCATTTCATTGCATCTGGGATTATTTTATTATTACTTTTATTTATTATTACTAAGGTTTGGTATTTACTTACACTTAGTAATTGCTATTAAAATGTTGACCAACTTATAAAAGCAATGCTCAGCTGCAACCTTTATTTTATTGATCAACCTTACACTTCACATGAACTCCCACCTTTGGTGAGTTCATGTACATTATTCCCTACAATTTGTTGAGCGATGAACATGTGTGAGCTCACTCTTGCTGTCTCACACCCCACCCCCATAGGAGAAGAACAGGTGGTCGAAGAGGAGCCGCCTAACACTGAGGCTTTCGACTTGATCTAGGTGGTGTCTCCCAGTCATCTTTGTGGCACCAGGAAATAGTATTTAGTTTGCTTTATTTTATCATTTATTTTTGTAAGACTTCTGCTATGTAATAAGTACATTTATGATATTTATGACATTTATCTCTATGCACTCTGTTATTATATGTGTTGTCTTCTCTGGCGCATATATGAGATGCACCCGGCTTTGTTCCTTAAATCCGGATGTGACACATAGCTTAGTTCTACTAATTTTAGTGAGACACAAAATTATAACATGGATAACTTCATGCATGACATAATATTAATCTCATAAAATTAAACACATAAGTCTCATTAGGGTTTTCCTTTTTATTTTCTTATTTCATAAATCAATTATTACATACACTACCCTATAGCTTATACATGAAATTAAAATACTCAGACTGTGGATGAACATAATTTATTTGGACAGAGAATATTCCTATGAACATTTTGTAATTTAAACCATTAAATTTGGAGTTCATATGAAAAAGATATGAAATAAATAAGTTTTGAAGTTTGAAATATAAAACTAGGTCCAATTCTGTGATTATTTAGAAGGTCAGGGTCTGTTTATAAGAAACCAGGGGCCTGTGCGTAAAACCTAGGGACGACGGGTTCTATTACTCGAGAACTAAGGGTCTCATTAGCAAAACTGCCACGCGAACGGGTACGGGGTCTCCTCAGCTGTCGGATCCGCGATCAACGGTCGACATTACATCCGTAGACGAGCGCACGGGTGTGGGCACAATGAGTGCTGACAGGTGGGGCTCGGGGTGTCAGCGACCTGAGGTAGGGCTGACAGGCCGGGCCTAGCGGCAGAGCGCGGGTGAGGGGAGCAGGTCTGAGCGGCTGGATCTGCATCGGTCGGTTGATATTAGATCTGTTCTAATGAAATCCAGACCGCCAGATCTCGGATGGATGTCCGAGATCCAACGGTCGGCGACCGGTCATGGGTGCGGTGGCGCCACTCGACCTCGCGGCGAGGTCTCGCCAGAGACGAGGGGGACGGCCACGGCGGGGCTCTAGGGGCTTGGGGAAAGACTCAGGCGCGTTTAGGGCAACATGGCGAACTCGATTGTGAGCACAACGCCGGCACGGGGGGCACCAGAGGGCGCAGAACATGGCGGGTGGCTCAACGGCGGTGCGGATCAACTCCGACGAGAAATTACGCGGACATTGGGGCAGTAATATGCGAAATAAGGCATGGGAAGGTTGCTCACCTCGAGTGTAGACTCAGGGGCACTTGAACGACGGCGGGGACGCGGGGAAGCCTCGGGTCGACGGTGGTGGACTCCGGCTGCACGGGGAGGTCTCCGGTGAGCGTGGATTGGCGAACCAGAGGGGTTGGGGGCAAACCGAGGGGTGTCCCGAGTTGCTGACGACGAGGTCGAACTCACCAAGGCAACGGGCGCGGCGTGGGCTCGACAGCGACCGTAGAACGGGTGCGAGACCATGACGAGAGGTGGTGGAACTCCCTAGCGTGCGCAGTGCGAGAGAGGGGGCAAGGGTGTTTGGCTGGGGTCACAACTGAGCGAGGGGAGTGAGTGAGTGGGGTGCGGGCACTAAAAGGAGGTTGGGTGCGTGCAGAGGTGGCCGAGAAATGCACGACGTGGGCGCGTCCATGGCGAGGTGTGGGCGGTTCAAACAGGGGAGATAGTTCTGACCAACGGGGCCCACGTGCCAGCGAAAGCGAACGGCCGAACGGGCGGACGGGGTGACGAGCAGGGCCCATGGGACAGCGAGAGAAAGCACGCACGTGCGGATGAGTTTGGCGCCGATAGGCCGGCCCCACTGAGCAGCGAGAGAGAGAGAGAGAGGAGAGAGAGAGGGCGCGCGCTAGATAGGCTGACAAGTGGGGCCGCCTGTCACCCCGTCCGCCCGTTCGGCCGTTCGCTTGACAAGTGGGCTGAGCTGGGCTGGCTGGGCCGATTTGACTTTTTCTTTGGAATTTCTAATGGCTTTTCTATTTTATTTTCCCTAGGGTTTTCAATTCAAATTCAAACCAAGATTCAAATTCAAACTAATTCAAACATGTGCAATAATTCAAAGAATATCTTAAGCTCAACATAATGCAACATTTCATAACTCATATTGTTTTGATAAAATAAATGATTAATCCATCTCTTAATTAACTCAATTCTGGCTAAAAGAAAGAGAGAGAGAGAGAGTCTAGGGGGAGATACAAGAGTAACACTTGAATTTGGTAGATATTTAGCAAGAAATTTTATACACCCAAATTCAGGGTGTTATAGGTCCCCCATCTCCGCCTCGCCCGAGGGCACCTCGCCTTGAAACCGCCATGTCCGTCTCGCCCGAGCCTGTCTTAGACAAGGAGGACAAAGCGCACACGAAGGCCAGTGGGGAACACTCGCATTTAATGTGCATACCTACCCTGCACGATGACACAGGAGCACAGTGGCAACAAGACAATAGTCACGTCTAGGAACAACAACATGATTACACATGCGCCACTGTGCATGCACGCCGCCTGCCATCTCTGGACGGGACACCTAATACGACAGAAGAACAGACTGGGCCACGGGCGCAAAACTCTGCCCCACCTGACACCAGGCTTGCCCTTGGACACCATCTCCGCCTCGCCCGACGATGGGCTTGCCCTCGGGCATCGTCTCCGTCTCACCCGAGCATGGCCTCGACTACTTGCTCCACCGCGAATCCCGCGAACAACCATTCTATCAACTGTGGTGCGCGTCAGGAAGAACACCACCATCTCCTCGGGAAGACTTCCGCCTCGCCAGAGTTTGGCTCTAACCTCGATATCTGCACCCAACATCACCCAACACAGGGGCGTTGACGCATCCGTTAAACAGACTTTTACCCATACCGAGGCCCTGTTACAACCACTACGGTATGGATATCCCCTCCCCTGGGGATCGGGCATATGGCCAACCCCTCGGCCTTGGCCTCGGCTCTTTGAAGGAAAATAGCAGGCTCAAGTTAATAACACAATGCAAGGTCGTGTCACCCATAGGACGCCAAGGCATCTCCCCTGGGAGCGAGACGGCCCCCGACTCAACAACATCCATTCCCTATGTGTATAAATAGGGCAGTCATGACTCCTCCAAGGGGCAAGCGAAACACTTGGTAGTTTTACCCTGCCTTTCGGTATTGGCACTTGCCTCAATCAGTTCTTGGGACTTGGGGACTACCCCTCTCCCATTGTGCCTGTAATCCCTGCTGCAAGCACCTCAGTGCGAGTAATAGAAGCTTCTCCCCTCTGTTGGAAGTAGGGCCTCACATTGCCCGAACCAGGATTAATCACTTGTGTCAACTCACACACTATCTAGATTCTAGGCATGCGGCATCATTTTACTAGTTGGTTAGGACCATTAGTCCAAACACCGACAACTCTCTTCTTAGGGACCACGGCTTGAATCCTGGTAGCTTTTTTTTGATATTTCACTTACGCGCGAGGAATGCTCGCTACACACGTAAAGAGGGGGGACACACTCATTGCACGCGTAAAGAGGGGGACAATGACACACGATGAAACTTGTACTTTATATCAGTAAGGATGGACCGTCTCGTTTGGAGTTCGAATAAAATAATATGAATGTTAGAAGATTTTTCGCGTTGAATTTGCAATAGAACCGATCAGACCAATTTGAACCAGCCAAACCTGTTTGCCAACGAGCATGTTGGTTTGGTTGCCTGCTTAGCTGCCTAGCCCCCTAGAAATCTCCAAGCCAGTTTGGGACCGAGCTAGGCTAATTTTTTGTCCTATTCTATTCCGAACTGAATGATTTTAAGCTAGTTTTAGATCTATTTTTGGTGCGGGAAACATGGATGTTACAATTTGGATATCTTCCCTAGCCTTATCTATGTACCTCCTATTTGGAGTTCCATTCTTAAAGGGAAATAGGGTTAACCTTTTCCCATAATTAATTTTGGTGGTTGAATGCCCAACACAAATAATGGACTAACTAGTTTGCTCTAGAATATATGTTCTACAGGTGCATAAAGGTTCAACATAAACCAATAAATGTTCAAGAGAGGGTTCAAAAAACAAAGGAGAAAAGAAACCGAGTGTGCTCTGGACTGGCGCACCGGACTGTCCGGAGTGCCACCGGACAGTGTCCGGTGCACCAGGTCCGTACAAGGATGAACTAGCCACTCTCGGGTTTCTTCAGGCACGCTCCGCTATAATTCACCGGACTGTCTGGTGTGCCACCAGACTGTCCGGTGTGATAGCGCAGCAATGGCTACTGCGCACAACGGTCGACTGCAAAAGCACGATGATCAGATGAACAGTGAGGAACAGTGCGAGCAGAGTCAGAGTCATAGGTTAGAAGCGCACCAGACACTGAATAGTGCTGGTCCGGTACGGCACCGGACTGTCTGGTGTCACTAGAAGACAAAGCCTCCAACGGTCAATTGCTCCAGAAACCTAACGGTTGGGTGACGTGGCTGGCGCACCGGACTGTCCAGTGCGCCCATCGATAGCATCCTGCCCCAACGGTTGTTTGGTGGTTGAGGGCTATAAATACCCCCAACCACCACCACCCCAAGCATCCAAGTTTTCTGAGGTTCTCATTCAATACAAGAGCTAGTGCATTCACTCCTAGATACAATTCAAAAGAATCAAAGCCTCTCCAAGCTCCAAACTCATTCCAACCACTTAGTGAATTGAGAGAGTGTTTTGTTCGTGTTCTTTGCGCTCTTGTTGCTTGGATCACTTTCTTCCTTTCTCATTCTTGTTCCCAAGAGACTTGTAATCAGAGCAAGAGACACCAAGTGTGCGGTGGTCCTTGTGGGGTCTAAGTGACCCGTTTGATTAAGGAGAAAGCTCACTCGGTCTAGGTGACCGTTTGAGAGAGGGAAAGGGTTGAAAAAGACCCGGTCTTTGTGACCACCTCAACGGGGACTAGGTTCTTTAGAACCAAACCTTGGTAAAACAAATCACCATGTCACTTGCTTGTTTCTCATTTGATTTGTTTTCCCCTCTCTCTCGGACTTATTATTTATTCTAACGCTAATCCCGGCTTGTAGTGTGTGCTTAAGTTTATAATTTTTGGATTCCGCCTATTCACCCCCCTCTAGGCGACTTTCAATTGGTATTAGAGTCGGTGCTTCATTAGAGTTTAACAACTCGAAATGATGTCGGGAGGATCCGCCAAGAGGGAGATGGAAACCGGCGAGAAGGCCACAAGCCACGAGAAGGCTCCATCAAGGGAGTCTGGCACCAAAGTGAAGGAGGATCCCCTCCCACGTCAAGTCAAATCGGAGTGGCGACAAGAAGAAGATGACGAAAGTGGTCTACTACGAGACCGGCTCATCATCCCCACCACATCCGGCTCTGACGTCACGTCCGTCACTTCTAAGCGCCATGAGCGCAAGAAGTATAGTACGATGCCACTTCGTTATCCTCGTATTTATAAACGTGCTCCTTTACTTTCTGTTCCATTAGGCAAACCACCATATTTTGATGGTGAGGATTATTGTATGTGGAGTGATAAAATGAGGCATCATCTAACCTCACTCCACGCAAGCATTTGGGACATTGTTGAATTTGGAGCACAGGTACCTACCATAGGGGACGAGGGCTATGACTCGGACGAGGTCGCCCAAATACGGCACTTTAACTCCCAAGCAACTACTATACTCCTCGCCTCTTTATGTCGAGAGGAGTATAATAAGCTGCAAGGGTTAAAGAGTGCCAAGGAGATTTGGGACGTCCTTAAGACCTCGCACGAAGGAGATGAGGTGACCAAGATCACCAAGCGGGAGACGATCAAGGGGGAGCTTGGTCGATTCGTCCTCAACCAAGGAGAGGAGCCACAAGCAATATGCAACCGGCTCAAGACCTTGGTCAACCAAGTGCGCAACCTCAGGAGCACCAAGTGGGATGACCATGAAATGGTCAAGGTTATTCTTAGATCACTTGTTTTTTGTAATCCCACTCAAGTGCAACTAATCCGTGGAGACCTGAGATATAAATAGATGTCTCCCGAGGAAGTAATTGGCAAGTTTGTGAGCTTTGAACTTATGATCAAAGACTCCAAACATATTGTCAATTTGGAGCAAGGCACCACCTTAACACCCAAGGTGCAACCCGTCGCATTCAAAGCGACGGAAGAGAAGAAAGAAGAGTCTACATCAAGTAGGCTCCCTATCGATGCCTCCAAGCTCGACAATGAGGAGATGGCGCTCATCATCAAGAGCTTCCATCAAATCCTCAAGCAAAGGAGGGGGAAGGACTACAAACCCCGCTCCAAAAGGGTGTGCTACAAATGTGGTAAGCCCAGTAATTTTATTGCTAAATGTCCAATGTCTAGTGATAGTGACAGGGGCGACGACAAGAGGGGGAAGAAGAAGGAGAAGAAGAAGTACTACAAGAGGAAGGGCGACGATGCCCACGTGTGTCGGGAATGGGACTCCGACGGGAGCTCCACCGACTCCTCATCCGACGAAGATGCCGCCAACATCGTCGTCAACAAGGGCCTCCTCTTCCCCAATGTTAGCCACAAGTGCTTCATGGCAAAGGATGACAAAAGGAAGAAGGTACAATCTAGAACCAACCCTAAGTATACTACATCTAGTGATGAGGATAGTTCTAGTGAAGATGAAGATGATTTGCTTACTCTTTTTGCCAACCTTAACATGCAACAAAAGGAAAAATTAAATGAATTGATAGGAGCCATTCATGAGAAGGATGAACTCTTGGATAGCCAAGAGGAATTCCTTATTAAAGAAAACAAAAAACATGTTAAATTGAAAAATGCTTATGCTCTGGAAGTAGAGAAATGTGAAAATTTATCTAAGGAGCTTAGCATTTGCCATGAATCAATTTCTAACCTTAGAACTGAGAATGCTAATTTAATTGCTAAGGTTGAAAAGTTAAATGTTTGTATTGATTCAATTTCCAATCTTAGAAATAAAAATGCTAGTCTAATTGCTAAGATTGATGAATTGAATGTTAGCAAAAAATCTATTTCCTGTCTTAGAAATGAGAATGCCACATTACATGCTAAGATAGAAGAATTAAATGTTTGCAAACCGTGTACATCTATTGTTGATCATGTTTCTATTCGTACTAGATGTAGTGATGTTAATGTTGATGCTATAAATGATCACCTTGCTTTAATTAAACAACAAAATGATCATATAGCTCAATTAACTGCTAAAATTAATGAGCATGAAATTGAAAATGAAAAATTTAAATATGCTAGGAGCATGCTCTATAGTGGGAGACGCCCTGGCATTAAGGATGACATCGGTTTCGAACAGGGAAGCAATGTCAAGCTTAATGCCCCTAAAAGATTGTCTAATTTTGTTAAGGGCAAGGCTCCTATGGTTCAGGATAATGAGGGCTATATTTTATATCCTGCTAATTATCCTGAGCACAAAATTAGGAGAATTCATGCTAAGAAATCTCATTCTATTTCTCACCATGCTTTTATATATAAGAATGAGACATCTAGCTCTAGGCATTCTACACATGTTAAAATGCCTAAAAAGAAAACTCCTACTGCATCAAATGAGCCTAACATTTCATTTAAGACTTTTTGATGCATCTTATGTTTTAACTAACAAATCCGACAAAGTAGTTGCCAAATATGTTGGGGGCAAACACAAGGGGTCAAAGACTTGTGTTTGGGTACCCAAGGTGCTTGTTTCTAACGTAAAAGGACCCAAGACTGTTTGGGTACCTAAGAACAAGGCCTAAAACTATTTTCCAGGTTTATGCATCCGGGGGCTCAAGTTGGATAATTGATAGCGGGTGCACAAACCACATGACAGGGGAGAAAAGGATGTTCTCCTCCTACGAGAAAAATGAAGATCCCCAAAGAGCTATCACATTTGGGGATGGAAATCAAGGTTTGGTCAAAGGAATTGGTAAAATTGCTATATCACCTGGCCATTCTATTTCCAATGTTTTTCTTGTAGATTCTTTAGATTACAATTTGCTTTATGTATGTCAATTATGCAAAATGGGCTACAACTGTCTTTTTACAGATATAGGTGTTACTGTCTTTAGAAGAAGTGATGATTCAATGTCTTTACAGATAAAGGAGCGTTAGAGGGTCAGCTATATTTAGTTGATTTTAATGAGAACACAGCTGAACTCAACACTTGTTTAATTGCTAAGACTAATATGGGTTGGCTCTAGCATCGCCGACTAGCCCATGTTGGAATGAAGAATCTTCACAAGCTTCTAAAGGGAGAACACATTTTGGGACTAACAAATGTTCATTTTGAGAAAGACAGGGTTTGTAGCGCATGCCAAGCAGGAAAGCTGATGCGTCACGATGCCCGATCTTCACGACGTAGGATCAATCTTTAGATAACTAGCTTCGAAGAAGCTAAGATAACTTGCTGCAAGCAGCGATAACTAGTGCAACCTGACAAATAAAACTTGAAGCCAACAACCGTCTTTAACCGGCAGCCTGAATCGAGGATTCGCCCAACCACACTCTCAAAGAACCAACCAACACAGCCTACAATCAATCAAGGACACCTCGAAGGGAGTAGGAGCACCAATTGGGAGTGGATGAAGCCACCGCTTCTGCAATCCCGCGAAGGAATTCACAAGAGCAAAGGGGTAGAGATCACTCTCAATATTTGCTAGCACACAGCTGAACAAAAGGGTTCTGTTTTAGATTATCATAAGCTGCCTTACATCATAGACATAGGGGGGTATTTATACTAGTAACAACCAGCCTTAGCGAGGTATAAACACGAAACAAAAGTAATTTCACGTGCTAATGTGAAGGAGCCTCTTCGGGAGATCTACAGAACTGAATTTCGTGTGGCTGTTTGACTTCTGCGCAGCCTTCAGTATTTTGATAATAACTTTTCTAGGAATCTCCAAATGATGTGGGACTGGTTGCGTTGGAAAGCTAACTTGATAAGCTTTCTCACCATATATAGCATGCTTAATGAAACTTCATAGAATGATGCAGTTTAATATGAAAACTTGATCATCAAGCAGAATATTGACCTTCCGACAGTCAGCACTAAAGTAGGTCGGCTTCCATTCTGGTAGATGTGGTTAAGTCGGCTTTAGAAGCATTGGAAACTAGACTTCAAGAGCTTTCCGAAAAGTACTTATGGGCCTTCATAGCTTTTGGGAATCAAAAGATATGACTGTTTCTTCTGGACGGTTCTGTTGCGCTGGACTGACTCAGACATAGCTCTTCTTGCTGATTCGCCCTTGATATGTTTTGTCCTCCCTCTTTGGTGAACCTAAGTAATAACAACATACACGACTTAGGTAGCATAAAGTTCTCATTAGTGTTTAATTGATATTCATAAATTAGCGCGTGCACCTCTTGTTGTAGCTTCTTAGCTCGGCTACGTGTAATTGGTCCATCAAAGGCTTGGGTTGGTGATGATGTTGGTTGTACTTGAGTTGATGTAGTATGACTTGGGGGTTGTAATGTGTTGCTTAATGGCGTGGTCATATCATCCTCCTCCCCTTGAAAAGGAGTCGTCCTCGACTCTGAAGTGTCTTCACTTGTATATGGTAAGAGGTCAGCAACATTGAACGTGTTGCTCACGCCATAGCTTGGTGGAAGATCTATCTTGTATGCATTATCATTGATCTTGGCAAGAACACAAAATGGACCATCCCCTCGTGGCATCAATTTGGATTTGCGCTGATCAGGAAAACGCTCCTTGCGCAAGTGAATCCAGACCAAGTCCCCCGGTTCAAATAACACTTTCTTCCTATGCTGGTTCATACTTGCAGCCTTGCACATTGCTTTGAGCTCAATTGCTTCCTTGGTCTTCTCATGTATCTTTTTTATATATGCAGCACGCTTGGAAGCTTCCATATTGGTTCTTTCCTGCAATGGAAAGGGCAACAAATCTATGGGAGAAATAGGTTTGAACCCATATACAATTTCGAAGGGGCATAAATTAGTTGTAGAATGTACTGCCCTGTTATAAGCAAACTCCACGTGTGGCAAACATTCCTCCCAATCCTTCAAGTTCTTCTTTACCATTGTTCGCAGCAGCATTGACAATGTACGATTCACTACTTTAGTTTGGCCATCAGTTTGGGGGTGGCATGTGGTGGAGAACAAAAGTTTAGTCCCAAGCTTTGCCCACAATGTCTTCCAAAAATAGCTCACAAACTTCACATTACGGTCAGATACGATGGTCTTGGGCACTCCATGTAGTCTCATGATTTCTCTGAAAAACAAATTAGCAACATGTGATGCATCGTCGCTCTTGTTGAATGGAATAAAATGAGCCATTTTTTAAAATCTATCAACCACAACAAAAATAGAATCTCTCTTTTTTTGAGTCTTCAGCAACCCTAAAATAAAATCCATGCTTATGTCTTCCCAAGGAATTTTAGGAGCGGGTAAAGGAGTAAATAAACCATGAGGGTTCAGTTTTGACTTAGCTTTGTGACAGGTGACACAACGCTTCACAAATCTGATGACGTCTCTCCTCATCTTGGGCCAATAGAAATTATCACTGAGCATTTCGTAAGTCTTCTTTTGTCCAAAATGTCCTGTTAGACCTCCTCCATGTGACTCATTCATTGGAGCTGGCCAATCCTTGATGGCTTTCACCTTGGATTCATCCACCTCTATTCCTTTTGCTGAAACAACAAAGCCAAGAAACACAACATGGTCTGTGCAAAAACTGCACTTCTCAAGATTAGCAAATAATTTCTCCTTTCTTAGCTCATCTAAAACTTGTCGAATGTGTTTCACATGTTCATCAAAAGACTTGCTGTAAATTAGAATATCATCGAAGTAGACAACAACAAATTTTCCAATGAAAGTTCTTAAGACATGGTTCATTAATCTCATAAAAGTACTAGGAGCATTAGTCAACCCAAAGGGCATTACTAACCATTCATACAACCCAAATTTTGTTTTAAATGCAGTCTTCCATTCATCTCCAGTTTTCATTCTTATTTGATGGTATCCACTTCTCAAATCAATTTTAGTAAAAATTGTGGAACCACTTAATTCATCAAGCATATCATCTAGCCGTGGAATAGGATGGCGATAGCGAATAGTAATATTATTTATATCTCTACAATCAACACACATCCTCCAAGATCCATCTTTCTTAGGTACTAAAATCACAGGAACAGCACAAGGGCTTAAGCTTTCATGAACAAAACCTTTATCAAGAAGTTCTTGTACTTGCCTTTGTATTTCCTTAGTTTCTTCAGGATTGGTTCGATATGGTGGACAGTTAGTAAGTGCAGCCTCTGGAATAAGATCGATTTGATGCTCAATCCCTCGAATTGGAGGTAGTCCAGCCAGTGTTTCTTGTGGAAACACGTCTTTAAAGTCCTGCAAAAGATCAGCCACAACACTAGGAAGAGATGTTATGTCGTTAGAAGAAATCAAAACATCTTTGTTCACAATTACAAAGAGCACTTGATATGGGTTGTTCCTCACTTCTCTCAGCTCAGATTTTGTGGCTAGCATAACTAGATGTTCTCCCTCTTCCTTATTTTTATCTCTTGAATTTGGCTTGTAGCACTCACTCACCGAATTGTGGATGGCACTCAATTTCTTTTGCTCTTCTCCTCCTCTACTTGTTGTACTAATTTCAGTTTTCTTTTGTAAATGTTCAGCCATGATTTGTTGAGGGGTCATAGGCTTGAGTACAAACTTTCTCCCTTTCAGATCTAGCGTGTACTGATTTGTTCTTCCACAATGCTGAGAATATCGGTCATATTGCCAAGGTCTTCCTAGAAGCATGTGACAAACAGACATGGGTGCAACATCGCACTCCACCGTGTCAACATACTCTCCAATCTTGAACGGAACTTTCACCTTATAACCAATCTTGATATCTCCCGATTCATTCAACCATTGGACATGATATGGATGAGGGTGTCGCTGCAACTTCAAACCAAGCTTTTCAACCATCTCACGACTTGCATGATTATGGTAGCTCCCTCCATCAATGATCACCTTCACTACTTTGTCTTGCACTTTGGCTCGCGTTTGAAAAAGATTATGTCGCTGTCCAATTTCAGCTTCTTTCATTTGAACACTCAAGATTTGTGTAACCATAAGAGTAGTACCATGCTCAAATTCACATCCCGTATGTTCTTCAGATTTATCAATGTCATCTTCATTTCCTGCTTCAGCTTCCTCTTCACTAGTTGATGTATATTCTCCATCATCAGTCACAAGGATCACATGATTATTTGGACACTCCTTTATGACATGACCACGACCTCCACACTTGAAGCACTGAATACCACTACTCTTGGTTGTTGAACCTACTGATGTTGAAGTGGATGCTGCTGGTTTAAAACTCGTGTTTGGAGTAGCGCCGTTCTTTCCACTAGAATTGTCTTGAATATTGGATCGCAAGCCTCCAGTTAAACCTTTTGTCACTAAGGATGCAGCAGTAAACCTTGAGATCGATTTGCTTCCTCCAGTCATGGTTCGTGCACCATATGACAAGGGCTTGCTGCTCTTAGCATCTTGTTGCAGCTGGCGTTCAGCTTTGGTGGCTTGATGTACCAAATCAATAAGACATTGGTACGGCTGAAACTCAACAATACACTGAATACTGCGGTGTAACCCAGCCATGAAACATGCAATGGTTTGCTCTTCGTCTTCATACACATTGGCTCTAATCATGGCCTTCTCCATCTCCTTATATTACTCCTCAACAGAGAAACGTCCTTGCCTCAAATTCTGCAATTTATCGAAAAGATCACGCTGATAATGCTTCGGCACAAAACGAATTCTCATTTCTCGCTTCATCTCTTGCCAAGTAACAATAGGGTCCTCTCCATCTTCTTCACGATCACGAAGAAGTTGCTCCCACCAAATCAGAGCATATCCTTCAAACTCAAGAGATGCCATTGCAAGTTTCTTCTCCTCCGAATAATTATGTAGGCGGAAGATTTTCTCCACCTTCAATTCCCATCACTAGTACAGTTTGGCTCTATACAAGCGGTAGGCTTTTTACATCACAGGCGGTTCGGTTAGAAAACCACCTGTGATGTCCCAGGCGGTTCGGTACGCCTGTGATGTATTAGTATCACAAGCGGTTTTTGTTTAGGACCGCCTGTGGTGCTCTATTCTTTTCACAAACGGACCCTAAGGAAAAACCGCCTGTGATTGTGAAAATATGAAAATACAAATACAATTTAAATGAATTAATATTTTAATTTTTAATAGAAATATGAAAATACAATTTAAATGAATTAATATTTTAATTTTTAACAGAAATATGCAAATACAATTTAAATGAATTAATATTTAACTTTTAACATAAATATGCAAATACAATTTAAATGAATTATAATAGCACACATAGATAACTAGAGAGATTTTAAATTAATTGGCAACCACAATGCATAGTCGATCATACATGATAACAAATACAATTTGATTCATACAATTTTTCATGAACTACCATTTTTCCGCATGTATGTCTTTAAGTTCTTATCAATTTTCTTTTCCACACGCTTGATTCTCTCTGGACCGTTAAAGACGAACATCTCTTCATACTTATTGTATTCCTCATCTTGGTCTCTCACATTCTCAACTCCAACAATTTTTTGCTTTCCAGAAATAACTACATGCAGCTTCTCATCTGCTGGATCGAGTACATAGAACACTTGTGCAACACATTCGGCGAGAACCCACGGGTCATCTTTATATCCTACTTTCTTTAAGTCTACTAGTGTGAGTCCATAGTTATCCACTATCACCCCCATGGGATGTTGTACCCATTAGCACTTAAATAAGGGTATTTTCATGCTTGGGCCATAATCAAGTTCCCATATTTCCTCTATGAATCCAAAATATGTGGTCTTCTGTCAATGTAGGTCAAAAGCATCGATACGAACACCGCTATTTTGTGCAACACTTTTCATGTCTTTTGATTTAGTGTAGAATGTGTACCCATTGATGTCATATGCTTGCCATGATGTCACAAAACATGATGGCCCAGAAGCCAAATTCTTCATTGTTTTCTCTTCCAAAGAGTCTCCGAATGGGATGTTTTTGTCCATTAACCATTCGCTGAAACGATGTTTGTGCTCCCTCATGATCCAGTCCTCTGTGCGGTTCTGATTTTCTTTACGAAGCTCATCCAAGTGTTCCTCTATGTAAGGCTCGGCTATCGTGAGATGTTGTAGTACACTACCATGAGCACAATGTACTAGCTTGTAATCCTCAACGCGAAAAGTTTTCTTGCCCATTCTCCCTCTCCCACATAGTTTACCCTCATGTTTAGGTACAGCCACACCTATCATTGTTCCGTCACTGATGTAATCTATACAGCTCTCAATCACTTCTTCTGTAGTGTATCCCTCCATGATTGAACCCTCTGGGCGATTTCGCACATAACCTTTTAATACTCCCAGGTATCGCTCCAACTGAAACATATGATGTAAATATAGTGGCCCTAATATTTTTATCTGATCCACGAGATGTATGATTAGGTGTACTTGCGTATCAAAAAATGATGGAGGAAAACACATTTCAAGCTCGCACATAGTCTCGATGATGTATGCCTTTAGATAGTCCAAGTCTTCTAAAGCTATTACTTTTTGTGAAACCGCATTGAAAAAGTAACACAAGCGTGTGATGACAACTTTGACATGCTCTGTTTCGAGGGCTCTTACCGCAATTGGGACAACTTTGACATTCTTAAGTTGGAGAATCGACGCACACTACACAACCATTCTTTCCTTTAGTCTTTTGCCCTGATAGTGTGGCGCCACCGGGAGAATCATGGATGGTAACAAATATAATTGCTCTTAAGTTGAAATACTCATGGCAATACTCATCCCATATTCTAACTCCTTCATTCCAGAGCTTTGTCATATCTTCCATAAGAGGTTCTAGGAACACATCAATATCAACACCAGCTGATTTCGGACCTTGAATAAGAATAGTCAACATAATGTACTTTCTTTTGTGACATAGCCATGATGGAAGGTTGTATATTGTTAAAGTCATGGGCCAGGTGCTATGTACACTTCTTTTTTCACCAAATGGATTCATTCCGTCTGTACCCAAAGCAAATCTTACATTTCTGGTTTCTTTGGCAAACTCAGGATACATAAGATCGAAAATTTTCCATTATGATGAATCAGCAGGGTGTCGAATCTGTTTGTTATTCTGCTTGTGATTTTCAGCATGCCAACGCATAAGCTCAGCCTCCCTAGGATTTGAGAACAAACGTTTTAAGCGATCAATTACTGGAAGATACCACATCACCAAAGCTGGGATCTTTGACTTCTTTTTCCCATCCAAGTCATCAAAAGTGTCATCATCACTTTTAGGTCCAATAGTAGATTTCTTGTTTTTATTTTTCTTCGGGAATTTTTTTTACATAGTCTTGATTGTAGCTCTTCTTGTATCGACTGACATTGCAAACTGGGCATCTTGATGCGTTCTCAAAATCGCCACGACATAGAATACAATGGTTCAGACATGCATGAATTTTTTGCACACCCAGAGCTATGGGAGATATAAGGTTCTTCGCTTTATAAGTGCTTGTTGGTAGTTTGTTGGGTTTTGGTAGTAATTGGGACAGAAAATTCAAAAAATCTGTGAAGCTAGTATCAGACCATCCGGCGCTAGCCTTCAACTTAAGAAGTTCTAGAACTGTACGCAGTGTAGTAAACTCTTTGTCACAACCCTTTGATTCATCATATAAAGGTTCTTTTGAGGCACTTTCCAGTCCCTCCATTTTAGATAGCCCTTTCTGCGATCCCACAGAACTCAACATTTCTGGTTCCATATGGCGCAACATCTCTTCGCAATCAAATTCTTCAAAATCTTGATTAGCATCCACATTATCCACTTTACCATAAACTTTAAGATCTAAAATTTCGACAACTCTCTCGTCATTACCAGGCACTTCACACGGATCCAACTCACTATGTTCTGACCATATCGTGTAATTGTTTTTAAACCCTCTTTTTAGTAGATGTGATTGGATTACTCCTGTATCTCTCCAAGCTATCTTATTATCACAATCGATGCACAGACATAATATCTCCTTGCTCTTTCGCAAATTCGCGTGCTTGTTGGCCGCTTCAATAAAGCTTCTCAAATTTCGAATGTACGACGGATGTGGTCTTGGCACATTGTACATCCAACTTTGGTCCATTACCTATCCCTATATTGATTGACATCAATAAAATCATTAATTAATTGAATTCATCCATAAAACATGAAACGAATTGATGTGCATGAAAATGAAACAAACATTGTAGCAATAGGTACCTTGAGGTGAGACAACTATGTTTCTAAAGAATCTTTAAACTAGATCAACTATTACAAGTCCAAATCTTGGAATTCCAAAGCTTTTCTTCAAATCTGGTCTATATTACAAAATTGAGGCAAAAAATCGCATCAAAATGAGAAAGAAAACAAACGGAGATCATATATATGCATAAACTATTGAAATCAATCAATAAATTCAAAAACAAAACCTTCTCCCTGTAGATCTCAAAAAACACCCGCCGCCGCTATAGTGCTGCGACTGTTCTGGGAGTTAGGGTTCTGGAACCCGTGGGCTAGTCCTTTTATAGTATACACACATCGCAGGCGGATTTTTAAAAAAACCACCTGTGATATATAACATCACAGGCGGTTTTTGATTCCGACCGCCTGTGAAGTTAATCTATCACAGGCGGTTTTTTATTCCGATCGCCTGTGAAGTTAATCTATCACAGGCGGTCGGAATAAAAAACCGCCTGTGATGTTATCTATCACAGGTGGTTTTTCTAAATATCCGCCTGTGATTGTTTACAATATAACAGGCTTGTTGGTCGGCATGAACCCTAAATCTTCTCGCCCGAGCTGATACATTGCGCCGCCAGGCTGCCGCCGTCCCCGTCCCCGTCCCTGTCCCCGAGCCCGAGCGCCGCCGTCCCCGAGCCCGAGCGCCGAGTGCGCCACCGTCCCTGAGCCCAAGCGCCGCCGTCCCCTTCCCCGAGCCCGAGCGCCGCTGTCCCCGAGCCCGAGCGCCGAGTGCGCCGCCGTCCCTGAGCCCAAGCACCGCCATCATGGTCCCCGAGCCCGAAGCGCCGCCGTCCCCGAGCTCTTTCTTCTTCCTCTCGTAGTAAGGTCGAAGTTCAGGTTCCATTTCTTCTAAGTTCATGGCTCGAATTTCCTATATGTGTTTGAATTATATATGTGTTTGAATCATATATGTTAATTGATGGCAGATTACTTGTGTTTGAATCATATATGTGTTTGAATACACAGCTGGATATATAAGTGTTTGAATCATAGCTTAGGTTAATCAAATGGTTAGGTTAATCAAATGCTTAGGTTAATCAATGGTTCAAACACATTAAGGTGTTAATCAATGGCTATCCCTGATTATCAGTGCTTAGATTAATTATTGTTGGTGTTTTCACTTACATATTTTGTTTGGTTGTCAATATGCTTATTGCTTATTGCTTGGTTGTCAATTACTTGTTTGGCTATCCCTGAATCATATGCTTATTGCATGGTTGTTAATTACTTCTCATGTATCAGTTTTTTTATTTCTTTTATCCCTTCTGATTAAATGTTTGTATACCATTAAGGTGTTAGTATCCTTCGAATGAAGAATTTTGTGTCCCTCCATCGATTGGGATCTATTTTTATCCCTTCTGATTAAATGTTTTTTCACTTACATATTCAGTTATAAGAAAATCTCCATAGTGATTGGGGCAACAAGTCTATTTTTAGTGTTTTTTGACTACCTATTTGTCGGGGACCATAATTAGGGGTACCCTCAAGACCCCTAAATCTCAGCTGGTAACCCCCATCAGCACAAAGCTGCAAAGGCCTGATGGGTGCGATTAAGTCAAGGATCGGTCCATTCAAGGGACATGATCGTGCCTCGCCCGAGCCTAGCCTCGGGCAAGGGAAGCCGACCCCGGAGAACCTACGTCTCGCCCGAGGACCCCCCTCCAGCAACGGGCACACTATCGGCTCGCCCGAGGCCCAGTCTTCACCGAGAAGCAACCTTGGCCACATCGCCACGCCGACCGACCAAATCGCAGGGGCATTTAATGCAAAGGTGGCCTAACACCTTTATCCTGACGCACGCCCTCCAGTCGACAGAGCCGAAGTGACCGCAGTCACTTCGTCGCTCTACTGACCGGTCTGACAAGAGGACAGCGCCGCCTGCGCCACTCCGACTGCTGAGCCACCCGACAGAGTGAAGCTGACAGCAGCCAAGGCCGACCTCGGGCGTCATAGGAAACTCCGCCTCGCTCGACCCTAGGGCTCGGACTCGGGCTTAGCCCCAGAAGACGACGAACTCCGCTCCGCCCGACCCAGGGCTCGGACTCGGGCTCAGCCCCGGAAGACGGCGAACTCCGCTCCACCCGACCCAGGGCTCGGACACGGGCTCAGCCCCGGAAGACGGCGAACTCCGCTACACCCGACCCAGGGCTCGGACTCGGGCTCAGCCCCGGAAGACGGCGAACTCCGCTCTGCCCGACCCAGGGCTCGGACTCGGGCTCAGCCCCGGAAGAGAGTAAACTCCGCTCCGCCCGACCCAGGGCTCGGACATGGGCTCAACCCCGGAAGACGACGAACTCCGCCTCGCCCGACCCCCGGGGCTCGGACATGGGCTCAACCCCGGAAGACGACGAACTCCGCTCCGCCCGACCCAGGGCTCGGACTTGGGCTCAGTCCCAGAAGACGACGAACTCTGCTCCGCCCGACCCAGGGCTCGAACTTGGGCTCAGCCCTAGGAGACGACGGACTCCGCTTCGCCCGACCCCAGGGCTTGGACTCAGCCCTAGCCTCAGGCGACGGTCTCTGCCTCGCCCGACCTAGGGGCTCGGACTCGACCACGGCCACGGAAGACAGACTCGACCTCAACCTCAGAGGAGCCTCCACATCGCCCAACCTAGGGCGCGGACCGACCACGTCGACAGGAGGCGCCATCATTACCCTACCTCGAGCTGACTCAGGCTACGGGGAACAAGACCGGCGTCCCATCTGGCTCGCTCCGCCAGATAGGCAATGATAGCGCCCCGCACGCTCTGTGACGACGGCGGCTCTCGACCCCCTTACGGAAGCAAGAGGACGTCAGCAAGGACTCGACAGCCCCGATAGCTGTCCTTCCGCCAGGCTCCAGCGCTCCTCCGACGGCCACGACACCACACGAACCGGGTGCCAAAACCTCTCCGGCTGCCACAACGGCATGTACTTAGGGTGCTAGCTCTCCTCCGCTAGACACGTAGCACTCTGCTACACCCCCCATTGTACACCTGGATCCTCTCCTTACGCCTATAAAAGGAAGGACCAGGGCCCTCTTACGGGAGGGTTGGCCCGCGCGGAGAAGGACGGGACGGCGCTCGCGCAAGGCCGCTCGCTCCCACTCCCGCGTGGACGCTTGTATCCCCCTGCTGCAAGCGCACCCGACTCAGGCGCGGGGCTAACACGAAGGCCGCGGGATCCGCTCTCTCACGCCTGCCTCCCTCCGGCTGCTTCCTTTCCCCCCTTCGCGTTCCGCCTCGCGTCGACCCATCTGGGCTGGGGCACGCGGCGACAATTCACTCATCGGTCCAGGGACCCCCTGGGTTTCGAAACACCGACAGGTGAATTGTCGCAGCGTGCCCCAGCCATGATGGGTCGACGCGAGGCGGAACGCGAAGGGGGGAAAGGAAGCAGCCGGAGGGAGGCAGACGTGAGAGAGCGGATCCCGCGGCATTCGTGTTAGCCCCGCGCCTGAGTTGGGTGCGTTGCAGTAGGGGGATACAAGCGTCCACGCGGGAGTGGGAGCGAGCGGCCTTGCGCGAGCGCCGTCCCGTCCTTCTCCGCGCGGGCCAACCCTCTCGTAAGAGGGACCTGGTCCTTCCTTTTATAGGCGTAAGGAGAGGATCCAGGTGTACAATGGGGGGTGTAGCAGAGTGCTACGTGTCTAGCGGAGGAGAGCTAGCGCCCTAAGTACATGCCGTCATGGCAGTCGGAGAGGTTTTGGCACTCGGTTCGTGTGGTGTCGTGGCCGTCGGAGGAGCGCTAGAGCCTGGCGGAAGGACAGCTGTCGGGGCTGTTGAGTCCTTGCTGACGTCCTCTTGCTTCCGTAAGGGGACCGAGAGCCACCGTCGTCACAGAGCGTGTGGGGCGCCATCATTGCCTATCTGGTGGAGCGAGCCAGATGGGACGTCGGTCTTATTCCCCGTAGCCTGAGTCAGCTCGGGGTAGGGTAATGATGGCGCCTCCTATCGACGTGGTCGGTCCGCGCCCTAGGTTGGGCAATGTGGAGGCTCCTCCGAGGTTGAGGTCGAGTCTGTCTTCCGTGGCCGTGGCCGAGTCCGAACCCCTGGGTCGGGCGAGGCGGAGACCGTCGGCTGAGGCCAGGGCTGAGTCCGAGCCCTGGGGTCGGGCGAAGCGGAGTCTGTCGTCTCCTGGGGCTGAGCCCAAGTCCGAGCCCTGGGTCGGGCGGAGCGGAGTTCGTCGTCTTCTGGGGCTGAGCCCAAGTCCGAGCCCTGGGTCGGGCGGAGCGGAGTTCGTCGTCTTCCGGGGTTGAGCCCATGTCCGAGCCCCGGGGGTTGGGCGAGGTGGAGTTCGTCGTCTTCCGGGGTTGAGCCCATGTCCGAGCCCTGGGTCGGGCGGAGCAGAGTTCGCCGTCTTCCGGGGCTGAGCCCGAGTCCGAGCCCTGGGTCGGGCGGAGCGGAGTTCGCAGTCTTCCGGGGCTGAGCCCGAGTCCGAGCCCTGGGTCGGGCGGAGCGGAGTTCGCCGTCTTCCGGGGCTGAGCCCGAGTCCGAGCCCTGGGGTCGGGCGAGGCGGAGTTTCCTATGACGCTCGAGGCCGGCCTTGGCTGCTGTCAGCTTCACTCTGTTGGGTGGCTCAGCAGTCGGAGCGGCGCAGGCGGCGCTGTCTTCTTGTCAGACCGGTCAGTAGAGCGGCAAAGTGACTGCGGTCACTTTGGCTCTGTCGACTGGGGGGCATGCGTCAGGATAAAGGTGTCGGGCCACCTTTGCATTAAATGCCCCTATGATTTGGTCGGTCGGCGTGGCGATGTGGCCAAGGTTACTTCTCGGTGAAGACTGGGCCTCGGGCGAGCTGATAGTGTGCCCGTTGCTGGAGGGGGGTCCTCGGGCGAGACGTAGGTTCTCCGGGGTTGGCTTCCCTTGCCCGAGGCTAGGCTCGGGCGAGGCACGATCATGTCCCTTGAATGGACCGATCCTTGACTTAATCGCACCCATCAGGCCTTTGCAGCTTTGTGCTGATGGGGGTTACCAGCTGAGATTTAGGGGCCTTGAGGGTACCCCTAATTATGGTCCCCGACAGTAGCCCCCGAGCCTCCAAGGGAGTACTAATACTCGCTTGGAGGCTTTTGCCGCACTTTTTTGCAAGGGGACCAGCCTTTTTCGGTTGCATTCTGTTCCGGTGGGTGCGCGCGAGCGCACCCGCCGGGTGTAGCCCCCGAGGCCTCGGAGGAGTAGTTTTACTCCTTCGAGGTCTTAGTGCGTTTCGCAACACTTTGGCTGGCCTAGTTGTTCCCTCATGCGAGCTGGCCGTAGCCCGAGTGCACGGTCGGGTCCCAAGTTCTCAGGCTGGTATGTTGACGCTGTCAACGGTTTGGCCGGAGCCGGGTTTGCGAGAGCAGCCCCCGAGCCTCTGCACAGGGCGAGAGGACGGTTAAGGACATACTCGTCTTTTTTACATACGCCCCTGCGTCGCCTTTCCGCAAGGAGGAGGGGGGAAAGCGCCATGTTGTCCTCGGAGGGCGTCGAACATGGTGTTTCTGGTGAGCTGCTGGCGGGTAATCCGAGCGGACGCCCGTGCCCCATTTGCTAGGGGTCGGCTAGAGGCCCGGAGGCACGATCCAAAAGTACCTGCGGGTGATCTGCCGGACCCGGTCCCCTTTGACGGGGTCCAAGGGCTCGATGCCTCCCTCTGATGGGATTCCGTTACAAGATCGCTCCCGCTGGTCTCGGAAATGTCCTAGGGTACCTCGGGAGCGTAGCCCGAGCCTTGGTTATGTATCGAACGTACCCAGGGTCATCCCTCACTCTGTGTCTGAGGCGACTGTGAACCCTTCGAGGGCCAGCCTACGAACCCCTGATCAGTAGTGGGTGTGGAGCCCGAGTGGCCTGAGGCGACCGTTGAACCCTTTGAGGGGCCGGCCATCGAACCTCTGACCAGTAGTGGGCGCAGAACCCAATCGATCTGAGGCGGCCGTTGAACCCCTCCGAGGGGCCGGCCTTCGAACCTCTGATCAGTAGGGAGGCTCGGAGCCTGTTTCCTTCACGGAAAAGGGTCCTTTTCGAGGTATCCCCCTTTCCCGGTCCCTGTTGTAAGAGAGAGAAAGTGGAAAAGGAAAAGGATGCGAAGTCGAATGATGTGGCGTACCTTTTTCGACGCGGTCATTATGGCGAAGGCGAAGCGTCGCTTGCTTCTCCCGCCTGAGGCACCGCCTGTCCTGCCACGGAGTTAATGCGACGGGGCGAGCGGTTCGCGGGATGGTCGTTGCGCGTGTGCGAGCCGTTCGAGGAACGGCCGTTTCGCCTTGGGTTTTTGAATCCCGCGGCGGGTCTGGGCGAAACGTTGAACGGGTCTCGCCTTGGTCTTTATATACTTGGGGGAGGGTCTGGCGATGGTCCTTTGCTCCGCTTCTTGCCTTCTTCTTAGGTTTTCGCAACCTGAGAGGTTTAGCCGGAGAAAAGGAAACCGCCCACCCAGTCCTTTCCGCCGCCACCCCTTTTGCTCGGCGATGGCCGACTGGGTGACCATCATCTCGCCGTGCGATCCATGGCCCTTCTCCACAGTCACAGCGGAGGACCTGGAGGATCTTGTTGCCGAGGGTTTACTTCGCCCTCTCTCTGATGAGAGGCAGCCAGAGTGGATTCCTCCCGCGAGCGGAACCGCCCCGTCCCCGCCGCCGGGGTACGTCGTGAGCTTCATCTCCTTCCACGAGCGAGGGTTCGGTGTGCCGGCAAGCCACTTTATGCGGGCGATCCTGTACAACTATGAGGTGGAGTTGCACAACCTTAGTCCCAACTCCATTTTGCAGGCCGCCATCTTCGTAGCGTTGTGCGAAAGATACTTGGGGATCGCCCCCCATTGGGACTTGTGGACTCATCTCTTCTCCGCGGAGCTTTTTGCTTCGCCGACGGGAGAGAGAAGGGTCCACACGGCAGTGCGGGCCGGCGGTTGCATTCTCCAGCTGAGGCAGTCGCGGGCGTCGCTGTACATCCCCGCCATCCTCGCGTCCTCGAACAAAGGGTGGCAGCGCTGGTGGTTCTACCTCTGAAATGACGGCAAGATGCTTCCACCGTTTTCTCAACGAGTGGTCACCGCCGCTGCCTATACCTGGCACTACGGGACCACGCACGACAGGCAGAAAAACCTCGAGCCCCTTCTCAAGGCCCTGGAGGTGTTGCGGAAAGGAGGACTTACTGCCGCGGGAGTGATTGCCGCCATTCACCGCCGTAGGGTGCTTCCCTTGGTGGAGCGGCGGTTGCCGCTTTGGGAGATGACACCGAAGGCTGACTTGGAGGGCTCGCGGATGTCCTCGGATCCTCTTCCCATCGACGTTCTCCACGGGCGGGTGGCCGTCGCGTTGGGAAAACCGGACGCCAGCGCCTTCTCTCAGCCCTTGATGCGCCCCGACCACGGGTGTGTGACCCTGGTGAGTATCCGCTCCTTCCTTCTCCTTGCGTCAGGTTGCCTTTGGTCCTTACGGTCGGGATTTCCATCCGCCTCCAGGAGGTAGGGTGGCACAAGCCTTCCCGGCCATGGGTCCCGGATGACGCGGTGGACCGAGCAGCACGGCAGGTTGTCGCGGAGGAGAAGAAGAAGAAGAAGGACGCGGAGAAAGCCCGGGCCCGCGAGCGGATGCGGGCCCGAGATGCCTTGGAGAAGCTCCATCGTCGGCAGGAGAGGGAGGGGCTCCCAAGGGAGCCGTCGCCGGAGACGCTTGAAGACGACGACGATGAAGATGATGACGAGGACGACGACATGGCTGCCCGCCTCGGCCTCAGCCCGGGTTTGAGGTTAGGCCAGGAGTCGTCAAGCCAGCCCCCAAGTGGGCTGGCGCCGTCAGTTCCCGGAGTCGGGACGCCGAGGTCCCGGACCGACGAGCGGGGGCAGACCGAGGGGGTACTTGACCCCTCGACCGGGGAAGTCGAGGTGACCCCGGGGAGTCAGGCCGAGGCGTCTTTTTCTCGGGAGCCGTCGGCCAAGCCGTCAGCGCAGGAGGGTGACCCTCAGGTCGCTGTGGCAACGCCCGGGCAGTCCGTCTCCCGGGCGTCCAAGGTGCCCAAGGCGAGGGTGATGCCGAAGCTGGCGGCGAGGCGGACCTCGGCGGTGTCTTCAGGGGTCAAGATCCGAGAGACCTCCCCTCAGGCGCGGTTGATCATGGCCCGGAGCGGGTAAGTATCTTGGAGCGTCTTCGTCCTGGCTTCTCATTTGTATGTCCCAACCGTGACTTTCCTTTCCTCCTCAGCAAGCGAAGCCACGACCTGACCGATCTGGCTCCCCGGAAGGCCCTTAAGATGGCGTCGGCTTCCGCAGCCAGTGTCGCGCCGGGCCTCGATGTTCAGCTGGCCTTCTCGCAAGGCGCTCCACAGCGGGGGGCTCTGGCGGCACCAGCCGTCGTGGAGCGAGTTCCCGAGGTCGGCTCTTCTGCTGAGGCGGCCATCGTGCTGGAGGAGGCGGCTGGCGCAGACGTGGCCGACATGCCGCTGGTGCCGGCGCCTACTGCTGCTGAAGCCGCTGCCGTCCCAGTCGGGGAGCGACCCGTTGCTGCCGACGCTGAGATGGCCGAGGCGTCGGCGCTCGGTGCCTCGGAGGAGGGGGGCGTGGAAGCGCGATCCGTCCCACCGAGCGGCGGCCTTATCGCCGCGCGACGGAGCTACGAGGAGCGGCCCCAGCTGCTCTGGTTCCGGACCCGTGGGGCCTCGGATCCCTTCTTCGTTCTCGACGACGAGCGGGAGGAGCAGTCTTGGGACGAGCTCCGCAAGTGCGCCGAATCAACGGTGGGGTCGCTTCAGTCATCGCTGGAGGTCTTCTGCAGGGACATCCCCAAAATCTTCCAGGTAATGGTTTCAGGCGTACCTTTTTGTGACCAAGGCGTCTCTTGTGACGCCCCGCTTCCTTCCCTTAGGATCTGACGGATCTGAGCGCCGCCAAGTCGTCGTTCATCCGCCACGAGGTCGATATCTGGGGCTCACTGCGATCCCTGAGGACCTCGCTTGCCGGGGCTACTGCGCGCCTCTCCCAGCAGGGCGCCGAAGTGGCAGACCTTCGGTTGCTCTGCGCCGATCTGAGACCAGAGGCGACAACGGCCCGCGCAGAGGCGGCAGCGGCACGCGCAGAGGTGCAGCGACGGTAGTCGGAGTTCGACCAGGTCGTCGATGAGCGAGACCAATCCTGGGGCCGGGCTGCCGAGGCCGAAAGCCGGGCTGGAGCCCTTGCAGCGGACCTAGCCGTAGCCCAGGCCGTAGCTTCGGAGCAGCATGCCCGAGCCGGAGGTATGTCCTGGCCATTTCCGGTTTTCGTTTCAGCTTGTTTCCTCCGCTTGTGTTTGAGGCCTTGCGTTCTGGCTGTTCGTAGAGCTTGAGTCCGCCCTTGATGAGTCCACCAGGGCGCTTGTCGGGGCGGCCGAGTAGAGGGAGGTCGACCACGTGGCCATGTCTGAGGCCATCTCGGACTTCTGCCGGGTCTTTGGCTTCGGCGACGTCCCCTCAGGAAGCTCCCCTCAAAGTCGCCTGCAGGCCTTGGGCGATCATGTGCGCGGCAGACTCCGCGAGGCGCTACACCATGGCATCAGGCGGGCCTTCGCCGTGCTCGCTTCCCACTATGTCGTGGACCTGGAGCGGGTCAGCGAGGGGTATTGCCTTCCTGACGAAGATGAAGCCACCCTAGCAGAAGTCCAGAGGCTCGACGCGGCCGCCGCGGGTCTGAGCGCAGTGCTAGCGACCACCTTCGAGGCAGAGATCCTCCCGCCTGCGCCGTCGTCCGAAGCCAGGGTGGACTTTGCCGAGGGCGGGGACGAAGCCGAAGGCGCGGCTCCTTCCCCGGGCGACGCCTAACTCTATCGGAGCAGTTTCTGTTGGATGCACGTGTGTCTTTTTGCGGCCGCTGAGGCCTGAACACTTTATTATCGTTGCATAAAGTCGTGCCCCGTTTCCTTTCATTTTGCGTGTCCGGCCCCATCCATCAGTAGCAGGGTGGCTTCCCCAAGTAGGAGTCACTTTTCGTGGTGGGTGACGAGTGAGGTATCTGTAACCCAGAGGCGTAGGAGTCCCTTGGCTCAGTCAGCCTTGCCACTTACATGCACCCGCGTTCGCTCCTTGGGGTCCTGCTTCCGACATAGCCAGGGGAACGCAAAAGCCTTTTTGATTGAAAATTTTGACGCAGAGGGGGTTCCCCCCTTTTAGCCCCCAAGGGAGGGTCGGGCTCTGCCGAGGCAAGGCTGACCCTTCCTTGATGACTAAACCTTGCGTGGGAGCGAGGTATATGAACAACTTGAAAGCATCTTAAGGGTAGAGGCGACGTAGCTGTTAGATGTTCCAAATGTTGGTGCAGACCTCACCTTAACTGTCGGCCAGTTTGTTTGTTCTGGGCTTCAGAACTTTGGCGATGACGAGCGGCCCTTCCTAGCGGTGCGTGTAGCCCCCTGGTGTCTTCCGTGAGGGGTGGGTCTGCCTTGCGTAGAACTGACGCCCTTCGCGGGTGTGGACAATTCGGGTGGCGTGGGCCACCGCCGTTGGTCATTAGAGACCTTGTCGGAAGGCGTCTCCAACAAGGGCTCGAGGTGCTGCGCGATGGCCACAAGCCCCCGAGTGTATCTCTCGTAGGAGTTCCTGACCTTCAGCGATGGAAATGCATTGCTGGGGGATGCCCGAGGGGCTGCGGTGGTAGAGCTCCTTCCCATCTCCCAGCAAGACGAACGACTTGGCGCGTCACGCCAACCGCCGAGCCTCGGCTCGGTCGAGGGGTAGCTCTCCTCGGTGGAGATATTTCAGGTATGGGGTCTGCCAGTTTTGATTAGGCGTGACCCCGCTTCGCTCCTCCTCGACGCGCAGCGTCTCGCCCTCGGGGGCCGAGGGCACCTCGGGCTGAACCGAGGATGCCCCGGGCCGAGCCGAGGGTGCCTCGGGCCGAGCCGAGGGTGCCTCGGGCTGGGCCGAGGGCGCCTCGGGCTCGGGTGTGTCGTCGATCTTGACGGAGGGTTGATGCGGGTCTCAAGTGAAGGCGTCCGGGGGAACCGTTGTTCGCCCCGAGGCTATTTTAGCCTGCTCCTCTAGCAACGGGGGGGCACCAAAACGGGCGCGTTCGTGAGGAGTGCCTTCAGGTTCCCGAGGGCTTCCTTGGCCCTAGGGGTCCATGTGAAGCACTCGGCCTTCCTTAAGAGGCGGTACAGAGGCAGGCCTCTTTCGCTGAGGCGTGAGAGAGTGGATCCCGCGGCCTTCGTGTTAGCCCCGCGCCTGAGTCGGGTGCGCTTGCGACCAGAAGATGGAAGCCTACTACGATGAGGTTCGGCGCCTGGAAGACAAGTTCTACGGGCTCGAGCTCAACCACATCGCCCGACGCTACAACGAGACTGCGGACGAGCTGGCTAAAATAGCCTCGGGACGAACAACAGTTCCCCCGGACGTATTCTCCCGAGACCTGCATCAACCCTCCGTCAAGACCGAGGACACGCCCGAGCCCGAGGCACCTTCGGCTCTGCCCGAGGCACCTTCGGCTGAGTCCGAGGTATCCTCGGCTCAGTCCGAGATACCCTCGGCCCAGTACGAGGTACCCTCGGCACGATCTGAGGTACCCTCGGCTCAGCCCGAGGTACCCTCGGCCCTCGAGGGTGAGGCACTGCGCGTCGAGGGGGAACAGAGCGAGGTCACGCCTAATCAAAGCTGGCAGACCCCGTAACTGCAATATCTCCACCGAGGAGAGCTGCCCCTAGACCAAGCCAAAGCTCGGCGGTTGGCACGGCGTGCCAAGTCTTTCGTCTTGCTGGGAGATGGGAAGGAGCTCTATCACCGCAGCCCCTCAGGCATCCTCCAGCGATGCATTTCCATCGCCGAAGGCCAGCAGCTCTTGCAAGAGATACACTCGGGGGCTTGTGGCCATCACGCAGCACCTCAAACCCTCGTTGGAAACGCCTTTCGACAAGGATTCTACTGGCCGACGGCGGTGGCCGACGCTACTAGAATTGTCCACACCTGCGAAGGGTGTCAGTTCTACACAAGGCAGACCCACCTGCCCGCTCAGGCTCTGCAGACCATACCCATCACCTGGTCGTTTGCTGTGTGGGGTCTGGACCTCGTTGGCCCCTTGCACAAGGCACCCAGGGGCTAACGCACCTGTTGGTCGCCATCGACAAATTCTCCAAGTGGATCGAGGTCCGACCCCTAAACAGCATCAGGTCCGAACAGGCGGTGGCGTTCTTCACCAACATCATCCATCGCTTTGGGGTCCCGAACTCCATCATCACCGACAACGGCACCCAGTTCACCGGTAGAAAGTTCCTAGACTTCTGCGAGGATCACCACATCCGGGTGGACTGGGCTGCCGTGGCTCACCCCATGACGAATGGGCAAGTGGAGCGAGCTAACGGTATGATCCTGCAAGGACTCAAGCCTCGGATCTACAACGACCTCAACAAGTTCGGCAAGTGGTGGATGAAGGAACTCCCCTTGGTGGTCTGGAGTCTGAGAACAACGCCGAGCCGAGCCACGGGCTTCACACCGTTCTTTCTAGTCTATGGGGCCGAGGCCATCTTGCCCACAGACCTAGAATTCGGTTCCCCGAGGGCGAGGGCCTACACCGACCAAAGCAACCGAGCCAACCGAGAAGACTCACTGGACCAGCTGGAGGAGGCTCGGGACATGGCCTTACTACACTCGGCGTGGTACCAGCAGTCCCTGCGACGCTACCACGCCCGAGGGGTTCGGTCCCGAGACCTCCAGGTGGGCGACCTGGTGCTTCGGCTGCGACAAGACACCCGAGGGTGGCACAAACTCACGCCTCCCTGGGAAGGGCCGTTCGTCATCGCCATGGTTCTGAAGCCCGGAACATACAAGCTGGCCAACAGTCAAGGCGAGGTCTACGGCAACGCTTGGAACATCCAACAGCTACGTCGCTTCTACCCTTAAGATGCTTTCAAGTTGCTCGTATACCTCGTTCACACACCAAGTCTGGTCGTCAAGGAAGGGTCAGCCTTGCCTCGGCAAAGCCCGACCCTCCCTCGAGGGCTAGAAGGGGGCAACCCCCTCTGCATCAAAATTTTACTCGAAAAAAGAAAAAAATATTTTCTGCCAGAATGCCTTTCGTGCTCTTCGACTACTTCAAAAGTGGATCCTGAAAACGACGGAGTACACGTAAGCAGCCAAGGCTGACCGAGCCGAGGGAATCCTACGCCTCCGGGATACGGATACCTCACTCATCACCTTCTGCGATAAGTAACTCGCGCTCGGATAAGTGACTCCACGGACCGAACAAATCTTCATGCTCGAGAGCTCCTCTGCCAAAATGATTTTTTGGGCCTTCTCGACTGCGTCGGTAACAGAACCCTATGGACGAGTAAGAGCGCGCATAAGCGGCAAGGCCGACCGAGCCGAGGGATTCCTACGCCTCCGGGATACGGATACCTCACTCATCACCTTCCATGAAAAGCAACTCTCGCCCGCACAAACAATTCTGTTACCGACAAATGAGTCCAGATACTTGAAACAAGAGGAAAAGGAACACAGCTTTACAACACGACGATGGTGTGTTTAGGCCTCGGCGGCCGCAGAAAACATACACACACTACAAGACAACCTGATCCTACAGGCTCGGACGTCGACAGCCGAAAGGGGCAGCAGCACCCTCGGCATCAACTACACCTTCGACGGGGTCTGACCTAGCCTCGGACGGCGACGCGGTCGGAGGGCCCCCACTCTGAAGGACGACATCAGCACCACACCCGGGCCATCGCCGCCAGGGTCTTCTTCGAGAATCCGGCCCGAGCAGGCGGCTCGGCCGGCCACCCTGAGGCCTCGGCCAGCTGTCCCCCAAAGACATCACCTCGGCTTGTGGCCTCGGCAGCTCAACCCCGGCGTCGGTTCCGCCAGTGGACGACCCGGCCAGGCTCTGGCCAACCACACCTCCTTTTCGAAGCCAACTCTGCCTCCGTCCGTGCTGACACCGCTACCTCCGGCTTCGGCTCATCGAAGGGCGTCCAAGGGGTTCCTTTAACTAAGCAAGAGGGGCCTCGGACAGCAAGGCCGACCGAGCCGAGGGACTCCTACGCCTCCGGGATACGGATACCTCACTCGTCACCTTTGCACGAGGAAACTCACGCTCGGTGAAGCGGTAAAGATAATTGACAAGGCGAGTCTTAGTGCTCGGAATGAAGAAAAAACACGGCTCCGTGCCGAAAATATATACACGTTCAGGCCTCGACAGCCGCATTGAACAAAACACCGACGCTCAAGGTGCCATTACAAACGGAACTCCGGTTTCGACCCCACAGCAGCAGCCATGATCCCAGTACGGGTGCGGCCACCGGAAGGCTTTCGTTCGCATCCCTACTCAAGGGACGCGAAACAGACATCAAAGCCAAAGAGCCGGGGGGCCGGCCCGTGGGCGGCGCTGACGGCCTCAATGAGGGGGATCTTCCTCCGGCTGCCACCGCATCAGCACGGACGGTGGCGTCCGCCTCTCCACCAACGCCGATGGTCGGCAAGGCGCGCCGGCAGGTCCTCACTCCCGTCCTCGCCGCGAAAGCCAGGAGGAGGACGGAATGTTGCATCCTAGCTGGACAGCAACAGTTCTCCTTCCCCGGCATGGCTGGAGGACGCCTCCTCCGCAAGGCTGGAGGATGGTTTCCACCACCAGAAGCTGGAAGAGGAGGTGACCAGCCGGCCTGCGCGGGAGGTAGAGCTCCGGCTTAGCCTGACCTCCGCCCCAGCACGGATGATGAACATCCTTGAAGCTGAGGGCGGAACCAAGATCGCAGCCTGGCTTGCTCCTCCCCACCCAGAGGCTGGTGGTCATCGTCTTGGGTGACCACCGGCGAGGGGATGCAGCCGGGCTGCATGATGAAAATCCTTGAAGCCGAACGATGGCTGAAAGGAACCAACTTCCACGAAGTTGCGTTCCTCCGACGACAAGATGGAAGGATTCCGGGCGTCCCCCGCTCGGGGGCTCGGAAGGTGGGAAGACACGATGCATGTGGGGAGCGCGAAGACATGGTTGCCCTCCAAAGGGGTCGCCCCCCTTTTAAAGGCGACTCTCCCCACTTGCGCCCTCAACCGTCGCGGGTTGAGTCTTCTCCAACACGCTCCAAGATTCTCCCCCCCCCCCCCCACGGCGCGGGGGCTGGGTCCCACACGTCATGCAAGCCGATCTAGGGGAGAAGAAGCCAACCCGCCACGCGCGCGGTGCATGCAACCACCCAGCGGTTACAAGCACTCCTCCACTTTCGCCCAGACCAGCGGGCGAAAGGGCGGACAGCCATGCAGGCGGCATGCAACCGTGCCAAGTGGGCGCGCCCCTTCGACTCCAACGAGCCCAGCATGGAGGTCCAGGCCCACGCGTCATGCAACCGGTGCGCCGGTTGCTACGTGTGAGCAACTGCACCGCCACTCACGCAACTACCGCGCCTCCTCGACTGCGGAGTCAATACCGCGACTCGAGGCAACCCTGCAGTGCCAGCCAAGCGCGACGGTCAAATGCGGTCAAAATTGGGCCGGCAGTAATGGCGGTGACAGGCGGGCAGAAGCAGCGGTCACGTCGTCAGCCAAGCTCACGTCCCATCCAGGGGCAGCGGGGGAGCCCTCTCTCATGGCGTGAAGACGGCGCGCCCGTGATCCGTTCCTCGAACGGCGCGCACACGCGCAACGACCGCCTCGCGAACCACTCGCCCCATCGCATTAACTCCGTGGCAGGACAGGCGGCGCCTCAGGCGGGAGAAGCAAGCGACGCTTCGCCTTCGCCATAATGACCGCGTCAAAAAAGGTACGCCACGTCATTCGACTTCGCATCCTTTTCCTTTTCCTCTTTCTCTCTCTTACAACAGGGACCGGGAAAGGGGGATACCCCAAAAAGGACCCTTCTCCGTGAAGGAAATAGGCTCCGAGCCTCCCTACTGATCAGAGGTTCGAAGGCCGGCCCCTCGGAGGGGTTCAACGGCCGCCTCAGATCGATTGGGTTCTACGCCCACTACTGGTCAGAGGTTCGATGGCCGGCCCCTCGAAGGGTTCAACGGCCGCCTCAGGCCACTCGGGCTCCACGCCCACTACTGATCAGGGGTTCGTAGGCTGGCCCTTGAAGGGTTCACAGTCGCCTCAGACACAGAGCGAGGGATGACCCTGGGTACGTTTGATACATAACCAAGGCTCGGGCTACGCTCCCGAGGTACCCTAGGACATTTCCGAGACCAGCGGGAGCGATCTTGTAACGAAATCCCATCAGAGGGAGGCATCGAGCCCTCGGACCCCGTCAAAGGGGACCGGGTCCGGCAGATCACCCGCAGGTACTTTTGGAGCGTGCCTCCGGGCCTCTAGCTGACCCCTAGCAAATGGGGCACGGGCGTCCGCTCGGATTACCCGCCAGCAGCTCACCGGAAACACCATGTTCGGCGCCCTCCGAGGACAACATGGCGCTTTCCCCCCCTCCTCCTTGCGGAAAGGCGACGCAGGGGCGTATGTAAAAAAGACGAGTCTGTCCTTGACCGTCCTCTCGCCCTGTGCAGAGGCTCGGGGGCTGCTCTCACAAACCCGGCTCCGGCCAAACCGTTGACAGCGTCAACATACCAGCCCGAGAACTTGGGACCCGACTGTGCACTCGGGCTACGGCCAGCTCGCACGAGGGAACAACTAGACCAGCCGAAGTGTTGCGAAACGCACTAAGACATCGAAGGAGTAAAACTACTCCTCCGAGGCCTCGGGGGCTACACCCGGCGGGTGCGCTCGCGCGCACCCACCGGAACAGAATGCAACCGAAAAAGCTGGTCCCCTTGCAAAAAAGTGCGGCAAAAGCCTCCAAGCGAGTATTAGTACTCCCTTGGAGGCTCGGGGGCTACTGTCGGGGACCATAATTAGGGGTACCCTCAAGGCCCCTAAATCTCAGCTGGTAACCCCCATCAGCACAAAGCTGCAAAGGCCTGATGGGTGCGATTAAGTCAAGGATCGGTCCATTCAATGGACATGATCGTGCCTCGCCCGAGCCTAGCCTCGGGCAAGGGAAGCCGACCCCGGAGAACCTACGTCTCGCCCGAGGACCCCCCTCTAGCAACGGGCACACTATCGGCTCGCCCGAGGCCCAGTCTTCACCGAGAAGCAACCTTGGCCACATCGCCACGCCGACCGACCAAATCGCAGGGGCATTTAATGCAAAGGTGGCCTGACACCTTTATCCTGACGCACGCCCTCCAGTCGACAGAGCCGAAGTGACCATAGTCACTTCGCCGCTCTACTGACCGGTCTGACAAGAGGACAGCGCCGCCTGCGCCGCTCCGACTGTTGAGCCACCCGATAGAGTGAAGCTGACAGCAGCCAAGGCCGGCCTCGGGCGTCATAGAAAACTCCGCCTCGCCCGACCCCAGGGCTTGGACTCGGGCTCAGCCCCAGAAGACGGCGAACTCCGCTCCGCCCGACCCAGGGCTCGGACTCGGGCTCAGCCCCAGAAGACGGCGAACTCCGCTCCGCCCGACCCAGGGCTCGGACACGGGCTCAGCCCTAGAAGACGGCGAACTCCGCTCCACCCGACCCAGGGCTCGGACTCAGGCTCAGCCCCGGGAGACGGTGAACTCCGCTCCGCCTGACCTAGGGCTCGGACTCGGGCTCAGCCCCGGAAGACGGCGAACTCCGCTCTGCCCGACCCGGGGCTCGGACATGGGCTCAACCCCGGAAGACGATGAACTCCGCTCCGCCCGACCCAGGGCTCGGACTTGGGCTCAGCCCCAGAAGATGACGAACTCCGCTCCGCCCGACCCAGGGCTCGGACTTGGGCTCAGCCCCAGGAGACGACGGACTCCGCTTCGCCCGACCCCAGGGCTCGGACTCAGCCTTGGCCTTAGCCGATGGTCTCCGCCTCGCCCGACCCAGGGGCTCGGACTCGACCACGGCCATGGAAGACAGACTCGACCTCGACCTTAGAGGAGCCTCCACATCGCCCAACCTAGGGCGCGGACCGACCACGTCGACAGGAGGCGCCATCATTACCCTACCCCGAGCTGACTCAGGCTACGGGGAACAAGACCGGCGTCCCATCTGGCTCGCTCCGCCAGATAGGCAATGATGGCGCCCCGCACGCTCTGTGACGACGGCGGCTCTCGGCCCCCTTACGGAAGCAAGAGGACGTCAGCAAGGACTCGACAGCCCCGACACCACACGAACCGGGTGCCAAAACCTCTCCGGCTGCCACGACGGCATGTACTTAGGGCGCTAGCTCTCCTCCGCTAGACATGTAGCACTCTGCCACACCCCCCATTGTACACCTGGATCCTCTCCTTATGCCTATAAAAGGAAGGACCAGGGCCCTCTTACGGGATGGTTGGCCCGCGCGGAGAAGGACGGGACGGCGCTCGCGCAAGGCCGCTCGCTCCCACTCCCGCGTGGACGCTTGTATCCCCCTGCTGCAAGCGCACCCGACTCTGGCGCTGGGCTAACACGAAGGCCGCGGGATCCGCTCTCTCACGCCTGCCTCCCTCCGGCTGCTTCCTTTCCCCCCTTCGTGTTCCGCCTCGCGTTGACCCATCTGGGCTGGGGCACGCGGCGACAATTCACTCGTCGGTCCAGGGACCCCCCGGGTTTCGAAACACCGACACTATCTTTGTTTGATAATCATTAGGGCAAATGTGCTTATGGCCACATAAATCATGGAAGTACTTAGCCATGACAATGTTATTATCTCCCTATGTTATAAGACTTGTTCTTTTCTCCCTTCTTAGTTTTTTGACTACCTATCTTTGCTTCCCAACCCTATTCAAGATGAAGCCTTGCAATATGCTGAAGATGATGAAGCTGCAGATGATTTGGAGGAACTCCCAAGCCCAGATCTCCTTACTCAAGCCGACATATTGGAAAAATATTTTGGAATTGAGTATGATAGCGACCAGTCAAGGGGTTGTTGATGTTTAGTCCTAAACAACACGATATGAGTATCGTAGGTTTCACTCTTAGAGATAATGTATTTTGTATGAACCTCTTAGAGAGTGTCAAGTCAATGAACTATCTTCGAGTACTATTGGGAAGTGGATCTCTTTGATGTATTTGTTTTCCCTAGTGATATCGATGGTGCCGAGTAGCACCAAATTTGGACTTGTGTCCATATCTATAGATGCTAGTTGTGATATCGATGGTGCCGAGTAGCACCAAATTTGGACTTGTGTCCATATCTATAGATGCTAGTAGTGATATCGATGGTGCCAAGTAGCACCAAATTTGGACTTGTGTCCATATCTATAGATGCTAGTAGTGATATCGATGGTGCCGAGTAGCACCAAATTTGGACTTGTGTCCAAATCTTGACTACCTCATCCCTATTCTCTGTTTGGGACTTATATGGAGAATGGCATCGGCTGAATGCCTGAATCGGGTCGGGAAGCACGGAGCAGATAGAAGTGCACTTTCCAATGCAGTTAGATAGAGAAGGCATCGCTGTGATGTTATAATGCTGAAGGACACCAAGAAGAGATTATGGCCTGTCGTCCACCACCATTGCCCGTTATTTGTGGGCTTCACCGAGGGCTGGAAACATTTGGTGACAGCAAACGACCGTCGGGCTGGGGACGTCTACGAGCTTGTTAAGGGGCCAGATGATGGTCAGCCGGTGTACTATGTCCGGATGTGTGGTCACAAAATTTAAAGCCGCCCCGGCTTCATGTGTGCGCTTCTCTTCTCTTAGGTGGGGTGCTAAGTGATCTTAGTAGCCGACGTAAGAGAAGAGAAGCGCACAGATGAAGCTGGGGTGGCTTTAAATTTTGTGACCACACATCCGGACAGAGTACACCGGCTCACCATCGTCTGGCCCCTTAACAATCTCGCATACGTCCCCAGCCCGAAGGTCGTTTGCTGTCACCAAATGTTTCCAGCCCTCGGTGAAGCCCACAAATAACGGGCAGTGGTGGTGGATGACAGGCCATAATCTCTTCTTGGTGTCCTTCAGCATTATAACATCACAGCCATGCCTTTTCTGTCTAACTGCATTGGAAAGTGCACTTCTATCTGGTCCGTGCTTCCCGGCCCGATCCTGCCCTGGAGGCGGGTTTGGGCTTTCTGTTTGGGGAGTAAAGGGAGGGACACGGAGGCAGGTTTGGGCTCGATTTCTTTTGAATCACCTTTTCTCCAAGTTCCCTTATTGATGGAACCAGTATATCAGACTAACAGTATATCCCTTTATCGATGGAACCAGCTGTGCACTAGGTACCTACTAGGATGGATGTGGTCTGCACCGGTGCGTCTAACAAAGTTGATGAAGACGCGACCAAACTTGAATGGCAGACAACGAGCAGCTCCGGTGAAGGGAGCGGGGAGGATAGTTCTAGTGACGACAATCCTTGTCCTCCTATACCTCCAAGGAAGAAAAAAACATCAGATGAGCTTGATGCCGACTATATTCCCCACGATGAAGAGGTAAATAGAAATATGCCGACTATATTCTAAAATAATGTTCATATATGAAAGGCCATTAATTGTTTCAATATATAGATTTCAAATGAAGAGAAGAAAGAGGATGCATGTTCTACACGAAACACGGAGGATGCTCTGATGCCTGAATCATCCGTTTCACATAAGCGGAAACGAGGGCAACGAGGTCCCAATCAGATGAAAGAAGGTGCAGTTATGTACGTAACAAAACTAAATGCAGAGGGGTTTCCTGAAGAACCACTTAACGTGGTTACAAAGTTTCAAAATTCCTGCGGGTCTACTGTTAGAGATATAGTGCCAATCACACTTCAAAAATGGAAGGATTTAGATGAAGACACTCGCAATAAGCTATGGGCTAAGTTGTCTGAGTCATTCAAGTTCCCAAAAGGCACAGAGGATGCAGTAAGGAAGTCGATGCTCTCTGCTATGGCCAAGATGTTTCGTGGGTGGAAGGCCGAGATGAATAGGGAATTTGTTAAGAAGAATAAGGTTCCTCCACCCAAGAAAATGGGGAAAATCACTCAAGCTCAGTGGGAGGAATTTGTTCGTCAGAAGACTGAACTGAAGGCCATAGAACTGGGCGAAACTAATTCTCAGAGAGCGAAGATGAACAAACACCCCCATCGCCTGGGGTCAACCGGATATCACCATAAAGTTGTGCAGTGGAACAGGATAATCGAGGAAGCTATAGCTAACGACACTTTGGACCCAATATTAAAAGATACCGATGAGCGAGCTATTCGTTGGATCTTAGGTTGGGCAGGTTTGAGTGAGGACGGCAAACTTTTGCATCCAGAATTGGTAGGCGAAGTTTCGACAAAAATTCAAGATATGCAGATAAGAGAAAGAAGGGCGAATTTAAGCCTCGAAGGGAGAATGACATACTAACTGCAGCACTAGGCAATCCTGAACACACTTGACGGGCTCGGGGAATCTCTTCTAAGATTTCCTGGAGAGAGGCGTTTCCAGAGTATGCATCGTCATATAGGAAACACGAGAAGTCGAAAAGGACCCTTGAAGAGACTATTGATGAAAGGGTACAAAAGGCTATTAATGACATGATGAACAAAATGAAGAAAACAGAATGCATATCATTTGAACTCAAGCCAGGCCACATGAGTCCACCTATAGTCCCTAGCAGCGTAGGATCTGTGCAAGACTTCACCAAGTACCCTGTAGACGATATTGTTGAGGACAAGCCTTGCTTTCTTCATATTCCAATCAATCGATCTGGGACAAAAACAAAACAAGCTGCTACTGGTTTGGTAAAACCAGGACTTGTTAACTACAAGGATAATCCTGTCCTGCCACACTATGTTGTGGTCCAAGTTCTATAGATCACAGACAGTGGTTGTGAAGATTGGGAGATAGACTTTCCAGTTGAGGGGATCATAACTTTGCAGGAGGCAATGAACGAGTTGGTCCTTTGGCATCGACACGACATCAAGTTGGGTGATGAGCCGATCTTAAGCCGTGTAACGCGTCATAAGTCACCAACGCCGAATTCAACACCAATGCAACAGAAAGATAGTTCGATCATTCCATACCCCATGGTGCAGGAAAATATGACACCGACCTCCACAAAAATCGTTGAAACTTTCATATCACCTCTTGCGAAGGAACTTGACGAGGGGGACGTAGACAAAATTGTTCCTCAGAATGTCGACACAAACATCAAAAAGGAAGCAAAGGTTGACACCAATGTTGAAGGGCCAACTATTTCAAAGAAAATTCATCAGCGAATCGCCACTGACGATGTCAAGAAATCGTCAGAATCAGTGGCACGCTACCTGCATAAATTGCGGAGTGTTATGACAAATCAATCAAAAGCGGAATCAGCATCTCATGGAGTACGCACACGGTCCCAAATAGACAATTTCGAAGTATGGGAAGAAGATGGAATGATTCATACTCGAGAATCATTACGTCTTAAAACCAATATCTCGATATACAAGGAGTATGTTCCTCCTAAATTTGTGAATGGGAGGCCGTTCTTGACGACGGTGCAACTTTCTAAGTTGTCGACTCCGGAGATTAGAATGCATGAGTGGTACATGGTGGCTAGCAACAAATACAAACTCGAGGACTTCACATTTGTTGTGCTAGAAGATACATTTTGGAGCAATGATAATATAGATCCTGTGCGGCATTTATTCTTTGACGATCTCTGGTCGTTGTACCACCGATAAAGGATGGAAACCAACTACTTAACCCTCTTTTGCTTGTAAGTACCTCTAAACTTTCATATTTGTTAGTTTTGTACACGCACACATAAACGAGAGTCTAACGATTAACACTTTTACACGTAGGATGCAATACATGGATGATAAGAAGAAACAACTTAAGACAGGGTTTCTTGACCCGTTGATGATATCCCAAGCTCGCTACAAAGAAGTTGCTCGGAGACATGGAGAAGAATACAAAGACTTGGATGATGCTGAATTTGAGGAAGCCGTCAAACAGAATCAGAGAAAGAAAATGAAGGTAATGGCGGCATACATTGGACGAGCCATGTATAATCATGTACAACATGGCAAGGACTTAATAATAGCTCCGCACCACTTTAAGTAAGTTCTCGACATGGTTTTGAACTATAAATTATGGCAATCGTGATCTTAACATGTGTTTTCATCTATGTCTATATAGTGACCACTACATTTATATCATGATCTTTCCAAAGCATGGTAAAGTCATGGTCTTCGACTCACTGAGAATGGAAAAGGCTACGTATAATGACTTCTTGAAGATTTTAGATAAGTATGATTATTATTGCACACTTGTACTTATTACAACTTAACAAATGTATTCTTAATCTCACAATGCTATTCTTATATGCAGTGCATACCGTTTTTATTGGAAAGGTCTTGGCGGCGAACATCCAGAGGACAAGCCTAATTTGTCAATATCATTATTTCCATATGGTGACAAACAACCTTCGGTACTGTCCTGTGCGCTTATTATGTATGCGAATGGTGTCGTGTCACCTTCCATTACATGGTCAATCGTGAGGATGTAAGTTCGCTATCATTGTCTATGTTGCAATTTTTATGTTATATTGTTGCTCATCACATTACTCTTAGTACTGCTTGCTTTTTGCTTTCATTGCAGGTTCCTAAATCCAAGATCAATGCTGAATGGTTAGAAAGAGATATGGTTTCCGTCGGCGTGGCTAAGGTTGTAAAAGACTTGCTTTACTTTATGCGTCATGAAGTTCTTCATCAACAAGGGCTATTCTACAATACAAATGAAAATTTGCAACAATTCCCAGAACTAAGTTTGTACACGATATCACACAGTCTTTAAATCTTTAGTTAGGAACTTTAGATGTTTAGTTGTCTATGGAACTTTGAGATGTTGAGTTGTTATGAAACTTGATATGTGTATAAATCTGTGTATGATGGAACTTGATATGTGGATGAATATGTGTATGGAACCTGTATGTGGATGAATATGTGTATGATGGAACTTGATATGTGGATGAATATGTGTATAGAACTTGATATGTGGATGAATATGTGTTTGAATCTGTGTTTGAATCTGTTATTAATTATGTATATGAATCTGGAATCTAAATATGAATCTAGAATCTGTATATTGAAATACAGTCGAACTTATATTTAAAATCGCCTGTGATGTGTGTCTATCACAGGCGGTTCTTTTAAACTGGACCGCCTGTGATGTGTGTCTATCACAGGCGGTTCTTTTAAACTGGACCGCCTGTGATGTGTGTCTATCACAAGCGGTTTTTGATTGACCGCCTGTGATGTTGTTTTACATCACAGTCGGTGCACCACAAGCGGTTGCTGGAACCGCCTGTGTAGAGGCTAACCGGACCGCCTGTACAGAGGTTTACTGTAGTAGTGCATGTGAAATAATCTTCAGGATCAGATCTACCATCAAATTTTGGCATGGTAAACTTAAGTTTCCCAAATCTCTCTTCTTGGTTGACGCCTCTATGATGACGACGACCATAGCGACGTTGGGACTGATCATCATCCCCAAATTCAGATTCTTCATTGTCATCATTTCTTCGATTCCGTCCTCTTCCTCTACCACGTGCAGCACCTTGATTCCTCCTCCCATGTTCACTTGCTCTTCTAGAATAATTTCCTTCACCTTCTTCCCCATCTTCATCATGGTTTCTGGCACCATCAGGGAGTCGACGACGACCTGTGATTTCCGTCATAAGTGTCTGAAGATCTTGTGCCAACCGATCTTGCTTGTCTTCTATGCTTTGTTTGAGCTCATTGAATTGTATCGTAGTGACACAGTCTTCAATCTCAGCATTGGGATCCATCTTCATGCGAAATTAGTGGTGACAAGACAACAAATATAGGTGAAATATAAAGTTATATAGAATCTCACAACCTCACCACTCTTACCAACCAAAGCTCTTATGAGGTCCCTTCGGGTTGGAAGAAAAATGTGTGGTGGTAACAAGAGAGTGATGGTTAAGCGAATACAAGACCAGAGTGCCGATTATGATGGCTTATATGTGGAGCTTGGTGGGGAATAATAAACAAGGAATGCAATCTGAATCCTAGTTGTTGTAAAGTTAAATAACCATCCAACTAGAAGTTCTATGCCTAGTGCTGACCACAAGATACGAGTGATGTAAATAGATCAAACGCACGCGCAAGAAATTTCAGATTTGATGCAGACAAGGAGTATGATTGGAATGCAAGTGTTGCAATCAAATCCAACCAAAATTTTGCACCAAATGACAATAGCAAACTGGTTGAACAACTTGATGAACTTTCAGCACTTGTGCTCATAAACAAACTGATCGTTCTACTTTTCTTTCACAATCTTGCTCAACACGTTTTGGTACTTTTCTTTCTTCTCTTTTTTTTAATACTCTTTTTTTATAGAACTAAACACAGAGATCTGATATGATATTGCACACTTTATAATAATTAACAAAGAACTCAACCAGTAGCTATAACTTAAATAGGATCAAAGTTAACGCGAAGGAAATGATGAGGGTTTTCAGATTTTTCTTTTTGTGGATATTTTTAGATGTATAAGAGGCTCAAAGGGAACACAAAGGATAGAGTGACCAGCAACTAAACAAAGACTCTAAGGACTGAAACTTAACAAAACTCACTAGAACAACAGATTGAAACAAAGGCTATGGCAAAAATATTTTATGGCTTTTTGGTGGATAGGACGAACACAAAATATATGTAGCTAAGGGTAAAGAATCCTACCATGGCAACTGAGGCTTTGATACCAGATGATGCGTCATGATGCCTGATCTTCACGATATAGGATCAATCTTCAGATAACTAGCTTCGAAGAAGCCAAGATAACTTGCTACAAGCAGCGATAACTAGTGCAACCTGACAAATAAAACTCGAAGCCAACCACCGTCTTTAACCGGCAGCCTGAATCGAGGATTCGCCCAACCACACTCTCAAAGAACCAACCAACATAGCCTACAATCAATCGAGGAGACCTCGAAGGGAGTAGGAGCACCAATTGGGAGCGGATGAAGCCGCCGCTTCTGCAATCCCGCGAAGGAATTCACAAGAGCAAAGGGGTAGAGATCACTCTCAATATTTGTTAGCACACAGCTGAACAAAAGGGTTCTGTTTTAGATTATCATAAGCTGTCTTACATCATAGACATAGGGGGGTATTTATACTAGTAACAACCAGCCTTAGCGAGGTATAAACACGAAACAAAAGTAATTTCACGTGCTAATGTGAAGGAGCCTCTTCGGGAGATCTGCAGAACTCAATTCCGTGTGACTATTTGACTTCTACGCAGCCTTCAGTATTTTGATAATAACTTTTTCTAGGAATCTCCAAATGACGTGGGACTAGTTGCGTTGGAAAGCTAACTTGATAAGCTTGCTCACCATATATAGCATGCTTAATGAAACTTCGTAGAATGATGCAGTTTTAATACGAAACCTTCGTCATCAAGCAGACTATTGACCTTCTAACCAGTCAGCACTAAAGTAGGTCGGCTTCCTTTCTGGTATATTTGGTTAAGACAGCTTTAGAAGCATTAGAAACTAGACTTCAAGAGCTTTCCGAAAAGTACTTATGGGCCGTCATAGCTTTTGGGAATCAAAAGATATGACTGTTTCTTCTGGACGGTTCTGTTGCGCTGGACTGACTCGGACATAGCTCTTCTTGCTGATTCGCCCTTGATATGTTTTGTCCTTCCTCTTTGGTGAACCTAAGTAATATCAACATACATGACTTAGGTAGCATAAAGTTCTCATTAGTGTTTAATTGAAATTCATAAAGTAGCGCGTGCACCTCTTGCTGTAGCTTCTTAGCTCGGCTACGTGTAATTGGTCCATCAAAGGCTTAGGTTGGTGATGATGTTGGTTGTACTTGAGTTGATGTAGTATGACTTGGGGGTTGTAATGTGTTGCTTAATGGTGTAGTCATATCAAAAGCAAGTTGGCACCCACCATCCACACAAAAACATAATGACAACGGACAGGCCACTAGAGCTACTCCACATGGATCTATTTGGCCCGATTGCTTACATAAGCATTGGCGGGAGTAAGTACTGTCTAGTAATTATGGATGATTATTCTCGCTTCACTTGGGTATTCTTTTTGCAGGAAAAATCTCAAACCCAAGATACTCTCAAAGGATTCTTGAGACGGGCTCAAAATGAGTTTGGATTGAGGATCAAAAAGATAAGAAGCGATAATGGGACGGAGTTCAAGAATTCACAAATCGAAGGCTTTCTTGAGGAAGAGGGCATCAAGCATGAGTTCTCTTCTCCCTACACACCTCAACAAAATGGTGTAGTGGAGAGGAAGAATAGAACTCTACTGAATATGGCAAGGACCATGCTTGATGAATACAAGACTCCAGATCGGTTCTGGGCTGAGGCAATTAACACTGCCTCCTACTCCATCAACCGGCTCTACCTTCACCGAATCCTCAAGAAGGCATCATAAGAACTCATGCTTGATGTTTTATATTTTATAGTCTTTGGAAGTAAATGTTTTATTCTTGTTAAAAGAGGTAGAAAATCTAAATTTGCTCCTAAGGTTGTAGAAGGTTTTTTACTTGGTTATGACTCAAACACAAGGGTATATAGAGTCTTCAACAAATCCACTAGAGTAGTTGAAGTTTCTTGTGACATTGTGTTTGATGGGACTAATGGCTCCCAAGTGGAGCAAGTTGATCTTGATGAGCTAGATGATGAAGAGGCTCTGTGCGTCGCGCTAAGGAACATGTCCATTGGGATGTGTGCCCTAAGGAATCCGAAGAGCCCACACGAGCACAAGATCAACTGTCATCTTCCAACCAAGCATCTCCACCTACTCAAGATGAGGATCAGGCTCAAGATGATGAGAATGAAGATCAAGAGGATGAGTCACCTCAAGAGGAGGACAATGATCAAGGGGAGATGATAATGACAAAGATAAGGAAGATGATCAAGAAATATAGGGTCAAAGACCGCCACACCCAAGAGTCCACCAAGCAATTCAACGAGATCACCCTGTGAACTCCATTCTCGGTGACATTCATAAGGGGGTAACTACTAGATCTTGAGTTGCTCATTTTTGTGAACATTACTCTTTTGTTTCCTCTATTGAGCCTTACAGGATAGAGGATGCAGTAAGAGATTCGAATTGGGTGCTGGCAATGCAAGAGGAGCTCAACAACTTCACAAGGAATGAGGTATGGCATTTGGTTCCACGTCCTAATCAAAATGTTGTAGGTACCAAATGGGTATTCCACAACAAGCTAGACGAGCATGGTGTGGTGATAAGAAACAAAGCCCAACTTGTGGCCAAAGGTTATTCCCAAGTCGAAGGTTTGGACTTTGATGAAACTTATGCACCCGTAGCTAGGCTTGAGTCAATTCGTATATTACTTGCCTATGCTACATACCATGGCTTCAAGCTTTATCAAATGGACGTGAAGAGTGCCTTCCTCAATGGACCAATTAAGGAAGAGGTCTATGTTGAGCAACCTTCCGGCTTTGAAGATAGTGAGTACCCTAACCATGTTTATAAACTCTTAAAGACGCTTTATGGGCTCAAGCAAGCTCCAAGAGCATGGTATGAATGCCTGCGAGATTTCCTTATCACTAATGGCTTCAAAGTCGGCAAAGCCAATCCTACTCTCTTTACTAAACCTATTGCAAAAGATTTGTTTGTATGCCAAATTTATGTTGATGATATTATATTTGGGTCTACTAACAAATCAACTTGTGAAGAGTTTAGTAGGATCATGATACAGAAATTCGAGATGTCTATGATGGGGGAGTTGAAGTATTTCCTTGGATTTCAAGTCAAGCAACTCCAAGACGGCACCTTCATCAGGCAAACAAAGTACATTCAAGACATACTTAACAAGTTTGGAATGAAGGATGCCAAGCCCATCAAGACACCCATGGGAACTAATGGGCATCTCGACCTCGACACGCGAGGTAAGTCCGTAGATCAAAAGGTATACCGGTCGATGATAGGATCTTTACTCTATTTATGTGCATCTCGACTGGATATTATGCTATCCGTATGCATGTGTGCAAGGTTTCAAGCCGATCCTAAGGAAATTCACCTTAGGGCCATGAAAAGAATCATGAGATATTTAGTTTATACTCCTAAGTTTGGACTTTGATACCCCAAGGGATCCACTTTTGATTTAATAGGATATTCCGATGCCGATTGGGTAGGGTGTAAAATTGTTAGGAAGAGCACGTCAGGGACTTGTCAGTTTTTGGGGAGATCCCTGGTGTCTTGGGCTTCAAAGAAACAAAACTCAGTAGCTCTTTCCACTGCCGAAGCCGAGTATATTGCTGCAGGCCATTGTTGTGCGCAATTACTTTGGATGAGGCAAACCCTCAGGGATTATGGCTACAAATTGAGCAAAGTCCCTCTCCTATGTGACAATGAGAGTGCAATCTGCATGGCGGATAATCCCGTTGAACATAGCCGCACTAAGCACATAGACATTCGGTGTCACTTTCTGAGGGATCACCAACAAAGGGGTGATATCCAAATTGCTTATGTTAGCACCAAAGAACAATTAGCCGATATCTTTACCAAGCCTTTAGATGAGAAAACCTTTAGCAAACTTAGGAATGAGCTAAATATTCTTGATTCTCGGAATTTTGATTGAAACATTGCACACATAGCATATTTCTTATCATTTATGTACCAAGGCTACGACTAATGTGTTTCCAAGTATATTTCTATACTAAGTCGTAGATTGAAAGGGAAATGGAGTCTTCGGCGAAGACAAGGCTTCCACTTCACTCTAACGGTATCATTTACCCTTCGCCGTCACTCCACTCACTCCAAATTGGTATAATCTTCACTCATATTTCGTTTACCAATGGGGAGAAAATAAAAAGGGCTCTCAAAGTCTCCGTTATTGGCGATTAATACCAAAGGGGGAGAAAGTATTTAAGCCCAAAAGCAAAAGGACCGCACCACCACCTAATTTTAAAATTATGTGTCGAAAATATTTAATTGGTATGTTTATTTTCAATATAGATTCTCAAAATTGGTATCTAAATTACAAACATATTTCCAATTGGTATCTATTTCAAAAACCCTCTTGAAAACTAAGAGGAGAATTTCATTCCGGGGGAGTTTTGTTTAAGTCAAAGGAAAAGCATTTAAAACAGGGGAGAAAATTTCAAATCTTGAAAATGCTCCTTGCAATCGTACTCATATAGCTTTGGCTATCTGCAAAAGACTTTGAAAAGATTTTCCAAAAAGATTTGCAAAAACTAAACAAGTGGAGCAAATGTGGTCCAAAATATTAAATAAAAGAAAGCAATCCATTCATATCTAGTGAAACTATAAATTGGTTTAATTCCAAGTAACCTATGCACTTACCTTATGCAAACTAGTTCAATTCTACACTTATATATTTGCTTTGGTTTGTGTTGGCATCAATCACCAAAAAGGGGGAGATTGAAAGGGAAATAGGGTTAACATTTTCCCAATTTTGGTGGTTGAATGCCCAACACAAATAATGGACTAACTAGTTTGCTCTAGAATATATGTTCTACAGGTGCATAAAGGTTCAACACAAACCAATAAATGTTCAAGAGAGGGTTCAAAAACAAAGGAGCAAAGAAACCGAGTGTGCTCTGGACTGACGCACCAGAAAGTGTCCGGTGCACCAGGTCCGTGCAAGGATGAACTAGCCACTCTCAGGTTTCTTCAGGCGCACTCCACTATAATTCATCGGACTGTCCGTGTGCCACCGGACTGTCCGGTGTGACAGCGCAGCAACGGCTACTCCGCACAACGGTCGACTGCAAAAGCATGGTGATCAGATGAACAGTGAGGAACAGTGCGCGCAGAGTCAGAGTCGTAGGTCAGAGGCGCACCGGACACTGAACAGTGCCGGTCTGGTGCAGCGCCGGACGGTCTGGTGCCACTAGAAGACAAAGCCTCCAACAGTTAACTGCTCCAGAACCCTAACGGTTGGGTGACGTGGCTGGCGCACCGGACAGTGTCCGGTGGCGCACCGGACTGTCCGGTGCGCCCATCGACAGTAGCCTGCCCCAACGGTTGTTTGGTGGTTGAGGGCTACAAATACCCCAACCACCACCACCCAAGCATCCAAGTTTTCTAAGGTTCTCATTCAATACAAGAGCTAGTGCATTCACACCTAGACACAATTCAAAAGAATCAAAGCCTCTCCAAGCCCCAAACTCATTCCAACCACTTATGAATTGAGAGAGTGTTTTGTTCGTGTTCTTTGCGCTCTTGTTGCTTGGATCGCTTTCTTCCTTTCTCATTCTTGTTCCCAAGAGACTTGTAATCAAAGCAAGAGACACCAAGTGTGTGGTGGTCCTTGTGGGGTCTAAGTGACCCGTTTGAATAAGGAGAAAGCTCACTCGGTCTAGGTGACCGTTTGAGAGAGGGAAAGGGTTGAAAGAGACCCGGTCTTTGTGACCACCTCAACGGGGACTAGGTTCTTTAGAACTGAACCTCGGTAAAACAAATCACCGTGTCACTTGCTTGTTTCTCATTTGATTTGTTTTCCCCTTTCTCTCGGACTTATTATTTATTCTAACGCTAACCCCGGCTTGTAGTGTGTGCTTAAGTTTATAATTTTCAGATTCCGCCTATTCACCCTCCCCCCTCTAGGTGACTTTCACATTCTGTAAACGGTACTGTTTGTAGTGCAAAACAATACAAAACACTATGTTTTGCATGGTCTGTTGCCCGTAGGCTTAAGCTATAACTAGGATCCTGTATAGTAGATTGTGCATATGTCCGTGCAAAACACTATTTTATACTATAGACTATACTATTTACAGAGTGGAGTTTGAAATAATAGATTAGGATAAATAAGTTGTGGGAGATAGTAGATGAATATAAAGACCAAACAATAAAAATTAGACATAAACTTTTACCTCTTTGTCGAGGATGTCACACCTGGATTTAAGGAACAAAGCCGGGTGCATCTCATATATGCGCCAGAGAAGACAACACATATAATAATAGAGTGCATAGAGATAAATGTCATAAATATTATAAATGTACTTATTACAAAGTGGAAGTCTTACAAAAATAAATGATAAAATAAAGCGAACTATATACTATTCCCTGGCGCCACAAAGCTGACTGGGAGACGCCACCTAGATCAAGTCGAAAGCCTCAGTGCTAGGCGGCTCCTCTTCGACCACCTGTTCTTCTCCTGTGGGGGTGTAAGACAGCAAGAGTGAGCTCACATACGTTCATAGCTAATAAGTCATGAGGAATAATGTGCATGAACTCGCCAAAGGTGGGAGTTCATGTGAAGTGTAAGGCTGATCAACAAAATAAAGGCTGAAGCTGAGCATTACTTTTATAAGTTGGTCAAAATTTTATTAGCAGTTACTAAGTATAAGTAAATACCAAAGCTTAGTAATAATAAGTAAAAGTAATAATAAAATAATCCCAAATGTGATGCAAATGACAAATTGAGTTTTAATTCCATAAATTAATCATGTGAGGGTCCGAGCTGCTCATGACCGTGAGCACGGCTACTATACCAGTTTTACACTGCAGAGGTTGCGCATCTTTACCCACAAGTCATGTTACCCATCTGCCAAGAGACAGCCAATCCCATACACCTCTACCGAGGAGGCGAGGCAGGGTAACACTACGAGGCCTTTACAAAGTTCCACTAGCTTCAGAAAACCCACTACAGTTTATAGGAAGCTCCAGTGTAGTAATCCCTCGCCTGACCACCATCGCAGCAAAATCAACCCAAGGACCTCCCTACACTGACCACTCCCCTACTGCCCTTGCCCCTTTCGGGTAAGGTAGTCATCCACTAGCTTTCCTAGTTAATCAGCCAAGGGCATCCCATACTACCCTTGTAGTAGCACTGTTTTCCCAGGTGGTCGCTCCATGTTCCCATAAACATAATGATCTTAACATGAATAATAATAATAATAAACAGAGAATAAAGGTGTAATCATGAATAATATATCTCCATACCCAAATTCACATAAAGCAATAGCAGGTACTACCCAAAAATATTTCAGTGGTAAACAAGGTATAAAGATAACCAAAACTGGGGTGACCTAAAGGATCCCATCAAATTAACCTATGCAGATCATTATGAATAATGAGAACATGGCTGGGTAAAAATAAGTGATCAAGGGCACAACTTGCCTTCAGCGAGATCCTGCTCAGCAACTTCTACCAGCTGAATCTCATGATCCACAGTAGCTTGCTTGTCTACTCGCATCAACACAATACATACATAGTATAGAAAAAATTAACATAACATCAAACATGTAAATAAAATACGCAAAAATAATCTACACATTAAACTAAGATTCTAGGAACAGAAATCATTAATTTTGGAGTTATGGATTTTAAGTTATGAATATCCAAAGGTTTTATGTGCTTGAAATAGGATTAAATGAGAAATTAATTTTCTTATTTCTTTCATGTCAGAACAGAGACTCTAAGTGATAGACAATAATATTACAAAATTTCAGTAAGTGGAATGGAGTAATTTGGAGTTCATATGAATTTTCTATGAATTTAGCAAGTTTATGCAATTAATTTAATACTAAAATTCATTTTCTAATTGATTTTATGAATATTATTCCTTGTCTGGGCTGCGCCTCAATTATAGAAAAATACAGGGGGCTATCCCACAGAAATCCCTAGACTCAGGCTACAGTCGCCGAGGACGACGGGTTCTATTTTCCAATTCCCTAAGGACTCTTTAACAAAATTCTCGGCCGAAAGGGTACGGGTGCACTTCAACCGCCCGATTAGAGATCAAGCGTCCAGATAATTCGGTCTCGGTTATGTATACTGCTGCACCAATGAACATTGGATCCCAGATCCGTGATCCACGGCGCACGATTCCCCCAACAGATCTGATCCATACACTCGTGATCTAACGGTGAGGATTCATTTGCGCAGAAAGGCACGCGATCGTCTAATCTTAGCCATTCACCCCGCGATCTACGGTCGACGACTCGTCTTTACCCTCTAATCACGGGCGACGGCGGCGTCCACCGGTGAGCACGCCACACAACCAGTCACTATCCCAAACCCAAATTAAATTGTGCTGCACACTGAGAAGGATATCGCAGAGATAGTAGTGGAGTTCTCACCAGTCGAGATGGCATGCAACGGTCCGGTCGTGGGGAGCGGGTAGCTTGCGGTGGAGTCGGATTCCTGCGAGCAATTAGGGTTGTTCCGCTGTCGCTTTCCGCCCGGCAGTGCCTCGGACAGCTTCACGGCGACACTGTACAGGCCCCCAATACAATCCTAGCGCTAAACGGCAACAGAGACGAGAACCCGCGACACCCTGCTCCTGCAATCCTAGCGCTAACCCCAAATTGATATTCCTAGCGGTGTGGTGTTGGTAAGGAAGCGAAGAGTCAAAAAGACGAGGAAGAGGAGCCGAGCACCGAGGTTTTATAGATGGTGAGGTCGGGGGTCGGCGGCCAGCTGCTCCTCCAGTTCCGCGCGGTGGCGGAATTCTCGACTGCGGCCGTTGCGGAGGTAGGTGACGCACTGACCGGTGGGTCCCAACGCGCAGTGAGGGCTTGGTCGCATGCGGACGCGAGGAAGCAGCGTATGACGCGCGAGACCCGCGGAGTAGTGAGGCTAGTGGGCGCGCGGGACACGCTGATTGCGGGACCCACCCGTCTGTGTGCGCGTGAGACGAACGGCTCGGTCCCACATGTCGACGTGTGGGTCAACCGGTTTGGGCCGCACGGAGAAATTTTGCCCGTGGGCCGAAACCAGGTGCGAAGCCCAGGTAGTGTTTTCCCTTTTTGTTTTATTTTCTTTTTCTTTTTCTGATTTGTTTTTTTTATTTTTCATTTGAAATCAAATTTCAAATTCAACCATGTGGTAAATCATCCCCATATTAAGAGTATAATTTGAACATACTTTCATTACCTTTATTTATAATATTTATTTTGTATATATTTTCTTTTCTCTTTTTGTTTCAATTCTAGAATTTTAGGGTTTAAATTCTAATTTGGGTATTATCATATTTATTTTTACCTTATTTTTATATTATCACAAAATGCACACAAAACAAAAACCCAGCATGATTTATATTTTAGTGGTATAACTTTTTATTAGTTATTTGTCTTTAAATATGGTATTCACATGTGATGATAAGTGGATAATATACACATACACATATACATAAAGGAAATGACTTTTCTCCTTTTATAAGGTCTCTTACAAATTGGGTATTACAAATCCTACCCCCTTACAAAGAATCTCGTCCTCGAGATTTAGGAAGGTCTAGGGAAAAGATGGGGAAAATCTATGCGAAGCTCTTCTTCTCTCTCCCAAGTAGCTTCATCTTCTCTGTGGTGACTCCATTGAACTTTGCAAATTTTTATAACCTTATTTCTCGTGACATGAGTCAGTGTATCAAGAATCTTGATAGGATATTCTGCATACGTCAGATCATCTTGAACACTAAGGTTCTCCATTGGTAGCTGCTCTTCAGGTACCCTGAGACACTTCTTCAACTATGATACATGGAAGACATCATATACATCCGCAAGATGATCAGGTAACTCCAATTGATATGCCACCTCTCCCACTCGCTTTAAGATCAAGAAGGGTCCAATAAAGCAAGGGGACAACTTTCTTATGACTTTAAATCTTCGCATACCCCGGAGTGGTGACACCTTCAAATCGACATGATCGCCCTCCTTAAACTCTAGCAGTCTTCTCCGGGTATCAGCATAGCTTTTCTGCCTTGACTGTGCAGTTCTCAAATTCTCTCTTATTTGATGGACTTGTTCCTCTGCCTCTTGTATAATTTCAGGTCCAAAGAACTGCCTTTCACCAGTTTGATCCCAATACAGTGGAGTCCTGCACTTTCTGCTATATAAAGCCTCAAACGGGGACATCTTCAAACTGGCCTGGTAGCTATTATTGTAGGAGAACTCCGCATAGGGCAAACTCTTATCCCAACTGCCACCATGCTTAAGAGCACAAGCTCTTAACATATCTTCTAGTACTTGGTTGGTCCTCTCGGTCTGCCCATCAGTCTAAGGATGGTAGACCGAACTAAAATTCAATCTTGTATCCAAGGACTCGTGCAACTTCTTCCAGTACCGAGAAGTACACTGTGATCCCCGGTCTAACACAATCTTCTTAGGCACACCATGTAGGCAGACAATCCGTGTCATGTACAACTCTGCTAGCTCGGCTCCTGAATACGTGGTCTTTACTAGAATAAAGTGGGCTACTTTAGTTAGCTTGTCCACAATTACCCATATAGAGTCATACCCAGCAGATGTGCGGGGTAATCCCACGATAAAGTCCATGCCAATTTCTTCCCATTTCCACTTAGGTATCTTAAGCGGGTGTAATAAACCAGCAGGTCTTTGATGTTCTGCATTCACCCTCTGGCAAACATCACATAGAGCAACATGTGAAGCAACATCCATCTTTAGCCCATACCACCAATACTTCTGCTTCAAGTCCTGGTACATCTTAGTACTACCAGGGTGGATAGAATAAACTGAGTCATGTGCCTCCCTCAATATGGTTTCATGAAGACTATCGATATCAGGAACACAAATCCGATTCTTGAACCATATCGTGCCTTGCTCATCCTCCATGAAATCTGAGCCTCTCCCTTCGGTTATCAAATCCTTGATCTCCTGAATTTTGGCATCACCGATCTGACCCTTTCGTATTTCTTGCTCTAAGGTAGGTTCCACTTCTATGGTAATTCCTTCTGTATGAGCAACTATTCCCAGATTGAGCCTCTCAAAATCTTCTGCTAAATCATCGGGTAACTGGGTGACAATAGCTGCATGGACCTGCCCCTTCCGACTCAAAGCATCCGCAACCAGATTCGCCTTGCCCGGATGATAGTGAATTTCTAGGTCATGATCCTTGATGAGCTCCAACCATCGGCGTTGCCTAAGGTTAAGATCCTTCTGAGTGAAAATGTATTTTAAGCTCTTGTGATCAGTATAGATTCGGCACTTGGTTCCCATAATATAGTGTCTCCAAATCTTGAGAGCATGTACAACGGCTGCCAGTTCTAAGTCATGAGTGGGGTAGTTCAACTCGTGTTTCCCCAACTGGCGAGATGTGTAGGCAATGACGTGTCCTTCCTACATAAGCACACATCCCAGGCCTTGGCAACTTGCATCACAATATATATCAAAATTCTTCTGTAGATCTGGCATAATTAGTACTGGAGCAGCCATCAACTTGGATCTCAACTGATCAAAACTCTCTTGGCATTTCTCAGTCCACTTAAACTCCTTTCCCTTCTCTAACAATGAGGTCATAGGCTTAGCAATCTTGGAGAACCCTTCAATGAATCACCGGTAATAACCTTCGAGTCCCAAGAAACTCCGGATCTCCAAAACTGTACTTGGTGTCTTCCAATCCATTATTGTTGTTACTTTAGCTGGATCAACAGCAATTCCTCCTTTGGAGATGATATGCCCGAGAAAATGTACTTCATCAAGCCAGAAGTCACACTTGGTAAATTTGGCATAAAGCTGATTATCCCGTAACTTCTGTAGCACCATCCGCAAATGCTCCTCATGCTCACTATCATTCTTGGAATAAACAAGAATGTCGTCGATGAATACTACGATGAATTTATCGAGATACTCCATGAACACCTTATTCATTAGGTTCATAAAATAAGCGGGTGCATTGGTTAAGCCAAATGACATGACTGTGAATTCATATAGACCATATCGGGTAGAAAAAGCTGTCTTGGGAATATCAGATGGCCTAATCTTCATTTGATGGTAACCCGACCTGAGGTCAATCTTAGAGAACACCCTAGCACCTCTCATCTGATCAAATAAGTCATCAATACGAGGTAATGGGTACTTGTTCTTAATGGTAACATCATTAAGTGATCTATAGTCCACACACATCCGTTGCGAACTATCCTTCTTCTGTACAAACAGTATCGGTGCTCCCCAAGGTGAGGAACTCGGAAGAATGTACCCTGCCTCCTGCAACTCCGTTAACTGCTTCTTAAGTTCTTGTAACTCTTCCACGGACATTCGGTAGGGGCGTTTAGAAATAGGAGCAGTCCCAGGTAAGAGATCAATGACAAACTCAACTTCCCTCTCCAGTGGCATCCCTGGTAACTCCTCTAGAAAGACATCTGGAAAATCCCTAACCACGCGGATGTTGTCACCAACAAACTCCTCAGCTATAAAGAACATCGCACGTCTGGGAGAGGTGATTATTGCAATTTCAACTTGAAATCTTTCTCCTTTAGGGCTAGTGAGTTCTACAGTACCCCTACCACATTGTATACTGGCCTTTGCCTTTCTTAACCATGACATACCAAGGATCAGATCTATACTGCTTGCCTCTAATATTATAGCGGTAGCCTAGAATTCTCTTCCCATAATTGTTAATGCCAACCTATGTGTCATATGATTTGCCTCAACAGGCCCTTTAGGTGTAATTACTATCATTGGTGTTTTCATATTTTGCAGTGGTATCTCATTTATGTGGGCATATCGAGCAGACATAAATGAATGTGTAGCACCAGAATCAAATAATATGGTTGCAGGAATTGCATTAATATAAAAACATACCAAGTGCGATGTCACCGCCATCCGGAGTAGCATCTGCGCTGACTTGATTAACCCTGGCAATACAATATCCCTTGCCAGGAGTTTGTTGCTTGTTCTGAGCTGGTGTACCAGAATTCCCCACCGGACAAGCATTAGCATAGTGCCCAACCTGACTGCACTTGAAGCATGTAGGGCCAGTCTTCTATCATGTAGGCCTCGCCGGGGTGCTAGTGGGGCAGCCTAACGAGTAGGAGGTGTCTGTGGAGACCCCTGTGGAGTGTACTAAGCTGGGCCTAGTCCTCCTCCTAGACGAGCTGGTGTACCCTGTGGCGGTACGTAGCGAGGACGAACACTGCTGCTACACTACCCCTAGGTAATGGCCTTCCTCTTCAAATCACCCAGTTGAACACGCTTGTGTTCAATAGCAAGAGCCTTATCAAGTAGCCTCTGAAATGATGGAAATGTGTGAGCAACCAGTGCATACTGTAGGGACCCATTGAGTTCTTCTGTGAAGTGCTCTTGCTTTCTTTCATCATCTGCCACCTCATCAGGAGCATATCTTGACAACTGGATGAACTTGTCACGGTACTTGCTGACAGACATGTTGCCTTGCTTCAATGACAGAAACTCATTCTTCTTGATCTTCATCAATCCAGCAGGAATGTGGTAGTTTCTGAACTGAGTTGTGAACTCCGCCCAAGTAATAGTATCAGCAGCATCATGGGCAGCAACATAAGAATCCCACCGGTCAGCAGCAGGACCTGTCAGACGACCAGAAGCATAAAGAACCTTCTCCCGATCAGAGCAATGGGCGATGTTGAGCATCTTCTCAATTGACTTCAGCCAATCATCATCATCTAGTGGATCTAGCGAACTAGCGAAGGTCGGCGGCTTCTGGCTCACAAATTCCCGGTGCTTATCCCAGGGTGGAAGTGGTGGTGGAGGTGGAGGCAGCGGTGCTTGCTGATGTTGCTGTTGCTATTGCTGCTGCACCCTTCTCTCCTGGCGTATCTCCTCTCGCTCCTGTCGCATCTCCTGGCGTATATCCTCTCTCTCCTGACGCATCTCTTGGTGTTCCTATCGCATCTGTGCATGCATGTCCGCCATGGTATCTGCCATCTACTGCATTATCCGCATCTGGGTAGTAACTGCGGGATCAGCACCGGCTGGTGGAGACTATGGAGGATCCATCTCAGCTGGTTGTGGTTGGGGTTGTCTAAATATCCTCCGAGTGTGTCCATTGGGAGGTAGATCAATTCCACCACCCTTCCTGGTATTGACCATCTGAGTTAGAAACATATGGTAAGAAAGAATAGTAGACAAGGTAGGTGATTACGAATCATGTTACTTTGGGGGATTTATTAGCTAAGCAGATTAATGTTTTACCTACCAAAGCCAATTCATTACCTTATGGTGGTACATGCTAAGATGCCCGTCTATACTATTTCGATCAATCAAAGAAGCAAATCAGGCATTGATCATTAGAACAATCAACCAACATTTTTAATAGAGAAAATAATTTTAATTTTTGTCTTAGGTCTCCTATCTCTTAAAAAGGTCAAAAATATAGGATTCCAAGGTGTGAAATCTATCTTGTCTTAGAGTAGAAAAGATTGATCAGAGTAGAACAGTAGAAGGTGAGACAGGATCAAGATAAGTATAGAGAGAATAAGAGTAAGGTAAGTATAGAATGAATCAGAGTAAGGTAAGTAGGTAAGGATTTTGTCCATTTCTATCTAGGTTTCGTTCTACAGTCAACATTTGCTCTGATACCACTTCTGTCACACCCCGATTTAAGGAACAAAGCCGGGTGCAACTCATATATGCGCCAGAGAAGACAACAAATATAATAACAGAGTGCATAGAGATAAATGTCATAAATATCATAAATGTACTTATTATATAGCGGAAGTCTTATAAAAATAAATGATACAATAAAGCGAACTATATACTATTCCCTGACGCCACAAAGCTGACTGGGAGACGCCACCTAGATCAAGTCGAAAGCCTCAGTGCTAGGCAGCTCCTCTTCGACCACCAGTTCTTCTCCTGTGGGGGGTGTGAGACAGCAAGAGTGAGCTCACATACGTTCATAGCTCAATAAATTGTGGGGAATAATGTGCATGAACTCGCCAAAGGTGGAACACAACAGGACTGTACAGCATTTTCGGCGGCCGGGGGAGGGACGCCGAAAATAAGGTGGTATTTTCGGCGGTCTGACACATCCGCCGAAAATAAGCCTATTTTCGGCGGCCTCTGACACAGCCGAAAATAGGGTGCTATTTTCAGTGGCCCAACCCTAGCCGCCGAAAATAGGGTTTTTAAAAACCGTCGGGTCCCTTCTTCTCCATTGTTTCTCTCCTCTCTCTCTCTCTCACCCGAACACAACGCCGCCGCCCCGCGCTCGCTTCCTCCGCCACCGCGCCGCCGCCTGCGCCGCTGCCCGCGCCTGCCCCTGCGCGCACCGCCCACGCGCGCGCTGCTCCGGCCGCCCCACGCGCGCTGCTCCACCCGCCCCGCGCGCGCTGCTCTGCCCGTGCGTTGCCGTCCGTTCCCACGACGTTCGTCCTCGCGCTGCTCGCCTGCCACTCCGAGCCGTCGCCACTCCACCGTCGTCGTCGAGCCGCCGCGAAGGTAATTTTTTGCGCATTTTATTCCTTATTTTCGGCGGTGGTTATTTAGGTGCCGCCGAAATTATTATATATTTGTAATTGTGTTTGTTTGATTACTGTTTGTGATTAGTATTATTGTTTAATTTGATTTCATTAATGTATTAGTGAATATGTGATTTAGGGATTAGGGGCATATTGTATTTAGGCATTAATTTCATATTAATATGTTGTACCATTATATTATTAGCTTTAATAGTATATTATATTGGTACGTAGAATAGTTGCATAATTAGTGTATGTGGTACTTAGTTTGATTTGATTAATATTATATCATTGTTTGTTTGTATATAAGTAATATTATTTAGTGGCAGTGAAGTTATGCTGCCGAATTTTTTTTGGGTCCTACTAGGTTCATGTGGGTTTAGAACCTATCCTTGCCTATACATGTAGGATCGATACCCTTGACGAAGTTGAATAATATTTTCACGATGTAGTTCGGTTTAACAGTCTCAGGCATGGCTGACGATCGTGCATGGATGTACAATGGTTGGAGTAGGAATGGACGTCATTCTGATGATTGGGTAGCCAAGACAAAAGATTTTGTGGACCACGTATTCTCCTTGTCATTAACCAGCACTATCAGATGCCCTTGTAGGCGGCACAAAAACAGTATATTTCTTATTAATGAAAGAGTTAGTCTATATCTTTATCAGTTTGGATTTATGCCCGGATATGAGGTGTGGGAACATCATGGTGAGGTAGTACCCAACCGGAATGTAGAAGAGGAGGAGAACAATGATTGGGCTGGCGATGATGCGATGCATGAGATGCTAGATTCGCTACGTCCAGAATTAAACCTAAGCTCCGAGGATCCTGCCACACCAGAGGTTTTCAGATTTTTCAAACTACTAAAAGACTCTGAAGAGCTGTTGCATGAACACGCAGATGTGAGTATACTCGCTTTTGTGACTCGGCTCATGGCCATTAAGTCCAAGTACTTTTTCTCGAACAATTGTTACAATGAGATTTTAAAGTTATTAGGAGATGTGCTCCCAACGCCCAATAAGTTGCCTAAAGACATGTACCATTCAAAGACAATTATCAAAGGTCTCGGTATGGATTATGAGAAGATTTATGTGTGCAAAAATAATTGTATGCTTTTCATGAAGGAGCATGCTGAAGAGAAAAAATGTCTGAAATGTGGACAATTTAGATTTGTGGAAGTTGTTAATGATGAGGGTGAGAAGGTGATGACAGATGTTGCACATAAGCAGCTCCGCTACTTGCCACTAACTCCTCGAGTTAAACGGATGTTTCTATCTAAAAAACTGCTATGCACATGTGATGGCACAAAGAAGGTGTCCATGATAACAATGACCTAATCGTGCACCCTTCAGATGGGGATGCATGGAAGGCTCTCGACACGTTTGATCCCGACTTTGCAGCTGATCCGAGGAATGTTCGAATCGGCCTCGTGACCGATGGCTTCACACCTTTTGGTCAAATGGCATCATCATACTCATGTTGGCCTGTCTTTGTTATTCCATACAACCTTCCACCTTCTCTTTGTATGAAATATGAATTTATATTTCTTTGCTTAATAATTCCTGGCCCAGACTATCCTGGAAAGAACCTCAATGTCATGTTAAAACCCTTGATTGGAGAGTTGAAGGAGCTTTGGAAAGGTATTGAAGCATATGATGTTTTTAAAAAACATATATTCAAACTTTGAGTTGCGTATTTGTGGTCGGTGCATGACTTCATGGCATATGCTATTTTTACCGGTTGGAGTACACAAGGTAGATTGACATGTCCATATTGCGGTTAAGATACAGATTGCTTCCGTCTTGCTCATGGTGGAAAGAACACTTACTTCGATTGTCAATGATGCTGGTTGCCCAGGAAACACCCCTTTAGGAGCGATAAGAAAAACTTTATAAAGAACACCGTGGTCCCCAAAGGACTGCCTAAATGTCTTAACGCAGCAGAAATATATGCTCAGCTGAACAACCTTGTCCTAAATGAAAAGGGGGACAAGTACGAAGGATTCGGAGTGGACCACAACTGGACACATATATGTGGTCTCTGGGATCTCCCTTATATGTCGTCATTGATTCTTGTGCACAACATTGATGTCATGCACCAAGAAAGTAATGTTGCTGAAGCCCTCATACAAACCTGCATGCATTTTGAAAAAACAAAGGACAATCTGAAAGCTCGAAGAGATCTAGCAATGCTTTGTGACCGACCAACCCAAGTGCTCAATGACAACGGTAAGCCGCCATGTGTCTTGTTCTGTCTTACCTCTAAAGACAAGATCGAGGTAATGAGATGGATAAAAAAATTAAATTTCCTGATGGTTATGCTGCAGGCTTGAAAAGAGCTGTGAATTTGAAAACGGGAAAACTAACTGGGTTAAAGAGCCATGACTTCCATATATTAATGGAGAGGATTATCCCTGTCATGTTTCGTGGTTATATGTCCGATGCCATGTGGCAAGCAATAGCTGAGCTAAGTTATTTCTACAGGCAGATATGTGCCAAAGAAATAAGTAAAAATATGATGGAGAAGTTGGAGAAAGAAATACCAGTGTTGTTATGCAAGCTAGAAAAAATATTCCCACCTGGATTCTTCAATCCGATGGAGCATCTACTTATTCACATTCCATATGAGGCAAAGGTTGGTGGACCTGTACAATATAGGTGGATGTATCACATTGAACGTGCACTCAAAAACCTGCGAGGCATGGTTCGAAATAAGGCTAGAGTAGAAGGATGCATCGCTGAAGCTTTTTTGCTAAAGGAGGTTTCATACTTCACGAGTGTGTATTTCACAGAGGAACATAATGTCTATGCTGCTACCATGCGATACAATGTCGATGAGGAACCTCCTGTCAGTGATCTAAACATTTTTCCAATGGAGAGGCACAAGTACTAGTAAGGGCACGTTCTACCACCTTAGCATGGATGAAAGAATGTCCGCATTGCTATACATGTACTCTAATATGGAAGAGATGGATCCATATTTCATGTAAGTCTTTGTTTTACCCCTTAATTTCTTTACCAAAGGAGCCATATTTAATTACTTATTTGTCGTATAGTAAGTTCGACGAGGAAAATTGGACTTATTCCCATCAGCCTACAAGCAAACAACTAGATACGATGCGACAACATGGGAGGCAAGGAAGACCTAATTTTGTTGACTGGTTTCATGAGCATGTAAACTCTTTACATTCCTTACTTTCATGTCATTTAGCCTTTTACGCGAGGTAGTCATTTTAACTGTATATTATTTGCAGTGCACAAAGACCCCTAACATACACAAGGACTTGAGACAGCTATCTTATGGGACGGTGACTTGCAGAACCTTTGGTCGATACAATGTGAATGGCTTCCATTTTCGTTTAGACCAATTTGAAAAGTCTCGTCCTCGTGCAGCCACATGTAACACTGGAGTTCTGGCTAGGGCACTCGATGCACTCGGCAGAGAAACTAATTATTATGGCATCATTCAAAACATCCTAGAGTTTAATTTTGCAGGGAACAAAACTTTGAAATTAGTATTCTTTCCATGTGATTGGTTTGACAGCACTAATGGGATTAGACAAAGTCAATATGGCATAACTGAAGTAAAGCACAAGGAACGACTTCGAGGCCATGATAATTTTATCCTTGCACACCAGTGCGAGCAGGTCTACTATATGTTGTACCCATCCGAAGTTTAAAGCATGGTGGGTAGTTCATAAGGTGAACCCTAGGGAACATTTACATACTCCTTGCACTGCTGGTTATCAATTCGAAGACAAACATGCCGATGATGTTTATTAAGAAGAAGAATTGCCAACCACTTTTACTATCGATGAGGGTGTTGCACTGAACTCACTAGTCGGAGACCGTAACGATGTCACTGCTGATGAGTGTGTTGCACCGAAACGAAAATGAAATCCAAGGAACAAAAAAGCCACATTGCGAGCTTTGGATCGAAGAAGACTCCTTGATCGTGATTCCGATGAATTTTGATGTGTAATGCATAATTTAATTTTATGTGATGTATTATTTGATTTTTTATTAATTCACTTAATTTTATGGAGCTAATACCTTTAATATTTTTCTATTAACAGGATGAGTGGTAGGAAAACAAAGCGCACTGCTAGGGGGTTTCTTAATGCGGCTAGCAGGATACTCCCTGGTGCACGTTCCCTTTTCCAAGGGAGTTCTTCTAGCCAGAGCAGACAGGAGGCGTTGCTGACACACGCCCGACCACAACTGCATGATACACCTATCGCTCTACAATGGAGTACCGATGAAAATGTTTATGTAATTGATCTTATTTGTCAGTCACTTATATATTAATGTGTCTTACATGTCTCTATTTCATGTCCATAGGAAGAGGAGGACGATGAGGAGGAGGTGCAACCCCATGAGGAGGAGGACGAGCAGACCCATGAGGAGGAGGAGGTGCAGGCCCATGAGGAGGAGGAGGAGGAGGTAGCGAGCATAGATGCTAAGGCGGATGACGATACCATCGAGGCTCCTTTTGTTCGACGAAGGGGCACTCGGAAGGGCCACTTTGTCCTACCTCCGTCAGCGCCTGCACAATCTGAAGCTCGGGTACTGATCATCCCGGTTGGTGATAGGTACTCACGTTTGGCCACTTTGTTCTTACTTATTTGTTTATTGTACACTATATATATGACATGACTTCCTTGTTTTTTTGTCATGCAGCCAATGGGATGACATGTCTTTCAACGGCCGAGGTCACCATAGAAAGGTGTGGTGGTTCCTTGCACTAGCTGGTCGCACTTCGCACTAGCTCCACATGCTACATATGGAACAGCTCAAGGTGCCGTCAAGCACGACATTTGGGTAAGAGTAATGTTTCAAACTAACATTTATTAGTTGTTTTCAAACTAATTTTATTTTCGATGTTGGACAGAGACGCTATCGTGTGGAACCTGAGGCTCAAGAGCATGCAGACCGAGTATTAGAGAAAAATGCGAAGAAGGTGTGCAGGGATGCATTTTTCAATGCTCGTCTATAGGTTGTGAACGCGTACATGAAGCGCCAAGGTCATTCTATCAACAACTTTCGACAATATTCGGATGTCTACTTGACTGTAGACCAGTACATGGAGGTAAAAATCTAATTTAGCAGCTCATTCAGATGTGAATGTAATTTTGATCTAACGCTTTAGATGCAGGTACCACTTCCATGGATAGAACACCGGTCGCAGGCTTACAAGGCTTTGTGTGAGATATGGGCTTCGCCCGAGTGGATTGAGAAGTCTAACAGGAATCGACATAGGCAGCGCCATCAGCAGGACGAGGACGATGATGAGGTCATAGTCAGCCATACCTATGGGGCTGATGGACACATTCGGTTGGCGAAGCGAATGATGAGTATGTAGTATTCTGTTTTACTCAGAAATGAAACTGGATTAAACTCATATATTTGCAGGAGGCTCAAACTGGAGTTGTCCCGAGCCCAATCGATGTTTATAGGAGAGGGCATAGAGCGAAAAACAATGAAATCTCCGATGAGCTATGTAGTCAAGTGGCCATTGAGCGTATGGTTAGTTGTTGTTAGGATTAATGTTTTCTTGCCATATAGCTATAAATTACATGTGTGGTGAACCTTCATATTGTATTGCAAGAGACATACGGGCAGGAGATGGTTAGGAAGTATGGAGAAGACTACGATTGGCAAGGAGCGCCTACCATCGACGCTGAAGTTGTGCATTCTATTGGAGGCAAGGCACATGGACGGTATGAACTTGTGAATTTTTTCAATAATATTGGAACTATGACCGAATAGCTAATTTTCTTGTTTTTCAAGATATTCTATGTTTACCGGTGTTATCGATTCGACAGAGTTGCGTTCTCGTGGCGGCTCTTCGTCGCAGGCGGGTTGTGGTAGTAGCAGCTATTGTCGCCGCTCTGTATCTAGCATGGAGGACGCTATGAGGGAGCAGCAAGAAAAGTTTCGTGAAGAGCTGCGGCAACAACAAATGACATTCCTCCAAAGCAATCAGAGTACATGGCTGCTTACAACGCACAGGCACAACAAGCAATGAACGTGAGTGTCTTATTTATTCTCAACACAGTCGATATTGGTTCTATAACTAACATATTATATTTGCAACAGTCTTGGTTTCCAGAGCAAGCACAGCAGCAACCATTTGTTTTCCCTCAATTTCAGCCGCCGATGCCTCAGTGGGGATTACATGCTCCGTCACCTCCACCTCCACCTCAGGTGCTTCAATTTAGTTAAGACTTGTCGTTTGTATCAACCTTTCAAATCTTTACTAAACTTGATTTTTAGGGATCCGGGGTCATGGGCCACAACACGCCACCACCGGTGATACCAGCACCAGAAGGAGCTTATGCAGGGGAGGGATCTACTCCAGGAGAGGTTAGTTTGACAAACAATTTGTTTGAATAGTGGTCATGCATGTAAACACTGCCGTTATTAATGTCTTCTTTTTTCTTTAGAATCCAAACCCGTTACACGACTTCGTCAACGATTTTTTTGCTTCTGGAGGTAGTGGTCACAACTCCAACGACCCCGATATGTGATGGTGTTAGTTTTATGCCGAATTGTGCGTTGTAATGGACTATTTGTGAACTTTATGTTGTATGGACTGTTTGTGAACTCGGATGTTGTAATGGACTCCAATTTTATGTTGTGGACTATTTGTGAATTGTGGATTTAATGTTTCTGTATTGTGGATGTTGTATGGACTGTCATTTTATGTTATGATTATATTGTTGATGAATTTGTTGTTATTTTTTGCATTTTTTTCAAAACAAATTGCTCTGAAATTATTAATTTTTGGCGGCCTCCCCTGGCTGCCGAAAATAAGGAATACTATTTTCGGCAGGCGTGGATTTTTGGCGGCCAGGAGGCGAGACGCCGAAAGTTGACTATTTTCGGCGGCTAGGTAGTAGTCGCCGAACATAACCATTTATTTTCGGCGGCTGTCTGCTGACCGCCGAAAATAACTTATTTTCGGTGGCTGGACTCTGGCCGCCGAAAGTATAGCCTTATTTTCGGCTATTTTTTTATGGCGGCCAGGAACCGCTGAAAATAGCTTATTTTCGGCGGCAAAGGCCTTATTTTCGTCGGTTCCTAGCCGCCGAAATGACTGTAGCTCTTGTAGTGGGAGTTCATGTGAAGTGTAAGGCTAATCAACAAAATAAAGGTTGAAGCTGAGCATTGTTTTTATAAGTTAGTCAAAATTTTATTAGCAATTACTAAGTATAAGTAAATACCAAACCTTAGTAATAATAGGTAAAAGTAATAATAAAATAATCCCAAATGTGATGCAAATGACAAATTGAGTTTTAATTCCATAAATTAATCATGTGAGGGTTCGAGCTGCTCATGACCGTGAGCACGGCTAGTAAACCAGTTTTACACTCTGCAGAGGTTGTGCATCTTTACCCACAAGTCATGTTACCCATCTGCCATGAGACGACCAATCTCATACACCTCTACCGAGGAGGCGAGGCAGGGTAACACTGCGAGGCTTTTACAAAGTTCCACTAGCTTCAGGAAACCCGCTACAGTTTATAGGAAGCTCCAGTGCAGGAATCCCTCGCCTGACCGTCATCGCAGCAAAATCAACCCAAGGACCTCCCTACACTGACCACTCCCCTACTGCCCTTGCCCCTTTCGGGTAAGGTAGTCATCCATTAGCTTTCCTAGTTAATCAGCCAAGTGCATCCCATACTACCCTTGTGGTAGCACTGTTTTCCTGGGTGGTCACTCCATGTTCCCATTAACATAATGATCTTAACATGAATAATAATAATAATAAACAGAGAATAAAGGTGTAATCATGAATAATGTATCTCCATACTAAAATCCATATAAAGCAATAGCAGGTACTACCCAAAAATATTTAAGTGGTAAACAAACTATAAAGATAACCAAAACTGGGGTGACCTAAAGGATCCCATCAAATTAACCTACGCAGATCATTATGAATAATAAGAACATGGCTGGGTAAAAATAAGTGATCAAGGGCACAACTTGCCTTCAGCGAGCTCCTACTCAGCAACTTCTACTAGCTGAACCTCAGGATCCACAGTAGCTTGCTCGTCTACTCGCATCAACACAATACATACATAGTATAGCAAAAATTAACATAACATCAAACATGTAAATAAAATACACAATAATAATCTACACATTAAACTAAGATTCTAGGAACATAAATCATTAATTTTGAAGTTATGGATTTTAAGTTATGAATTTCCAAAGGTTTTATGTGCTTGAAATAGGATTAAATGAGAAATTAATTTTCTTACTGTTTTCATGTCAAAACAAAACTCTAAGTGATAGACAATAATATTATAAAATTTTAGAAACTGGAATGGAGTAATTTGGAGTTTATATGAATTTTCTATGAATTTAGCAAGTTTCTGCAATTAATTTAATACTAAAATTCATGTTCTAATTGATTTTATGAATATTATTCCCTGTCTGGGTTGCGCCTCAATTATAGAAAAGTACAGGGGGCTATCCCACAGAAATCCCTAGGCTCAGGCTATAGTCGACGAGGACGGTGGGTTCTATTTTCCTATTCCCCGAGGACTCTTTAACAAAATTCTCAGCCGAAAGGGTACGGGTGCACTTCGGTCGCCCAATTAGAGATCAAGCGTCCAGATAATTTGGTCTCGATTATGTATACTACTGCGCCAATGACCGTTGGATCCCAGATCCACGATCCACGGCGCACGATTCCCCCAACAGATCTGATCCATACACTCATGATCTAACGGTGAAGATTCATTTGCGCAGAAAGGCACGCGGTCGTCTAATCTTAGCCATTCACCCTGCGATCTACGGTCCACGGCTCATCTTTACCCTCTAGTCACGGCGACGGCGGCGCCAGCACACCCGCACGGCGGCGTCCACCGGTGAGCACGCCACACAACCAGTCACTATCCCAAACCCAAATTAAATTGCGCTGCACACTGAGAAGGACATGGCGGAGATAGTAGTGGAGTTCTCACCGGTCGAGACGGCACGCAACGGTCCGGTCGCGGGGAGCGGGTAGCTTGCGGCGGAGTCGGATTCCGGCGAGCAATTAGGGCTGTTCCGCTGTCGCTTTCTGCCCGGCAGTGCCTTGGACAGCTTCATGGTGACACTGTGCAGGCCCCCAATACAATCTCAGCCGCGAAACGGCAACGGAGACGAGAACTCGCGACACCCTGCTCCCGCAATCCTAGCGGTAACCCCAAATTGATATTCTTGACGGCATGGTGTTGGTACGGAAGCGAAGAGGCGAAAAGACGAGGAAGAGGAGCCGAGCACCGAGGTTTTATAGATGGTGAGGTCGGTGGGGTCAATGCCCAGCCGCTCCGCCAGTTCCGCATGGTGGCGGAATTCTTGGCTGCGGCCGTTGCGGAGGTAGGTGACACACTGACTGGTGGGTCCCAACGCGTAGTGAGGGCTTGGTCGCACGCGGACGCGAGGAAGCGGCGTATGACGCGTGGGACCCGCGGGGTAGTGAGGCTACTGGGCGTGCGGGACACGCTGATTGTGGGACCCACCCGTCTGTGTGCGCGTGAGACGGACAGCCCGGTCCCACATGTCGGCGCGTCGGTCAGCCGGTTTGGGCCACGTGGAGAAATTCTACTCGTGGGCCGAAACCAGGTACAAAGCCCAGGTAGTGTTTTCCCTTTTTGTTTTATTTTCTTTTTTCTTTTTTTGATTTGTTTTTTTCTTTTTCATTTGAATTTAAATTTCAAATTCAACCATGTGGTAAATCATCCCCAGATTAAGAGTATAATTTGAACATACTTCATTACCTTTATTTATAATATTTATTTTGTATATATTTTCTTTTCTCTTTTTGTTTCAATTCTAGAATTTCCTTTAGCGTTTAAATTATAATTTGGGTATTATCATATTTATTTTTACCTTATTTTTATATTATCACAAAATGCACACAAAACAAAAACCCAGCATGATTCATATTTTAGTGGTATAACTTTTTATTAGTTATTTGTCTTTAAATATGGTATTCACATGTGAAGATAAGTGGATAATATACACATATTCATAAAGGAAATGACTTTTCTCCTTTTATAACGTCTCTTACAAATTGGGTATTACAGAGGATGAGATCCCCGACCCATGGGGCCCATCGGTCAAAGAGCGCACTAGGGAAAGGCCTCTAGCAACTGGGGCCTACTGGTTAGCAACCGGGGCCTGCTGGTTAGCCGGAGGAGATAGGTAACGACTACCCTGAGACACTGTAATGCCCTGAATTTGGGGGTAGAATTTTTTCTTCTTTTTACTCACCAAATTCAGGCGTTACTCTCTTTTCTCTTCCCGGTTCGCTCCTTCTTCCCAATTTAAAAGCGGTGTAGCGACTGGTGTCTGTATTACGTGTAAACAAAAACCTAAGTTGTCATGGGTGTTGCATCATGCCGAAACATATTTCTTTTGTCTGATGTCGTGTTTAATCACGTGTTCGTCTCGTCTCGTTTCGGATTTCGGTTCGCGATTGGAGTCTGATCTGTGGTCGCGTGTTGTTGGGGGTATGCTTCGTCGCCGAAGATCCTGTAAGAAGAAGCACCTTTGGCAGATCCTCTTAAAAAGCAGTGCTGAAGCTATCATTTATAAAGTTTTGGCATAGTCACGTGTCCCAAGACGAAGCAGTGAACCGACTTAGAGATGAAATGACTAATCGACCCGTAATAGCTTGTATTGTGATTGTAAGCAGTTGTAAAGGGCATGAATGTAATTTCTTACAGGCTGTGTCCTGTGCCTATAAATAGATGAACAGTACCCCTGTACTGTTCACGCTGATTTGTATTTGCTCGCACGTCACGCTTAGACTTTTTGCCTTCTGTCGAGCCGAAGGTATAAATGTAATTCAATATTGTTCATGTTCGTTCATAATAATATAATGAAAAAGTATTAATAATATCATATGATCATTTGTGTTATTCCTCATGTCCCATATGCTTCTCTTTTCGTCAATATATATATATACTATGACAATGAAGGTACGCCCTTCATAACCTTCGTCTAAAGATCATTATATCCTGAGGGAGATAATGCTTTGAAGGACGAAGGGCATTAACCATTAACCTTTTCTATGTTGCCTTGTTCTTAATTCATAGCATTTGAGAACAAGTCCCCAACATTGGCGCCCACCTCCGGTGAACTCACTTCCACTATTGAGCTGATGGCTTCGTTCAATAACCAAGCTGAAGCACCTTCGGCTACAAATCTTGTGCTCCCAATAACAGGCGGCTCAAGTTCAGAGCCGGCTAACAAGAAGCACAAGAAGGAAGCACAGAGAAGGGTGCAGCATGTTGGGGTGTAGAGACCCTTCATCAAGTCAAAATGGTCTCACATCCCAATTACCTTCTCCTAAGAGGACCTTCAGCTCAAGGATTACCCTCACAATGATGTTATGTCATATCTTGTGTCATCAAGGGATTTCTAGTCCACAATGTTTTGGTCGATACAGGCAGTGCAGTGGATATCATATTTGCTAAGGCCTTCAGACAGATGCAAGAGCCAGAGGATATGATCCATGATGCCACGCACCCTCTCTGTGGTTTCGGAGGAAGGCAGATTATAGCGCTTGGCAAGATCACAATGCCAGTGACCTTCGGATTTGTCCACAATACAAGAACTGAACAGGTTGTGTTTGATATCGTTGACATGGAATATCCTTACAATGCAATCATTGGTCGTGGAACACTCAATGCATTTGAAGCAATTCTTCATCCAGCATATTTATGCATGAAGATACCTTTGGATCAAGGGCCCATTGCTATTCATGGAAGTCAGGAAGCTACCAGGAAGGCTAAAGGAAATTGGATAGACTCAAAAGCAATCCACAATATATAGATGAAGCTGAAGCTTGTGAACAGTATAAGCATAGAAGAGAGAAGGCTTCTTCGGCTGATCAGTCGAAGCCCATGCTTCTGTGTGAAGACATAGCAGAGCAGAAGGTATTGCTAGGATCCATCTGAAGAGCAGGAGAAAACCTTGATAAGGTTTTTATTCAACAACAAAGATGTTTTTGCATGGTCAGCCAACGATCTTTGTGGTGTCAATAGGGACGTCATCGAGCATTCACTCAATGTTGACCCATCCTTGCGACCCAGGAAACAAAAGCTTCGGAAAATGTCTGACGATAAAGCCGAAGGTGCTCGGAACGAAGTAAAAAGACATCTCAGTGCTGGTGTCATTAGAGAAGTGAAATACCCAGAGTGGCTAGCCAACACTGTTATGTAAAAAAGGCCAATGGCAAATGGAGAATGTGCATTGATTTTACTGATCTGAACAAGGCTTGTCCAAAGGATGAGTTCCCATTACCAAGAATAGACTCTCTAGTGGATGCAGCAGCTTCATCAGAGCTCATGAGTCTGCTAGATTGTTATTCAGGCTATCACCAAATCTAGATAAAGAAGGAAGATGAGCCAAAGACCAGCTTCATAACCCCCAGTGGTATATATTGTTATCTTCGGATGCTTGAGGGGCTCAAAAATGCTAGAGGAAGCTTCAGCAGGATGACAGCCAAGGTCCTTCACTCTCATATAGGCAGAAATGTGCTAACATATGTTGATGATATTATAGTGGAGAGCACGAAGCAAGAAAACCACATCACTGATCTGCAGGAAACATTTGCTAATTTTAGGCAAGCCGGGCTGAAATTAAATCCAGAAAAATGTGTCTTCGAAGTAAAGAAGGGCAAGTTCCTTGGCTGTTTAGTTTCAACGAAGGGGATCGAAGCCAACCCAAGCAAGATTGAAGCTATCCTTCGAATGGAGCCACCAAGCACAAAAAAGGGGCCCAACGGTTGACAGGAAGGCTAGCATCTTTGAATCGATTTGTATCTAGATCAGCAGAAAGAAATTTACCATTCTTTGAAGTACTAAAGTCAGCTGAAGTTTTTCAATGGGGCCCAATTCAACAAAAAGCTTTCAAAGAGCTGAAGCAATATCAGATCGATTTAACAACATTAACTCCACCCGTGCCAGGGGCTCCATTGTTATTATATGTGGCAGCTTCACACTCTGCAGTGAGTGCGACGCTTGTACAAGAAAAGCTCGAAGGACAGGTTAAAAAACAAGTCCCAGTATACTTTGTCTCTGAAGTTTTGAGTTTATCAAAGAAAAACTATACAGAATTGGAAAAGGTGTTGTATGCTGTGTTAATGGCATCCAGGAAGCTTCGGCATTATTTTCAAGCATATCACATAATTGTTCCTTCATCACCACCCCTGAAGGATATCATGAGGAATAGAGAAGCTACTGGAAGGATTGGCAAATGGGTTGCGTAGCTTAATGAATTCACTATTGACTATGTGCACAGATCTACAATTCAATCTCAAGCGCTAGCAGATTTTATCGCTGATTGGACGCCAGGGGCTCATGAAGAAGGGACAAGTAAAGATGTCGAAGCTTGGATAGTGTTTTGTGATGGTTCTTGGGGAGCCTTCAGTGCAGGAGCAGCTGCGGTCCTAGTTGCACCTTCGAAGGTCAAAACATGTTATGCAGTAAAACTGGATTTCAGTTGCACAAATAATGTTGCTGAGTACAAAGCACTTCTACTAGGACTTTGGAAACTAAGGGCAATGGAAATAAGAAGGGCCATTCTAAAGACCGATTCTCAAGTTATTGCTGGCCATGTGGATAAAAGCAGCAAGGCACGAGATCCGAAGCTTGAAAAATATCTGGATGCAGTTCGAAGGCTAGAAGCTTCCTTTGAAGGATTTTCCGTCAAGAATATTCCAAGAGGTCAAAATGAGCATGCAGATTTGCTAGCCAAATCAGCGGCTCAGGGACTCCCATTACCCTCCGAAGTATTTTTTGAAACAATAAAAGCACCTTCAGTTGAGCTCATGGAGAGAGCAGTGCTTACTATTTCTCCAGTACACAGTGAAGACTGGAGAACTGAAATAATATCTTTCCTCCAAGGCAATTGTCTTTCAAGTGACGAAGCTTATAACAAGAGAATGGAGGCAAGAACAAGACCATACGTGTTAATAGAAGGGGAATTGTATAAACATGGGGTCTGTTCACCACTCCTTAAGTGTTTATCAAGAACTGAAGGTGTAGAATTAATGAAAGAGATACATGCAGGTCTATGTGGATCTCATATTGGATCTAGGCCGTTGTTGGGAAAAGTTTTTCGGCAAGGATTTTATTGGCCGAAGGCAGCTTTGGATGCAACAGAATTAGTCCAAAAATGCGAAGGCTGTCAAAAATGTGCAAGAGACCAGAAGCAACCTTCATCCCTCACTCAATTGATACAGCCCACTTGGCCGTTGCAAAGGTGGGGCCTCGATTTGTTAGGCCCACTTCCACCAGCACAAGGAAATCTAAAATATGTTGTGGTGGCGGTAGAGTATTTTTCAAAATGGATTGAGGCGAAGCCCTTGGCAACAATAACTTCGGTCACTGTCCAGAAATTCTTTTGGCAAAATATTATTTGTCGTTTCGGAGTACCAAAGGCTATTACTGTAGACAATGGAACGCAGTTCGATGCTAAAGCTTTCAAGGAATTCTGTGAACAAATTGGCACGAAGATTCATTTTGCATCAGTCAGACATCCGGAGTCAAATGGACTTGTTGAAAGAGCCAATGGCATTATAATGACAGGAATAATGAAGTTAATTTTCAATCAGTCTAGAGGAAAGTGGCCAGAAGAATTGATCAAAGTGGTGTGGAGCCACAACACAACAATATCAAGGTCAATAGGTTTTACACCATTTAAACTATTGTTTGGTGACGAAGCGATCACCCCAGAAGAAGCTAAGGCAGGATCAATAAGAACAGTGGCTTCGGCAGAAGACGAAGCTGATTATTCTGTGACAAAAGATGCTATAGAAGGGATTAGGCTTCAGGCCGTGGAAAATATCAATAAATACCAAGCCGAAACAATAAAATGACATGACAGAAAAGTTCGGCTAAAGAGTATTAAACCAGGACATTTGGTACTTCGGAGAGTGGCCAACTCAGATACAGTGGGCAAGTTACAGCTCAAGTGGGAAGGACCTTTTCTGGAAGTATCTTCGTCAAGACCCGGTTCTTACAGATTGAAGGATATGGACGGCAACGACATTCCTAGATCTTGGAATGCGGATGAGCTTCGGCGATATTATGTTTAGCTTGATGTAATTTTTTTCTTATGGTACCCTTTTCCTTTACAAAGGGGAGAAAGGTTTTTAATGGGGCCATAGCATGTAATTTCTCTTTTTCTTATTCAGCTCTACGAGAGCAAAATCCCCCAAATATGTAAATGTAAAAATTGAGCATGCACCATCGAGTGCAGGGAGAAAGGAAAAAATAGGGAGAAGCTCGAAAGTCGTCCCTAAGGGGATGCAGAGCACGGCGAAGCCACAGAAAAGTCGTTCCTAAGGGAGCACAGTGTAAGTTTTCTGCTCAAAAGTCGTTCCCAAGGGAATACAGAGCTTACAGTGAAAAGTCAACGCTGATACCGTCGAAATATAAGGCGAAGCGCGAAAAGTCAACGCGATACCGCCGAAATTGAAGGCAAAGAAGTTCAAAAGACGTTCCCAAGGGGATGCAGAACTTACAGCGAAAAGTCAGCGCTGATACACCAAAAAATAAGCGGTGAAGCCGAAAAATAAACGGCAAGGAGACTTCGGTCATTGCCAAGGGAATGAAGGCTACGGTTGTGGCTTCGTATGCGTATGTTTGGACATTCATTTGCACGACGCATTACATCATACATTTGCATTCATAAACATTCATCTAGACATACATAGGATCATCATCATCATAGCACAGGCGGGTGTTTCGGCTTTAAAGACAAGACTTCGGAAAATAGAAAAAGAAGCAGTTTTATGCTTCGTTGTGTACGAAAAGAAGGGAAGGTGTTTTTCGCCCTCGGCTCAAAAAATGCTAGTTTCGTCCACCGCAAAGCAGTTTCATACATGCACAAAAAGGTAAAGATATATTACAAAGTATGCACAAATTTACATAATTAGTATCTGATTCTTAATTTACAAAGATTTTTTACAATGATGTTATAATATTTTCCTTCTAGAATTTTTCTAGCAACGTTTTCAGCTTTGGCATCATTCAGCTTCGGACATCTAAGCTTCGGACCACCGGTCAAGCTTTGGCTCATGTTTCTTCAGCATCATCATCCTATACATATTAAAACGGTATGAGGGAAGTGCAGACTTCAAAGAGAAGGTAAAATAACGGGTGTAAATTTTTACCGGCTTAAGATGGCTTCGAGCTTCGTCGCCAGCCATTTTCCGTCCGCCTTTTACCCAAATTTGAGTTATAAATCTGTTCCCTATACTCCGAGCTAGGCTAGGGATATCAATTAAATCTGCCGGAGATAAGCTAAAATTTGGTCTGTTAACAAATTTTCCGTGTTCACAGCCAGATTTCATGAAGGCAACGGCAGTGCCCCGAGAAGCTACCAGAGCGCAGAAACCGGCATGTCCTCCAATGACTTCGTCAAGTACGTCAACTTCGCTCTCAATATGTTCGAAGGTCTCCGGCAGGTTCTCAACCGAAGGGCTAAATTTCTCAGCACCGGCTCCAACCGAGTTGAAAACTTGTTTTAGCCGCTGCAGACACCGGTTGCTGAAGCCCATGCATTTTTCTTGAAGTTCTTTCAATGATTTCCGCAAATTTGAGTTTTTCTCCGCCTCAGCTTCAAGCCTGGCTTTGAAAATTTTCTTTTCCGTGGAGAGTTCATTATTCAATCTAGCAATTTCAGCCTGGGCTTCTGCCAATGAATCTTCCATAGTTCGAAGTGCGAAGTCTTTCTTTTCTAGAGTAGCCTCATGGTCTTTTATCTTCTTCTCTAGGCCCTCAATTATAATTTCATTCTTTTTGTCCTCGAGGTCTTGTTGCATCCTCAGGACTTTGCTCAGCAGTAAGCTCTGACAAAATAACCTTCATCAGATAACATCTTCACAACAAAAATAATAAAAAGTTAAGAATTTTACCTTAAAGTTGGCATAGAATAGACTACCAGCGATATGCTGCCGCCGGTACCTACTGAGGTCTGCTTCAACCTTCGGAAGGCCAATACTCTTCGATAGAGTGTCGAAAACTTTTGCCCCAGTGCGGTCCCAAAGGCATCCTAGATTCTCCTCGTTAACTCCCCCAAAGAGCAGTGCCTCGGGTCTGTACCCGCAAGATATGGCATATTCCTTCAACTCTTCTTGTTCAGCCTTTGACAATTCTTGTCCAAGTATGTCCTGAAAATTAAAGTCTTCTTCTTTCGATATATCTTCGGCTTTCTCTTTTCCTTTCCCAGGCACTATGGCCAGAGTTTCTTCAGCAACTCTAGCAGATTCTTTCACGGGCTCATTCAGAAGCATGTTACCAATATCAGCAAGTGTGGTTTCTAAATTTGTATCTTCGGTGGCCTCAGCTTCGGTAGTGTTAGCTTCACTTTCAGCTTCAATGACTATGGCTCCGGTAGCAGCAGTGCTCTCCACGGCTGGTGTCTTCGATGTCGAGGCCACCGACGGTGTCTGTTCGATAACTTCAACCACATGAATGATTCTTCATTTCTTCGGCTCAGCAGGCTTCTTCGCTGCCGGAGGCTCCTTTTCCTTCTGAAAAAGCTTCGTCAAATGTGGCTCTAGTGGACTTAGCTTGATAGGCAAAGATTCAGTCATTACCTTCAAAATTTCTTCAACAACAGCAGCAGAAGGCGTTGAAGGAGCCTCTTCCTCTACATCAGTCGTTTTTTATTTCGGAGCAACAGCTTTTCTTTTCTTTGAAACCGCCATCTTTGGCTCAGGGCTCAATTTTCTTTTCTTCAAAATTTCTTCATCTTTCTTCACCAATTTAGCAGCTTCTCTATTCAGAACACTAACAACTCTTTTTCTTTTTTGCCCTTCGGCCCCTCTATCCAATCGCTCATAGTCAGGATACTCAAAATTCAGCGCAACCAAAACCCGGTTCAACCTTCGTTTTGGTCGAGTCCCGAAGGCTGCAGTCATTAGTTGATCTTCTTTTTTAGAATAGTTGCCAAGGATCTCGTTGCACATAACTTCAATCGTGTCTAACCATTCTTGGTAAGGTTCTTTGAAGTGTTTGTTGAATTTATAATAATAAGGCAGCTGAACAAGTTCCTTCTTTTTCTTTTCCCCTTTAAGCTTCGGCATATCCCATTCTTTCAAAGTCGGGAATACTCTAAAAGCTAAGAATTCTTGCACCAAGTCCCTGGTGCCAATGTGCTCTGAAACAACTCGAAATTCGCCCAAGGCAATTTGGCATGGTGATTCCGGCAACATGTTTCATTGAGGCCTAGTCTCTCCAAAGACTAACTCCAGCGGGCTTTGAACCAGCTTCTCCTTCTTCTCGTCAACCTTAACATAAAACCACTAGGTCTTCCAGCCAGTGGGTCATTTGGTACAATAGCTAATAACTAGAGACCTCGCATCTTTGCGATAAGCAAAATTGTAGCAGCCAAAATTCTCGTGTAGCCCATCCTCTCTAGCCTTTGTCTGATAATGAAGTTCATGTGCCCGGCAGAAACCTTCGACAAGCGGTTCCGCCCCCTGGCTTCGGAGAGCCCAAATGTAAACGCTAAGCCTAACAATGGCATTAGGAGTTAGCTGATGAAGATAAATCCCAAACTTCTCCAACACATCCGCAATCATCTCATGCAAAGGAAATCTCAATCCTGCTTTAAAGAAGCTTTTAAAGACTACCACTTCATTCTTTTCTGGCTTCGGAGTAATTTCCCCTCCACCAAAACGAACTAGTTTTCTCTTGGCTTCACTGATATAACCGAGCTTCATCAACTTAGGCATGTCATCTTCGGTAATAGTAGACTTTCCAAACTCCAGGTGGCTAGGTTTAGATGGCATGGCATTGTACTCATCTTCAGCTCCACCTTCTTCAACATCAATCTGCTCAGCTTCGGTAGCAGGGGTACCTTCAGAAGCTTCTTCCAGCACTGCCAACCCTGACCATTTCATCACTTTGGAAATCGGAGCGGTTTCAGCAGCTTCGGCTTCCTCTCCGTCACGTATAACCCTAGTTGTAGAACGAACTCTTGCCATATGATGATGAATTTTCCATAATTTTTGATGGAATTGCTGACTTTTTTAATTTTTCCGAAGCTCTTTCTCTTGTGACGAAGCAAAGTGAATAGTGGTGCTTCGGTTGAGTGCGATGAACAAGCTTCGGCTATGATCAAATTTTTGGCAGCAAAACAGGGCAATAGCAATGAATGTTGTGGTAACTTCACACCTACCCATCTGTTTATATAGTGCCGTAGGTGAGGAGGCGAATAGTCAAGTCTTCCGCACCGGACGAACAGTCGCCCGCACTCACTGAGTGGTGGGCCACAGAACCCGAGAAGGTGAATCACCAGAACGCGTTTACCCACTGCATGGTGGGACCATCTCGTGCTCGAAATTTTGTGATCGTTTCTTGACAACGAGCTTAGGGAAGGTGTTTTTCGGATCTTCGGCTACCCAAAGCCTAGGGGACTTTTTCACGGATCAAGCTTGTTATGACAAACGATCTAGCACCGCGAAGGGGCTACTGTTGGGGGTATGCTTCGTCGCCGAAGATCCTCTTAAAAAGCAGTGCCAAAGCTATCATTTATAAAGTTTCGGCATAGTCACGTGTCCCCAGACAAAGGAGTGAACCGACTTAGAGATGAAATGACTAATCGACCCGTAATAGCTTGTATTGTGATTGTAAGCAGTTGTAAAGGGCATGAATGTAATTTCTTACAGGCTGTGTCATGTGCCTATAAATAGATGAACAGTACCCCTGTACTGTTTACGCTGATTTGTATTTGCTCGTGTGTCACGCTTGGACATTTTGCCTTCTGTCGAGCCGAAGGTATAAATGTAATTCAATATTGTTCATGTTCGTTCATAATAATATAATGAAAAAGTATTAATAATATCATATGATCATTTGTGTTATTCCTCATGTCCCATATGCTTCTCTTTTCGTCAATATATATACTATGATGATGAAGGTACGCCCTTCATAACCTTCGTCTAAAGATCATTATATCCTGAGAGAGATAATGCTTCAAAGGACGAAGAGCATTAACCATTAACCTTTTCTGTGTTGTCTTGTTCTTAATTCATAGCATATGAGAACAAGTCCCCAACACGTGTGTTGTGGGCTTCTGTCCCGGCCGCGACCCAGCCCTACCCAGTCTGGCCCGGCGCGCCCCTGGCGCTCGTGCCTCCCCCATGCGCCCCTTCCCTTCTCTTCCTTTCTCTCATTTGATTTTCCCGCGCGGCAACCTCCTCTCCTCCACCTCTCTCCCTGTGGTGCCCTAGGTTTTGGAGACAATGATCGCCGGATTTGGACCCCAAGGTGAGCTCCCCTCTCCCTCTCCCTCTCTCTCTTCCCCTCCCCTTCTCCTCCCCTGCGCGCGACCCCTCCCCCTGCTCCCCTCATGCGGCGCGGCCCCGCCTGGCCCCTGGCCCCTCGGGCGTGGCTCCCTGGCGCCCCTGCGCGTGGCCCCTCGGCCCCGGCACGCGGCCCCTGCCCCCGGGCAGCGTGGTCCCCGGTGCGGCCCCCGGCACGGCCCCTGGCAACGCGGCCCCTCGCGGCTCGCCCAGCGCATTCCCGCGCGCGCAGCCCTAGCGCGTGTGGCGATCGAATCTCGGCTTAATTAGTTTTAAAATTTAGTTTAATGAACGTGCTGCGTCGCGCCCTTCATCGCGCGGCGAATTAGTTCATTTCAGATTCTATTGACGTGTTGCGTCGAGCGCTTTGTCGCGCGACGATTCATCCTAATTTCAGATTTTTTTTTTAATGTGTGGCGTCGCGCGTCCAGTCGCGCGACGTTTCGTGTTAAATTTAGTTTAGATGGCGTATGCCGTCGTGCATTTTGTCGCGCGACGCTTAACGTATCTTTATAATTAATGCAAGTGTCTCGTTGCATGCTCCGTCGCACGACGAGTCGTCTATTTCTTAATTCAATTTAAATGTTGTGTCGTGCGTTTCACCGCGCGACAATCCTTTTAATTTACCTTTATCTATTCATAATAATTAAACATGGAACATGACTTTACCCTATGCTAAACGTGATCGCTAAATTTATTAGAGATTCATTACCATCCAGGCAAAGCGAACGTAGTGGCAGATGCTTTGAGTAGGAAAAGTCAAGTCAATATGATGGTCGCTCATCAGATGCCTTATGAGTTGGCCAAAGAATTTGATAGGTTGAGCCTCGGATTTCTAAACAGCATGCGAGGAGTAACCGTTGAGTTAGAGCCCACTTTAGAGCGGGAAATCAAAGAAGCACAGAAGAATGATGAGAAGATCAGTGAAATCCGGTAGCTGATTCTAGAGGGCAGAGGCAAAGATTTTTGGGAAGATGCAGAAGGTGTGATATGGTTCAAGGACCGTTTGTGTGTTCCCAATGTCCAGTCCATTCGGGAGTTGATCCTCAAGGAAGCTCATGAGTCAGCTTATTCTATACACCCTAGAAGTGAGAAGATGTATCAGGATCTGAAGAAGAAATTCTGGTGGTACGGAATGAAAAGGGAGATCGCAGAGCACGTGGCAATATGTGACAGTTGTCAAAGGATCAAGGCAGAGCATCAGAGACCAGCTGGACTGTTGCAACCATTGCAAATTCCTTAGTGGAAATGGGATGAAATCGGGATGGATTTCATAGTCGGATTGCCTCGCACTCGTGTCAGCTACGATTCCATTTCGGAAGTGGTGGACCGCTTAACCAAGTTAGCCCACTTCATACCCGTCAAGACTAACTACAGCAGTGCAGTGTTGGTGGAGTTGTACATGTCTCGGATCGTTTGTCTTCATGGTGTGCCAAAGAAGATAGTGTCAGACAGAGGAACGCAGTTCACCTCTCATTTCTGGCAGCAGTTGCATGAAGCTTTGGGTACACATTTGAATTTCAGTTCAGCCTACCATCTGCATATAGACGGTCAGACTGAAAGAACCAATCAATCCTTGAAGATATGTTGAGAGCTTATGCGTTGCAAGATCAGTTCGGATGGGACAAGAGATTGCCTTTTGCAGAATTCTCCTATAACAACAGTTACCAGGCCAGCTTGAAGATGTCACCATTTCAGGCGCTTTATGGAAGGAGTTGTAGAACTCCATTGCAATAGGATCAGCCTGGAGAAAAGCAAGTGTTTGGGCCAGACATTTTGCTTGAAGCTGAAGAGAACATCAAGATGGTTCGAGAGAACCTAAAGACAGCGCAATCAAGGCAGCATAGCTATGCAAACACAAGGAGAGAGCTGAGTTTCGAAGTCGGAGATTTTGTCTACCTGAAAGTATCACCGATCAGAGGAGTCAGAAGATTCGGAGTCAAAGGCAAGCTAGCACCCCGCTATGTTGGTCCGTATCAGATTGTTGGGGGTATGCTTCGTAGCCGAAGATCCTAAAGAGAGAAGAACACCTTCGGCAGATCCTCTCAGAAGCAGCACTGAAGCAATCACCTATAAAGCTTCGGCACAGTGACAGATCTCAAGACGAAGGGGTGAACCGACTTAAAGATGAAATGACCTAAGGACCCATGATGTTTTGTGTCAGTATTGTAGTCGATTGTAAAGAGCATAAATGTAATTTTACACAGGCTGCGCCCTGTGCCTATAAATAGATGAACAGTACCCCTACACTGTTCATGCTGATTGGTTATCGTGCTTTCGCGTCACTCTTGTACTTCTGTCTTCTTTTGTGCCGAAGGTACATTTGTAATCTGAAATCATTTTTATTTTCCCATAGTAATAAAATAGAAATGAGTTGATATATAATTATTTACCCTGTCTTTTACCTTTCATATGATTCTTTCTTCATTATAACATGTTGCATTGATGAAGGTATGTCCTTCGTTACCTTTGTCCGAAGATCATTATATCCTAATGGAAATAATGCCTTGGAAGACGAAGGGCTTTAACATTTAACATTCTTGTGTTGCCTTGTTCTTAATTCATAGCATTTGAGAACAAGTCCCCAACATTGGCGCCCACCTCCGGTGAACTCACTTCCATTTTTTGAGCTGATGGCTTCGTTCAACAACCAAGCTGGAGCTGCTTCGGCCTCGAAGCTGGTACTCCCGATAACAGGCGGTTCATGCTCAGAGCCGGCTAACAAGAAGCAGAAGAAGGAGGCACAGAGAAGGGTACAACATTTCGGGGTGCAGGGACCCTTCATCAAGTCAAGATGGTCCCACATCCCAATTACCTTCTCCCAAGAGGACCTTCAGCTCAAGGATTACCCTCACAATGATGCTATGGTTATCTCTTGTGTTATCAAAGGATTTCTGGTTCACAATGTTCTGGTCGACATAGGCAGTGCAGCGGATATTATATTTGTTAAGGCCTTCAGACAGATGCTAGAGCCAGAGGATAAGATTCATGATGCTACACACCCTCTTTGTGGCTTCGGAGGAAGACAGATTGTAGCGCTTGGCAAGATCATGATGCCAATGACCTTCGGATTTGTCAACAATACAAGAACCGAGCAAATTGTATTTGATATTGTCGACATGGAGTATCCCTACAATGCAATCATTGGTCGTGGGACACTCAATGCTTTTGAAGCAATTCTTCATCCAGCATATCTTTGCATGAAGATACCTTCGGATCAAGGGCCTATTGCTATTCATGGAAGCCAGGAAGCTGCCAGAAAGGTCAAAGGAAACTAGACAGATTCAAAAGCAATCCATAATATAGATGGAGCCGAAGCTTGTGAGCAATACAAGTACAGAAGGGAGAAGGCTGCTTCGGCCGATCAGCCGAAGCCCATGCTCTTATGTGAAGATATAGCAGAGCAGAAGGTGTTGCTGGGATCTCAATTGTCTAAGGAACAGGAGAAAAACCTAACAAGGTTTTTGTTCAACAACAAAGATGTCTTCGCATGGTCTGCCAACGATCTCTGTGGTGTCAACAGGGATGTCATTGAACATTCGCTCAATGTCGATCCATCCTTCAGACCCAGAAAGCAGAGGCTTCAGAAAATGTCTGAAGACAAAGCCGAAGGTGCTTGGAATGAAGTGAAAAGACTTCTTAGTGCTGGATTCATCAGAGAAGTAAAATACCCAGAATGGCTAACTAACACTGTTATGGTGAAGAAGGCCAATGGTAAATGGAGAATGTGCATCGATTTTACTGATCTTAATAAGGCATGTCCGAAGGATGAGTTTCCATTACCAAGGATAGATTCTCTAGTAGATGCAGCAGCTTCGTTGGAGCTCATGAGTCTACTAGATTGTTATTCAGGCTACCATCAAATCTGGATGAAGAAGGAAGATGAGTCAAAAACCAGCTTCATAACCCCCAGTGGTACATATTGTTATCTTCGGATGCCTGAGGGGCTCAAGAATGCTGGAGGAAGCTTCAGCAGAATGACAGCAAAAGTCCTTCATTCCCAGATAGGCAGAAATGTGCTAACATATGTTGATGATATCATAGTAAAAAGCACGAAGCAAGAAAATCACGTTGCTGATCTGCAGGAAACATTTGCCAACTTTAGGCAAGCTGGCCTGAAGTTGAATCCAGAAAAATGTGTCTTCGGAGTAAAGAAGGGAAAATTCCTTAGTTGTCTAGTTTCAACAAAAGGGATCGAAGCAAATCCAAATAAAATCGAAGCTATTCTTCGATGGAGCCGCCAAGCACAAAGAAGGGAGCCCAACGGTTGACAGGAAGACCGGCATCTCTAAATCGATTTATATCTAGATCAGCAGAGAGAAATTTACCATTCTTTGAAGTGTTGAAGTCGGCCGAAGTCTTTCAATGGGGATTAGCTCAGCAAAAAGCCTTCGAAGAGCTAAAGCAGTACCTGATAGATATAACAACGTTAACTCCACCCATGCCAGGGGCTCCTCTGTTATTATATGTGGCAGCTTCGCATTCTGCAGTAAGCGCAGCACTTGTGCAGGAAAAGCTTGAAGGACAAATCAAAACGCAAGCCCCAGTATACTTCGTCTCTGAAGTCCTCAGCTTATCAAAGAAAAACTATACAGAATTGGAGAAAGTGCTATATGCTGTCTTAACGGCCTCCAGGAAGCTTCGGCATTACTTTCAAGCATTCCATATAATTGTTCCTTCATCACAGCCTTTGAAGGATATTATGAGGAACAGAGAAGCTACTGGAAGAATTGGAAAGTGGGCTGCGGAGCTCAACGAATTCACCATTGATTATGTGCATAGATCCTCAATCCAGTCCCAGGCGTTAGCAGACTTCATCGCTGATTGGACGCCAGGGGCTCAGGAAGAAGAAGCAAGTAAAGATGCCGAAGCTTGGACAATGTTCTGCGACGGTTCCTAGGGAACCTTCGGGGCAGGTGCAGCTACTGTCTTAGTTGCACCTTCCAAAGTTAGAACATGCTATGCAGTGAAACTTGATTTCAGCTGCACAAACAATATTGCTGAATACGAAGCTTTGCTTTTGGGGCTTCGGAAGTTAAAGGCAATGGGGATAAGAAGGGCGGTTCTCAAAACCGATTCCCAAGTTATTTCTGGGCATATTGACAAGAGTTGTAGAGCAAGAGACCCAAAGCTTGAGAAATACTTGGATATAGTTCGAAGGCTTGAAGCTTCTTTCGAAGGGTTTTCTGTCAAGAATATTCCACGAGGAGAAAATGAGCACGCTGATCTGTTAGCCAGATCAGCGGCACAGGGGCTGCCTTTACCTTCAGAAGTATTCTTTGAGACAATAAGAGCACCTTCAGTGGAACTTCTTGAAAGAGCAGTGCTCAATATATCCCCTGTTCATAGTGAAGATTGGAGAACTGAGATTATATCCTTTCTCCAGGGCAATTTCCTTTTAGATGATGCAGCTTATAATAAGAGAACAGAGGCAAGAGCCCGACCATATGTAATAATAGAAGGGGAGTTATACAAACATGGAGTCTGTTCTCCATTGCTCAAATGTTTATCCAGAGATGAAGGTATAGAATTGATGAAGGAAATACACGCAGGTCTGTGTGGATCTCACATCTGGTCTAGGCCTTTGCTGGGAAAAGTCTTTCGTCAAGGATTTTATTGGCCGAAGGCAGCTTCGGATGCAGCAGAATTAGTCCAAAAGTGTGAAGGTTGTCAAAAATGTGCAAGAGATCAAAAACAGCCTTCATCTCTGACTCAGCTAATAGCATGTAATATCCCCCAAAGGGGGACAAAGGTTTTTAATGGGGCCATAGCATGTAATTTCTCTTTTTCTTATTTCAGCTCTACAAGAGCAATATTCCCCAAAGATGTAAATGTAAAAGCTGAGCATACACCATCGAGTGCAAAGAGAAAAGAAAAACAGGGAGAAACTCGAAAGACGTCCCTAAGGGGATGCAGAGCACGACGAAGCTACAAAAAACCGTTCCTAAGGGAGCGCAGTGTAAGTTTTCTGCTCAAAAGTCGTTCCTAAGGGAATGCAGAGCTTACAGCGAAAAGTCAACGTTGATTCTGCCAAAATATAAGGCGAAGCGCGAAAAGTCAACGTGATTCCGCCGAAATAGAAGGCGAAGAAGTTCAAAAGACGTTCCTAAGGGAATGCAGAACTTACAGCGAAAAGTCAGCGCTGATACACCGAAAAATAAGCGGTGAAGCCAAAAAATAAATGGCAAAGAGACTTTGGTTATTCCTAAGGGAATGAAGGATATGGTTGTGGCTTCGTATGTGTGTGTTTGGACATTTATTTGCACCATACATTACATCATACATTTGCATTCATAAACATTCATTTAGACATACATAGGATCATCATCATAACACAGGCAGTTGCTTCGGTTCTAAAGATAAGGCTTCGGCAAAAAGAAAAAGAAGTAGTCTTTATGCTTCGCTGTGTACGAAAAGAAGGGAAGGTGTTTTTCGCCTTCGGCTCAAAAATGCTAATTTCGTTCACACCAAAGCACTTTATACATTGATGGAAAGGTAAGAATATATTACAAGGTATGGACAAAGTTTACAAAGTAAAAAATTAATTACATTGTTCTTTATAAAGGTTATTACAAGGGTTTTTAGAGTTTTTTCTACAGTCATCTATTCAAGCTTCATTAGTATCCATTGAGCTTCGGCTTCGACTTCGACTTCGACATCCATTAAACTTCGGCTTCATCTTCTCATTCTTTAGCTTCGGCCTCGGCTTTGTCATCCTGTATGTATTCAAGTATTGTAAGCAAAATTCAAGTTCGAAGGAAGAGGTAAGCACAAGGTATGATTTTGTTACAGGCTTAAGATGACTTCGAGCTTCATCACCAGCTTTGCTTCGTCCACCCTTTGTCCATACCAGTTTTATAAATCTATTTGCTATGCTTCGGGCAAGGTTGGGAATATCATCTAGGTCTGCTAGTGATAAGCTGAAATTGGGTCTATTGATAACCTTACCATGTTCGCAGCCGAATTTCAGGAAGGCGACAGCTGTGCCCCGAGAGGCTACCAGGGCACAAAAGTCACCATGTCCAGCTATAACTTCTTCAAGATCATCAATTTCACCTTCGATATGTTCGAAGGCCCCTGGCAGGTCTTCAGACGAAGGGTTAAATTTTTCGCTGCTGGCTCCAACCGAATAGAAGACTTGCTTCAGCCGTTGAACACATCGATTACTGAACTCCAAACATTTGATTTGAAGGCCTGTCAATGATTTTTTTCAAATCTGAACTTTTCTGGACCTCGGCCTCAAATTTTGCATTAAGCTTCTGCTTTTCTTGTTCGAAGCTTTCTGACTGGGAGGAAAGTTTCGAACTTAATTCTGCTATTTTAGTTTCAGCTTCTGCCAATAAGCCTTCGGTTGTCTGAAGCTCGAAGTCTTTCTTTTCGAGAGCAGCCGATTGGTCTTTTATCTTGCTTTCTAAGTTTTCAATTATAACTTCGTGTTTTTTATCTTCCAAATCTTGCTGCATTTTCAAAGCTTTACTCAGTAGCATACTCTGCACACAAACAACCTACATTAGAAAACATCTTCGTTATTGAAATAATAAAAGTTAAAGAAAAGTTTACCTTCAAATTGGAATAGAATAAACTACCGACGATGTGTTGTTGTCGGTAGCGGCTAATATCTGTTTCGAGCTTCGTGAAACCAATACTCTTTGATAGAGTACTAATAACCTTCGCTCCAGTCTGATCCCGGATGCAGCCTAATTTTTCGTCATCGATGCCACCGAAGAGAAGTGCTTCCGGCTAATATCCGCAAGATATAGCATATTCTTTTAGCTCTTCTTTTTCAGCCTTTGTCAGCTCTTGACCAACTAGGTTTTGAAAGTTAAAAATTTCATCTTCCGAAGTGTCTTCGGCTATTTCTTCGCCTTCTCGGGTTCTGGGGTCGTAGTCTTTTTAGTGGCTGCAGCAGCTTCTTCTGCGGCCATCTTTAGCAGTATATTACCAATATCGGCAATTGTGCACTCTAAATGAATATCTTCGGCTATGGCAGCCTTGGTAGCTGTGGCTTCCGCAGGTGCAGCTTCGGTGGCTGTCGTGCTCTCAACATCTGGCCCCTTCACAGCTGAAGCTCCTAGTGGTGTCCCTTCGATGACTTCCGTCACTGTAATGATTCTTTGTTTCTTCAGCCTAGATGCCTTCGTTTTTGCGGGCTCCTTTTCCTTCTGAAAAAGCTTCGTCAGATGCGGCCCCAATGGACTTAGCTTGATAGGCAAAGATTCAGTCATTACCTTTAGAATTTCCTCCACATCGGTGGCAGAGGGTGTTGCAGCAGTTTCTTCTTCTTCATCAATTGCCTTCTGCTTTGGAGCTGTAGCTTTTCTCTTCTTCGAAGCATCTGTTTGTGGCTCAGGCTTCGGCTTTTTCTTTTTTAATTGTTCTTCATTGTCTTTATTCAGAGCACCATCCACTCTCTTTCTCTTTTGCCCTTCAGCGTCCTTGTCCAACCGCTCGTAGTCGGGATACTCGAAGTCCAGAGCATCCATTACTCGGTTTAGCCTTCGCTTCGGACGGGTGCCAAAGGCTGCAGTCATTAATTGATCTTCTTTTTTAGAGTAATTGTCTAGTATTTCATTGCACATTACATCGATCGTGTCCAGCCACTCTTGGCAAGGCACTTTGAAATGTTTCTTGAATTTATAATGGTAAGGCAACCAAATAAGTTCCCCCTTCTTCTTTTCCCCCTTCAGCTTCGGCATGTCCCACTCCTTCAAAGTTGGGAACACTCTGAAGGCCAAAAATTCTTGCACTAAGTCCCTAGTGCCGATATGGTCTGCGATAACTCGAAATTCAGCTAGGGCAATTTGGCTTGGACTCCCTGGTGTCATGTTGCACTGGGGTCTGGTCTCTCCGAAGATCAATTCTAGCGGACTCTAGACTAGCTTCTCCTTGTCTTCGTCAACTTTGACGTAAAACCACTCAGACTTCTAGCCAGCTGGCCACTTGCATCGGTAGCTAATCATTGGAAATTTTGTGTTCTTGCGATAGGCAAAATTGTAGCAGCCAAAATTTTCATGTAGCCCATCTCCTCTAGCTTTCGTCTGATAATGAAGCTCGTGTACTCGGCAGAAGCCTTCGCCAAATGGCTCTACCCCTTGGCTGTGGAGAGCCCAGATATAAATGCTAAGTCGGACAATAGCATTAGGAGTTAACTGATGAAGGTAGATCCCAAACTTCTGCAATACATCAGCAATCATCTTGTCCAAAGGAAATCTCAAGCCAGCCTTAAAGAAACTTTTGAAGACTACAACTTCATCCTTTCTTGGCTTTGGAGTAGTCTCTTCCCCACCAAAACGAACTAGCTCTTTCTTCGCTTCACTAAAATAGCCCAATTTCAATAGCTTAGGCAAATCATCTTCGGAGATGGTGGATTTTCCTAAATCCAGGTGGCTGGGTTTGCTTGGCACCACGCTGTAATCATCTTTAGACTCAGTCTCCTCAACATCAGCATGTTTTGTTTTAGCGGTAGGTGCATCCTCCGATGTTACCAGCCCTGAGCGCTTCATCACTTCGGAGATTGGGGCAGTTTCAGCACCTTCGGCTTCCTCTCTGTCATGTGTAACCCAAGCTGTGGAACGCACCCTAGCCATCTGATGATTGAATTTCTTGTTTTTTGAATGAAGTTGAAAATTTTTCTTTATTTTGCCAAAGTTCTTTCTTACGAAGCTTGAGAAAAGCAAATAGCTTTGGTTGAGGATGCTGCAAGCAAGCTTCGGCTTTGGTCAATATTTTGGCAGCAAAACAGTGCAATAGCAAAGAATGTTGTGGTAACTTCACACCTACCCGTCTGTTTATATAGTGCCGCAGGTGGGAAGGTGAATCGTCAAGGTCTTCCACACCGGATAAACAGCCACCCGCACTCACTGAACGGTGGGCCACAGGGTTCGAGAAGGTGAATCGCCAGGGCGTGTGTAACTGCTGCAAGATGGGGCCACCTCGCGCCCGGATTATTTTAATCGTTTCTCGCCAACGAGCTCAGGGAAGGTGTTTTTCGGATCTTCGGCATCCCGAAGCCTAGAAGATTTTTTCACGGATCAAGCTCGTTACGAAAAACGATCTAGCACCGCGAAGGGGCTACTATTGGGTGTATGCTTCGTAGCCGAAGATCCTAAAGAGAGAAGAACACCTTCGGCAGATCCTCTCAGAAGCAGCACTGAAGCTATCACCTATAAAGCTTCGGCACAGTGACAGATCTCAAGACGAAGGGGTGAACCGACTTAAAGATGAAATGACCTAAGGACCATGATGTTTTGTGTCAGTATTGTAGTCGATTGTAAAGGGCATAAATGTAATTTTACATAGGCTGCGCCCTGTGCCTATAAATAGATGAACAGTACCCCTACACTGTTCATGCTGATTGGTTATCGTGCTTTCGCGTCACTCTTGTACTTCTGTCTTCTTTTGTGCCGAAGGTACATTTGTAATCTGAAATCATTTTTATTTTCCCATAGTAATAAAATAGAAATGAGTTGATATATAATTATTTACCATGTCTTTTACATTTCATATGATTCTTTCTAAATTATAACATGTTGCATTAATGAAGGTATGTCCATCGTTACCTTCGTCCGAAGATCATTATATCCTAATGGAAATAATGCCTCGGAAGACTAAGGGCTTTAACATTTAACATTCTTGTGTTGCCTTGTTCTTAATTCATAGCATTTGAGAACAAGTCCCCAAAACAGATTCTCGCAAAGCGTGGAGAAGTGGCCTATCAGCTCAGTCTGTCAGAAGGTTTGTCCGCAGTGCATGATGTCTTCCATGTGTCTCAGTTGAAGAAGTGTCTGCGTGTGCCAGAAGAGCAGTTGCCAGTGGAAGGTCTGGAGGTCCAGGAGGACTTGACCTACATAGAGAAGCCAATGTAGATTCTTTAGAATGCAGACAGGGTCACTCGGAGGAAAACAATCAGAATGTGCAAGGTCAGATGGGATCACCACTCTGACGAAGAGGCAACCTGGGATCGTGAAGATGATCTGATGGCCAGATACCCTGAACTCTTTGCTGGCCAACCTTGAATCTCGAGGGCGAGATTCTTTTAAGGGGGATAGGTTTGTAACGCCCTGAATTTGGGGGTAGAATTTTTTCCTTTTTTTACTCACCAAATTCAAGCGTTACTCTCTTTTCTCTTCCCGTTTCGCTCCTTCTTCCCAATTTCAAAGCGGTGTAGCGACTGGTGTCCGAATTACGTGTAAACAAAAACCTAAGTTGTCATGGGTGTTGCATCATGCCGAAGCATAATTCTTTTGTCTGATGTCGTGTTTAATCGCGTGTTTGTCTCGTCTCGTTTCGGATTTCGGTTCGCGATTGGAGTCCGATCTGTGGTCGCGTGTGTTGTGGGCTTCTGTCCCGGCCCGCGACCTAGCCCTGCCCGGTTTGACCTGGCCCGGCGTGCCCCTGGCGCCCGTGCCTCCCCCATGCACGCCCCTCCCTTCTCTTCCTTTCTCTCATTTGATTTTCCCGTGCAGCAACCTCCTCTCCTCCACCTCTCTCTCCCCCCGTGGTGCCCTAAGTTTTGGAGACGGTGATCGCCGGATTTGGACCCCGAGGTGAGCACCCCTCCCCTCTCCCTCTCCCTCTCTCTCTTCCCCTCCCCTTCTCCTCCCCTACGCGCGACCCCTCCCCTTGCTCCCCTCGCGCGGCGCGGCCCAGCCCGGCCCTCGGCCCCTCGGGCGCGGCTCCCTGGCACCCCTGCGCGCGGCCCCTGCCCCCGGGCAGCGTGGTCCTTGGCGCGGCCCCTGGCCCCTAGCAGCGCGGCCCTCACGGCTCGCCCAGCGCATTCCCGCGCGCAGCCCTAGCGCGCGTGGCTTTCAAATCTCGGCTTAATTAGTTTTTAAATTTAGTTTAATGAACGTGCTGCGTCGCGCGCTTCATCGCACTATGAATTAGTTGATTTCAGATTCTATTGACGTGTTGCGTCGTGCGCTTCGTCGCGCGACGATTCATCCTAATTTCATTTTTTTTAATGTGTGGCGTCACGCATCCAGCCGCGCGACGTTTCGTTTTAAATTCAGTTTAGATGGCGTATGCTGTCGTGCGTTTCGTCACGCGACGCTTAACGTCTCTTTATAATTAATGCAAGTGTCTCATTGCGCGCTCCGTCGTGCGACGAGTCGTTTATTTCTTAATTCAATTTTAAATGTTGTGTCGCGCGTTTCGTCGCGCGACAATCCTTTTAATTTAGCTTTATCTGTTCATAATAATTAAACATGGAACATGACTTTACCCTATGTTAAATGCGATGGCTAAATTAATACCGTTCTGTTTAGACGAGTATTTTAATTTATAATCGTGTGACGTGATCGCTCGTCGGCCGTAGCCTCGACCGTTACTTTCCCTTCCTCGCTTAGTCGTAGGTGTGAACCCTACGTCGAACATCTGTTTATTTACTACATTCTATTGTTTGGTGTACTGTTCTTTTGTATTAAATTTATGGAATATATGTTTGAAACTCGTATAGATAACGGTCAGTTGGTGGAGTCCGAAAGAGTTGCAGGTGAAGACCCTGAGCAACAGTCAGTTGGTGAAGGCAAGTGTCCTTTGACCCATCTATGTCCTATACATCATATAATTCATTCCCCGCATTTACACAGTTTATACCTAAGTATTGACTAGCTTTTATTTATCTTGTCCTTGTTTACCTATTTTGGTTGGGTTATTTTGGTTTAGCTTTATGCTAGCGCTTCACATTAATCAATGAACATGATGAGATTATCTATGATACGCTGTTTTCCCTTCTGATTATGATGATGATACTGTGACATTTAAGGGGGCTCGAGCTGTTTCTCGAGTGCCTCTCCGTAAGGATTGGTTCGTTGGATGACCGCCTGGGAAAATAGTGCAACCATGAGGGTGGAGTGGGACGCCCTTAGCTAAGTATTTAGAGGAATTGGGGTGTAGTTCTCTTCACCGTCGTGCCGTTAATGGGGATCGCTATATGCGGCTCGCTCTGCCAAGGTTGATTCGCCCCTTGGGGAGGAGTGCGGTGCATTTAGGAAACCTAACGGGCGGCTACAGCCCCAGGAAATCTTTGTAAAGGCTATGTAGTGAGACCCTGCATATTCACCTTGGTGGTGTTTAAGGGTTTGATCGGCCCGAGGCAAGAGGGAATCACGGCTTGTGGGTAAAGTGTGCAACCTCTGCCTAGTGTTATGAAACTGATATATCAGACGTGCTCGCGGATATGAGCGGCCAAGGGAGCTCCATTGATTAGAGATACTTGATCAGAGATGTATGGTTTATAGGTGGTGACGAGGATGATGGTTTTGGTTACGCCTATGGTAATGGTAAGTGGTATTCTTTCCTTTTAGAAAGGGTACATTGGGTTAATAACTTGGGTTAATACTAAAACCTGGCTTTCTACTAGTAATAATAATTTGACCAACTAAAAGAAACTACTTGGCTTAACTCCACATAAAGCTAGTCCACTACAGCCAAACAAGACATTTTGTTGAGTATGTTGATGTGTACTCACCCTTGCTTTACACACCAACCCCCTAGGTTGTTCGCGTTGCAACCTCTGCTCAGGTGAAGATGAAGTCGTGGAGGAGGACTTCCAGGAGTTCCAAGAGTACGATAAGTTCTAGGCGTGGGTTAGCGGCAAACCCCCAGTCGGCTGTCTATGTAGGCCGTGTGTATCTACGTTTCTTTTTCGCACTTTGATTATTGTTAAAGACTATGTGGATGCCTCGGACATCATGATGTAATCGACTATTATACCCTCTTTTATGTCATTATTTTAGCACTGTGTGATGATGTCCAGTTATGTAACTGCTATGTACGTGAATTGCTGATCCTGGCACGTACATGGTTCACATTCAGTTTGCCTTCTAAAATCGGGTGTGACATAGGTGGTATCAAAGTCGTGCTGACTGTAGGACCGCTAACCTAGAGTAGAATGGTCATTCTAAGGATTATAGACCCCTATTATCACCTTGACTTTGGTTCCCCTTCAAAATGTTGGTCATATCGACCAAACTTATGTTCTACTATATATTATTATACCTTGCTGAACATTTTGTTTTATTCTAATTCCTCATTTATTTATGGTCTACTTGCTGGTCATATTAGTTCTGTTCTCACTTTTATGCTTACGGTGTCTTTTGTAGATGGCTTGTCTTAGACACACTGCACGGAAGTCAGTCATTCCTTTCTTGCCTTCTCGTCTCACTGATCGTCCGCTTCGCCGTCCAGTGACTAGTCAGTCTAGCCACTTGGAGAGGCTGCACCACCGCCTGCACAAGGAGCAGGAGCATCGACGACAGGAGCTAGAGCAGCAGGGCTCTTCTTTCTCGCTTCAGCAGGAGATAGAGTCTGTGAGGAGCTGCTCCCCTGTGCTTCCGCCGGAGGCGCCCCCTACCACCACTGAGCGCCCCAGCCGCTGGAGTAGCTGCTGGAGGAGACCCAGACAATGGAGGTGGCAACAGCAGCTCGAGCCACAACACTGACCTTTCAGAGGAGCAGGAGCTGGAAGGATGGGTTGCTCGACCCATCACTCGCGACGTCGCTCGCGGGTGTCACTTCCATGATGCGCTCGACACCTTACTACGCCAGGCACTCGACCGGCGCACTTGGTTTATCGAGTATCCTGTGTTGTCTTTCAGCATAGTCGCGGGGTTTACCCGGACCGTTGGGAGGCGACCTGCTTGGTGCGTCATCCGGAGAATAGTCTCCGGGGTGCGGAGGTCTGTTCAGAGCACTATTCTATCTCTGAGCAGGACTCAGCTGAGGCGGCCATGCAAGATGCTGCACGACGTGCGCTTTCGCACTACTGCTCAGTGCTCGGTGGGGTAGCCGATGGTTTTAACCTGAAGTATTACCCCCTCCGTCCTTCTGGCAGCACAGGAGGTGTGGTTGTCTCACCTATCGGTGAGGACAATCCTAGGTTGAGTAGCACAGTCAACCTAGCTGCCGTGCTAAACACGGAGCTGGACCATGCATTAGATTAGCTGGGTAGGGCTCGTGCTGAGATCGCCCAGCTGCGAGCTGAGCGCGCGGAGCATCGTCACCTGGAGGATGGCTCCCCCGCTCCCGTCGGGACTCAGCACCCGTACCGCTCACCTCAGCTTGGACACCATGCTTATGGTAACCCCGACTGTAGGACCAAGATAAATTTAGAACCATAGATCGTCAGCGTCAGATCTTGTAATTAATGCAAATATATATATATATATATATAAGCTATAGTCTTAGCATTTGTCTTACTCTTAGTTAGTCTTAGTTAGATAGGGTAGTTTGCTTATCCTGTGCCTTTATGTTTGTCATGATGAACTATGTTGGATTTGGATCTTTGTAATGACTGTCACCAGGGTGTGGGTATCCCCTGCACTTTGGTTTACCTATTAAATGTTAATAAAAATTAGTTATCTAGTTGGGAAGCCCTTTTGTTCTCCTTTCCTCTTTATCTGAGAAGTTGTGTTTGCCTGTGTTGGAAGTCAGTGAAGATGTTCATCTGTTCAGTATTGTGGAAGAATTCTATACTTTTTTCTTATGCTGCAAGTTGCGAGATCAGTTCTGATGTGAGATTGCATTCTGCAGATGTCAGACAACAGGCGCAGAGGAGGAAGGCGTGCTCAGCAGGAGCAGGCTGCCCCGCAAGATGAGGCACCCCATCAGCAGCTGCCACCACCGCCCCTGATGACCATCGAGCATATGTTCTTGATGCAGACTCAAACAGTTCAAGCCATTGGTTAGACTCTGGCCGCCATTCAGCAGCAGCAGCAGCAGCCACCACCTTAGCCTCAGATGCCTCAGATGCCTAAAGACAAGCATGATGAATTCATGAGAGGTCATCCCCCAATGTTCGCTCACTCTTCTGACCCCATGGATGCTGAAGATTGGTTGCGCACTATGGAGCGGGAGTTGCACACCGCTCAGTGCGACGACAGAGAGAAGGTTCTGTATGGTCCCCGTCTGTTGAGAGGAGCAGCCCAGTCTTGGTGGGGGTCCTATCTTGCCACCCATGCCAACCCCGACATTATTACCTGGGAGGAATTCAGAGACAATTTCCACCAGTACCATGTTCCCGCAGGTCTGATGACAGTAAAGAAGGAGGAGTTCCTGGCGCTCAAGCAAGGGCCTATGTCTGTCAGTGAGTACCGAGACAAGTTTCTACAGCTGTCCCGCTATGCTCCTGAGGATGTCAACACAGATGCCAAGAGGCAGTATTGCTTCTTGAGAGGCTTAGTTGATCCTTTGCAGTATCAGCTGATGAATCATACCTTCCCCACATTTCAGCACCTAATCGACAGAGCGATCATGACCGAGAAGAAGCGCAAGGAGATGGAGGATCACAACCACAAGATTGGTGGATCTCAGCCTGGAAGCAGTAATCGCCCTCGTTTCTCAGGCAACCCACCTCAGCAGTTTAGATAGAACCAGCGTCCACCTCAACAGTAGCAGTTTCAGAGGCAGTACCCCCATCACCAGCAACAGAATCGTCAGAACAACCAGTCGGGAGGAGGTCAGTTCCAGAGGCGGAATTAGTAGACACCTCGCCTCCCCGCCCCAGCAACCAACCAGAGCAGTCAAGCAGCCCTAGTTCAAGGTGGAAGCAGAGCATGTTTCCATTGTGGAGAGCAGGGCCATTAGGTGATGCAATGTCCGAAGAAGGCAGCCCAGCAGCAATCAGGCCCTAGTGCACCAGCAAAGCAGAATGTGTCTCAGCCTGGAGCAGGCAACCGCTCTCAGCCATGCTATAACCATGGGAGACTGAATCACTTGAAGGCTGAAGCAGTTCAGGAAACCCCCGGCATGACAGTAGGTATGTTTCCAGTCGACTCCCATATTGCAGAAGTGTTATTTGATACTGGAGCAACTCATTCATTTATTACTGCATCATGGGTAGAAGCACATAATCTTCCAATCACTACCATGTCAACCCCCATCCAAATTGACTCAACCGGTGGTAGAATTCGAGTCGATAGCATTTGCTTGAATGTAAGTGTGGAAATAAGGGGGATAGCGTTTCCCGCTAATCTCATAGTAATGGGTACTCAGGGAATAGATGTCATCCTAGGGATGAATTGGCTAGATAAGTACCAAGCAATTATCAGCTGTGATAAGAGGATAGTTAAGTTGGTGTTCCCACTAGGAGAAGAAGTGGTAGCCAAGTTAATCTCACCTGAGCCAAGGAAAGGAAGTTGTCATCAGATGCCTATTGATAGCAAAGAGCCAGATTCACTCGAGATTATCAAAGTGGTGTCCGAATTCCCAGATGTGTTCCTGGAAACTTACCAGGTATGCCACCTAAGCGAAAAGTTGAGTTTGCCATAGAGCTTCTTCCTGGCACCGCCCCCATCTCTAAAAGAGCCTATAGAGTATCTGGACCAAAGTTGGTTGAACTCAAGAAGCAGATCGATGAGCTGTCAGAGAAAGGTTATATAAGGCCAAGCACCTCGCCTTGGGCCGCTCCTATCCTTTCGTGGAGAAGAAAGATGGCACCAGAAGGATGTGCATCGATTATCGAGCTCTAAATGAGGTCACGATTAAGAACAAGTACCCCTTGCCCAGAATAGAAGATCTGTTCGACCAGTTGAGAGGAGCCAGCGTGTTCTCAAAGATAGATCTGAGGTTAGGTTATCATCAGCTCAGGATCCGACCCTCAGACGTTCCGAAGACGACATTCATTACCAAGTATGGGTTGTATGAGTTCACTGTTATGTCTTTTGGTCTAATGAATGAACCAGCCTTCTTCATGAATCTGATGAACAGTGTATTTATGGATTATCTTGACAAGTTTGTGGTGGTATTTATTGATGATATTCTTATATATTCTCAAAGCGAAGAAGAGCATGTGAATCATTTGAAGATGGTATTGCATAGATTGCGAGAGCACCAGCTATATGCAAAGTTGAGTAAGTGCGAGTTCTGGATCAATGAAGTCATGTTCTTAGGTCACATGATTAACAAAGATGGATTAGCTGTGGATCCGAAGAAAGTGGCAGATATTCTGAACTGGAAAGCGCCAACAGATGCCCGAGGAATCAAGAGCTTCATTGGAATGGCTGGATATTATCGGCGATTCATTGAAGGGTTTTCGAAGATCGCGAAACCGATGACAGCTTTGCTAGGCAACAAAGTGGAGTTCAAGTGGAGCCAAAAATGCCAAGAAGCCTTTGAAGCACTGAAAGAGAAGTTGACTACAGCACCTGTCTTAGTCTTACCTGATGTGCACAAGCCCTTCTCAGTGTATTGCGACGCTTGTTACACTGGTTTGGGGTGTGTGTTGATGCAAGAGGGAAGAGTTGTGGCTTACTCGTCCCGACAGCTGAAGGTTCAAGAGAAGAATTACCCAATCCATGACCTAGAGTTGGCAGCAGTGGTTCATGCACTAAAGACATGGAGACACTATCTGTATGGGCAGAAATGTGATGTTTACACAGACCACAAGAGTCTGATGTACATATTCACTCAGTCGGAGCTGAATATGAGGCAACAAAGATGGTTAGAGTTGATCAAAGACTATGAATTGGAGATTCATTACCATCCAGGCAAAGCGAATGTAATGGCAGATGCTTTGAGCAAGAAAAGTCAAGTCAATATGATGGTCGCTCATCAGATGCCTTATGAGTTGGCCAAAGAATTTGACAGGTTGAGCCTCGGATTTTTGAACAGCATGCGAGGAGTAACCGTTGAGTTAGAGCCCACTTTAGAGCGGGAAATCAAAGAAGCACAAAAGAATGATGAGAAGATTAGTGAAATTCGGCAGCTGATTCTAGAGGGCAGAGGCAAAGATTTTCGGGAAGATGCAGAAGGTGTGATATGGTTCAAGGACCGCTTGTGTGTTCCCAATGTCCAGTCCATTCGGGAGTTGATCCTTAAGGAAGCTCATGAGTCAGCTTATTCTATACACCTTGGAAGTGAGAAGATGTATCAGGATCTGAAGAAGAAATTCTGGTGGTACGGAATGAAAAGGGAGATCGCAGAGCACATGGCAATATGTGACAGTTGTCAAAGGATCAAGGCAGAGCATCACAGACCAGCTGGACTATTGCAACCATTACGAATTCCTCAGTGGAAATGGGATGAAATCGGGATGGATTTCATAGTCGGATTTCCTCGCACTCGTGCCGGCTATGATTCCATTTGGGTAGTGGTGGACCGCTTAACCAAGTCAGCCCACTTCATACCTGTCAAGACTAACTACAGCAGTGCAGTGTTGGCAAAGTTGTACATGTCTCGGATCGTTTGTCTTCACAGTGTGCCAAAGAAGATAGTGTCAGACAGAGGAACACAGTTCACCTCTCATTTCTGGCAGCAGTTGCATGAAGCTTTGGGTACACATTTGAATTTTAGTTCAGCCTACCATCCGCAGACAGACGGTCAGACTGAAAGAACCAATCACATCATTGAAGATATGTTGAGAGCTTGTGCGTTGCAAGATCAGTCCAGATGGGACAAGAGATTGCCTTATGCAGAATTCTCCTATAACAACAGTTACCAAGCCAGCTTGAAGATGTCACCATTTTAGGCGCTTTATGGAAGGAGTTGTAGAACTCCGTTGCAATGGGATCAGCCTGGAGAAAAGCAAGTGTTTGGGCCAGACATTTTGCTTGAGGCTGAAGAGAACATCAAGATGGTTCGAGAGAACCTGAAGACAGCACAATCAATGCAGCGTAGCTATGCAGACACAAGAAGGAGAGAGCTGAGTTTCGAAGTCGGAGATTTTGTCTACCTGAAAGTATCACTGATCAGAGGAGTCAGAAGATTCAGAGTCAAAGGCAAGCTAGCACCCTGTTATGTTGGTCCGTATCAAATTCTCGCAAAGCATGGAGAAGTGGCCTATCAGCTCAGTCTGCCAGAAGGTTTGTCCGCAGTGCATGATGTCTTCCATGTGTCTCAGTTGAAGAAGTGTCTGTGTGTGCCAGAAGAGCAGTTGCCAGTGGAAGGTCTAGAGATCTAGGAGGTCTTGACCTACATAGAGAAGCCAGTGCAGATTCTTGAGACTACAGACAGGGTCACCCGGAGGAAAACAATCAGAATGTGCAAGGTCAGATGGGATCACCACTCTGAGGAAGAGGCAACCTGGGAGCATGAAGATGATCTGATGGCCAAATACCCTGAACTCTTTGCTGGCCAACCTTGAATCTCGAGGGCGAGATTCTTTTAAGGGGGATAGGTTTGTAACGCCCTGAATTTGGGGGTAGATTTTTTTTTTCTTTTTTTACTCACCAAATTCAAGCGTTACTCTCTTTTCTCTTCTCGGTTCGCTCCTTCTTCCCAATTTCAAAGCGGTGTAGCGACTGGTGTCCGTATTACGTGTAAACAAAAACCTAAGTTGTCATGGGTGTTGCATCATGCCGAAGCATATTTCTTTTGTCTGATGTCGTGTTTAATCGCGTGTTCGTCTCGTCTCGTTTCGGATTTCGGTTCGCGATTGGAGTCCGATCTGTGGTCGCGTGTGTTGTGGGCTTCTGTCCTGGCCCACGACCCAGCCTTGCCCGGCGCGCCCCTGGCACCCGTGCCTCCCCCATGCGCCCCCTCCCTTCTCTTCCTTTCTCTCATTTGATTTTCTCGCGCAGCAACCTCCTCTCCTCCACCTCTCTCTCTCCCTGTGGTGCCCTAGGTTTTGGAGATGGTGATCGCCGGATTTGGACCATGAGGTGAGTTCCCCTCCCCTCCCCCTCTCTCTCTTCCCCTCCCCTTCTCCTCCCCTGCGCGCGACCCCTCCCCTGCTCCCCTCGCGCGGTGCGGCGCCGCCCAGCCCCCGGCCCCTCGGGCGCGGCTCCCTGACGCCCCTGCGCGCGGCCCCTCGGCCCCGGCGCATGGCCCCTGCCCCTGGGCAGCGTGGTCCCCAACGCGGCCCCTATCCGGCGCGTGGCCCCTCGCGGCTCGCCCAGCGCATTCCCGCGCGCGTAGCCCCAGCGCGCGTGGTGATAGAATCTCGGCTTAATTAGTTTTTAAATTTAGTTTAATGAACGTGTTGCGTCGTGTGCTTCGTCGCGCGGCGAATTAGTTGATTTCAGATTCTATTGACGTGTTGCGTCGTGCGCTTCGTCGCGCGACGATTCATCCTAATTTCAGATTTTTTTAATGTGTGGCGTCGCGCGTCCAGTCGCGTGATGTTTCATTTTAAATTCAGTTTAGATGGCGTATGTCGTCGTGCGTTTCGTCGCGCGACACTTAACATCTCTTTATAATTAATGTAAGTGTCTCGTTGCGCGCTCCGTCGCGCGACGAGTCGTTTATTTCTTAATTCAATTTAAATGTTGTGTCGCGCGTTTCGCCACGCGACAATCCTTTTAATTTACCTTTATCTGTTCATAATAATTAAACATGGAATATGACTTTACCGTATGCTAAACGCGATGGCTAAATTAATACCATTCTGTTTAGACGAGTATTTTAATTTATAATCGTGTGACATGATCGCTCGTCGGTCGTAGCCTCGTCCGTTACTTTCCCTTCCTTGCTTAGTCGTAGGTGTGAGCCCTGCGTCGAACGTCTGTTTATTTACTACATTCTATTGTTTGGTGTACTGTTCTTTTGTGTTAAATTTGTGAAATGTATGTTTGAAACTCGTATAGATAACGGTCAGTTGGTGGAGTCCGAAGGAATTGCAGGTGAAGACCGTGAGCAGCAGCCGGTTGGTGAAGGCAAGTGTCCTTTGACCCATCTATGTCCTATACATCTTATAAATCATTCCTCGCATTTACACAGTTTATACCTAAGGATTGACTAGCTTTTGTTTATCTTGTCCTTGTTTACCTATTTTGGTTGGGTTATTTTGGTTTAGCTTTATGCTAGCGCTTCACATTAATCAATGAACATGATGAGATTATCTATGATACGCTGTTTTCCCTTCTGATTATGATGATGGTACTGTGACATTTAAGGGAGCTTGAGCTGTTTCTCGAGTGCCTCTCCGTAAGGACTGGTTCGTTGGATGACCACCCGGGAAAATAGTGCAACCATGAGGGTAGAGTGGGACGCCCTTAGCTGAGTAATTAGAGGAACTGGGGTGTAGTTCGCTTCGCCGTCGTGCCGTTAATGGCGCTCGGTGTATGCGGTTCGCTCTGCCAAGGTTGGTTCGCCCCTTGGGGAGGAGTGCGGTGCATTTAGGAAACCTAACGGGTGGCTACAGCCCCAGGAAATCTTTTAAAGGCTACGTAGTGAGACCCTGCCTATTCACCTTGGTAGTGTTTAAGGGTTTGATCGGCCCAAGGCAAGAGAGAATCACGGCTTGTGGGTAAAGTGCGCAACCTCTGCAGAGTGTTATGAAACTGATATATCAGTCGTGCTCGCGGTTATGAGCGGCCAAGAGAGCTCAATTGATTAGAGATACTTGATCAGAGATGTATGGTTTACAGGTGGTGACAAGGATGATGGTTTTGGTTACGCTAATGGTAATGGTAAGTGGTATTCTTTCCGTTTAGAAAGGGTACATTAGGTTAATAACTTGGGTTAATACTAAAACCTAGCTTTCTACTAGTAATAATAATCTGACCAACTAAAAGCAACTGCTTAGCTTAACTCCACATAAAGCTAGTCCACTACAGCCAAACGGGACATTTTGCTGAATATGTTGATGTGTACTCACCCTTGCCTTACACACCAACCCCCCTAGGTTGTCCGCGTTGCAACCCCTGCTCAGGTGAAGATGAAGTCATGGAGGAGGACTTCCAGGAGTTCTAAGAGTACGATGAGTTCTAGGCGTGGGTTAGCGGCAAACCCCCAGTCGGCTGCCTGTGTAGGCCGTGTTTATCTACGTTTCTTTTCCGCACTTTTATTATTGTTAAAGACTATGTGGATGTCTCGGACATCATGATGTAATCGACTATTATACCCTCTTTTATGTCATTATTTTAGCACTGTGTGATGATGTCCAGTTATGTAACTGTTGTGTACGTGAATTGCTGATCCTGGCACGTACATGGTTCGCATTCGGTTTGCCTTCTAAAACCGAGTGTGATAGACACCCACCCTCGGACGAACCTCGCGGCACTGAGCCCAAGGTCGGGTGTGGTGGAACCTGATAGGGGGCCTAGGCGCGTCGAAGCGAAACTACTCGAGTGGATGTTGTGCCTGGCCCGAGACCGACTCGTCATAAGTGACCGACTACATTAATTACGCCTGTTGACGAGTCGCGGCGGAGGCGTCAGTCCACTTCCCACTCATGACCTACGAACCCCTCGGATTGCGACACATTTATTGCCCACGCACTCTAGGCCTACGACGCACTTATGATCTATCGGGACTAGGCTTAAGTGTGCAGACCGCTGACAGGGCGCTACGATGCCCGCACCACCCGGCATAGAAAATACATGACAGCCAGACGACCACGAGACCAACGAGCACGCGTGGCTTCACCCATGGTAGAACGCTTGGTTTACCATTGCTGGCCGACCCCTTCCTCGACCTATCAAAGGAAGAGGTTAGCCCCCGGACCAAGGGATCCCGGGCAGACAGATGCACGCACAAGGACGGACCTGGACGAGAAGACGCCTAGAAGGACCGACGAATAGGAGTACACACCGACGAGAATCCAGAGACCGGAGCCCCGCCATCAAGCCAAGACTTAGCTAGGACTCCACTCTGTAACCCTTAGCTCCACCTCTACCATGATAAGAGACTTGGGAAACTCTCCTCTCTCTCTCTCGCCCGCTTGTAACTCCTACTACATGCTTTGATCTTCAATGGTGCCGGTTAGCGCAAGCCGCCGATGACTGGAAGTAGAAACGTCCTGTCTGAACCAATATAAATCTTATGTCCACCGTGTATACCGTCCGAACACCGGAACACATATAATCAGTGGCGGTCCCAGCTGCTACGCTTAGGATGTGCCGAAAAAATATTAAAAAAAGAAACAAAAAATAGTTATCAATAAGACTTAAACCTTGACTCATAAGATCAAAAAATAATACTTACACCACTGCCGTTCATTATATGGACCACCCACTAGATCCATCATGTACATAATAAATTACTTGTCGGAGAGATGTTTGAAACATCCACCGTCTTCAAAATTGAGCGTAGATACTGTACCTGCATAGCATCGTGACATTGCTTGCCACTTAAGTAAAAAAAAAAAGAACAAAGCTCCTTTAGTTTTGCTAAAAGGGAAACATGAGATCCGCCCGAAATTGGAAGAGGACAAAACAGAGACGGAGGAACAGACAAAGCTAGCGTCACCGTCAAAGTAGAGAGGAGCCCCATTAGTCATTACCACGAATCATTTTTTTTTTGTGGCTTTGTGAGTGGTCGGTACTCGGTAGCTAAGATCATCTTTTGCGCTAATCTTGCACTAATCTTGAGCATTTCACTATCTCATCACTCATCAGCCATCGACCACCACGCCGTCTCAGTTCTTCAAAAAAGCTTCTCCTAGACCCCTACCCCACTCTCTCCCTCCTCATGCAGTCGTGTTGCAGTGCATCATCAGCCTTTGTTCAGTCATGAGTCATGACCACGAGACGAGAGACAGCACCACACGCAGACGGCCAGACGCAGAGGCATGTCCTTTCACATGCCCACGACGCACAGCCTTTACCACCGCTGCTCTGCTCCCCTCAAAGCCAAGGCCGCCACTCACTAGGCCAGTAGAAACCAGCCCAGCTTGCTCTCTCTGCTCTTCCCCCTCACACTTCTCCCTCGCTCGTCACTCACAGTCACACAGTCACGCTACAGAGCCCAGATCCCTAGTGTCCTCCCCTCCCCTCCCCATGGCCCCTCACCGCCTCCTCCAGCTTCTACTTCTCCTCGCCGCCGCCATGACCACCGCCCGGTCCCAGTCCCAGTCACCAGCCGCCGCGCCATCCACCTCACCCTCCTCTACCGCCGCCGCCGCCCCAAGCCCCTCATCCTCCTCCTCCCCGCCGCCCTCCAAGGACACCCACATCTCCACCTCGCCCGCCGCGTCCCCGTCCTCGTCCCACGCCGGCGCCAAGCTCACCTCCCCGGCCGCCTCCCCCGCGCCCACCCACTCCCCGTCCCCACCGACGCCACCGCCGTCTCCGCCCACACCAGCCCCCACCAGCTCCTCGCCGCCGCCCGCATTGCCGCCCCCGGCCGCGGCGCCGGCGCCGGCGCCCGTGGGCGCGAGCGCCCCTCCGCCCGCCGCGTCCTCCCCGCCGGTCCCAGCGCCGACGCTTGCCCCCGCGCCGTCGTCGTCCCCTCCGGCCCCGGCGCCCGTCCTCACGGCGCCCGCGCCCGCGCCCAGCAAGAAGCCGACGCCGACGAAGAAGAAGCACGCGCCAGCACCGCTCGCGGCCGCGTCCCCGGCCACCTCCACCGGCACCGGCACCGGCGTGGGCCTCGCCCCCGGCCCTGGCCCCTCCACCGCCGACATGATGGTACGTGACCCACTGGCACTGCGCTCCACCTCTCTCCGTACCACGTACTATAGAGCAGAGCAGCCGGGGCAGGCTAGCCGCACTACGCTTGCATTGCACACGTGTTGGGACCGCAGCCGTCGGGTATTCCGAACCCAGGCGCATTTGATCCCACCACCACTACCGGGCAGGCGGGCACAGTCGCACAGGCAAGCATGCAGGCAGTCAGTGAGTCAGGCACCGGCCAGCGGGCGCGGAGACCGAGGCACTCGCGCTGCTGACGCGCGGGACCCCGCGCGTCAGCGAGAGGCAGGCATGCGTGTCGGGTCAAAGCACGGGAGGCTGGCCGGCGAACCCGGTCGGGCTGCGGGCCCCGCGCACGCGCACCCGTGCGGACAGCACTCCTACTCGATGCTTCGTGGGCCGGGCCCTGGTGGAGGAGAAGTAGCCGTTCGTGGGGCCGGGGCGTGGGTCTGGGATTCTGGGTACGGCCGCGCCTACTGTACGTAGGCGCACCAATAATTTCCGCCGTGTACTGCCCCCTGCCCCTGTTGCTTTGCTTCGTTCGTTCGTTCGTCGGCTTGTGCGTTCAACTGCGTGGTTATAAATGCACTTTTGACTGGCCTGCGGGCCCCATCTTTTTGCAGAGCGGAGCGGCGCGGGGCTGCGGCGGGTGGGCAGCGGCGGCGACGGCGGCGCTGGTTCTTCTGGCCGCGTCGCTGACGGTGGGTCCGATGGTGGCGTGATGGATGGTGGAGCCACCTGTCAGGGTCGAGAGAGTGGTGCTTTGATGTGATGGGATCTGCATGGGTAGTACGTGCATTGGTTCAAACACGCTGTATTTTGTGCTACTGCCGCACGTCACGTTATTATTCTCTGCGTGGAGTTGACGCCCAGAATATATAGTACCACCACTATTATATTTTGTTTGCTATTGTACAACATTTTCGTGCTTGATTACTTCTACCGTGCTTATGATGGTCATTGCTTCTTTCCCTCTTTTTTTCTTTCTTTTGCTCTTTCCTATATGCTCGGCACACTGCCGTGTGGGTGGGCGCGGGGGCGTGGTCGGGCCCGCACGCAGTGACTCCAATCGTAAGCCCTATAATTTGCTTTAGCTACTCGGTCAATTTGTTTGTTGTTCAGGACCCAAACTAAAGGTTAGCCTATGCTGTAGACGCAGAGCATTTCTTTTTCCATGTTCATCCATTCGTAAGCATTCAAGTCTAACTCAACAACTGCATATGATTTTTTTTCGTTATTGGAAATATATTTTTCAGGGCGTGTTCGGTTATTTTCAATCCATATAGATTAAAGGGGATTGATACGGATTGGAAGGGATTTTGACTTACTAGAGAATGAAACCCCCTCAATCCCTCTCAATCCATATGGATTGGGCTAGAACTGAACAAACTCTCAACCGATCCAGCTGCAAACACTCTTTTCTTCTTTTAGGCCCTATATTCCAATTTGTTTTTGTGTTTAGAACTCTATTGAAGTTGCTCTCAAGGGCTATTTTAGAAGCTCTATTTTTCCAATGGATTTTTTATTTTTCTAATGAAAATTAGTTAATTTTTACTTGCAAGAATAGGAATACCTGAAAAAAAAATTGAAGTTAGAAAACTCGTACCCTTGCCGCCGAGTCAACGTTGTACGCACGGAAGAACAAGGGAATTTAATCCGCGCAGTTAAGACAACCACTAGTGCCGAACCTAAGCCTCTACAGTTAAAAATTCGATGGCATTGCTCTGCTATCCATGAGGTTTTGTCCTGTGTTGCGTGTACAGTCTTAGAAGCCGCCACCGCCGCTGTGGTTAGAGCCGGTCAAACCCTGCTCTGTTTTGTTTGAGATGGACCGGCCCCGTTCGCTAATTCAGATTCTACAAACCATGGTTTAGTAATACCATGCTTTCGTAACTGTCTGTAACACAAATGCTGTAGTTTTCTTTTACAGCACCGAAGCAAGCATGCGGGAGCAAGACGCGGACGTTGTGAGGAAAACTGTGGTCCGGACTGGTTCGTTTAGGTAATAAGCTGGCTCGACCCGATTCGTTAAGCAACTGAATCAGAGAATTAGCTTGATAAATGCTAGCTAACATAGTTTATCACTTTTTAATTCTTCCAATACAAATGTACGTTTTGTTTTGCTGATAAATGCTAGCTCATTCGAGCTAACGAGCTGATCGTTAGTGAACCGAGCTGAGATAGATGTTAGCTCAGCTCATGACAAAATTGAGACAAGACGAACCGAGTCGAGCTGAGCTAACCATAAGTCGAGCGAGTTTACGAGCCATAAGTATTTTGTTCAACCTTATTAATATTTAAAACTCCACAAATACTACAGTTCTAGCTATACCGTAGCTTTTACAACATTGCTTTCGAGGAACCAACCAAACGCCTTTAGCACTAGAATATCATGGTATTACCAAATACTATGGTGGAACTCTTACACAAAAACTTTCACTCCTAGACGGGCCGGAGTAGAGAAACCCAAATTACGCTATCACGTTATATTTAATATAGACATGACTCATATTTTATTTAACTAAATTAAAATTAATTTTAGGCATAGATTAAAGACGTTCGAATGTTCTATAAGAGCAACTCTAACAACTCCCAAAACAAAGAAATTGCGATCTCCTTAAAAATATTAAATCCAAAAAATAACAATGTTCCATCTGCTCCCTATAATTTATCTAAAACCCTATAAAATCTGTTGGAGTAGGCCTGCTCGCGAGTTGTTTTACTGATCTATCTATCTGGGCATGAAGGCATGATAGGTGATGCACAGGAAGCGTCCTGCACAGGTGCTGGACCCACTCGCTGAAACATCAGCTGGTTAGTTATATGTTGCTGAATCTACCAGCGAATGACTGAAATTCTATGATGCTTAATTGATTTGAAATGGCAGACATGTATTATATCAGGCAAGTTATAGGTTGTTGAATCCACCGGCGAATGAACTTAAATCTCTGGTGCCCATCTATGTTGTGGCCTGCACTAGCCATATCCTAATGTGAATCGTGACATGTACAAGAGAATACAACAGAAATATAAGGACATACGATTCCATATAGGAACCATTTCCATTGTTTCCAAGAAAACATACCCCAAACTCTGAAACATGATTTCAACTTATAAGATTTGAGACTGCAACACACTAAAATTATTCAGAATGATCTGGTGGAGCAGCACACTAAAATTTGAGACTGCATTTTGACAGATACGAGACTGCATTTTGATAGATAATGATACTGCATTTTTCAGGCTGTATTTTTACAGAAACTACAACAAAACCATAGGTAGTACTGCTGAAACAAAACACACTAGTTCTCTTAATGAAACTAAGCACATTGTTTGTCTAAAACAAATAGTTAACTACTTGTATGCTTTCAATGAAGGTCTTCGAGTTCGTGGTAGAACTAGAACCTTGTGTGTGTAGGATTCTGGCTCCGATCTTCGTTGAACCAAAACACGATGAGCTGAGCCTATGGTGATGCTTTCCGCATCTCCGACACCAAGCCTTGGACGATGGCATGCTCGTCTTCCGGAGCTCCCCTGTTTTCTCCCACCGTGACCAGCACTAGTTCCTCCAAGGCAAGGGTCCTCTTCAGCAGGAAGGCGAGCAGCTGCAGCTAGAACCTCGTCCCTCTGAAATTCGCTGAACCGGAACTTTGTGCATACCTTGGTGCTTCGTTGCCGGCGTACCAGGCGATTTGGAGAACGACGACAACCACAACGCTGGAAGGTGCCTGCTATTGGCGCGAAAGGGGGAAAACCACGCGGGGAACGGAACCAGCCTTCGATTGGGAGCTCGTGCGGTGGTAGAACTTTGCGCCGTGTATGAGTTGTTTTTCGCGTGCGGCAGTTTTAGGACGATAGATATGTTTCTGTTGGAGATGTATTTTTTTTCTTTTTTTTTCTAAAACAAGGATTGGACAAGGGTTTTAAAGATCTCTTGAAGATGCTCTAACTCTTTTGCATTGGGACGTCTGCCTCCTCCCCGCAAGACTCTTGAGTAACCCTAGGAGCGTGTCTTATCTGGGCTTCTATGGTCCTGTTTAATTTAGCTTCATGTATGATTCTAGTCATCAGAATCAGTTTTTGACAGTCAAACGTTTTGATTTTTGCTAATTGTTGTGATAATTGTGTTGGGCACTAACATGGCCGCGCGGACGGTCTGACCCCGAGGCCGAACGGTCCGCGGTCCGGACAGTCCGTACTGGTAGCGTGGACGGTACGCGTGCAAGCAGAATCAATTAGGATTCTGAGTTTCTTACAGGATTTGTTAGCTAAAACTGCCGAATTAGCTCGAGAGATGGATTGTAACGGGTCCATACCTCCCCTCTATATATATGGAGGACTACGACCGATTGAAGATCAACAATCGAATCAATAATCAATTACATCTCGTTTTTACCATATGCATTAGGAGTAGTTCTAGTTTAACCCTAGTTTAGCCTTTCTCTACCTCAAATCTTCACCTCTCTTTGGCTCTACATCAATTAGGGCATCTTGGGTGGTCTGCCAATCCTAAGACAAAGCCTAAGATCACTCCTCCTCGATAGGGGCCCTCCCGGGAGCGAGATCCAGGCGCTGCCGGCGAACTCTACCGCCCCTGCGCACGTGCGGACTGTTCGGCCACCAGGCACAGACCGTCCGGCTCATCAGGCAGGACCCTCTCCCCTGCGCCAAGTCGCAACCATCCGGCCCCTGGCCGCAGACCGTTCGCGCCTCCGCAGAGAGCACTGCTGCCGGTTCTCATCGCAGTGATTAGCGCCCGGATCGGCGCCAACACACTTTTTGGGACTCCGCTGGGGACTCCGCATGCAGACCTATTAGATCGACCCTCAATGGTCGTTTCAAAGGATAGCTCTGACGTTTCCACCAGCAATATCATCAAGCCGACTTGGGAAACCTTGCCGGCTGAAGAACAACTTCAGTTCGAGGAGCTCAAGGAGCAGCTGATCTAGGAAGCAAAAGCAAAATTCCTGGCTAACTTCAAAGTGGATAGGAATAACAAGATCGTTCAGCAATGGTCGACTGATCTGGCTTCGCTCCGACCCACTGCAGCTACCCCCAAGGTAAGCGACGCAGACAAACTCCAATCTCTTAAGGCTTACATAGATGAGCAGCGAGACCAAATGCAACATATCGTAGGGGGTATACAAAATGATTATAGAAGGCTAGTACGTTCTTTTGATAAATGTATCATCGCAAATTTTCCTTCGCACGAGGTTGAATTAGAGGAAAACACACGTGATTCATTGGCTACGAGTTTTCATGACCAGTCACAACCCCTGTATGGGATGCCAATAGACACGCACCCTGGGCAACCACAGCCTCCTACGCACATCGGCGGTAAAACCGCCGATATGCGCATGTCCGGACCGTCCGCACGCAAGCGCGGACCATCCAGGCCAGTGGCGGTCGGTCCTATTTTGAGAAATGAATTACTGAGACATGCACCTGAGCCGCCACATACTGTGCAAACTCTAAACCACCTAGTCGGACCGTCCGCATACTGCGACAGGCAGTCTGCATACAACAATGGACAGTCCAACCATATGGCCAGACAGTCCACGCACACAGCCGGACAGTCCACGTATCTAACCGGACGGTCCGACGCAGAGTTTTCCGAGGAGGATTGTTATCCAAATACGCATCTGTCTCAGCTAAACCTCCAGTCACATCATATGACATATCAACACCATAATATAGCATCCCAAACCCATGGGGGCAAGTACTTTTCCGGCCCTATCTAGAAGGCCTGAAAGGAATGGCCAATCCTATGAGCCACATAGGACAAGTAGTAATACGCCACAAACCCAAACCAATAGGGGGAAGACAACATGCTATATCCAAACAACCTCACCCTTGTTGGACCAGAGAGCCGGTGGTCTCCCACCGGTTGCCATTGATATAGTAAGGGAGCAGATAGCCGGGGCATTTCGAGATAAGCTCGGAGTTAGCATGATCCTTGGGGGGGCAGTCATATCGGAAGCCTTACAATAGCCGATTTGACTATCACCCATATCCATAGGGAACTAGGATACCTGAATTTGCGAAGTTTTCAGGCGACCAAGGAAAGAGCACGTGTGAGCACACATGCCAGTTCCTAGCACAATTAGGAGAATTGGTCGACACAGAGGCGTTTCGTGTACGTTTATTTTCATTATCTTTAATAGGAACTACATTCTTATGGTATGCCACACTCACTCCTAATTTTATTTTGTCATGGGGAGATTTAGAACAAAAATTCCATGATCATTTCTTCTCCGGCGATTACGAGTTAGATTTAGTAGACCTAGTGGCCCTACGACAAGGGACAGATGAATCGGTTAATGATTACATCCGGAGGTTTTGGGACACAAGAAACTGATATTTCCAAATTCATTTGGCAGAAAAACAGCTAGCGGGATTAACCTTTAATGGATTGTGTTATTATTTAAAAGAAAGATTAGAAGACATCCAATTTTTCACGCTAGCACAATTACACAAGGGAGCTTTGGCTTGTGAAAGCTGAAGCAAAGAAACTGCCAAAACTATTCATCACAATGTCCATATAGTAGAATGCGACCAAAATAGCTCGGACGACGAATCAAAAGAAGTATACGGTGCTGAAATGGTTTGGTCAAAAAGGCCAAATATTTAGCTTGTTCCTCCTTACAGCCGGTTCAAAAGAAACGACAAGAGGAGGTTAAATTTACATTTAAGTTGGCAAGTGTGACAAAATATTTGATGAATTACTCAAAAATGGTAACATTAAAATTAACCATACTATTCCACCCGCCGACGAACTAAAATGCTGCGCATACTGCAAGTGGCACAACTCATTTTCTCATGCCACTAATGATTGTAATTTATTTCGACGACAAATCCAATCGGCCATTAACGAGGGACAATTAAAATTTCAAGAAATGCAGGTGGACACGGAGCCCTTCCCAACAAATATGATCGACTTTGATGGCAAAAAAGTCCTGATTCGGCCCAGCTCGGCTGATAAGGGCAAAGGCAAGGAGGTCATCATCGGCGGCGTGCAAAAGACCGATGAAAATAAAAAATATTCTTGCAAGAAAGTGGTGCGGAAAAGAGCCCTGATGGAGGGGAGACTCTGAAAGTTACCATCGCTACCTCCAACGTCAGGGGCAGACGCAGACAGGTAACCGGGCGTGGATCCCTGTCCAGCGCATAGACGCGGACGATCCGGCGCATAGACGCGCACTGTCCGAGACATGATCGGACAATCCGGATCATTCAAGCGGGCGGTCTGGCAATGCCCAGGAGTCGCGACGACCACGTACCTTCAAACCACAACGACCAGAAATAAGTACGTGGAAAACTAACACAGTCAAGGCAGCTCGTCGATTGGTCAAATCTGGCCCAATCTTTGATCAATTATTGTCTAAATATCTAAAAAAACAGAGCTGGCCCAAGTGCCCGGCCGCCAAAGCGACCTTGAATACCCACTCAGGAGCAACAGCAGGTAAGACCGATTGAACCACCTCACCAATCGGAAAGGACGTGTAACACCTCAAAATCATAATTTTAGATGTATGAAAAGTCTTCAAATATTTTAAGTTAAGAGACCTTTTAATAATGATTTACTTACCTCTAAAGTAATTTCTCCCAAATTAAATACGTTTCTAATAAGAGACTAAATAAAAAGACACTAAATTATCCTTGGTTGGATTAAACTATCTTTTAGTAAAAATCATGTAATAGGAATTATTTTCTTAAAAACACATATTCTGGGCATATGAATAGCATATTAGGTAGCATTTGTTAATGAACAAAAGAAGATGATAATTAAATAACAAAATAATAATTTAGTTTGGCATCATGTTGGGTCTTGCTTGATTGTGCATTCTAAATAAATTGAAGTTCAAAACCTAATATGAATTTGAAATCTAAAGAAGATCCAGAATAAAGGAAAACTAGAATAAAAAAGAAAAGAAAAGGAAGCCAAACCTGTTTCTGGGCCGTGGTCTCGCTGCCGGCCCACTTCGACCGTACGGCCCACGCACCAGCGCCTGTGACGTTACTGCCTCCACCATGTGGACCCCGCGCGCCAGCACTCCCCTCATCCACTCCCCAACTCCGTCTCAATCTAAACGAACGCGACAAACTCCATGGGATCGGTTCCTGCCACGGTCAAATCCACGCCCCGGTATTGCCGACCTCCCTGTTTCGCACGCTCCTCCATATATAATGAGGAGCCGAGCCCTACCCCCTGGAACCCAAGCCAAAGCCAGTCGCCATGGGAGAATCGGGAGCTTACACAGAGAGTGAATATCAGGCCACCACCGTTGTTAGCCATCTATACGGTGGTAAGACCTCATAATAGAGCGGTAGGAGGATCTCCCGACCCCCGTGGAGCTTATACGGGGAGTCTCCTTGCGATTGGTGTCGTGGTGGGGCTCTGATTCCTCGTTGGAATTGGAGGGTGGCTGCGGATCTGTGCCTTCCCGTGGGTGGGAGCCAGCGTCGCATAAACCACGGTGTGAACCCTCCCTGTAGATATGCCTTCATCTACACTGCACGTATCACTTTCCATATGAGAGTTCGGGTGCAAGGTAGTGAATCCGGAGTGCCATGACAATGGCTGCTCTAACACCCGGATTTTAGGGGTCCAAAACCCGGGCGCTAACATAAACACCAGGTATGCTGGGACCAAGTCTCACACATATGATGTATAGTGGCACAGGATCGAATGTCACATCTTTATATATAACAGGAGTTCTATACAAAATAAATAATTACATTATAAGGAGACAACGGTCCAGCAACCCAAAAGTTGACTGGGAGACGACGACCTAGACCTCTCACGAACTCATCGCAGCATCCTCCATGAGCCTCATCCTGCAGTACCTGGTCTTGACCTGTGGTGTATGTGAGACAGCAAGAGTGAGCTCACATACGTTCATCGCTCAACAAGTTGTGGGGAATAATGTGCATGAACTCGCCAAAGGAGGGAGCTCACGTGAAGTGTAAGGCTTACCAAAGAAGATGGTTAGAGCTGAGCATTGCTTTTAAAGTTGGTCAAAATTTTATTAGCAGTTACTAAGTATAAGTAAATACCAACCCAGTTAAATAGTAGAACAAAAGTAACAACTTCACCTGCGATGCAATGCATATGACAAATTGAGTTTAAGTTCCATAATTTAATCATGTGAGTGTCCGAGCTGCTCATGACCGTGAGCACGGCTAGTATACCAGTTTTACACTCTGCAGAGGTTGCGCATCTTTACCCACAAGTCGTGTATCCCATGTCGCCAGGGTTTGCAAAGCCCTTAGACACTTCCGAGGTGAATGGCTAGGGATCCACTACGAGGCCTTTACAAAGTTCCACTAGCTTCCGAAAACCCGCTACAGTTTATAGGAAGATCCAGTGCAGGAATCCCTTGCAGGACCGCCATCGCAGCAAAATCCTCCCGAGGGCCTCCCTACACTGACCTCTCCCCTACTGCCCTTGCCCCTTTCGGGTAAGGTAGTCTTCCACTAGCTTTCCTAATTAATCAGCCAAGGGCGTCCCATTCCACCCTTGTGGTAGCACTGTTTTCCCGGGTGGTTCTCCATGTTCCAATTAACATAATGATCGTAACATGAACCATAAATAACAACTGATAACAAAAGTATAATCATGAATAGTGTATCTCCATACCCAAAACCACGTATAGCACTAGCAAGTACTACCCAGAAAGTTCAGTGGTAAACAAGGTATAAAGATAGACAAACTAGGGTAACCTATTGGGTCCCATCAAAATTAACCTATGCAGATCATTATGATTAATTAGAACATGAGTAGGTGAAAAGAAGTGATCAAGGGCACAACTTGCCTGGGCCTTGAGAATCCAGGTACCAGGATGATCTTCAGGTGACACGTGTCCTCACTGCTAGTCGTAGCATTACAAACAAACAGTGTATAGACAGAATTATCATTACACCAAACATATATGCAAAATACATATTAATAATCTACATGTTAAAATAAGATCACAGGAAAAAGAATTATTAATTTTGGAGTTGTAGAATTCAAGTTATGATTTTCCTAAGGTTTAATGTGATTAAAATATGATTAAATGATAAATAAATTTTCTGACAGAGTTCATGTCAAAACAAAGACACTAAATGATGAAGAATATTATTACAAAATTTTAGAAATTGGAATGGTTCAATTTGGAGCTGAAATGGATTTTCTATGAATTATCTAAGTTTTAGCAATTATTTTCATATTAAAAATCTATTTAATAATCATTTTCCCTGGTTTTATTATGTTCTGGACTGGGCCTCAAATCCAGAGAAACCCAGGGGGCTCAGGGTAAGAATCCAGAGACACAGGGAACAGGATCCCTGGACGGCGGGTTGATTCCAGTGTTTGTCAGGGTCTCTTTAACAAAAATGCATGACGAAGGGGTATGGGTGATTCTAGGCCGTCCAGATCAGATCCAAAGGCCAGGAATAGGTCGCGACCGGGGCAAACGGACACGCGAGCGCGTCCACTCGATCCATGATCGACGGCCACGATTTAATGAAGCCAGGTGTGATCGGCACCGCAGGATCAAAGATCTACGACGCGGATCAATTTTCGCTCAAACGATCCACGCGCCCGATCACAACCGTTGTTTCCCCGATCTACGGCGCACGGCACGTCTTCACCCCCTGGCCGCGGACGACGGCGGCGCCAGCACACCCGCACGACGGCGTCAACCGGCGAGCACGCAACACAGCCCTACACGACTCCAAACCCAAATTAAATTGCGCTGCACACTGAGAAGGACATGGCGGAGGTAGTAGTGGAGTTCTCACCAGTCGAGACGGCGCGCAACGGTCCGGTCGCGGGGAGCGGGTAGCTTGCGGCGGAGTCGGATCCCGGCGAGAAATTCACCCGCGCCCGGTCACCAAAGTCGCCCGATGAAGCTCCCAATCCAAGCGGTATACACTGGCGATGATCTCCAATCGCCAACCGAGGCCTAAACGGTGGCCAGACCATGAATCCGCGGTGGCGGCGGTCGACTTGTTTCCGCAGACGCTCGCGGTGTGCCAACGGCGGTGGTCGCGAGAGGCAGAGAGGGGAAGGCAGCAAGGGGGCTTTGGCCGTGACTTCCTAAATAGGCGGTTAGTGGGATTAGTTGGGTACCCGCTAGATCCGCGCTCGGCAGCTGGAGAACTCCGTGCGCGCCAGAGTCCGATCGGTGAAGAAGGTTCTGACGTCCGGGCCCCACGTGGCAGGGAGTTGAGAGGAGGCGCGTGAGAGTGACGAGCGGGGTCCACGCATAAGAGGCTGCGGAAGACTGCACGCAGGCACGAATTGGGCTGGCGCGGGAGCAAGGGAGATGGGCCGAGCCAAGGGGATTTGGCCCAGGAGCGTTTTTCTCATTTTCTTTTATATTTCCCTTTTTCTGTTTTATTTCTTTTGATTTCTTTTCAAATTCAAATTTCCTTTCAAATTTAAATCTGACACTGTGGCCAACTTGTCTTCAAATTACCTTGCACATTTAAAGTACCAACTCCGAAAATATAACTCTAGGTATATTTTATGTAATTCTCTTATTCCTCTATTTCTTTTCCTACTTTCTCTTATTTTCACATTCCAAAACTAAATTCAAATCCTTGTGTGAACTTTGAATTCAAATATGGAGGTGAATTGGTAGTCATGTTAAGTGTACCAAATAAACATACTAGTGTGGGATGAGTTTATTTACTTATAAATTTTATCTTGTCTTCTTATAGTATTTCTCTCTTTAAATTCCCAATTCAGATTTACTTCTAATTTGAATTCATTTTTGGAGGCAAATTTATCCTTATTATTATTATTACTATTATTATTTTATTTAATGCACAAACATAGAAACTCCAATATGATGCACAAGTTGACATTAGTCATTTAACCCCCTTTAGATGTGGTTGTTCTCATGTTTAGTTAAATTGAAACAAAGTAATAGGAGAATTATCTCCATTACCATAGTTTACAAATTTGGGTATTACAAATCCTACCCCCCTTAAAAATAATCTCGTCCTCGAGATTTGTAAGAAAAGGGATGCAATAAGTTTGGTTTTAGTTTCCCTTATGGTTTATGTTTAGGAACCAAAAGTTTTGTTCCAAGCTTGTTAGATACTAGTTGAAAGATGATTAGGATAATATAGTAAGTCTAGCCATCTATTATGTTAGATGAGGCACGGTTATGGCAAGTATAGTTGGTGGCAAGGTAGAGTATAATAAGGAAAGATTTCATCTTGAACTGTGGATCTTGATTCCTCTTGGAGTTGGATTTGACTTATCTCCTTCCTTGTCGAGGTTGAGCTGTTCTTTTCAGACCTTGGTGTCTTCATTCTTGGGGTTGCCACCAGAGTTAGGGACTTAGATTTTGTGGGTGACAAGTAGGTAGAGCAGCTAGTTTAGTGGGTGGCTTAGGAGTTAAATGAGATTGGTCAAAATTTGGTTTGGTTGTTTGCCTCTAGATTGGTTGGATAGGTCATGTAACCTATTATGTGGGTCAAAATCTGGTTTGATGTCAAGTGGTGGTTGATAGATTATGCAATCCATTAAGACTTTATTGATTGGATAAGTTATGTAACTTGTTATATAGGTCGAGTTGTTGTGTATGGCCAAGTTGATATAAGTCTCCAAATTAGGCTTAAGTGATTTAGGAGTATGGCCTTATCCATTGTACCAGCATTAAGTAACTCATGATAGATTAGATCCATATTAAATTAAATATGATCTAGATTAGACTAGTTTAAGTTAGATAGATTTATCAGGGTAAGATATATGTGAGTAGGATGGATTATGTGTAGGTAGGTTAGAATCTCTTGCTAGGTTAAAATCGAGGGGTTATGCAACTATCAGATGGTTAAGGTAGCTGCATATGGCCAAGTCGATCTGTCATTCTTAATTTAGTGCAGGGTGAACTAAGTTAAGACCTGTTTTATAGGGGTAGAGTCTAAACTATTTCATCAGTATTATCTAACATGTTTGATAAGTCACTTTAGATTTGATCAGATCTAGGTTAGATTGGTGTGACTTGTTTGACTAGATAAGATCTAATTAATTTGCATTAGATCATGGTTGTTAAACTAGGGTGAATAAGTAGGCTATTAGGATAAGATGGATTCCTAAAGATAAGATAAAATCTTTTGAGGTCAGTTAGATTTATTAGGATAAGATAGAATCTTTTCAAGTCAAGATGAATCTATTAATAGTAATAGAGTATCTTTTAAGATAAGATGGATCTATTAAGATAAGAGAGAATCTTTTAAGATAAGATGAGATCCGTTAAAGATAAGGTAGAATCCTTTAAGTGAGGAGAGATCCATTAAGGTAGATATACTTTAATGGAGGAAAATCTAGTTTCTTTAGTTATCTTATGAATTCTATTTATGTCTATATGTATATGCAGATGTAATTGTGGACATTACTCCACAACCCATCACACTCAATCAAAAATCCAAATCAGACAAATATCATAAGAACAAACATTCAAGTGCATAGATAACTATATAAAAATTAGTTTTGTTTTTGTTCCTAGGATTAGGTCTCCTATTCCTAAAAGTCACTTCAGGTACAGGATTTCAAAGTGTGAAATCCACATTTGTCTTTAGAATAAATAGGTAAGAATAATCAGAGTGAAGCGGAAATAGATGAGAAAAGATTAAGATAAGTTTAGAAATGATCAGAGTAGCAAAGGTAAGTAGATAATGGTTGTCCAGTTCTATCTAGGTTTCGTCCTACAGTCAACATTGCTCTGATACCACTTCTGTAACACCCGGATTTTAGGGGTCCAAAACCCGGGCGCTAACATAAACACCAGGTATGCTGGGACCAAGTCTCACACATATGATGTATAGTGGCACAGGATCGAATGTCACATCTTTATATATAACAGGAGTTCTATACAAAATAAATAATTACATTATAAGGAGACAACGGTCCAGCAACCCAAAAGTTGACTGGGAGACGACGACCTAGACCTCTCACGAACTCATCGCAGCATCCTCCATGAGCCTCATCCTGCAGTACCTGGTCTTGACCTGTGGTGTATATGAGACAGCAAGAGTGAGCTCACATACGTTCATCGCTCAACAAGTTGTGGGGAATAATGTGCATGAACTCGCCAAAGGAGGGAGCTCACGTGAAGTGTAAGGCTTACCAAAGAAGATGGTTAGAGCTGAGCATTGCTTTTAAAGTTGGTCAAAATTTTATTAGCAGTTACTAAGTATAAGTAAATACCAACCCAGTTAAATAGTAGAACAAAAGTAACAACTTCACCTGCGATGCAATGCATATGACAAATTGAGTTTAAGTTCCATAATTTAATCATGTGAGTGTCCGAGCTGCTCATGACCGTGAGCACGGCTAGTATACCAGTTTTACACTCTGCAGAGGTTGCGCATCTTTACCCACAAGTCGTGTATCCCATGTCGCCAGGGTTTGCAAAGCCCTTAGACACTTCCGAGGTGAATGGCTAGGGATCCACTACGAGGCCTTTACAAAGTTCCACTAGCTTCCGAAAACCCGCTACAGTTTATAGGAAGATCCAGTGCAGGAATCCCTTGCAGGACCGCCATCGCAGCAAAATCCTCCCGAGGGCCTCCCTACACTGACCTCTCCCCTACTGCCCTTGCCCCTTTCGGGTAAGGTAGTCTTCCACTAGCTTTCCTAATTAATCAGCCAAGGGCGTCCCATTCCACCCTTGTGGTAGCACTGTTTTCCCGGGTGGTTCTCCATGTTCCAATTAACATAATGATCGTAACATGAACCATAAATAACAACTGATAACAAAAGTATAATCATGAATAGTGTATCTCCATACCCAAAACCACGTATAGCACTAGCAAGTACTACCCAGAAAGTTCAGTGGTAAACAAGGTATAAAGATAGACAAACTAGGGTAACCTATTGGGTCCCATCAAAATTAACCTATGCAGATCATTATGATTAATTAGAACATGAGTAGGTGAAAAGAAGTGATCAAGGGCACAACTTGCCTGGGCCTTGAGAATCCAGGTACCAGGATGATCTTCAGGTGACACGTGTCCTCACTGCTAGTCGTAGCATTACAAACAAACAGTGTATAGACAGAATTATCATTACACCAAACATATATGCAAAATACATATTAATAATCTACATGTTAAAATAAGATCACAGGAAAAAGAATTATTAATTTTGGAGTTGTAGAATTCAAGTTATGATTTTCCTAAGGTTTAATGTGATTAAAATATGATTAAATGATAAATAAATTTTCTGACAGAGTTCATGTCAAAACAAAGACACTAAATGATGAAGAATATTATTACAAAATTTTAGAAATTGGAATGGTTCAATTTGGAGCTGAAATGGATTTTCTATGAATTATCTAAGTTTTAGCAATTATTTTCATATTAAAAATCTATTTAATAATCATTTTCCCTGGTTTTATTATGTTCTGGACTGGGCCTCAAATCCAGAGAAACCCAGGGGGCTCAGGGTAAGAATCCAGAGACACAGGGAACAGGATCCCTGGACGGCGGGTTGATTCCAGTGTTTGTCAGGGTCTCTTTAACAAAAATGCATGACGAAGGGGTATGGGTGATTCTAGGCCGTCCAGATCAGATCCAAAGGCCAGGAATAGGTCGCGACCGGGGCAAACGGACACGCGAGCGCGTCCACTCGATCCATGATCGACGGCCACGATTTAATGAAGCCAGGTGTGATCGGCACCGCAGGATCAAAGATCTACGACGCGGATCAATTTTCGCTCAAACGATCCACGCGCCCGATCACAACCGTTATTTCCCCGATCTACGGCGCACGGCACGTCTTCACCCCCTGGCCGCGGACGACGGCGGCGCCAGCACACCCGCACGGCGGCGTCAACCGGCGAGCACGCAACACAGCCCTACACGACTCCAAACCCAAATTAAATTGCGCTGCACACTGAGAAGGACATGGCGGAGGTAGTAGTGGAGTTCTCACCAGTCGAGACGGCGCGCAACGGTCCGGTCGCGGGGAGCGGGTAGCTTGCGGCGGAGTCGGATCCCGGCGAGAAATTCACCCGCGCCCGGTCACCAAAGTCGCCCGATGAAGCTCCCAATCCAAGCGGTATACACTGGCGATGATCTCCAATCGCCAACCGAGGCCTAAACGGTGGCCAGACCATGAATCCGCGGTGGCGGCGGTCGACTTGTTTCCGCAGACGCTCGCGGTGTGCCAACGGCGGTGGTCGCGAGAGGCAGAGAGGGGAAGGCAGCAAGGGGGCTTTGGCCGTGACTTCCTAAATAGGCGGTTAGTGGGATTAGTTGGGTACCCGCTAGATCCGCGCTCGGCAGCTGGAGAACTCCGTGCGCGCCAGAGTCCGATCGGTGAAGAAGGTTCTGACGTCCGGGCCCCACGCGGCAGGGAGTTGAGAGGAGGCGCGTGAGAGTGACGAGCGGGGTCCACGCATAAGAGGCTGCGGAAGACTGCACGCAGGCACGAATTGGGCTGGCGCGGGAGCAAGGGAGATGGGCCGAGCCAAGGGGATTTGGCCCAGGAGCGTTTTTCTCATTTTCTTTTATATTTCCCTTTTTCTGTTTTATTTCTTTTGATTTCTTTTCAAATTCAAATTTCCTTTCAAATTTAAATCTGACACTGTGGCCAACTTGTCTTCAAATTACCTTGCACATTTAAAGTACCAACTCCGAAAATATAACTCTAGGTATATTTTATGTAATTCTCTTATTCCTCTATTTCTTTTCCTACTTTCTCTTATTTTCACATTCCAAAACTAAATTCAAATCCTTGTGTGAACTTTGAATTCAAATATGGAGGTGAATTGGTAGTCATGTTAAGTGTACCAAATAAACATACTAGTGTGGGATGAGTTTATTTACTTATAAATTTTATCTTGTCTTCTTATAGTATTTCTCTCTTTAAATTTCCAATTCAGATTTACTTCTAATTTGAATTCATTTTTGGAGGCAAATTTATCCTTATTATTATTATTACTATTATTATTTTATTTAATGCACAAACATAGAAACTCCAATATGATGCACAAGTTGACATTAGTCATTTAACCCCCTTTAGATGTGGTTGTTCTCATGTTTAGTTAAATTGAAACAAAGTAATAGGAGAATTATCTCCATTACCATAGTTTACAAATTTGGGTATTACAGCTGCCGCCGTGGAGAGAACTCTGCGCCACTATGACCCTATGTCCAGAGGTAGAAGATGGGTTGGTGATCGTTGATGATAGGATGGACGAATCGGATTGGGGGAGGTAGCGTTTCGTCGAGATCCAATCCGAGCCATTGATCATAACTCCAGTGGCTGGGATTAGAAGGGTGGTACCGGTTAGGGTGATCCGGTATGGGTTGTTGATTTGGGACGCAATGACTATGATTGGATCACACGTATCGTTTTGGCTGGGATCAATCCTGACCGCTGATCGCCTTGTGGATGGGTAGGTTTAGATCCAGCACACTTTGAATCTGGTGCAGTCGTCTGCGATCGGGCGACCAGGAGGGCGTACCGGTTCGGGCGTATGGCTGGGATGATCTAGGTAGCCTAATGTTGATCGAGCGGCTAGGATTTGTCGATACCTCTTCGGCCGATAATCTTCATAAAGATCCCTTGCTCTTCTTCATATTTAACCTGCCGTCCCCTAGCATAAAAAGATCAATGTGCTTAAATCCTGTTATTTACAAATTCAACCCTAGGCTTTTTAGAATTTATGTGCGCAATCCATGGACTTAATAAATTAGGTAAATTAATATAGAAAATGATTTTTAGTATGAAAATAATTCCAGAAACTTGTTTAATTCATAACTTGATCATTTTAACTCCTAATTGATCCATTCCAGTTGCATTATATTCATAATAATATTGTTTATCATCAGGTAACCTTAGTTTGTTATGAAACCTATATTAAAAATTATGCACTTAGTTTTTTTATATCCAACACTTAAATCTTTGGAAAATCATAACTCTTTAACCATAACTCCGAATTTAGTGGTTCTCAAACCTACGATCTCGTAGCAGCATGTAGAATATTTTTATGCAGTATGTTCTGATGTTTGGTGTGATGTTAATATTTTCCTATGCCATGTTTGTTTGTATTGCTATAAGTAGCAGCGAGGTTACGAGTCACTTGAAGAGCAAGTTGGTACTTGAGAATCTCGAGTCTAAGGCAAGTTGTGCCCTTGATAACTCTTCTTTACCTAATAATGTTCTTGTTAATCACTGTGACATGCTCAGGTTAATTTGATGGGACCTAATAGGTTTCCCTAGTATTGTTTATCCCACACCTTGTGTCACACCCGGGTTTCGGGGCACCAAGACCCGGGCGCGAACAATCACCAGGTGTGCTGGGACCAAGTCTCACACATATGATGAATCATGGCACAGGATCGAATGTCACATCTTTACTACATAACAGGAATTCTATACAAAATAAATAATTACATTATAAGTAGACAACGGTCCAGCAACCCAAAGTTGACTGGGAGACGATGGCCTAGACCTCTCACGAACACATCGCAGCATCCTCCATGCGCCTCATCCTGCGGTACCTGTTCTTGACCTGTGGGGGGGTGTGAGACAGCAAGAGTGAGCTCACATACGTTCATAGCTCAACAAGTTGTGGGGAATAATGTGCATGAACTCGCCAAAGGTGGGAGCTCACGTGAAGTGTAAGGCTTACCAAAGAGGATGGTTAGAGCTGAGCATTGCTTTTAAAGTTGGTCAAAATTTTATTAGCAATTACTAAGTATAAGTAAATACCAACCCAATTAAATAGAAGAACAAAAGTAACAACCTCACCTGCAATGCAATGCATATGATAAATTGAATTTAGTTCCATAATTTAATCATGTGAGGGTCCGAGCTGCTCATGACCGTGAGCACGGCTAGTATACCAGTTTTACACTCTGCAGAGGTTGCGCATCTTTACCCACAAGTCATGTTACCCATCTACCAAGGGATCGTGACTTCCCATACACCTCTACCGAGGAGGCGAGGCAGGGTAACACTACGAGGCCTTTACAAAGTTCCACTAGCTTCAGAAAACCCGCTACAGTTTATAGGAAGCTCCAATGCAGAGACCCCTCGCATGACCGCCATCGCAGCAAAATCATCCCAAGGACCTCCCTACACTGACCACTCCCCTACTGCCCTTGCCCCTTTCGGGTAAGGTAGTCTTCCACTAGCTTTCCTAATTAATCAGCCAAGGGCGTCCCATTAAACCCTTGTGGTAGCACTGTTTTCCCGGGTGGTCGCTTCATGTTCCAATTAACATAATGATCTTATCATGAACAGTAAATAACAATTGATAGCAAAAGTATGAATAATATGTATCTCAATGCCCAAATCCACATATAGCACTAGCAAGTACTACCCAAAAAGTTCAGTGGTAAACAAGGCATAAAGATAGTTAAACTAGGGTAACCTATTGGGTCCCATCAAAATTAACCTATGCAGATCATTATGATTAATCAGAACATGAGTAGGTAAAAAGAAGTGATCAAGGGAACAACTTGCCTGAGACTTGAGATTTCAGTTACCAACTTGCTCTTCAGATGACACGTGATCTCACTGCTAAACGTAGCAATACAGACAAACATTGTATAGGCAAAATTAACATTACACCAAACATATATGAAAAATACATATTAATAATATACATATTGAAATAAGATCACAGGAACAGGAATTATTAATTTTGGAGTTATAGATTTTAAGTTATGGATTTCTAAAGATTCTATGTGCTTTGTACAAGATTAATTAGGATAACAATTTTAATATGGCTTTCATGTCAAAACAGTGACACTAAATGATAAACAATAATATTACAAAATTATAGGAATTGGAATGGATTAATTTGGACTTACTATGAATTTTCTATGTATTATACAAGTTTCTGTATTTATTTTTATATTAAAAATCTATTTTCTAATCTATTTTTCCTGTTTTACTGATCTCAGGACTGCGCATACTAATACATAATAACACAGGGGCGGGAGCACAAAAGTGTTTGTGACTCAGCCACCACCGCGCAGGACGGCGGGTTAACTCAACGAAACCCGAGGGGCTCTTTTAGAAATTGACCACGGCGAAGGGGTATAGTCGATCCTGGGCCACACGATAGAAACCGGACGGCCCAGATTAGACGCTGATCAATCTGAACCGGTACACCAATGGCCATTGGATCATGAACCAGTGATCCAGATCAGATCAAGAGTCGAGCGCACAGGACCGTTCATCTCTGGATCGACGACACGGATTCAATAGGACGAAAGGGGAAGCACTCACCTGATCATAGCCGTGCAAGAGGGAATCAACGGCGTAGGCAACCTCTTCTTCCCCACGGTGGCAATAGGTGACCAACACGCAGGTCGCCGCAGCCCATTCGCCGGCGAGGAATCATCGACCCCATGGCGGCGGTCCTCGCTTGCCGAGGTCACATGCACGCGTGGCGGCATCCCGCGACACGCCTGGAACACTCGTCGGGCCGGGGAGTTGTCCACGCACGAGATCCATGTTGGCGGCCAAGCTCCTAGCCCCGTGGTGGTTCTTCAAGTCCAACAAGGGATTTGCCCCCCCACAGCGGACCTCACTTCGCTCTCTCCTCTCGGCACGACACCCTTCCCTCTCTGTTGTTTTCTCTCGGTGGCTGCGCGAAGACGTAGGTAGATGCGCAGCTGGCGGCGCCAGGTTCACGGCTTTATAGCCTAGGGCGAGTTGCAATAACCAAATCGGGGCGGATTAGGATCCCGCGATCCCCGGCGGAGTTTCACAACGACCCAGAGCTGACATCTATTCGGACTTGGAGAAGACGACCAACGGTAGGTCCCACACGGCAGTGGCTAATGCACGAGTGCGCCTGCGCGTGCGGGTGAGGTGGGGAAGGCTGGCCAGTGGGCCATACGTGTCAGCGAACGCGACCAACATGGCTGAGTGGGCCGCATGGGTGGGTGAAAAAGAGGAATTGGGCTGATGAGGGAGAGAGTTGGCTCAAAACAGGTGATTCTCTCTTTTTTTTTCTAAATTCTAGTTTATTCCCAAATTCAAAGATTCAAACTAAGTTTAAATTTTTGGTTTAAATTTTGGATCACCAAATATTAAGAATATTACTTCTACTATTTTCATTTGTATTATTTATCTTTCTTCCTATTATTTAATTATGGATAGGGTAATGGACTTAACCAAAATCCCTTTTTTTATTCATTTTTTTATGTTATATTCCCATTTATCATTTGAGGTCAAATTAAGTCTTGATTCCTTTATTCAAACAAAATGCATCACAACAAAATAATCGGCATGAGATGCTTATTTCTAAATTTATTTATTTGTTATTTGGCCAATATAATTCCATTATTTTGAATATGCACAAATAGAAGAAATTCAAATGATCTCCCAAGGTTCCATAAATTCTCAAACACAAAAAAAATAATAATTATATTTATCTATTTTTCCTGATACAAATTTTGGGCTTTACACCTTGCAAACATATGAACTATTAGGTAGATTTGCTATTGCTCTACCTGGTTTTTGGGTTAATGCTACATTTGAACTATGATCATGTTCCAATTATGTTGTTGTTATTAATTATTGTTCATGACAAGATCATTGTGTTAATTGGAACATGGAGCTTAACTTGAGATAACAGTGCTACCACAAGGGTGGAATGGGACGCCCTTGGCCAAGTAATTAGGAAAGCTAGGGAGAGATTACCTTACCCGAAAGGGGCAAGCGAGGAGGTGTCATTGCAGAGTATAGGGAGGTTCTTGGGTCGAACTGCTGCGATGGCAGTTTGGACGAGGGATTCCTATGCTTCGTTCGTCCTGAAACCGTAGTGGGTATTCTCGAACTAGTGGAACTTTGAAAAGACCTCATAGTGCTACCCTGCCTCGCTTCCTCGGTAGAGGTGTATGGGGTCCAACCAATCTCGTTGCAAATGGGTAACACGACTTGTGGGTAAAATGTGCAACCTCTGCAGAGTGTAAAACTGATATATCAGTCGTGCTTATGGTCAAGGGCGACTCAGGACTCTCGCATGATTAATTTATGGAACTAAACTTAATCTGTCATATGCATTGCATCGCGGGTGTTATTATTAATTATGATCTCTTACTTAATTGGGTTGGTATCTACTTATACTTAGTAACTGCTAATAAAATTTTAACCAACTCTAGAAGTAATGCTCACCTTTAACCATCTCCTTTAGTAAGCCTTACACTTCACATGAGCTCCCACCTTTGGTGAGTTCATGCACATTATTCCCCACAACTTGTTGAGCGATGAACGTACGTGAGCTCACCCTTACTGTACTCACATCCCCCAGGTCAAGATCAGGTACCACAGGATGAGGTGCAAGAAGGATGTTGTGATGAGTTCATGAGAGGTCTAGGTCGTTGTCTCCCAGTCAACTTTGGGTTGCTGGATCATTGTCTTCGTATGATGTAATTTGTCGGGGACCATAATTAGGGGTACCCTCAAGACTCCTAATTCTCAGCTGGTAACCCCCATCAGCATAAAGCTGCTAAGGCCTGATGGGTGCGATTAAGTCAAGGATCAGTCCATTCGAGCGACTCGATCACGCCTCGCCCAAGCCTAGCCTCGGACAAGGGCAGCCGACCCCGGAGGATTTCCGTCTCGCCCGAGGCCCCCCTCCAACGGCGGACATATTTCTGGCTCGCCCGAGGCCCTGCCTTCGCTGAGAAGCAACCCTGACTAAATCGCTGCACCAACCGACCGAGTCGCAGGAGCATTTAATGCAAAGGTGACCTGACACCTTTGTCCTGACGCGCGCCCCCCGGCAGAGCCGAAGCGACCGCCGTCACTTCACCGCTCCACTGACCGGCCTGACAGAAGGACAGCGCCGCCTGCGCCACTCCGACCGCAGTGCCACTTGATAGAGTGAGACTGACAGACAGTCAGGCCCTGCCAAAGGCACCATAGGAAGCTCCGCTCCGCCCGACCCAGGGCTCGGACTCGGGCTAGGTCCCGGAAGACGGCGAACTCCGCTCTGCCCAACCCAGGGCTCGGACTCGGGCTAGGTCCCGGAAGACGGCGAACTCCGCTCCGCTCGACCCAGGGCTCGGACTCGGGCTAAGTCCCAGAAGACGACGAACTCCGCTCCGCCCGACCCCAAGGCTCGGACTCGGGCTCTGCCCCAGAAGACAACGAACTCCGCTCCGCCCGACCCCAGGGCTCGGACTCGGGCTCAGCCCCAGAAGACGACGAACTCCGCTTCGCCCGACCCCAGGGCTCGGACTCCGCCCTGGCTTCTGCCGAACGACCTCCGCCTCGCCCGACCCAGGGGCTCGGACTCGGCCTCGGCCATGGAAGACAGACTTGACCTCGGCTTCGGAGGAGCCTCCACGTCGCCCAACCTAGGTCGCAGGCCAGCCACGTCAACAGGAAGCGCCATCATCACCCTACCCCGAGCTGACTCGGGCCGCAGAGAACAAGACCGGTGTCCCATCTGGCCAGCTCCGCCAGATAGGCAATGATGGCGCCCCGCGTGCTCTGTGACGACGGCGGCTCTCAGCTCTCTTACGGAAGCAGGAGGACGTCAGCAGGGACTCAACCGCTCCGACAGCTGTCCCTCCGCCAGGCTCCGTCGCTCCTCCGACGGCCACGACATCACACCAGCTGGGTGCCAAAATCTCTCCGGCTGCCACATCGGCATGTACTTAGGGCGCTAGCTCTCCCCCGCTAGACACGTAGCACTCTGCTACACCCCCATTGTACACCTGGATCCTCTCCTTACGCCTATAAAAGGAAGGACCAGGGCCCTCTTAGAGAAGGTTGGCCGCGCGGGGACGAGGACGGGGCAGGCGCTCTCTTGGGGCCGCTCGCTTCCCTCTCCCGCGTGGACGCTTGTAACCCCCTACTGCAAGCGCACCCGACCTGGGCGCGGGACGAACACGAAGGCCGCGGGATTTCCACCTCTCTCACGCCCATCTCCGGCCACATCACTTCCCCCCATCGCGCTCGGCCTCGCGTCGACCCATCTGGGCTGGGGCACGCGGCGACATTCACTCGTCGGCTTAGGGACCCCCCGGTCTCGAAACGCCGACAGTTGGCGCGCCAGGTAGGGGCCTGCTGCGTGTTGACGAACAGCTTCCCGTTAAGCTCCAGATGGGCAGTCTCCAGCAACCTCTCCAACCCGGGACGGTGCTCCGTTTCGGGAGTCTTGAGTTCATGTCCTTCGACGGCAGCTACGACATGATACTCCTTCCACCGCCGCGCGACAACGATAATGGCGGCCGACAGCCCGCCCGCCGGCGGCGGAATCGACGACGTCTTCCCCGCGTGGTGGAAGAACAACATTCGAGCTCGCCCCGTCCTCTCCCCCGACAATGGAGGAGGAGGCGGGGCAACCAAGGCCAAGCGGTAGGCCGCGCCTCGTCGGCTGTCGAGCGAGTCGACGTCCCCAGCGCTCCAACGGGGGGCGCGTCGGGCGTCGACCTCGCGTTTGAGACGAAGGCGAGCGCCGTCTCCCCGCGACACGCCAATCCCGAGCAAGTGGACGACGCCAGTGCGCTCGCGGAGAGCTTGCAGGATGTCGCCCTCGTACCTGAGACGACGGTGCAATCAGCCCCCGACGTGACTATGTCGCTACTCGTCGACCGAAAGGTACCGACCGATTCCCATCCTACGTCATTTAGATTCAGCCTCAACCCGCCTAGCGACCTTGCTTTGGCGGGCACTCTCGTAGAGGCGAGTTCAAACCCTCTGGGGTTTCGCACGCGGTCGCCTTGGGACCGGCTGACGGACGTCTCGACCTACGGGCCCTCTGGGTCCGAGGAAGATGACGACCCCAACATCTGTTGGAATTTCTCTGGATTTGGCAACCCCAGTGCCATGCGGGACTTCATGACCGCATGTGACTACTGCCTCTCCGACTGTTCCGACGGTAGCCGCAGCCTCGACGACGAGGACTGCGGCCCAAGCCGCGAATGTTTCCACGTCGATCTAGGGGATCCCTCCGAAGGCAACCATCTCGGCATGCCGGAGGGCGGTGATCTCCCTAGGCCGGTGCCCCGCGCTGACATCCCGCGGGAGCTAGCTGTGGTCCCCGTTCCGGCGGGGGGTCACGACCCACAGCTCGAGCAAGTCCGCGGGGCGCAGGCCAGGCTCGACGAGGGAGCAGGAGCGCTTGAGCCGATCCGCCGGGACGTCAGGCAGGCATGGGCGGGCCAACCCCCGGCCGGAGAAATACGTCACCTGCCCCAGGGTCTCCCGCTCCGCGTCGCCAACGACGTCAGGGTCAGGCCGCCACCCGCATCCAGTGGGGTCGGTCAGAACCTGGCTGCAGCAGCGATGCTTCTCCGCGCGATGCCGGAGCCATCAACCACCGAGGGTCGACAAATCCAAGGAGAGCTCAAGAATCTCCTGGAAGGCGCTGTGGCCCGACGGGCCGAGAGCTCTGCCTCCCGAAGGCAAGGATACCCCTCGGAACCTCATGCCGCGACTTCCCGATTCATGCGGGAAGCCTCGGTCTACACCGGGCGCACGCGCAACACCGCGCCTGCGGCCCCGGGCCACCTCGGCAACGAGCACCATCATCGCGACCGTCGGGCCACCCTCAACGAGAGGGTGCGCCGAGGCTATCACCCCAGGCGTGGGGGACGCTACGACAGTGGGGAGGATCGGAGTCCCTCGCCCGAACCACCCGGTCCGCAGGCCTTCAGCCGGGCCATCCGGCGGGCACCGTTCCCGACCCGGTTCCGACCCCCGACTACTATCACAAAGTACTCGGGGGAAACGAGACCGGAATTGTGGCTCGCGGACTACCGCCTGGCCTGCCAGCTGGGTGGAATGGACGACGACAACCTCATCATCCGCAACCTCCCCCTGTTCCTCTCCGACACCGCTCGTGCCTGGTTGGAGCACCTGCCTCCGGGGCAGATCTCCAACTGGGATGACCTGGTCCAAGCCTTCACCGGCAATTTCCAGGGCACGTATGTGCGCCCCTGGAATTCCTGGGACCTCCGAAGCTGCCGACAGCAGCCGGGAGAGTCTCTCCAGGACTACATCCGGCGATTCTCGAAGCAGCGCACCGAGCTGCCCAACATCACCGACTCGGATGTCATCGGCGCGTTCCTTGCCGGCACCACCTGCCGCGACCTGGTGAGTAAGTTGGGTCGCAAGACCCCCACCAGGGCGAGCGAGCTGATGGACATCGCCACCAAGTTCGCCTCTGGCCAGGAGGCGGTCGAGGCTATCTTCCGAAAGGACAAGCAGCCCCAGGGCCGCCCATCGGAAGATGCTCCCGAGGCGTCTGCTCCGCGCGGCGCCAAGAAGAAAGGCAAGAAGAAGTCGCAAGCGAAACGCGCCGCCGCCGACGTGGACCTTGTCGCCGCCGCCGAGTACAAGAACCCTCGAAAGCCCCCCAGAGGTGCTAACCTCTTCGACAAGATGCTCAAGGAGCCGTGCCCCTATCATCAGGGGCCCGTCAAGCACACCCTTGAGGAGTGCATCATGCTTCGGCGCCACTTCCACAGGGCCGGGCCACCTGCGGAGGGTGGCAGGGCCCGTGACGACGACAAGAAGGAAGATCACCAAGCAGGAGAGTTCCCCGAGGTCCGCGACTGCTTCATGATCTACGGTGGGCATGCGGCGAATGCCTCGGCTCGGCATCGCAAGCAAGAGCGCCGGGAGGTCTGCTCGGTGAAGGTGGCAGCGCCAGTCTACCTAGACTGGTCCGACAAGCCCATCACCTTCGACCAAGCTGATCACCCCGACCACGTGCCGAGCCCGGGGAAATACCTGCTCGTCGTCGACCCCGTCATCGGCGACGTCAGGCTCACCAAGGTCCTTATGGACGGGGCAGCAGCCTCAACATCATCTACGCCGAGACCCTCAGGCTCCTGCGCGTCGATCTGTCCTCCGTCCGAGCAGGCGCTGCGCCCTTCCATGGGATCATTCCCGGGAAGCGCGTCCAGCCCCTCGGACGACTCGACCTTCCCGTCTGCTTCGGAACGCCCTCCAACTTCCGAAGGGAGACCCTGACGTTCGAGGTGGTCGGGTTCCGAGGAACCTACCACGCGGTACTGGGAGGCCATGCTACGCGAAGTTTATGGCCGTCCCCAACTACACCTACCTGAAGCTCAAGATGCCGGGCCCCAACGGGGTCATCACCGTCAGCCCCACGTACAAACACGCGTTCGAATGCGACGTGGAGTGCGTGGAGTACGCCGAGGCCCTCATCGCCGACCTAGAAAGCCTCTCCAAAGAGGTGCCAGACGTGAAGCGTCATGCCGGCAACTTCGAGCCAGTGGAGACGGTTAAGGCCGTCCCCCTCGACACCAATGGCGACGCCTCCAAGCAGATCCGGATCGGTTCCGGGCTCGACCCCAAATAGGAAACAGTGCTCGTCGACTTTCTCCGCGCGAACGCCGACGTCTTCGCGTGGAGTCCCTCGGACATGCCCGGCATACCGAGGGATGTCGCCGAGCACTCACTGGATATTCGGGCCGGAGCCCGACCCGTCAAGCAGCCTCTGCGCCGATTCGACGAGGAGAAGCGCAGAGCGATAGGCGAGGAGATCCACAAGCTAATGGCAGCCGAGTTCATCAAAGAGGTACTCCATCCCGAATGGCTTGCCAACCCTGTGCTTGTGAGAAAGAAAGGGGGGAAATGGCGGATGTGTGTAGACTACACTGGTCTCAACAAAGCATGTCCGAAGGTTCCCTACCCTCTGCCTCGCATCGATCAAATCGTGGATTCCACTGCTGGGTGCGAAGCCCTGTCTTTCCTCGACGCCTACTCAGGGTATCACCAAATTAGGATGAAAGAGTCCGACCAGCTCGCGACTTCTTTCATCACGCCCTTCGGCATGTACTGCTATGTCACCATGCCGTTCGGTTTGAGGAATGCGGGCGCGACGTACCAGCGGTGCATGAACCATGTGTTCGGCGAACACATCGGTCGCACGGTCGAGGCCTACGTCGATGACATCGTAGTCAAGACGAGGAAAGCTTCTGACCTTCTCTCCGACCTTGAAGTGACATTCCGATGTCTCAAGGCGAAAGGCGTCAAGCTCAATCCCGAGAAGTGTGTCTTCGGGGTGCCCCGGGGCATGCTCTTGGGGTTCATCGTCTCCGAGCGGGGCATCGAAGCCAACCCCGAGAAGATCGCAGCCATCACCAGCATGGCTCCCATCAAAAACTTAAAGGGCGTACAGAGAATCATGGGATGTCTCGCGGCTCTGAGCCGCTTCATCTCACGCCTCGGCGAAAGAGGCCTGCCTCTGTACCGCCCCTTAAGGAAGGCCGAGCGCTTCACTTGGACCCCTGAGGCCGAGGAAGCTCTCGGGAACCTGAAGGCGCTCCTCACAAAGGCGCCTATCTTGGTGCCCCCAGCTGACGGAGAAGCCCTCTTGGTCTACGTCGCCGCGACCACCTAGGTGGTTAGCGCCGCGATTGTGGTCGAGAGGCAAGAAGAGGGGCATGCATTGCCCGTTCAGAGGCCAGTTTACTTCGTCAGCGAGGTACTGTCCGAAACCAAGATCCGCTACCCACAAGTTCAGAAGCTGCTGTATGCAGTGATCCTGACGCGGCGGAAGTTGTGACACTACTTCGAGTCTCATCCGGTAACTGTGGTGTCATCCTTCCCCCTGGGGGAGATCATCCAGTGCCGAGAGGCCTCGGGCAGGATTGCAAAGTGGGCAGTGGAAATCATGGGCGAGACAATCTCGTTCGCCCCTCGGAAGGCCATCAAGTCCCAGGTCTTGGCGGACTTCGTAGCCGAATGGGTCGACACCCAGCTACCGACGGCTCCGATCCAACAAGAGCTCTGGACCATGTTTTTCGACGGGTCGCTGATGAAGACGGGAGCCGGCGCGGGCCTACTCTTCATCTCGCCCCTCGGGAAACACCTACGCTATGTGCTACGCCTCCACTTCCCGGCGTCCAACAATGTGGCTGAGTACGAGGCTATGGTCAACGGGTTGCGGATCGCCATCGAGCTAGGGGTCAGACGCCTCGACGCTCGCGGTGACTCGCAGCTCATCATCGACCAAGTCATGAAGAACTCCCACTGCCGCGACCCGAAGATGGAGGCCTACTGCGATGAGGTTCGGCGCCTGGAAGACAAGTTCTACGGGCTCGAGCTTAACCACATCGCTCGGCGCTACAACGAGACTGCGGATGAGCTGGCAAAAATAGCCTCGGGGCGAACAACGGTTCCCCCGGACGTCTTCTCCCGGGATCTGCATCAACCCTCCGTCAAGATCGACGACGCGCCCGAGCCTGAGGCGCCCTCGGTCCAGCCCGAGGTGCCCTCGGCGCAGCCGGAGGGACCCTCAGCTCGGCCCGAGGCGGCCTCGGTTCAACCCGAGGTACCCTCGGCCTCCGAGGGTGAGGCGCTGCGCATCGAGGAGGAGCGGAGCGGGGCCACGCCTGATCGAAATTGGCAGACCCCGTACCTGCAATATCTCCACCAAGGAGAGCTACCCCTCGACCGAGCCGAGGCTCGGCGGGTAGCGCGACGCGCCAAGCCGTTCGTCTTGCTGGGCGATGAGAAGGAGCTCTACCACTGCAGCCCCTCGGGCATCCTCCAGCGATGCATCTCCGTCACCGAAGGTCAGGAACTCCTGCAAGAGATACAGTCGGGGGCTTGCGGCCATCACGCAGCACCTCGAGCCCTTGTCGGAATGCTTTCCGGCAAGGCTTCTACTGGCCAACGGCGGTGGCTGACGCCACTAGAATTGTCCGCACCTGCGAAGGGTGTCAATTCTATGCGAAGCAGACCCACCTGCCCGCCCAGGCTCTGCAGACGATACCCATCACCTGGCCCTTTGCTGTGTGGGGTCTGGACCTCGTCGGCCCCTTGCAGAAGGCGCCCGGGGGCTACACGCACCTGCTGGTCGCCATCGACAAATTCTCCAAGTGGGTCGAGGTCCGACCTCTGAACAGCATCAGGTCCGAGCAGGCGGTGACGTTCTTCACCAACATCATCCATCGCTTCGGGGTCCCGAACTCCATCATCACCGACAACGGTACCCAGTTCACCGGCAGAAAATTCTTGGACTTCTGCGAGGATCACCACATCCGGGTGGACTGGGCCGCCGTGGCTCATCCCATGTCGAACGGGCAAGTAGAGCGTGCCAACGGCATGATTCTACAAGGGCTCAAGCCTCGGATCTACAACGACCTCAACAAGTTCGGCAAGCGATGGATGAAGGAACTCCCCTCGGTGGTCTGGAGCCTGAGGACAACGCCGAGCCGGGCCACGGGTTTCACGCCGTTCTTCCTGGTCTACGGGGCCGAGGCCGTCTTGCCCACTGACCTGGAGTACGGCTCCCCGAGGACGAGGGCCTACAGCGATCAAAGCAACCAAGCTAGCCGAGAAGACTCGTTGGACCAGCTGGAAGAGGCTCGGGACAAGGCCTTACTACACTCGGTGCGGTACCAGCAGTCCCTGCGACGCTACCACGCCCGAGGGGTCTGGCCCCGAGACCTCCGGGTGGGCGACCTGGTGCTTCGGCTGCGGCAAGACGCCCGAGGGAGGCACAAGCTCATGCCCCCCTGGGAGGGGCCATTCGTCATCGCCAAAGTTCTGAAGCCCGGAACGTACAAGCTGGCCAACAGTCAAGGCGAGGTCTACGACAACGCTTGGAACATCCAACAGCTACGTCGCTTCTACCCTTAAGATGTTTTCAAGTTGTTCATATACCTCGCACCCACGCAAAGTTTAGTCATCAAGGAAGGGTCGGCCTCGCCTCGGCAAAGCCTGACCCTCCCTCGGGGGCTAAAAGGGGGGGAACCCCCTCTGCGTTGAAATTTTCCTCGAAAAGATTTCTTCTGCCAGAATATCTTTCGTGCTTTCTGACTACTTCGAAAAGTGGATCCTGAAAACGACGGAGTACACGTAAGCAGCCAAGGCTGACCGAGCCGAGGGACTCCTACGCCTCCGGGATACGGATACCTCACTCATCACCTTCTGCGATAAGTAACTCGCGTTCGGATAAAGTGATTCCGCGGACCGAACAAGTCTTCACGTTCGAAAGCTCTTCTGCTGAAGCGATCCTTCGAGCCTTCTCGACTGAGTCGGTGACAGGGCCTCATGGACGGGTGAAAGTGCGCGTAAGCGGCAAGGCCGCCCGAGCCGAGGGACTCCCACACCTCCGGGATACGGATACCTCACTCATCACCTTCCGCGAGAAGCAACTCTCGCTCGCACAAACATCCCTGTTACCGACAAGAAAGTCCAGATACTCGAAACAAGAGGAAAGGAGACGCAGCTTTACAACACAGCGGGGGTGTGTATTCTGGCCTCGGCGGCCGCAGAAGGCACACGCTACAAGACACTCTGATCCTGCAGGCTCGGGTCTTGGCGCTGGAAGGGGGCAGTAGCACCCTCGGCATCGACAACACCTTCAGCGAGGTCCGACCTAGCCTCGGACGGCGACGCGGTCCAGGGATCCCCACTCTGGAGGACGACGTCATCGCCACGCCCGGACAATCACTGCCGGGGACTTCTCCGGGAATCCGGCCCGAGCAGGCGGCTCGGCCGGTTACCCCTGGGGCCTCGGCCAACCATCTTCCAAGGGCGCCAGCCCGACCCGAGGCCTCGGCTGATCGACTCCGGCGTCGGTCCCGCTAACGGACAACCCGGCTAGGCTCCGGCCAACCAGGTTTCATTTTCGAGCCAACTCCGCCTCTGTTCATACTGATATCGCTACCCCTAGCCTCGGCTCGTCGAAGAGTGGCCAAGGGGTCCCTTTAACTGAGCTAGAGGAGCCTCAGACAACAAGGCCGACCGAGCCGAGGGACTCCTACGCCTCCGGGATACGGATACCTCACTCGTCACCTTGACACGGGGCGACTCATGCTTGGTGAAGCGGTTCAGACAACCAACAGGCGAGTCTTAGTGCCCAAAAATGAGGAAAAAACACGGCTCCGTGCCAAAATTACATACATGTTCAGGCCTCGACAGCCGCAATGAACAAAAAACCCTGGCATTCGAAGTGCCATTACAAACGGAACTCTGGTTCCATCCCCGCGGGTATGAGCAACCTCGAGCCTGCGGGGCGACGAACATCGGGAGACTCGCCAGCAACCTCTGCAGCAGCAGCCATGGTCCCGGGTGGACGCGGCCGCCGGAGGACTCTCGTTCGCGTTCCCGCTCAAGGGACGCGAACCAGATATTAAAGCCAAAGAGCGGGCCGCTCCCAAGCGCACCGGCAGATCCTCGCTGCCGTCCTTGCCGCGAACGCGAGGAAGAGGGCGGAATGTTGCATCCTAGCTGGGCAGCAATAGTTCGCCTTCCCCGACATGGCTGGAGGACGTCTCCGCCGCAGAGCTGGAAGGCGATTGCCACCACCAGAAGCTGGAAGAAGAGGTGGCCCGCCGACCCGCACAGGAGGTAGAGCCCCGGCTCGCCTCGCTCCCCGCCCCAGCGAGGATGACGAACGCCCTCGACGCTGAGGGCGGGATCGGGATCGCAGCCCGGATTGCCTCTCCCCATCCAGGAGCTAGAGGTCACCGTCTCGAGTGACCACCAGCGGAGGGGAGCAACCGGGCTGTGTGACGAAAATCCTTGAAGCCGAACGATGGCTGAAAGGTACCAACTCCTGCGGAGTTGCGTTCCTCCAACGATGAGGCGAAAAGACGGCGGGTATCCCCCATCTGGGGGCTTGGAAGGTGGAAAGACGCAATGCATAAGGGAGCGAGAGGACATGGTCGCCTTCCAAAGGGGGTCACCCTCCTTTTAAAGGCAACTCTCCCTACTTGCGCCCCCAACCGTCACGGGCTGAGTCTTCTCCAACACGCTCCAGGGCCCTCCCCTGCGGCGCGGGGGCTGGGTCCCGCATGCCATGCAAGCTGGCTCAGAGCAGAGGAAGCCAAACCGCCGCGCGTAGCGCACACAACCGCCCCGCGGTTACAAGTGACCCTCCACTTTTGCCCAGACCAACGGGCGAAAGAGGCGGGCAGCCATGCAGGCGGTATGCAACCGCGCCAAGTGGACGCGCTTCTCTGACTCCCGACACGCCAGCATGGAGGCCCAGGCCCACGCGTCACGCAACCGGCGCGCCGGATGCTGCATGCAAGCAACTGCGCCACCACCGCGCCTCCTCGATTGCGGAACCAATACCGCGACTCGAGGCGACCAGGCGCACGACCCAGCAGCGCCAGCCTGACGCGGCGGTCAATGCGGCGAAAAGTGGGCCGGCAGTAATGACGGTGGCAGGTGGGCGGGAGCAGCGGTCACGTCGTCAGCCCAGCTCACGTCCCATCCTGGGGCAGCAAGAGAACCCCCTCTCACGGCGTGAAGACAACGCGCCCGTGATCCGTCCCTCGAACGGCTCGCGCACGCGCGACGACCGCCCCGCCAACGACTCGCCCCGTCGCATTAACTCCACGGCAGGACAGGCGGCGCTCCTGGCAGGAGAAGCGTGCGACGCTTCGCCTTCGCCGTAAAAACCGCGCCAAAAAAGGTACGCCACGTCGTTCGATTTCGTATCCTTTTCCTTTTTTCCTCTTTCTCTATCTCTTGCAGCAGGGACCGGGAAAGGGGGATACCCCGAAAAGGATCCTTCCCCGTGAAGGAACCAGGCTCCGAGCCTCCCTACTGATCAGAGGTTCGAAGGCTGGCCCCCGAGGGGTTCAACAGCCGCCTCAGATCGCGTGGGCCCTACACCCACTACTGGTCAGAGGTTCGAAGGCCGGCCCCCCGAAGGGTTCCACGGCCGCCTCAGGCTACTCGGGCTCCGCGCCCATTACTGATCAGGGGTTCGAAGGCTGGCCCCCGAAGGGTTCACAGCCGCCTCAGACGCCGAGTGAGGGATGACCAAGGGTACGTTCGATACATAACCAAGGCTCGGGCTGCGCTCCCGAGGTACCCGAGGACATTTCCGAGACCAGCGGGAGCGATCTTGTAACGGAATCCCATCAGAGGGAGGCATCGAGCCCTCGGACCCCGTCGCCAGGGGACCAGGTCCGGCAGATCACCCGCAGGTACTTTTGGGCGTGCCTCTGGGTCCCTAGACGACCCCTAACGAACGGGGCACGGACGTCCACTCGGATTACCCGCTTGCAGCTCACCGGAGACACCATGTTCGACGCCCATCGAGGGTAACATGGCACTTTCCCCCCCCCTCCTCCTTGCGGAAAGGCGACGCAGGGGTGTATGTAAAAAAGCCGAGTCTGTCCCTGATCGCCCTCTCGCCCTGTGCGGAGGCTCGGGGGCTGCTCTCGCAAACCCAGCTCCGGCCGAACCGTTGACAGCGTCAACATACCAGCCCGAGAGCTTGGGCCCCGACCATACACCCGGGCTACGGCCAGTTCGCATGAGGGAACAACCAGACCAGCCGAAGCATTACGCGAGGCATTAAGACCTCGAAGGAGTGAAACCACTCCTCTGAGGCCTCGGGGGCTACACCCGGCGGGTGCGCTCGCGCGCACCCACCGGAACAAAATGCAACCGAGAAAGGCTGGTCCCCTTGCAAAAAAGTGCGACGAAAGCCTCCAAGCGAGTGCTAACACTCCCTTCGAGGCTCGGGGGCTACTGTCGGGGACCATAATTAGGGGTACCCTCAAGACTCCTAATTCTCAGCTGGTAACCCCCATCAGCATAAAGCTGCTAAGGCCTGATGGGTGCGATTAAGTCAGGGATCAGTCCATTCGAGCGACTCGATCACGCCTCGCCCAAGCCTAGCCTCGGACAAGGGCAGCCGACCCCGGAGGATTTCCGTCTCGCCCGAGGCCCCCCTCCAACGGCGGACATATTTCCGGCTCGCCCGAGGCCCTGCCTTCGCTGAGAAGCAACCCTGACTAAATCGCTGCACCAACCGACCGAGTCGCAGGAGCATTTAATGCAAAGGTGACCTGACACCTTTGTCCTGACGCGCGCCCCCCGGCAGAGCCGAAGCGACCGCCGTCACTTCACCGCTCCACTGACCGGCCTGACAGAAGGACAGCGCCGCCTGCGCCACTCCGACCGCAGTGCCACTTGACAGAGTGAGACTGACAGGCAGTCAGGCCCTGCCAAAGGCACCATAGGAAGCTCCGCTCTGCCCGACCCAGGGCTCGGACTCGGGCTAGGTCCCGGAAGACGGCGAACTCCGCTCCGCCCGACCCAAGGCTCGGACTCGGGCTAGGTTTCGGAAGACGGCGAACTCCGCTCCGCCCGACCCAGGGCTCGGACTTGGGCTAAGTCCCAGAAGACGACGAACTCCACTCCGCCCGACCCCAGGGCTCGGACTCGGGCTCAGCCCTAGAAGACGACGAACTCCGCTCCGCCCGACCCCAGGGCTCGGACTCGGGCTCAGCCCCAGAAGACGACGAACTCCGCTTCGCCCGACCCCAGGGCTCGGACTCCGCCCTGGCTTCTGCCGAACGACCTCCGCCTCGCCCGACCCAGGGGCTCGGACTCGGCCTCGGCCATGGAAGACAGACTCGACCTCGGCTTCGGAGGAGCCTCCACGTCGCCCAACCTAGGGCGCAGGCCAGCCACGTCAACAGGAAGCGCCATCATCACCCTACCCCGAGCTGACTCGGGCCGCAGAGAACAAGACCGGTGTCCCATCTGGCCAGCTCCGCCAGATAGGCAATGATGGCGCCCCGCGTGCTCTGTGACGACGGCGGCTCTCAGCTCTCTTACGGAAGCAGGAGGACGTCAGCAGGGACTCAACCGCTCCGACAGCTGTCCCTCCGCCAGGCTCCATCGCTCCTCCGACGGCCACGACATCACACCAGCTGGGTGCCAAAATCTCTCCGGCTGCCACATCGGCATGTACTTAGGGCGCTAGCTCTCCCCCGCTAGACACGTAGCACTCTGCTACACCCCCATTGTACACCTGGATCCTCTCCTTACGCCTATAAAAGGAAGGACCAGGGCCCTCTTAGAGAAGGTTGGTCGCGCGGGGACGAGGACGGGGCAGGCGCTCTCTTAGGGCCGCTCGCTTCCCTCTCCCGCGTGGACTCTTGTAACCCCCTACTGCAAGCGCACCCGACCTGGGCGCGGGACGAACACAAAGGCCGCGGGATTTCCACCTCTCTCACGCCCATCTCCGGCCACATCACTTCCCCCCTTCGCGCTCGGCCTCGCGTCGACCCATCTGGGCTGGGGCACGCGGCGACATTCACTCGTCGGCTTAGGGACCCCCCTGTCTCGAAACGCCAACATAATTATTTAACTATTTTATACAGAAGTCTGTTATATATTAATGATGTGACATTCATTTTTGTACCATGAGTCATCATATGTGTGAGACTTGATCCTAGCGCACATTTGATTTCGCGCCCGTGTTTGGACCCCTAAATCCGGGTGTGATAGGATGGGAGGTCATAATGCCCTATTAAGACCTAATGTGCCTGCAAGGATACCTCTACCCCAATATCCACCTGTGCCATATCAATATACATACATACCACCGCCGTATGTCCCGAATCAAATGTGGATCAAGCCACCATACCCATTTGGGATGCCACAGTACCCCACTTGGGGGGCACCCTAAACATCTATATTCAACAGGTTGGCACCTCCAGTACAAGACCAATTGAGTGCACCTCAATCCGGTCACCAGGCATAGGCCCAGCAAGATTGCCAGACCACTCGGCCACAAAAGGCCGACCAATCCGGCAGGGGGGCATATACCTACAGCCACCAAGAGGATGACAAAAGGGGACATCATCAAAATAGGTACAAAAGATGTCATCATACAAGGAAATAATAAAGGGCCGATGATTTTTGGTAAATCGGCCAATATAGGCAAAGAAGAAGACACGACTGCCAGCAAAATAGCCGACCCAAAATACTCCATGCCCCGATGGTGCCCATCGGGACTGAAGCGGTCTCAAAAGCGAAAATTGCAGCACTTGAGAGCAAAGGAGAGCAAGGAAAAAGAAGCATAAAAAATATTTAATGACACATATCCGCAGTACCCACCACCGCAAAAGAGGTGTAGGCCAAAGGCTATTGAAGTAAATCAAACGGCCACAGAGACAGGAGACGAGACAACAACTATACAGCTTGTTGCAGGTATGGCGGACAGTCCGGCCATAAAGGCCGAACCGTCTGTGGATGACACGGGCTATCCGACCCTTGAGTCTGGACCATCTGCTCTGCACTAGGACACCTCCAATGACACGCTAATGCCTACAGAGGAGGAGGACTTGCTGGGAGAAGACTTGGTCGACTACGGAACTACGCTAGAACACTCAGGTATGGACGTAAATGTAATTATGTTCTTCGCTGATTGTACCATTATCGGTGACAATGAACCTGTTGCTGCTCAATTTGATTTTGGCCCTAAAGAGGTCACCTTCACTAAACCAAAAGAATCGGTCAACCATTTAAAGCCGCTCTTCATGCGCGGTCATATTGATGGAATACCAATTGCTAAGATGTTGGTAAATGGAGGGGCGGTCGTAAATTTAATGCCTTACTCATTATACAGAAAATTAGGAAAGCAAGATGATGAACTAGTCAAGACCAATATGACGCTCAGCGATGTGGGGACTGTCAGTTCGATAAAGACTAAGGGAGTTACGTCCGTTGAGTTAACCATCGGGACGATGACCCTTGCTGTCGCATTCTTCGTCGCTGACGTAGAAGGAAATTATAGTCTAATCTTGGGTAGAGATTGGATTCATGCTAATCAATGTGTACCTTCTACTTTACATCAGAAGTTGCTACAATGGGTAGGCGATGATGTAGAACAAGTACATGCTGATGCATCGGCCTGCATTGTTGTGGTTGATGCCCCTGTACTTTGGACCTATGAGACTGCTCATGTCTAACAGGTTCCATTCCTAGAATGCTAGGGCCGATGGAGAATCGGCTGAATATTAAATAAAGTTAAATGATGAGTACACCCATAAGGAACGTGACACAGGTCACGGACAGTATGACCCTTAAGGCCGGACGACCCCGCCTTTCACAGGATAGTTCGGTCCTTGAGGCCGGGTAGTCGTCGCAGCACGGATCCGGTGTCACGGACGGTCCAGCCTTCGAGACTTGATGGTCCATAGCCGCACAAAGACCTCCTAATTTCTCTGAGGGAGGCATAATAGAGGAATTCAGGGATTTCGACAAGTTAGGAAAGGGGTTTACATCGGTCGATCCTTTGGAGGAGATCGACATAGGAGATGGTAAAACTCTGAGGCCGACTTTTGTAAACAAGACCCTAGAGACCGATCCTAGAGATGAAATGATCGGTCTATTAAAAGAATATTCTGATTGCTTGCTTGGAATTATACTGAGATTCTAGGATTAAACCGAGAGATAGTAGAGCATCGACTGCCTATTAAGTCCAGTTTTAGACCTTTCAAGCAGAAAGCTATAACATTTCATCCAAACTTGCTCCCATGAATAAAGGATGAAATTCACCGGTTGCTAGAAGCTAATTTTATTAGACCTTGCAGATACACAGAGTGGGTCTCCAATATTGTGTTGGTGGAAAAGAAAGCATCAGGTAAGCTTAGAGTATGCATTGATTTCCGCAATTTAAATAGAGCAACTCCTAAAAGAATATCCTATGCCTATAGCCGACCGTTGATCAATAATGCGTCAGGGAAATAGAATTGTTAACTTTCTTGATGGTAATGACGTATATAATCAGATTTTTATGGCCGAAGAAGATGCGTTTAAAATGGCCTTTATATGTCTAGGCTTCATTGGTTTATTTGAGTGGGTTGTCATGACATTTGGTCTAAAAAATGATGGCCCTACTTATCAGAGGGCTATGAACTTGATCTTTCACGAGCTGATGGGGAACACTGTGGAGGTTTACATCGATGATATTGTAGTCAAATTGGCTAAGTTTAGTTCTCATATAGCTGATTTGCGCAAAGCCTTTGATAAAATGCGTCAGTACGATCTAAAAATAAACCCATATAAATGTGCTTTTAGAGTGTCGGCTGGTAGTTTTTAGGATTTATCAATCATGAACATGGTATAGAGATAGACCCTGACTGAATTAAATCCATTCAGAATGTGGGACCTCCGACCTGTAAGCTTGAAATGCAGAAGTTCCTTGGCAAGGTAAATTATTTGCGAAGGTTTATTTCTAACCTAGCCGGGAAGATTGGTGCTTTCACTCCTATCCTTCGGCTTAAAAATGATGCCAAATTCACCTGAAGGGCAGAACAACATGAAGCATTTGATCTCATTAGAAAATATTTGTCTTCGGCTCCTATGTTAAAAGCGTCACAAGCAGGAGTGTCATTCAAGTTATACATCGCAGCCAAAGATAAAGTCATTAAAGTTGTTCTGACACAAGAGACCAAAGTAAAGGAGCATGTGGTAACCTACCTAAGTCGGAGGCTGGTGGATGCTGAAACAAGGTACACTTTCATCGAGAAGTTATGTTTATGCCTGTTTTATGCATGCACCAAGTGTAGGTGTTATTTATTATCTAGTCATTGCACCGTTTCTGGTCAAACCGATGTAATCAAATACATGTTGCAAAACCCGATCATGAGTGGTAGAATTGGTAAATGGGATTATGCACTTATAAAATATGATTTGGCCCATGAACCATTAAAATCTATGAAAGGCTAGGTCGTAGCAGATTTTATTGTAGAACATCGGATTGATGATACTCATAAACTAGACATATCATACCTTACTGTTACTCCCTGGACTTTGTATTTTGATGGATTGGTTTGCAATGAAGGACAAGGAATTGGCATTGTGCTTGTTTCACCAAGTAACGGCTCCTTCGACTTCTCTAGCCGATTAAAAACTTATTGCACTAACAATCAAGCCGAATATGAGGCCCTTTTATTTGGCTTGGAGCTTCTAAACTGTATGGGAGTAAAATATGTGAAGGCATTTGGTGATTCTCAGCTGGTTGTCCAACAGGTATTAGAAGAGTATCAATGTTTAGATGGTACTCTAAATAGTTACCTTGAAAAATGTTGGGGAATAATTCATTCTTTTAATGAATTCAGCATTCGACACATATCCAGGGTTGAGAATTGCAAAGCTAACAATTTAGCGCAGGATGCATCGGGTTATCGGATAAAGCAAGGGAGATTTCACAACACCGAAAATCTGATAACCGGTGTCGTGCCAGATTCCCAGGTCTCGGACCGTCCAGGTGTGGGAACCGGACCGTGTGACGTTGCCAAGAAAGTTCTCTTGATTGATTCGGCTGATAACGAAGCCGATGAATGGATTGGAGGACACCCGTAATTAATTACCTATGAAATCCCAGTGTTAGGACGGATAGGAATGTTCAACGTACAACTTTCAAGTATGTTTTAATGAGTGATGAACTCTACCGCTGAACAGTCAACGATGTCCTGCTTAAATGCTTGGGCCCAGGTGATGCTATATTAGCCATGACCGAAGTACATGAGGGGATTTGTGGTACCTATCAATCGGCTCCAAAGATGAAGTGGTTATTGTGAAGATCTGGCTTCTATTGGCCTAACATGATAGCTGATTGTTTCAAGTACTACAAAGGATGCCAAGTATGTTAGAAATTCAGTGACTTATAGTTGGTCCCCACAACCGAATTACATCCTATCATTAAACCTTAGCCTTTCAGAGGATGGGAATCAGACTTTATAGGAGAGATTCATCCTTCATCATCAAAAGGGCATCGATTCTTGTTAGTTGCCACTGCCTACTTTACTAAAGGAACTGAAGCCGTTGCTCTGAAGAACATGACACATATGGAGGTAATTGAGTTTTTAACTGAGCATATTATTTATAGATTCGACATTCCCCAGATTTTTACTACAAACCAGGGGGCTTCTTTTATGTCTAAGGAGGTACATGAGTTTTCTTAATTATATAGAATTAAACTACTCAATTCATCTCCATATTATGTTCAGACCAATGGACAGGCCGAGTCTAGTAATAGAACATTGATTAGCCTAATAAAAAAGAAGATATTTGATCGTCCTAAGCATTGGCATAAGATTTTGTCCGAATCTTTATGGGCTCATAGAATATCTAAACACCGTGCTACTAAAGTATCTTCGTTTGAGCTTGTCTATGGGCAGGAAGCAATGTTGCCTATAGAGATAAGTTTAAATTCTGTCAGGTTCTCTAAGCAAAGTGACCTAACCGTCGGTGATTATTATAATTCAATGATGGATAATATTGATGAAGTGACCAACAAGAGAGTGACAACCTTAGAAGAAATAGGAAAGGACAAGATCATGGTCGCCAAAGCTTACAACAAGAAGGTCAAGGCTAAATCATTCCAGGTAGGGGACCTGGTATGGAAGACCGTCTTGCCTCTAAGGAGCAAAGACCGGAAGTTTGGGAAGTGGTTGCCAAGCTGGAAAGGCCCTTACAAGGTCACGCAAGTGATGTCCGGTAACGCCTACTTGTTGCAAACATTACAAGGCAAATACTTACCCAAGGCGTTAAACGGGCGTTTTCTCAAGCAGTACCATCCTAGTATGTGGCAAGATGCCTAATAAAACCAATGTGATCACATCGAGTTAGTTGCTTTTGGTTTGCTCAGCTCCGTCAAAAGGCAGGGGGCATATGTTCGGCACCAAAATGGCCGAGTGGACGATCCGGCCTCGAGGCCAGATGGTCCGTGGTCCGGACAGTCCGCACTGATGGAGCGGACGGTCCGCACGCGAACAGAATCAGTTAGGGTTCCGAGTTTCTTGTGGGATTTGTTAGCTAAAACCACAGAATTAGCTCGGAAGATGGATTGTAACGGGTCCAAACCTCCCCCTATATATATATATATATATGGAGGACTACGGCCGATTGGAGATCAACAATCGAATCAATAATCAATTACATCTCGTTTTTACCTTATGCATTAGGAGTAGTTCTAGTTTAGCCCTAGTTTAGCCTTTCTCTACCTCAAACCTTCACCTCTCTTCGACTCTACGTTGATTAGGGGCATCTTGGGTGGCCTACCAATCCCAAGACAAAGCCTAGGATCTCTCCTCCCTGAAGGGGGCCCTCCCGGGAGCGAGATCAGGCGCTATCGGCAAACTCCACCGTCCCTGCGCACGCGCGGACCGTCTAGCCACCAGGCGTGGACCGTCCGGCTCGTCTGGCAGGACCCTCGCCCCTGCACAAGGTCATGGATCGTCCGGCCCCTGGCCGTGGACCGTCTGCGCCTCTGTAGAGAGCACCACCGCCGGTTCTCATCGCAGTGATTGGCGCCCGGATCGGTGCCAACAAATTGTTTCTATAAAAATCGTCTAAATCAACGTGAATGCGGAATCCGTCGAGTTGTCGCGGTGGGAGGAATCCACCATTTTCTAAACCCTAAACAATGCAGACCCTCTATCTTTCTCCACACGCAAGCCCGCGATATCCATATTCTCATGACAGCTAGATTATCTAGAATCCAAATTCTCATAAAAGCCCTTCAGAAAAAGTTGTCCCAAACATAACACATGTAACTTAGGACGTTTGGAACCCCCCTTTGGCTATTGGGAGACCGGGACCCTTTAAGGGTGTGTTTGGTTTGCAGCACGGCATGGATCCAGAGTGATCCGAACCTGTACCCGAGCCTACAAAATCGTTTGGATAGCGTCACGGAGTCTACCCATCCGTCATCCACTCATTCCAAAATACAACAGAACCCTAGCAGCGACTCGTTCCTCCAAATCAACCGAATGAGCTGACTCCCGTTCGCATCTCGCACCTGGCGGCGGCGGGGCAGCTCTGAGGGGATCTCTCCGCGGCGGCGACGCGGCTCCCAGCGGCGACAGCGACCCTCCTCACCCAACCGCCGCTCCTCACACTACCAGATCTAGGCGTCGCACCTCAGATCCGTCAACTGGTGAGCTCCCTCCTCCACCTCCTCTCCCTGCTCTTTGATCTCGCCCTCGCTTCTTCCTCCCCGGCCAGCCATCAGTTCCGGTGACTGCTTCCTTCGTCTACCCTGGCGTCTCCTACTCCAAGGCCGGGCACTACCGCTACGCGCTCCTCTCCCGCGTCTGCCTCTCCATGTTCGACGGGTTCGACTCCTACCAGTTCGGCGCCACAGCCGACACCACGGAGCTTGGAGGAACCCAGCTGACAGCCCGCAGGAACGAGTCACTGCAGCAATTCATCGAGCACTCAGATGCAGATCCCGCCTCTGGATTCTTTCCGAATTGCTCTGTCTATCCTGTGCCGTTGGAGACCTCGCCGCCCTCGCACTTGTCTCGCGCCATAGGTCCATCCGTTCGGCGCGGCAGGCAGCCACTTCCAGGCTCCAGCGTAGCGGTTTCGCCGCCGCCGCCACAGTAGTGTTATATCTTGGTCCAGCCAGCGTGCTAGAGCAATCAAGCAAGCTTGTTGTAGTTTGCTTCAGATCAGGAACAGTGAAATAACTACAGTACGGATAAGGAACATTCAACGCTTGTGTGTAATATTGTCAGTCTCTCATGGGAAGAGGTTCCACTCTCGTTGCGTGCGATGGATGCCAAGGGGTGAGCGGGTGACTGAATAAATCCACATATATGCCTGAAGAATCACAATAATTTAACATCCATACAAAGTTTGGGTGCTGCCATGACATTCAGCTATTACTTAGACAAAGCTTTGGTAGCTAGAGAGTTACCACTACTCACACATAATGGAACTAACACATTAGGCCACATCAGTTATTATGCACTGTATCTATGTGCTATCTATATTTATCGAAAGATGTACCCAAAATGAAAACAGGATATACCATTTCTCACATACATTCCATGCTTATTCAGTTTCTTACCAATCTTCTCTTCTTGTTTCTCTTGCAGGTCTTTAATTCTCTCTTTACACATATCTTGGTCTTTAATTCTCTCATCACCAGCGTAAGGTAACAATCTAATATGTTATGTTTATTTTCTTCTTTTTTTTCTGTATTGTTTCTTGTCTATTCTCTATTGGGCTGGGTCTATTCTGTATTTTTTAGCTAGACTGTAAATTATGCATATGCAATCATGTGTATGTCTTTTTATGTATTAAAGCTCTATGAACTTCATGTAGATGGATGCTAATGAAATAAGAAGATCTTTAATTATTAAAGTTGTTGCTCTAGCCGCCGCTACATTTTATTATATTCTGATTGTGAGGAGGAAGATGAAAAGGAAACGGATTTCGTATGCCCCAATGATTGATATGGAAATGAAACGAAATGACTACCTTTCTAGTATTTACCATAAAGATGATACGAGTTGTTTGCGCATGCTAAGATTGAGGAGAGCACCATTCTTTTTATTGTGTGATACACTGAAACAAAGAAGCCTTCTTTCTGATAGTATCCATTGTTGTGTTGAGGAACAAGTAGCAATGTTCCTTCACACAATTGGTCACAACGAGAGGAATGCTGTTGTAGGAAAAAATTTCAAGAGATCAGGGGAAACTGTCAGTCGCTACTTTAAGTTAGTACTTCGTGCTATCGGTGAACTTCGTGATGACCTTATTAGGCCTCCATCTCTTGAAACTTCAGTCAAAATCCTTGGAAATCCTCGATGGTATCCTTACTTTGAGGTATGGTCTAGGCACACTAAAATTATTTTTGACCTGCACATAATGGTATTCTTATTTCTCATCAAGTCAAAATTATAATGTAGAATTGTATTGGCGCAATTGATGGTACACACATACGAGCTAGTGTCCCCAAGTCTCGTGAGGCAGCTTTTCGAGGTAGAAAGAGTTTCACAACCCAAAATGTGATGGCCGCGGTAGACTTTGACCTTCGCTTCACATATGTGCTAGCTGGTTGGGAGGGTTCGGCACATGATGCCGTCGTTCTAGCTGATGCCTTACAAAGGCAGAATGGTCTCGTTGTACGTGAAGGTAATCTTCTCTAATGAATGTCTACAATATGCACCCACCAAAAGATAGATCATTCTCTATTGAATGTCATGGTATTGTAGGAAAATATTACCTAGTTGACTGCGGTTATGGTGCAAAGCCAGGGTTCTTACCACCTTTTCGTGGTGTCCGATACCACTTAAAAGAGTGGGGTAATGATAACAGGCCAGAAAATGAGAAGGAATTATTTAATTTAAGGCATTCACAACTACGGGTTACTGTTGAGCGTGCCTTTGGATCCCTGAAGAACCGTTTTAAGTTTCTTGATGATGCTCGACCTTTCTTTCCTTTCAAAACACAAGTAGATGTTGTTCTTGCATGTTGCATCCTCCACAATTGGATATTATCGCACGGGGCAGATTGTTTTCTCCCACCTGAGGAAGCATGGACAACAAACCAACCTTCTAGTTCAACAAGTTCCCATCAGGAGCAAGTACAAGAAAACAGACAATGGGTTCAGTGGAGGCAGCAACTTGCAAATTGGATGTGGGAAACTAGAGCAGCTTCCCATGTACAAGAAAATTAGATCATAAATTGAAAAGTGGCATCATTCTTTGGATGTGAGATATTTTGTTGTTTTTCCTATTTGCTCATTTGCTTAGATGTGATCTATATTCTCAAATGTTCTAATATTGTAGGGAGATGGATGATGTCCACGAAATTGAACAAAGGTCCCAACCACAAATTTTCTGGACACAAGAAATGTCTGCATGTGCTTTGAAATATTTGGCCCAGTTGGTTGCTGATGGAATTCGAGTAGACAAAGGATTCAAAAGCTCGCACTATAATCAATGTGCTAAAGTGGTGAAGGAAAGATTTCAGGTTCAAGTTTCTGGTTCTCAAGTTACTAATCATCTTAAGACATGGAGAACTCGCTGGTCAAACATATGCAATTATAAGAAGATTAGCTCAGCCCATTTTGATGAACAAACTGGAACAATATTGCTTGATGAGAAGAACTACTTGGAACGGGTGCAGGTATGTATATATTTAACAACAGCACTATGAATGGCCATGTGAGATCATCAACCCAGGCTTTGGCTTAACAGTTTAACTTGAGCCAGTGCTTTTTCTTTTTTTTTGTGGCGCCAAAATGTCTTTGGTTGTTCCAAGCAGAGGCCATAAAAACTGTGTGGTGCGTCTGCACCCAGGTACCCAATATTTTAGTTTCGGACATGATCTCACTTTGGGGCTGTAGCCTAGTGCTTCTCTGCTCTCGATCTGCTTGACTGGTCGGTGTGAGAATTTGGTAGATAGCGGCATACTTGTGTGTGTGTGTGTCACCGATACACCTGGGAGCCTGAAGCAGAAACTGAACCGATAGCCATAGGAGAAGAAGGTTGGTTGATCCACCACTGTCGCAATACTTGTGCTGTTGTGCAATAGTAGCACTATTTTACTGTTTTACTGTTTTACTGTTTTACTTGAAGCTTCTTCAGCTGTGATGAATTATGTTTTACTGTTTTACTGCTTGCCACTATTTTACAATTTATATTTTGTTTCTGGGAACTACTTGTAAGCTGTTTTATTGCCCAGGTTTTGTTTCTGGGAACTACTTGTAAGCTGTTTTACTGTTTTACAATTTATATTTTATTGTTACTATAATCTGTTTTATTGTGTCTACAAAATGCTATAGCTATTTCAAATTTTACAGTTTTTGTAAACAATATTGTTTAATTTGAATCTATACATTATTTCAGAAAAAACCATCTGAAGCTAAATTTTTCAACAAGCCACTTGAGAACTACCATTACATGGCTGTCATATTTGGGAATCATCAAGCAACTGGACTATTTGCAAAATGCACCAGTGATCCCCTAGGTTTCGACACATCTGAAAGTGCAGGTACATATGGTGTGGGTTATTCTGGAGACTTGGCTGGTCATGAGAGTAACAATGCAAGTCCAACTCGTGATAGTGGAGAATCATTGAACCCAAGTGGTCCAATTCGTGATGGTGGAGACTCATCTACTCGAAGTGGTGCAAGAAGGAAGAGAGGGCGCATGATGATGGAAGATGAGGATCCATTGATATGCACTGTCACTGAAGCTTTTAAGACTCTTTCAGATGCAATCAAGCAGTCAGCACCACAACCACGTCCGATAATCCCACCCAACCTATGGACTATGATGAAACAGATTCCTGTTTTTGAAAGAGAACATATAGCACACTACTATGGCTACTTGTGTGAGAATCCAGCCCTTGCTTATGCCTTTCTAGAGATGGGAGTAGATGATCAAATGGTATGGGTGTCTAGGTACATCAAGACTCATCTTTCTGATTGATGCATCAAAAAAGCAGATTAGCCTAAAACTTGTGTCTGAAACTTTTTAGTTATTTCTATGATGGATGGAGTCTATGAAACTTCTCTTTGAACATTGATATGGATGTTGAATAACTTCTCAATTTTATTTGTATGCTGGATAATGTTGAATATGTATGTTGGATAAATTCTCAGTTTTTAATGTATGTTGGATAATGCTGGATGAAATTGTATGCTGGATAAGTACTCGTGAAGATACAAGTTTCAATTTTCAGTTTTATCTATGTTATAACTTTCAGTTTTTATGTATGTTGGATAAAAATGCAACCTTTTTGGTGTGGTGAGTGAAAGCAGATTGAGCGTCGCTTGATGACATGCTTCTTCAAAACAAACAAAAAATGGATTCACCTGCTTCCTCAAAACAAACAAAAAATGGATTCACCTCATTTCTCTAACCAAACATAAAGAAAGAACCATCCAATCCTGTGAGGAATGAATCCATTCCGGATCGGCTGATTCCGGATGGAGCCAATCCCCTAACCAAACACGCCGTAAATGTCCAGCAGGCTCCCATGTTACTTGGTACATTTCAGGGCCTCTATGGCTGTTGGAAGACGGGGGGGTTTCGAGATGGTGGCATTCAATGGAGTGCTAAAGAACCCTGCCGCCTTTGGGCAACAGCAGATTGGCTCCAACCAGAGATGATGCTTTTCACATCCTAGTAGCAGTAAAGAGCTAAGGCAAAACTTGTTCTGCACAAAACTCTCAATTCAAGGTATTGACGATTGTTATGTGTTTGAAGAAGTGGTAACCTATACTCTAGGTGGATACTGAACTTACCAATCTCTATGAAAACACTGGCATATCAAACAACTCAGATGCGAGAACATTTCAAATATGTCCTAGGATTTGGTGGGCTTGTGATATTTAACATGGACTTTCCCTACCTTTTTTATTTAATTGAATAAAAAATAAATCGTAGGTGCATATAAAATGCTATGTTGTACTAATTTTAGTTCCTATGAGATTTGACTATTAGTTGACTCATCTGAAATAGGTGGACTACATGTGCGCTTATAGTTAATGGAGGTGTATAATGTGTGGGATAATAGGCGTATATTATTGTGATTACTCCATCTTTTCCAAAAACTCTTGCTATTACCTCCCTCTCTTGACCTTTTTCACATGAACGCAAACACACACAACCACCTCTCTTGTACGTCGAGTTGCATCTTAGCCTGCACACCTCGATGTTGTACACACATGAAAAACCACAACACGAATGGAAGGAGCAATGTGGGGGGCCGATCTTTAGCCTCAAGGCTTGGGCCTCCCCATGTCTAACGAGTCCTTCGTTTCTCGGACTCCTTGGGCAACAACTGGGCCCGATTCAGTTCGGTGTCGAGTCTAGTGGTTGGCCCATACGACTATGCCGCTCGCGGTCGCCCTGCCGTGCCACGCGGCCTTCCATCGGCGCATGGCCTACACGGCGGCGAAGGCGAAGGAGCGAAGCGCAACGGCTGGGCGGGCCACTCCAAAAAGGAGAGCTCTCCATGCACGCGTCACTAAGGCGAAGGAGCGAAGCGCAACGGCTGGGCGGGCCACTCCAAAAAGGAGAGCTCTCCATGCACGCGTCACTAAGGCGAAGGAGCGAAGCGCAACGGCTGGGCGGGCCACTCCAAAAAGGAGAGCTCTCCATGCACGCGTCACTTGCTTCTCCCTCCCGCGTCCCGCTCCCGCCTCGGCAGCTCCACCTCCACTCCACTCCACCTGTGGCGGCCTAGCGGGTGAGGTCACTCATCACGCGATTCACGCCTCGCGCTAGTAGTAGCAGCAGGAGAAGACAAGCACAGGTGAACCACCACGGCCGTGCTTCGCTCACCGATACTCATCTCGGGCACCGATGCTGTGTTCCTGAAACCGTTTCCGCATCTCCTCCAATCTCCAGACCCAGGTTCTGCGTCAGCTTGCAGTAGGACGCCGACGAGGCTTCTCTCTGCCGTTGAACGGAACACACACACACACATTGCGCTACACAAGCAACTTGCAGTGGAGGAGAGTCGTCTGCAAAAATGGGCCGGGGACCGGGGTCACCACCAAAGAACTGCAGGATAAACTCAACAGGAATCAGTAAGACTCTCTCCACCAAGGTGCGCTATATGCTCCTCTAATCTATATTTAGCTTACGGTGGTCAATTTTTTTCCTCCAACAACATGCGCTAAAGGATCCGGTAAAATAGAGGGCGTCCTTAACTACCTCCAAATGTAGCGGCTCCTCTATTCGTGTGTCTTCACTTCAGGTCTACTAGAAATGTACAACAACATGCAGTAGAATAAGTATTGTAGCTGAATTAATGGAGAATGAATAGCAGCAAGCAATATTATTTTAGGTGTCTGCTCAAATATGTATAGTAATTTTTGAGATATGCCAAGAAAACTTTGTAATAAAAAAGTGTACTATTTTAGGTGAAGAAAAAAAATTAATATATATCGTATTTTAATACGGGATATACAAATGATATTTTTCTGCACGCATCCCATACTGAAAAAAGAATGTAGAAAATAAAGTATAGTAACACTGTTTATATAGAGAATGAAATTTAGAGAACACTGTTGAAGTAGAAAAAGATATAGAGGATAAAATTTTTTAAAGAGTGCTGTAAAGGACACAGAATATTCCTTTAAAGGATAAAATTTAGAGGATGTTAATGGAGACAGTCTAATGGTAGAATTTTACAGCAGAGTGATTTTAATTTTGGATGCTACTAACACTCAACTTTTGTTTGCAAAATTAAATGTCTAGTTCACTGAAAGCTGACTCTTCCAGTGTTATCTATCTTCTTCTAAAGTTGAGATCTTTTTAACGATACAGATCTAATTTTCCAGCGTACATTCGACACAACATACACACATATATCACACTGAATCGCTGAAGCCGCAGAGTTCAGTACTACCAGTCTACCTCAAGTCCTCAACGGGCAAAGGAAGAAGAAGAAGAAAAAATACCCATACTAGTGGAGTGGTTACAACAAGAGGTGAGCAGCGACACACGGTTAATAAAACCATCGTCATCCAGTTCCACACTTTCCATCCATCCATGATCCATCCATCCATCCTTCCTGCTGTTAGGAGCGAGCTCGCACGGTGGCCCGGCAGTAGGGGCAGTCGGCGCGGGACCGCAGCCAGCGCTGCAGGCAGGCGGAGTGGAAGACGTGCCCGCAGCGCAGCTGCGTGAGCCCGCCGCCGGCGCCGCACCTCTCCAGGCATATGGAGCAGTCAGAAGCTGCGTCCGCGGGCGCGGCTCGCCCGTCTTCTGCTTCATGTACCGCGGAGGCCGCCGGTTTGGGGAACACAGGGATGGGTTCACGTTCACCAGGCTGGAACTGGAAGCAGCTGGTTTGACCGCCGTCCGAAGAGGCGTCAACGACGGGGCGAGCGAGTCCTCCAGCTCCAGCCCAGAGTGTCTGCGGCGGCCATGTCTTGTGCCTGCAAGCAATGGACGAGAGCACACACAGCAAGCGTAGATGTAGATTGATGAGTGTGTTGCCAGATTTAATTACGTGCAGGAAGTACGGCGGTCACGAATTCACGACCGACGCGCTAATAAGAGTTTGGTTAACGCGCGAGGACCTTCGTCCCGCCAGGACCAGGTCCACGCTGCCGAGCCTCTGAAGGAGCCGTTCCCTGGCCTGCTGCACGGCGTCGGGAAGCCGGCCGTGGTCCGACGTGCTGCGGTGGTGAAGAAGCCCTGCGCTGGAGGCCGTGTGAAGAAGCCCTGCTGCCTTTCCGACTGGCCCCGGAGGCTTGGCTGCAGCAGCGTGATCCCTTTGGTGCCCTGGAACATCATGCTCCTGTGCAGCTAGATTCAGTAGCTAAACTACTGCCAAGCTTTGTTCGCAAATGTAGATGAATTGAAGGGAATACACACACACACATGATAACACAAATTTGCCCATTCAAGTTTATACCGATAGTACACGCCCACATCGTTTTTACACTCTCTTTTCTTTTGGCTAATATTTTCAGAGGCTGCAATCATCCATGCCAGGGATTCATCCATGCTTTCTAACTTAGGATATCCTCTGTTTTTTTTTGCCTGCTAGGTTCGCTACAATAATACTCTGCCTAGTTCGAGATGCATGGACTATGAGCTAACTTCTCATTCAAGCGGTGCCGAATATTCCAGGACGCTGGTGGACTCCTCGATGCTCCTGAAGAACGAGGAGGCTAGGCCTAGGCCTTCATCGAAACCGAATTACTGATGGACTCTATCAACCATAGGGTGTACAGTACAGTACACTAGACATCTGCATCCATCGGCAGCTCTGCTCCACCAAGAAAACACCAACCTTTTTTCTCCGTTACGGATACCATCTGCAGTCTCTGCTGGAAGACCGAAGTTTTGGAATCAAGAAGAAAAACCCCCGGTTTCTTCACTCGGGGATAACGCAAAAGGCCGCGGCTTTAATTTACTTATTTATTTATGTAAGCGAACAAAACGGCAGGAGGTGAGAGGGAACGGAACGGCAGCGTGTTGTTGGGTACTCGGTCAGTACTCACCGGCTTCTGGTGAGAGGAGGAGAGGGAGCTGCTGCGGCGGCGGCGGCGGGGGCGGCGGGGGTCGGGAGGCTCGGGACCCGGGTCGTCAGGCGGCGCCGGCGCGGGGCGGCGCTGGAAGTAGACGAGCTTGGAGGCGATCGGCATGCAGGAGGGGCAGCTGAGAGCTGAGAGGGGAGAGGAGCCTAGCCGTGGCGAACTGTTACAGCTCCACCCCACCTGCTTTCTTTCTCTCAGCTCTCAGCTCTCAGCTCATATAGTGGCGTCGTCAGTCAGTGCTGAATTGCCTTTCTTGGTGTACTCCTTCGCGATGGGGTTATTCAGGGGGTCAATCTTGTCGCTAATCTTGTTCGTAGAAAGCGACAGATATTTCGTGTCTGTTTTCTTTCCGTGCGCTGCAAGTGCGAGGTCAGACGGGAGAACTGTAGGACGCGTGGAGGTGGACCGGAGAAAGGCAAATCCAGGGCGTCCAGCACATATTATGCAAATGGAACTGACAAGAGCAACGTCATCAGTTACAGTTAGGCTGACGGTTACTGCAGGAGTTAATGCTACCCTCCTCTTTTTGCGCTTTTACTCCATCGGTGCTTTTGCTTGAAAAACACACACTCTCCGCATCGTACTCGCTCTCTCCCTCCAAAATTAAAATCCGTTTTTACCGTTTTAGTATATTTGTCTATATCCCTTATCACCCATACAAATAGAGACATAAAAATTTAGAGCTAAAACGACTTCTAGTTTAGAGCGGAGGGAGTACAATAGTATATGTCGAAGAGGAAATCTTCGGCCGGGTGGCAGAATGCACCCGCTCTAAATCCTAAGATGAGGAGAGATCTAAGCGTTTTGCTTGTCTGCTAAGCGATAAACGAATCACAAGAACACACAACAGTTTAGAGTGGTTCGGGCCGCCGGAGCATAATACCCTACTCCACTGTGTGATGTATTGAGCTCGGGAGCTTGTATGAACTTGTGAGCCTGAGATGGGTCTAAGTGTGTCTGAGTCTTGTAACGTTGCGTGCCTCCCCTTTTATAGCTAAAGGGGGGCACATACAAGGGTGCTGAGCCCCGACATGTGGGTCCGGGGACATAACAGATGTAACACTTGAAGCAACTAATGCTGGTCGCCAGTGCAATCTTCTTGTGCCCTGATATCTGCGGTCTACGTAGCATTGGCGTGCAGCGGAAGTTTCCCTAGCAACGTATGAGTGATGATGAGCACAGTGCACCTCGCAACACGGGCGTACTGCCTGCCAACGAAATTGACAGGCACGCCGCCTGCGGGATGGCCTGGTCGCCGCCTGCCAGCAGAGTGGACAGGGCACATTTAATGCTGAGGCGGCACATCGCTTGTCAGTGGAGTAGACAGGGTGCATTTAATGTTGAGGCGGCACATCACCTGCCAGTTTGACAGGCGGCACGCCTCACTCGCAATAAATGCGCGCGGCCCAGAGGCCTTACGTCCGGCTCCGCCCGTTGGCTTACATCACAGGCAGCTGGTCACGTGGCAGCATCGGGTCTCCGCCTGAGCGGGGAGCAGAGACGTACGCAATATGGTTCGGACACGTGTCGGCTCCGGACCCCCGCCTGGCCTTGATTAAGGTCTGGGTACTCCTTCTCCTAGAATCCCGGGAGCTTGTTGTGAGCGACTTGGGCCCCACACAGGGAGGTTCGGGACCCGTCTCGGGGGTCCAGTCTGTACTTGCGGAGGTCCTGGATCCTGCCCGGAGGTTCGGGCTGTGTATCCAGGGGTCCGACACTTTCCCGTGGGGGGCTGGACCCACTGTTGACACCATGGAGTATATTGTCTCCTCCGGCCACGTGGCGGCCCCAGTGCCGCCCATGTGGCGGGGTCAGCCGCTGTTTGCCACATGGCTAGAGGCAGCCGCATGGACTCCGTGCCTTCACACTGTAGTAAGAGGTACCCCTGATTCAGGGTACCGACAGTGGCCCCCGGGCCCGCCTCAGGGGAGGAAACGAGCCTGCAGGTGGGGCCAAAGCTTGATTGGCGATTGGCACATTGCTTCTGTGCGCTTGCTGACACAATAACTGCCAGCCCGCCTCTGGTCACGCCAACTGTCACGTCTGTCCCCGCAGCTGACTGACCCGTGGTCTCCACACTTGATGGTTTTGCTGAGCCACGCGCGGGGTGCCTCGATGCCACTGCATTGGTTTTGAAAGTTCACCTTTTTTTGTCCTTTGCGGCGGCCCTGAGGGGGCGCAGTATGGGCGCGAGCAGCGATTCGACTTCTCTGCACCCAGGGGTCGCCGCCCAAGGAGGATGACTCGTGGGCCCGGGCCCCCGTGTCAGAGACTGTGCTGTTGGTTTTCGGCGGGGATGAAGAGGCGTGGCGGTTCGCTCCTCGCGTGGCGGTTCGCCTTCTTCGCACACGGAGGCCGACGCCCAAGGAGAATGACTCGTGGGCCCGACCCCCGTGTCAGAGGTTGGTCCGTTGCTTTCGACAGAGATGAAGAGGCGCGGCGGTTCGCTCCTCACGTGGCGGTTCGCCCTCTTCGCACACGGAGACCGACGCCTAAGGAGTATGACTCATGGGCCCGGGCCGCCAAGCCAGGGGCTGGGTCACCTTGGCGCGCATCGGGCGAGATCTTCCGTGGCGCTTCGGGGCGTCAGTGGGGGAATCTTTCTTTAAAAAGCAGATTCCCCCAAGCGCGGTAGCCATTCTCATCACTCGTAGCGCCCTTTCGCCCTTGAGTTCTCCGCGCTCTTCTGCCATCGTAGCCGCCATGGCCTTGCTAGACCCTCCCGAGCGCTTCTAGCCCGAGGTGGCACTCTACTTGGTGCGCAACCTTCCCGGATGGGGTGTGCTAGCGTTCGCCGGAAGGATCCGTGTCGGCGCCTTTCCTCATGGCGATCTCGCCGCCGGAGAGTACGTGCTCTTCCTCCCCAGCGGGTTGGCGCTGCCGATCTCGTCTTTCTTCGTGCTGCTGCTGGAGGAGCTCGGCCTCCAACCTCGGCACTTCACGCCCTGCTTCATCCTTCAGGTAGCCATCATCGCCTATCTCTGCAAGATATCCGTGGGGGCGACGCTTCTTCCTCCAGCATTCGGCTTCAAGGATGTTCATCAGCCTTGCGGAGGTGGAGAGCGAGTTGAGCTGCGGCTCCATCTTTCGTGTGAGCTTCACCAGTGTCTCATGGTGCACCGCCATGAACTGGTCTAGCTCCAACTCTGTCGGGTGGGAAGCGAGCCGAGCTGTGGCTCCATCTCTTTGGCTTTGATGGCTTCGGTGCCGCCTCCAACGGTGACCGCTGGCCCGATGCTGAAGATGCCACCCAGGAGGTCGTACAAGATGTCGTGGAGATGGCGGTCGCGCGCTTCCAGCGCGACCCTACTGATGTCGAGTAGGTCATACCTATAGACATAATGCTAGGGTCTCGCTTGAAGGAGAATGTAATAACTTTGTTTTTGTAAGGTACTTTTGAGTACTACTTACCGAGCACTATTAGCACTTATCTGCGTACTATTTGCCCCTGTTGTGTGTGGCGTTGCCGACTCTTCCCTGGTACCTGGCCCCCCTGGGATGTAGGCTCGACGTGTCGAGGCTGGATACCAGCATACCTAAAAAGAGTTGGCAACGGCCCCTAGGAGGCAGCCTCGACTAGGACCTGGACCTGAACACAGCTTCAGCTAGGGAGCGTTAGTAGCACACCCGTAGGACCCATCGCCTGATACTAGCCATCCTTTGATACAGGCACGGGACCTGCAGGATTTAGTCTGGGAAGCCAAGTTGTGTGTCCGGACCCCCTGGACCACGGTTCTAGATACTAGGACACCCGTCGCAGAGTAGTGGAGTGTGCAGGCTTACGTTACGGGACCAGGCTAAGCGGCTACATGGCTCTGGACCACCCCAGGAGACAAGCATCCATTCTCCAAAACCGAACCCTAGGTTACCGGACCCACATGACTATATATCCAAATACTAGGGTACCCGTCACAGAGTGGTGGAGTGTGCAGGCCTAGGGTACGGAACCGGGCTAAGTGGCTACACAGCTCCGAACCTCTCCATGGAACAAGCTCCCGTTCTCCAGAGCCGGCCCCCAGGCTGTCGGACCCTCCTACTTTCGCAGAGGGGTCCTAAACTGCAAGCCTGGCCATTCAATTCGGATGCCATCATGTCAGCAGGGGTGGGAGACCGTATGGGTGGGATAGATAAAAAATAATAATATATGTAATCTGTAGCAGAATAAAACCATCACAGGGGCACATCTGAGGGGGTAAATTCTTTCCTTATAACTTGACATCCATGAGTGCAGACCAATAGGCCAGGCTTATGAGGGCGGGCCTCACCGGGCTGGCGTACACGTATGCACAACCTAGTTAACAGAAGAAATCATAACCCCTCAGACTTGCTTCTGTGGGTAGCACTTATAGGAATACTCAATATTCCAGGGATTGGGAAGAGGCACCCCTTCAGTTGTGGCGAGGCGGGCACTCCCGGGTCGGCATACTTCCGTCACCTTGAAGGGTCCTTCCTAACTGGGGGAGAGTTTGTGGGGCCCTTCTCGGTTCAGTACTCGCCGTAGGACTAGGTCCCAGACCCCGAGCTCCCTACTATGCACGATCCGCTGGCGGTGTCGCCCGAGCGCTTGGTTGTACCGTGCATTTTACGCCGCCGCTTGCCATCTGCGTTCGTTGATGAAGTCCACGTCCTCACGCCGCAGCTATTCCTGCATAGACTCATTAAAATACTGGACCCGTGGGGAGCCCATAAAGGTTTCCGGGGGAAGGCAGGCTTCAGCCCCGTAGACCAGGAAGGACGGGGTTTCCCCAGTGGCCCGACTAGTTGTTATCGCCGAAGTTGGAGTCTCTGGTGAGAACATCCCTCAGGGCCCCCTCAGGTGACTGATACCCGAGGTCCGGTTCTCCCACAGCTACCTCACCACTATCGACCCTTTCCTTGCTAGGCCGACGGCGAGGAGGGGAGCCATCCTTGGAGGTCTGCTCGCGCCGTTCGCTGACGCGCTTCGCGAGTTCGATGATCTCGCGACACTTCGCGGCGCTATGGCGACTGTTGGGGTGTACAGGGCATGAGCCGCTGTTACCCCTCTGCGGTCGTGGGCGCTTGTTGTGCTTGTTTTGGCCCCTAGTCGCAGCTGCGACGACCGGAGCAGCAGACGACGGCCTCTCGGAGCCGCGGTTCTTCTTCTTCTTCTTTTTGCCGTCCTGAGTGACGACACCTGAGCCACCCGTCTGGGCAACCCCGGTCTGTGGTGTCGAGTGCCATGCACGGCCCTCGGCGGCCCTGGCGCACTTGTCGACCAGAGCAAAGAGCGTGGTGACAGTTTCCACGTCATGCGTGGCCAACTTCTCCAGCATCTTTTCATCACACACCCCGTGGCGAAAAGCGATGATGATGGAAGCGTCGGAGATACAGGGTATAGTTCCCCGTACCCTGGTGAAGCGGGAGATGAAGGTCCGGAGAGTTTCCCCGGGCTCCTGCTATAACACCCCCACTGATCCCACACAATGGATGTTACCAAATACCCTTCCCACTAAACTTATGCAACACAAGAAATGAAATAAAGAGAGAAAATATTGCAAAATCCGGCAGCACCTCCCTTGAAAGAAGCATAACAAGGGGGGAACATAGAGTTCATACAGGATATAAAAGACAGATAATTCACGTAGTATAATCAAAATGCAAAAGTAGTAAAGCACATTCATGACCAATTAAAAAAATGGGTAACTCAGCCCACCCCAAAAAAATTAGCTCAACTACCAAGAAAGGCTAGAACATAATAATTCCCTAGACTTGACCCTCCCCGATTAACAACATTATTAAGCAGTGGTTCCTTTATTAAAGGTGTAGTGGTCGTGCTGCTACATCCCTTCTTTCCTAAGGCAGAAATCAGGTGCCTGCATCATACAATGTAAGAGTGAGATGACACATCTCAGCAAGTAAACAGAGCAAACAACAATTGGATAATGTAAACCAACCATGCTTAAACAACCACGTAGTTCAAAACTTCCTTCTTGAATATTAATTTGCAGCAAGTAAGCAAGTAACTGATTACTTAATGCCAAGATGATTCACAATGTAAAGATCCACACTATCCACATCCACATAACAGATTCCACACCTCTCCCATGAATGCACATGGCTACAGATGCAGTAATGACTTCTGCCTTCATATCTCTAAGGATATGAAGCTACATCATACCCCTTCTCGGGCAACATATGATGCTCATTGTACCGGTACGGTCGGACCATAAGATCGCGACGAAACTTCAATGCAATGGATGATGAATGCATTATGTAAGTCAACAACATGAGTTCTTCCCAAACAAAATGTGCTAGACATATACTTCCACCCATTCCACATAATAAACCACATGGGTAACATGATCAAACCGCAAACTCAACATATGTAATCAATAAAACATGAATATCTTCCAATGATGGTACTCAATTAGAAATATGAATACGAACACAAATAGCACAAACATAATCAAGTATAAGACTCTTCATTCGACAGACGGAATAACCATCACTGTTTTACTTGCCTTCACCGGAAGTTTGGGCAAATCCCTAAGTACGATCCGGAAGTCCACCACCTGTTTTTGACACACAACTTAGTGCACCAATTTCACATAATAAGCCTCATAAACGACGCCGCACCTACGCACAATCTTAAACCCCACCACGGGTAACAATTCTCCCCGCACCCACCAAACTGCAGCGGCGCTGCTTAATAATTTCATAACTTTAAAACTATGACAGCAGTGGTGACAACCAAAAACTCCAGAGGCATCTACATCAAATTCCCCACAAGTTTTGTATACAATTTATAATAAAATTCCAACATCTAATTAGCCCAAAACAGTCCACAAGATAAACCCTGTAATCTGTTTTTTTCTCTTTTGGACAGCGACATACCCGGATTCAAACAGCGATATCTTTTAAAATATAATTCCAAATCAAGCGCATAAGTACTCGTTGGAAAGATAAGATAAAGCCATACATGATTATCATACTGGTTATCACTAATTACCCACGAAAAATTCCCAGAAACTGCTAATACTACTGCTGTTCACCCACCTGAAAAATCTGTTTTTTTGGACAGCAACATATCCGGATTCAAACAATGATATCTCCTAAATTATAACTCCGAATCGAGCGCATAAGTACTCGTTGGAAAGGTATGACAAAGCTCTACATGATTATCCCACTGATTTCCACTAATTAACCCACAAAAATTCCCAAAAATCTCTAGAACTACTGCTGTCCACCCACTCACAAAATTCCTGGACAGCACCTCTACCGATTCACAAAGATAAACGCATAATCCAATTGATTGCAGCACAAAAACAACAAAAGTTAAACATGAATTCACCTTGGGTTCTTCCCTTCCTCCTTCCTTCTTCCTCCCTCCAAACTCCAATTGAGATCGCAGCCACACGACGGAGAACACGCGGGAGGGCTGCTCCTTGGAGGGGGGAAGAGAAATGGGGGGGGGGGGGCGGCTAGGGTTTTTGGGTGGTGAGGGCTGCAAAGGTTTAAGGAGAGGGGGGGAGGGGTGACGTCCAAGAGGAAGGGGAGGGGAAGGGGGCGGCTGCAAAAATCCCAAGGGGAAAGTGGGGGGGGGGGGGCGGCTAGGGTTAGGGGAGACTAATGGGCCGGATCAAGGTTCAAGGCCCAACTCGCCCATGTGATAGGCTGACAGCTCCCGACCCCATCGCAAACAACTAACCAAAGAAATTCTACTGTCTTACAGGTGAATATTTTCCACAAATTCCAAATTTCCAAAGCGCATCACCCGAATGAGGAAAAAGAACAAAAAGAATAACCTCCACTTCTCCTCTTTGCAAACCGGGTATCACACTCTACCTCCCTTAAAAAGAATTCGACCTCGAATTTTGACGCTTCTATCGGAACGACAAAAGGGAAAAATTAATGAATCAACAACACTTACCCACAACAAAAAGTTCCGGATATTTCTGCCGCATCAGCTCCTCAAGTTCCCACGTAGCCTCGCGCTCAGACTGATTAGTTCATAAGACCTTGACATACTTAATTGATCTCTTCCTCGAAACACGCTCCGAGGATTCCAAGATACGCACCGGACGACACTCCAAGGTCAGATCCTGCTGCACCGCAATTGGTTCCATCTCAATCTGATGGTCCGGATCCCGCAAGAACTTCCTCAGCATAGAGACATGAAAAACTGGGTGTACCCCTGCCATGGAATCCGGCAATTGCAAGCGATAAGCCAAGCTGCCCACCTGGGCCAAGATAGTGAACGATCCAATATATCTCGGGCTAAGCTTTCCGGAGACACCAAACCGAACAACTCCTTTAGTGGGTGATACCCTGAGAAGGACTTGGTCACCCATTGCAAATTCCAAATCCCGCCTCCTCACATCAGCATAACTCTTCTGACGGCTCTGAGTGGCCAAAATATTCTGACAAATTTCCCGAACCTTTTCGGAAGTCTGTTGTACCCAATCAGGACCAACTAGGGATCTCTCTCCCAAGGTCTCCCAGCACAGAGGGGAGACACACCGCCTGCCATACAAAGCCTCAAATGGTGCCATCTTGATGCTAGCCTGGTAGCTGTTGTTATAAGCAAACTCTGCCAATGCAAGATGATCTTCCCAGCTACCCTTCCAAGACAGAACACAAGCGTGCAACATATCTTCCAAGGTTTGGATCGTTCGCTCCGACTGACCATCAGTCTGAGGATGAAAAGCGACACTAAGAGAAAGCTTGGTGCCCAATGCACTGTGAAGACTCTCCCAGAATTTGGATACAAATTTGGAGTCTCGATCAGAAACAATGGACTTAGGTACCCCTGAAGCCTAATTACTTCCTTCATATACAAGGGGACCAAATCTGAAGCTGAATTTGTGGTCTTCATGGGAATAAAATGCGCAGACTTAGTCAAGCGATCCACTACCACCCATATAGCATCTCTGCCCCGAGGAGAACGAGGTAAACCCACCACAAAATCCATGGTGATATGCTCCCATTTCCACTCCGGAATTTCCAATGGCTTCAGTAAACCTGCGGGCCGCTTATGCTCGGCTTTCACGCGCTGACATACTTCACAGGCGGCCACATACTTAGAAACGTCAACCTTCATCCGTTTCCACCAGAAGTTTTGCTTCAGATCTCGGTACATCTTGGTTTCGCCAGGGTGAACGGTGTAAGGCATTTTATGAGCTTCTCTCAATATATCCATCTTCACCTCTGATTTCTGAGGCACACAAAGGTGACCCCTGAAATGAACCAAATCATTCTCATCGATGGAGAACTCCCGGGGTTTACCATCGCCAACCCTCTTTCGAGCTTCCTGCAATAAATGATCCTGCTGCTGAACCGCACGCACTCTCTCCATGAGGGAAGATTGAATAAGCATACGAGTCTCCTCACTAGCGGTGCCGACATAGCACAAGGCGATCCCCAAACGGTCTAGATCAGCAATCAACTGCAAGGCCACTTTTGGAACCCCGGACCTGCTAAGGGCATCAGCCACCACATTTGCCTACCCCGGGTGATAATGAATAGACAAATCATAATCTTTAATCAATTCGAGCCACCAACGCTGCCTCAAATTCAGCTCCTTCTGAGTAAAAATATACTTGAGACTTTTATGATCAGTGTAAATGTCACAAGCCTCGCCATAAAGATAATGCCTCCACGACTTTAGAGCAAAAACCACCGCGGCCAATTCAAGATCATGAGTTGGGTAATTCCCCTCATGCTTCCTCAACTGCCTTGAGCCATAAGCAATCACTTTGCCTTCCTACATCAACACACAGCCAAGACCAATACGTGAAGCATCCGTATAAACTGTGAAACGCTTACCGCTCTGAGACAAAGCTAGGATAGGGGCGTCCACCAACTTGCTCTTTAATGACTGATAACTGACCTCGCAATCGTTGGACCAGATGAAGAGAACACCCTTCTCCAAGAGTCTAGTCAAGGGCTTAGCAATGCTGGAAAAATTTGGTACGAAACGCCGATAATATCCAGCGAGCCCCAAGAAACTTCGAATTTCAAAGACACTAGAGGGTCTCTTCCACTCCACCATAGCCGCAACATTCTTAGGATCAACCGCAATGCCCTGCTGATTAATCACATGCCCCAGGAAAGCCACTTCGGACAGCCAAAATGCACACTTCTTCAACTTGCCATAGAACTGATTCTCCCTTAGGGCACACAGAACGAGACGGAGATGCTGCTCATGCTCAGCCTCGGTCTTAGAATAAATCAGAATGTCATCCAGGAACACGACCACAAAGTCGTCCAAGAACTCATGCAACATCCTATTCACTGCTTCCATAAAAGCAGCAGGGGCATTAGTTAAGCCAAAAGACATGACTATGAACTCATAATGCCCATACCTGGTGCAAAAAGCGGTCTTCTCAATATCCTCCTCATGAATCCTCAGTTGATGATAACCAGAGTTCAAATCAATTTTGGAGAACACCTGGGCACCCCTCAACTGTTCAAAGAGAACCTCAATACGGGGGAGTGGATATTTATTCTTGATAGTCACTTGATTCAAAGCGCGATAATCCACACATAGCCGTTGCTTTTATCCTTCTTCTCAACAAACAATACTAGGGAAGCCCATGAAGACCTGCTAGGCCTAATTAAACCCTTAGCCAGCAAATCATCCAATTGCCGCTTCAATTCAACCTGCTCCTTTGGGGCCATTCGATACGGAGCCTTATGAATGGGTTGCGTACCCGGAATCAGCTTAATCTCAAAAGTTGCATCGCGCTCTGGAGGAATGCCTGGAAGCTCTGCCGGAAACACGTCAGCAAAGTCACACACCACCCGAATGTCCTGCACCCGCAAGGCAGCCTCACCCTCCACCACCATGGAGAAAAAGATTCCCGACTTCCTGGACCGGCGATCCAGAAGCAATTGCGCCAACAAGGATAACATGAACTTAGGGGAACTTCCCAAGAATACCACCTCCCTACCTAACGGCGCCTGCAATAACACTGTCTTCCAAAAACAGGATATAACTGCGCGATTCTGGGATAACCAATCCATACCCAAGATAACATCGAATGCCCTCGAGGAAATCACAACTAGATTGGCCGAAAAGACCTCATCAGCAAGAATGACGGAACACCCCTGACAAACTGAATAGCTACTAATGGAGCCATTAGCAGAACTAACCAAAATTGGGTGACCCAACCTCTGCACCGAAAGACTAGCCCGCGACACAAAATCCTCCGAACAAACGAATAGCTAGCGCCAGAGTCAAAAAGAGCATGGGCCACAAACGAATCAACTAAAATCGTACCTGTCACCACATCTCCTTGCTCTCTGCCATCCGCAGCGGGTAGCACATAAGCCTCGGAAATACCCGCAGAAGAGGAAGCTCCCGGAGTGAAATTAACAGAAGAACCCCACTGAGCCGCTGGGTGAGGCAGACGCGGAGCTCCAAACTGAGACGACATAGGAGTAGTCGGTGCAGGAGTAGGCGTAGCCAGATACTAAGGAAAACCCTGCATCGACACGAACTGAGAAGTCCCAGGCACATAAAACTGTTGTGGAGGAAGTGGAACTGAAAACTGCTGCTCGGCACTTGACATCATGTTGATAGTGCCCTAAGAAGAGGAGGAAGTCACCGGCTCCCATCTGAGCTTCCCATTAGGATTCCTCCTACACACCACATCCTTGTGGTCCTGACTGCAGATAGAACACCTGCCACTCCACTAGCACTCTGCACGGCGATGCGCATCACCACAACGGAAACACACCAGCCCCAGCCTGGGCTTAGGAACATCCCGAAACCTCTGAGTACTTCCTCCCGAAGTACCCGAGTCAGAAGATTTGCCATGGTAAGGATGGTGGCGCTGATGCTGAGACTTGCCCCTCTTGTGGGCTGGACCTCCAGTGTTGCCCCTCCTCGCGTCCTGGCCACGAGGCTAATCAACACCCGAAGACTTCTGCGACTCCATGGTATACTGATGCTGCATCTCCACACCCAGTGCCTGCTCCACTGTAGTATGGAAGTCCACCAACGGAAAGGCTCCCAAGGCATGCCTGATAGAAGGTTTCAGACCCTGACGGAACTGGCTCGCCTTCTCCATCTCATTAAAAGCCACATGAGGGACAAAGCGGACCATCTTGTTGAAGCCCACTTCATACTCTATGATAGACTTCTTCTCTTGCTTGAAAGACTGCAAATCAATCTTCATTTTCTCCAGGAAGGTGACCGGGTAGAACCTCATTTCAAACTGCCTGATGAAGACATCCCAAGTCAGGACTCCTGGTGAGGAGGAGTGCGTTGCCTGCACGCCTCTAGACCAAATTTGAGCCTCTCCCTTCAGCAGCTGTGTGCCAAAGCGAACACGATCACCATACACAATCTCAAAGACATTCATCTTATCCTCCACGTAAGTTAGCCAATCTGCTGCCTCGACCGAAGTACCACCGCCATCAAAAGCATCCAGCTTCATGCCCATCCACTGCATCAGAGAAAGACCACTGACTCGAAGAGGCACCTCAGCCTCGCCACCTGGAGCAGCACCCGTAGGGACAGTGCCCCTGGACACTCCTCCTCCACTAGCACCCTAAGCAGCACCCGCAGGGGCAACATGAATAGCTTGCCTCAGAATGGCCAACTCCTGCTACATGGCCTGCATCGCGGCTAACATTGCCGCCAGACTCATCGAGTCCCCACTAGGAACTTGCGGACTACCCCGAGCCCTACGAGGCGGCATAGCTGCTGCCACAGGGGTGAGAATAATAAGTAAATAAGATTGGCATAACATCACTTCAGATAATGTCAAACTAGCACAGACAATAACATAACATATCAATAGTAAAGCAGAAAACCCATCCTACATGTGCAGTGTGTCAATTTATTGTTATTCCACTTGCTAGGACCTACAGCCTATTCCTCTGATACCAACTATAACACCTCCACTGATCCCACACAATGGATGTTACCAAATACCCTTCCCACTAAACTTATGCAACAGAAGAAATGAAATAAAGAGAGAAAATATTGCAAAATCCGGCAGCACCTCCCTTGAAAGAAGCATAACAAGGGGGAACATAGAGTTCATACATGATATAAAAGACAGATAATTTACGTAGTATAATCAAAATGCAAAAGTAATAAAGCACATTCATGACCAATTAAAAAAATGGGTAACTCAGCCCACCCAAAAAAATCAGCTCAACTACCATGAAAGGCTAGAACATAATAATTCCCTAGACTTGACCCTCCCTGATTAACAACATTATTAAGCAGTGGTTCCTTTATTAAAGGTGTAGTGGTCGTGCTGCTACATCCCTTCTTTCCTAAAGCAGAAATCAGGTGCCTGCATCAGATAATGTAAGAGTGAGATGACACATCTCAGCAAGTACACAGAGCAAACAACAATTGGATAATGTAAACCAACCATGCTTAAACAACCACGTAGTTCAAAACTTCCTTCTTGAATATTAATTTGCAGCAAGTAAGCAAGTAACTGATTACTTAATGCCAAGATGAATCACAATGTAAAAATCCACACTATCCACATCCACATAACAGATTCCACACCTCTCCCATGAATGCAGATGGCTACAGATGCAGAAATGACTTCTGCCTTCATATCTCTAAGGATATGAAGCTGCATCATACCCCTTCTCGGGCAACATATGATGCTCATTGTACCGGTACGGTCGGACCATAAGATCGCGACGAAACTTCAATGCAATGGATGATGAATGCATTATGCAAGTCAACAACATGAGTTCTTCCCAAACAAAATGTGCTAGACATATACTTCCACCCATTCCACATAATAAACCACATGGGTAACATGATCAAACCGCAAACTCAACATATGTAATCAATAAAACATGAATATCTTCCAACGATGGTACTCATATAGAAATATGAATACGAACACAAATAGCACAAACATAATCAAGTATAAGACTCTTCATTCGACAGACGGAATAACCATCACTGTTTTACTTGCCTTCACCGGAAGTTTGGGCAAATCCCTAAGTACGATCCGGAAGTCCACCACCTGTTTTTGACACACAACTTAGTGCACCAATTTCACATAATAAGCCTCATAAACGATGCCGCACCTACGCACAATCTCAAACCCCGCCACGGGTAACAATTCTCCCCACACCCACCAAACTGCAGCGGCGCTGCTTAATAATTTCATAACTTTAAAATTATGACAGCAGTGGTAACAACCAAAAACTCCAGAGGCATCTACATCAAATTCCCCACAAGTTTTATATACAATTTATAATAAAATTCCAACATCTAATTAGCCCAAAACAGTCCACAAGATAAACCCTGTAATCTGTTTTTTTCTCTTTTGGACAGCGACATACCCGGATTCAAACAGCGATATCTTTTAAAATATAATTCCAAATCAAGCGCATAAGTACTTGTTGGAAAGATAAGACAAAGACCTACATCATTATCATACTGGTTATCACTAATTACCCACGAAAAATTCCCAGAAACTGCTAATACTACTGCTGTTCACCCACCTGAAAAATCTGTTTTTTTTTGGACAGCAACATATTCGAATTCAAACAATGATATCTCCTAAATTATAACTCCGAATCGAGCGCATAAGTACTCATTGGAAAGGTATGACAAAGCTCTACATGATTATCCCACTGATTCCCACTAATTAACCCACAAAAATTCCCAGAAATCCCTAGAACTACTGCTGTCCACCCACTCACAAAATTCCTGGACAACACCTCTACCGATTCGCAAAGATAAACGCATAATCCAATTGATTGCAGCACAAAAACAACAAAAGTTAAACATGAATTCACCTTGGGTTCTTCCCTTCCTCCTTCCTTCTTCCTCCCTCCAAACTCCAATTGAGATCGCAGCCACACGACGGAGAACACGCGGGAGGGCTGCACCTTGGAGGGGGGGGGGAAGAGAAATGGGGGGCGGCGGCTAGGGTTTTGGGTGGTGAGGGCTGCAAAGGTTTAAGGAGAAAGAAGATGGGAGAGGGGGAGAGGGGTGACGTCCAAGAGGAAGGGGAGGGGAAGGGGGCGGCTGCAAAAATCCCAAGGGGAAGGGGGGGGCGGCTAGGGTTAGGGGAGACTAATGGGCTGGATCAAGGTTCAAGGCCCAACTCGCCCATGTGACAGGCTGACAGCTCCCGACCCCGTCGCAAACAACTAACCAAAGAAATTCTACAGTCTTACAGGTGAATATTTTCCACAAATTCCAAATTCCCAAAGCGCATCACCCGAATGAGGAAAAAGAACAAAAAGAATAACCTCCACTTCTCCTCTTTGCAAACCGGGTATCACACCTACCTCACTAAATGGAGGTGAGCCTCCACGCCATGCCGCTGATAAGCACTGGCGAAGTTCGCTGCGAACCGCGCACAGAGCTCTTCCCAGGAGTAGATTGATCCTGGGGTAAGGTTCATGAGCCAAGTTCGGGCAGGCCCAGATAAGGCAACATGAAAATATGTTGCCATTACGGCGGTGTCTCCACCTGCTGCCGTAATAGCGGTGATGTACACCTGCAAGAATTCCGACGGGTTGGACGTTCCGTCGTACTTTTCTGGCAAGTGCGGCCAGAACTTGGGTGGCCAGGATGCCGCGCTGAGATGATCCGCGAGTGCGGCACAGCCCACGTCGGCCAATAGGACACCCGCCTGGAACCGGACGCCTATTGGGGTTTGCGGTGCTACCGCAGCAAAGTCTTCATTGAGGTTGCGACCCTCGATGTTTAGCCGACGCTCACACACCCTCTCCAGAGAGACTCGAGCGTCCTCTCCCGCACGCCTGCGGTTGAGCTCTGCCCGAAGGTCGTCGGTCTGTGCACCCCTCACCGAGGGTGAGCGCACAGACGTCGTCGCCTCATGTTGGCGCCGGGATGACCGCGGCCTAGACCTGGCCGAGCTAGAGTGCTCCATGCCGAGTAGTCGGTCGACGTCGTCACGCCACTTCTTCATGGCCCCCGGTGAGGCCGTGGAGCTTGGAGGGTGGCGCAACAACTCCCTGGTCGCAGACAACGCCCTCGGAGCTGCCCTTGATGGAGTCTGGGATGTCTGCGCAGTTGTATGCTGCTGTGCAGTGTGCACAGCAGCAGTGCCCGGCACCGGGCGGTTGGGAACCCGTGGCGTGGAAGAAGCAGATTCCTCCTCCACCAGGAAATCCTCCGAAGCCTCGGCGTGGTGCTCAACGATTTGCACCATCATGCTGAGCAAGAAAACAAGCAAAAACCTATCGCCTAGCCCCTACCTGGCGCGCCAAATGTCAGAGAGGAAATCTCCGGCCGGGTGGCGGAATGCACCCGACCTAAATCCTAAGATGAGGAGGTGCCTAAGCATTTTGCTTGTCTACTAAGCGATGAACGAATCACAAGAACACACAAGGGTTTAGAGCACTGTTTTAAATGTCCGGCTAAGGGACTTAGCGGCGAGCTTTTAGATAAGCTATAAAGGCTATAGCTGGCTATAGCTGCAAGCTAATCCATTTAGCGGGTTTTTAAAAAAACATGACATAACTTTATAGATAAATTAAATGTTCAATATTTGTTTCTAACAATTCAAACTAGTAGTTCAAATGTTCAATAATAAATCAACATACATGCAAATTCAACGTTCAACGACACATGTAAAAGGCATTTAACCACTACCTAACAAACATTAAGTTAAAGGGCCTACCCACAGTTTGTTTTTGGGCTTCAATGTTTCAAAGGTTTGAATAGTAAAAAAGATTGCGGGTTTAGCAGCTAAATCGAGCTAATGTTGTGTGTTTAGCGGGCTAAATAAGGCTATTAGCAGCTAATTTTGGTTAGCGCTAAATGGTGCATCTCTTAGCTCCAGACCTCCTAAAGGCTATAGGCGGCTAAATAGCCGCTATTAGCCGGCTATTTAAAACTTTGGTTTAGAGTGGTTCGGGCCGCCGGAGCGTAATACCCTACTCCACTGTGTGATGTATTGAGCTCGGGAGCTTGTGTGAACTTGTGAGCCTAAGATGGGTCTAAGTGTGTCTGAGTCTTGTAACGTTGCGTGCCTCCCCTTTTATAGCTAAAGGGGGGCACGTACAAGGGTGCTGAGCCCCGACATGTGGGCCCAGGGACATAACGGATGTAACACTTGAAGCAACTAATGCTGGTCGCGAGTGCAATCTTTTTGTGCCCTAATATCTGCAGTCTGCGTAGCATTGGCGTGTAGCGGAAGTTTCCCTGGCAACGTACGAGTGATGATGAGCACAGTGCACCTCGCAGCACGGGCGTACTGCCTGCCAACGGAATTGACAGGCACGCTGCCTGCGGGACGGCCTGGTCACCGCCTGCCAGCAGAGTGAACATGGCACATTTAATGGTGAGGCGGCACATCGTTTGTCAGTGGAGTAGACAGGGCGCATTTAATGCTGAGGCGGCACATCACCTGCCAGTTTGACAGGCGGCGCGCCTCACCCGCAATAAATGTGCACGGCCTAGAGGCCTTACGCTCGGCTCCACCCGTTGGCTTCCATCACAGGCAGCTGGCCACGTGGCGCATGGGGTCTCCGCCTGAGCGGGGAGCAAAGGTGTACGCAATATGGTTCGGACACGTGTCGGCTCCGGACCCCTGCCTGGCCTTGATTAAGGTCCGGGTACTCCTTCTCCTAGAATCTCGGGACCTTGTTGTGAGCGACCTGGGCCCCACACAGGGAGGTCCGGGACCCGTCTCGGGGGTCCAGTCTGTACTCGTGGAGGTCCTGGACCCTGCTCGGAGGTTCAGGCTGTGTATCCAGGGGTCCGGCACTTTCCCGTGGGGGCCCGGACCCATTGTTGACATCATGGAGTATATTGTCTCCTCCAGCCATGTGGCGGCCCCGGTGCCGACCACGTGGCGGGGTCAGGCGCTGTTTGCCATGTGGCTAGAGGCAGCCGCATGGACTCCGCACCTTCACACTGTACTAAGGGGTACCTCTGATTCAGGGTACCGACAATATATTGTAGATCATTGTTTTTTACTAAGTATTAGACAAAAGCTCATAGTAAAAGCTACAAACATTGGGGAAAAACAAAATTCCTTATAATTTAGAATAAAGAGATTACAATACAAGCACCTACGGAAAAAAATTTACGTGCTACAAATCCAAACGTTTTGGTACAAAAGATAATCTCAACTATCAACTTTATGTTAGATTTTCTTGGGTAATGTGTACCATCCAAATTCTAAAAATTTGTTGGTTCCCAAACGAGGTCTTTGTTAGATTTGTTGCGAAAGGTGAATGAATCGGACAAACAGAGGGAGGGGTACATGGGAGCCAATAAAAATCTTTCCTCTAGCCAATCTATGCTTTCTTCTCAAAACCTTCACTCTACTAACCTCTAGGACACCAAAACTCACGAAAGATCTCCAAAACAAGAACACCTCAATCAATTGATGATTAGATGGCTTCAAGAAGTTCATGAAGTATGTGTGAACCCGAGGAAACAATTAGATCGAGAAACGGATGCTCAAAAGTCTAAAAGAAGCCAAATCTAAGACCTGACCAAAACAGTGCAACATTGTCGCTGCTTGGTCTATTTTTTGCATATTGGGATGAAATTTTATACACACATTTATAGGGATGGTTCAAGGGTGTCCACAAAGTTTGAACTCATAAAGATTAAAACTTCAAGGCCAGATAAAAAAATACAAATCATGTAAAGAAAATTGACCTCGGTCCATTTGGCTAAGTGAATTTGTTGTTTGATGATCAGCATAACCGGTGGACTAATGAGTTTGCAAGTGTTTGTGTTTTGTAGTTGACAGGATGTGAAGTGGATTGGGCTGAGGATCTGATGATACAACACCTCAAAAGAAGACCCAAAGACATTAGAAGACTTATAAATATTTAACACAAGTCCAAGATACAAGACTAAAAGAGCCCTATAAAAGAAGATAAAAGAATCAAAAAAGGCTATCAGCTGGCGCACCGAACCGAGTGCGCAGAGAGCTCTGTAAACGGCTCTCGGACAACTGGCTATCTGTAATATCCAAAATCCTAATTTGGGATTTATAGATGCTCTACAGAAAGATTAATAATTAAAATATATATAATGATGATTTCCTTTTTTTCTAGAGGGATAAAAGGTAATCTAGAAGTTGTATTTGAAATCATGAATTAAGTTATATTTTCCCAAAGAAATAAAGCAGGGATGTCTTCAATTAATAATTGATGAATTGTGTGACTAGAAAACTTTCTCTAATAAGGTTAAACCAAAAGCATCTCTCAAATGGAGATTATATATCTTCTGTTACAATAAATAATTAATAAATCTTGGATGAACCTTTAATTTGACTATAGGTTTAAAGCAATATTTCCTTAAAAGTGAAAATTGTTGTATTGCACATTTGGAAGCATTTTTATTTAACCAAAAGGATTAAACAATGACTATAAAAAATTATAAATAGGAATATGCATCATGCTGAGTGTTTCCTCAATTGTGCATTTAGCTAGATTCTAGATCTCCATTTAAATATAATTTGGGATTCGAAATTTGAACTTGAAATAAGAAAATGAAAGAAAACTGGAAAAAATAAGAAAAAGAGAAAAGAAGACCAACCTGTGTCATGGGCCGAAACCACTGCTTGACCCTTCCCCAACCCCTCTCACGCAGCCCAACAACCAAATCTTGTCAATGGCTGGTGGCCCAGTTCGTGAGCCAAACTTTCCCAACGCGCGCTCGCGGGCTCACCGACTGGTGGGCCCCTAGGCCGGTCACCCGTAGCGCATGAACACACTCGCATTACACCGAATTGCGGATCTGCCTTGTCAGGCGTACCATGCTTCTCCGGTCAAACATGGTTCTATTCCCGAGATCGACGCCATCCCAACAAACTCGAGCGTAATCCCCTTTTCCCCCATGATTCATGGCAACAGAACAATCAGCCTGTCGTTCGCCACCAGAATGGACTCCCCGTGGCAAGAGTATAAATGTGTGTGCACTGCCTCGATCCCCTAGACCATGGTTCGGGTAGGGGCTAACCAGGCGCCGATGCAAAGAGATAGAGGGGGAGCGTGGGGGCGCCGCACGAGAAACTGGCTTGAAAAGCTGTTTGGAGCATGCAAAGTAACCGAGGTGTTAGCGTGAACCACCAGATGATTTCTGCTGCGGCGGCCGGACAGGGGGAATGGTGGCGCGTCCGGAATTGCTCGTTGGTGATCTCCGTCCACTGCTCGTCATGGCCAAATCGAGCGACGCCGCGATTAACGGTGAGTCACCCTCCAACGAATTCGCTACTGCATTGGCATACTTTTGCACCCAAGAACACCTGGGTTGGTCATGGGGCCCTCGGTTGGGGATTTCTCCGACGAAGTGCCGCCGTATGGACACCTGCGCCACCGTGGCCAACCAGCAGAGGGAGACGAACCTATGCGGGCCGTTGATCTCGAGCTGATTGGTCTGGATTAGATAATGGGACCGCTTCACGGGAAATCAAATCAAGTGCATATATCTCAGAATGGACGGTTTGGAGTGGATCTCGGGGGTTTAAAATCTAGGCGGTCGATCCTAGATCCTGCGGATAGCATTGCATACCGCTTCGTTGTGTACATAATTAAATCTGGACCGTCGAATTGAGATCGTGTGGATCTGAACGTAAGATACCCCTTCGGCCCGTCTCTTTTGCTAAAGAAACCCTGGGGACTCAACTAATAAACCCGCCATCCACCAAGGTTATATGATTGTTACAATCAGATCCCTGGAATTTATAGTTTAGACCCGGGGGTCTCCTGTAAATGTGGCCCCGGTCCAAATAGCTGATAAATTGATTAAAATAAATATAGAAATCATTTTTAGTGCAAAAATAAAGTCCCAATCTTAGGAAATTCATAACTCTATGAAATTAACTCCTTTTTGATCCATTCCAGTTGCATTAATATCACAATAATATTGTTTATCATCTAGTAACTTTGTATTACCATAAAACCTATGATTAAAATCTTGTACCTCCTTTGCTTTACAGTAGGCACTTAAACCTTCTAAAATCATAACTTTATGTTCGTAACTCCGAATTTAGTGGTTCTCGAACCTATGATCTAGTCACGACGCGTAGAACATTATTACACAGTTTGTTCTTATGTTTGGTGTGATGTTAATTTTGTCCATACCATGTTTGTTTGTATTTCTACGACTAGCAGCGAGGTTACGAGCCACTTGAAGAGCAAGTTGGTACCTGGGGAATCTCGAGTTTAAGGCAAGTTGTGCCCTTGATCACTTTTTTTAACTAATAATTTTCCTGTTAATCATTGTGACATGCTCAGGTTAATTTAATGGGACCTATTAGGTTTCCCTAGCATTGTTTATCCTCTACCTTACAAACAAAAGCACTATTGGGTAATTTTGCTATTGCTCTACCAGGTTTTGGGAAATTAATGTTACATTATTATCATGTTCCAGTTATGCTATTTTAATTATCGTTCATGAAAAGATCATTTTGTTAATTGGAACATGGAGCGACCAGCCGGAAAAAACAGTGCTACCACAAGGGTGGTATGGGATGCCCTTGGCTGACTAATTAGGAATGCTAGTGGAGGACAACCTTACCCGAAAGTGGCAAGGGCGGTAGAGGAGCTGCACATAGAGAGGTTCTCGGGTCAATCATGCTGCGATGGCTTTTCGGACGAGGGATTCCTATATTGCCCTTCTTAGAAACCGTAGCAGGTTTTTTGAAGCTAGTGAAACTTTCTAAAGGCCTCGTAGTGGTTCCCTGCCTCGTCTCCTCGGTAGAGATGAATGGGAAGTCGCGATCCCTTGGCAAACATGCAACACGACTTGTGGGTAAAGATGTGTGTAACACTCCTGGTGTTACTATGACTAAAACTTGAGCATGGCATCATAAGCATTGACATTGCATATGTTTGATACACCTAGAGTGCATTCACTAGGCAAAAATTTCAAACAAGTTGTATTGTTTTAAGGTTTTGCAAATAGGACCCTGGATAGGAAGCTTTACCCTAAACAAGGATTAAAGGGGCTAAAACTTAACCCAAATTGAGAAAACCTAAAGGCTTTAGTGAAATAGCTATAAAATATCCCCAAAAACAAAGTTGAATCTCATTTATACCCCTGGGATATTAGAAACCCTAAATGAAACCCTGGAAAACCCTAAAACTAAACCCTAGGGGTCTATGTGCAAAATTGGTCCACTTTTGGACTAAAGTGCAAAACCCAAGTCAAATAAGGTTCTTAAGTCCCTTGGTTCCCAAATGTGTGGACTTGAAAGCCAAATATTTGATTTTGGACTTATTTGCAAAAAAAGTCACATTTGAACTCTTTTGACTAAGTCTAATTCCAGTGTATTGTACTCATCTTTGTGACCTTGTAACTTCTAAACAAAGGAGATTTTGCCCTAGGTCACCACACCAAATTTGAAGATCTATCAAAAGAGAACAACTTTGCTTAAGGTTGCAAGCTCACTTGTTGAGAAAAATCCAGAGATATTTAAGCCTGAAGTCAGGCTGTCAGACTGATTTGGTCTGAATTTTCAGACTAGCAGTGAATTATCACCAACTTCAAACCCAATTCCAGACATGATCCAGTGCCCTAATGAGTTCAATCTCTATAGTCGATTTGTAGCTGGTACATAGCACTACAACTTTGATGCAGAGGCTTAGACTTGTTGCCACATGAAATTCGAAGGAAAACCCCCTGCAAATCGCTCTGTCAGACTGTCTGAACCAAACTCGCCATGGTACAGTAGAGCTCAACTGAAGAAGATCACGATTCACCCCTCCTGCCCATCGCCGGTGACCGTCGCCGTCGATTACCGCTCGCCGTGATTCGTGCGCCGTGGACATCAGATAAGCATCACCCAGTAAAAATCTTCACCGCCGTGAGCTGGGCTCCACTCCGGTGACCCCTCCCGTGCCTCCCCCTCTGCTTTGCGGCGGAGCGATAGGCTCGCCGGTGAACCGCCGCCTCCCGGCCGTGCGCCGTGTGGCTCTCACTTCCCACCGCACCGCCACGACTTACTCTAACTCCCTGTCGATCACCGGAACACCCGCCATGCCTCTGGACACGTATTCACCGCGCCCAGTATTCTTCCTCACCTCCGGCCGCCGCGTGCTCGTCCAAAATTCGCAGCCACCGCTCACTCCCCCTATAAATTGAGCCCGTGACTAGCTCCGTGAGGTCGTCAGCTAACTAGCCACCGCTAATCAGCCACAATCATCTACCAGCGAGCTTGAATTTCCAATTTCCCCCAATTTCGTTCTCCGCCACCGCGAAGAACAACCCGCCGCGGCCAACGCAAATCAGGTCCAATCCTGTCGTTGTTTGTGTTGTTCGTACATTCTTGTATGTCCACAATGCTCACTGCCCCACTTAATTGAATTATATCGCCACCAATCGCCGGGAACACAACCGTATAGCCGCCATGATCACGGCCACCGTGGCCAGAGCTACGTAGTTGGTCTTAGTTGCAATTAGGTTGGGGGAAATGGTCAGGGTAGCCCCGATTTCATGTCTGCCGCTCAGAGAACCCAGCCGTTGCCCCGTTCGGCCGGCACAGGTGCTCGTCGGAGCACGGCCGCGCGTGAACGGCGTCGGGGACCTAGCCATGCGAAGAAATAGGAGTCGGAGGGGTCTTCTGTAAACCGTCAGTGGCCCAGTGAAACAGTAAACAAACCTGATTCGAGTTAGCTATTAAACCAAGGGCCTCTGTGCAAAACTACCTCTGGCTCGCGCGCGTGGGCATGTTTCTGCTGTTGTTGGGCTGACTTGGACTGATTTCAGCCCAAGTCTGTTCATTATTTTCCTTTTTCTATTTTTAGCCAGCTTTAGAAATCTGTTAAAAATGGTAGAAAAATCCTAAAATTGTGAAACCAATTTTCCTAGGCTTCTTATTTTCTCTAGAATTTAATAAAAATAGTTTTGTGATTTTTAGTGGAGATAAGAAATTTTAGGGTATTTAAAGTGGTTAAAGGTAATAGTTATAGATTTTTAGAAAATAATTGGTAAGTCCAAAAATGCCCAAACTTTTTATGGGAACTTAATGAAATATTTAGAAGTCTTGGGTAGAATTTGAGTTGATTTGGACCATGTTTGATAACTAAAACCCAAAACCACCCCCCTGCCTTGTGAACTCCTTTACCGACTCCGGAAACCCTAGGTTCTCGGAGTACCGTGAAGGAAAGTTGTACTCAAGACTTAGATAATAAGTCTATATTATCTTTGCATCCTCATGAGCATCCCATGGCATCCATTCTTATGCATATATATGGTTATGTTAGAACACGAAGACGAAGAAGAAGTCACTGAAGAGGGGACTCCACCAACCTCAGATCCTCAAGCAGGCAACTGCTTTTATTTCGATATTTGTGGATCCGAGCAGGACTCACCTGTTAACAAAGGCAAGCCCCGGTGCATTTGCCACCTTCCTTGATGTTTTTAAAAATCTTTCTCACTTGATTGATGCATTAGGTGATAGGAGTTGATTGCTAAAACAATTCCTGCATTACCTTCCTTGAATTTGATTACCTTCCTTGATCACCCGTTTTACAAAAGATTTTGATGCTTAGCCTTGCTTTAGAAAAACAAAATGTTTTGTTTTTACAAAAGATGATGTGGCAAAAGTGGGTGGGATGTTTTTGAAAATAAAATTTGATGGTGGATCCATCAGGGCCTTGATGGATTCAACATCTGGAAAAGATGTACCTCTGCCAGGTACCAAACTTTGGGTTTGAAAAGATTAAGCTGAGACCGGGCGGGTGACTTGCACGAGAAAGGAGTCTCAGTGTAGTGTCTCCGTCTGAGTCGATTAAGGACCGTCTCGATGTAGGCTTGTTGATCGAGGACCCTTTAGCTGGTCACATGCCTCGTCATGGGTAAGCCTTGCCTCGGGCAGACTAAGGCCGGAATAAGATAACACGAAATGGGCGTGGAGCGGTGGCGAGAGTAGCGTGTACCCTCCGTGGCAAGAGGCTGGACGGTGGTGTATCTGTGCTCTCGGTTTGCATGAACCTGATCCGGTCTTAAGAACCTCGGTGGCGGGTTGACATATGCAAGGGTTAAGTGCTACATATGTCGTGTGATTGGAGATCCTCAGCTGAGTATAATCGATTTGGATCGCCGTACCTTCGCGGTTATGAAGACTTGGTCACTACCCTACATGTAGCATTCCACTAAAGATGATGGGTATTTGTTAAGAAATTGGCTAGTGCAGGACCAGTGTTTGAACTAGGGTAGAAAGAACTCTAGTTGCAGGTAATTGAACTTAACTTGACAAATAAAATTGGATTTTTAAGGATCCACTTTAGTAAACATTTCTGCAAAACAGAGTCTTTGAGTATTGAGAAGCCTTACCTTGACTCCCTAAAAGCCAGCATACCCTTGAGAGTCTTTTCTTTAGTCGGGTAAGTCTTGCTGAGTAATTCCATACTCAGGGTTTATCCCTTCGTTGTTTTTAGGTGAGGAAGTAGCAGATTTCTGCTGCTTCTGTGCCAAGGTGGTTCCCAAGGAAGAAAAACAAGACTGAAGTGCGGGAGGACTTGGTCCTCCGTATAGATCTTTTGCTTAAAACTTATCTGGAGGAGTTTTTGCCTCCCTTGGTTTGTATTATAATACTACTCAGCACTCGCTCTTAGTTCTGGTCTGTAATAAAACAACTTGAGCTTGCTTTTAAATAAATGTGAATTATGTAATCGCTTCCGCAATTCTTTATCTCCGATGTGCTGTAATGTCTGGAAGACGGGTGAATCGTTCCTGGTAAAGTAAGGAAAGATACCGAACTTGTCAAGTAGTTTAGGAGCACCTACAGGATTGTCTGAAGTCCGTGGGACAAGGACAACTGTAGGTGGGCCTAATTACTTGGGAGGTTCCGTCACAGCTGGTATCGGAGCGTAGCCCTTCTTTGCAGACATTATGAGGCATCTTCAAAAGGATTTTCGAAAGTCTTACCTAAAAAAAAATTCTTTTCTCTTCTTACCTAAGTATTCTGAAGAGTCTATCTTAAAGACCAGATAGGAAGAGTGCAATGTATAGAAGGTTGAATCGACTAAGGTTGATTCTGTACTTATTCATGCATCATGCTAAGAATTATGCTAATAAATTTTCCCCCTTAGGAAGATGCCGCCACACACAAGGCTAACAGCACGTAAGTCAACGGGACCAATTGGAGTACCCCGGCATCAACTAGCCCCTCGACACGAAAGCAGCAGCAGCGGAAGTAATGACCCCATAGGAGACCTTGAAGCCCGAGTGAGTCGACTTCAAGCAGAGCTGCAACACAGGACCGATGCTTGGGTCGCAGACGGAGATAGAATCAATGAACTAAGAAGGGACATCCGTCACCTGCAGGATCAGCTTGCTGATCGAGACTTAGCACTTGACTGGGCAGTACTGTCTCATTTGCTGGCATGTGCTAAGGAAGCAAGGGCTCAGGCCCGAATTAAAGAACTTAGCTCAACTGTCGACGACCTGCAGGTCTACTGCAATACGTTGCATGAGGAAGTCCATATACTATACTCACAATTACACCCTAGTGTGCCTGCACACTCTGCCGAGGCGGAAGCCGGACCCTCTCACGTTGCGGGACGCGCGTTGGGTGGGGAGTTAGACCTTTTTGAACCCCCTCCTTCTTTGAGGTTGGTTGACGTCTGGACTCCCACACCTGACGATGAGGCCGCCAAAAGTAACGGAAAGCAGGACTAATGGTGTAATAGAAGTAGAGTAGTGTATTGTAGAATGCACTGTTGTATAATAGGTTGAACTTTTGTATAATGGGTAATGTATCCTGTTATGTAATATCGAGTCTGTATCATTACTTTTTATAGTAATGTAAAATGGAAGGTCTCTTTGGCATATTATGTTTATTTCAAATGTTTTTGCCTCAGATGCCGACCAGGACTCGCGGCCAGGACACAGCCGGAACTTCTGGGGTTCGGGATGTCACCCCAAATCCACCTCCGGTTCCACCCACGCTAGCCGAGGCGATTGCCGCCTTGGTGAATGCCACCGCAGACAATACCCGCTTCCTTAGGGAAATGGCGGGTCAGCAGCAGTTCCAGCAGCAGGCAGGAAGAGGTTTTCAGCAAGGTCCCCGTGAAACCACCTATCTGGACTTCTCCGAAACTCGTCCACCTCTATTCACCAAGGCAGAAGACCCGCTAGAAGCCGACGAGTGGATACGAGTTATTGAACAAAAGTTTGGTCTTCTTCGTTGTTCTGAAACGCAGAAGCCATTGTTCGCGGCACAGCAACTACGTGGCCCTGCCAGCACTTGGTGGGGAAATTTTGTGGCTATCCAACCTGACAACCATCAAATCACTTGGGAAGAATTTAAAGTAGCCTTCCGTGAGCACTACATACCTGAAGGGGTGCTGCATATGAAACAAGAGGAATTCATGAAGCTGAAACAAGGAGGAGACACCATCAATCAGTATCTTAACAAGTTTATTCACCTGTCGTAGTATGCCATCGACCAGGTGAATACTGATTTGAAGAAAAAGAACTGTTTTATGAGAGGTCTAAATGACCGGTTGCAGCGAAAGATGGCCACATGTATTGATCTCACATATGGAAAGGCTGTCAGTACAGCCTTATCTGTGGAAGCAAAATATGCAAGTTCTGGGAAGAATAAGGGATTCGGTGGTGAGAGGCCTAATCAGGGCCAGGCAAAGAGGCAACGGTTCGTCATCCGGCCTTCTAGCCAAAACCGCACTTTTTCCCGTCCACCAGCATTCCCTTTCAAACAGCCCATTATTATCCGCCCCAACAATACCTCCACTTCCCCAAATCAGCCGGGTGCCCCAGGCACTCGATTCCCTGCCTTGCCCAGCTCTTCAACCGGGTGTTTCAACTGCGGCAAGTCAGGACATTTTATCAAAGACTGCCAATACCCCAAGCAAAATCAATCCAATGCTCAGCAAGGAACTGGGAAGTCCACTCAGCCCAAGGGAAATGCTGTGGGGAGAAATACCAAGAAAACGGGGCGTGTATACTACACCCAGGTAGCCACTACACCGGAAGGAGAGCCGGTGATGATGGGTACGTTTCCCGTGGCCAGTCACACTGCAATTATTCTTTTTGATTCTGGTGCTTCGCATACCTTCATTAGCAAGAAATTTGTGGAGCAACATCACATTACATGTTATGAATCAAAAGAGGGATTTAAAATTCATTCACCTGGGGGACACATTTTTACTAGAGAAGTGGCCTATGAAGTGCCAGTAACAATGGCCGGACGGAACTTTCCTGCTAACATGATTGTTCTGAAAGGCCAGGATATAGATGTAATTTTGGGTATGAATTGGTTAACCCAACACAAGGCAATCCTCAACACTGAACTCAGAACCATCAGGTTGAGCTACAATCAAGAAGAAATTCTTTTGTCTCTCCCCGTAACCAATCCAGCCAAAGCTTCTGGTAGAATATTTGAAGCCATTGTACCGGAGATCAAGAACATTCCGGTAGTATGTGAGTTTCCAGATGTATTTCCGGAAGATTTGCCTAGACTGCCCCCTGAAAGAGATGTAGAATTCGTAATTGAGCTAAAGCCCGGTACGGCTCCTATCTCCCGAAGATCGTACCGTATGCCCCCTAATGAGTTGGCGGAATTGAAGATTCAATTACAAGATCTACTGAATAAGGGATTCATCCGGCCAAGCTCGTCCCCATGGGGTTGCCCCGCCATTTTTGTTAAGAAGAAGGATCAAACCTTGCGGATGTGCGTGGATTATCGACCCCTGAATGAGGTCACCATCAAGAATAAGTACCCTCTTCCAAGGATCGACATCTTATTTGATCAACTGACTGGGGCGAGGGTATTTTCCAAAATTGATCTCAGGTCGGGCTATCACCAAATCCGTATTCGGCCCGAGGATATACCGAAGACCGCATTTACTACGCAGTATGGATTGTTTGAATACTTGGTAATGTCTTTCGGGCTCACAAATGCTCCTGCCCACTTCACCTATTTGATGAACTCGGTGTTCATGCCCGAGTTGGACAAGTTCGTGGTGGTCTTCATCGACGATATTTTGATATACTCTAAAAATGAAGAGGAGCATGCTCAGCATCTACGGATTGTATTGACGCGCCTGAGGGAACATCAGCTGTATGCCAAGTTCAGCAAGTGCGCGTTCTGGCTGGAGAAAATTCAATTTTTGGGGCACGTGTTATCAGCTAAAGGAATTGCGGTAGATCCTAGCAAGGTCAAAGATATTCTGGAGTGGAAACCCCCAACCACTGTTCACCAAGTCCGGAGTTTTCTTGGACTAGCTGGATATTATCGCAGATTCATACCCGATTTTTCTAAGCTTGTGAAGCCAATCACAAGTTTATTGAAGAATGATATTAAGTTCAATTGGTCTTCTAAGTGTAATGAAGCCTTTGAGCAATTGAAGACATTATTAACCACTGCTCCGGTATTGGCTCAACCGGACATCACTAAGCCTTTTGATGTATATTGTGATGCATCTGGCAGTGGGCTCGGCTGTGTACTGATGCAAGAAGGCCGAGTAATTGCGTATGCTTCAAGGCAGTTGCGCCGACATGAGGAGCATTATCCAACTCATGATCTGGAGCTAGCTGCTGTGGTTCATGCCCTGAAAATATGGCGTCACTATCTGCTGGGAAATATCTGTCACATATATACAGATCATAAAAGTTTGAAGTACATCTTCACCCAGTCAGAGTTAAATATGAGGCAAAGACGATGGCTTGAGCTTATTAAGGACTATGAGCTGGAGATCCATTATCACCCAGGCAAGGCCAATGTGGTGGCAGACGCATTAAGCCGTAAGGCTTCCTGCCACTGCCTTATGGTAAAAACCTCTGACAATACTTTATGTCAAGAGATGGAAAAGTTAAACCTGGGAATAATCCAACAAGGGACTCTAAATCAGTTAAAGCTTGAGTCAATCATTCTGCAAAAGATAATTGATGCTCAAAAGGATAATCTGGGTATGAAGCACATACGAGAGAAGATAAGGGCTGGAACAGCCAAATGTTTCAAGGAAGACGATCAAGGTGTGTTATGGTTTAACAACCGCATAGTAGTACCAAAGAATGAAGAACTCCGCCAGCAAATCTTAGATGAAGCACATCTTAGTCGCTATTCTATTCATCCGGGAAGCACTAAGATGTATCACGATCTAAAACAGCACTACTGGTGGACGAAGATGAAAATTGAAATTGCACGCTATGTGGCTAAGTGTGACACTTGCAGACGTGTCAAAGCCATACACATGAGGACTGCCGGTCCATTGCAGTCATTACCAATACCAACATGGAAATGGGAAGACATAAGCATGGACTTCATTGTGGGATTGCCCAGGACCACAAAAGGGTATGACTCTATTTGGGTCATCATTGATCGATTTACCAAGATCGCCCACTTCCTCCCTGTCAAGGTAAAATATCACGTCATTACCTATGCGGAGTTGTACATCGCCCGTATTCTCAGTTTGCATGGGGTTCCAAAGACTATAGTGTCGGATCGTGGACCACAATTTGTATCCAAATTTTGGGAAGAACTTCATAAATCCCTGGGTACTAAGTTACTCCACAGTTCGGCCTATCATCCTCAAACCAGTGGACAAACTGAGAGAGTGAACCAAATACTTGAAGATATGCTGCGGGCATGTGTCCTGGATTTCTCACCAAAATGGGATGAATGTTTACCTTTGGCGGAGTTTTCATACAATAATAGTTATCAAGAAAGTATTAGGATGGCACCTTTTGAAGCTTTATATGGACGACGGTGTCGGACTCCGCTAAATTGGTCTGAACCTGGTGAGAGGTGCTTCTTTAGACCTGATCTGGTGAAAGAAGCCGAGGATAAAGTTCAGAAAATTATTCGTAATCTGAAGCAAGCACAAGCTCGTCAGAAGAGTTATGCAGACAAATGGCGAATGCCTTTATACTTCCAGGAAGGAGACTACGTCTACTTAAAGGTTTCACCAATGAAGGGAGTATCGCGTTTCGGGGTAAAGGGAAAGCTTGCCCCTAGGTACATTGGTCCATTTCCTATTCTTCAAAGATATGGGCCAGTGGCGTATCAACTTCAACTTCCCAAAACATTGTCTGCGATACATAATGTGTTCCATGTATCGCAATTGAAGAAGTGTCTTCGGGTTCCCGATCGAACCATTGAAGTGACAGATGTTGTCCTGGAACCAGACTTAACATACTCAGAACATCCTATTCGAGTTCTGGATCAAAAGGACAGGGTTACCCGGAGAAAGACTCTCAAGTTCTACAAGGTACAATGGAACCAGCATTCTGAGGAAGAGGCTACGTGGGAAACTCAAGACTTCTTGAATAAGAATTTCCCAGGCTTTCTAGCCTCATGTAATTTGTAAAATGTATATAGTTATGGCAATAAAGGAATGAACCCCACACCACCCTGCCTTGTACCAGAAATAAGGAAATAAAAATGTGACACATTTCCTTTTCCATTACTCACCCTAGGACTTTAAATCTCGGGACGAGATTCTTTTATGGGGGGAAGGATGTAACACTCCTGGTGTTACTATGACTAAAACTTGAGCATGGCATCATAAGCATTGACATTGCATATGTTTGATACACCTAGAGTGCATTCACTAGGCAAAAATTTCAAACAAGTTGTATTGTTTTAAGGTTTTGCAAATAGGACCCTGGATAGGAAGCTTTACCCTAAACAAGGATTAAAGGGGCTAAAACTTAACCCAAATTGAGAAAACCTAAAGGCTTTAGTGAAATAGCTATAAAATATCCCCAAAAACAAAGTTGAATCTCATTTATACCCCTGGGATATTAGAAACCCTAAATGAAACCCTGGAAAACCCTAAAATTAAACCTTAGGGGTCTATGTGCAAAATTGGTCCACTTTTGGACTAAAGTGCAAAAACCAAGTCAAATAAGGTTCTTAAGTCCCTTGGTTCCCAAATGTGTGGACTTGAAAGCCAAATATTTGATTTTGGACTTATTTGCAAAAAAAGTCACATTTGAACTCTTTTGACTAAGTCTAATTCCAGTGTATTGTACTCATCTTTGTGACCTTGTAACTTCTAAACAAAGGAGATTTTGCCCTAGGTCACCACACCAAATTTGAAGATCTATCAAAAGAGAACAACTTTGCTTAAGGTTGCAAGCTCACTTGTTGAGAAAAATCCAGAGATATTTAAGCCTGAAGTCAGGCTGTCAGACTGATTTGGTCTGAATTTTCAGACTAGCAGTGAATTATCACCAACTTCAAACCCAATTCCAGACATGATCCAGTGCCCTAATGAGTTCAATCTCTATAGTCGATTTGTAGCTGGTACATAGCACTAGAACTTTGATGCATAGGCTTAGACTTGTTGCCACATGAAATTGGAAGGAAAACCCCCTGCAAATCGCTCTGTCAGACTGTCTGAACCAAACTCGCCATGGTACAGTAGAGCTCAACTGAAGAAGATCACGATTCACCCCTCCTGCCCATCGCCGGTGACCGTCGCCGTCGATTACCGCTCGCCGTGATTCGTGCGCCGTGGACATCAGATAAGCATCACCCAGTAAAAATCTTCACCGCCGTGAGCTGGGCTCCACTCCGGTGACCCCTCCCGTGCCTCCCCCTCTGCTTTGCGGCGGAGCGATAGGCTCGCCGGTGAACCGCCGCCTCCCGGCCGTGCGCCGTGTGGCTCTCACTTTCCACCTCACCACCACGACTTACTCTAACTCCCTGTCGATCACCGGAACACCCGCCACGCCTCTGGACACGTATTCACCGCGCCCAGTATTCTTCCTCACCTCCGGCCGCCGCGTGCTCGTCCAAAATTCGCAGCCACCGCTCACTCCCCCTATAAATTGAGCCCGTGACTAGCTCCATGAGGTCGTCAGCTAACTAGCCACCGCTAATCAGCCACAATCATCTACCAGCGAGCTTGAATTTCCAATTTCCCCCAATTTCGTTCTCCGCCACCGCGAAGAACAACCCGCCGCGGCCAACGCAAATCAGGTCCAATCCTGTCGTTGTTTGTGTTGTTCGTACATTCTTGTATGTCCACAATGCTCACTGCCCCACTTAATTGAATTATATCGCCACCAATCGCCGGGAACACAACCGTATAGCCGCCATGATCACAGCCACCATGGCCAGAGCTACGTAGTTGGTCTTAGTTGCAATTAGGTTGGGGGAAATGGTCAGGGTAGCCCCGATTTCATGTCTGCCGCTCAGAGAACCCAGCCGTTGCCCCGTTCGGCCGGCACAGGTGCTCGCCGGAGCACGGCCGCGCGTGAACGGCGTCGGGGACCTAGCCATGCGAAGAAATAGGAGTGGGAGGGGTCTTCTGTAAACCGTCAGTGGCCCAGTGAAACAGTAAACAAACCTGATTCGAGTTAGCTATTAAACCAAGGGCCTTTGTGCAAAACTACCTCAGGCTCGCGCGCGTGGGCATGTTTCTGCTGTTGTTGGGCCGACTTGGACTGATTTCAGCCCAAGTCTGTTCATTATTTTCCTTTTTCTATTTTTAGCCAGCTTTAGAAATCTGTTAAAAATGGTAGAAAAATCCTAAAATTGTGAAACCAATTTTCCTAGGCTCCTTATTTTTTCTAGAATTTAATAAAAATAGTTTTGTGATTTTTAGTGGAAATAAGAAATTTTAGGGTATTTAAAGTGGTTAAAGGTAATAGTTATAGATTTTTAGAAAATAATTGGTAAGTCCAAAAATGCCCAAACTTTTTATGGAAACTTAATGAAATATTTAGAAGCCTTGGGTAGAATTTGAGTTGATTTGGACCATGTTTGATAACTAGAACCCAAAACCACCCCCTGCCCTATGAACTCCTTTACCGACTCCGGAAACCCTAGGTTCTCGGAGTACCGTGAAGGAAAGTTGTACTCAAGACTTAGATAATAAGTCTATATTATCTTTGCATCCTCATGAGCATCCCATGGCATCCATTCTTATGCATATATATGGTTATGTTAGAACACGAAGAAGAAGAAGAAGTCACTGAAGAGGGGACTCCACCAACCTCAGATCCTCAAGCAGGCAACTGCTTTTATTTCGATATTTGTGGATCCGAGCAGGACTCACCTGTTAACAAAGGCAAGCCCCGGTGCATTTGCCACCTTCCTTGATGTTTTTAAAAATCTTTCTCACTTGATTGATGCATTAGGTGATAGGAGTTGATTGCTAAAACAATTCCTGCATTACCTTCCTTGAATTTGATTACCTTCCTTGATCACCCGTTTTACAAAAGATTTTGATGCTTAGCCTTGCTTTAGAAAAACAAAATGTTTTGTTTTTACAAAAGATGATGTGGCAAAAGTGGGTGGGATGTTTTTGAAAATAAAATTTGATGGTGGATCCATCAGGGCCTTGATGGATTCAACATCTGGAAAAGATGTACCTCTGCCAGGTACCAAACTTTGGGTTTGAAAAGATTAAGCTGAGACCGGGCGGGTGACTTGCACGAGAAAGGAGTCTCGGTGTAGTGTCTCCGTCTGAGTCGATTAAGGACCGTCTCGATGTAGGCTTGTTGATCGAGGACCCTTTAGCTGGTCACATGCCTCGTCATGGGTAAGCCTTGCCTCGGGAAGACTAAGGACGGAATAAGATAACACGAAATGGGCGTGGAGCGGTGGCGAGAGTAGCGTGTACCCTCCGTGGCAAGAGGCTGGACGGTGGTGTATCTGTGCTCTCGGTTTGCGTGAACCTGATCCGGTCTTAAGAACCTCGGTGACGGGTTGACATATGCAAGGGTTAAGTGCTACATATGTCGTGTGATTGGAGATCCTCAGCTGAGTATAATCGATTCGGATCGCCGTACCTTCGCGGTTATGAAGACTTGGTCACTACCCTACACGTAGCATTCCACTAAAGATGATGGGTATTTGTTAAGAAATTGGCTAGTGCAGGACCAGTGTTTGAACTAGGGTAGAAAGAACTCTAGTTGCAGGTAATTGAACTTAACTTGACAAATAAAATTGGATTTTTAAGGATCCACTTTAGTAAGCATTTCTGCAAAACAGAGTCTTTGAGTATTGAGAAGCCTTACCTTGACTCCCTAAAAGCCAGCATACCCTTGAGAGTCTTTTCTTTAGTCGGGTAAGTCTTGCTGAGTAATTCCATACTCAGGGTTTATCCCTTCGTTGTTTTAAGGTGAGGAAGTAGCAGATTTCTGCTGCTTCTGTGCCAAGGTGGTTCCCAAGGAAGAAAAACAAGACTGAAGTGCGGGAGGACTTGGTCCTCCGTATAGATCTTTTGCTTAAAACTTATCTGGAGGAGTTTTTGCCTCCCTTGGTTTGTATTATAATACTACTCAGCACTCGCTCTTAGTTCTGGTCTGTAATAAAACAACTTGAGTTTGCTTTTAAATAAATGTGAATTATGTAATCGCTTCCGCAATTCTTTATCTCCGATGTGCTGTAATGTCTGGAAGACGGGTGAATCGTTCCTGGTAAAGTAAGGAAAGATACCGAACTTGTCAAGTAGTTCAGGAGCACCTACAGGATTGTCTGAAGTCCGTGGGACAAGGACAACTGTAGGTGGGCCTAATTACTTGGGAGGTTCCATCACAATGTGCAACCTCTACAGAGTGTAAAACTGGTATACCAGCGGTGCTCACGGTCATGAGCAGCTCGGACCCTCACATGATTAATTTATGGAATTAAGCTTAACCTATCATATACATTGCATCGCGGGTGTTATTATTAGTTTTGGTCTCTTATTTATTGGGTTGGTATCTACTTACACTTAGTAATTGCTAATAAAATTTTGACCAACTTTAAAAGCAATGCTCAGCGTTAACCATCTCCTTTGGTAAGCCTTACACTTCACATGAGCTCCTGTCTTTGGTAAGTTCATACACATTATTCCCCACAACTTGTTGAGTGATGAATGTATGTGAGCTCACCCTTGGTGTACTCACATCCCCCAGGTCAAGAACTGGTACCACAAGATGAGGTGCGTGAAGGATGCCATGATGAGTTCTTGAGTGGTGTAGGCCGTCGGCTCCTAGTCAACTTTGTGTTGCTGGATCGTTGTCTTCACATGATGTAATTTTTTAACTATTTTGTACAGAACTCTGTTATATATAAATGATGTGACATTCGTTTCTGTACCATGAGTCATCATATGTGTGAGGCTTGATCCCAACACACTTGGTGATTATTCGCGCCCGGGTTTCGGACGCCTAAAATCCGGGTGTGCCTGAAGTGGTATCAGAGGGATGTTGACTGTAGGACAAAACCTATATAGAACTGGATAACCCTTACCTACTTACCATTGCTACTCTGATTCTTTCTAATCTTTTCTTAACCTTTTCTCATATATTGCTATTTTACTCTGATTACTCTTACCTTTTCTCTTCTAAAGACAAAAGTGGAGTCACACTTTGAAATCCTGTACCAAAAGTGACCTTTAGGAATAGGGCCTAATCTTAAGAACCAAATCAAAACTATTTTTTTGTATGTATAGGCTTGAATGTTTGTTGTTACTACAACTGCTTGATTCAGTTCTTTGATTGAGTGTGATGAGTTGTGGAGTAATGTCCACAATTGCATCTACATATTTAGGCATAAAAATATGTTTATAAGATAACTAGACAACCTAGAATATCCCTCGTTAAAGTATCTAGCCTAACAATACCCATCTCATCTTAAAAGATTATACCCTACACTCATAGATCCATCTTATCTCAAACGATCCTAACTTATCCTAATTAAAGATTCATCTTACCCTAATAGATCTATCTAATTTAAACTAGTCTAGTCATACCCAGTCTAATCTAGATCCTATCTAATCTAAATCTGATCTAATCTGAAGTGAGTTATCTAACATGTTAGTTAATCTTGGTGAAATATATTACACCCTACTTCTATAAACATGTTTTAACCTAAATTGGTGCCTTGTACTAACTTGGCCATATACAAACAACCTGACCTACGTGTTGGGTTGAATAACCTACCTAGCCCAACCTAGAAGTAAAACAACAAGACATACTCTGCTTAAACTTATTTAACTCATAACCACCTACTAACCTATTTTGTTTACCTACGAATCTGCCTTAACTACATGTCCCTAATTCGGATAACAACTTCAAGAACGAAGATCGAAGATGATCGACCACATCAAATCAAGGAAAGATAAGATCCAAGCCAGATCTCCAAATGAGACAAGACCCATCATTCGGGATGAAAACCTTTCCTTACCATAATCTTTCTTATCCCGAACTATTCTTGCCCTAGCCTACCCATCTTTTATCCTACATAATTAGGTGGCTATACATATTGAAAGTCGCCTAGAGGGGGGGTGAATAGGCAAATCTGAAATTTATAAACTTTAAGCACAATCTACAAGCCGGGTTAGCGATAGAAATAAAGTCGAGTCCGAAAGAGAGGGCGAAAACAAATCAACCAAAGAAATAGAGCGGATGACACGGTGATTTGTTTTACCGAGGTTTGTTTCTTGCAAACCTACTCCCTGTTGAGGTGGTCACAAAGACCGTGTCTCTTTCAACCCTTTCCCTCTCTCAAACGGTCACCTAGACCGAGTGAGATTTTCTCCTTAATCAACGGGTCACTTAGACCCCTTACAAGGACCACCACAACTTGGCATCTCTTGCTTGATTACAAGTTGCTTGAGAACAAGAATGGAGGAAGAAGAAAAGCGATCCAAGCGACAAGAACTCAAATGAACACAAATGTCTCTCTCTCATAAGCCACTAAGTCTTTGGGATGAGATTGGGACTTGGCGAGGATTTGATCTTTTGTTTTGTGTCTTGGAGTGAAGTCTAGAGCTATTGAATGCAATGGCTGAAAACTTGGATGCCTTGAAGTGTGGTGGTTAGGGGCATTTATAGCCCCAACCACCAAAATGGCCGTTGGGGAGGCTGTCTATCGATGGGCGCACCGGACAGTCCGGTGCGCCACCGGACACTGTCCGGTGCACCAGCCACGTCACCCAACCGTTAGGGTTCAACCATTGGAGCTCTGACAGCTGGGGCCACCGGACAGTCCGGTGGTGCACCGGACAGTCACTGTTCACTGTCCGGTGCGCCTTCTGGCGCCTACTCTGACTCTGCGTGTGCTGTTCGCGCACTGTAACGTTCACTGTTCACTTTTGCAGACGACCGTTGGTGCAGTAGCTGTTGCTCCGCATGCTACACCGGACAGTCCGGTGAATTATAGCGAAGTGGCTCTCCAAAAACCCGAAGCTGAGCAGTTCAGAGTTGATCTCCTAGATGCACCGGACACTGTCCGGTGGTGCACCGGACATTCTGGTGCGCCAGACTAGGACATACTTCGGTTGGTTTTGCTCCTTTCTTTTTGAACCCTATCTTGGACTTTTTATTGGTTTGTGTTGAACCTTTGGCACCTTTAGAACTTATAATCTAGAGAAAACTAGTTAGTCCAACTATTTGTGCTGGGCAATTCAACCACCAAAATCATTTAGGAAAAGGTTTGACCCTATTTCCCTTTCAATCTCCCCCTTTTTGGTGATTGATGCCAACACAAACCAAAGCAAATATATAAGTGCATAATTGAACTAGTTTGCATAAGGTAAGTGCAAAGGTTGCTTGGAATTGAACCAATTTAAACTTTCATAAGATATGCATGGATTGCTTTCTTCCTTTTAACATTTTGGACCACACTTGCACCACTTGTTTTGTTTTTGCAAATGTTTTGGGAATTCTTTTCAAAGTCTTTTTGCAAATAGTCAAAGGTATATGAATAAGATTTCGAGAAGCATTTTTAAGATTTGAAATTTTCTCCCCCTGTTTCAAATGTTTTTCCTTTGACTAAACAAAACTCCCCCTTAATGAAATTCTCCTCTTAGTGTTCAAGAGGGTTTTACAAATTGAAAGAAGATCAAATATTTTAGATACCAATTTTTGAAAAACTCCTCCTTAAAATATAGATACCAATTGAGATAGAATTTCTTAGAGGAATACTAATTTCAAAAGATAACAATTGAAAAAAAACATTTAACACATTAAACTTGTTTCGAAAAATTGAAATTGACATGGTGGTGCGGTCCTTTTGCTTTGGGCTAATACTCTCTCCCCCTTTGGCATTAATCGCCAAAAACGGAGTCTTTAGAGCCCTTTTTAAATTCTCTCCCCCTTTGGCAAACAATATATGAGTGAGGAATTATGCCAAAGTGGAGAGCGATGTGGAGTGACGGCGAAGGGTAAATAATACCGGTAGAGTGGAGTGGAAGCCTTGTCTTCGCCGAAGACTCCATTTCCCTTTCAATCTATGACTTAGCATAAGAGTGGACTTGAAAACACATTAGTCATAGCACATGAAAGAGATATGATCAAAGGTACATAAATGAGCTATGTGTGCAAAGTATCAATCAAGATTCCGAGAATCAAGAATGTTTAGCTCATTCCTAAGTTTGGTAAAGGTCTTCTCATCTAGTGGTTTGGTAAAGATATCGACTAATTGTTCTTTGGTGCTAACATAAGCTATCTCGATATCCCCCCGTTGTTGGTGATCCCTCAAAAAGTGAAACCGAATGGCTATGTGTTAAGTGCGGCTGTGCTCAACGGGATTATCCGCCATGCGGATTGCACTCTCATTATCACATAGGAGAGGGACTTTGGTTAATTTGTACCCATAGTCCCTAAGGGTTTGCCTCATCCAAAGTAATTGCATGCAACAATGGCCTGCGGCAATATACTCGGCTTCGGTGGTAGAAAGAGCTACTGAATTTTGTTTCTTTGAAGCCCAAGACACCAGGGATCTTCCCAAGAACTGACAAGTCCCTGATGTGCTCTTTGTATCAATTTTACAGCCTGCCCAATCAGCATCTGAATAACCTATTAAATCAAACATGGATCCCTTGGGGTACCAAACACCAAACTTAGGTGTATGAACTAAATATCTCAAGATTCTTTTCACGGCCCTAAGGTGAACTTCCTTAGGATCGACTTGGAATCTTGCACACATGCATACGGAAAGCATAATATCCGGTCGAGATGCACATAAATAGAGTAAAGATCCTATCATCGACCAGTATACCTTTTGATCTACGGATTTACCTCCCGTGTCAAGGTCGAGATGCCCATTTGTTCCCATGGGTGTCTTGATGGGCTTGGCATCCTTCATCCCAAACTTAGTGAGTATGTCTTGAATGTACTTCGTTTGGCTGATGAAGGTGCCCTCTTGGAGTTGCTTGACTTGAAATCCTAACAAATACTTCAACTCCCCCATCATAGACATCTCGAATTTTTGTACCATTATCCTACTAAACTCTTCACAAGTAGATTTGTTAGTAGACCCAAATATGATATCATCAACATAAATTTGGCATACAAACAAATCATTTTCAATAGTTTTAGTAAAGAGAGTAGGATCGGCTTTGCCGACTTTGAAGCCATTAGTGATAAGGAAATCTCTTAGGCATTCATACCATGCTCTTGGGGCTTGCTTGAGCCCATAAAGCGCCTTAGAGAGTTTATACACATGGTTAGGGTACTCACTATCTTCAAAGCCGGGAGGTTGCTCAACATAGACCTCCTCCTTGATTGGTCCATTGAGGAAGGCACTCTTCCCGTCCATTTGATAAAGCTTGAAGCCATGGTCAGTAGCATAGGCAAGTAATATACGAATTGACTCAAGCCTAGCTACGGGTGCATAGGTTTCACTGAAATCCAAACCTTCGACTTGTGAATATCCCTTGGCCACAAGTCGGGCTTTGTTCCTTGTCACCACACCATGCTCATCTTGCTTGTTGTGGAAGACCCACTTGGTTCCTACAACATTTTGGTTAGGACGTGGAACTAAATGTCATACCTCATTCCTCGTGAAGTTGTTGAGTTCCTCTTGCATTGCCAACACCCAATCTGAATCCCTTAATGCGTCTTCCACCCTGTATGGCTCAATAGAAGACACAAAAGAGTAATGTTCACAAAAATGAGCAACACGAGATCGAGTGGTTACCCCCTTATGAATGTCACCGAGAATGGAGTTCACGGGGTGATCTCGTTGTATCGCTTGGTGGACTCTTAGGTGTGGTAGTCTTGGACCCTGATCATCTTCCTTGTCTTGATCATTGGCATCTCCCCCTTGATCATTGTCCTCCTCTTGAGGTGGCTTATCTTCTTTATCCTCATTCTCATCATCTTGAGCTTGATCCTCATCTTGAGTTGGTGGAGATGCTTGCATGGAAGATGACGGTTGATCTTGTGCTTGTGGAGGCTCTTCGGATTCCTTAGGACACTCATCCCCGATGGACATGTTCCTTAGTGCGACGCATGGAGCCTCTTCATCATCTAACTCATCAAGATCAACTTGCTCTACTTGAGAGCCGTTAGTTTCATCAAACACAATGTCACAAGAAACCTCAACTAATCCAGTGGATTTGTTGAAGACTCTATATGCCCTTGTGTTTGAGTCATAACCAAGTAAAAAGCCTTCTATAGCCTTAGGAGCAAATTTAGATTTTCTACCTCTTTAGACAAGAATAAAACATTTGCTGCCAAAGACTCTAAAATATGAAACATTGGGCTTTTTACCGGTGAGGAGTTCATATGATGTCTTTTTGAGGATTTGGTGAAGGTAGAGACGGTTGATGGCGTAGCAAGCGGTGTTGATTCCTTCTGCCCAAAACCGATCCGAAGTCTTGTACTCATCAAGCATGGTCCTCGCCATGTCAAGTAGAGTTCTATTCTTCCTCTTCACTACACCATTTTGTTGTGGCGTGTAGGGAGAAGAGAACTCATGCTTGATGCCCTCCTCCTCAAGAAAGCCTTCAATTTGAGAGTTCTTGAACTCTGTCCCATTGTCGCTTCTAATATTTTTGATCCTTAAGCCGAACTCATTTTGAGCTCGTCTCAAGAATCCCTTTAAGGTCTCTTGGGTTTGATATTTATCCTGCAAAAAGAACACCCAAGTGAAGCGAGAATAGTCATCCACAATTACAAGATAATACTTACTCCCGCCGATGCTTATGTAAGCGATCGGGCCAAATAGATCCATGTGGAGTAGCTCAAGCGGCCTATCGGTCGTCATGATATTCTTGTGTGGATGTTGAACACCAACTTTCTTCCCTGCTTGACATGCGCTACAAACCCTGTCTTTCTCAAAATGAACATTGGTTAGTCCCAAAATATGTTCTCCCTTTAGAAGTTTGTGAAGATTCTTCATCCCAACGTGGGCTAGTCGGCGATGCCAGAGCCAACCCATATTAGTCTTAGCAAATAAGAAAGTATCGAGTTTAGCTCTATTAAAATCAACTAAGTATAGCTGACCCTCTAATACTCCCTTAAATGCTATCTAATCATCACTTCTTCTAAAGACAGTAACACCTATATCCGTAAAAAGACAGTTGTAACCCATTTTGCATAATTGAGAAACAGAAAGCAAATTGTAATCTAAAGAATCTATAAGAAAAACATTGGAAATAGAATGGTCAGGAGATATAGCAATTTTACCAAGTCCTTTGACCAAACCTTGATTTCCATCCCCGAATGTGATCGCTCTTTGGAGATCATGGTTTTTCTCGTACGAGGAGAACATCCTTTTCTCCCCTGTCATGTGGTTTGTGCACCCAGATGCATAAACCTACAAAACAAGTTTAGGCCTTGTTCTTAGGTACCCAAACGGTCTTGGGTCCTTTGACATTAGAAACAAGCACCTTGGGTACCCAAACACAAGTCTTGGAGCCCTTGTGTTTGCCCCCAATATATTTGGCAACTACTTTGCCTGATTTGTTAGTGAGCATATAGGAAGCATCAAAAGTTTTAAATGAAACATTGGGTTCATTTGATGCAATAGGAGATTTCTTTTTAGGCAATTTAACATGGGTTGATTGCCTACAGCTAGAAGCCTCATTTTTATACATAAAAGCATGATGTGAAACATTATGAGGTTTCCTAGCATGAATTCTCCTAATTTTGTGTTCGGGATAACCAGCAGGATATAAAATATAGCCCTCGTTATCCTGAACCATGGGAGCTTTGCCCTTAACAAAGTTAGACAATTTCTTAGGGGCATTAAGCTTGACATTGTCTCCCTGTTAGAAGCCAACGCCATCCTTAATGTCATGGCGTATCCCACTATAGAGCATACTTCTAGCAAATTTAAAATTTTCATTTTCTAAGTCATGCTCATTAATTTTAGCACTAAGTTGAGCTATGTGATCATTTTGTTGTTTAATTAAAGCTAGGTGATCGTGGATAGCATCAACATTAATGTCTCTACATCTAGTACAAATGGAAACATGATCAACAGTAGATGTAGAGAGTTTGCATGCATTTAATTCATCAATCTTAGCATGTAAAATAGCATTCTCATTTCTAAGATTGGAAATAGAAACATTGCAAACATTTAAATCTTTATGTAACACCCGGTTTTAAAGAACAAAGCCGGGTGCATCTCATACATGCGCCAAGAAGACAACATATATAATAACAGAGTGTATAGAGATAAATGTCATTAACATCAGAGTATTTATTACATAGCGGAAGACTTATTACAAAATGAAGTAATAAAGATAAAACAAACTAAGGATCGACGGCGCAGATGTCGACTGGGAAACGCCACCTAGATCAGATCGAACTCCTCGATACTTGACTCCACTTGAAACCACCTGTTCTTCTCCTGTGGGGGGGGGGTGTGAGACAGCAAGGGTGAGCTCACACATGATCATAGCTCAACAAGTTGTGGGGAACCAGTGGACATAAACTCACAAAGGTGTGAGTTCATGTGATGTGTAAGGCTTAATCAATGACAGGGGTTAAAGCTGAGCATTGCTTTTAAGTAGTTGGTCAAAATTTTATTAGCAGTTACTAAGTGTAAGTAAATACCAAACCATAAGTAAAGTAATAGAACAAAATTAATAACAAGCCCATGCAATGCAAATGACAAAATTAAATTTAAGTTCCATAATTTAAACATCAGAGAGTCCTGAGCCGCTCATGACCGCGAGCTCGGCTAGTATACCAGTTTTACACTCTGCAGAGGTTGTACCCTTTACCCACAAGTCATGTTACCCATCTGCCAAGGGGTCGCGACTCCCCATATACCTCTACCAAGGAAGCACGGCAGGGCAACACTACGAGGCCTTTACAAAGTTCCACTAGCTTCCGAAAACCCGCTACAGTTTATGGGAAGATCCAGTAAAGGGCTCCTGGCTGACCGCCATCGCAGCAAAATCAACCAGGGACCTCCCCGCACTGACCTCTCCCCTACTGCCCTTGCCCCTTTCGGGTAAGGTAGTCTTCCACTAGCTTTCCTAATTAGTCAGCCAAGGGCGTCCCATTCCACCCTTGTGGTGGCACGTGGTTCTCAAGTTAAGCTCTATGTTCCAATTAACATTAATGATATCAACATGAACATAAACAGAATAACAACAAGAATTGGAACATAGAGGTAATAAATGATTATCCCAAAACCATATAAAGCAATAGCAAACTACCCAAGTGATTCAGGGGTAAACAAGGTAATGAGATAAACAATCTAGGGTGACCTATTGGGTCCCATCAAAATTAACCTATGCATGAGTATGTGATATTAAAGAACATTATTGGGTACAAAGTGGTCAAGGGCACAACTTGCCTTCAGTGAGCTCCTGCTCAGCTATCTCAACCTGCTGCTCACCAGGATCCCCAGCAACGGGCTCTTCTACTCGCCACAATACAAACAAGCACAGTGCATATAGAGAAATTAACATTACACCAAACATATATACAAAATACACAGAGATATTCTACATATTAAAATAAAAACTTAGGAACTGGAATCATAATTTTCTGAGTTATAGATTTTAAGTTATGCATTTTCAAATGTTTTATGTGCTTTAAATAGGATTAAGTGATAAATAAATTCCCTTACTGTTTTTATGCCAAAACAGAGAATCTAGGTGATAAAGAATAAAATTACAAAATTTTAGCAACTGGAATGGATGAATTTGGAGTTAGTATGAATTTTCTATGAATTTATAAAGTTCTAGCAATTATTTTTATATTAAAAATTCATTTTCTATTTATTTTCTCTGGTTTTCATGTTGACTGGACTGGGCGTCAAATCCAGAGAAACCCAGGGGGCTCGGGTAAACTTTCCAAGACACAGGGAACAGTGTAATAGGACGGCGGGTTGATTAACTAACATTATAAGGGTTCTTTTGCAAATCTGCCAACCGAAGGGGTATTCTCCAATTTCAGCCGTAGGATCCAGATCCAGAGGCCGAGATTAGAAGTTTCGCCCACCGAACCGATATCAACTCTCGACCATCAGATTACGATCTAACGGCACGCGATAAAGGGGTGAAAGGGAACCGGCCAACTCTAATCTGGAACGCACGTTCACGCATCAAGGGCCATCCTGCTATCTTCCTCCACTCGGCCAACAGACCGCAGTGAGCTCACGACCGACGCGACGGCGCCACCGCCGGGCAACCCATCCTTGCACGAGGGTTCCAACCTTTGATCCTAATAGCACTACACGTCCTGGTGTTAACTGTGCTCAATCGGGCAGGGGACTCACCAATGGTGACGACGGGACGCAAGCCAGCCACGCTAAGGTCTGGATCCGCGGCGACGACGGTCACTGACAGGTAATTCCAAGAACTCCGCGCCGAACGGGTCGATCCCGGGAGCGCAGAGCAAGGGCGGCGGTATGGCAAGTCTGGTCGGCCTTCCCCTCGCCGTACCACGCCGCGGTCAAGCGAGCTCTACGTCAGTAAACTAATCCCACGCCCAGGTGAACACCGACGAGCGATGGACGAGCGCGTGTGGTCCACGATTCGGAGTACGGACATGATTAACGCGATGTAGAATTAACGGTGACTACAAGGTCGTGACCTTACCGGTGTCGGTCGCGCGATTTCCGCCGCCCGGCTACGAATCCCGTCGAGGCCCTTCACGCCGACCGACCGCCCACCACACTGGATCCCAGCCGCGGCGGCACTTCTCCTACTACCGGCAGACTCTGCCCCCGCACCCGGTTGAACATGGCGCTCGGATGGGTTATGGGAGAGAGAGCACAGGGGGAAAGGTTTGATCCGCTTTTGTAGCCGGCCAACGTGATCCGAGAGCGGCGAGAATTCCGGGACGACGCAACCACTCTGCCGCGGAGTCCGCGTTCTGGTGCCCACGCGGAGGAAGAAGAAGTCCGCGCCTGCAAGGTGGGTCCCACGGGTCATAGGCTCTAAGGAAGAGCTGGCGCTTAGCATTAGTTTGGGCCGGCGGTAGTGAGGTGGGATGGGGTTTGGGCCGAGCGCAGGTGAATCCGGCCCAACAGACTTCTTTTTCCTTTCTATTTCTTTCCTGATTTCTTTTCCCCTTTATTTTTAGAATTCACATTTGAATTTAAATTGTTTTGAGATTACTTGATGATCAAAGTGTACCAAATTTAAATTTCTGAGTAATTAAATATATTCTTATTTACATATTTTATTTTACCTCATTTGTTTAATGTTTTTTTTCCTCTTTTCCCAATTTTCTAGAATTCCCTTTTTAGATCTTAAATTCCCCTTTTTGGTCCTTAATATTTTTCTTGTCACAAAATGCACACAAAAATAAAATATTCAGCATGATGCAACAATTTTGTAGCATGTCTTTTTATTAATTGTTCTTTGGACATGGTGTTCTCATATGATGATGCATAAAGATCAAACTCACATAAAGAGAGAAATGTTTCTCTATTGATATTATTCCTAGCACTTACAAAGTAGGTGTTACAAATCCTACCCCCCTTAAAAATAATCTCGTCCTCGAGATTTAGGAAGAACGAGGGAAAAGATGGGGAAAATCTATGTGAAGCTCTTCTTCTATTATCAGCATAGCTCTTTTGCCTGGTTTGAGCAACTCTCAAATTCTCTCGAATTATACGAACTTGTTCTTCTGCTTCTTGAATCAGTTCAGGCCCAAAGAATTGTCTCTCCCCAGTCTAGTCCAAAATAGGGGAGTCCTGCATTTCCTGTCGTACAGAATCTCAAACAGGGACATCTTCAGACTGGCCTGGTAACTATTCAGCATAAGGTAGGCTCTTGTCCCAACTACGACCATGCTGAAGGGTACAAGCTCTCAACATGTATCCCAATACTTGATTAGTCCTTTCAGTCTGTCCATCAGTATGAGGTAGGTCGAACTATGATTCAATTTCGTCTCCATATTCTTATGAAAACTTTTCCAAAATCTGGGGGTAAACTGTGATCCTTTATCCAAAATGATCTTCCTTGGTACATGGTGTAGAGACTTAATCCGAGACATGTATAATTTAGCCAATTGCGATCCCTTATAAGTAGTCTTAACCGGGATGAAATGAGCCACTTTGGTCGGCCTATCCACAATAACTCATATAGAACCATATCCTTTCGAGGTGCGAGGCAATCCAGTAAGGAAGTCCATATCAATCTCTTCTCACTTCCACTCTGGTATCTATAGTGGATACAGTAGTCAGCTGGCCTCTGGTGTTCAGCCTTAACTCTTTGACACACATCGCACATAGCCACATGTGTAGCCATATCTCACTTCAATCCATACCACTAGTATTTCTGCTTCGAATCCTGATACATCTTGGTACTACCAGGATGAATAGAATAATCCGAGTCATGGGCCTCCTTTTTAATAGTCTCACGAAGGCTTTCAATCTCAGAGACACATATCTGATCCTCGAACCATATTGTGCCTTGCTCATCTTCCGTAAATTCCGGAACTCGATCTTCAGTAATCAGACCCTTAGTCTCTTGTATATTAGCATCACCAATTTGTCCTTTGCGGATCTCTTGCTCCAAAGTAGTTTCCACATCAACAATAACTCCTTTAGTGTGAGTAACTATCCCCAGGTTAAGTCTCCTGAAACTCTCCACAATCTCATCGAGTAGCTGGGCAACAACAGCTAAATGAACATGCTCCTTTCAACTCAAGGCATCTGTAACCAAATTTGCCTTGCCCGGGTGATAGTGAATTTCCAAATCATAATCCTTAATAAGCTCCAACCAACGGTGTTGCCTAAGGTTGAGATCCTTCTGAGTGAATATATACTTCCAACTCTTATGATCCGTATATACTTGGCACTTCTCGTCCCACTTGAATTCTCTTCCTTTCTCCAAAAGCGAGGTCATAGGCTTAGCAATCTTAGAAAATCCCTCAACAAATCTCCATTAATATCCTGCAAGTCCCAAGAAACTTCGGTCCTCCGTAACCGTAGTGGGTATGCTCCACACCACTATCTCCTGACTTTGGCAGGATCCACTGATATCCCTCTCATTAGAAATGATATGTCCAAGAAATGGCCCCTTGCTAATTCAAAACTTGCACTTGCTAAACTTAGCGTAGAGTTGAATATCTCGCAACTTCTGTAGCACCATCCTTAGATGTTCTTCGTGGTCACTCTCACTCTTAGAATAGATAAGAATATCGTCGATGAACCCCACGACGAATCTGTCCAAATACTCCAAGAACATCTTATGCATCAAATCCATAAAATAAGCTGGTGCATTAGTTAATCCAAACGACATAACGATGAACTCATATAATCCATATCGAGTCGAGAAAGCCGTCTTAGGAATATCGGATGGTCTAATCTTCATCTGATGGTACCCCGATCGGAGGTCAATCTTCGAGAATACCCTGGCTCCTCTCATCCGATTAAATAAATCCTTAATACGGGGTAACCGAAACTTGTTCTTCACAGTGACATCATTAAGGGACCTTTAATCCACGCACATCCCTTGCAATCCATCTTTCTTCTTTACAAACAAAACTGGTGCTCTCCAAGGTGAAGAATTCAGACGAATGTATCCATCCTCTTGTAATTCCGTTAATTGTTTCTTAAGTTCCTTTAGCTCTTCTATGGACATCATGTATGGCCGTTTAGAAATAGGGGCAGTCTGAGGTAAGAGATTAATGACCAACTCAACTTCCATATCTGGTGGCAGTAGTTACTGCAATTCCAACTTCAAATCTTTCTCCTTTGGAACTGGTGAGTTCTACGGTTCCCTTAGCGCAGTGTATAAACCACCATTGCCTTTCTTAACCATGACATACCAAGGATCAAATCTATACTGCTCTCTTCTAACAGTATAGGGGCAGTCCATCTGGGTTAGAAATACAGGGTAAGAAAGAAAGAATTGTAGACAAGGCGAGTAATTATGAGGAATGTTACTGCGGGGGACTTATTAGCTAAGTAGATTAGTGTGTCACCTACTAAAGCTAATACAGTACCTTATAGTGGTACATGCTAAAATGTCCATATATAATATCTCAATCAATCAAAGAAGCAAATCAGGCATTGATCATCAGAACTATCAACCAACATTTTTTTTTAAAAATAGAGAAAATAGTTTTATTTTCGTCTGAGGTTCCCTATCTCTTAAAAATGTCATAGGGGTATAGATTCCAAGGTTTGAAATCCATCTTGTCTTAGAGTAGAAAAGGTAAGAATGATCAGAGTAGAACAGTAGAAGGTGAGACAGGATCAAGATAAGTGTAGAAAGAATCAGAGTAAGGTGAGTGTAGAATGAATCAGAATGAGATAAGTAGGTAAGGGTTTGTCCGTTTCTATCTAGGTCTCGTCCTACAGTCAACATTTCCTCTGATACCACTTCTGTAACACCCGGTTTTAAAGAACAAAGCCGGGTGCATCTCATACATGCGCCAAGAAGACAACATATATAATAACAGAGTGTATAGAGATAAATGTCATTAACATCAGAGTATTTATTACATAGCGGAAGACTTATTACAAAATGAAGTAATAAAGATAAAACAAACTAAGGATCGACGGCGCAGATGTCGACTGGGAAACGCCACCTAGATCAGATCGAACTCCTCGATACTTGACTCCACTTGAAACCACCTGTTCTTCTCCTGTGGGGGGGGGTGTGAGACAGCAAGGGTGAGCTCACACATGATCATAGCTCAACAAGTTGTGGGGAACCAGTGGACATAAACTCACAAAGGTGTGAGTTCATGTGATGTGTAAGGCTTAATCAATGACAGGGGTTAAAGCTGAGCATTGCTTTTAAGTAGTTGGTCAAAATTTTATTAGCAGTTACTAAGTGTAAGTAAATACCAAACCATAAGTAAAGTAATAGAACAAAATTAATAACAAGCCCATGCAATGCAAATGACAAAATTAAATTTAAGTTCCATAATTTAAACATCAGAGAGTCCTGAGCCGCTCATGACCGCGAGCTCGGCTAGTATACCAGTTTTACACTCTGCAGAGGTTGTACCCTTTACCCACAAGTCATGTTACCCATCTGCCAAGGGGTCGCGACTCCCCATATACCTCTACCAAGGAAGCACGGCAGGGCAACACTACGAGGCCTTTACAAAGTTCCACTAGCTTCCGAAAACCCGCTACAGTTTATGGGAAGATCCAGTAAAGGGTTCCTGGCTGACCGCCATCGCAGCAAAATCAACCAGGGACCTCCCCGCACTGACCTCTCCCCTACTGCCCTTGCCCCTTTCGGGTAAGGTAGTCTTCCACTAGCTTTCCTAATTAGTCAGCCAAGGGCGTCCCATTCCACCCTTGTGGTGGCACGTGGTTCTCAAGTTAAGCTCTATGTTCCAATTAACATTAATGATATCAACATGAACATAAACAGAATAACAACAAGAATTGGAACATAGAGGTAATAAATGATTATCCCAAAACCATATAAAGCAATAGCAAACTACCCAAGTGATTCAGGGGTAAACAAGGTAATGAGATAAACAATCTAGGGTGACCTATTGGGTCCCATCAAAATTAACCTATGCATGAGTATGTGATATTAAAGAACATTATTGGGTACAAAGTGGTCAAGGGCACAACTTGCCTTCAGTGAGCTCCTGCTCAGCTATCTCAACCTGCTGCTCACCAGGATCCCCAGCAACGGGCTCTTCTACTCGCCACAATACAAACAAGCACAGTGCATATAGAGAAATTAACATTACACCAAACATATATACAAAATACACAGAGATATTCTACATATTAAAATAAAAACTTAGGAACTGGAATCATAATTTTCTGAGTTATAGATTTTAAGTTATGCATTTTCAAATGTTTTATGTGCTTTAAATAGGATTAAGTGATAAATAAATTCCCTTACTGTTTTTATGCCAAAACAGAGAATCTAGGTGATAAAGAATAAAATTACAAAATTTTAGCAACTGGAATGGATGAATTTGGAGTTAGTATGAATTTTCTATGAATTTATAAAGTTCTAGCAATTATTTTTATATTAAAAATTCATTTTCTATTTATTTTCTCTGGTTTTCATGTTGACTGGACTGGGCGTCAAATCCAGAGAAACCCAGGGGGCTCGGGTAAACTTTCCAAGACACAGGGAACAGTGTAATAGGACGGCGGGTTGATTAACTAACATTATAAGGGTTCTTTTGCAAATCTGCCAACCGAAGGGGTATTCTCCAATTTCAGCCGTAGGATCCAGATCCAGAGGCCGAGATTAGAAGTTTCGCCCACCGAACCGATATCAACTCTCGACCATCAGATTACGATCTAACGGCACGCGATAAAGGGGTGAAAGGGAACCGGCCAACTCTAATCTGGAACGCACGTTCACGCATCAAGGGCCATCCTGCTATCTTCCTCCACTCGGCCAACAGACCGCAGTGAGCTCACGACCGACGCGACGGCGCCACCGCCGGGCAACCCATCCTTGCACGAGGGTTCCAACCTTTGATCCTAATAGCACTACACGTCCTGGTGTTAACTGTGCTCAATCGGGCAGGGGACTCACCAATGGTGACGACGGGACGCAAGCCAGCCACGCTAAGGTCTGGATCCGCGGCGACGACGGTCACTGACAGGTAATTCCAAGAACTCCGCGCCGAACGGGTCGATCCCGGGAGCGCAGAGCAAGGGCGGCGGTATGGCAAGTCTGGTCGGCCTTCCCCTCGCCGTACCACGCCGCGGTCAAGCGAGCTCTACGTCAGTAAACTAATCCCACGCCCAGGTGAACACCGACGAGCGATGGACGAGCGCGTGTGGTCCACGATTCGGAGTACGGACATGATTAACGCGATGTAGAATTAACGGTGACTACAAGGTCGTGACCTTACCGGTGTCGGTCGCGCGATTTCCGCCGCCCGGCTACGAATCCCGTCGAGGCCCTTCACGCCGACCGACCGCCCACCACACTGGATCCCAGCCGCGGCGGCACTTCTCCTACTACCGGCAGACTCTGCCCCCGCACCCGGTTGAACATGGCGCTCGGATGGGTTATGGGAGAGAGAGCACAGGGGGAAAGGTTTGATCCGCTTTTGTAGCCGGCCAACGTGATCCGAGAGCGGCGAGAATTCCGGGACGACGCAACCACTCTGTCGCGGAGTCCGCGTTCTGGTGCCCACGCGGAGGAAGAAGAAGTCCGCGCTTGCAAGGTGGGTCCCACGGGTCATAGGCTCTAAGGAAGAGCTGGCGCTTAGCATTAGTTTGGGCCGGCGGTAGTGAGGTGGGATGGGGTTTGGGCCGAGCGCAGGTGAATCCGGCCCAACAGACTTCTTTTTCCTTTCTATTTCTTTCCTGATTTCTTTTCCCCTTTATTTTTAGAATTCACATTTGAATTTAAATTGTTTTGAGATTACTTGATGATCAAAGTGTACCAAATTTAAATTTCTGAGTAATTAAATATATTCTTATTTACATATTTTATTTTACCTCATTTGTTTAATGTTTTTTTTCCTCTTTTCCCAATTTTCTAGAATTCCCTTTTTAGATCTTAAATTCCCCTTTTTGGTCCTTAATATTTTTCTTGTCACAAAATGCACACAAAAATAAAATATTCAGCATGATGCAACAATTTTGTAGCATGTCTTTTTATTAATTGTTCTTTGGACATGGTGTTCTCATATGATGATGCATAAAGATCAAACTCACATAAAGAGAGAAATGTTTCTCTATTGATATTATTCCTAGCACTTACAAAGTAGGTGTTACAAATCCTACCCCCCTTAAAAATAATCTCGTCCTCGAGATTTAGGAAGAACGAGGGAAAAGATGGGGAAAATCTATGTGAAGCTCTTCTTCTATTATCAGCATAGCTCTTTTGCCTGGTTTGAGCAACTCTCAAATTCTCTCGAATTATACGAACTTGTTCTTCTGCTTCTTGAATCAGTTCAGGCCCAAAGAATTGTCTCTCCCCAGTCTAGTCCAAAATAGGGGAGTCCTGCATTTCCTGTCGTACAGAATCTCAAACGGGGACATCTTCAGACTGGCCTGGTAACTATTCAGCATAAGGTAGGCTCTTGTCCCAACTACGACCATGCTGAAGGGTACAAGCTCTCAACATGTATCCCAATACTTGATTAGTCCTTTCAGTCTGTCCATCAGTATGAGGTAGGTCGAACTATGATTCAATTTCGTCTCCATATTCTTATGAAAACTTTTCCAAAATCTGGGGGTAAACTGTGATCCTTTATCCAAAATGATCTTCCTTGGTACATGGTGTAGAGACTTAATCCGAGACATGTATAATTTAGCCAATTGCGATCCCTTATAAGTAGTCTTAACCGGGATGAAATGAGCCACTTTGGTCGGCCTATCCACAATAACTCATATAGAACCATATCCTTTCGAGGTGCGAGGCAATCCAGTAAGGAAGTCCATATCAATCTCTTCTCACTTCCACTCTGGTATCTATAGTGGATACAGTAGTCAGCTGGCCTCTGGTGTTCAGCCTTAACTCTTTGACACACATCGCACATAGCCACATGTGTAGCCATATCTCACTTCAATCCATACCACTAGTATTTCTGCTTCGAATCCTGATACATCTTGGTACTACCAGGATGAATAGAATAATCCGAGTCATGGGCCTCCTTTTTAATAGTCTCACGAAGGCTTTCAATCTCAGAGACACATATCTGATCCTCGAACCATATTGTGCCTTGCTCATCTTCCGTAAATTCCGGAACTCGATCTTCAGTAATCAGACCCTTAGTCTCTTGTATATTAGCATCACCAATTTGTCCTTTGCGGATCTCTTGCTCCAAAGTAGTTTCCACATCAACAATAACTCCTTTAGTGTGAGTAACTATCCCCAGGTTAAGTCTCCTGAAACTCTCCACAATCTCATCGAGTAGCTGGGCAACAACAGCTAAATGAACATGCTCCTTTCAACTCAAGGCATCTGTAACCAAATTTGCCTTGCCCGGGTGATAGTGAATTTCCAAATCATAATCCTTAATAAGCTCCAACCAACGGTGTTGCCTAAGGTTGAGATCCTTCTGAGTGAATATATACTTCCAACTCTTATGATCCGTATATACTTGGCACTTCTCGTCCCACTTGAATTCTCTTCCTTTCTCCAAAAGCGAGGTCATAGGCTTAGCAATCTTAGAAAATCCCTCAACAAATCTCCATTAATATCCTGCAAGTCCCAAGAAACTTCGGTCCTCCGTAACCGTAGTGGGTATGCTCCACACCACTATCTCCTGACTTTGGCAGGATCCACTGATATCCCTCTCATTAGAAATGATATGTCCAAGAAATGGCCCCTTGCTAATTCAAAACTTGCACTTGCTAAACTTAGCGTAGAGTTGAATATCTCGCAACTTCTGTAGCACCATCCTTAGATGTTCTTCGTGGTCACTCTCACTCTTAGAATAGATAAGAATATCGTCGATGAACCCCACGACGAATCTGTCCAAATACTCCAAGAACATCTTATGCATCAAATCCATAAAATAAGCTGGTGCATTAGTTAATCCAAACGACATAACGATGAACTCATATAATCCATATCGAGTCGAGAAAGCCGTCTTAGGAATATCGGATGGTCTAATCTTCATCTGATGGTACCCCGATCGGAGGTCAATCTTCGAGAATACCCTGGCTCCTCTCATCCGATTAAATAAATCCTTAATACGGGGTAACCGAAACTTGTTCTTCACAGTGACATCATTAAGGGACCTTTAATCCACGCACATCCCTTGCAATCCATCTTTCTTCTTTACAAACAAAACTGGTGCTCTCCAAGGTGAAGAATTCAGACGAATGTATCCATCCTCTTGTAATTCCGTTAATTGTTTCTTAAGTTCCTTTAGCTCTTCTATGGACATCATGTATGGCCGTTTAGAAATAGGGGCAGTCTGAGGTAAGAGATTAATGACCAACTCAACTTCCATATCTGGTGGCAGTAGTTACTGCAATTCCAACTTCAAATCTTTCTCCTTTGGAACTGGTGAGTTCTACGGTTCCCTTAGCGCAGTGTATAAACCACCATTGCCTTTCTTAACCATGACATACCAAGGATCAAATCTATACTGCTCTCTTCTAACAGTATAGGGGCAGTCCATCTGGGTTAGAAATACAGGGTAAGAAAGAAAGAATTGTAGACAAGGCGAGTAATTATGAGGAATGTTACTGCGGGGGACTTATTAGCTAAGTAGATTAGTGTGTCACCTACTAAAGCTAATACAGTACCTTATAGTGGTACATGCTAAAATGTCCATATATAATATCTCAATCAATCAAAGAAGCAAATCAGGCATTGATCATCAGAACTATCAACCAACATTTTTTTTTAAAAATAGAGAAAATAGTTTTATTTTCGTCTGAGGTTCCCTATCTCTTAAAAATGTCATAGGGGTATAGATTCCAAGGTTTGAAATCCATCTTGTCTTAGAGTAGAAAAGGTAAGAATGATCAGAGTAGAACAGTAGAAGGTGAGACAGGATCAAGATAAGTGTAGAAAGAATCAGAGTAAGGTGAGTGTAGAATGAATCAGAATGAGATAAGTAGGTAAGGGTTTGTCCGTTTCTATCTAGGTCTCGTCCTACAGTCAACATTTCCTCTGATACCACTTCTGTAACACCCGGTTTTAAAGAACAAAGCCAGGTGCATCTCATACATGCGCCAAGAAGACAACATATATAATAACAGAGTGTATAGAGATAAATGTCATTAACATCAGAGTATTTATTACATAGCGGAAGACTTATTACAAAATGAAGTAATAAAGATAAAACAAACTAAGGATCGACGGCGCAGATGTCGACTGGGAAACGCCACCTAGATCAGATCGAACTCCTCGATACTTGACTCCACTTGAAACCACCTGTTCTTCTCCTGTGGGGGGGGGGGTGTGAGACAGCAAGGGTGAGCTCACACATGATCATAGCTCAACAAGTTGTGGGGAACCAGTGGACATAAACTCACAAAGGTGTGAGTTCATGTGATGTGTAAGGCTTAATCAATGACAGGGGTTAAAGCTGAGCATTGCTTTTAAGTAGTTGGTCAAAATTTTATTAGCAGTTACTAAGTGTAAGTAAATACCAAACCATAAGTAAAGTAATAGAACAAAATTAATAACAAGCCCATGCAATGCAAATGACAAAATTAAATTTAAGTTCCATAATTTAAACATCAGAGAGTCCTGAGCCGCTCATGACCGCGAGCTCGGCTAGTATACCAGTTTTACACTCTGCAGAGGTTGTACCCTTTACCCACAAGTCATGTTACCCATCTGCCAAGGGGTCGCGACTCCCCATATACCTCTACCAAGGAAGCACGGCAGGGCAACACTACGAGGCCTTTACAAAGTTCCACTAGCTTCCGAAAACCCGCTACAGTTTATGGGAAGATCCAGTAAAGGGTTCCTGGCTGACCGCCATCGCAGCAAAATCAACCAGGGACCTCCCCGCACTGACCTCTCCCCTACTGCCCTTGCCCCTTTCGGGTAAGGTAGTCTTCCACTAGCTTTCCTAATTAGTCAGCCAAGGGCGTCCCATTCCACCCTTGTGGTGGCACGTGGTTCTCAAGTTAAGCTCTATGTTCCAATTAACATTAATGATATCAACATGAACATAAACAGAATAACAACAAGAATTGGAACATAGAGGTAATAAATGATTATCCCAAAACCATATAAAGCAATAGCAAACTACCCAAGTGATTCAGGGGTAAACAAGGTAATGAGATAAACAATCTAGGGTGACCTATTGGGTCCCATCAAAATTAACCTATGCATGAGTATGTGATATTAAAGAACATTATTGGGTACAAAGTGGTCAAGGGCACAACTTGCCTTCAGTGAGCTCCTGCTCAGCTATCTCAACCTGCTGCTCACCAGGATCCCCAGCAACGGGCTCTTCTACTCGCCACAATACAAACAAGCACAGTGCATATAGAGAAATTAACATTACACCAAACATATATACAAAATACACAGAGATATTCTACATATTAAAATAAAAACTTAGGAACTGGAATCATAATTTTCTGAGTTATAGATTTTAAGTTATGCATTTTCAAATGTTTTATGTGCTTTAAATAGGATTAAGTGATAAATAAATTCCCTTACTGTTTTTATGCCAAAACAGAGAATCTAGGTGATAAAGAATAAAATTACAAAATTTTAGCAACTGGAATGGATGAATTTGGAGTTAGTATGAATTTTCTATGAATTTATAAAGTTCTAGCAATTATTTTTATATTAAAAATTCATTTTCTATTTATTTTCTCTGGTTTTCATGTTGACTGGACTGGGCGTCAAATCCAGAGAAACCCAGGGGGCTCGGGTAAACTTTCCAAGACACAGGGAACAGTGTAATAGGACGGCGGGTTGATTAACTAACATTATAAGGGTTCTTTTGCAAATCTGCCAACCGAAGGGGTATTCTCCAATTTCAGCCGTAGGATCCAGATCCAGAGGCCGAGATTAGAAGTTTCGCCCACCGAACCGATATCAACTCTCGACCATCAGATTACGATCTAACGGCACGCGATAAAGGGGTGAAAGGGAACCGGCCAACTCTAATCTGGAACGCACGTTCACGCATCAAGGGCCATCCTGCTATCTTCCTCCACTCGGCCAACAGACCGCAGTGAGCTCACGACCGACGCGACGGCGCCACCGCCGGGCAACCCATCCTTGCACGAGGGTTCCAACCTTTGATCCTAATAGCACTACACGTCCTGGTGTTAACTGTGCTCAATCGGGCAGGGGACTCACCAATGGTGACGACGGGACGCAAGCCAGCCACGCTAAGGTCTGGATCCGCGGCGACGACGGTCACTGACAGGTAATTCCAAGAACTCCGCGCCGAACGGGTCGATCCCGGGAGCGCAGAGCAAGGGCGGCGGTATGGCAAGTCTGGTCGGCCTTCCCCTCGCCGTACCACGCCGCGGTCAAGCGAGCTCTACGTCAGTAAACTAATCCCACGCCCAGGTGAACACCGACGAGCGATGGACGAGCGCGTGTGGTCCACGATTCGGAGTACGGACATGATTAACGCGATGTAGAATTAACGGTGACTACAAGGTCGTGACCTTACCGGTGTCGGTCGCGCGATTTCCGCCGCCCGGCTACGAATCCCGTCGAGGCCCTTCACGCCGACCGACCGCCCACCACACTGGATCCCAGCCGCGGCGGCACTTCTCCTACTACCGGCAGACTCTGCCCCCGCACCCGGTTGAACATGGCGCTCGGATGGGTTATGGGAGAGAGAGCACAGGGGGAAAGGTTTGATCCGCTTTTGTAGCCGGCCAACGTGATCCGAGAGCGGCGAGAATTCCGGGACGACGCAACCACTCTGCCGCGGAGTCCGCGTTCTGGTGCCCACGCGGAGGAAGAAGAAGTCCGCGCCTGCAAGGTGGGTCCCACGGGTCATAGGCTCTAAGGAAGAGCTGGCGCTTAGCATTAGTTTGGGCCGGCGGTAGTGAGGTGGGATGGGGTTTGGGCCGAGCGCAGGTGAATCCGGCCCAACAGACTTCTTTTTCCTTTCTATTTCTTTCCTGATTTCTTTTCCCCTTTATTTTTAGAATTCACATTTGAATTTAAATTGTTTTGAGATTACTTGATGATCAAAGTGTACCAAATTTAAATTTCTGAGTAATTAAATATATTCTTATTTACATATTTTATTTTACCTCATTTGTTTAATGTTTTTTTTTCCTCTTTTCCCAATTTTCTAGAATTCCCTTTTTAGATCTTAAATTCCCCTTTTTGGTCCTTAATATTTTTCTTGTCACAAAATGCACACAAAAATAAAATATTCAGCATGATGCAACAATTTTGTAGCATGTCTTTTTATTAATTGTTCTTTGGACATGGTGTTCTCATATGATGATGCATAAAGATCAAACTCACATAAAGAGAGAAATGTTTCTCTATTGATATTATTCCTAGCACTTACAAAGTAGGTTTTACACTTTAGCCTTAGCAATTAATTTATTATTCTCAATTTTAAGGCTAGAAATTGATTCATTCAACTTGTCAATTTTAGCAATCAAACTAGCATTATCATTCTTAAGTTTGACAAGAGAATCATCACAAACATTTAATTTCTCAACCTTAGCAATTAATTTAGCATTCTCATTCCTAAGGTTGGAGATAGTGTCATGGAAAATGCTAAGCTCACTAGTTAATTTTTCACATTTTTCTACTTCCTGAGCATAAGCATTTTTAACCTTAACATGCTTCTTGTTTTCCTTAATAAGGAAGTCCTCTTGGCTATCCAAGAGTTCATCCTTCTCATGAATAGCACTAATTAATTCATTCAATTTTTCCTTTTGTTGCATGTTTAGGTTGGCAAAAAGAGTAAGCAAATCATCATCATCATCACTAGAGCTAGCCTCATCACTAGATGTTGCATATTTAGTAGAAGCTCTAGATTTTACCTTCTTCTTTTTGCCTTCCTTTGCCATGAGGCACTTGTGGCCGACGTTGGGGAAGAGGAGACCCTTGTTGACGGCAATGTTGGCAGCGTCCTCGTCGGAGGAGGAGTCGGTGGAGCTCTCGTCGGAGTCCCACTCCCGACAAACATGGGCATCACCGCCCTTCTTGTAGTATCTCTTCTTTTCCCTCCTCTTTCCCTTCTTGTCGTTGCCCCTGTCACTATCACTAGATAATGGACATTTAGCAATAAAATGACCGGGCTTACCACACTTGTAGCAAACTTTCTTGGAGCGGGGCTTGTAATCCTTCCGCTTCCTTTGCTTGAGGATTTAGCAAAAGCTTTTGATGATTAGCGCCATTTCCTCATTGTCGAGCTTGGAGGCGTCGATGGGGAGCCTACTTGATGTAGACTCTTCTTTCTTCTCCTCTGTCGCTTTGAATGCGACGGGTTGTACCTCAGATGTGGAGGTGGCGCCTCGCTCGATGATTTGTTTAGAGCCTTTGATCATCAATTCAAAGCTCACAAACTTTCCTACAACCTCCTCAGGAGACATTAGCTTGTATCTAGGATCACCACGAATTAATTGAACTTGTGTAGGGTTAAGAAAAACGAGTGATCTTAGAATAACCTTGACCATTTCATGGTCATCCCATTTTGTGCTCCCGAGGTTGCGCACTTGGTTCACCAAGGTCTTGAGCCGGTTGTACATGGCTTGTGGCTCATCTCCTTGGTTGAGCATAAATTAACCGAGCTCCCCCTCGATCGTTTCCCGCTTGGTGACCTTGGTCACCTCATCTCCTTCGTGCGCGGTCTTGAGCACGTCCCAAATCTCTTTGGCACTCTTCAACCCTTGCACCTTATTATACTCCTCTCGACATAGAGAGGCGAGGAGTATAGTAGTGGCTTGGGAGTTGAAGTGCCGGATTTGGTCGACCTCCTCCGAATTGTAATCCTTGTCCCCTTTCTTCGGTACCTGTGCTCCATACTCAACGATATCCCATATGCTTTTGTGGAGTGAGGTTAGGTGATGCCTCATTTTATCACTCCACATAGAATAATCTTCACCATAAAAAACCGGTGGTTTGCCTAATGGGACAGAAAGTAATGGAGTGCGTTTGGAAATGCGAGGATAGCGGAGGGGCATCTTACTATACTTCTTGCGCTCATGGCGCTTAGAAGTGGCGGATGCCGATTCAGAGCCGGAGGTGGAAGGTGACGAAGAATCGGTCTTGTAGTAGACCACTTTCTTCATCTTCTTCTTCTTGTCACCTTTCCGTTGTGTCTTGATGGAGGAAGATGATTCCTCCTTGTGCTTGTGGCCGGACTCCCTTGAGTGGGTTCTCCCCGAGCTTGCGGACTTGTCGCCACCAGTCCCAATCTCCCTCTTGGCGGACGCTCCCGACATCACTTCGAGTGGTTAGACTCTAATGAAGTATCAGGCTCCGATACCAATTGAAAGTCACCTAGAGGGGGGTGAATAGGCAAATCTGAAATTTATAAACTTTAAGCACAATCTACAAGCCGGGTTAGCGATAGAAATAAAGTCGCGTCCGAAAGAGAGGGCGAAAACAAATCAACCAAAGAAATAGAGTGGATGACACGGTGATTTGTTTTACCGAGGTTCGGTTCTTGCAAACCTACTCCCCGTTGAGGTGGTCACAAAGACCGGGTCTCTTTCAACCCTTTCCCTCTCTCAAACGGTCACCTAGACCGAGTGAGCTTTTTTCCTTAATAAATGGGTCACTTAGACCCCTTACAAGGACCACCACAACTTGATGTCTCTTGCTTGATTACAAGTTGCTTGAGAACAAGAATGGAGGAAGAAGAAAAGTGATCCAAGCGACAAGAACTCAAATGAACACAAATGTCTCTCTCTCACAAGCCACTAAGTCTTTGGAATGAGATTGGGACTTGGAGAGGATTTGATCATTTGTTTTGTGTCTTGGAGTGAAGTCTAGAGCTCTTGTATTGAATGCAATGGCTGAAAACTTGGATGCCTTGAAGTGTGGTGGTTGGGTGGTATTTATAGCCCCAACCACCAAAATGGCCGTTGGGGAGGTTGTCTGTCGATGGGCGCACCTGACAGTCCGATGCTTCACCGGACACTGTCCGGTGCGCCAGCCACGTCACCCAACAGTTAGGGTTCGACCGTTGGAGCTCTGACAGCTGGGGCCACCGGACAGTCCGGTGGTGCACCGTACAGTCATTGTTCACTGTCCGATGCGCCTTCTGGCGCCTGCTCTGACTCTATGTGAGATGTCCGCGCACTGTAGCGTGCACTGTTCACTTTTGCAGACGACCGTTGGCGCAGTAGCCATTGCTCCGCATGTTACACCGGATAGTCCGGTGCTACACCGGACAGTCCGGTGAATTATAGCGGAGTGGCTCTCCAAAAACCCGAAGCTGAGCAGTTCAGAGTTGATCTCCCTGATGCACCGGACACTATCCGGTGGCACACCGGATAGTCCGGTGCGCCAGACCAGGACAACCTTCGGTTGGTTTTGCTCCTTTCTTTTTGAACCCTATCTTGGCCTTTTTATTGGTTTGTGTTGAACATTTGGCACCTGTAGAACTTATAATCTAGAGCAAACTACTTAGTCCAACTATTTGTGTTGGGCAATTCAACCACCAAAATCATTTGGGAAAAGGTTTGACCCTATTTCTCTTTCACATATATATACCCAAGCTTTCCTAATCACCTGCTAATTTGTGTTATAGACTTGAACAAAAAAATCATTTGGTAAAAAACCAATTAGAAACTGAAACATAAACTGCAAATCAATCTTTCTGGATCTCTTTCTTACTAATCTAGAGGACGAGATTATTTTTAAGGGGGTAGAATTTGTAATACCCAAAATCCTATTTTGGGATTTATAGATGTCTCTACAGAAAGATTAATAGTTAAAATATATATAATGATGATTTCCTTCCTTTTTCCAGAGGGATAAAAGGTAATCTAGAAGTTGTATTTGAATCCATGAAAGTAAGTTCTATTTTCCCAAAGAAATAAAGCAGGGATGTCTTCAATTAATAATTGATGAATTGTGTGACTAGAAAACCTTCTCTAATAAGATTAAACCAAGAGCATCTCTCAAATGGAGATTATATATCTTCTGGTACAAGAAACAATTAATAAATCTTGGATGAACCTTTAATTTGACTATAGGTTTAAAGCAATATTCCCTTAAAAGTGAAAAAGTTGTATTGCACATTTGGAAGCATTTTTATTTAACCAAAAGGTTTAAACAATGACTATAAAAAATATATAAGTAGGAATATGCATCATGTTGAGTGTTTCCTCAATAGTGCATTTAGCTAGATTCTAGATCTACATTCAAATATAATTTGGGATTCGAAATTTTAATTTGAAAATAGAAAATGAAAGAAAACTGAAAAAAATAAAAAGAAAAAGAGAAAAGAAGACCAACCTGTGTCATGGGCCGAAACCACTACTTGGCACATCCCCAACCTCTCTCGTGCAACTCAACAACCAAATCGTGTCGCTGACCGGTGGCCCAATTCATCAGCCAACCTTCCCCAATGCGTGCTCACAGGCTCACCGATTGGTGGGGCCCCTGGGCCGGTCACCCGTAGCGCACGAACACACTCGCATTACACCAAATCGCGGGCCTGCCTTGTCGGGCGTACCTTGCTCCTCTGGCCGAACTGTGTTCTATTCCCGGGCTCGACGCCATCCCAACAAACTCGAGCGTACTCCCCTTTCCCCCATGATTCACGACAACAGAACGATTAGCCCGTCGTTCGCCACCAGAATGGACTCCCCGTGGCGAGAGTATAAATGCGTATGCACTGCCTCGATCCCCTGAACCATGATTTGGGTAGGGGCTAACCAGGCGCCGGTGCAAAAGAGTGAGGGGGGAGCGTGGGGGCGCCGTGCGAGTAACTGGCTTGAAAAGCCGTTCGGAGCGCGCAAAGTAACCGCGGTGTTAGCGTGAACCACCGGATGGTTTCTGCTGTGGTGTTTGGATAGGGGGAATGGTGGCGCGTCTGGAATTGCTCGTCGGCGATCTCCGTCCGCTGCTCGTCGTGGCCAAACCGAGTGACGTCGCGATTAACGGTGAGTCACCCTCCAACAAATTCGCTATTGCGTTGGCATACTTTTGCACCCAAAAACACCCAGGTTGGTCATGGGGCCCTCGGTTGGGGATTTCTTCGACGAATTGCCGCCGTATGGACATCTTGTCACACCCGGTTTTAGAAGGCAAACCGAATGCGAACCATGTACGTGCCAGGATCAGTTATTCACGTACACAGCAGTTACATAACATGGACATCATCATACAGTGCTCAAATAGTATTAAAAGGGAAATAATAGTCGATTACATCATACGTCTGAGACGTCCATATAGTCCTTACAATAAATCAAAGTGCGGAAAAGAAACGTAGATAACCGCGGCCTTCACAGGCAGCCGACTGGGGGTTGCCGCTAACCCACACCTAGAACTCGTCGTAGTCTTGGAACTCCTGGAAGTCTCCTTCCACAGCTTCATCTTCGCCTGAGTCGTGGTTGCAATGCTGACAACCTGGGGGGGGTTGGTGTGTAGAGCAAGAGTGAGTACACATCAACATACTCAGCAAGTATCCTGTTTGGCTGTAGTGGACTAGCTTTATGTGGGGGTAAGTCAAGCAGTTGCTTTTAGTTGGTCAGTTTATTATTTACTAGTAGAAAGCCAGGTTTTAGCATTAACCCAAGTTATTAACCCAAAGTACCCTTTCCAAACGGAAAGAATACCACTTACCATTACCATAAGCATAATCATAACCATCCTCATTGTCATCTGTAAACCAAAATGTCTCTGATCAAGTACCACTAATCACTGGAGCTCCCTTGGCCGCTCATAACCACGAGCACGGCTGATATATCAGTTTTCAAACACTCTGCAGAGGTTGTGCACTTTACCCACAAGCCGTGATTCCCTCTTGCCTCGGGCCGATCAAACCCTTAAACACTACCAAGGTGAATAGGCAGGGTCTCACTACGTAGCCTTTACAAAGATTTCCCCGGGACTGTAGCCGCCCGTTAGGTTTCCTAAATGTACCGCACTCCTCCCCAAGGGACAAATCAACCTTGGCAGAGTGAGCCACATACACCGAGCCCCATTTACGGCACAACGGCTAAGCGAACTACACCCTGGTTTCTCTAATTATTCAGCTAAGGGCGTCCCACTCCACCGTCATGGTTGCACTGTTTTCCCGGGCGGTCATCCATAGAACAGGTCCTTACGGAGAGGCACTCGAGAAACCGCTCGAGCCCCCATGAAGACCACAAGTACAACATCATAATAAGAGAAGGGAAAACAGCGTATCATATATAATCTCATCATGTTCATTGATTAGAGTTTGAGCAATAGCATGAAGCTAAACAATAATAATCCGACCCAAATAGGTAAACAAGGACATGGATAACAAAAGCTAGTCAATCCTTAGGTATAAATGTGTAATGCGGGAGGTGAATTAAAGAATGATTAGGACAGAGATAGGTCAAAAGACACTTGCCTCCACCAACCGACTGCTGCTCAGGGGCTTCTCCTGCGAGTTCTTCGGGCTCTTCGACCGGATCGTTCTCTAAGCGGGTGCAAACATACATACATCCATTCATTGAAATTAGGAAACCAACAGTACACCATACAAGAGAACAAGTAAAGCAAATATGCATAGAATACCACATACGATAATGGATTTACCTTGGTTAGAAAGAAACGAGGGAAGGTCTCGCAGGGGTTAAGGCTTATGCTTGAGGGGCACTACGGGTAAACGAATGACTAGACGTCACGCGCTCTAGTTCCAGTTGGTTCTAACAAACGGATTAGCTACATGCACTAATGTAAACGCGATCACTTTTAGTAGATTAACATTGAATAAGATAGACGATTGACTATACAAATTAACTAACGTAACCAATTTCCAAATTGAGACTCCTACCTTATTAATATAAACAATGTGATTAGCGCATATAGGAGACGGGGGGGTAGACGGGGGTTAGGGGGTAGACAATCGCGTCGCGGGCACGACGAGCTATGCCGGAACGCTGCGCGAACACGCGCACGCGCAAAGCCACACTTAACGTGCTGCGAACGAGTCGCGCATGCGTCGGGGCCGTGCGCTGGCCGAGCTCGAGGCCACGCGCCGAAGGCACGCTGGGCCGAGCTCGAGGCCACGCCGAGGACCGACACAACGCGAGCAAGGCACGACGGGGCGAACGGGCAAGCACGCCGGGGAACGCGAGCGCGGGCGAGCGAGGATACAGCCGAATGAGGCCGAGCGCGGGGACGGGCGGCCGAGCCGGGGCACGGGGCGGTTGAACCGGCCGGGGGGCGGTTGAACCGGCTAGGGGCAGGGGCGGGGGCGGCCAAGCCGGCGGCGGGCGGGCGAGCACGAGGTGGGGCGGGATGGCTCGCCGGAGGGCGGCCGGGCACGGGGCGGCGCGGGGCGCCGGGGCGGCCAGGGAGCCGGGCCGAGCGGGCGAGGCTCGCCGAGCCGGGGCCGGGCGCGGCGAGGGCGGGTCGCCGGGGCCGAGCGGCTCACCGGGGCGGGCGCGGGGCGGCTCGCCAGAGCGGCCGCGAGGGCGGGACCGAGCGGGCGCGGCCGGGCTCGCCGGGGGCGGGGCCGAGCCGGACACGGGAGGGGACGGGGCGGCTCGCCGGCGGGGCGGCCGAGCGCGGGGGCGGGCTGGTCGCCGGGGCCGAGGGGCGCGGCCAAGCCGGGACAGCCGGGGACGGGGAAGGGGCGGCGGAGCGGGGCCGGACGAGGGCGTCCGGGGCGCGGGACGGGGTGGGGCTCGTCGGGCGCGGCCGGGCGGGACGCCGGGGGCGTGGGCGGCCGAGCTCGCCGGGGGCGGGCGGGGGCGCGGGCGGCCGAGCTCGCCGGGCGCGAGGGCGCGGGGAAGGGCGGGGCGCGGCCGGGCGAGCGGCGCGGGGTGGCCGGGCCGGGGGGGTCGCCAAGCCGGGGCCGAGCCGGGCGACGCGGGGGCGCGGGCGACCGGGCCGGGGGCCGAGCCGGGCGGCGCGGGTGAGGGGAGGGCGCCGGAGGGAGGAGAGGGAGGGAGGAGAGGGAGGGGAGGAGGGGGAAGCCTCACCGGCGGGCGGGGAGGGGCGGCGGCGGCGGCTCGGGCGAGCAGGGGAGGGCGGCGGCGGCGGTTAGGGCAGGGGAGGGAGAGAGAGAGAGAGATGACGAGCGGGGCCCGCGGGAGGATTTTTGGAAAAAAAGAAAAAGGGTGGGGGCGGCTGGGCCGGTTGGGCCCAAAGTGGGGGAGGGAGGGGGCGCGCGGCTGGGCCGGTGCGGGGCCCACGCGGGAGAGGGGGGGGAGGGGGCAGCTGGGCCGCCAGCTGGGCCGGCCGAAGGGGGGGGGCTGGGCCGAATATGGGAGAAGGGGGGGAAAGAGAGGGAAGAAAAAGAAAGAAAGAAGAAAAAAAAGGCTTTTTCTTTTTTTCTAATTTCTAATTTTCTCTAGACGAAAGCATTCACATTTTTAATCAAACAAAAAGTATGCATGGTTCGGCATGGTGCATCAAACAACATAAAGTATTTTAAGGTTTTGTTTAACACGGGAATTCCAAGCCAAACCCCGCTATAACTTTGGAAAAGATCAAGGTTTAGCGAGGGAACTAGAAAAGAAAAGGGTAACGCCTGAATTTGGTGAGAGAAAAGAAGAAAAAAAATTCTACCCCCAAATTCAGGGCGTTACAAACCTATCCCCCTTAAAAGAATCTCGCCCTCGAGATTCAGGGTTGGCTAGCAAAGAGCTCAGGGTACTTGGCCATCAGATCATCTTCACGCTCCCAGGTTGCTTCTTCCTCAGAGTGATGATTCCATCTAACTTTGCACATTCTGATGGTCTTCCTTCGGGTGACTCTGTCTGCAACCTCAAGGATCTGCACTGGCTTCTCAACGTAGGTCAAGTCCTCCTGGACCTCAAGACCTTCCACTGGCAACTGCTCTTCTGGCACACGCAAGCACTTCTTCAACTGAGACACATGAAAGACATCATGCACAGCGGACAAATTCTCTGGCAGACTGAGCTGATAGGCCACTTCTCCACGTCTTGCAAGAATCTGATACGGACCAATGTAGCGGGGTGCTAGCTTGCCTTTCACTCCGAACCTTCTGACTCCTCTGATCGGTGACACTTTCAAATAGTCAAAGTCTCCGACTTCGAAACTCAGCACTCTTCTTCTTGTGTCTGCATAGCTTCGCTGCCTCGATTGCGCTATCTTCAGATTCTCTCGGACCATCTTGATGTTTTCTTCAGCTTCAAGCAAAATGTCTGGCCCAAACACTTGCTTCTCTCCAGGCTGATCCCATTGCAACGGAGTTCTACAACTCCTTCCATAGAGCGCCTGAAATGGTGACATCTTCAAACTGGCCTGGTAACTGTTGTTATAGGAAAACTCTGCATAAGGCAATCTCTTATCCCATCCGGACTGATCTTGCAACGCACAGGCTCTCAACATGTCTTCAAGAATTTGGTTGGTCCTTTCGGTCGGGCCATCTGTCTGCGGATGATAAGCTGAACTGAAATTCAGATGCGTGCCCAAGGCTTCATGCAACTGCTGCCAGAAATGAGAGGTGAACTGCGTTCCTCTGTCTGACACTATCTTCTTTGGCACACCATGAAGACAAACGATCCGAGACATATACAATTCTGCCAATACGGCACTGCTATAGTTGGTCTTGACAGGTATGAAGTGGGCTGACTTTGTCAAACGGTCCACTACTACCTAGATGGAATCGTAGCCGGCTCGAGTGCGGGGCAATCCGACTATGAAATCCATACCAATTTCATCCCATTTCCACTGAGGGATCTGCAACGGTTGCAACAATCCAGCAGGTCTCTGGTGTTCTGCCTTAATTCTTCGACAACTATCGCACATAGCCACATGCTCTGCGATTTCCCTCTTCATTCCGTACCACCAGAATTTCTTCTTCAGATCCTGATACATCTTCTCACTGCCAGGGTGAATCAAATAGGCTATCTCATGAGCTTCCTTGAGAATCAACTCCCGAATGGATTGGACATTGGGAACGCACAAGCGGTCTTTGAACCATATCACACCTTCTGCATCTTTACGAAAATCTTTGCCTCTGCCATCTAGAATCAGTCGCCGGATCTCACTGATCTTCTCATCATTCTTCTGCGCTTCTTTGATTTCGCGCTCTAAGGTAGGTTCCAATTCAACTGTGACTCCTCGCGAATTGTTCAGAAATCCGAGACTCAACCTGTCGAACTCCTTGGCCAACTCATAAGGCATCGGACGAGCGACCATCAGATTGACTTGACTCTTCCTGCTCAAAGCATCTGCCACTACGTTTGCTTTGCCTGGATGGTAATGAATCTCCAACTCATAATCTTTGATCAACTCTAACCATCTTCGTTGCCTCATGTTCAACTCTGACTGAGTGAATATGTACTTCAGACTCTTGTGGTCTGTGTAAACATCGCATTTCTGTCCATACAAATAGTGCCTCCATGTCTTCAGTGCGTGAACCACTGCTGCCAACTCTAGATCATGGATTGGGTAGTTCTTCTCATGAACCTTCAGCTGTCGGGATGAGTAAGCCACAACTCTTCCCTCTTGCATCAACACGCATCCCAAACCTGTGTAACAAGCATCGCAATACACCGAGAAGGGCTTGTGCACATCAGGCAAGACTAGGACAGGCGCTGTAGTCAACTTCTCTTTCAGCGCTTCAAGGGCCTCTTGACATTTCTGGGTCCACTTGAACTCAACTTTGTTGCCTAGCAACGCTGTCATTGGTTTCGCAATCTTCGAAAACCCTTCAATGAATCGCTGATAATATCCGGCCATTCCAATGAAACTCTTGATTCCTCGAGCATCCGTTGGCGCTTTCCAGTTCAAAATGTCTGCCACTTTCTTCGGATCCACAGCCAATCCTTCTTTGTTGATTATGTGACCCAAGAATAGGACTTCACTGATCCAGAACTCACACTTGCTCAACTTTGCATACAGCTGGTGCTCTCGCAATCTCTGCAATACCATCTTCAAATGATCTGCGTGCTCTTCTTCGCTTTGAGAATAAACCAGAATGTCATCAATGAATACCACCACAAACTTATCAAGGTAATCCATGAATACACTGTTCATCAGATTCATGAAGAAGGCTGGTGCATTGGTCAAACCAAAAGACATCACTGTGAACTCATACAAACCATACTTGGTAGTGAATGCCGTCTTCGGAATGTCCGAAGGTCGGATCCTGAGCTGATGATAACCTGACCTCAGATCGATCTTGGAGAACACATTGGCTCCTCTCAACTGGTCGAACAGATCTTCTATTCTGGGCAAAGGGTACTTGTTCTTGATCGTGACTTCATTCAGAGCCCGATAATCAATACACATCCTCTTGGTGCCATCTTTCTTCTCCACAAATAGGACAGGGGCGGACCAAGGCGAGGTGCTTGGCCGGATGTAACCTTTCTCTGACAACTCATCAATCTGCTCCTTAAGTTCAACCAACTCTGGTCCGGATATTCTGTAAGCTCTCTTGAAGATAGGGGCGGTTCCAGGAAGAAGCTCTATAGCAAACTCAACTTTCCGCTCTGGTGGCATACCCGGTAAGTCCTTTGGAAACACATCTGGGAACTCAGACACAACCCTGATACTCTCAATCGGGTCTGCTTCACTGCTATCAACAGCTAGCTGATAACAACTTCCTTTCTTTGGCTCAGGCGGGACTAACTCAGTCACCACTTCCTCTCCTAGTGGGGACACCAACTTGATTGTTCTTTTATCACAACTGATAACTGCTTGATACTTATCTAGCCAATTCATCCCTAGGATGACATCTATTCCCTGAGTACCCATTACTATAAGGTTAGCGGGAAACGCTATCCCCCTTATTTCCACACTTATATTCAAACAAATGCTATCGGCTCGAATTCTACCACCAGCTGAGTCAATTTGAATGGGGGTTGACATGGTAGTAATTGGAAGATTATGTGCTTCTACCCACGATGCAGTAATGAAAGAATGCGTTGCTCCAGTATCAAATAACACTTCTGCAATATGGGAGTCGACTGGGAACATACCTACTATCATGCCGGGGGTCTCCTGAACTGCTTCAGCCTCCAAGTGGTTCAGTCTCCCATGATTATAGCGCGGTTGAGAGCGGTTGCCTGCTCCAGGCTGAGACACATTCTGCTTTGCTGGGGCATTGGGGCCTGACTGCTGCTGGGCTGCCTTCTTCGGGCATTGCATCACCCAGTGGCCTTGCTCTCCACAGTGGAAACATGCTCTGTTTCCAACCTGAGCTGGTGCTGCCTGACTGTTCTATTGGTTTGCTGGGGCAGGAAGACGAGGTGTCTGCTGATTCTGCCTCTGAAACTGACCTCCTGACTGATTGCTCTGACGGTTCTGGTACTGGTGCTGAGGATACTGCCTTTGGAACTGTTGCTGCTGAGGTGGACGCTGGTTCTGCCTGAACTGCTGAGGTTGATTGCCTGAGAAACGAGGACGACTGCTGCTTCCAGGCTGGGGTCCACTGATCTTGCGCTTACGATCCTCCATCTCCTTACGCTTCCTCTCTGTCATGATTGCTCTGTCAATCAGGTGCTGGAATGTCGGGAAGGTGTGATTCATCAGTTGGTACTGCAGAGGGTCAACCAAGCCTCTCAGGAAACGGTACTGTCGCTTGGCGTCGGTGTTGACATCTTTAGGAGCATAGCGAGACAATTGCAGAAACCTGTCCCGGTACTCACTGACAGACAATGGCCCTTGCTTGAGGGCCAGGAACTCCTCCTTCTTTACTGTCATCAGACCTGCAGGAACATGGTACTGACGAAAGCTACCTCTGAACTCTTCCCAGGTGATGGCATCGGGGTTGGCATGGGTGGCGAGGTAAGACTCCCACCATGACTGAGCTACTCCTCTCAACAGACGGGGACCATACAGGACTTTCTCCCTGTCATCACACTGAGCGGTATGCAACTCCCGCTCCACAGTGCGCAGCCAGTCTTCAGCATCCATGGGGTCAGAAGAGTGAGCGAACGTTGGGGGATGACCTCTCATGAATTCAGCATGCTTGTCTCTGGGCATCTGAGGTATCTGAGGCTGAGGTGGTGCTTGCTGCTGTTGCTGCTGCTGCTGCTGCTGAATGGTGGCCAGAGTCTGACCGATGGCTTGAACTGCCTGAGTCTGCATCAGAAACATCTGCTCGATCGACATCGGGGGCGGGGGTGGCAGGTGCTGCTGCTGGGGCACCTCATCCTGCGGAGCGGCTCGCTCCTACTGAGCACGCCTTCCTCCTCTGCGCCTGTTCTCTGACATCTGCAGAATGCAACCACACATCAGAACTAATCTGGCAAATCTTGCAGCATAAGAAAAGAGTATAGAATTCTTCAACAGCACTGAACAGATGAGCATCTTCACTGATCTCCAACACAGACCACACAACTTCTCAGATAAAGAGGAAAGTGGAATAAAAGGTTTCCCAACTATATAACTAACTCCATTAACATAATATGTAAACCAAAATGCAAGGGATACCCACACTCTGGTGACAGTCATTACAAAAATCCAAACCAAACATAGTTCATCATGACAAACATAGATGCACAGGACATAGCAAACTATCCTGTCTAACTAAGACTAACTAAAAGCGGGACTAACGCTAAGACTATAGCTTCTACGTATATATTTTTTATTAATTACAAGATCCAACTCTAACGATCTATGGTCCTAGATTTATCTTGGTCTTGCAGTCGGGATTGCCATAAGACTGGAGTCCACGCCGAGGTGAGCGGTACGGGTGCTGAGTCCCGACGGGAGCGGGGGAACCATCGTCCAGGTGACGACGTTCCGCGCGCTCAGCCCGCAGCAGGGCGATCTCAGCACGAGCCCTACTCAGCTCGTCTAATGCATGGTCTAGCTCCGTGTTTAGCACGGCGGCTAGGTTGACTGTGCTGCTCAACCTAGGATTTCCCTCACCGACAGGTGAGACAATCACGCCTCCTGTGCTGCCAGATGGACGGCAGGGGTAATACTTTAGGTCAAGGCCGTCAGCTACCCCACCGAAAACCGAGCAGTAGTGCGAAAGCGCACGCCGTGCAGCATCCAGCATGGCTGCCTCAGCTGAGTCCCGCTCAGAGATAGAATAGTGCTCTGAGCAAGCCTCCGCGCCCTGGAGACTGTTCTCTGGACGGCACACCAAACAGGTCGCCTCCCAGCGGTCCGGGTAGATCCCGCGACTGTGCTGGTAGACCACACAGCGATACTCGATGGACCAAGTATGCCGGTTAAGGGCCCGACGTAGCAGGGTGTCGAGCGCATCGTGGAAGTGACACCCGCGAGCAGCGTCGCGAGTGATGGGTCGAGCAACCCATCCTTCCGGCTCACGGTTAGCAGAGAAGTCGATGTCGTGGCTCAAGCTGTCATCGCCACCTCCGTCGTCTGGGTCTCCTCCAGCAGCTACTCCAGAAGCTGGGGCGCCCAGTGGTGGTGCAGGGGGCGCCTCCAGGGGAAGCACAGGAGAGCAGCTCCTCACAGACTCTATCTCCTGCTGGAGCGAGAAAGAAGAGCCCTGCTGCTCCTGTCGTCGACGTTCCTGCTCCTCATGCAGGCGGTGGTGCAGTCTCTCCAAGTGGCTAGACTGTCCGGCCACGGGACGGCGAAGCGGACGCTCCGCAAGGCGGGAGGGTAAGAAGGGGATGACGGACTTTCGTGCAGTGTGTCTAAGTCGAGCCATCTACAAAAGACATCGCAAGCAAAAGGGTGAGAACAGAATTAATATGACCAGCAAATAATGAATCATAAGTAAATGAAGGATTAGAATAAAACATGATTTTCAGCAAGGCATTATATATAGTAGAACATAGGTTTGGTCGGTATGACCAACTTTTGAAGGGATATCAAAGTCAAGGCAGGGACAGAGGTCTATAGTCCTTAGAACGACCATTCTATTCTAGGTTAGCGGTCCTACGATCAGCACGGCTTTGATACCACTTATGTCACACCCGGTTTTAGAAGGCAAACCGAATGCGAACCATGTACGTGCCAGGATCAGTTATTCACGTACACAGCAGTTACATAACATGGACATCATCACACAGTGCTCAAATAGTATTAAAAGGGAAATAATAGTCGATTACATCATACGTCTGAGACGTCCATATAGTCCTTACAATAAATCAAAGTGCGGAAAAGAAACGTAGATAACCGCGGCCTTCACAGGCAGCTGACTGGGGGTTGCCGCTAACCCACACCTAGAACTCGTCGTAGTCTTGGAACTCCTGGAAGTCTCCTTCCACAGCTTCATCTTCGCCTGAGCCGTGGTTGCAATGCTGACAACCTGGGGGGGGGGTTTGGTGTGTAGAGCAAGAGTGAGTACACATCAACATACTCAGCAAGTATCCTGTTTGGCTGTAGTGGACTAGCTTTATGTGGGGGTAAGTCAAGCAGTTGCTTTTAGTTGGTCAGTTTATTATTTACTAGTAGAAAGCCAGGTTTTAGCATTAACCCAAGTTATTAACCCAAAGTACCCTTTCCAAACGGAAAGAATACCACTTACCATTACCATAAGCATAATCATAACCATCCTCATTGTCATCTGTAAACCAAAATGTCTCTGATCAAGAACCACTAATCACTGGAGCTCCCTTGGCCGCTCATAACCGCGAGCACGGCTGATATATCAGTTTTCAAACACTCTGCAGAGGTTGTGCACTTTACCCACAAGCCGTGATTCCCTCTTGCCTCGGGCCGATCAAACCCTTAAACACTACCAAGGTGAATAGGCAGGGTCTCACTACGTAGCCTTTACAAAGATTTCCCCGGGGTTGTAGCCGCCCGTTAGGTTTCCTAAATGTACCGCACTCCTCCCCAAGGGACAAATCAACCTTGGCAGAGCGAGCCGCATACACCGAGCCCCATTGACGGCACAACGGCTAAGCGAACTACACCCCGGTTCCTCTAATTATTCAGCTAAGGGCGTCCCACTCCACCGTCATGGTTGCACTGTTTTCCCGGGCGGTCATCCATAGAACAGGTCCTTACGGAGAGGCACTCGAGAAACCGCTCGAGCCCCCTTGAAGACCACAAGTACAACATCATAATAAGAGAAGGGAAAACAGCGTATCATATATAATCTCATCATGTTCATTGATTAGAGTTTGAGCAATAGCATGAAGCTAAACAATAATAATCCGACCCAAATAGGTAAACAAGGACATGGATAACAAAAGCTAGTCAATCCTTAGGTATAAATGTGTAATGCGGGAGGTGAATTAAAGAATGATTAGGACAGAGATAGGTCAAAGGATACTTGCCTCCGCCAACCGACTGCTGCTCAGGGGCTTCTCCTGCGAGTTCTTCGGGCTCTTCGACCGGATCGTTCTCTAAGCGGGTGCAAACATACATACATCCATTCATTGAAATTAGGAAACCAACAGTATACCATACAAGAGAACAAGTAAAGCAAATATGCATAGAATACCACATACGATAATGGATTTACCTTGGTTAGAAAGAAACGAGGGAAGGTCTCACAGGGGTTAAGGCTTATGCTTGAGGGGCACTACGGGTAAACGAATGACTAGACGTCACGCGCTCTAGTTCCAGTTGGTTCTAACAAATGGATTAGCTACATGCACTAATGTAAACGCGATCACTTTTAGTAGATTAACATTGAATAAGATAGACGATTGACTATACAAATTAACTAACGTAACCAATTTCCAAATTGAGACTCCTACCTTATTAATATAAACAATGTGATTAGCGCATATAGGAGACGGGGGGATAGACGGGGGTTAGGGGGTAGACGATCGCGTCGCGGGCACGACGAGCTATGCCGGAACGCTGCGCGAACACGCGCACGCGCAAAGCCACACTTAACGTGCTGCGAACGAGTCGCGCATGTGTCGGGGCCGTGCGCTGGCCGAGCTCGAGGCCACGCGCCGAAGGCACGCTGGGCCGAGCTCGAGGCCACGCCGAGGGCCGACACGACGCGGGCAAGGCACGGCGGGGCGAACGGGCAAGCACGCCGGGGAAAGCGAGCGCGGTCGAGCGAGGATACAGCCGAACGAGGCCGAGCGCGGGGACGAGCGGCCGAGCCGGGGCACGGGGCGGTTGAACCGGCCGGGGGGCGGTTGAACGGGCCAGGGGCAGGGGCGGGGGCGGCCAAGCCGGCGGCGGGCGGGCGAGCACGAGGCGGGGCAGGACGGCTCGCCGGAGGGCGACCGGGGGTAGGGCCGAGCGCGGCTCGCCGGGGGCGGCCGGGCACGGGGCGGCGCGGGGCGCCGGGGCGGCCAGGGAGCCGGGCCGAGCGGGCTAGGCTCGCCGAGCCGGGTCCGGGCGCGGCGAGGGCGGGTCGCCGGGGCCGAGCGGCTCACCGGGGCGGGCGCGGGGCGGCTCGCCGGAGCGGCCGCGAGGGCGGGACCGAGCGGGCGCGGCCGGGCTCGCCGGGGGCGGGGCCGAGCCGGACACGGGAGGGGACGGGGCGGCTCGCCGGCGGGGCGGCCGAGCGTGGGGGTGGGCTGGTCGCCGGGGCCGAGGGGCGCGGCCAAGCCGGGACGACCGGGGACGGGGAAGGGGCGGCGGAGCGGGGCCGGACGAGGGCGGCCGGGGCGCGTGACGGGGCGGGGCTCGTCGGGCGCGGCCGGGCGGGACGCCGGGGGCGCGGGCGGCCGAGCTCGCCGGGGGCGGGCGGGGGCGCGGGCGGCCGAGCTCGCCGGGCGCGGGGAAGGGCGGGGCGCGGCCGGGCAGGCGGCGCGGGGTGGCCGGGCCGGGCGGGGTCGCCGAGCCGGGGCCGAGCCGGGTGACGCGGGGGCGCGGGCGACCGGGCCAGGGGCCGAGCCGGGCGGCGCGGGTGAGGGGAGGGCGCCGGAGGGAGGAGAGGGAGGGAGGAGAGGGAGGGGAGGAGGGGGAAGCCTCACCGGCGGGCGGGGAGGGGCGGCGGCGGCGGCTCGGGCGAGCAGGGGAGGGCGGCGGCGACGGTTAGGGCAGGGGAGGGAGAGAGAGAGAGATGACGGGCGGGGCCCGCGGGAGGATTTTTGGAAAAAAAGAAAAAGGGTGGGGCGGCTGGGCCGGTTGGGCCCAAAGTGGGGGAGGGAGGGGGCGCGCGGCTGGGCCGGCGCGGGGCCCACGCGGGAGAGGGGAGGAGGGGGCGGCTGGGCCGCCAGCTGGGCCGGCCGAAGGGGGGGCGGCTGGGCCGAATAGGGGAGAAGGGGGGGAAAGAGAGGGAAGAAAAAGAAAGAAAGAAGAAAAAAAGGCTTTTTCTTTTTTTCTAATTTCTAATTTTCTCTAGACGAAAGCATTCACATTTTTAATCAAACAAAAAGTATGCATGGTTCGGCATGGTGCATCAAACAACATAAAGTATTTTAAGGTTTTGTTTAACACGGGAATTCCAAGCCAAACCCCGCTATAACTTTGGAAAAGATCAAGGTTTAGCGAGGGAACAAGAAAAGAAAAGGGTAACGCCTGAATTTGGTGAGAGAAAAGAAGAAAAAAAAATTCTACCCCCAAATTCAGGGCGTTACACATCTGCGCCGCCGTGGCCAAACAGCAGAGGGAGACGAACCTATGTGGGTCGTTGATCTCGAGCTGATCTGTCTGGATTAGATAATGGGACCGCTTCGGGGGAAATCAAATCAAGTGCATAGATCTCAGATCAGACGGTTTGGAGTGGATCTCGGGGTTTAAAATGAAGGCGGTCGATCCTAGATCCTGTGGATAGCGTTGTGTACCGCTTCGTTGTGTACGTGATTAAATATGGACCGTCGAATTGGGATCATGCGTATCTGAACGTAAGATACCCCTTCGGACCGTCTCTTTTGCTAAAGAGACCCTAGGGACTCAGCTAATAAACACGCCATCCACCCAGGTTATATGATCGTTACAATCAGGTCCCTAGAATTTATAGTTTAAACCTGAGGGTCTCCTGTATTTGTGGTCCCGGCCCAGATAGCTAAGAAATTGATTAAAATAAACATAGAAACCATTTTTAGGGCAAAAATAAAGTCCCAATCTTAGGAAATTCATAACTCTATGAATTTAACTCCTTTTTGATCCATTCGAGTTGCATTAATCTCACAATAATATTGTTTATCATCTAGTAACTTTGTATTACCATAAAACCTATGATTAAAATCTTGTACCTCCTTTGCTTTATAGTAGGCACTTAAACCTTCGGAAAATCATAACTTTATGACCGTAACTCTGAATTTAGTGGTTCTCGAACCTATGATCCAGTCATGACGCGTAAAACATTATTACGCAGTTTGTTATTATGTTTGGTGTGATGTTAATTTTGCCTATACCATGTTTGTTTGTATTGCTACGACTAGCAGCAAGGTTACGAGCCACTTAAAGAGCAAGTTGGTACCTGGAGAATGTCGAGTCTAAGGCAAGTTGTACCCTTGATCACTTTTATTTACCTAATAATGTTCATGTTAATCAATGTGACATGCTCAAGTTAATTTAATGGGACCTAATAGGTTTCCCTAGCACTGTGTATGCCCTACCTTGCAAATAAAAGTACTATTGGGTAGTTTTGCTATTGCTCTACCTGGTTTTGGGAAATTAATGTTACATTATGATCATGTTCCAGTTATGCTGTTTTAATTATCGTTCATGACAAGATCATTATGTTAATTGGAACATGGAGCGACCACTAGGGGTGGTAATGGATCGTGATCCAAATGCTTCTTCACAAAATGGTAGTCCCTAAATAAATTTTAGTTCAAAAATGAATAGAAAATAGGCCCGATCCTAATCCGATCCGATTCTTAAATCTAATAGTGTAAAATTTAGAGCCCATTGTCACCCCTAGCGACCACCCAGGGAAACCGTGCTACCACAAGGGTGGTATGGGACACTCTTGGCTGACTAATTAGGAAAGCTAGTGGAGGACTACCTTACCCGAAAGGGGAGCAAGGGCGGTAGAGGAACTGCGTATAGGGAGGCTCTCGGGTCGATCATGCTGCGATGGCTTTTCGGACGGGAGATTCCTATATTGCCCTTCTCAGAAACCGTAGTGGATTTTCTGAAGCTAGTGGAACTTTCTAAAGGCCTCGTAGTGGTACCCTGCCTTGTCTCCTCGGTAGAGATGAATGGGAAGTCGCGATCCCTTGGCAAACAGGTAACACGATTTGTGGGTAAAGATGCGCAACCTCTACAGAGTGTAAAACTGGTATATCAGTCGTGCTCACGGCCATGAGCAGCTCAACCCCTCACACGATTAATTTATGGAACTAAACTTAATCTGTCATATGCATTGCATCGCGGGTGTTATTATTAATTTTGATCTCTTATTTACTGGGTTGGTATCTACTTACACTTAGTAATTGCTAATAAAATTTTGACCAACTTTAAAATCAATGCTCAGCTTTAACCATCTCCTTTGGTAAGCCTTACACTTCACATGAATGTATGTGAGCCCACCATTGTTTTACTCACATCCCGCCTTTGGTGATTCATACACATTATTCCCCACAATTTGTTGAGCGATGAACGTATGTGAGATCACCCTTGTTGTACTCACATCCCCCAGGTCAAGAATGGGTACCATAGGACGAGGCGCGTGAAGGATGCCGTGATGAGTTTGTGAGTGGTCTTGGTCGTCGTCTCCCAATCAACTTTGTGTTGTTGGATCGTTGTCCTCGCATGATGTAATTTTTTAACTATTTTGTATAGAATTCCGTTATATATAAATGATGTGACATTCGATTCTATACCATGAGTCATCATATGAGTGATGCTTGATCCCAGCACACTTGGTGATTATTCGCGCCCGGATTTTGGACCCCTAAAATCCGGGTGTGACACTATCTGGACCGGTTCGGTGGTGTACCAGACTGAGGTCCCAACGGCTAGCTGCCAACGGTCATTTGACGTGGTGGTCTTCGGACTGGTACGGTGGCGCACCGGACCTCTGCACTGTTACAAAAAATCTATGAGCCAACCAATGGCTAACTGACGTGGAGGGTCCGGACAGTCGGTTCGGTGTGCACAGGACCGGTCTGTTACAGCTTAGACAAAAAACTGTTGCTTTCCTCCAACGGCTAGTTCTAGATGGGGGCTCTATAAATACCCCCTAGCCAGCCATTTGAACGTGTTGGAGCCCAAGCAATATATGAACACATATGGTACACATATCAAGGCTTCAAACACCCAAGTGCTTACTAGAATCACTCAGTGATTAGTGTAGGTGCTTTGTGAAGTGCATATGCTAGTTAGACCGCTTATGTGCTTGCTCTAGGTTGTTCCTAGTTAGTTGAGTGAGTTTAGAAAAAACAAAAAACCATTGGCTCTTGCGCGAGTCATCATAATATTGTACCGAGTGGGCCGACGTATTGCGAGACCGCACCAACTGTGTTTGTGGTGTGCCTATCACCGTGTACCGGAGGGAACGAGGCCCGTGACATTTCGACCCAAAGCTCGATAGTGAAGACGGTGGAGAGCATCCAAAAGGAGACCGAAAGCGGAGCGCCACTTATGTGTGAAGAAGGCCCATGGGTCTCTACGGAGTTACTTGTTCTGGTGTTTAGCCTCGTGTGGACTTCCCTTTGTGTAGGGGCCACCAACAAGGATTAGTCATAACCTTGCGTGGTCCTGGATACCTCGGTAAAAATACCAACGCATCCATTAGAGTTTGCAATCCCTACCTTTGCTACATAGCTTCCGCATTTACATTGATTACTTAAGTTGCAACCTTTACTATTCTTAGTTTAAAATATAGGGTTGGAACCTATATTGCATAACTCTTTTTGCGGTAGAGATAGCAACATTAGACAAAATCTAGTTTGCATATTATTGTTTAGTTATTTGCATATGTTTTGTTTAGAAGATTTATTTGTAGCCTAAATTAGTGAGAATTTTAGAACTCCTAATTCACCCCTTCTTAGACGTTTGTGTTCCTTTCAAATCGTAAATGGGGTTTTCGGATAATTATACAAAGGTTTGGACTTTCATGCTCTTGATAAATTAGCCTACCACTTGGTGGCAATGATTCTAGAATGTTCCTTCACGTTTTTAACCAGTTCAAATGTTCATACGAATTCAGATTCAAAAGATTAACAAAAAATCCAAGATGAAGAACTTGGGAGAGGAAATCGCAAGCGGGAACTTCAAGTAATTAAAGATGAACAAGAGAGTTCTTTCAGATTACAAGAACCACTGTGGTTAGGCTCACACTTTTTGAATTTCACAATACACATATGCAAAAGGTTAATAAAGTATCCGTGAACCTTACTAACAAATGAAATATAAAAATTAGATGCAAAAAAAGATGCTAAAGAGATGGTTGGTTGGAGACCGCTCTCCTCTTATTTACCGTGTTTTTACATTCCCAACATATCCCTAATATTTAGAGCTAAATCATTTAGCCATGGCATAATAATGACCTAACTCGTCCACGCTTCCTTCATGAATTTAATTTGTCTTGAGACAACCTTAGCGATGATTCCACGTGTCGTGTGTCTGATTTTGAGCTCAAATCCACAAAAACTTGCTACGTGATTTTGAGGCTCAACCACCAAACCATCATAGATATCGTATTTCATACATGCCCTCACATCCTAGATATGTGTCGTATAAGTACTCAACTACGCCCGCAACACAATCCGCATCTCCATATCCTTGAAGATTTCGGTGTCCCAAGTGGCCGCCCGAGTGACTTTGAATTAAATGATGATTAGAGGTGGTTCATTAGATGTGGTGATTGTGTGAGAGAGATAGAGATAGAGAGAGTGTGTGTCATTTTCAGACTCTCCTCCAGCAGCGGCCATATTCTATCTCCTATATTATTCACTGTTTCAAATTTCACTCTACAAGCAATGTTATCTACAATGTAAATTTTGCATTTTACATGATCTGTTCTGTTACGGACATCCTCAAGAACGCTGTAGCTTTTGAGCATGTAAAAAAGTAAGGTGCGACGTAGCGTGATGGCCAAGACAAGGAGAGTTTAGATTTAATGGGGCTGATGTAATGTCCTTGTATTGCTACAATGACCTAGACGGTGTCATCTCTATAGTACTGTCTCGTTCTAAAATATTTGAGGTTCTTTAGTTTATTTTTGAATTAAGCAGTGATAAATAAAAAAGAATGGGAGTTGCTGTCATGTGAGATCGCGCATGCCACTCTACTAGCACCTAGTAGTAGCATAGAATTCCCGCGGCCACAAAAATAAAAACAACTGAGGTCCCGAAACCGACATGGTGTTTGAAGTTTTGCGGTGGGTTGGATTGGATGAAGCCGTCGGTAGATTTTTTTTCTCATCACGTACGTTTAGCGCTGGGACACGTTACGTGATGTAAATTCTGCACCTACTTTACCCTCGGTGGTGGTGGTGTTAGGGGTTGATTGAGTGAAATAATCCAGCCCAAGTTTCTATGTACTTTTGTTTATTTTAGAAAAAAAACAAGGTACAGAAGGTGGCGGCATCATCAGTGCAGGTGTTTTTTTGTGTGTGTCGATACAGATACAGTTATAAAAAAAAAGAAATAAACTGTCATGAGGCAAGTGCAAGTGGGCTTTTTCTGTCCGCACTAAAACTAAAAGGGCGCGGCGCGGCGCGGCGGACGGAACACGGGTGTCGCTGAGGGGCCCACCGGCCAGCGAGCGTTGTGGGCGCCGCGCAGACTCGGCCCAGGAACACGCGTGCGGAGTCGCGCGCCATCCTGTCGAGTGGAAGCACTCGCCATTCCCCATCCAACAAAGCCGGCACTCAAGTAGGAGCGGGCGTCACGAACTTGTCGCCTGTTCTCTCGATTGACGACAAGTCAATAGGGGTGTAATCGGATCGAATACAGACGAATATCAATAAAATCATATTTGTTTTTATATTTTTAGTCGAATTCAAATTTTAATACAGATAGCTTCGAATACGAATACAAATACGGATGTTCTCGAATACAAATACGGATAGTCGTGGATCGAATACGGAGCTAATCGGACACGAATAGCGTCAGTAACGAATATTTTTGTCGGATATCGTGTAAGACACCATTCCACACATATCATAGTTGTAATCATTTAGCCTCTCCTTTAGTCCAAACATTTTTAAGGATTATATGTGCACATATGCTACACCTCCATAAAAATCCATGAATTTCTAAGGCTATTTTGAGTATTATTAATTTCTTTATATAGAAAATCATTAAAATGCAATTAAATTCATAAAATATTGATAACTATGATATGTGGTTTCACGTGTTATTATGATATGTGGTTTCACTTATTATTATGGTGGTTTCACATATAATCATTACGGGTTTTACAAATAAGTGGAAATGAAATGAAATAATTGATGACATCTTGTGGTTTTTATGGTTCAAACATTTTTGAGGATGCTATATGGACATATGTTACCCATACGCCAAATTTCATGAATTTCTGAGACTATTTGTATATTATTAATTTCTTTTTGCAGAAAATCATCAAAATGCATTTAAATCCACAAAATATTATAGTATCGACCAAAAGTTATAAATAAGTTATCAAGACTAATAAACATTCCATAAGAAGATAACCTCAAGTCCCTATATGAAAATGAGAAAGTGAAGTAAAGTTATGTTGAAACATGGATACTTAAGCTGATTTCACGTGTAACTCACACAACAAGTATAAGAAAATGAAAAGAATCACTGGCATCTTATGGACTTTATGGCCCAAACATTTTTTAGAGTTTTATGTAGACAAATGTTAACCCTCCATCAAATTTTATGAATTTCTAAGGCTATTTGTGTATTATTAATTTCTTTCTACAAAAAATCATCAAAATGTAATTAAAATCATAAAATAATCTAGTGTGTACCAAAAATTGCAAATAAATTACCAGGACCAATAAACATTCTATTAAAGATAATATGAAGTCCCTATGTGAAAATGATAAAGTGAAGTATTGATTATGTTAAAATTTGGATAGTTAAGGTGATATCACATGTAACTCACGTAACAAGTGAAAGTGAATTGAAAGAAATGTTGGCAATATATAGATTCTATGGCCCAAATATTTTTGAGGATGCTATATGGGCATATATTGCTCCTCCGTCAAATTTCATGATTTTTTGAGACTATTTGTGTATTATTATAGTTTTTTCTATAGAAAACTATCAAAATGTATTTAAATTCATAAAATATTTCACTATCGACCGAAAATTGCAAATATGTTATCAGGAACAATAAACATTATATAAGAACATAACCTCAAATCCCCATATGAAAATGATAAAGTGAAGTATTGATTATGTTGAAACTTGGATATTTTGGGCGATTCCACATGTAACTATCTGAATATCTAAAATCTGCAATCTAGTAAGATATCTGGGTAGATGTCCGGATATCCAAAATATGAAATCCGGACAGTTATCCGAGAAGATATCCGGATATCCGAAATCCGGCGGATATCAGTCGTATCATATCCGTATCCGATATCCGAACTGTACTATTCGAATTCGAATCCGAAATCCGAAAATTCTGCGGATATCCGAAAAAACTATCCAACCGAATAATTAGCCTCTTCGGATGGTCGGATGGTCGGATAATATCCGTACCGTTTACACCCCTATAAGTCAAATAAGAAACAGATAGTGGTAGAGATGAGAGAGTGTCACACCCGAAACCGAATTTAAGGGTAGATTCAGACGTGAATCAAATGCGTGGTAGGATAAATCTCCAATCTCGCACATACAATGACTCAGTGTACAAAAATAAATGTCACATCTTTATTATATAGCAATGGTTCTGTACAAAATAGCTAAATAATTACATCATATGACGACAACGATCCTCCACAATCATAGTTGACACTGAAAAACAACGGCCTAGACCTCCCAAGAATTCATCGCGCCATCCTTCATGCTTCTCATATCAACGTTACCTGGTCTCGCAAACATATCTTTATGCCTAACTAATTTATATGCAACTGTGAATATTACTTCGCAACTCATTACACTCAATCAAAGAAACCGAATCATATAGATGTCATAATAACAAACATTTAAGTGCATAAATATCTATAAAAATAGTTTTTTGCGTCCTATGATTGGGACTCCAGATACTTAGGAACGACTGGAGTATAGGATTCCAAGGCATGAAATCCTCTATTGGTTTCTGGAAAGAAATATAAGAGTAATCAAATTAAAGTAGCAATATATGAGAAAAGTTGAGAAAAGTTTAGAAAGAATCGGAATAGTAAGGTAAGGGTTTGTCTAGGTCTATCTAGTTTACGTCCTACAGTCAACATTCCTCCGATACCACTTCTGTCACACCCGGATTTAAGAGTAAACCCGGGCGCGAATCAAATATGTGTTAGGATCAAATCTCATGCATAAGATGACTTAGGGGACAAAAATGAATGCCACATATTTATAATATAATAGTGATTCTATACAAAATAGTAAAATAATTACATCATATGACGACAACGATCCCCCGCAAGCATAGTTGACTGGGAGACGACAGTCTAGATCTCTCACAAACTCATCCCGACATCATTCACGCTCCTCATCTCGATGATAATTGATTTTGTAAATATATCTTTATACCTAATTAATGTAGATGTAATTGTAGATATTACTCCGCGACTCATTAAACTCAATCAAAGAACAGAATTAGACAGATATCATAAGAATAAATATTTAAGTCTAATAGTAGTAGAGATTAGAGAGACATGGAGAGGGCACCAGATCGACACGCAACAGGTAGTACGTGAGTAAAGCTGAAATAAAGCGACACCGTTTCTACTCGATTCCGTACAAGGGCATGGGCAACGCTGGGCGTGTTTGATTTCACCCCACTAAACTTTAGAGGTTTTTAGTTTTCAGGGACTATTTTTTAGCCTTTCTATTTTATTTTATTTTAATCCCTAAATTACTAAATATAAAAAATAAAATAGAGTTTTAGTTTCCGTATTTGATAATTTATAAACTAAAATAAAATAAAATGTAAGGACTAAAAATTAATCCCTAGAAACTAAACAGCCCCTTAGTCTCTGTTATAACTTTAGTCTCTGTCATATCGAATGTTTCGATAATGATTATATATATTAAATATAGTCTCATCATAAAATTAATTATACATAGCAATTCTAAAAGATCATGAGACAGATTTATTAAACCTAATCAAATCTATATACAATACTCATAATTGATAATCAAACATTTGATGTGATACGAACTAAACTTTAGTCAGAGGAGCAGGGCCTAAAATAGAAGCCTACTAACTAACAACTTTTTGTATCTAGATTGTATAAAAATAGCAGGTCCACTCAAAACCAGAAAACCGAGTGGGCCCTATGCTCCCACTAGCTATAACGTGGGTCCACCTCTGTATACAACTCTATTTTAGTATAAAGTCTGTTAGGAGATTTTTAGGGGCTATTTGGCACAGCTCTAGGTTCCAGTTTCAGAGTAAAGCTGTAGTGTATAATACAAATTTAAATAGTTTTAAATTTTTTTAATCTAAATAAGAAAAAAATGATTTATCTAAATATATTTTAGAAGTTTGCAACTTTAATTAACTTCATAATTTTTTTTAAAACTCCTAATGACATGTTTCGTGAACTTCACTAAATTTTGTGAAGCTGAAGCAGTTACAAACAACCCTAAAATGTTAATTAATTGCAAAAAAAATATAAGGACTTTGTTGAGTTGAACGAGGATTGAATGGACATATAATCCCCGGTACAATCAATGAAGCCCTAAGAGATAGATATGTATGCTCTTTACAAAGACCCGATTTCTACCTGGCTCTCTATACATAGTTTTTTTCCTAACTGTATTTATAATCTAGAAGCTCGGGTTATATCATATCCTTTACTTTATCTTATACATGAAAAACTGATTTAAAAGGTTCAGAATTATACATGTTCTAAGGATGCGTCTGGTTTGCTAGGGATATTGAGAATCCGATTGCTACACGGAATCCAGACCCCACTCGCGGTGGCGCGCGCGCGAACAACTTGACCTTGCGCGGGCCATGGTGAGCAGCGGACCCAGCGAGCAGAGCTGCGCGCGTAGGTAGGCGACGCTCCAGCTCAGTCGGGCACATCGCGGCCTTGTGCTGCTTCTATGGCGAGGGCAGGTGCGCGACCCAGACAAACCTATTCTTCTTCTATAAGATCAGAACGAAAATACGTTTCGTGAGAGTGTGTAAGGCGAGTGTGTAATTTCACTCCAAGTTCATGAGGAAGTTAAGAACACCCGTCTGTGAAGCACCTTTTTGGCTGTTTTATGGATTTGATGAAGTTGGGGTCAACTTCACATTTCTCTACCACTTTATAAACATGTAACATGGACGTCAACAGGCTACACCATGTCCCTGACTGCCCCTGCCCCCCGCCCGCGCGTCCCCTCCCCACGCCCGTAGCCCCCGCCCCATGACCATGACCCTGCCCTCGTCCTTGTCAATCTGCTCCGCCAACAAGTAGAGGAAGTGGCGTCCCAATCCACAGTGCTTCCACCTCGATCACCTATCGGGCTTTCACGCCCATTCCCACCACCTCACCTTGCTTCTATTGTTGTGCTCCGCCATGGAGCCCTAAGTGGAGCTACGAACCCCGTGATCCCCGGCGGCGCTGCACCGGAGCTCAACAGCGACGGCGGGCACGTCCCCGTCATGCCCTAGGTGGAGCAACGAACCCCATGAGTCCATGCCCGCACCCTCACCCCATCCTCCCATGATGTCCCCACCGCCCGCCGCCCTCACCCGACGCGATGTCCATGCCCCCGGCCGAGGAGCGTCCTTCCTCCCCCGTTCCACTCGCGTGAATCAATAGGCGAGGTCGTCCTCGCCCCTCGGCCTATGGTGTCAGACTGTGCTCAACATTGCCGTGACTCTCCTCATTGCGCTGCTCTATCTCGAGGACCTCGCCTGGCACTGCCCCCTGGCCCGCATCGACGAGGTGGAGTCCTCCCTCACCCGCACCTTCCGGATGATCTAGGTGCTACTCGAGGCTGTATGTGTTGGGTGGGGGAATAAGGGATAGGAAGCTGCTTACATTTTGAAGAGATTTGATTATACCTTAAGCACGATTGCAACTGAAACTTTGGCTGTGGGTGATGGGTTCTGCTATTTTGGTACGTTCTCATTCATCTCTGCTAGAGCAGATTCAGAATGGTGAGTTTGGTTGTGGATGATTGTTTCAGTTTGTTAGATTTTTCAAAATGAAAGTTGTCTCAATTTTTGGATCATTCTTGGTTTCATGACAGCTTGGTGAATGATAAAAGTCTACTAAATATATAACTGAATGCCCAAACTACAGATTATCTAATGGTCAAAGTGAATATTTGTTTTATGGCAAAACTGCTATCTAGAAAATTACTTCTATCATGTTTTGTTCAGTGGCGGTCCAAGCGGCTACCAATAGGGATGATACATGTTTTGGTATTTTTTATTTATTAATTGGTTCAATTGGAGAATTACCTCAACTTGTTGGGATTAATGTGCTTTGTTCTTTGACGACCCCTTGCTGAGTGAGAAATCAAACAGGATCTATGCTGACACCCAAATCTGCCATGTTTATACTTCGTGTTGGTTCAAAGCAAATCTGCCATTATGTCAAAAAGTCAATAACATGGTATTCATTTTCACATTTATCTTCATTCAAGGAAAACATTAAACATGTTCATAGCTACTGGAACATGAAGGTGGTGTTTGGTTTCTAGGACTATTTTTTAGTCCTCTATTTTAATCCCTAAATTACCAAATTAATTCGAGGGTATTTGGTTTCTAGGGTGTTTAAGGTATAATCAAATCTCTTCAAAATGTAAGCACGGACTATAGCCCAAACCCCCAAATCAAATTAATTTGGGGCTTTGGGCTATAGTGATAATCAACTTTTATCCTTAAGAACATTGATTAGACTTGTTACAAATTTCTGGCTAGCATGCATTTTTATTATAGAAAATATATCAAATAGTGTTGAGGATGGATTGGTGTCTTTCAATCTAATATAATTATTATTGGTTCATGAAAATTATTATATGCTTCTTTAACTCTTCCTGTGTGAATTTGAGTTAGGTCTATCAAGTCTGTTCTATTGCTGGTAGCTCACATTTTTGTATTCCATGGCCAGATTGATCTCCATGAAGCTCGCCAAAGCATTGAACAGCATGAATCCCCAGAGAATATCTTCCGTGTTGTCCTTGAAACTGCTGCTCAGGCCCATGTTAGTTTGTGCATTTGTTAGTCTGCTCAGGCCCATGTTGAAACTGCTGCTTTGGCCCATATCTGCGCTTGTTAGTATGTGCATTTGTTAACTGTCATTATTTACTGGACATGCTTTTTTATCCCTTGAGGCATCTGGCAACATATGTTAAAACTGATTCATTTTTGTGTACTAATACAATCTGTTGTCAATCAGAGGTGAAATAGTATATTCTAGCATGGATGGCTTGATGAACCCTCGGGCAAACACTGATGCTCTACATGGTATTCAAGATGGTTATAGTCTTGCAATATCAGATTACCTTGGTTCTGATGTCATGCTACCAATCAATACAAACATAACTTCAAGGTGGGATGAACCTAAATGGCTCAAGCTATCACATATAGACTTATGATGAAGATTCCAAATCAGATATTGCCTCATTTCTATCATCTGTAATGGAGAACTTACATCATTTTATTAACCGTTTGTATTGTTCCTGCATGGCATAACTGTGATGAATCATTTTATTAACTGTTTTTATGGTGAAAAATTGAAATGCATGAATCTCAACGTAATGATGTTTCTTTCCCATTTATTTTGTAGTGGTTCTGTGCACTTCCTGACGTCAAACAATGATTGTGGACTTAGAGGCTTTGACATGGAAAAGTTTTAAATATGTAACCACTTCGATTTTGCTAGGCATGTGAACGTAAGCCTGTAGCTTTGTCTATTTTTAATGCTAGAAATGTGGCATGGCTTGTTGAATTTCCAATTTTCTATCAAAATCTAGCTGCTGAAGTCAATATTTCTGTTTTGTTCACGAGCGCTTCATATTATATGTTATCACAGTGCATGGCCATACAGATTTACATATTATATTAATGTTTTTCGTTCTGTATCTATGTTTTATACTATTTTTTAACTTTCGTGGAAACGCATGGGCACATAACTAGTTTCTTTTGAACCTAATAAGATGCAGAAGCTAGAAAAAGTTTTGCTATAGTTTATGTGAGACTAAGTTAGATTTCGTGAGGTGAAACGGTTCTAAATGACCTCTAACAACAATATACTTTGCTCACTTAGTTTTTTTTTAAAAAAAGCGTTATCCAATTTAAGAGGAACTAGTTCGGTTTCTAATTAAAAAGAAGAAATGCATCCAAATTCAAGTCGAGAAAGAGAGGAGAAGAAGAGGATTTAATATGGTTGTGTGTACGTAGGTACAACAATGGATCCGGTGGTTGTGTGTACGGAGGTACAACAATGGATCCGGTGGAGAAAAAACTCGTCCGCGACTACATCCATGAAGTCTACCTAGACCCACCTGTGATCGCATCCACCGGTACAATTTTAAACCCGTACTCGAATCCATCGGGTTTCGGGTGACCCACAACCTTTTTACCGAGTGTACACTTTTAGACAACGCTTTAGCTATAAGCAATTAAGTACCAACAACATTTGAGGTACATATATGGATTTTAAGCCTTCTCGTGTTGATCAGCAACTAAACATCTCATGAATCATTAGCCAAGTTACTTATTCGAAATAATTACTATCGTATCTTAATAGTTTTTGTGCAAATAAAAAATGAGTCAAATTTCGGTCGAGGCACGGGTCACCCGTCGGTTGAAATAGAAACCTGCACCTATACGCCCACGAAACTTTAGGCCGAGTACGAATGCGACAACGAGTCAAAATATTCACTCGTATCCACATCTTGGTCGGGTACCTGCCGGATTTCAAATCTACGGATCAAATTGTCATCCTTAGGTGTATCATGTATGACCACACCTTACACGCAAATTCAAATTAATCCAAGCTTGACTTTGTTTATGTTAGTTTTGGTTTCCATCTTGTACCATCTGCGTAGTTTAAAACTCTGTAATACAGCTAGGCTATGTGCTTAAGCAGGGCTATGAACTTTTTTTTGTTTCTTAAAAGAAATCCTAATGAGAGTGCTACAATAGGTAAATCTTAAAATCCACAAAAAAAGACATGGCTATATGTGTGTTAGTTTGGCTCGATGCCTGCCCTGCAAGGGGCTTGTATTCTGTTTATATAGATGTACAGGGTACATGAGTATGGTAACCATACAAGAGAATCAAGGAAAGGATCAGAGACGCAGCTCTTCAGGAGAAAGAAAATCAGAGACGCAGCTCTTCAGGGAGAGGAAATCTGCCCTTCTATCTATAGAATATATGCTATCATTTAACATCCCCCCTCAATCTGGACATGGTGAAGCAATGTTCAGATTGCGTCGGCATATACTGAATGGTGTAATGGTCAGGGGTTTAGTCATGACGTCCGCCACCTGATCCTTGGATGAAATGATGCGAACCTCAAGTTGTTTAGTAGCCACTCGTTCTCGGACAAAATGGTAATCTACTTCAACATGCTTTGATTGTCGATGAAATATGGGATTAGCACAGAGGTATGTCGCACCAATGTTATCACACCATAAAGTCGGAGCACGAGGCTGTGGAAGACCAAGTTCCCGGAGAAGGACTTGTAACCATATTACTTCAGCAGTGGCATCAACAATAGCTTTGTACTCAACTTCTGTACTAGAACGAGATACTGTTGGTTATTTCCTAGAACTCCAAGAGATGAGATTTTTGCCAAAAAATATGGCAAAACCACCGGTGCTTCGTCGATCATCAAGATTACCTGCCCAATCAGCATCAGAGAAGGCACTGAGCAATGTTGATGACGACTTTGTAATACACAGACCCATTTCAATCGTAGCAGTCAAGTATCGCAGAATTCGCTTAACAGCCATCCAATGTTCGAGTGTCGGTGAGGACATGAATTGGCAAACTCTATTGACGCGGAAAGAGATGTCTGGTCTAGTGAGGGAAAGGTACTGGAGTGCACCAACTACACTCCTGTACCTGGTAGCATGCTCGGGAGATAAGGGTTGACCTCCCACGAGCTTCAACGGTTCCGTCGGAGACATAGGAGTAGAGGCACCCTTACAGTTTCTCATGCCAGTTCGGGTCAGGAGGTCCTTTATGTACTTGCGCTGAGACAAAATAATGCCCTATGAACTCTGGTTAACCTCTACACCAAGAAAATAACTCAAAGCACCAAGATCTTTCACTGCAAAATCTTGTCGAAGCTGTTGAAGGAGACGATCGGTGGCCACTGAAGACGAACTAATAATGATGATGTCATCCACATATATGAGCATATATATTTGAATGCCTTGGTGATTAAAAATAAATAAGGACACATCAGCTTTGGATGGAGAAAACCCGAGGTCAATTAATTTGGAGCTGAGGCGTGAAAACCATGCACGCGGTGCTTGTTTGAGACCATAGAGTGCTTTATCCAATTTGCAGATATAATTTGGATGAGTGGAATCAATAAAACCGGGAGGTTGTTTCATGTAGACATCCTCATGGAGAACCCCATGGAGGAATGCATTTTGGATGTCAATTTGACGAATAGTCCAATTACGAGAGACTGCTAGAGAGAGCAGAAGCCTGACAGTAGTAGGTTTAACAACTGGACTGAAAGTATCGTCATAATCAATACCATGTTGCTGTTTGAACCCTTTGGCAACAAGACGTGCTTTATAATGATCAATAGACCCATCAGATTTCTGTTTAATTCGAAAAACCCATTTACAATCAATAATATTGAGATTAGCACGAGGCGAGACAAGATGCCACGTCTTGTTTTTGATTAAAGCCTGAAATTCATCAATCATAGCTTGACGCCATAGAGGATGCTTCATAGCAGCAATATGTGATGTAGGCTCAATATCAGGGACAGAAACTGCAGAGTAAGTAACTGTTCCATCAGTGCGTACCTTAGGCTTGCATATATTTGACTTGAGCCTGGTGCCATACGGATGAGAGACAGGTGCTGCCACTGATGGTTGAGACACAGAATCTGGTGTGATCTGCTGTTTTGTATTGTGATCATCAGACAATGCATGTGCCTCAGAACAGAACTCAGTAGAGGGCAAGGATTGTTCGGTTGGTAGGTGAGTTTCATCTTGTATGAGCGATGTCTCCGGCATTCCCAAGACTGGCATAGGCAATAGTGGTGCAGCCGGAGAACCTGACAGGGCGGGCGCAGCTGCATTTGGTGTGGGCTCAAAACCTAAAGTGGATGCGACAGGTACAGGTGCTGCTGGAGGAACCGAGTTTGCTGCAACCAGAGAGTTAGCAGGCCAGGATATATGCATATGATCACCTTCTAAAAATGAACTGCCACTATCTAAATGCAATTGACGCAAATCAGAGGAATTGCATGACGTGGGAATAGATGAAATCTGAGCAAAAGGAAATATATTTTCATCAAAGATAACATCTCGAAATATATATATGCGACCGGAATCAGTGTCAAGGCATTTGTACCCTTTATGAGATGAACTATAACCCAGAAAAACACATTGTTTGGAACGAAAAGAAAGTTTATGTGTATTGTATGGGCGCAAGTGAGGCCAACAGGCACATCCAAAAATGCGAAGAAGGGAATAATTGAGTGGAGTTTTTAAAAGACGCTCTAGAGGACATTTGTGATCAATCACACGAGTTGGAAGTCGATTTATTAGATATGTGGCAGTAAGAAACGCCTCATCCCAAAATTTGATAGGCATATGAGCATGTGCAAGAAGGGCTAATCCAGTTTCCACAATGTGACGGTGTTTTCTTTCAGCGGAGCCATTTTGCTAGTGTGTGTGAGGACAAGAGACACGATGTGCAATGCCTAAGGATCGAAAAAAGGTGTTATGAATTCTTTGATATTCACCACCCCAATCAGAGTGCACACATTTGATTTTAGTGTCTAAAAGACGTTCTACATGAGCCTGAAATTGCAAAAATATGTGGGATGCATCAGATCGGTCATGCATAAGATAGATCCAGGAAAATTTACTGAAATCATCAATGAAACTAATGTAATATTTATATCCACCAACAGATGTTGGAGCAGGGCCCCAAACATTAGAGAATACAAGTTCTAATGGAGATTCTGATCGATGGATAGCAGAAGTATATGGTAATTGGTGACTTTTGGCAAGCTGACATGCATTACAGACTTGCGAAATAGACTCTTTGGACCTTGGGATTTTATTGTGGTGGAGAATCGACTGCACTACTTGACTAGAGGGATGACCTAGTCTTGCATGCCATTGTGTGGCGGTGGTGGCTCGACTCACTAAAGCTTGTTTGAGAACATCTGCATCTGATGGTGTGAGAGGGTAAAGGCCTCCCTCACAACGTCCGTCCAGAAGATGTTGCCGTGTCTTGCGATCCTTTATAGAAAAATGCCATGGATGATATTCAAAAAAGACATCATTATCACGAGAGAATTTGTGGACAGACAGTAGATTTTTAGCAATTTGAGGTACATGCAAAACGTTATGCAATGCAAGAGAACGAGTGGCAGTATTAATAGAAGAGTGACCAATGTGCAAAATAGGCAAACCTGCACCGTTGCCCACTTGAACTTGTTCACCACCATGATAACGTTCACGAAGAGCAAGCCGGTCAAGATCACTTGTAATATGATCCGTGTCGCCGGTATCACTGTACCAATTGGGATCAATCTTGTAGGAAGATGTGGCTGCCAACGCTGCAGAAGGGGGATCTTCATTATAGGATGTGTCCATGCGGTACCAGCAACGCACGACAGTGTGTTCCTCTTTGCCACAAATCTGGCATGGAGGACGAGAGGGATTGCGACGATCACCTCTGGTGTCACCCGAACGGGGAAAGGGGCCACCGCGAGATCGACCGCGACCGCGGTCAGGACGACCATGAGAACGCGAGGAACCACCACGACTAGCATAATTAACAGAGGATCCAGTATGCAGCTGCATCTCAGCCTGATGCTGAGATTGACGGGCTTCAAAAACCATTAGGTATGCATAAACATCATCAAGAGACAGGGTCTCACACTTTGTGGTCATTGATGTAACAAAGGCATCATAGTCAGCACCAAGACCAGCAAGGAGATAGGCAATCACCTCATCGTCACACAAGGAGCATCAGCAACAGCCATCTCGATGGCAAGATTCTTGATTTTTCGAAAATAATCAGCAGCATACAAGCCATGCTTCTTGGTTGTGGCGAGTTCAACACGGATTTGAACCGTACGAGCTCTAGTGGATGAAGAGAACATCCGTTGAAGAATATCCTAGGCTTCTTTGGAGGTGTTGGCAGAGATCACGTCATGCAGAACGTCTTCAGTCATTGTTGAGAGAAGACCACTTAGAAGATGCTGATCTTGATCGCACCAACGACCATAGTCCGGATTAGGAACTTGGTCAGCACCAGTCGCCGTCGAGGAGGCAATCATCTGGGCTGGTGCAGATGTGGATCCGTCGATGAAGCCAATGAGCTTCGCACTTCGAAGATAGAGCATGAGTTGAGCACGCCAGAGAAGATAATTGCTCTTCGTGAGCCGAATCGTGACAGCATGGTGTAGCGGAATCGGTGCAGGGGAAGAAGTAGATAGCGTGGAGGACATGGTGGCTGGGGAGGAGGAGGAAGGAAGAGCAGCTGTTGTGGTTGACGTCTAAAATTTCGCTGGCTGAGATACCATGTTAGTTTGGCTCGATGCCTGCCCTGCAAGGGGCTTGTATTCTGTTTATATAGATGTACAGGGTACATGAGTATGGTAACCATACAAGAGAATCAAGGAAAGGATCAGAGACGCAGCTCTTCAGGAGAAAGAAAATCAGAGACGTAGCTCTTCAGGGAGAGGAAATCTGCCCTTCTATCTATAGAATATATGCTATCATTTAACAATGTGAACAATATCTTTTTTTTTGAGGATGTAAACCATGACCTTTACCGACGATAACAAAACTTGGATCTAAAAAGACAATAATACCAGTATTTAAATAGAGTAACTAAAATTATAGCAAAATTATCCATCCCCATCGACTATCGTTATAAAAGGGTGTTAAATAACACGTAAAAATCTTCATTTAAATTACCGAGGTAATACAATGCACTCCTGCACGAGGGTGGCGTGGCCCCCTATAATACGCTATAGGATATCATCAGTCCCTCTCAATGACAACCTGATAGTGTGGCACATCATGGGTTCGTTGGTCAAAAGTGATCTGAGTCTCTCGTCAGCGTATCAAACTGTGTATGCATGTATTAGCTTGCATGGTTTTTAAAAAGGGGTTCAGTGCTTCAACAGACATTACAGAACCAATTACGGATGAAGATCTTACGGATAAGCTATGGTCATATTTGTAAATTAAACCTAGTTTTTTTAAAAACTGTTTTTATCTTTTAGCTAGAAGAGACTAGCTTCTTGGTTTTTAAGAAATTGAGAATCTAACTTTTATAAACTGAATTATAAACTGGTTTATTTGGAACCACCTTAATTTTTATAAAAGAAACTGGGGGCTTCCAAACAGGCTCTAAGTTACGTTGTTCGGGAGATAAGGAGGTGTCGTGTCGTTTTCACTACTACCGGTTTTTAATTTGAATATTTAAAAATGATAGGGGTCCTTAAAGATCGGCAATCAAGGTCCATATCACAAATGACTCAAGTCATGAAGCGGCAGTGGTACTGAAGATTTCACTGCCGGTTGATCGTCTTGAGCCGGTAGTGATGTATATGATATCATTGTCGGCTATTAGCTTCATCTCCTTCCTATCATGTGCACACTTATCCAAGGAGGCGCCTCTGCCCATCTCTGCCTTACATTTTGTGTTCATTTTTCTCCAAAATTCTTGTGGAAGCTCTTGAATTTTCATGGATGAGTATGATCTTCTTGCTTTAAGGTTGGTAACTCCTTTGAATTTGTAGATTTTGAGTCATTTTGCTGTCTCTATTGCTTGATTGTCATGTTAGTTATTTCTTAATTTTGTAGAGACAACTTTTCAATTTGATCTTGAGGAAGGCACTAAAATTATTACAAACAGCAAAAGGGCCTTTATTGCTAGTTAGACACCAGATATAATACTAGATTCCCATCCTGTATTTATACAATGGGGACTAAAGACCATGTTCTTTAGTCCCGGTTGTATGGCCCTGTACTAGAGGCCATATTAGTATCGATTGATGGTTCCAATCAGTACTAAATAGTCTGAAAGCGTCAAAAAATAAAAAATATGCGTATATGGTCTAACACGCACATCATGTGATTTTCACGCATGTAATGCTAGGATTTGAATCCAAGACTTGGGGCTTAGCGTATACCCTCTTTGTCACTTTGTTGTAGAGCTATTTGTTACTAGCAGGGACATAATTCTCTTTTATTTGAACATTGGAACAACCTTTAATACCATTTGATGACAAAAATCGATATTAAAGTTCCATTTAGTACCGGTTTTGCCACCAACCGGTACTAAAGACAATTCTAGCTTTAGTACCAACTAGGTGAGTGCCCGTGCGTTGCAACGAAAACATATAATACTACAATAACTTATGTACAACTGTTTCAACGAGAATATTAGAATTCTTGCGAAAAAAACTCTAGTTCAGTTCATGGAGCCATAAGAAACTAAAACTCATAGCTGACAAGTCACAGATTTTTTATTTGACTAAAAGGATTTATGGATGAAGTAGTGGTTACCAAAGTTTTGGATCCTAACCATTTCTGATCTCCTTCCAACAAAATAATCCATTGATTATTTCATCCATGCACCTGCAGGCGCCTGGAGATATGTCCCGGATCCTCCTTAACTTGAAACCCAAAACTCTTTAGCGAGCTGGTAACACCATGCTGAATAGTGAGCAGATGGCAGACACCTCTAGCTGCAGGCCAAGAAAGCTTAATTGAGAAACTCACCAATCACAACAACACAATATGTAGCAACCAGCAATTTGGTGTAACATATTTGTTTCTTCTTCTCCTCCAATCCAGAATGAGATCCCCATCCTCATCCACGACAACTGCGTCAGGCGAATCACCTCCTCAACAGAGTAAATCATGTTACCCCAACGAGCAACTCAACACAAACGCACCAAACTAACCTCTACATCATCAACACGAGATGAGGAGGCTAAAGACTTTTTCATCCCAGTTGTTACAACCATCCCTGCAAGATTTGGGTATTTGTATAAGAGGTATGAAACCATATTGACATTGCACTCCCACACCCCCACACCCTCAATGACTCTCCGAGAAGAGAATGCAAACACAATATGTAATGTCTACTAAGTTACTAACTGCTTCCAGCAAATATAAAGCGCCCATAATTAAACTAAATTGATGAGTTGAAAGACACAAACCTGCAAGAACTTCCACTTTTGAGACCAGTGCCTAGGGGCAGGTACTGTATTTCTGTATGCCTTGTGTCACTGTTTATACATAAGTACATCAGGTACGACTGAGCCAAATTACAGAAGCATTTTATCTGATCAATGCAGACAAAATTAATTTTGAAATATCTAAAAGAAAATACAGACATAATTATTTCCGTTGAACAGAAACATCTTCAAATCAATGCATGGACACTGAACACACTTCTTTTTCAGTAGGAAAGATGTTTTAACTAACCTCCCCAGCACTAAGGAACAAATAAGTCTGCTCTGTTAAGGTACCACGAACCATCTTGAGTGTTGCTAATAAACCTGCAAGGACCACTGATGTTGGCCCTGCAAACATTCATATTTTCAAATCAGTACAATTCAGAAGGCAATAAACTAAAGGATGATGAACGCTTACAACCGATGGATCAAATCCTCCAAGAGCAGTGTATAGAGCAAGTTTGCCTACATGAATTCCCATTCCTTGTAGAAGGATTCGGTATAATATAAGCAAAGGTCCTCATCCTCAGCTCCATCATCAACCTCATCATCAAGGTCCTCATCATCACTCTCAATGTCCTGCAGCATATATAGAAGTACATCTAAGAATATTATCAGAGAGGCTAAGTGGCTAGCTATAACGACAATCAACCAAACATGTTTCATTCCCTTGAGATGAGTAAATTATACTTCCACTTAACGAAGTTCAATTTCAAAGCAAAATTTCTGATAGAAAACAATAGAACAATAACCAGAGTTTGCCATTACAGACATAACCCTTCGTTAGGCTTCTAACAAACGCGACGCGGGAGAAAAAAAAGTACCGTAGAATTGTAGGCGGCTCGAATGAGAAAACCCGAAACACAGAATTTTCTTGTCACTGGCCCAGAGTACCCACTGAGCGACTGAAATGGACCAGGAGCCCAAACACCACACGCACGGAGCGGTGGTGGTGAAAGCTCTCTTGTGAGTTTTGGTGTTTGGATGACAACTCAATTAAAGGACTAACAAGTGTACTAAGTGTTGAACAGGTGCTTAAGGTAAAGCTAACAAGGTTCAACAAGTGAACAAGTGTGATGGTCCAAGGACTAGATGGTGATAGATAATGGGCATCACAAGTAAGATGGACATTGCAAAAGTGATACTCGGGTGCGTAGCTCGGAGACAACTGATCAAGCCAAGGACGGAGGCAAGAAGAGCTTCGAGGTACCAAGTGCATGGGAGAAGGTCAAGAAGGCTGAGGAACCCAAAGCCAAGGGTGAAGAAGAAGGCTTGCAAAGTCAAGGGTGATCGAGTTGAGAACAGCCACGGCACATCAAGGATCACTACATAAGGACATGACTTACAACCAATGAGGCAACAGCTACAGTTATGTGGTGTAAGTCATAAGGCTCAAGATCAAGCTCGAGAAATGAACAAGGGAGTTGGAGCTCAGATATGTCAATCTAGATCAAGTCAAGTTGACTTAATGGTTTAGAGTCCAACATCGACCTCAAACATGCCAAATTGGGTAAAATGGTGAAAAAGGTTAAGTATGTAAGGTTTGAGTGTTCAACCATGTTGCATACACCTCTTACTACAAATTTGGTGCTTTGGTTTGCTCTCTAACTCTTTCTGTAGAGAAAGTACCATTCTGAGCTCTGTTGGAGGAGAAACATAAAAGCTAGGAGAAGAACAAGAAAGATGTAAGTTTCTAGGACTAAATCAATTGGATTATACTCTAAATGTGTTTGTTTAAGTCTCAGGAAAATCCTCCCAAAAGTTGAAGTCAAACGGAGAAAGAACGGAGGAAAAAGCACTTAGTGTGTTGTTGGCTGGTGCACAGGACAGTGAATAGTAACTCTGTCCGGTGCACAGGACAGTGAATAGTAACTGTGTCCGGTGCACAGGACAGTGAATAGCGCAGCGTCCGGTGCACAGGACAGTGAATATCGCAGCGTCCGGTGCACAGGACAGTGAATAGTAGCTGTGTCCGGTGCACAGGACAGTGAATAGTGACCTGTCCGGTGCACAGGACAGTGAATAGTAACCTGTCCGGTGCACCAACGGCTAGCTGTTCCAGAGAAGGAAACTGTCAATCAGATCCGTTACTGTTCACTGTCCGGTGCGCCACCGGACAGTCCGGTGCACCCGCAACCAGGGAAGGCTGGGAGCTTCCAAATGAAGCTCCAACGGCTCCTAGGCCATTTGGGGCTATATAAGGGACCCCTAGGCGCCTCAACCAAGCACACAAGTGCAGCCAACAAGTCCATACACCATTTGGATCAATTCTTTCTCTCCCTCTCTTGTGTATCTCTCTAGTTTGTGTAGAGGCGAAGTTATAAGCCTTTAGAGAGAGGGGAAGTGCTGCTGAGAGCTAGAGCAAAATCTTGAGCGCATTGTTACTCTGTCGGAGTGCTGTTGAGAAGATTGTAAGCAGCCACGACATCGTTGTAACTGATATCAACATAGTGGAAGGCTCTATCTGTCGCCCGACAGATCTGAGCAAACGGAGGAAGGAGTTGAAATAGACTCCAAGCCAAGGTGTGGCTAACTCCAACGAGGACTAGGCAAGCATTTCAGGCTTGGCCGAACCTCGGGATAAATCCCTGTGTCTGTGTGCTCTGCTCTATGCTGTGTGCTGTTTCTCTTTCTTATTTGTTGTTTATACTTGCACTTCAATATTTATATGTGCTATAAGCTGTCTTCGAAGTGCAGGGTATTTTAAGACAGGGACTTCAATTCCGCTGCAACCTACTCGAAGGGTCCTTCATTCCACTGCGATCTAGCCTTCGAGTAGAGTAAGAATTTCCAGTTATAAAGTGATAATTTTTATTCGCCTATTCACCCCCCCCCTCTAGGCGACATCCAGATCCTGTTCCCGGGCAAAGGGAACTTTCAGGTGGCGACGCCCAGGCCCAGCCCGTCCCCGATGGACTGATCAGTGATCATCTAAAAAGGAGGAAGGAGACTGCGGCCGGAGCAAAGTGGCAGGCAGTCTGGCAGCGGTGGAGTGGCCATACCTGATGCAGCCAGCCAGTGTGTGTAGTGCGGCAAAGAGGCCCCGAAGAAGTTGTATACCGTGGGCTCTGAGCCAACGCCTGGAAAGCGAGCTGCATTTGTCTGCCACTCTATGAATTTGGCATTTTTGAGCGTCCCCAGTCTTGGCCCCAGACCCAGAGCTGTGCCTGCAATCAAAGTTGCTGCTTGGATCGTCAGGATTAAAAAGAAATCATGCTTTCACCGACCGTTCAGGCTTTTGTTTGCCCTTGTAACTGGTATAAGACTGAATCCAGATGTCCTCATGATCTCCAGTCATCAAATGCATGCTCCATAAATGATCGATGGACAACTCGCATTTGCTGTCTGAATATTTCGGCGTTCAGCGCTCACAGAAACCACTGGACATTTATTCAGAAATGTGAGCGAAACAGCTGCATAGACAAATATATGAGCATTTTGAAGCAGATCGAGGGCCAGTATGTAGAACAATGTCACATCACAAACTTGGTCGGATTATGAACTTTGGTCAGACGTAAGCTGTAAAACAATACAGCACACGCAGACACTTCAGAGTTCTAAGTTGTTCAGTTGGGAGTTCGATACATTAAAAAAAGAGAGAGCTGTAACCTTTCCAAAAAGCCATAAGAAGACAAAACTGAAAAAGAAGATTCACGTCCTGCTACTGGATTCCTTTCCAAACTGGCCCTGGCCAGTTGGCGCCCCGTTCCGTATCTTTGAAGATGATCTTACTGCATTTTTTTACTTTCTGGGCAGTAGTATCTGCAAGCCTTCAACTGCAATAACTGCCATGAAGCATTTGATATTCAGAGTGGTTCAAATATTCCAAGATTCTACGAGCAGAACCTAGCACACACCGAGAGAGAGAGAGAGACGGGAACTCTGGTAATGTTTTCTTCTACCAACTGATGGGCAAGGAAAACAGGGTTAAGCCAGCTACAAGTTGTTTTCCTCATAAGCCAACTACAAGTTTCTACGATAGGTAAAACGTGATGTCCTGTAGGGTCTATACAAGGATTAAAGTCACAGTTCCTATCTGTGCCTTCTATATGGGTATGGCTGTTTTGCTGCCAGGTTCCTGATCTTTTCAACCAATGATGGCTCAAGATACATCAGCGTACTTTTCTGTGAGTTTTCCTGGATTGAGTTCAAGAAATGTTACACCTAGCAGTTAGTATTAGAAGGTAAAAGAAACAAGACCCCCATTTTTTATCAGATGGGATTCTGACCTGGTAACCTTTCAGCAAGTTTCTCCACTTGTCCTGGACCAAGAAACGACACAAGAGTACCGTATTAGCGAATAGCATCTAAGGATGAATTTACACCATATGGGTTCAATGCATTACTGGTATAATGTTTCACCTTGAGGTTTACTGCCGTCGGGTGGGCGAGGGAGATCCCAATCCTCGACGGACGGGTGGCACTCCCCTCATCGTTGGTGCGTCAAGGCATATGTGGCATGGACAGGGAGGGAGGCGGCCAGGCAGTCGGGAGAGAGAGAGGCCAGGAGGGAGAGGATTAGGGCGGAGACCATGAGGAAAGGGAGCGAGGCGAGGGGAGTAGCGCCGAGGCTCCGAGATCGTTGGAGATCGGCATCAGGGCGGCGGGGATTCGGCTGTCGAGGTGCGCGCATTGCCAAATCGGGCATCCAAGCGTGGGCGCGATGAAGAGGATTGTGCGCGGGGTATGGTGGGTGCGTGGAGGGGAGGTGAGGGCGTAGTGTCGCCAGGCATTCTTGGGAAGGAGGCGGCGTGCGCGCTGGAGACAGGACGGAGGCAGGAATCACGGAGGCGGGGAGCAAACAAGAGTGATTGAGGGCAGAAAGGAAGACGAAGCGGGAGTGAGTGGAGACGGTGGAGATCGAGGGCATGTCTGGCGGCGAGGAGAGGAAGGCAAGCCTTGGTCGCGTCGCGTGGAAGAGGAGGCGACGGCCGCGAGCATCACGCACGGACGGGGTCACTGCTGTGTGCGTCACGGGGACAGGGCAGGCGCAGGGGCAGGCATCGCGAGGACGGGTGCGGGGGCACGCGACGGGAGCGGTGCCACGGTGAAGTCGGTGGTGTACACGGGATGGAGGGAAGGGACGGCGCTGGCGGGGCGGGATTGAAGGGAAGGGACGGCGCGGGCGGGATTGCAGGGAGGAAGACGCGGGCAGGGGCTGGAGCGGGAGCGCGGTGAGGGTGGTGGACGCCCTCGCTCCAGCCTTAAGGTGTAGTAGAGATTGGTGTTACCAACCAATACCAAATTAGATTCTTTACTATAGGTTGGATCCATCAATCAATACTAATCTATGTTTGAAACATTAGTACTGGTTGAAGCCACCGAACGGTACTAATAATATGGTATTAAGTATTTTTTTCTGTTAGTGGTTTTGTTGATGTGTTAAAACCAAGTGAACCATTTGATGGGACATTTTACAAGAGATGGAGCAGTAAGATGATATTGTGGTTAACAACAATGAACCGCTATCACACCACACAGAGGAAACCCAAACATTTCACTCCTGAAGGGAGAGAGTGTTTGATGTTGCCGATAACCTATTTTGAAGCGCCGTGATTAGCACTCTTGCTAACATGTATGTTGATTCTTATATTACATGCACATCTGTAAAACAATTATGGGATGTATTAGATGAGAAAGTCGGTGTTTCTGATGCCGGTAGCGAGATGTACATTATGGAGCATCTGTTTGACTATAAGATGGTGAAAACCATCCTGCAGTAGAACATGCTCATGAAATTAGGCATTGGCTAAGGAACTCGAATAATTCTCATGTGTCTTGCCTGACAAGTTTTCGTGACCGGCGGTATTATCGCTAAGTTGCCGCCTTCTTGGACGGACTTCGCTACCACTCTAAAACACAAGAGACAAGAGTTTAGTGTGGTTGAACTTATTGGTACTCTTGATGTTGAGGAGAGGACGAGAGCAAAATACACTCGTGGAAAATAAATTGAGATTTCTAGTGCCAATATGGTACAAAAGAATAATTTCAATGCATCACATAATAATAAAAAGAAGAACAAGCAATAGAATGCCACGAAGTCCAAGTAGACAACCACGTTCAAAAAAGAAGAACAAAGCTGGTTGCTTTGTTTGTGGGAGTACTGATCATTGGGCAAGCGCTTGTCCAGACCACAAATTTAAGCAAGAGAAAAAAACAACCCAAGAGAAGAAAACATCAAACATGGTTATTAGCGAGACTGGAGGAGGAACATGAGGGTATGGTAATCATTTACCTATTGTTCTTTCAGTGTGTCATCACCTGAGTGGTGGGCTAATACTGGTGCTAATATTCATGTGTGTGTTGATATTTCTTTGTTTTCTTCTTATCAGTGCAAAGGGACCGGAGCCTTGATGATCGGGAACAGATCTAGGGGTGGTAATGGATCATGATTCAAATGCTTCCTCATAAAATGGTAGGTCCCTAAATAAATTTTAGTTTAAAAATAAATAGAAATAGTGCCCGATCCTAATCTAAAACGATCCTTAACTCTTATAGTGTAAAATTTAGAGCTCATTGTCACCCATAAACGGATCACATGTGCGTATTTTTGGTGTTGGTACAGTCATTCTGAAGTTTACTTCGGGAAAGACGGTGCTGTTGAAGAACATGCAGCATGTCCCCTCTATAAAAAAGAATCTAGTTAGTGGCTCTCAATTATGTCGAGATGGCTACAAAACTATTTTTGAGTCTAATAAATATATATTGTCTAAGTATGGAACATTTGTTGGAAAATGCTATGATAATAAAGGCTTGTTTCACTTATCTTTGCATGACACATGTAATAAGTCTGTGAACAATATTGTTTCGAATGAGTTGAATATTTAGCATTCAAGACTTTGTCATATTAATTTTGGTTGTGTCTCGCAGTTAGCAAATTTAATTTAATCCTGAAATTTGATTTAGTCAAAGGTTCTAAGTGCTAGGTGTGCGTGCAATCTAAGCAACCTCGCAAGCCTCATAAGGCTGCGGAAGCAAGGAATTAGGCACCACTAGACTTAATACATTCCGATTTATGTGAGATGAACGAAATATTGAATAAAGGAGGCAAGCGGTATTTTATTAATTTTGTCGATGGTTCTACTAGATTTTGTTATGTGTATCTTTTGAAATTAAAAGATGAAGCTTTGCATTATTTTAAGACCTACAAAACAGAAGCTGAAAATCAATTCAAGAGGTTAAGGTTTGATCATGGTGGAGAATATTTTTCGAGTGATTTTTTCTGATTTTATGTGGATTATGGTATTATTCATGAGAGGACACCGCTATACTCACCACAATCCAATGGGGCTGCTGAAAGAAAGAACCGTACTCTAACTGGTTTGGTTAAAACCATGTTAGAGACTTCGGAACTATCAAGGAATGGTGGGGTAAGGCGATCTTGACCGAGTGTCATGTCCTAAATAAAGTTCCCACAAAGAACAAAAGAAATCACACCATTCAAGGAATGAGAAAAGAAGAAATTAAATATCTCCTATTTGCGCACCTGGGGTTGTTTGGCTAAAGTGAATGTGCCAATTAACAAGAAGCGTAAATTAGGACCGAAAATTATTGAGTGTGTTTTCCTTGGGTATGCTTTCCACAACATTGGATATATGTTTTAAATTATAAACTCTGGAGTAGCGGACATGTTGGTTGGTACAATTATAGAGTCCAGAGATGCTACGTTTTTTGAGAACAAATTTCCTATGAAAATTACACATGATGTGTCTAGTAGTGAACCAACGATACCCCATGAGCATTTTATTCCGGTAGAACACACTGAGTAATCCCATATGCAAAATCCTATGGAAGATGACAATGTAACAACTCAAAAGAGTAAGAGACCAAGAACTACAAAGTCTTTTGGTGTTGACTACATTGTGTATCTTGTGGATGACACACCAAGTACCATTGAATAGGCATATTTCTCTCCTGATCCTGACTTTTAGAAGGAAGCAATAATGAGTGAGATGGATTCTATTATGTCTAATGTAATTTAGGAGGTCGTTGAGCGTCCTTATGGGTGTAAGCCCATTGGAAGTAAATGGGTGTTCAATAAAAAGTTTAGGCCTGATGGTACTATTGAAAGGTACAAGGCGAGACCATTAATTAAAGGCTATTCACAGAAGGAATGTGAGAATTTCTTTGATACTTACTCACCTTTGGATCGATTGACCACAATTTGTGTGCTACTTTCATTGGCTGCCTCTCATGGTCTTCTCATCCATCAAATGGATGTTAAGACAACCTTCCTAAATGGAGAGCTAGATGAGAAAATTTACATGGAGTAGCCAGCTGAGTTTGTAGCAAATGCTACTTTTATTGAAATATTTATATGGCATAAAACAAGCACCTAAGCAATGGGATGAAAAGTTCGATAAGACTTTGACATCTGTCGTCTTTATTGTGAACGAAGCAGACAAATGGGTATACTACCGGTATGGTGGGGGCGAGGGAGTAATTTTATGCTTATATGTTGATGACATTCTAAAATTGGGGACTAGTCTTGATGCGACTAAAGAAACAAAAGACTTTTTGTCCAATAATTTTGAAATGAAAGATTTGGGAGAAGCTGATGTTAGTCTTAACATTAAGCTACTAAGAGAAGGGACTGGTGGGATCACACTTGTGCAATCCCATTATATGGAAAAGGTTTTGAGTCGCTTTGGTTTTAGCGAATGTGAACCTACTCCAACGCCTTATGATCCTAGTCAGCTATTAAAGAAAAATCGAAAAATAGGAAGGGATCAATTGAGATATTCCCAAATAATTGGTTCACTCATGTATTTAACTAGCGCTACAAGGCTTGACATCTCGTTTGCTGTGAGCAAACTTAGTCGATTTGTTTAAAATTCGGGAGATGATCATTGGCGTGCTCTTGATAGAGTTTTGCACTATCTAAAAGGTACTATGAGTTTAGACATCTATTACACCGGGTACCCAATAGTACTGGAGAGTTATTGTGATGCAAACTCGATATCTGATGTTGATGAGATATATGTCACAAGTGGATATGTGTTTTCACTTCGAGGTGGCACTGTTTAATGGAAGTCTTGCAAGCAGACCATCTTAACGAGGTTGATTATGGAAGTAGAACTCATAACATTAGGTACCACTTCAATTGATGTTGAGTGACTTCATGAACTCCTTATGGATTTACCGATGGTTGAAAAACCTGTGGCGGCTATTTCCCTGAACTATGATAATCTAACTTTGATAATTAACATAAACAGTTCTAAGGATAACATGAAGTTGACAAGTTATATAAAGAAGCATTTGAAGTCTGTCAAGAAATTGAGAAACTCTGGAGTAATAGCGTTGGATTATGTCCATACGTCTAAAAATCTGGTAGATCATTTCACTAAGGGGCTATCACGTAATGTGATAGATAGTGCATCAAATGAGATGGGCATGAGACCCACCTAAAGTTTATCATAGTGGTAACCTATTCTATGTGATCGGAGATCCCGTGAATTAGAATGGTAAAACAAGCTAGTGGTAGACTGAGAGGAAATACCCTTAATAAGGCTCATTTCTAATGCATATCTTTCCTTACTGTAAGGTAGGTTGGTGTTTACACCTTAATTTGTTTCAAATGGCTTTGTGAAGCAAATATGTTGTCCTACAGAACATCTTTAGAGGAACATACCTATATGGGTTAACTTTTAGTCACAATTTATGAGATATGGGTGGTCTCTAGATACCCATGAAAGGCTATGGAGTTTGACTTATATGCTCCAACCAGAGGGGATGCATTTGGCAATCTAGTACTCGTAAAGAGTTTAGATGAAACTCATTCCACGCAAAACTGCCAATTCAAGGCATAGTCCATTGCGCAGTTGTGGTTAAGTGTAGTCTATGCTCTAAATGGATGTTCAGCTTAACAGTCTCCATCGAAACACTAGTATATCAAACGTTTGAGATGATAAGAACATTTTCGTGTGGCTTAGCATTTGGTGGGGATTGTTGGATAAATGTGGGTTTGGCCCAACTAATTTATTCAATAATAGTCAAGGTTAATGGCCCACTTTAAATGTTGTGGTGTACTAATAAATTAGCACCGTATAGAAAGGTCAAGAGACAATCGATCAACTTAAATAGGTGGACTATTAATGCGTCTATTGAGAAGTTGAAAAAGGATGAAGGACTTGCCACACGCACGCGTGCGCGCCTCTGTCGGTCAGGTCGTGGTCCGTGGTAGATCAGACCTTGGTCCAAATATTTCTTTCAAACGGTTGCACATTTTGCCTGGAGTGATGACTGTCCGTTTCTTGTTTTCTGGCTGGTAACGGTTGGTAACAGACGTCAGTTACTATGTCCGTTATTAGTAATGGGTCGTCGGTTTCCAGTATTCATGCACGAACGTTTCTGTCCATTGTCTTCCTCCTTCCTTCTGACTGCCTATACAAATGGAGAGGGAAGGCTCTTCTAGTGATGTAGCATCTCTCACGCGAATTGCAAATAACACATCCCCGTCCCATCTTCTACGAGCAAAGATAGAGTGGGAGAGCAGGCCTACGAAATTGTCGTCCGCAGAGATACACTTGCATGGGTGTGCGAGCGATCAGATTTTTGGGGAGCGTCTTCGCAACTGCTCATGTGATTTGTTCGTCCCGGCGCTGCTATTCGTCCCGCTACTTCGTCTACCTCCTGCTATTTGTTGTCTTCCCAGGGCAACGCGTGCTGCTGTTCTTCTTCTCGGTGACCATTCGAGGGACTGCACGTCGTACATCTTCCCGCATCAACTTCGTACAGCTACATCGAACAAATACACAAGATGTCTCGTGTGAATGGAGTCACTGATGTCTTGAGCATCGGTTCATCCGCAGAGTACACTATGGTACCGTTTGGTTCACATATTGGTAACGTAATGGGTAACCAATGACGTTACATTATGTTTGTTTAAATCCAATCATAATCGATACCATACTAAAAATGGATACCGGCTTATTCAAAATTGTTACCGCCGATATTCGAGTGTCAATCATTACCATTACCATTTACGTTACATTTCGTGAACCAAACGACACCTATGTTCTTCGTATTTGTGCATGTTTTATTACTATTTACAACTTATGCGAGTAGTTATACCCATATACACATACATGTCATCGTATATATCACACTGTTTTCTGTATTAAATTAAAACTAAAAATGCATAAATTTCTGACACTAGTGACCTTAGCATTATAGAACGTTAATGGATGCATTATGCAAACTTAGACAGACTTACAACGTTGTGCTTGAGATCATCAATCAGATGACCAACGAAGGAGGGACTATTATTATTATTATTATTATTATTATTATTATTATTATTATTATTATTATTAATATTATTATTATTACTACTACTATTATTATTACTATTATTACTATTACTATTACTATTATTATTATTATTATTGTTGTTGTTGTTATTATTATTATTGTTATTATTATTATTGTTATTATTGTTATTGTTATTGTTATTATTGTTATTATTATTATCATTATTATTATTATTATCATTATTATCATTATTAACATTATTACCATTATCATTATTATCATCATTATTATTATTATTATCATCATCATTATTATTATTATTATTATTATTATTATTAAATACATATTGAGAACAAAAACAATCTTAGCCTCCAATAGTTCTCAATTCTTAGGTTGTTTAATATTTTTAAATTATGGCAACTTAGGTTTTATAGTTATTACTTGTAGCTTTAAATTTGGTTTCATTTGTACTAAAAAGTTCAATAATCATTGTTCCTTTCTCTATACTATTTCCATTTGGTATAATTCACAGCCATCCATTTTCGTTTAGATGGATCATTTTCAGACTCGTCAGATGAGGACGATGAATTCATCATTTCCGCACCTTAAATCATTCAAAGTACACCACCTGTTTACGGGCGTGAACTCGATGCGAGGGTAGTGGCGAAGCTAGCAACAAAATCAAGGTGGTGCACCACTAAAGGAATATGTAAATGTTTCGTATCATATATGTGGTAAATATTAACCAATTCACTAATAAAACTTGCAAGTATTGTGGTGTCTGTGCACCAGGGAAGCCTAACATGGCGTCACTCTTGAGAGCTTGTTTGGGTACTCTAGTATTTATCCCAATACACATGCGTTGAGGTGGATTGAGGTGTAAAAACCTCAACCCATGCACAACAATAAAAAGAGAAATTTTCGACGGCATCAGCTGTCGGAAATAAGACTTATACATCGATCATAGGTTATTTCCGATGGCTTAGGCTTTATTTCCGACGACATGAGTTCGTCGATTATAAATGGTTGGAAATAAGCCTATTTTCGATGGTCGCCATCGGAAATAGCTAACATCCGATTGTCGTTAGTGACCGTCAGTGTTAAAACTGGTTAACGGTCCTGCTGGTGTGCAATGGACCCCACAAACTTATTTCTAAGGGCTAGTAAAGAGGCCGTCGGAAATAACACAAGTAATTCTAAGGGCTACTAAGGACGCCGTCGGACATAAGCTAGCAGTCGGAAATAAATAATAGCAGGGATGTCAAATTCTTTCCTGCTTTTTGTTTATTCCCACAATCCAAAACATATCACAATTTATACACATCATAATAGTTTCACATCCGCATACAAATCAATTCACATTTGAATCAACAAAGCGACATTCATAACCATAAACCAAAATTCATTCATATAGTTCCATATATTACATATCTTATTCATATATCACATAGTTCCACACATGTACACATTGAACGACGTCGATCCACATTCACATAGTTCCAAATCATTAAAATGTTGACATCCAACTACTGAGGTTCGAACTTGCAATAGAAGTTGCACGAGAAGCTACTATCTTTCTTTTAGCTTTTGTTCTCTTTTCGGATATCTTGAAGGTTGTGGCCAGGCCTTCAAACAAGGAAATGGTCACAGTTAGTTAGGTAACATCAATTCGTAGTTCATCGGTCGTTGCACTAGACATAAATAAGAAGTTGTTGCACTATATGGCCGTTTTTTCACGCAATAAAAAACAGGCACTTGAGGCAAAAAGTATTCGAAAAATAACTACAGTGCAAAACATAGGGGGTGAGCATGAGCATAAGAAATGATTTCCAATTAGATATGATATGTCAACAATAAAGCATGTCATAGTCAAACTATTAATAGAACATGGACTAAATGTGGTTTTCAATAAATGATATTTGTGATTATGTGATTTAAAAGGAAATGAAAGTGTAGAAGAAAAGTTAATGTTTATACTCTCAGTACTTTAAACATTAAACCTAAAACCCTGACTAGCATTAACTAGAGATGAACCCTACAAGCTAAAAATAAAGAAATATATTACAGTAAGCAAAAAAAGAAAGAAAGAGTAGCTACACAATAAGCATTTGATTAAAATCCAAAATAATAATAAACAATATAATAGCATACCATTTCCCCTAACTAAAGTCAAACTAGAGCTTTAGAGGATTTGAAGTAACACGTCATAAACAATGTAAGTATTACAATTTTCCCTTATAGTACTGATTTATTGTAACATCGAATTCTCAATCATTTTGCACAATCATGTCTAGAGACAATAACAATATGAAAATAGAATTTTTATCCTTAAGCTAGCTCACAGGAACTCACAGGAAGCTGACGGCAGACGAGGCTGTTGGGGGCCTTCGTCTTTCGAAGGTCCTCAAAAACACGGCTAACCATTTGTTTTTAGCATACTATTAAGTATTACAGGGGCTTCGTTACCAGGAAAGCTTTGACATAACTCGAGGGAAGTACGACGAAGCAAGCTTCGCCATGATGAAGCAGGAAGGCAACGAAGGGAGGAGGTGTTGTTCATGTTATTGAATACAAATGACGATGTTGTCCCTGTGACATTTGTAAACCTTGTATGTAATTGTTAAGGATATAAATGTAATAACGTACGAAGCTATACGATTGCCTATAAATAGATGAACAGTACCCCGTACTGTCGAGGCTGATTGTAATCGCACTCACGTTATTACCTTCAAGCAAGCCGAAGGTATCAATATAATACAAATTTTGATAACATATATACATTTATTATGGAGTAAATATGTGACATGATATAGCACTTGTGATTATGTTTTTATACCTGTGGATAATGAGGACTTGTCCTTCGTAACCTTCGTCTAAGATTCATTATACCCGAGAGAGAATAATGTCTCAAAGGATGAAGGTCTCTAACGTATAACAAATGTGTTGCCTTACTCTTGATTCACAGCAATTGAGAACAAGTGAACAACTAGGGTTGTGGGTGAGGACGAGGCGGACGACGTTGAGTGGGGCTAGGACGGTCGATGTCGAGCGAGGCCACGGGCGGGGATAGGGCAGTCATCGTCAGGTGGTGCGGGAGCAGCCGATCATGGCGGGGCGGCTGGCGTCGAGGCAGATGTTGGTGGGCGGGGTTGGGGGCGGCCGATATTGAGTTGGGCCATGGGCAGGGATAAGGCGGCCAGCGTCGGGTGGCGCCGGGGTAGTCAGCCTTGGGCAAGGTCGGGGTAGCCGACGTCGAGGCGACATGTGGGTCAGGGTTGGTGGAGCAAGCACGAGCGTATTTGTCTCAAGGGCGTGAGTGTGAGCGAGCAAATAGAATGGAACGACGTGGGCATGTTGTTCCATATATCCAGTCACTTCCGATGACTGTCAGGGTTGAGCTTGCTGTGATGGTCGTCGGACATAAGCTCATGTCCGACGACCGTTAGAGCATGCCATCAGACATAAACTTAAATCTGACGTCCGTTGAAGAGCCTAGGAAATAAGCTTATGTCCAACGGCTACCAGGACAGGCCGCTGAACATAAGCTGCCCGTCGGACTTTTTTGTGTTTCCTGTTGTGATGTGTATTGGATTGAATACTAGAGTATCCAAACATAGCCTGATGGCAGGCAAGTGATTTCATGATGTGATTAATGCGTCAAATAAACTATCAGGAGTGGGAAATAGCTCTCCGAATCTGGAGACTAGGTAGAGATATTTACCGCCTATTTGGTTCCCTGTATCCAACTGTGCAAGGCCCATGGTGTCGGGGACCATAATTAGGGGTACCCCCAAGGTTCCTAAATCTCAGCTGGTAAACCCCATCAGCACAAAGGTGCAAAGGCCTGATGGGTGCGATTAACTCAAGGGACATGATCCCGCCTCGCCCGAGCCCAGCCTCGGGCAAGGTCAGCCAACCCCAGGGGATTCACGCCTCGCCCGAGGTACCCCCTCAAGCAATGGGCACACCCTCGGCTCACCCGAGGCCCAATCTTCACCAAGAAGCAACCTTGGCCAGATCGCTACACCGACCGACCGAATCACAGAAGCATTTAATGCAAAGGTGGCCTGACACCTTATCCTGACGCGCGCCCCTCAATCAACAGAGCCGAAGTGACCGCAGTCACTTCACCGCTCCACTGACTGGCCTGACAAGAGGACAGCGCCGCCTACGTCGCTCCGACTGCCGTGCCACTCGATAGAGTGAGGCTAACAGCAGCAAAGTCTGGCTTCGGGCGCCATAGGAAACTCCGCCTCGCCCAACCCAGGGCTCGAACTAGGCTATGGCCTCGGAAGACGATGGACTCCGCCTCGCCCGACCCAGGGCTCGGACTCGGCTATGGCCTCGGAAGACGATGAACTCCGCCTCGCCCAACCCAGGGCTCGGACTTGGCTACGGCCTCTGAAGACGACGGACTCCGCCTCGCCCGACCCAGGGCTCGGACTCGGCTACAGCCTCGGAAGACGACGGACTCTGCCTCGCCCGACCCAGGGCTCGGACTCGGCTACGGCCTCGCACGACGACGAACTCCGCTTCGCCCGACCCCAGGGCTCAGACTCGACCCCGACCCCAGGGCTCGGACTCGACCTCGACCTCGGAGGAGCCTCCGCCTCGCCCGACCGAGGGCTCGAACCGACCACGCCACAGGAGGGGCCATCATTACCCTACCCCTAGCTAGCTCAGGCTACGGGGAACAAGACCGGTGTCCCATCTAGCTCGCCCCGATAAAACAAGTAATGATGATGCCCCGCGTGCTCCATGACGGCGGCAGCTCTCAACCCCTTATGGAAGCAAGGAGACGTCAGCAAGGACTCGGTGGCCCCGACAGCTGTCCTTTCGCAAGGCTCCAGTGCTCCTCCGACGGCCACGACATCACAGGAACAGGGTGCCAAAACCCCTCCAGCTGCCACGACGACATGTACTTAGGGCGCTAGCTCCTTTCTGCTAGACACGTTAGCACACTACTACACCCCCCATTGTACACCTGGACCCTCTCCTTACGCCTATAAAAGGAAGGTCCAGGGCACTCCTACGAGGAGGTTGGCCGCGCAGGAGGACGGGCTGGCGGACGGTCCCTCTCTCTCTCTCCCACGCGAACGCTTGTAACCCCCTACTGCAAGCGCACCCGACCTGGGCGCAGGGCAACACGGAGGCCGCGGGATTCCCCCTTCGCCTGTCTCTTCCCCCCTTCGTGCTCCGCCTCACGCCAACCGATCTGGGCTGGGGCACGCGGTGACAATTTACTCGTCGGTCCAGGGACCCCCCGGGGTCGAAACGCCGACAGTTGGCGCGCTAGGTAGGGGCCTGCTGCGTGTTGATGAACAGCTTCCCGTCAAGCTCCAGATGGGTAGTCTCCAGCAACCTTTCCAGCCCGGGACGGTGCTCCGTTTTGGGAGTCTCGAGTTCATGTCCCTCAACGGCAGCTGCGACATGATACTCCTTCTTCCACCGTGCGACAGCGACATTGGCGGCCGACAACCCGTCCGTCGGCGGTGGAATCGACGACGTCTTCCCCACGAGGCGGAAGAACAACGTTCGGGCTTGTCCTGTCGCCTCCCCCGCCGACGGAGGAGGAGGCGGGGCAACCAAGGCCAAGCAGGGGCACCTCGTCGGCTGTCGAGCGAGTCGACGGCGCCGGCGCCCCAACGGGGGACACGTCGGGCGTCACCTTCGCGTCTGAGACGAAGACGAGCGTCGTTTCCCTGCGACACGCCAACTCCAAGCGCACGGATGACGCCAGCATGCTCGCAAAGTGAAAGGGAATTAGGCTTATACCTATTTCCTAAATGATTTTGGTGGTTGAATTGTCTAACACAAATAAATTGGACTAACTAGTTTGCTCTAGTGTATGAGTTCTACAGGTGCAAAAGGTTCACACTTAGCCAATAAAAAGACCAAGTATTGGGTTCAACAAAAAGAGCAAAGGGGCAACCGAAGGGACCTCTGGTCTGGCGCACCGGACTGTCCGGTGTGCCACCGGACAGTGTCCGGTGCACCACCGGACATGTCCGGTGCACCAGAGGGCTCCAACTCAAACTTGTCACCTTCAGGAATTTTCGGAGCCGGCGCGCTATAATTCACCGGACATGTCCGATGTACACCGGACAGTGCCCGGTGCTCCAAGAGGACGCGACTCTAGAACTTGGCAGCCTCGGGAATTCACGACAGCTGCTCCACTATAATTCACTGGACATGTCCGGTGTACACCGGACTGTCCGGTGTAACTGCGGGGCAACGACTACTTCGGCGCCAACAGCTACCTGCGGACGCATTAAATGCGCGCCAGCGCGTGCAGAAGTCAGGCACGCCCATGCTGGCGCACCGGACACTCTATAGTACATGTCCGGTGCGCCACCGGACATCCAGGGGGCCCAGAAGACAGTGCTCCAATGGTCGGAACCCAACGGCTTTGGTGACGTGGCTAGGGCACCGGACATGTCCGCTGTGCACCGGACTGTCCAGTGCACCATGCGACAGACAGCCCCACCAAACGGCTAGTTTGGTGGTTGGGGTTATAAATACCCCCCAACCACCCACCATTCATTGCATTCAAGTATTCAAGTTTCCAGCCACCTTACAAGAGCTAGCTTTCAATTCAAAGCACAACAAAGAGATCAAATTCTCTCCAAATTCCACAAAAGGCTTTAGTGATTAGAGAGAGTGATTTGCCGTGTTCTTTTGAGCTCTTGCGCTTGGATCACTTCTTTTCTTTCTCATTTGTTTCTTGTGATCAATTCATTCACTTGTAATCAAAGCAAGAGACACCAATTGTGTGGTGGTCCTTGCGGGGACTTTGTGTCCCAAGTGATTGAGAAGGAGAAGCTCACTCGATCGGTGGATCGTTTGAGAGAGGGAAAGGGTTGAAAGAGACCCGGCCTTTGTGGCCTCCTCAACGGGGAGTAGGTTTGCGAGAACCAAACCTCGGTAAAACAAATCCTCGTGTCACATTCCTTATTTGCTTGCGATTTGTTTTGCACCCTCTCTCGCGGACTCTATTATTGTTCTAACGCTAACCCGGCTTGTAGTTGTGATTATTTTTTGTAAATTTTAGTTTCGCCCTATTCACCCCCCCTCTAGGCGACTTTCAATTGGTATCAGAGCCCGGTGCTTCATTAGAGCTTAACCGCTCGAAGTGATGTCGGGAGATCACGCCAAGAGGGAGATGGAGACCGACGACAAGCCCTCCACAAGCCACTCATCGGAAGAGTCCCGCAACAAGGGGAAGGGGAAGGAGAAGAAATCTTCTTCCCACAAGTCGCATCGGAGTAGCGGCAAACACAAGAAGATGAGGAAGGTCGTCTACTACGAGACCGACACTTCATCACCATCAACCTCTGGCTCCGACGCGCCGTCCGTCACTTCTAAGCGCCATGAGCGCAAAAAGTATAGTAAGATCCCCCTACGCTACCCACGAATTTCAAAACGTACTCCTTTGCTCTCCGTTCCATTAGGCAAACCACCGGTTTTTGACGGTGAAGATTATAATATGTGGAGTGACAAAATGAGGCATCATCTAACCTCACTCCACACAAGCATATGGAATGTTGTTGAGTTTGGTGTACAGGTGCCATCCGTAGGGGATGACGACTACGACTCGGACGAAGTGGCCCAAATCCACCACTTTAACTCCCAAGCAACCACTATACTCCTCGCCTCTCTAAGTCAAGAGGAGTATAACAAGGTGCAAGGGTTAAAAAGTGCGAAGGAGATTTGGGATGTACTCAAGACCGCGCACGAGGGAGACGAGGTGACAAAGATCACCAAACGGGAGACGATCGAGAGGGAGCTCGGTCGCTTCATGCTTCACCAAGGGGAGGATCCGCAAGCTATGTACAACCGCTTGAAGACCTTGGTAAACCAAGTGCGCAACCTCGGGAGTGAAAAGTGGGATGACCATGATATGGTCAAGGTTATTCTTAGATCCCTCGTATTTCTTAACCCTACACAAGTTCAATTGATTTGAGGTGATCCTAGATATAAGCTAATGTCTCCCGAGGAAGTTATAGGAAAATTTGTGAGCTTTGAGCTAATGATTAAAGGCTCAAAGAAAATTATCGAGCAAGGCACCTCCTCCACACCCGAAGCATAACCAGTCGCATTCAAGGCGACGGAGGAGAAAAAGGAGGAGTCTACTTCAAGTAGGCAACCCATCGACGCCTCCAAGCTCGACAACGAGGAAATGGCGCTCATCATCAAGAGCTTCCGCCAAATCCTCAAGCAAAGGAGAGGGAAAGACCACAAGTCCTGCTCCAAGAAGGTTTGCTACAAGTGTGGTAAGCCCGGTCACTTTATTGCAAAATGTCCTATTTCTAGTGACAGTGACAGGGGCGACGACAAGAAGGGAAGAAGAAAGGAAAAGAAGAGATACCACAAGAGAAAGGGTGGCGATGCCCATGTGTGTCGTGAGTGGGACTCCGACGAGAGCTCCACCGACTCCTCCTCCGACGAGAACGCCGCAAACATCACCGTCACCAAGGGCCTCCTCTTCCCCAACGTCGGCCACAAGTGCCTCATGGCAAAGGACGGCAAAAGAAAGAAGGTTAAATCAAAATCCTCCACTAAATATGAATCTTCTAGTGATGATAATGCCAGTCATGAGGAAGATAATTTGCGTATCCTTTTTGCCAACCTTAACATGGATCAAAAGGAAAAACTAAATGAGCTAATTAGTTCCATCCATGAAAAGGATGATCTCTTGGACTCCCAAGAGGACTTCCTAATCAAGGAAAATAAAAAGCATGTTAAGGTTAAGAATGCTTATGCTCTAGAAGTAGAGAAATGTGAAAAATTAACTAATGAGCTAAGCATATGCCATAATTTGATTGCCAACCTTAGAAATGAAAATGCTAGTTTAAATGCTAAGGTTGATTCTCATATTTGTAATGTTCCAATTCCAAATCTTAGAGATAATGATGTTGATTTACTTGCTAAGATTAATGAATTGAACATTTCTCTTGCTAGCCTTAGAGATGAAAATGAAAAATTAATTGCTAAGGCTAAAGATTTTGATGCTACTATTTCCAACCTTAGAAATGAAAATGATATATTGCATGCTAAGGTTGTAGAATTAAAAACTTGCAAACCTTCTACATCTATTGAGCATGTTTCTATTTGTACTAGATGTAGAGATGTTGATATTAATGCTATACATGATCACATGGCTTTAATTAAACAACAAAATGATCATATAGCAATATTAGATGCTAAAATTACCGAGCATAACTTAGAAAATGAAAAGTTTAAATTTGCTAGAAGTATGCTCTATAATGGGAGACGCCCTGGCATCAAGGATGGCATTGGCTTCTAAAGGGGAGACAATGTCAAACTTAATGCCCCTCCTAAGAAATTGTCTAACTTTGTTAAGGGCAAGGCTCCCATGCCTCAGGATAACGAAGGTTACATTTTGTATCCTACCGGTTATCCCGAGGACAAAATTAGGAGGATTCATTCTAGGAAGTCTCACTCTGGCCCTAATCATGCTTTTATATATAAGGGTGAGACATCTAGATCTAGGCAACCAACCCATGCCAAGTTGCCTAAAAAGAAAACTCCTAATGCATCAAATGATCATGCTATTTCATTTAAAACCTTTGATGCATCTTATGTGCTTACTAACAAATCAGGTAAGGTAGTTGCCAAGTTTGTTGGGGGCAAACACAAGGGCTCCAAAACTTGTGTTTGGGTACCCAAAGTTCTTGTTTCTAATGCCAAAGGACCCAAAACCGTTTGGGTACCTAAAACAAAGAACTAAACTTGTTTTGTAGGTTTATGCATCCGGGGGCACAAGTTGGATCATTGACAGCGGGTGCACAAACCACATGACAGGGGAGAAAAAGATGTTCTCCTCATACGAGAAAAACCAAGATCCCCAACGAGCGATCACATTCGGGGATGGAAACCAAGGTTTGGTCAAAGGTTTGGGTAAAATTGCTATATCTCCTGACCATTCCATTTCCAATGTTTTTCTTGTTGATTCTTTAGATTACAATTTGCTTTCCGTATCCCAACTATGTCAAATGGGCTACAACTGTCTATTTACTGATATAGGTGTCACTGTCTTTAGAAGAAGTGATGATTCAATAGCCTTTAAGGGAGTGTTAGAGGGTCAGCTATACTTGGTAGATTTTGATAGAGATGAACTCGACACTTGCTTGATTGCTAAGACTAACATGGGTTGGCTCTGGCACTGCCGACTAGCCCATGTTGGAATGAAGAATCTTCATAAGCTTCTAAAGGGAGAACACATTTTAGGACTAACAAATGTTCATTTTGAAAAAGACAGGATTTGTAGCGCTTGCCAAGCCGGGAAGCAAGTTGGAGTTCATCATCCACACAAGAACATCATGACGACCGACAGGCCGCTTGAGCTACTCCACATGGATCTATTCGGCCCGATTGCTTACATAAGCATCGGCGGGAGTAAGTATTGTCTTTTAATAGTGGATGATTATTCTCGCTTCACTTGGGTATTCTTTTTGCAGGAAAAATCTCAAACCCAAGAGACCTTAAAGGGATTCTTGAGACGGGCTCAAAATGAGTTTGGCTTAAGGATCAAGAAAATAAGAAGCGATAATGGGACGGAGTTCAAGAACTCACAAATTGAAGGCTTCCTTGAGGAGGAGGGCATCAAGCATGAGTTCTCTTCTCCCTACACTCCACAACAAAACGGTGTAGTGGAGAGGAAGAATCGAACTCTATTGGACATGGCAAGAACCATGCTTGATGAGTACAAGACACCCGATCGATTTTGGGCCGAGGCGGTTAACACCGCTTGCTACGCCATCAACCGGTTATATCTACACCGAATCCTCAAGAAGACATCATACGAACTCCTAACCGGTAAAAAGCCCAATATTTCATATTTTAGAGTCTTTGGTAGCAAATGCTTTATTCTTGTTAAAAAAGGTAGAAAATCTAAATTTGCTCCTAAGACTGTAGAAGGCTTTTTACTAGGATATGACTCAAACACAAGGGCATATAGAGTCTTTAACAAGTCCTCAGGACTTGTTGAAGTTTCTTGTGACGTTGTGTTTGATGAGACTAATGGCTCTCAAGTAGAGCAAGTTGATCTTGATGAGATAGGTGAAGAAGAGGCTCCGTGCATCGCGCTTAGGAACATGTCCATTGGGGATGTGTGTCCTAAGGAATCCGAAAAGCCTCCAAATGCACAAGATCAACCCTCCTCCTCCACGCAAGCATCTCCACCGACTCAAAATGAGGACGAGGCTCAAGTTGATGAAGGAGAAGATCAAAGAGATGAGCAACCTCAAGATAATGGCAATGATCAAGGGGGAGATGCAATTGATCAAGACAAGGAGGATGAGGAAGAACCAAGACCACCACACCCAAGAGTCCACCAAGCAATCCAACGAGATCACCCCGTCGACACCATCCTCGGCGACATTCATAAGGGGGTAACTACTAGATCTCAGGTTGCACATTTTTGTGAACATTACTCTTTTGTTTCCTCTATTGAGCCAACCAGGGTAGAGGAAGCACTTCAAGATTCGGATTGGGTGGTGGCGATGCAAGAGGAGCTCAACAATTTCACTAGAAATGAGGTATGGCATTTAGTTCCACGTCCTAAACAAAATGTTGTAGGAACCAAGTGGGTCTTCCGCAACAAGCAAGACGAGCATGGTGTGGTGACAAGGAACAAAGCTCGACTCGTGGCCAAGGGGTATTCACAAGTCGAAGGTTTGGATTTTGGTGAAACCTATGCACCCGTAGCTAGGCTTGAGTCAATTCGCATATTATTAGCCTATGCTACTTACCATGGCTTCAAGCTCTTTCAAATGGACGTGAAAAGTGCCTTCCTCAACGGACCTATCAAGGAAGAGGTTTATGTTGAGCAACCTCCCGGCTTTGAAGACAGCGAGTATCCTAACCATGTTTATAGGCTCTCTAAGGCGCTTTATGGGCTCAAACAAGCCCCGAGAGCATGGTATGAATGCCTTAGGGATTTCCTTATTGCAAATGGCTTCAAAGTCGGCAAGGCCGATCCTACTTTATTCACTAAGACTCTTGCAAATGATTTGTTCGTATGCCAAATTTATGTTGATGATATCATATTTGGGTCTACTAACGAATCTACATGTGAGGAATTTAGTAGGATCATGACACAGAAATTCGAGATGTCGATGATAGGGGAGTTGAAGTATTTCTTAGGATTCCAAGTCAAGCAACTCCAAGAGGGCACCTTCATTTGCCAAACGAAGTACACTCAAGACATTCTAAACAAGTTTGGAATGAAGGATGCCAAGCCCATCAAGACTCCCATGGGAACCAATGGACATCTCGACCTCGACACGGGAGGTAAATCCGTAGATCAAAAGGTATACCGGTCGATGATAGGTTCATTGCTTTATTTATGCGCATCTCGACTGGATATTATGCTTTCCGTATGCATGTGTGCAAGATTCCAATCCGACCCTAAGGAATCACACCTTACGGCCGTAAAACGAATCTTGAGATATTTAGCTTATACTCCTAAGTTTGGGCTTTGGTACCCTCGGGATCCACTTTTGATTTAATTGGTTATTCGGATGCCGATTGGGCGGGGTGCAAAATTAATAGAAAGAGCACATCGGGGACTTGCCAGTTCTTGGGAAGGTCCTTGGTGTCTTGGGCTTCAAAGAAGCAAAATTCGGTCGCTCTTTCCACCGCCGAAGCCGAGTATATTGCCGCAGGCCATTGTTGCGCGCAATTGCTTTGGATGAGGCAAACCCTGTGGGACTATGGTTACAAATTAACCAAAGTTCCTCTTCTATGTGATAATGAGAGTGCAATCCGCATGGCGGATAATCCCGTTGAGCATAGCCGCACTAAACACATAGCCATTCGATATCATTTTCTTAGGGATCACCAACAAAAGGGGGATATCGAGATTGCTTATATTAATACTAAAGATCAATTAGCCGATATCTTTACCAAGCCTCTTGATGAACAAACCTTTACCAAACTTAGGCATGAGCTCAATATTCTTGATTCTAGGAACTTCTTTTGTTAACTTGCACACATCGCTCATGAATATACCTTTGATCATGTCTCTTTTATATATGCTATGAATAATGTGTTTTCAAGTGTATTTCAAACCAAGTCATAGGTATATTGAAAGGGATTTGGAGTCTTCGGCAAAGACAAAGGCTTCCACTCCGTAACTAAACCCTCGCCGTCGCTCCAAGCCACTCCTCATCCTTGGGGGAGAAAGCACAAAGCAAAAGGACTCCGGCTTTGGTATAATCCTCACTTATATGTTTTATTTGCCAAAGGGGAGAAAGTAGTTAGGAAAGGGCTTATATTTCACTCTAAGTATCCGTTTTTGGCGATTCATGCCAAAGGGGGAGAAAGTATAGAGCCCAAAGCAAAAGGACCGCATCACCACCTAATTCAAAAATTGGAGATTTTCAATTGGTATCTTATTGTGTTCAAAAGGGGGAGAAAGTAGTATTTCAAAAATGATATATCAAAACCCTCTTGAACACTAAGAGGAGGATCTCATTTAGGGGGAGTTTTGTTTTAGTCAAAGGAAAATCATTTGAAATAGGGGGAGAAAATTTCAAATCTTGAAAATGCTTTGCAAAATTTTATTCCTTTACCTTTGACTATTTGCAAAAGAACTTTGAAAAGAGTTTACAAAAGAATTTTCAAAAACAAAACATGTGGTGCAAGCGTGGTCCAAAATGTTAAATAAGAAAGAAACAATCCATGCGCATCCAAAGTATTTATATTGGCTCAATTCCAAGTAACCTTTGCACTTACATTATGCAAACTAGTTCAATTATGTACTTTTATATTTGCTTTGGTTTGTGTTGGCATCAATCACCAAAAAGGGGGAGATTGAAAGGGAATTAGGCTTATACCTATTTCCTAAATGATTTTGGTGGTTGAAATGCCCAACACAAATAAATTGGACTAACTAGTTTGCTCTAGTGTATGAGTTCTACAGGTGCAAAAGGTTCACACTTATCCAATAAAAAGACCAAGTATTGGGTTCAACAAAAAGAGCAAAGGGGCAACCGAAGGGACCTCTGGTCTGGCGCACCGGACAGTGTCCGGTGCACCACCGGACATGTCCGGTGCCCCAGAGGACTCCAACTCAAACTTGTCACCTTCAGGAATTTTCGGAGCCGGCGCGCTATAATTCACCGGACATGTCCGGTGTACACCGGACAGTGTCCGGTGCTCCAAGAGGACGCGGCTCTGGAACTTGGTAGCCTCGGGAATTCACGACAGCTGCTCCGCTATAATTCACCGGACATGTCCGGTGTACACCGGACTGTCCGGTGTAACTGCGGGGCAACGGCTACTTCGGCGCCAACGGCTACCTGCGGACGCATTAAATGCGCGCCAGCGCGCGCAGAAGTCAGGCACGCCCATGCTGGCGCACCGGACACTCTACAGTACATGTCCGGTGCGCCACCGGACATCCAGGGGGGCCAAAAGACAGTGCTCCAACGGTCGGAACCCAACGGCTTTGGTGACGTGGCTAGGGCACCGGACATGTCTGGTGTGCACCGGACTGTCCGGTGCACCATGCGACAAACAGCCCCACCAAACGGCTAGTTTGGTGGTTGGGGTTATAAATACCCCCCAACCACCCACCATTCATTGCATTCAACTATTCAAGTTTCCAACCACCTTACAAGAGCTAGCTTTCAATTCAAAGCACAACAAAGAGATCAAATCCTCTCCAAATTCCACAAAAGGCTTTAGTGATTAGAGAGAGTGATTTGCCGTGTTCTTTTGAGCTCTTGCGCTTGGATCGCTTCTTTTCTTTCTCATTTGTTTCTTGTGATCAATTCATTCACTTGTAATCAAAGCAAGAGACACCAATTGTGTGGTGGTCCTTGCGGGGACTTTGTGTCCCAAGTGATTGAGAAGGAGAAGCTCACTCGATCGGTGGATCGTTTGAGAGAGGGAAAGGGTTGAAAGAGACCCGGCCTTTGTGGCCTCCTCAACGGGGAGTAGGTTTGCGAGAACCGAACCTCGGTAAAACAAATCCTCGTGTCACATTCCTTATTTGCTTGCGATTTGTTTTGCACCCTCTCTCGCGGACTCTATTATTGTTCTAACGCTAACCCGGCTTGTAGTTGTGATTATTTTTTGTAAATTTCAGTTTTGCCCTATTCACCCCCCCTCTAGGCGACTTTCACAAAGGACTTGCTGGGCGTCACCCTCGTACCCAAGACGATGGTGCAGTCTGCCCCTGACGCGACTTCGTCACCGCCCGTCGATCAGGAGGTACCGACCGATTCCCATCTCGTGCCTTTTGGATGTAGCCTCGACCCACCAAGCGACTTCAATTCGGTGGGAGCCCTCATAGAGGCATGTCCAAACACCTCGGGGTACGGTATGCGGTCACCCTGGAACCGGCTGACAGCCATCTCGACCTACGGGCCCTCGGGTCCCGAGGAAGATGACGAGCCCGACTTCTACTGGGATATCTCCGGACTTGGTAACCCCAGTGCCATGCGGGACTTCATGACTGCATGCGACTATTGCCTTTCCGACTGTTCCGACGGTAGCCGCAGCTTCGGCGACGAAGACTGCGGCCCGAGTCGTGAATGTTTCCACGTCGATCTAGGGGGTCCCGGTGAAGGTGACCATCTTGGTATGCCAGAAAATGGTGATCCCCCTAGGCTTGCGCCTCGCGTTGACATCCTTCGGGAGCTAGCTGTGCTCCCAGTCCCTGCGGGGGGTCAGGACACACAGCTCGAGCAAATCCGCGAGGTGCAGGCCAGGCTCGACGAGGGAGCAGGAACGCTCGAGCCGATCCATCGGAACATCGGGCAGGAGTGGGCAGGCCAAGCTCCGACCGGAGAAGCACGTTGTCTACCCCAGGGCCTCCAGCACCGCATCGCCGACGATGTCAGGGCAAGGCCGCCCCTGGCTTCCAGTGGGGTCGACCAGAACCTGGTAACAGCGGCAATACTTCTCCGTGCGATGCCGGAGCCATCAACCACCGAGGGGCGGCGCATCCAGGGAGAACTCAAGAATCTCCTGGAGGATGCCGCGGCCCGACGAGCTGAAAGCTCTGCCTCCCGAAGGCAGGGGTACCCCCCGGAGCATCGCGCCGCGACTTCCCGGTTCGAGCGGGAAGCCTCGATCTACACCGGGCACACGCGCAACACAGCGCCTGCGGCCCCGGGACGCCTTGGCAACGAGCACCATCACCGCAACCGTCGAGCCCACCTCGACGAGAGGGTGCGCCGAGGCTACCACCCCAGGCGTGGGGGACGCTACGACATCGGGGAGGATCGGAGTCCCTCGCCCGAACCACCCGGTCCGCAGGCTTTCAGCCAAGCCATACGACGCGCGCCGTTCCCGACCCGGTTCCGAACCCCGACTACCATCACAAAGTACTCGGGGGAGACGAGGCCGGAACTGTGGCTCGCAGACTACCGGCTGGCCTGCCAACTGGATGGAACGGACGACAACAACCTCATCATCCGCAACCTCCCCCTGTTCCTCTCCGACACTACTCGAGCCTGGTTGGAGCACCTGCCTCCGGGGCAGATCTCCAACTGGGACGACCTGGTTCAAGCCTTCGCCGGTAACTTCCAGGGCACGTACGTGCGCCCTGGGAACTCTTGGGATCTCCGAAGCTGCCGCCAGCAGCCGGGAGAGTCTCTCCGGGACTACATCTGATGATTCTCGAAGCAACGCACCGAGCTACCCAACGTCACCGACTTAGATGTCATTGGCGCGTTCCTCGCCGGCACCACCTACCGCGACCTAGTGAGCAAGCTGGGTCGCAAGACCCCCACCAGGGCGAGTGAGCTGATGGACATCACCACCAAGTTCACCTCTGGCCAGGAGGCGGTTGAGACCATCTTCCGGAAAGACAAGCAGCCCGAGGGCCGCCAGCCGGAAGATGCCCCTGAGGCATCTACTCAGCGGCACCAAGAAGAAAGGCAAGAAGAAGTCGCAAGCGAAACGCGACGCCACCGACGCGGACCTTGTCGCTGCCGCTGAGTACAAGAACCCTCGGAAACCTCCCGGAGGCGTCAATCTCTTCGACAAGATGCTCAAGGAGCCATGCCCCTATCATCAGGGGCCCATTAAGCACACCCTTGAGGAGTGCGCCATGCTTCGGCGCCACTTTCATAAGGCCGGGCCACCTGCGGAAGGTGGCAGGGCCCCCGACAACGACAAGAAGGAAGATCACAGGGCAGGAGAGTTCCCCGAGGTCCACGACTGCTTCATGATCTACGGAGGGCGAGTGGCGAATGCCTCGGCTCGGCAACGCAAGCAAGAGCGCCGAGAGGTTTGCTCGGTAAAGGTGGCGGCGCCAGTCTACCTAGACTGGTCTGACAAGCCCATCACCTTTGACCAGGGCGACCATCCCGACCGCGTGCCGAGCCCGGGGAAGTACCCGCTCGTTGTCGACCCCGTCATCGGCAACGTCAGGCTCACCAAGGTCCTCATGGACGGAGGCAGTAGCCTCAACATCATCTACGCCGAGACACTCGGGCTCCAGCGGATCAACCTGTCCTCAGTCCGGGTGGGCGCGACGCCTTTCCACGGGATCATCCCCGGGAAACGCTTCCAGCCTCTCGGACAACTCGATCTACCCGTCTGCTTTGGGACTCCCTCCAACTTCCAAAGGGAAACCCTCACATTCGAGGCGATCGGGTTCTGAGGAACCTACCACACAGTGCTGGGGAGACCATGCTACGCCAAGTTCATGGTCGTCCCCAACTACACCTACCTCAAGCTCAAGATGCCGGGCCCCAACGGGGTCATCACCGTCGGCCCCATGTACCGACACGCGTACGAATGCGACATGGAGTGCGTGGAATACGCCGAGGCCCTCGCCGAATCCGAGGCCCTTGTCGCCGACCTGGAGAGCCTCTCCAAGGAGGTGCCCGACGTGAAGCGCCATGCCGACAACTTCGAGCCAGCAGAGACGGTCAAATCCGTCCCCCTCGACCCCAGCAACGACGTCTCCAAGCAGATCCGGATCGGCTCCAAGCTCGACCCCAGATAGGAAGCAGTGCTCGTCGACTTCCTCCGCGCAAACGCCGACATTTTCGCGTGGAGTCCCTCGGACATGCCTGGCATACCGAGGGAGGTTGCCGAGCACTCGCTGGATATCCGAGCTGGAGCCCGACCCGTGAAGCAGCCTCTGCGCCGATTCGACGAAGAAAAGTGCAGAGCCATAGGCGAGGAGATCCACAAGCTGATGGCAGCGTGGTTCATCAAAGAGGTATTCCATCCCGAATGGCTTGCCAACCCTGTGCTTGTGAGGAAGAAAGGTGGGAAATGGTGGATGTGCGTGGACTACACTGGTCTAAACAAAGCATGTCCGAAAGTTCCCTATCCTCTGCCTCGTATCGATCAAATCGTGGATTCCACTACTGGGTGCGAAACCCTGTCTTTCCTCGATGCCTACTCATGGTATCACCAAATCCGGATGAAAGAGTCCGACCAGCTCGCGACTTCTTTCATCACACCATTCGGCATGTACTGCTACATTACTATGCCGTTTGGTTTGAGGAATGCGGGTGCGACATACCAAAGGTGCATGAACCACGTGTTCAGCCAACACATTGGTCGAACGGTCGAGGCCTACGTCGATGACATCGTAGTCAAGACAAGAAAAGCCTCTGACCTCCTTTCCGACCTTGAAACGACATTCCGGTGTCTCAAGGCGAAAGGCATGAAACTCAATCCTGAGAAGTGCGTCTTCGGAGTACCCCGAGGCATGCTGTTGGGGTTCATCGTCTCCGAGCGGGGCATCGAGGCCAACCCGGAAAAAATCGCAGCCATCACCAACATGGGGCCCATTAGGGACTTGAAGGGCGTACAGAGGGTCATGGGATGCCTTGCGGCTCTGAGCCGCTTCATCTCGCGCCTCGGCAAAAGAGGCCTACCCCTGTACCACCTCTTAAGGAAGTCTGAGTGCTTCACTTGGACCCCCGAGGCCGAGGGAGCCCTCGGGAACCTGAAGGTGCTCCTCACGAACGTGCCCATCTTGGTGCCCCTCGCTGTCGGAGAAGCCCTCTTGATCTACGTCACCGCTACCACTCAGGTGGTCAGCGCCGCGATCGTGGTTGAGAGACGAGAAGAGGGGCATGCATTGCCTGTCCAGAGGCCGGTCTACTTCATCAGTGAGGTACTGTCCGAGACCAAGATCCGCTACCCACAAATTCAGAAGCTGCTCTACACGGTGATTCTGACGCGGCGAAAGTTGTGACACTACTTCGAGTCTCATCCGGTGACTGTGGTGTCATCCTTCCCCTTGGGGGAGATCATCCAGTCCCAAGAGGCCTCGGGCAGGATCGCAAAGTGGGCAGTGGAAATCATGGGTGAGACGATCTCATTCGCCCCTCGGAAGGCCATCAAGTCCCAAGTCTTGGCGGACTTTGTGGCTGAATGGGTCGACACCCAGCTTCCAGAGGCTCCGACCCAACCGGAACTCTGGACCATGTTTTTCGACGGGTCGCTGATGAAAACAGGAGTGGGCGCGGGCCTGCTCTTCATCTCACCCCTCAGGAAACACCTCCGCTACGTGCTGCGCCTCCACTTCTCGGCGTCCAACAATGTGACCGAGTACGAGTCTCTGGTTAACGGGCTGCGCATCGCCATCGAGCTAGGGGTCCGACGCCTCGACGCTCGTGGTGACTCGCAGCTTGTCATCGACCAAGTCATGAAGAACTCCCACTGCCACGACCCGAAGATGGAAGCCTATTGCGACGAGGTTCGGCGCCTGGAAGACAAGTTCTACGGGCTCGAGCTCAACCACGTCGCCCGACAATACAACGAAACTGCGGATGAGCTGGCAAAGATAGCCTCGGGGCGAACAACGGTTCCCCCGGACGTCTTCTCCCGAGACCTACATCAACCCTCAGTCAAGACTGATGACACGTCCGAACCCGAGAAGGCCTCGGTCCAGCCCGAGGCACCCTCGGCCGAGCCCGAGGCGCCCTCGGCCCCGTGCGAGGCACCCTTGGCCCCCGAAGGTGAGGCACTGCGCGTCAAGGAAGAGCGGAGCGGGGTCACGCCTAATCAAAACTGACAGACCCCGTACCTGCAATATCTCCACCGAGGAGAGCTACCACTCGACCAGGCCGAAGCTCGGCGATTGGCGTGATGTGCCAAGTCGTTCGTCCTACTGGGGGACGGGAAGGAGCTCTACCACCGCAGCCCCTCAGGCATCCTCCAGCGATGCATACCCATCGCCGAAGGTCAGGAGTTATTACAAGAAATACACTCGGGGGCCTGCGGTCATCACGCAGCGCCTCGAGCCCTTGTCGGAAAAAGCTTTCCGACAAGGTTTCTACTGGCCGACCGCGGTAGCCGACGCCACTAGGATTGTCCGCACCTGCCAAGGGTGTCAATTCTATGTAAAGCAGACTCACCTGCCCGCTCAGGCTCTGCAGACAATACCCATCACCTGGCTGTTTGCTGTGTGGGGCCTGGACCTCGTCGGTCCCTTGCAGAAGGCACTCGGAGCTACACCCACCTGCTGATCGCCATCGACAAATTCTCCAAGTGGATCGAGGTCCGACCCCTAAACAGCATTAGGTCCGAACAGGTGGTGGCCTTCTTCACCAACATCATCCATCGCTTCGGGGTCCCGAACTCCATCATCACCGACAACGGCACCCAGTTCACCGGCAGAAAGTTCCTGGACTTCTGTGAGGATCACCATATCCGGGTGGACTGGGCTGCCGTGGCTCACCCCATGACGAATGGGCAAGTGGAGCGTGCCAACGGCATGATCCTGCAAGGACTCAAGCCATGGATCTACAATGACCTCAACAAGTTCGGCAAGCGATGGATGAAGGAACTCCCCTCGGTGGTCTGGAGTCTGAGGACGACGCCGAGCCGAGCCATGGGCTTCACGCCGTTCTTTCTAGTCTATGGGGCCGAGGCCATCCTGCCCACGGACTTAGAATACAGTTCCCCGAGGGCGAGGGCCTACGACGACCGACGCAACCAGACCAACTGAGAAGGCTCACTGGACCAGCTGGGAGAGGCTCGGGACATGGCATTACTGCACTCGGTGCGGTATCAGCAGTCCCTGCGACGCTACCACGCCCGAGGGGTTCGGTCCCGAGACCTCCAGGTGGGCGACTTGGTGCTTCGGCTGCGACAAGACGCTCGAGGGCGGCACAAGCTCACGCCTCCCTGGGAAGGGCCGTTCGTCATCGCCAAGGTTCTGAAGCCCGGGACGTACAAGCTGGCCAACAGTCAAGGCAAAGTCTACAGCAACACTTGGAACATTCGACAGCTACGTCGTTTCTACCCTTAAGATGCTTTCAAGTCGTTCGCACACCTCGCTCACACATAGAGTCTAACCGTCAAGGAAGGGTCAGCCTTGCCTCGGCAAAGCCCGACCCTCGCTCGGGGGCTAGAAGGGGGGAACCCCCTTTGCGTCAAATTTTTCCTCGGAAAAGATCTTTTCTGCCAGAACATTTTTCGTGCTTCCCGACTACTTCGAAAGTGGGATCCTAAAAATGACGGAGTACACGTAAGCAGCTAAGGTTGACCAAGCCGAGGGACTCCTATGCCTCTGGGATACGAATACCTCACTCATCACCTTCTGCGATAAGTAACTCACGCTCGAATAGGCGATTCCACGGACCGAACAAGTCTTCATGCTCGAAAACTCTTCTGCCGAAATGATTTTTCGTGCCTTCTCGATTATATCGGTAGCAGAATCCTACGGATGAGTAAGAGTACATGTAAGCAGCCAAGGTCGACCGAGCCAAGGGACTCCTACGCCTCCGGGATACGGATACCTCACTCATCACCTTCTGCGATAAGTAACTCTCGCTCGGACAAACAATTCTGTTACCGACAAATAAGTCCAGATACTCGAAACAAGAGGAAAAGAGACACAACTTTACAACACGACGACAGTATGTTTGGGCCTCGGTGGCCGTAGAAAACATACGCACACTTCAAGAGGAACCGGTCCTGCAGGCTCAGACGTCGACAGAGGGGGAGCAGCAGCACCCTCGGCGAAGTCCGGCCGAGCCTCGGACGGCAACACGGTCGGAGGATCTCCACTCCGAAGGACGACGTCAGCATCGCGCCCGGGCCATCGCTGCTAGGGTCTCCTCCAGGAATCTGGCCCAAGCAGACGGCTCGGCCGCCCGCCCTGAAGCCTCGGCCAACTGTCCTCCAAGGACATCGACCTGGCTTGTGGCCTCGGCAACTCGACTTCGGCGCTAGTCCCGCCAGTGGATGGTCTGGCCAGGCTCCGGCCAATGAAGTCTTCTTTTCGAGCCAACTCTACCTCTGTCCATGCTAACACCGCTGCCTTCGGCTTTGGCTCATCGAAGAGCGGCCGAGGGTTTCCTTTAACTAAGCAAGAGAAGCCTCGGGCGGCAAGGCTGACCGAGCCGAGGGACTCTTACGCCTCCGGGATACGGATACCTCACTTGTCACCTTCGCACGAGGCAACTCACACTTGGTTAAGCGGTTCAGTTGGCCGACAGGCGAGTCCTAGTGCTCGAAATGAAGAAAGAACACGGCTCCGCGCTGAAGATACATACATGTTCAGGCCCCGACAGCCACAATGAACAGACACCAGCACTCAAGGTGCCATTACAAACGGAACTCCGGTTTTGCCCCCGCGGGTATGAATAACCTCCGCACTGGAGAGCCTGCGAGGCGACAAGATCTGGGCGACTCAACAGCGACCTCCGCAGCAGCCATGGTCCCAAGACGGATGCGGCCACCGAAAGGCTATCGCTCGCGTCCCTACCTAAGGGACACGAACCAGATATTAAAGCCAAAGAGCCGGAGGTCGGTCCGTAGACGGCGATGACGGCCTCGACGGCGGAGAAGCTTCCTCCGACCACCAACGTCACACCAGCAAGCGCAGGGCGCTCCAAAGTGCACCGGCAGGTCCTTGCCTCCACCCTCACCACGAAAGCGAGGACAGGGGACAGAATGTTGCATCCTAGCTAGATAGCAACAGTCCGTCTTCCCCGGCATGGCTGGAGGATGCCTCCTCCGCAGAGCTGGAGGATGGTTTCCACCACCAGAAGCTGGAGGAAGAGGTGGCCAGCCGATCTGTGCAGGAGGCAGAGCCCCAGCTCGCCTCGCTCGCCGCCCCAGCGAGGATGACAAAGATCCTTGAAGCTGAGGGCGGTGCAGAGGCCGCGGCCTAGCATGCTCCTCCCCACCATCGAGCTGGTGGTCACCGTCTTGGGTGACCGCCGGCGAGGGGATGCAGCCGGGCTGCTTGACGAAAATCCTTGAAGCCGAACGACGGCTGAAAGGTACCAGCTTCCGTGAAGTTGTGTTCCTCCAAACGACAAGACGAAGACAATGCGGGCGCCCCCCACCCGGGGGCTCGGGAGGTGGAAAGACACGATGCATGAGGGAGGCGCGAAGACATGGTTGCCTTTCAGGGGGTCACCCTCCTTTTAAAGGCAACTCTCCCCACTTGCGTCCTTAGCCGTCGTAGGCAGAGTCTTCTCCAACACGCTCCAAGGTCCTCCCCCTACGACACGGGGGCTGGGCCCCGCGCGACGTGCAAGCTGCCCCAAGGCAGAAGATGTCAAACCGTCGCGCGTGGTGCGCGTGACTGCCCAGCGGTTACAAGCGCTCCTCCACTTTTGCCCAGACCAGCGGGTGAAAGGGCGGACTACCATGCAGGCGGCATGCAACCGTACCAAGGGGGGCACACCCTCTCGACTTCAACACGTCCAGCATGGAGGCCCAGGCCCACACGTCATGTAACCGGCGCGCCGGTTACTACGTGCAAGAAACTGCACTGCCACTCGCGCCACTATCGTGCCTCCTCGACTGCGGAACCAGTACCGCGACTCAAGGCAACCCTGCGCATGACCCAACAGTGCCAACCAGGCACATCGGTCATGGGTGAGCCAACCGCGGGAGGAGGTGTGACGGTCGATACGACCAAAGATGGGCCAGCAGTGATGGCGGTGGCAGGCAGGCAAAAGCAGCGGTCAAGTCATCTGCAGGCTCACGTCCCCTCCAGGGACAGCGAGAGAACCCTCTCCCACGGCGTGAAGACGACGCGCCCGTGGTCTGTTCCTCAAACGGCTCGCGCATGCGCAATGGCTGCCCCGCGAACCACTCGTCCCGTCGCATTAACTCTGCGGCAGGGCAGGCGGCACCTTTGGCAGGCAAAGCAGACGACGCTTCGCTTCTGCCGCATTGACCGCGTCAAAAAAGGTGCGCCACGACGTTCGATTTTATATCCTTCCCCTTTTTTCTCTTTCTCTCTCTCTTACAGCAGGGACCGGGAAAGGGGATACATGGGATCCTTCTCCACGAAGGAAGCGGGCCCCGAGCCCCCACTACTGATCAGAGGTTCGAAGGCTGGCCCCTCGGAAGGGTTCAACAGCCGCCTCATAGCACTCGGGTTCTGCGCCCACTACTGATCAGAGGTTCGAAGGCTGGCCCCTCGGAAGGGTTCAACAGCCGCCTCAGAGCACTCGGGTTCTGCGCCCGCTACTGGTCAGAGGTTCGATGGCTGGCCCCTCGAAAGGGTTCAACGGCCGCCTTAGGCTACTCGGGCTCCGCGCCCACTACTGATCAGGGGTTCGTAGGCTGGCCCCCAAAGGGTTCACAGCTGCCTCAGACACAGAGTGAGGGATGACCATGGGTACGTTCGATACATAACCGAGGCTCGGGCTACGCTCCCGAGGTACCCTAGGACATTTCCGAGACCCGCGGGAACGATTCTGTAACGAAATCCCACCAGAGGGAGGCATCGAGCCCTCGGACCCCGTCGACAGGGGACCGAGTCCAGCAAATCACCCGCAGGTACTTTTGGGCACGCCTCCGGGCCACAACCGACCCCTAACAGATGGGGCACGGGTGTCAACTCGGATCACCCGTTCGCAGCTCACTGGAGACACCATGTTCGACGCCCACCGAGGGCAACATGGCGCTTCCCCCCCTCCTCCTTGTGGAAAGGCGACGCAGGGGCGTATGTAAAAAAGCCGAGTCTATCCTTGATCGTCCTCTCGCTCTGTGCGGAGGCTCGGGGGCTGCTCTCGCAAACCCGGCTCCGGCCAAACCGTTGACAGCGTCAACATACCAGCCTGAGAACTTGGGACTCGATGGTGCACCCGGGCTACGGCCAGTTCGCATGAGGGAACAACCAGACCGGCCGAAGCATCACAAAACGCATTAAGACCTCGAAGGAGTCTAACCACTCCTCCGAGGCCTCGAGGGCTACACCCGGTGGGTGCGCTCGCGCGCACCCACCGGAACAAACAACAACCGAGAAAGGTCGGTCCCCTTGCAAAAAAGTGCGACAAAAGCCTCCAAGCGAGTATTAACACTCCCTTGGAGGCTCGAGGGCTACTGTCGGGGACCATAATTAGGGGTACCCCCGAGGTTCCTAAATCTCAGCTGGTAAACCCCATCAGCACAAAGCTGCAAAGGCCTGATGGGTGCGATTAACTCAAGGGACATGATCCCGCCTCGCCCGAGCCCAGCCTCGGGCAAGGTCAGCCGACCCCAGGGGATTCACGCCTTGCCCGAGGTACCCCCTCAAGCAATGGGCACACCCTCGGCTCACCCGAGGCCCAATCTTTGCCAAGAAGCAACCTTGGCCAGATTGCCACACCGACCGACCGAATTGCAGAAGCATTTAATGCAAAGGTGGCCTGACACCTTATCCTGACGCGCGCCCCTCAGTCGACAGAGCCGAAGTGACCGCAGTCACTTCGCCGCTCCACTGACTGGCCTAACAAGGGTACAGCGCCGCCTGCGTCGCTCCGACTGCTGTGCCACTCGACAGAGTGAGGCTGACAGCAGCTAAGTCTGGCTTTGGGCGCCATAGGAAACTCCGCCTCGCCGGACCCAGGGCTCGGACTAGGCTATGGCCTCGGAAGACGATGGACTCTGCCTCGCCCGTCCCAGGGCTCGGACTCGGCTACGGCCTTGGAAGACGACGGACTCCGCCTCGCCCGACCTAGGGCTCGGACTCGGCTACGGCCTCGGAAGACGATGGACTCCGCCTCGCCCGACCTAGGGCTAGGACTCGGCTACGTCCTCGGAAGATGACGGACTCCGCCTCACCCGACCTAGGGCTCAGACTCGGCTACGGCCTTGCACGACGACGAACTCCGCTTTGCCCGACCCCAGGGCTCGGACTCGACCCCAACCCTAGGGTTCGGACTCGACCTCGACCTCGGAGGAGCCTCCGCCTCGCCCGACCGAGGGCTCAAACCGACCACGCCACAGGAGGGGCCATCATTACCCTACCCCTAGCTAGCTCAGGCTATGGGGAAAAAGACCGGCGTCCCATCTGGCTCGCCCCGGTAAAACAAGTAATGATGACGCCCCGCGTGCTCCATGATGACGGCGGCTCTCAACCCCTTACGGAAGCAAGGAGACGTCAGCAAGGACTCGACGGCCCCGACAGCTGTCCTTCCGCAAGGCTCTAGCGCTCCTCCGACGGCCACGACATCACAGGAACAGGGTGCCAAAACCCCTCCAGCTGCCACGACGGCATGTACTTAGGGCGCTCTCCTTACGCCTATAAAAGGAAGGTCCAGGGCACTCCTACGAGGAGGTTGGCCACGTGGGAGGACAGGCTGGCGGACGATCCCTCTCTCTCTCTCTCTCCCACGCGAACGCTTGTAACCCCCTACTACAAGCGCACCCGACCTGGGTGCAGGGCAACACGGAGGCCGCGGGATTCCCCCTTCGCCTGTCTCTTCCCCCCCCCCCCCCCCCTTCGTGCTCCGCCTCGCGCCAACCCATCTAGGCTGGGGCACGCGACGACAATTTACTCGTCGGTCCAGGGACCCCCCCGGGGTCGAAACGCCGACACATGGGATGCAAAATTCCAACAGTCCCTATTGTTTGGTTACCTGAATACAAGTTTGGGCCAGGCTAGGCGCGTGAAACACACCAACCTCAGCCAGGCCCGTGACATACGCATGATTTCTGTGTTCATGGGTAACTAGGTTGTGTGCGTGCATCCGAGGCCGCCTCCTCATCCCCACGCGTCTCCCTTGAGCCGTCGCTGTGTGCGTCACACAAGCTAGGGTTTAGCGTCGGCGCCCTCAGCCGCTGTTGCCAAGCTCTCCCTCTCCCTCGAGCTCTCCTTCTCCTATCTCCACTCGCCCTCGAGCTCTCCCTCTCCATCTCCACTCGTCGTGAGCTAGGGTTTGGCACCCTCAGTCGCCGCTGTCGAGCTCCCCCTCTCTCCGTCGAGCTCGCCTTAGTTCCTGTCGTGGAGCTCTCGCACCCTCCTCTCGCAATCTCTAGGTTTCTTCAAAGGTAAGGAGGTTTGACATTTCCCTCTCCCCATGGACATGAGCTCTTCGCCTTAGTTCTCATTGAGAACTACTGATTTGAACCAACTAGCCTAAGAATCTTGATTACTACTGATCTGAGAATCTGAAGGTCCTAAAATATTGCCGCTTTTGGCCGAATAAAGCCACCTTTGAATAGTTCTGGTACATCCATGCTGTTTTTAGCTCACTCTCTTAACAGAATTGGTATTGTGGTAGATTTGGTTTCCGTTCTGTGGATAGCCATGCTGCTTTTTATGCTATGAATCTCGTTCTGTGTATAGCCATGCTGCCTTTTGTGCTATGAATCATGTTCTATGTATTATTTTATTTGTCAAAGCATTTGTTAACATATCACTCTCTTAACAAATCTGGTATTTACTCTAGTATTGATCTTTTGTGGTTAAGAAATCAAGTAAAATGCACATTTTGTGGTAAAAACCCTTTTGAACTATTGATTTGAACCAACCTACATTATTTAAGATGACTTGAAATTGTCTAATTTAAATCTAGTGGTGTCCTTAAGAATGCATTTAATTTTGATTGCCATAGAAACTTCATTTTATTTCACATTTTTCTTTGAAGAAAAAAGAAACAATGGTAACAACAATATTTAATGGGAAGTAGAAAGTTCATTTCTAGAGTCCTGATGTAATAGTTTTGTTTACTTTAAATTATATTACATGAGATCACATGTATTTTCTGAGTAGAAAGTTTACATGAGATAACATGTATTATATTATATGAGATAACAGTTCATATCACTCTCTATCTTAGCTTTTGTGTTTCTTAGTAGAAAGTTCATTTTATTATATTACATGAGATAACAGTTTTGTTTTGGAGCCTGTTTACTTGTACTTTTTTAATTGGCAGTGGTGCCTACATATATGTCAAGAGCATATGGGAAGTTCAAAGCATATGTTATTTGTGTTTCTTCTTCCTTCTTCTATTGTCCTTTATGATGATGTTGAGCTATTCTATGAATGTTCAAAGAATATATTCATACTTTTTTATTAGTTTCTGAGTTGTTGATCAATGGTATGTGATGATTCATTGTCTCTGGGTGGCACATCTCTTTTATGACACAGTCGTGGCTCGTGTAAGAATCTATTTTCATATATTAGCAACTAGCACATCACCGTTTAGCATGCTTGATCATGCATTTTCTGAGCTATCGATCAATGTTTTATGAAGCTAATGTGCCTTTGAGCTATAGATCAATGTTCTATGAAGCTAGTGTGCCTCTGAGTTATCCATCAATGTTCTATGAAATTCCTTTTTAGCAACTAGCACATCACATCTAAGCCAAACTTAGACCTCTAGTATCCTTTTCTATTTTACTACTCTAGCAATGGATCCTGCTATTGCACGTCGACGGCTAATTGCAAGGGCAGTGGTCCTGGTAGCAGTTATGTCAGCCTAGTTGGATGCATGGTTGAGGCACCGACTACATGCTAGGAGGTCTATCATTTATGGACCAATGCACCAAAGATACCAAGAGAGACAAAACAATCTGAGATTCATTTATGAATCCACTGATGTTGCGTGTGTTGACTTACTCAGGATGAGAAAAGCCCCTTTTATGCAGTTGTGTGATCTTCTTCGCACTAGACAACTATTGAGAGATAGCATTCATAGCTCATTAGAGGAGCAGGTTGCCATGTTTTTACATGTGGTAGGTCATAATCAAAGGTTTAGAGTTCTACAGATGACATTTCGAAGGTCTATTGAGACCATCAGCAGATACTTCAGGGAAGTATTGTATGCTGTTGGTGAATTGAGAAATGAAATGATCTTGCCGCCTTCAACTGCTACACCAACCAAAATTAGAGATAGCCACAGATGGTACCCCTATTTCAAGGTCAGCCATCCAAACACACCACTATTGATCCCTTCCTTGTCATTGTTAGGTTTGTAGTAACAAATGTTTGCCCTAATGTGTAGAACTATATTGGTGCCATTGATGGCACTCATGTGCTAGCAAGAGTTCCTAGAAATTAGAGGGCTGCCTTCCTTAGCAAGAAACACACCACAACACAAAACATCTTAGCTGTTGTAGACTTTGATCTAAGATTTACATATGTTCTTGCTGGCTGAGAGGGATCAACACATGATGCCCTTATCCTTGCTGATGCCCTTGAGAGAGAAGATGGTCTAAAAGTGCCCCAAGGTAAAAAATAGTATTGGTCTATACAGTACACACTTCCATTGTTATTCCCTAATATATGGTCTATGATATTAGGTAAATTTTACCTTGTGGATGCTGGTTATGCTGTCAGGCCTGGGTTTTTACCCCCTTACCGTGCCACACGGTACCACTTGAGTGAATATGGGGGGATCCACAGAATCCAAAAGAGCTCTTCAACTGTAAAGCCCAAAATTGGTAATATCTATATATATATAATAAAATAAAGAAATAAATATATTTATAATGGTGTTTTGAGGATTTTTTAAGCCTTTGGAAATGTATTAAGATCCTTCCTTTTCACCACCAATTAATGGAGTAAAATTAGTCAATAAATAAATAAAGAAATGAACATCTCATACTTATGATATTAATGGGATACATTTTATTTGACCTTAACTTATAAATGAAAATATAAAATGGAAAGTGAGAAAGGAAATTGTAATGATCACTTATTATTGCTAGAATTAAATAATGGAAGGAGAATAAAAATAATATTAAAATTAGTGGGATTAATATTCATATTAGGATGGTATTTAATATTTGGAAATCTGAAATTTAAACTAGGAATTTAAAAGTTAGTTTGAATCTTTAAATTTGGAACTTGAAAAGAAATGGAAAAGAAAAAGGAAAAGAAAAATAAATCACAAAAACGCCATGGGCCCGAACTGCTCCAACTGGCCCAACTCCCTTCCGTCCGCGCCAGCCCAGTGACTACCTCTGCGCCGACAAATGGGCCCGGGTGGCCAGTCCCCTTCCTTCTCCGTAATCACCCGCACGCCTGGCATCAACCGACTGACATATGGGGCCATCTAGCGTTGTCTCACGTCATCGCTGGCTAGTAGGTCTTAGTTGTTAGTCGCCCGCTACTCGTGATGCTACCTTTTTCTCTGGCGCATGGGCCTGCGCTGTCGGAGGTCATCTCCTACCCTATGTCCGAGACGCAACAAATGTCGAATCGAGCGTTGAACGACATCCGCGAGATCTTTGGGGCTGACCTGGCCAACTCGCCAACGCCTCCGGACTATAAAAGCAAGCCCTTGCGACCTCCTCCCTCCTCGAACGACGGCACCGGAACCACCCTTCAGAACATGGTGTTGACGATCAGTGCAGGGGTGGGTGCCGCCACACACGAAATCAGTGTGATGTGTCGTTGTCCACCCAGATATAGTTCAGGGTGAATCGGTCGCACCAACCACATGTCCTGGTGACCTCCTCTGACGGGGAATTGGGCGGAGTGCCGGCGATTGCTCGCCGGATTTCAAGAAATTTCTTTGGACCGCCCTTCATCGTCGGTGTAGCGTCCTGCTACATATTTCACAGTGAGTTACCCTTAGATCGATTTTCCTTGCCCTGCTCCGCATGTTTCTCCATTCGGTTGCGAGTTTGGGGCACTGGGCACGCCATCACAGTATTCCGGTGATGGCGCCGCCGCAGAGAGAGCTCTGCGCCGCCGTCTACGGGTAGTCGGGTGAAGACGATGGTCTTTGGACCGTTGATCTCATAGGAATGATCATGATTAGATTAACTGGGTACCGATTCATCTAATGATCGGTGTCCATTGGATCGACCTTGGGTGGCATAGATTAGATCTGGGGTGATGGCTCTCGTCCGTTAATCACAAAACGCACGGTCGATATTAGATCTTAACTTACCGATTCGATTGGACAATCTGAGCGCTTGATTTTATATCCCACGGCCAAGATCGTTTACTGTTTCATATGTGCCCGATCTGATTTGGGCTATCGGATCGTGGTCGGACGACTCAACACGTCTAATACCCCTTCGACTGACTCTTTTTGCTAAAGAGTCCCCATGGAATCTAGAAACTAACCCGCCATCCACAACTAGTACTAAATAATTTTAACTAGGCCCTGGACATTTATGGAATAGCCCCTGTACTCCTTAGATTTAGTAACCGCAGCCCATAGCTTTTGTATTAAGTAAATACAAATCTAGAAAATGATTTATAATATAGAATAATCTTGGAAAATTCATAACTTGCGCATTTTAACTCCTTTTTGATCCATTCCAGTTGCATTAGATCCATAATAATATTGTTTATCCCCTGGTAGCTTTATTTTGTTATGAAACCTAAATTGAAATTATGTACTTAATTTCTTGTGTACCCCACTCCTAAATATTTAGAGAATCATAACTTTATAATCGAAACTTTGAATTTAGTGGTTCTCGAACCTACGATCTCATTACGATACGTAGAATATTATTATGCAGTTTGTGCTTATGTTTGGTGTGATGTTAATTTTGCCTATACCATGTTTGTTTGTATTGCTACGAATAGCAGTGAGGTCATGAGAATCTGAAGATCATCCTGGTACCTGGAATCTCGAGTCTAAGGCAAGTTGTTCCCTTGATCACTCCTTTTTACCTAATAATGTTCGCTATTAATCACTGTGACATGCTCAGGTTATTTTGATGGGATCTACTAGGTTTTCCTAGCTTTGTTTATCCCCCACCTTGCAAACAAATGAATTATTGGGTAGATTTGCTATTGCTCTATCTGGTTTTGGGAAACTAATGTTTTATTATGATCATGTTCCAATTATGTTATTGTTTAATTATTGTTCATGATAAGATCATATTGTTAATTGGAACATGGAGAACCACCCGAGAAAACTGTGCTACCACAAGGGTGGAATGGGACGCCCTTGGCCAAGTAATTAGGAAAGCTAGGGAGAGATTACCTTACCCGGTTAGGGGCAAGCGGGGAGGCATCGCTGCGGAGTATAGGGAGGTCCTCGGGTTGAACTGTTTGTAAAGCTTCGGATGACGAATTCCTATGCTTCCTTCTTCCTGAATCTGTAGCGGGTTTTCTCGAACTAGTGGAACTTTGGAAAGGCCACATAGTGCTACCCTACCTCGCTTCCTTGGTAGAGGTGTATGGGGTCCGTACAACCCCATGGCAAATGGGTAACACGACTTGTGGGTAAAGATGTGCAACCTCTGCAGAGTGTAAAACTGGTATATCAGCCGTGCTCACTGTCATGAACGACTCGGACACTCACATGATTAATCTTTGGAATTAAACTTAATCTGTCATATGCATTGCATAGCGGGTGTTGATATTAATATTGATCTCTTATTTAATTGGGTTGGTATCTACTTATACCTAGTAACTGCTAATAAAATTCTGACCAACTTTAAAAGCAATGCTCAGCTTTAACCATCCTCTTTGGTAAGTCTTACACTTCACATGAGCTCCCACCTTTGGTGAGTTCATGCACATTATTCGCCACAAGTTGTTGAGCGGTGAACGTATGTGAGCTCACCCTTGTTGTACTCACATCCTCCCGTAGGTCAAGAACAGGTACCGTAGGATGAGGTGCGTGAAGGATGCTGTGATGAGTTCGTAAGTGGTCTAGACGTCATCTCCCAGTCAACTTTGGTTGCTGGATCGTTGTCTTCTTATGATGTAATTAGTTATTTTGTACATAACTCCTATTATATAGTAAATATGTGACATTCGTTTCTGTACCATGAGTCATCATATGTGTGAGACTTGATCCCAGCACACTTGATGATCATTTTGCGCCCAAGTTTTGGTGCCATGAAATTCGGGTGTGACATCAACCTTAGACATTCATCACTTAGGGTGACAATAGAGAGGGCCTTCAGTGCTTTGAAGAACAGATTCAAAATATTATACAACAAACCTTTCCATCCATATAAGACACAAGTCAAGCTAGTCCTAGCCTATTGTATCCTCCACAACTAGATTCTTCGTCAGGGGAATGATGAACATGTTCCACTAGAAGACACATGGGCTGCAAATCAACTTCATGAGGGAGCTCCCCTTGACCTTGTCATGGACAATGCTGCCTCATATGCTACCAGGGACAATTGGGCTCAACAGATGTGGCAAAATAGGGCCTCACATAGGGGATAGTGGTCACTATGTACTGTGCTAAGTTGCTCATAGATTTGTAAGATCTAGTTCCATGCTAAGAACATTGTCTATTAGCAATGATGAATTATCTACATTTTTAACTCACTTTCTTTGTGTGATGTGCTGAGTTGCTAATGATGACATTACTTACATCCTGATACCATTGTCGACTAGCAATGATGATTACTGGTACTTCTACTTCTACTTTTGCTTCCCTATGCTGACATTACTGCTACTTCTACTTCTACTTTCCTATGTTGAGAATATCTATCTGGCTTCCCCTAATCTTTTACTTGTTCCAGCTATGGCTGACCTGGTCTCTGAGGTTGCTAGCCATGGGGCTAGGCCTGCTCTTAGGTGGAGTGCTGCAATGTCTGGCCTTGTTCTACGCCATTTTGTTGACTAGATAGGTACTGGGGTTAAGACTGACAAGGGTTTTAAGGAACTCCACCTTAACTCTGTAGCTAAAAACGTCTCCGAGTTTTGTGGCCAAGAAGTAACAGGCCAGCAAGTGTACAATCACCTTCGTAAGTAAAGGTCTAGGTGGGTCAAGGTTTGCAAACTGAAGGACATTAGTGGCGCTCTTTGCGATGGGGATAACTTTGTCATAAGCTTAGAAGAGGGTCATTATGCTGCTTACATCAAGGTTAGGACCAAACACCTTCCATTTTTAACTTGTTCTAACTTGAAATTCTCTTCTTCCAACTTGAGTTCAAATTCTCTTGTTCATGGCACTCTTCCACTTCAAATTCTCTTCTTCTAACTTGAGTTGCTAACTCAATAGGATCACCCAAAAGATGTTGATTACCTCAAAAGGCCCATAGAGAACTATATGCCTATGCAAATCATATTTGGAAGTGGGGTTGCCACAGGTAGGTTTGCAATGGGTTCAAATGAGCCTTTGGGCAAGCCAACTGAAGTTGTTGACATCCTAGATGATGGCATCGAAGTGACCTCAGAGTTATTTGATTGTTCCAATCTAACTGGCAAGGGGAAGACTATTGACAAGGGTACCCCTTGTGACTCCAATGATAGCAAGCCTAACTTAGGGAAGAGGAAGAGGTTCATGACGGATGAGGATGTTGTTGTGTTCAATGGGATGAAAGAAGCTGTTTCAGATGTTGCTATTGCTGTCCGTGAAAGCATCCATGTTGAAGCAGCACCTAGGATCTATAGTGTTGTAATCAACTGTCCTGGGTTCTCTAGGGAGGCTCTCATGTATGCCCTAAACCACATGATGGAGCACAAGGCCACCTCCCTAGTGTTCCTGGACATGACTCCTGATAATTTTGACCTATGGCTCAAGACTTTCCTAGCCAAGCACTACCACGTCTAATCTGATCTGCCTATCGTATTCCTATATAATGCTTAAGAACAGATATGCTACACTTGCTCGGATATGTCTGTCCTTTTATGATGTTCAAGACAAATGTGCTCCACTTGTTGTATTCTCTATATCATATATGGTACTTAAGAACAAATTTGCTACATTTTCATAGAATAATGATGTTTCCTTGAGTTCTATGAATTAATTGAGTTTTATGAATTTCCTTATTTGAGAACAGATATGCTACACTTGTATAGAACAATGATGTTTTCCTGGGTTAGATTAACCTGAATTCTATGTGTTTTCCTGTTTGAGAAGAGATATGCTACACTTGCATAGAACAATGATGTTTCCTGAGTTCTATGCATTTCCTTGTTTGCTGGCTTGTTTATTGGTCTATTTGTAGACCTGTTTGCTCCCCTGTTTGCTGGTTAAGAAATGATATATGTTGATGATTAAGAACTAATAATATACTCTTGTTCTTACAATAATTGACGAGTTTGGTATGTGCCTATGATGCTAACCTGGTATGCAAAGATAGTGGTCAATGAAAGCTGAGGCTAATCTTGTTTGCTGGATCAAAGAAACAAGTGTAAATTATGTACACTGTAGTTGTTACTACTATCTCTGTCAAACTGTTAGTATAGTTAAGCTTGATAGTAGCTGTTACTACTATCTCTGTCAAGGTTTCTCCCAGTAAATACAAGTCTTTACAATTTATACAAGTCTTAGTACTGTCAAACTTGACAATTTATAATTGGTTTCATGCTAATTTGTACAAATCTTTATTATTATCATGCTAATTTGACTTCATACAAATTAGTATGTTGATAATAAAGATCTTGTATAACAAAGATATGTTTGGTTTCATGTAGGTTAGTATGCTGAGAACTTTGTAATTTGTATGAAACAATTATTTGTTTGGTTTCATACTAATTTGACAGAGACTTGTATAACTGGTTTCATGTAATTGGTCAGACTCGTATAAATTGTATATTAGGTGTTACTACTAATTTGACAGAGACTTGTATAATTTGGTTTCATGTAGATTAGTATGTTGAGATTTGTTTGAACTAGATTAGTAGGCGAACTGTGTAAATTGTAGTTACAAATTTTTCAGACTTGTATAAATTGTTGTACTTGTATAAATCGTCTCCTGCACATTAGTGAAATTCTGGTAAACAACAAATAACACGCCCCCAGCAAACATATCGCCCGTACACTCAACTTGGCTGATTCAACCAAACACGTGCCCACCAAATCCTGACTGATTATATACAGTCAACAAATAGCCATACAAAATATTACTTGCATCCAGTTGTATAGGCTGGGCTCGGCCTACATCAGCTTCTGAACCAGGCTCTGCCTAGCCGAGGAACCAAACAACCAGTTCATGAGTCATTGCACTAGACATAAATAAGAAGTTGTTGCACTATATAGCCGATTTTTTCATGCAATAAAAAACAGGCACTTGAGGCAAAAAATATTCGAAAAATAACTACAATGCAAAACATAGGCGGTGAGCATGAGTATAAGAAATGATTTTCAATTAGATATGATATGTCAACAATAAAGCATGCCATAGTCATTAATTGAACATGGACTAAATGTGGCTTTCAATAAATGCTTTATGTGATTATGTGATTTAAAAGGAAATGAAAGTGTAGAAGAAAAATTAATGTTTATACTCTAAGTAGTTTAAACATTAATCCTAAAACCCTGACTAGCATTAACTAGAGATAAACCCTACAAGCTAAAAATAAAAATATATTACAGTAAACAAAAAAGAAAGAAAGAGTAGCTACACAATAAGCATCTAATTAAAATCCAAAATAACAATAAACAATATAATAGCATACCATTTCCCCTAACTAAAGTTGAACTAGAGCTTTAGAGGATTTGAAGTAACACGTCATAAACGATTTAAGTTTTACAATTTCCCTTATAGTATTGATTTCTTGTAACATTGAATTCTCAATCATTTTGCACAATCATGTATAGAGACAATAACAATATAAAAATATAATTTTTATCCTTAAGCTAGCTCACAGGAAACCAACGGCAAACGGGGTCGTGGGCGAGGACGAGACGCCCAATGTTGAGTGGGGCTGGGACGATCGATGTCGAGCGAGGCCGCGGGCGGGGATAGGGTAGCCATCGTTAGGCGGTGCGGGAGCAACCGACCGTGGGCGGGGTCGAGGGCCGCCGGTGTCGAGTGGGGCCACGGGCAGGGATAAGGCAGCCAGCGTCGGGTGGTGCCGGGGCAGTCGACCACGGGCGAGGCCGGGGTAGCCGACTTCGAGGCGACGAGCGGGTCTCTGGGGCGTGAGTGTGAGCGAGCAAATAGAATAAAACGGCGTGGGCACGTGTTTCTATATATCCAGTCACTTCCAACGACTGTCAGGGTTGAGCCGTCGGACATAAGATTATGTCTGATAGCCTGCTCTGACGGCCGTTAGATATAAGGTCGTCAGAGCTACCATCAGACATAAACTTATGTCCGACGTCCGTTAAATACCCTAGGAAATAAGCTTATGTCCGACGACTACCAGAACAGGCCGTCGAACATAAGCTGGCCGTCGGACTTTTGTATGTTTCCTTTTGTGATCTGTATTGGATTGAATACTAGAGTATCCAAACATAGCCTGATGGCGCGCAAGTGATTTCACGGTGTGATTAACACGTGAAATAAACTATCACGAGTGCGAAATAGCTCTCCGAATCTGGAGACTAGGTAGACATATTTAGTGAATCACGTCTTCATAACATACATCTACAGGAGCCTCGCAGATGAAGCGAACCAAACAGTCAACACAATTATTATTAGTTTTTTTCAGAGGCAAGCAAGAGAAGTTCATTGGTTCTAAATTGTACGGGAACCATGAATTTAACTCCGGCGTGGGACGACACGCGGAGTAGCGGACAGCAGGAGATCTGCCTTTCTCCTAGCAGTGATTCCCATGGTCTCAGCCATGTCCATCTCACTTGGAACGACGCCCTCCGGCAGGCTCCAGTCGAAATGGAACAGCAAGCTGGCCAGCCCGAGCTCGATATTGGCGAGCCCAAACGCCATCCCAGGGCAGATCCGTCGCCCAGCGCCGAACGGTATGAACTCGAAGTCGTTGCCCCTGAAATCCCTCGCCGCGTCACCGGCAAACCTGTCGGGATCGAACGCGTCCGGCTCCTCCCAGTATTCCGGGCTCCGGGCGATCGCCCACGCGTTCACGAGCACCATGGCGCCCTTGGGCACGTCGTAGCCAAGCACGCGGCAGTGCTCCTGGCATTCCCGCGGGATCAGCAGCGGCCCCGGGACGTGCAGCCGCAAGGTCTCCTTGATCACCAGCTGCAGGTAGGGTAGCTCGCCTAGTCGGTCCTCGGTTACCTTCGTCTGCCCCGCGTAGACTCCCCTGACCTCGGCTTGCGCCTTGGACATGGCGGCAGGGTTCCGCATCAGCTCCGCCATCGCCCACTGCAGCGTCGATGACGCTGTCTCGATTCCCCCTGCGATGAGATCCTACGTGCAGTTTCGTTCACGCGCGCATGATAAATTTCAATTGATGAAAGAGAAGTAGTGGCATGATTAGAGCTTTTTGTATTGCGCTTATTAATTAGCAAACAATAATAGTACTCACAAATATCACTGCTTCGATTATGCGCATGGTGAGAGGGAACTTTAGGTTTCCCTCCTGTTGGATCCGGAGGAGAACGTCGACCATGTCAGCTTCTTCTTCTTCTTCTCCTCCACCACGTGACGACTGCTTCCTCTCGAGGTGCTCACGCACCACTCCATCCATGAAGCCGAACAAGGACTCGCGGAAGTGCTCCAGCCTGCGCACGGCCCGGCGCAAGGTGAGCACGCGAACGAGCAGCGACGACGGGAACAGGTCAACGGGCGTGAACCCGCCGGCCAGGCGGACGCTCTCGTCCACGAAGCGCAGCAGAGCGTCCGTCTCCCCGAACCGCCTGCCCACGATGGCGCGCACCGACGCGTCGGCGACGTACACGGCGGCGAGCCTGCCGAGGTCGACGAGCGGCGCCGGTGCCGGCGCGCGCCGCGTCGAGGCGCCGGCGACGGCCTGGACCAGCCGCGCCGCCTCCTCCTCGCGCACGGGCCCGAACGACCGGACGCGGCGGGCGCTGAGGAGCTCCACGATGCAGATCTTGCGGAGCTGCCGCCAGTGGTCGCCGCCGTACGGGGCCACCACGATCCCCGGCCCGTCCTTCGCGAAGACCTTGGCGCTCAGGGTCATTGGCCTCGTCGCGAAGGTGGCGTCGTGGGTCTTCATGAACTCCTTCGCGGCGTCCGGCGTGGACGCGACGACCACCGGCACCTCGCCGAGCCTGAGGAACATGAGTGGGCCGTGGCGGAGCGACAGGTCTCGCAGGGCCCGGTGGACGAGCGAGCCGCGGAGGTGGTGGATGCTGCCGATGATGGGGAGCTGCCATGGGCCTGGAGGGAGCCGGAGTCCATGGCTACGACGTGCAGAGGAAGTTCTCCACCAGAATTTGACGAGAAAGTATAGAGGTGGAAGAAGAGCTAGAAGGCAGCAGAAGCAGTAGTACGCACTGTTGTCCATGATTGGGATTTCTGGGCTTCGGCTATTGTCTGGTCTGAAGATTTCCACAAGGACTTATTGGGATTTCCACAAGGCAAGTTTGCTCCTTATTTTTTACTCCACGTGTTGCTGGCTGCTGATCCTTAATCTCCGGCCACCGCTTGATGAACTAGCTAGCAAGTCTTATTGGATTAGAGTCTTGTCTTATAAGTTTAATCGCTGACCATTAAATGTTTAGGATGTCGAACACTACTACGGAGAAATGAAGGGAAGTTGCAGTCTGCTAACTATGCATAATGATATTCTTTATGGCTGCTTGCTCTGCAGCCAATTGCTAACCTATAAATGAAGGGAACTAAGTCAATCTTATGGTTGGCCACAATCAATGAAGTACCGTACCCATTCAGATACTTGATATCTAAATGCAACTAGCCCTAAGCCCCTAATCATATTGAGCTGCTCTGGTTGGTTGCTGGGGCATGAAGGCGAGGTGCCTGATTGGTCTGGCGGTACTGCTGGTACTGAGATAACTGTCTCTGGTACTGCTGGTGGTGGCGCTGATGCTGATGCTGGTGCTGGTGTCCTTGAGGGTGACTTTGCTTAAATTGTTGGGGTGGATTGCCTGTGTAACGGGAACGGCTGCTACTCCCGGCCTGAGATTCACCAATCTTGCGTTTTCTATCCTTTATCTCCCGGCGCTTCCTCTCGGTCATGATTGCTCTATCGATCAAATGTTGTAAAGTAGGGAAAGTGTGATTCATCAGCTGGTAGTGAAGGGGGTCAACCAAACCTCTCAGAAAACGGCACTACCTCTTGGCATCTTTATTGACATCCTCGGGTGCATAGCTTGACAGCTGCAGAAATTTGTCCCTGTACTCATTGACTGACAGCGGACCTTGCTTCAACGCTAGAAATTACTTGTTCCTCATGATCATCAATCCTTTAGCCACATGGTAACAACAGAAGTTGTACTTGAACTACTCACAGATGATGGCTTCAGGGTTGGCATGGGTAGCGAGATAGGACTCCCACCAGGACTATGCTACTCCCCTTAGCAAGCGGGGACCATACAGAACCTTCTCACAATCATTGCACTGAGCAGTGTGCAACTCACATTCTACGGTACACAACTAATCCTCGGTATCCATGGGGTCAGCAGAATGGGCAAAGACAGGGAGATAACCCCTCATGAACTCTGCCTGCTTGTCCCTAGGCATCTATGGCATCAGCACTTGTATCTGAGGTTGAGGTGGGGGTTGTTGCTGCTGCACCTGCTGCATTACTGCTAAAGTCTGGCCAATCGCTTGGACTGCTTGGTTTTGCATTAGCAACATTTGTTCAATAGTCATCGGGGGTGTCGGTGGCAACTGCTGCTGAGGTGCCTCGTCTTGGGGTGCCTGCTGCTCCTGCTGAGCACGCTTTCCACCTCTGCGCATGTTATCATACATCTGTAGAAAGCATACACATATCAGATTTGACTCTGCAGTCTTTCAGCATAAGAAAAGATATATAGAAGTGAAAGTCGCCTAGAGAGGGGGTGAATAGGCGAAACCAGAGATTTATAAACGTAAACACACACTAAGATCGGGGTTAGCATTAGAATTAAATTCAAGTCCGAAAGAATGTTTCTCTTGCTAAGAGTTGTTCAAAGGATGCGGATGACGTATGGGAGCAAACTCAAATTGAAACTAGCAAGGAAATGTTAGAGAGAGGAAAGAGGGCAAACAAATCAAGCGAGAATCAAAGCGAGTAGACACGATGATTTGTTTTACCAAGGTTTGGTTCCAAAGAACCTAGTCTCCGTTGAGGAGGCCACAAAGGCCGAGTCTATTTCAACCCTTTCCCTCTCTCACACGTTCACTTAGACCGAGTGAGCCTTCTCTTAATCACACGAGTCACTAAGACCCCGCAAGGACCACCACACACTTGGTGTCTCTTGTTTATCTTTACAAGCACTTAGTGAAATGAAATGAGAAAGAAAGAAGGCAATCCAAGCGACAAGAGCAACAAAAGAACACAAATAATCCTCTCACAAGCCCTTAAGCACTAGCATTGATTTTGGGAACTTTGAGTGGATTGATTGCTTTGATTGTGTCTTGGAGTGTTGCACATTGCTCTTGCAATGAATGAGAAACTCGGAATGCTTGGATGGCTTTGAATGAGGTGGTTGGGGGGTATTTATAGCCCTAAACCACTTCCTAGCCGTTGGTGAAGTCTGCTGGAGATGGGCCCACCGAACAGTCCGATGGCGCACCGGACAGTCACTGTTCACTGTCCGGTGCGAGCCACGTCAGTGTGCCAGTTGGGGTTTGGAGCTGGTCGACCGTTGGAGCCATTGTCCTGTAGCTGCACCGGACAGTCCGGTGAGCTCTGACTTCTGTGTTCTGACTTCTGTCGCGGCATTGTTCATCACTGTTCATCTGACGAAACGAACGTTGGCGCGTAGGGAGCCGTTGCTCCACTGGCTCACCAGACAGTCCGGTGCACACTGGACAGTCTGGTGAATTATAGTGGAGCGCGCCTACTGAATTCCGAGAGTGGCTGGTTTAAGTCTGTACGGGCTGGTGCACCGGACACTATCCGGTGCACCATTTTTAGCATACTCTTAGTCCTTTGCTCCAAATTTGATTGTGTCCCTAACTGAATTTCTTTCTTGATTTATGTTGAACCTTATGCACCTGTGATTGAAAGGGAAATGTGCCCTTGGGCCATTTCTAAGTATTTTGGTGATTTAGTGCCCAACACAGGTGCCTAATTGTAAAATGGTGGACAAAGTACAAATCAAGGATAAAGGTATGTTTCTCAGACTTAGTACATTGTTTTATGGACTAATGTATTGTGTCTAAGTGCTGGAAACAGAAAAAATCGAGTTGGAGAAGAGATGGCTCGAGCAGCCAAAGTCTGCCCAGTCTGGATGCACCGGACTGTCCGGTGGTGCACCGGACAGTGTCCGGTGCGTCAGGCTGGCTTGGGCAAAGTGGCTGCTCTCGGGACTTCGACGGCGGTGTACGGCTAAAATTCACCGGACTGTCCGGTGTGCACCGGACTGTCCGGTGGGCCGCTCACAGGCGAACTCGTCGCTCTCGGGAAACCATCAACGACATACGGCTAAAATTCACCGGACTGTCCGGTGTGCACCGGACTGTCCGGTGAGCCAACGGTCGGCCGGGCCAACGGTCGGCCGTGCAATCTGCGCGGGACACGTGGTCGAGCCAACGGCTAGAAGATGGCACCGGACTGTCCGGTGTGCACCGGACATGTCAAGTGCGCCAACAGCTCTCAGGCTGCCAACAGTCGGCTTCGCTATTTAAGGAAGGAAATCGGGCACTGGACAGTGTCCGGTGTGCACCGGACTGTCCGGTGCGCCAGTCGACAGAAGGCAAGATCAGCCTTCCAAGATTGCTCCCAACGGCTCCTAGCTGCCTTGGGGCTATAAAAGGGACCCCTAGGCGCATGGAGGAGTACACCAAGCATCTCCTAATCATTTCTAAGCACCAAGACATCAATTTCGCGAGTTCTTTTCATTGTGATAGCATATAGAGCTCTAGTGGAGTTGTGAACTCATTGAGTTGTGTTGCGAGCTCTTGTTGCGACTTGTGTGCGTGTTGACACTCTGATTCTTGTGTCTTGTGTGCGTTGCTAATCCCTCCCTTGCTCCGTGTTCTTTGTGAATTTCAAGTGTAAGGGCGAGAGGCTCCAAGTTGTGGAGATTCCTCGCAAACGGGATTGAGATAAAGCAAGCAAAACACTGTGGTATTCAAGTGGGTCTTTGGACCGCTTGAGAGGGGTTGATTGCAACCCTCGTCCGTTGGGACGCCACAACGTGGAGTAGGCAAGCGTTGGTCTTGGCCGAACCACGGGATAACCACCGTGCCATCTCTGTGATTGATCTTTGTTGGTTATTGTGTTTTGTTGAGGATTCCTCTATAGCCACTTGGCAATTATTGTGCTAACAATTAACCAAGTTTTGTGGCTTAAGTTTTGAAGTGTTACAGGATCACCTATTCACCCCCCCCCCCTCTAGGTGCTCTCAATTGGTATCGGAGCCGTTCTCTTCAAGAAAGGGACTAACCGCCCGAAGAGATGGATCCTAAGGGCAAGGGGATGGTGATCAACGACAAGGAGAAGGAGTCCTTCGTCAACGAGCCCAATGATGACAGGCCCACCGACTCAGGCTCGGGCCACAAAAGAAAAGACGGGAGGAAGAAGAAGACAAGGCGCATCAAGGAAATTGTCTACTACGACAGCGACGAATCTTCCTCCTCCCAAAAGGACAACGACGACCACGACAGACGAAAGACGGTTAACTCAAACTTTTCTTTCGATTATTCGCGCATTCCGCATAGCTCAAATGCTCAATTGCTCCCCATTCCACTTGGCAAGCCCCCTCACTTTGATGGAGAGGACTACGGATTTTGGAGCCACAAAATGCGTACTCACCTGTTTTCTCTCCATCCAAGCATTTGGGAGATTGTGGAAAGTGGAATGAAATTTGATAGCTCGGATAGCCCTGTGTTTATTAATGAACAGATTCGTAAAAATGCACAAGCTACTACTGTGTTGCTAGCCTCTTTGTGCAGGGACGAGTATCACAAGGTGAGCGGCTTGGACAATGCCAAGCAGATCTGGGACACCCTCAAGATCTCTCATGAGGGGAACGACGTCACCTTGCTCACCAAAATGGAGTTGGTGGAGGGCGAGCTTGGAAGGTTCACGATGATAAGGGGCGAGGAGCCAACTCAAACATACAACCGGCTCAAGACCCTTATCAACAAAATAAGGAGCTACGGAAGCACGCGATGGACAGACCGCGACGTCGTCCGACTGATGCTAAGGTCCTTTACCGTTCTTGATCCTCATTTGGTGAATAATATTCGTGAGAATCCCAGGTACACCAAAATGTCGCCCGAAGAAGTCCTCGGAAAATTCGTTAGCGGGCGAATGATGATCAAGGAAGCGAGGTACGTGGACGACGCCTTGAATGGTCCGATCAACGAGCCGCAACCCCTTGCTCTCAAGGCAACAAGAAGCAAGGAGGCGCTACCTAGCAAGGTGGCACAGATTGAGGCGGCCGGACTTAATGATGAAGAAATGGCCCTAATTATCAAAAGATTCAAGACGGTGCTTAAGGGTCGCAAGGGACAGCCAAGCAAGACCAAAGCCAAGGGGAAGCGCTCATGCTTCAAATGCGGTAAGCTTGGTCATTTTATTGCTAACTGTCCCGATAATGATAGTGAATAGGACCAAGGGAGCAAGAGGGAGAAGAAGAAGGCATACAAGAAGGCAAAGGGCGAGGCACATCTAGGCAAGGAGTGGGATTCGGATTGCTCCTCCTCCGACTCCGACAATGAGGGACTCGCCGCCACCGCTTTCAACAAGTCATCCCTCTTCCCAAACGAGCGTCACACTTGCCTCATGGCAAGGGAGAAGAAAGTAAGCACTCATGATACTAGTACTTATGCTTCTTCAAGTGAGGATGAGTCTAGTGATGATGAGATAGATTACTCATGCTTATTCAAAGGATTAGATAGATCTAAAATTGATAAGATTAATGAGCTGATTGATGCCTTGAATGATAAGAATATGCTTTTAGAAAAGCAAGAGGATTTGTTGTATGAAGAACATGATAAATTTGTAGAAGCACAAAAGTCTCTTGCTCTAGAAATTAAAAGGAATGAAATGCTCTCTAGTGAATTATCTTCTTGTCATGAAACTATTGCTACATTAAAAGGTTTTAATGATGATTTAAATGCTAAACTAGAAGTAGCTAGTAAATCTAATTCTTGTGTAGAAATTGTTGAAACTTGTAATAGGTGTAAAGATTTTGACATTGATGCTTGTAGTGATCATTTAGTTTCAATTTCCAAATTAAATGAGGAATTAGCTAGTCTTAATGCTCAACTTAAGACTAGCAAGAATGAATTTGACAAGCTAAAATTTGCAAGGGATGCCTACACGATTGGTAGACACCCCTCAATTAAGGATGGACTTGGCTACAAGAGGGAAGCCAAGAACTTGACAAGCCATAAGGCTCCCATCTCCGCCAAGGAGAAAGGGAAGGCCCCTATGGCTAGTAGTGTGCAAAAGAACCATGCCTTTATGTACCATGATAGGAGACAATCTAGAAATGCTTATAGGAGTTGTAATGCATATAATGCCTTTGATTCTCATGCCATGTTTGCTCCTAGTTCTTCTTATGTGCATGATAGAAATGTTGGTAGGAGAAATATTGTTCATAATATGCCTAGGAGAAATGTTGTTAATGTTCCTAGGAAAGTAAATGAACCTTCTATAATATATCATGCTTTAAATGCTTCTTTTGCTATTTGTAGAAAGGATAGGAAGATAGTTGCTAGAAAATTAGGGGCAATATGCAAGGGAGACAAAACTTGCATCTGGGTCCCTAAGGATATTTGTGCTAACCTTGTAGGACCCAACATGAGTTGGGTACCTAAGACCCAAGCCTAAATTTGCCTTGCAAGTTTATGCATCCAGGGGTTCAAGCTGGATTATCGACAGCGGATGCACAAACCATATGACGGGGGAGAAGAAGATGTTCACCTCCTACGTCAAAAACAAAGATTCCCAAGATTCAATAATTTTCGGTGATGGGAATCAAGGCAAGGTAAAAGGGTTAGGTAAAATTGCAATCTCAAATGAGCACTCTATATCTAATGTGTTTTTAGTAGAGTCTCTTGGATATAATTTGCTATCTGTTAGTCAATTATGCAATATGGGATATAACTGTTTATTTACAAATGTAGATGTGTCTGTCTTTAGAAGATGTGATGGTTCACTAGCTTTTAAGGGTGTACTAGACGACAAACTTTACTTAGTTGATTTTGCAAAAGAAGAGGCCGGTCTAGATGCATGCTTAATAGCTAAGACTTGCATGGGCTGGTTGTGGCATCGCCGCTTAGCACATGTGGGGATGAAGAACCTCCACAAGCTTCTAAAGGGAGAACACGTGATAGGTCTAACCAATGTTCATTTCGAAAAAGATAGACCTTGTGCAGCTTGTCAAGCAGGTAAACAAGTGGGAGGAGCACATCACAGCAAGAACGTGATGACCACGTCAAGACCTCTGGAGCAGCTGCATATGGACCTCTTCGGACCCGTCGCCTATCTGAGCATAGGAGGAAGTAAGTATGGTCTAGTTATTGTTGATGACTTTTCCCGCTTCACTTGGGTGTTCTTTTTGCAGGATAAGTCTGAAACCCAAGGGACCCTCAAGCGCTTCCTAAGGAGGGCTCAAAATGAGTTTGAGCTCAAGGTGAAGAAGATAAGGAGCGACAACGGGTCCGAATTCAAGAATCTTTAAGTGGAGGAGTTCCTTGAGGAGGAGGGGATCAAGCACGAGTTCTCCGCTCCCTACACACCTCAGCAAAATGGTGTGGTAGAGAGGAAGAACAGGACGCTCATTGATATGGCAAGGACTATGCTTGGAGAGTTCAAGACCCCCGAGTGTTTTTGGTCGGAAGCCGTGAACACGGCTTGCCACGCCATCAACAGGGTCTATCTTCACCGACTCCTCAAGAAGACCTCATACGAGCTGCTAACTGGTAACAAACCCAATGTATCGTACTTTCGTGTATTTGGGAGTAAATGCTACATTCTAGTGAAGAAGGGTAGGAATTCCAAATTTGCTCCCAAAGCTGTAGAAGGGTTTTTATTAGGTTATGATTCAAATACAAAGGCGTATAGGGTCTTCAACAAATCATCGGGTTTGGTTGAAGTCTCTAGCGACGTTGTATTTGATGAGACTAATGGCTCTCCAAGAGAGTAAGTTGTTGATCTTGATGATGTAGATGAAGAAGACGTTCCAACGGCCGCGATACGCACCATGGCGATTGGAGATGTACGGCCTCAGGAACATTTGGAGCAAGATCAACCGTCTTCCTCAACCATGGTGCATCCCCCAACCCAAGATGATGAACAGGTGCCTCAAGTAGAGGCGCATGATCAAGGGGGAGCACAGGATGTTCAAATTGAAGAGGAAGAAGCACCTCAGGCACCTCCAACCCAAGTTCGAGCGACGATTCAAAGGGATCATCCCGTCGACCAGATATTGGGTGATATTAGCAAGGGAGTAACTACTCGTTCAAGATTAGTTAATTTTTGTGAGCATTACTCTTTTGTCTCTTCTATTGAGCCTTTCAGGGTAGAAGAGGCCTTGCTAGATCCGGACTGGGTGTTGGCCATGCAGGAGGAACTCAACAATTTCAAGCGCAATGAAGTTTGGACACTGGTGCCTCGCCCCAAGCAAAATGTTGTGGGAACCAAGTGGGTGTTCCGCAACAAACAGGACGAGCACGGGGTGGTGACAAGGAACAAGGCTCGGCTTGTGGCAAAAGGTTATGCCCAAGTCGCAGGTTTGGACTTTGAGGAGACATTCGCTCTTGTGGCTAGGCTAGAATCAATTCGTATCTTGCTAGCATATGCCGCTCACCATTCTTTCAGGTTGTACCAAATGGATGTGAAGAGCGCTTTCCTCAACGGGCCGATCAAAGAGGAGGTGTACGTGGAGCAACCCCCTGGCTTCGAGGATGAACGGTACCCCGACCACGTGTGTAAGCTCTCTAAGGCGCTCTATGGACTTAAGCAAGCCCCAAGAGCATGGTATGAATGCCTTAGAGACTTTTTAATTGCTAATGCTTTCAAGGTTGGGAAAGCCGATCCAACTCTTTTTACTAAGACTTGCGATGGTGATCTTTTTGTGTGCCAAATTTATGTCGATGACATAATATTTTGTTCTACTAATCAAAAGTCTTGTGAAGAGTTTAGCAGGGTGATGACGCAGAAATTCGAGATGTCGATGATGGGCGAGTTGAACTACTTCCTTGGGTTCCAAGTGAAGCAACTCAAGGACGGCACTTTCATCTCCCAAACGAAGTACACGCAAGACTTGCTAAAGCGGTTTGGGATGAAGGACGCCAAGCCCGCAAAGACGCCGATGGGAACTGACGGACACACCGACCTCAACAAAGGTGGTAAGTCCGTTGATCAAAAAGCATACCGGTCCATGATAGGTTCTTTGCTTTATTTATGTGCTAGTAGACCGGATATTATGCTTAGCGTATGCATGTGTGCTAGATTTCAATCCGATCCTAAGGAGTGTCACTTAGTGGCTGTGAAGCGAATTCTTAGATATTTAGTCGCTACGCCTTGCTTCGGGATCTGGTATCCAAAGGGGTCTAACTTTGACTTAATTGGGTACTCGGATTCCGACTATGCTGGATGTAAGGTCGATAGGAAGAGTACATCGGGGACGTGCCAATTCTTAGGAAGGTCCCTGGTGTCATGGAACTCTAAGAAACAAACCTCCGTTGCCCTATCCACCGCTGAGGCCGAGTACGTTGCTGCAGGACAGTGTTGTGCGCAACTACTTTGGATGAGGCAAACCCTCCGGGACTTTGGCTACAATCTGAGCAAAGTCCCACTCCTATGTGATAATGAGAGTGCTATCCGAATAGCGGAAAATCCTATTGAGCACAGCCGCACAAAGCACATTGACATCCGGCATCACTTTTTGAGAGACCACCAGCAAAAGGGAGATATCAAAGTGTTTCATGTTAGCACCGAGAACCAGCTAGCCGATATCTTTACCAAGCCTCTAGATGAGAAGACCTTTTGCAGGCTGCGTAGTGAGCTCAATATCTTAGATTCGCGGAACTTGGATTGAAATGTAGCATACATGTGTTTATGCCTTTGATCATGTTCATTCTGCATTTTGTTGCTTATTGTGGTGCTCAAGTTGTACAAACACTCCCTGGACCTCACAAGTCCTTTTTGCAAGTGATGCACATATTTAGGGGGAGCTGTGCTATAACTTGACCCTTTGAGACTAACCATGTACTTGAGTTTAGTTGTTTTAGTCTGCAAGGAGAATTGAAAGGGAAAAGGTGGACTTGGACCATGCAAGACTTCCACTGCACTCCGATGAGAAAGAGTAACTTTTCCAAGTTCATCTTTATACTCCTATTGCCTTTGTGTTCTCTTTTGATGATTTTGGTGAGGCAATGGGGTTCAAGGGCCAAGATTGATCCCGTTTTGGTGCCTGATGCCAAAGGGGGGAGAAAATAAAGGCCAAAGCAATAATGGATCAGCTACCACTTGAGAAATTTTGAAAATAGTAGATTAGAGCTTTTGGTTTGTCAAAACTCTTTTATTGTCTCTTATGTCAAAAGTTGGCCTCTTGTGGGGAGAAGTGTTGATTATGGGAAAAAGGGGGAGTTTTTGAAATCTTTGATCAAATTTCTTTGGAAAACCTCTCTTTATGTCTCTACAAGTGGTTTTGACTTAGAGATAGGAATTTGAGTTTGATTTGCAAAAACAAACCAAGTGGTGGCATAGAGTGATCCATATATGTCAAAATTGAATCAAAATAATTTGAGTTCTTATTTGAAGTGATTTTGTACTTGTTCTACTTGCTTTATGTTGTGTTAGCATAAATCACCAAAAAGGGGGAGATTGAAAGGGAAATGTGCCCTTGGGCCATTTCTAAGTATTTTGGTGATTTAGTGCCCAACACAGGTGCCTAATTGTAAAATGGTAGACAAAGTACAAATCAAGGATAAAGGTATGTTTCTCAGACTTAGTACATTGTTTTATGGACTAATGTATTGTGTCTAAGTGCTGGAAACAGAAAAAATCGAGTTGGGGAAGAGATGGCTCGAGCAGCCAAAGTCTGCCCAGTCTGGATGCACCGGACTGTCCGGTGGTGCACCGGACAGTGTCCGGTGCGTCAGGCTGGCTTGGGCAAAGTGGCTGCTCTCGGGACTTCGACGGCGGTGTACGGCTAAAATTCACCGGACTGTCCGGTGTGCACCGGACTGTCCGGTGGGCCGCTCACAGGCGAACTCGTCGCTCTCGGGAAACCATCAACGGCGTACGGCTAAAATTCACCGGACTGTCCGGTGTGCACCGGACTGTCCGGTGAGCCAACGGTCGGCCGGGCCAACGGTCGGCCGCGCAATCTGCGCGGGACACGTGGCCGAGCCAACGGCTAGAAGATGGCACCGGACTGTCCGGTGTGCACCGGACATGTCAAGTGCGCCAACGGCTCTCAGGCTGCCAACGGTCGGCTTCGCTATTTAAGGAAGGAAATCGGGCACCGGACAGTGTCCGGTGTGCACCGGACTGTCCGGTGCGCCAGTCGACAGAAGGCAAGATCAGCCTTCCAAGATTGCTCCCAACGGCTCCTAGCTGCCTTGGGGCTATAAAAGGGACCCCTAGGCGCATGGAGGAGTACACCAAGCATCTCCTAATCATTTCTAAGCACCAAGACATCAATTTCGCGCGTTCTTTTCATTGTGATAGCATATAGAGCTCTAGTGGAGTTGTGAACTCATTGAGTTGTGTTGCGAGCTCTTGTTGCGACTTGTGTGCGTGTTGACACTCTGATTCTTGTGTCTTGTGTGCGTTGCTAATCCCTCCCTTGCTCCGTGTTCTTTGTGAATTTCAAGTGTAAGGGCGAGAGGCTCCAAGTTGTGGAGATTCCTCGCAAACGGGATTGAGATAAAGCAAGCAAAACACCGTGGTATTCAAGTGGGTCTTTGGACCGCTTGAGAGGGGTTGATTGCAACCCTCGTCCGTTGGGACGCCACAACGTGGAGTAGGCAAGCGTTGGTCTTGGCCGAACCACGGGATAACCACCGTGCCATCTCTGTGATTGATCTTTGTTGGTTATTGTGTTTTGTTGAGGATTCCTCTATAGCCACTTGGCAATTATTGTGCTAACAATTAACCAAGTTTTGTGGCTTAAGTTTTGAAGTGTTACAGGATCACCTATTCACCCCCCCCCCTCTAGGTGCTCTCAGTGATACATGACATCTAGACAAACTAGTTAGTCCACGTAGTTTGTTGGATGTCAACCACCAAAATCGATTATGGGAAATGGTTAATCCCATTTCCCTTTCAATCTCCCCCTTTTTGGTGATTGATGCCGACACAAATCAAAGCAAATATAAATTGCAGAAATGTAACTAGTTTGCATTTATGACGAAAGTGCATAGGTTACTTGGAGTTAAACCAATTGAAATACTTTATTCATGTGAATGGATTGCTTTTCTGTTACTGAACATTTTGGACCACATTTGCACCACTTGTTTGTTTTTGCAATTCTTTTGGAAAATCTTTTCAAAATCTTTTGCAAATAGTCAAAAGGATAGGTGAAAAGGAAATGGGCTTAACCACTTCCTATAATCGATTTTGGTGGTTGACGTCCATCACAAACCACGTGGACTAACTAGTTTGTCTAGATATCATTTATCACAGGTGCATAAGGTTCAACACAAACCAAGAAAGAAATTCAGTTAGGGACTCAATCAAAAATTGGAGCAAGACTTAGAGTGTGCTGATTTCTGGCGCACCGGACACCGTCCGGTGCCCCAGGCCAGGCGCCCTTCGAACAAGCCACTCTCGGGAATTCAGAGGCGCGCTCCGCTATAATTCACCGGACTGTCCGGTGAGCCAACGGAGCAACGGCTCCCTGCGCGCCAACGGTCGATTGCGCAGAGTCTACAGTGATGAACAGTGCCGCGCAGAAGTCAGAGGTCATCGGACTGTCCAGTGCAACAAGACGACAAGGTGCTCCAACGGTCAGCTGCTCCAAACCCTAACGGATGTGCTGACGTGACGTGCACCGGACAGTGAACAGTGGCTATCCGGTGTGCCACCGCACTGTCCGGTGTGCCCATCGCTAGCAGACTTTACCAACGGCTTGGAAGTGGTTGGGGGCTATAAATACCCCTAACCAACTCATTCATAGCTATCCAAGTTTTCTGAACATCCCATTCATTACAAGAGCAAAAGACTTCACTCCAAGTCACATCCAATAGATCAAATCCTCTCCAAGCCTCCAAATCAACTCAATTCCATTAGAGACTTGAGAGAGGGTGTTTTGTGTTCTTTTGTTGCTTGGATTGGCCTTTTCTTTTTCCCTTCTTATTCTCAAGAGACTTGTAAGCGAAGCAAGAGACACCTAAGTGTGTGGTGGTCCTTGCAGGGTCTTAGTGACCCGTGAGATTAAGGAAAAGGCTCACTCGGTCTAAGTGATCGATTGAGAGAGGGAAATGGTTGGAATAACCCTGGCCTTTGTGGCCTCCTCAACGGGGACTAGGTTCTTTGGAACCAAACCTCTGTAAAACAAATCACCGTGTCTATTCACTTTGATTCTCGCTTGATTTTTTGCCCTCTTTCCTCTCTCTAACGTTACCTTGCTAGTATTAATTTGAGTTTGCTCCCATACGTTATCCGCATCACTTTGAGCAACTCTTAGCAAGAGAAACAATCTTTCGGACTTGAATTTAATTCTAACGCTAACCCCCCGGCCTTAGTGCGTGTTTAAGTTTATAAATTTCAGGTTTCGCCTATTCACCCCCCCCCCTCTAGGCAACTTTCAATAGGAATAAGATTGCAAGAAGTATTTTTAAGATTTGAAATTCCTCCCCCTGTTTCAAATGCTTTTCTTTTGACTGAATAAAAGCTCCCCCTGAATGAATTCTCCCCTTAGCTTTCAAGAGGGTTTTTGAAATAGATACTAATTGAAAATTGACTTTTAAAGATACCAATTGAAAATTCATTTTGCGGCTAACTCAGATATCAATTGAGATAAACATTTCCTTTTTGAAAGATCATAATACCAATTTGAAAAATACACTAAAATTTTAAAAATATGGTGGTGCGGTCCTTTTGCTTTGGACTTAATACTTTCTCCCCCTTTGGCATTAATCGCCAAAAACAGAGAACCTAAGAGCCCTTTTGCATTTTCTCCCAAATGGTGAAATAAATATGAGTGAAGGGTCATACCATTGAGAGTCATATGAGTAGCGGCAAAGGGTAAATGATACCATCAGAGTTGGAGTGGAAGCCTTGTCTTTGCCGAATACTCCATTTCCCTTTCAATCTACGACTGAGTATAAAAATACACTTGACAACACATTAGCCTTAGCCTTGGCACAAGAAGAATAAGAAATATGAATTTGTACCAAATGAAAGAGACATGATCAAAGGTATATGAATTAGCTATGTGTGCAATGTTTCAATCAAAATTCCGAGAATCAAGTATATTTAGCTCACTCCTAAGTTTGCTGAAGGTCTTTTCATCTAGTGGCTTGGTAAAGATATCTGCTAATTGGTTGTGGGTATTAACATAAGCAATTTCGATATCCCCCTTTTGTTGGTGATCTCTCCGAAAATGATACCGAATATCTATGTGCTTAGTGCGGCTGTGCTCAACGGGATTATCCGCCATGCGGATTGCACTCTCATTATCACATAGGAGAGGGACTTTGCTCAATTTGTAGCCATAGTCCCTAAGATTTGCCTCATCCAAAGTAATTGCGCACAACAATGACCTGCGGCAATGTACTCGGCTTCGGCGGTGGAAAGAGCTACTGAATTTTATTTCTTTGAAGCCCATGACACTAGGGATCTTCCCAGAAACTGACAAGTCCCTGATGTGTTCTTTCTATCAATTTTACACCCTGCATAATCGGCATCGGAATATCCAATTAAATCAAATGTAGATCCCTTGGGGTACCAAAGCCCAAACTTAGGAGTGTAAACTAAATATCTCATGATTCTTTTCACGGTCGTAAGGTCAACTTCCTTAGGATTTGCCTAGAACCTTGCACACATGCATACTAAAAGCGTTATATCCGGTCGAGATGCACATAAGTAAAGTAAAGAACCTATCATCGACCGTTATACCTTTTGATCTACAGATTTACCTCCCATGTCGAGGTCGAGATGCCTATTGGTTCCCATGGGTGTCTTGATGGGTTTGCCATCCTTCATTCCAAACTTCTTAAGTATGTCTTGAATGTACTTAGTTTGGCTGATGAAGGTGCCCTCTTGGAGTTGTTTGATTTGAAATCCAAGGAAATACTTCAACTCCCCCATCATTGACATCTCGAATTTTTGAATCATGATCCTACTAAACTCTTCACAAGATGACTTGTTAGTAGACCCAAATATAATATCATCAACGTAAATTTGGCATATAAACAAGTCTTTTGCAATAGTTTTAGTGAAGAGGGTAGGATCGACTTTACCGACTTTGAAGCCATTAGTGATAAGAAAGTCTCGCAGACATTTATACCATGCTCTTGGGGCTTGCTTGAGCCCATAAAGTGCCTTTGAGAGTTTATAAACATAGTTAGGGTACTCACTATCTTCAAAGCCGGGAGGTTGCTCAACATACACCTCTTCCTTGATAGGGCCATTGAGGAAAGCATTCTTCATGTCCATTTCATAAAGCTTAAAGCCATGGTAAGTAGCATAGGCAAGTAATATACGAATTGATTCAAGCCTAGCTATGGGTTCATAAGTTTCATCAAAGTCCAAACCTTCGACTTGTGAGTAACCTATGGCCACAAGTCAGGCTTTGTTCCTTGTCACCACACCATGCTCATCTTGCTTGTTGCGGAATACCCACTTGGTACCTACAACATTTTGATTAGGACGTGGAACTAAATGCCATACCTCATTTCTAGTGAAATTGTTGAGCTCCTCTTGCATTGCCACCACCCAATCCAGATCTCTTAGTGCATCCTCTATCCTGTATGGCTCAATAGAAGACACAAAAGAGTAATGTTCACAAAAATGTGCAACTCGAGATCTAGTGGTTACCCCCTTGTGAATGTCACCAAGAATGGAGTTGATGGGGCGATCTCTTCGAATTGTTTGGTGGACTCTTGGGTGTGGTGGTCTTTGATCCCTAATTTCTTGATCATCTTCCTTATCTTGATCATCTTCATCTCCCCCTTGATCAATGTCCTCCTCTTGAGGTGGCTCATCCTCTTGATTTTCATCTTCTTCTTCTTGAGCTGGTGGAGATGCTTGTATGGAAGATGATGGTTGATCTTGTGCTTGTGGAAGCTCTTCGAATTCTTTTGGACACACATCACCAATCAACATGTTCCTTAGCGCGACGCATGGAGCCTCTTCATCATCTAATTCATCAAGACCAACTTGCTCCACATGGGAGCCATTAGTCTCATCAAACACAATGTCACAAGAAACTTCAACTAATCCAGTGGACTTGTTGAAGACTCTATATGCCCTTGTGTTTCAGTCATAACCAAGTAAAAAGCCTTCTACTGCTTTAGGAGCAAATTTAGAACTTCTACTTCTCTTAATAAGAATAAAGCATTTGCTCCCAAAAACTCTGAAATATGAAACGTTGGGCTTTTTACCAGTTAGCAGTTCATACGATGTCTACTTGAGGATTCGGTGAAGGTATAACTGGTTGGAGTAGCAGGCGGTGTTAATCGCCTCCGCCCAAAACCGATCCGGTGTCTTGTATTCATCAAGCATGGTCATTGCCATATCCAGTAGAGTTCTATTCTTCCTCTCCACTACACCATTTTGTTGAGGTGTGTAGGGAGAAGAGAACTCATGCTTGATGCCCTCCTCCTCAAGAAATCCTTCAATTTGAGAGTTCTTGAACTCCGTCCCATTATCGCTTCTAATCTTTTTGATCCTCAATCCGAACTCATTTTGAGCCCGTCTTAAGAATCTCTTTAAGGTCTCTTGGGTTTGAGATTTTTCCTGCAAAAAGAATACCCAAGTGAAGCGAGAATAATCATCCACAATAACTAGACAGTACTTACTCCCGCTGATGCTTATGTAAGCGATTGGGCTGAATAGGTCCACGTGGAGCAGCTCAAGCGGTCTGTCAGTCATCATAATGTTCTTGTGTAGATGATGGACTACAACTTGCTTCCCTGCTTGACATGCGCTACAAATCTTGTCTTTCTCAAAATGAATATTTGTTAGTCCTAAAATGTGCTCTCCCTTTAGAAGCTTACGAAGATTCTTCATTCCAACCTAGGCAAGTCGGTGATGCTAGAGCCAGCTCATATTAGTCTTAGCAATTAAGCAAGTGTCTAGTTCAGCTTTGTTATCATTAAAATCAATTAAATATAACTAAGCATCTAACACTCCCTTAAATGCTATTGAATCATCACTTCTTCTAAAGACAGTAACACCTATATCAGTAAAAAGATAGTTGTAGCCCATTTTGCATAATTGAGAAACAGAAAGCAAATTGTAATCTAAAGAGTCTACAAGAAAAACATTAGAAATGGAATGGTCAGGAGATATAGCAATTTTACCCAAGCCTTTGACCAAACCTTGATTTCCATCCCCCGATAGCTCGTTGGGGATCTTCATTTTTCTCATATGAGGAGAACATCCTTTTCTCCCCTATCATGTGGTTTGTGCATCCGCTATCGATTATCCAACTTGATCCATCGGATGCATAAACCTGCAAAACAAGCTTAGGCCTTGTTCTTAGGTACCCAAACGGTCTTGGGTCCTTTCACATTAGAAACAAGCACCTTGGGTACCCAAACACAAGTCTTGGGACTCTTTTGTTTGCCCCCAACATATTTGGCAACTATTTTGCTTGATTTGTTAGTCAAAACATAAGAATCATCAAAAGTCTTAAATGAAATGTTATGCTCATTTGATGCATCAGGAATTTTCTTTTTAGGCATTTTTACATGAGTGGTATGCCTAGAAATAGAAGCCTCATTTTTATACATAAAAGCATGATGAGAAACAGTATAAGGTTTTCTGGCATGAATTTTCCGAATCTTATGTTCAGGATAGTTTGCAGGATATAAAATATAGCCCTCTCTATCCTGAACCATGGGAGCCTTGCCCTTTACAAAGTTAGACAATTTCTTAGGGGCATTAAGCTTGACATTGCTTTGGTTCCCTTGTTGGAACCCAATGTCATCCTTAATGCCAGGGCCTATCCCATTATAGAGCATGCTTCTAGCAAATTTAAAATTTTCATTTTCAAGTTCATGCTCGGCAATTTTAGCATTTAATTTTGCTATGTGATCATTTTGTTCTTTAATCATAGCAATGTGATCATCAATAGCTTCAACATTAACATCTCTACATCTAGTACAAATAGCAACATGTTCAATAGTAGATGTAGAGGGTTTGCTAACATTCAATTCGTCTATCTTATCATTTAATCTAGCATTCTCATCTCTAAGACAGGAAATTGATTCATTGCAAACATTCAATTTTTCAATCTTAGAAACTAAATTTTCATTCTCAATTCTAAGACAGGAAATTGAATCATTACAAATGCTAAGCTCTCTAGACAAATTTTCACATTTTTCTACCTCTAGAGCATAGGCATTTTTCAATTTAACAAATTTTTTGTTCTCTTTAACAAGCAAGTCCTCTTGGCATCCAAGAGATCATCCTTCTCGTTAATGGTTTCAATTAATTCATTCAGTTTTTTCTTTTGGTCCATGTTAAGGTTGGCAAAGAGAGAAATTAAATCATCTTCATTATCGCTAGAACTACCCTCATCACTAGATGTATATTTGAGGGTACTTCTAGAATGTACCTTCTTCTTTTTGCCATCCTTTGCCATGAGACACTTGTGGCCGACGTTGGGGAAGAGGAGGCCCTTGTTGACGGCGATATTGGTGGCGTCCTCGTCGAAGGAGGTGTCGGTGGAGCTCTTGTCAGAGTCCCATTCTCGCCTCATGTGCGCCTCGCCACCATTCTTCTTGTAATATTTCTTCTTCTCCTTCTTCCCCTTCTTGTCTTTGTCCCTGTCACTTTCACTAGAGTATGAACATTTAGCTATGAAATGACCAGACTTACCACATCGGTAACACACCCTTTTGGAGCGGGGTTTGTAGTCTTTCCCCCTCCTTTGCTTGAGGATTTGGCGAAAACTCTTGATGATGAGCACCATCTCCTCATTGTCGAGCTTGGAGGCATCGATTGGAAGCCTACTTGTGTAGACTTCTCCTTCTTTTCTTCTGTTGCTTTGAATGCAATGGGTTGCACCTCGGGTATAGAGGTGGCGCCTTGCTCCAAGTTGACAATATGTTTGGAGTCTTTGATCATAAGTTTAAAGCTCACAAACTTGCCAATAACCTCCTCGGGAGACATCTGTTTGTATCTAGGATCCCCACATATTAATTGAACTTGAGTAGGATTACGAAATACGAGGGATCTAAGAATAACCTTAATCATTTCATGGTCATCCCATTTTGTGCTCCTGAGGTTGTGCACTTGGTTCACCATGGTCTTGAGCCGATTGTACATCGCTTGCGGCTCTTCTCCTTTGTTGAGGATGAATCGACCGAGCTCACCCTCGATTGTCTCTTGCTTGGTGATCTTGTCACCTTGTCCCCTTCGTGCGCAGTTTTGAGGACGTCCCAAATTTCTTTGGCGTTCTTTAACCCTTGCACCTTATTATATTCCTCGACACAAGGAGGCGAGAAGTATAGAGGTGGCTTGAGAGTTAAAGTGCGTAATTTGGGCGGCCTCGTCCGAGTCATAATCCTCGTCTCCCACCTGTGGTACCTGCGCTCCAAACTCAACAATATCCAAATGCTTTCTTGGAGTGAGGTTAGATGGTGCCTCATTTTATCACTCCACATGCAATAATCATCACCATCAAAATATGGTGGTTTGCCTAGGGGTATCAAAAGTAGAGGAGCACGTTTAGGAATGTGGGGGATAATGAAGTGGCATCTTACTATACTTCTTGCGCTCGTGGCGCGTCGAAGTTGTAGACTCGGCGCTGGACGTGGAGGGTGATGAAGAGTCGGTCTCGTAGTAGACCACCTTCTTCATTTTCTTCTTCTTCTTGTCACCCCTCCTAAGTGACTTGATGGAGGAAGAGGATTCCTCCTTTAACTTGTTGTCGGACTCCCTTGATAGAGTCCTCCCTAAGCCCGTGGGCTTGTCACCGGTCACGATCTCCCTCTTGGCGTGATCTCCAGACATCACTTCGAGTTGATTAGACTCTTAATGAAGCACTGACTCTAATACCAATTGAAAGTCACCTAGAGAGGGGTGAATAGGCGAAACCTAAAATTTATAAAATTAAACACACACTAAGGCTGGGGTTAGCGTTAGAATTAAATTTAAGTCCGAAAGAATGTTTCTCTTGCTAAGAGTTGCTCAAAGGATGCAGATGATGTATGGGAGCAAACTCAAATTGAAACTAGCAAGGAAACATTAGAGAGAGGAAAGAGGGCAAACAAATCAAGCGAGAATCAAAGCGAGTAGACACGGTGATTTGTTTTACCGAGGTTCGGTTCCAAAGAACCTAGTCCCCGTTGAGGAGGCCACAAAGGCTGGGTCTATTGCAACCCTTTCCCTCTCTCACACTGTCACTTAGACCGAGTGAGCCTTCTCTTAATCACATGGGTCACTAAGACCCTGCAAGGACCACAACACACTTGGTGTCTCTTGCTTAGCTTTACAAGCACTTAAGCACTAGCGTTGATTTTGGGAACTTTGAGTGGATTGATTGCTTTGATTGTGTCTTGGAGTGTTGCACTTTGCTCCTGCAATGAATGAGAAACTTAGAATGCTTCGATGTCTTTGAATGAGGTGGTTGGGGGTATTTATAGCCCCCAACCACTTCCTAGCTGTTGGTGAAGTCTGCTGGTGATGGGCGCATCGGACAGTCCGGTGGCGCACCAGACAGTCCGATGGCGCACCGTACAATCATTGTTCATTGTCCGGTGTGCGCCACGTCAATGTACCAGTTGGGGTTTGCAGCTAGTCGACTGTTGGAGCCGTTGTCCTGTAGCTACACCGGACAGTCCGGTGATCTCTGACTTCCGCGCTCTGAATTCTATCGCGACACTGTTCATCTGACGAAACGACCATTGGCGTGCAGGGAGCTATTGCACCACTGGCTCACCGAACAGTCCAGTGAATTATAGTGGAGCGTGCCTATTGAATTCTCGAGAGTGGCTGGTTTAAGTCTGTACGGGCCTGGTGCACCGAACACTGTCCGATGCACACCAGACACTGTCCGGTGCACCATTTTCAGCACACTCTTAGTCCTTTGCTCCAAATTTGATTGGGTCCCTAACTGAATTTCTTTCTTGGTTTATGTTGAACCTTATGCACCTATGATTCATGACATCTAGACAAACTAGTTAGTCCACATAGTTTGTGTTGGATGTCAACTATCAAAATCGATTATGGGAAATGGTTAATTCCATTTCCCTTTCAAGAAGTCTTCACAATACTGAACAAATGAGGATCTTCACTGACTCGCAAAACAGCCAAACACAACTTCTCAGATAAAGATGAAAGTGGAAATAAAAGGTTGCCCAACTAAATGACTAACTTTATTAATAACTACACCAAGTTGCAGGGGATGTCCACACCTTGGTGACAATCATTACAAAGATCCAACTTCATCATGAGTTCATCACGACAAGCATCAAAACAAATGATAAGCAAACTAACTCTAAGACCGAATAAGACTAAGACACTGACTTAAGCATCATTAAAAACTCTGACTCTGTCGATCTATGGCTCCAAATCTATCTGGGTCCTGCAGTTAAGGGTGCCATAAGCATAACGACCACGGGGCGGCGAGCGGTAAGGGTGCTGAATCCCGACAGGAGCGGAGGAACCACCATCCTGATAGTGGCGTGCCGCGCGCTCAGCACTAAGTTCCGTAATCTCCGCCCGAGCCTTGCCCAACTCATCAAGGGCGTGGTCCAGATCGGTGTTGAGCACGACGACCAGGTTGACCATGCTGTGCAGCCAAGGATTGCCCTCACCAACCGGTGAGACAATCACACCTCCAGCACTACTGGTCGAACGTCGAGGGTAGTACTTCAGGTCGAGGCCGTCAGCTACCCCATTGAACAACGAGCAGTACTACGAAAGCGCACGCCATGCAGCATCCTGCATGGCTACCTCGACAGTGTCCCTCTCAGTGATTGAATAATGCTCTGAGAAGGCCTCTGCACCTCGGAGATCATCGTTCGGACGGTGCACCAAGCAAGTAGCCTCCCACTGGTTCGGGTATAACCCGCGATGTTGCTAGTAGACTACACAATGGTACTCAATGGACCAATTGTGTCGGTCGAAGGCCCGGCGCAGCAAGGTGTCGAGAGCATCATGGAAATGACAACCGTGAGCGGCGTCATGAGTAATGGGTTGGGCGATCCATCCTTCCGGCTCCTATTCCTCCGAGAGCTCTGTGCTGTGGCTCAAATTGCCACCGTTGTTGTCGTCGTCTCTGTCTCTGTCAGGGTCTCCTCCACCAGCCGGGATGCCCTGTGGTGGTGCAGGGGGGCATCTTTGGCTGAGGTGTAGGGGAAGGCTGCCTCCCAGACTCCACCTCCTACTGAGGCGAGGGGGAAGAGTCCTGCTGCTCCTACTCCTGGCATCGGCGCTCTTGCTCCTCATGTAGGTAGCGATGCAGTCTCTTCAGGTGGCTAGACCGACCTATCACCGTGCAGTGCAGTGGGCGCTCTGCAAGGCGAGAGGGCAAAAAGGGGATCACTGACTTACGTGCAGTGCATCTAAGACGGGCCATCTACAAAATACATCGTAAGCACAAGAGTGAGAATAGAACTATATGACCAGGAAGTAAATAGAAAGCAAAGTGAGATAAAAAAATTTGTAAGATGAGTATATATATATTAATATAACATAGAATTGGTCGAGATGATCAACTTTTGAAGTGACACCAAAGGTCAAGGTGAGAATAATGGTCTATAGTCCTTAGGGCGACCATTCTAGTCTAGGTTAACGGTCCTACAGTCAGCAAGGCTTTGATACCACTTATGTCACACCCGGTTTTGGAAGGCAAACCGAATGCGAACCATGTACGTGCCAGGATCAGAAACTCACGTACACAGCGATTACATAATTGGACATCATCACACATTGCTCAAAGTAAATAGTAGAAAAGGTACTTTATTACATCAAGATGTCCAAGTCATCCATAGAGTCATTAACATAACATAGTCATATAAGATGATCAAAGTGCGGAAAACGAAACGTGGCAGATAAGGCCTTCACAGACAGCTGACTGGGGGTTTGCCACTAACATACTAGAACTCATTATAGTCCTCGAACTCCTCAAAGTCCTCCATGTTGCCTGCATCTCCTCCTAAGCACTGAATACAGTAGGGACAACCTGGGGTGGGGTGGTTTTTAAAGCAAGGGTGAGTACACATCAACGTACTCAGCAAATGTCCCATTTGGCTAAAGTGGACTAGCTGTATGTGGAGTTAGGGTTAAGCAGTTGTTTTTATTTGACCAGGTATTTATTATTAGTAACAAGCCAAGTTTTAGTAATAAACCCAGTTATTACCCAAAAGTACTCCCTCCAAGAGGAAATACAGAGATCAGAGTTATAACCATCATCATAAAATTATCCAAAGTTTTTCTAATCAAAGAGCATCCCAAGGCTGCTCTTAACCGTTAGCACGGCTGATATACCAGTTTCTAACACTCTACAGAGATTGCACACTTTACCCATGACTCGTGATTCCCGTTCTGCTCGGAGATCATGACTCCCCATTGATCACTACCAAGGTGACCTAGCAGGGTCTCACTACATAGCCTTTACAAAGACTCCCCCGGTGCATAGCTGCTTGTTAGGTTTCACCAATCGTACAAACACAGTACCCATCCTTAAGGTGGGTGACTAACAAAACCAAATCAAATGAACCTCGGCACCCACCCTTAGCAGAGTGATCACTATGCCCCAACCCATTGATGGCCCTCTGGCAAAGTGAACTACACCCCAGGTTCGTCTAATTATTCAGCTAAGGGTATCCCATTCCACCCTCATGGTTGCACTGTTATCTTGGGTGGTCACTCAACAAATATGTCCTTACGGAGAGGTACTTAGGAAACAGCCTAAGTCCCCTAAAGTATCACAAGATCATCATTGGGATAACATCATTGTATCATAAATATTCACATCATGTTCGTTGATTAAAGTAAAGCAATAGCATAAAGCTAACCATAATAACCCAAAAGGTAGCAAGGTCAAGATAAATACAAACTAGTCAATCCTTAGGTTTCAATAAAGTAATGCGGGACGGTGAATTATAAAGTAAGTAGGATATAATAGGTCAAAGAACACTTGCCTTCATCAGGTTGTTGCTCAGGAAGATCTTCGGCAACACACTCAGGAACCACGAGCTGCTTGTTGTCTAAACAAAGCGATCATGCATTCAATACATTTGGATAAAGACAAATGAGCAATACACCAAACATGTACAAACAAGTGAACACAAGCTCGAAAGATGTCACGCCCGGATTTAAGGGGTAAAGCCGGGTGCGTCTCATATGTGCGCCAAAGAAGAACATCACATATAATGACCAAGAGTATAGAGATAAATGTCACAAATATTATTATTACATAGAGAAAGAGTCTTACAAAAATAAATGATACAAACGAACTAATAATTATTTTCCTTGGCGCCATAAGCTGACTCGGAGACGCCACCTAGATTAGATTGTACTCTTCGTTGTAGGCCTCCTCCTAGACCACCTATTCTTCTCCTGTGGGGGGGTTACATATCGCAAGAGTGAGCTCACAAAAGATCATAGTTCAACAAGTTGTGGGGTATAATGTGCATGAACTCCCCAAAGGTGGGAGTTCATGTGAAGTGTAAGGCTGATCAACAAATAATGGTTAAAGCTGAGCATTGCTTTTAATAAGTTGGTCAAATTTTTAATAGCAGTTACTAAATGTAAGTATATAACAAACGAGAGTAATATTAGATCAAAATTAATAGTAAACCACAATGTGATGCAAATGACCAATTAAATTTAATTCCATAAGTTACTCATGTGAGGGTCCGAGCCGCTCATGACCGTGAGCACGACTGATTTACCAGTTTTACACTCTATAGAGGTTGCTCATCTTTACCCACAAGTCATGTTACCCATCTGCCAAGGGGGTCATGAATCCCATACACCTCTACCAAGAAAGCGAGGTAGGGTAACACTACGAGGCCTTTACAAAGTTCCACTAGCTTCAGAAAACCAGCTACAGTTTCTAGGGAGCGCAGCATAGGAATCCCACGTCTGAAAAGCCATCGTAGCAAAATCAAACCGAGAACCTCCCTATACTGACCACTCCCCTACTACACTTGCCCCTTTTGGGAAAGGTAGTCATCCACTAGCTTTCCTAATTAGTCAGCCAAGGAAGTCACATACCACCCTTGTGGTAGCACTGTTTTCCTGGGTGGTTATCCATGTTCCAATTAACATAATGATCTTGTCATGAACAGTAAATAACAAATTGATAATAAAAGCATGATCATAAATAATGTGTATCTTAACACCCAAAGCCATATAAAGCAATAGCAGGTACTACCCAAAAGTTCAGTGGTAAACAAGGTATAAAGATAGCCAAACTAGGGTGACCTATTGGGTCTCTTCAAAATTAACCTATGCAGATCATAATGATTAATAGGAACATTATTAGGTAAATAGAAGTGATCAAGGGCACAACTTGCCTTCAACGAGTGCTCAGTATTTTCCACCTGCTGAACACCTGGTCACTTGTACGTCTACACGAAGCAATACAAACAAACATGGTATAGGAGAAATTAACATCACACCAAACATGAGTACAAAATACATGTTAATAATCTATGCATCGTAACGAGATCGTAGGTTCGAGAATCACTAAATTCGGAGTTACGATAATCGAGTTACGATTTTCCGAAGTTATTAAGTGTTTGGTACAAAATATACTAGGTGAGTAATTTTAATCTTTGCTTTGTGATGAAATAGAGTTACCAGGTGATAAACAATATTAATACAAAAACAACTAGAATGAATTAAAAAAAGTTAAAATGAATTAGTTATGAATTAATTAAGTTTTTAGAATTGTTTTTACACTAAAATTTATTTTCTACATCAGTTTATCTAAATTAATCGGTTCCTGGACTGTGCGCACGAATCTGGAGAAGTCTAGACTTCTCTGTGCAAAATTCTGGGCCTAACTTCAATTACTTTCTCTGGTGCCTGGGCTGTGGGTTTATTCATGTAAAGCGCAGGTGTTCTTTTGCAAGACGCGCAAGCCGAAGGGGTATCGGGAATATCTAACCGTCCGATCCATACCTAATGCACCAGATTAGATCATCGCGATATAGGTAACGTGTAACCCGCCATGATTGTCAGATCCGAAATCACCGAATGAAGTGCGATCCCGCCCTGATCTAACCTAAACCATCTGTTACCGCATCAACGCTCCAGATTCCCCCTAGCGAACCAGTACGCCAAGATCTGATCCTGACCGTACCTCCGTAGATCGATGGTCGACACACCACTCCCCTATCCTAATCGGTGGAGGCCGGCAGCGACCAGAGCGGCCACGACGGTGGCATCGCCGGACTTGGCCAGACCGCAATTCCGAGCCCGAAAGGTTCCTCTCCACGTATCTACACGATGCGAGGATAAATTCGAAGCTATAGGAGAGGTCTTCACCTAAAATTACTCGCGACGAAGCTCTACCCACGGTGATAGGCAGATTCGTGGCAGCGCATTGTCTCCGGTGTGAAATTGCCTTCAATCCACCGTTGCCCGCGCCCGATTGTTGACCGGAACCACTTCCACGAGGCGGCGCACACCTCCATGGCATGAACTCGGTCCCCAGATGGCGCCTCGGTCGAATACCACAGCGGCGGCGGCGGACACACTTCCTCTTCGCGCATTTGGTGCTAACGGCGGCTAGGTTAGGAGGGGAAGAAGGGTGCCGGCCCTTGGCCCACTGCTTTATAGCCTCGGAAAGCTGGTCCCGAGTGCTAGCAACGGCTCCTGCATCACGCACTGGTGCTCGGAGCTCCGCGGAGTCAGACGCGTGTGCGAAGAGGATGGACTGGCACCGTGGGCCCGCAATACAGAGACAGTGAGTTGGCGAATGCAGCATCAGTGGCTGAATGGACGGTCCCACATGTCAGCGGAATACGGTGCAGTGGCGCACGTAGCCAGCGGCTGACCTCCGGATCCACGGCGTCAGCGGCAAGAATTAGTAGATGGGCCGGCCGAGGGGGAGAGAAACAGCCCAAGCGCGGCTTTATTCTTTTCTTTTTCTTTTCCTTTTGTTTTTCTGTTTTCTTTTCTTTTTATTTGTAAATTTCAATTTATTGAATTCAATTTGGTTGTGACTTTCATACTTTGATTAAATGCACAAATCAAACTAAGTACCAGTTTCAAGATATATATATAGATATATATTTCTTTATATTGTATACTCTTTTCCTTTTCTTTCCTTTCCCATTTTTATTTTTCAAATCCTAATTTCAACATTATTATTTTTTACTGTTATTATGATTATTATTAAATGCACAAACAAATAAACTCTAACATGATGCATGGATTATTTAAGTTTTATTAGATAATTATTCACTTTGAATATGTTCCTTAATAATTTTCATGAATAGAAGGCAATACACTTAAAGATTTATCCCTCTCTTTTATATTCCAAAGGTTGGGTATTACAAATCCTACCCCCTTAAAAGAATCTCGACCACGAGATTAAGAGGAACTAGGAAAGAGGTGGGGAAAATCTACTCGTAGCTCTTCTTCTCTCTCCCAAGTAGCTTCATCTTCAACATGATGACTCCATTGCACTTTGCACATTTTGATCACTTTACTCCTCGTGACATGGGTCAAAGTATCAAGGATCTTGATAGGATACTCAGTATAAGTCAGATCATCTTGAACACTGAGCTCTTCCATAGGCAGTTGCTCTTCTGGTCTGGTACTCAAAGACACTTCTTCAACTGGGATACATGGAAGACATCATGTACATCTGCAAGATGGTCGGGTAATTCTAGTTGATAGGCAACTTCCCCCACTCGCTTTAGGGTCAAGAAGGGCCCAATAAAGCGAGGGGACAACTTCCCTTTAACTTTCAACCTCCTCGTACCTTGGATCGATGACACCTTCAGATACACGTGATCACCCTCCATAAACTCTAACTGCCTTCTCCGGTCATCTGCGTAGCTTTTCTGCCTTGACTGTGCAGTTCTCAAGTTTTCCCATATCAACCGTACTTGTTCTTCGGCCTCTTGTATAATCTCTAGCCCAAAGAACTGCCTTTCACCAGTTTGATCCCAATATAGAGGAGTCCTGCACTGTTGGGGACTTGTTCTCAAATGCTATGAATTAAGAACAAGACAACACAAAAAGAAGTTAATGGTTAATGACCTTCGTCCTTCGAAGCATTATTTCCCTTAGGATATAATGATCTCTGGACGAAGGTCATGAAGGACATACCTTCTTCATCACAGTTCATATTGATGAAAGAAGAAGTATATGAGACATGAGAAATAACATAAATAATCGTATATCATCATTTTTATATCCTTTTTATATAGTCATGAATGAATAAGAACAATAGTAAATTACATTTGTACCTTCGGCTTGACAGAAGGTAAGAATCCAAGAGTGACGTGCAAGTGAATACAAATCAGCGTGAACAGTACAGGGGTACTGTTCACCTATTTATAAGCACGGGACGCAGCCCGGTTAAAATTACATTTATGCCCTTTACAACTTATCACAATCATGACACAAATTACCATGGGCCGATTGGTCATTTCATCTTTAAGTCGGTGCAATCCTTCGTATCACAGCATGTCGCTATGCCGAAGCTCCCTAGAAAGTTGCTTCAGCGTGTATCTTCGCCCTATGCTTGCTTCTGTATTGATCTTTCGAAGGTGTTTCTTCTCAAAGGACCTTCGGCGACGAAGCAGACCCCCAACATGCACTTTATGCCATATAGAGCCTCAAATGGGGACATCTTCAAACTGGCCTGGTAAATGTTATTGTAAGAGAATTCCGCATAGGGCAAACTCTTATCCCAACTGCCACCATGTTTAAGAGCACAAGATCTTAACATATTTCCAGTACTTGGTTGGTTCTATCGATCTACCCATCAGTTTGAGGATGGTAGGTCAAGCTGAAATTCAACTGCGTGTCCAAGCACTCGTGCAACTTCTTTCAAAACTGGGAAGTGAACTGGGATCCCCGATCTGAGACGATCTTCTTAGGTACTCCATGTAGACAAACTATCCGGGCCATATACAACTCTACTAGCTTGGCCCCCGTGTAATTAGTCCTCACAGGGATGAAGTGAGCCACTTTTGTTAGTCTGTCCACAATCACCAAAATAGAGTAATACCCTGCAGAAGTGCGGGGTAGACCAACAATGAAGTCCATACCAATTTCTTCCCACTTCCACTCGGGAACCTTCAGTGGGTGAAGTAATCCAGCTGGTCTCTGATGTTCAGTTTTTACCCTCTGGCAAACATCACACACTGCCACATGTGAAGCAACATCCCTTATCAGACCACACCACTAATACTTTTGTTTCAGATCTTGGTACATCTTGGTACTGCCAGGATGAATGGAGTAGGCTAAGTCATGTGCTTCCTTCAATATGGTTTCACGTATACTATCAATCTCAGGGACACAAATCCTATTCTTGAACTAGATTGTACCCTACTCATCTTCCGTGAAGTCTGGACCTCTGCCCTCTGCCATGAGATCTCTAATCTCTTGAATCTTGGTATCACCAACCTAACCTTTATGTATTTCTTGTTCTAAGGTAGGTTCCACCTCTATGGTAATCCCTTTAGTATGAGCTACTAATTCTAGATTGAGCTTCTCAAAGTCTTCTACTAAACCATCAGTTAACTGAGCGACAATAGCTGCGTGAACATGCTCCTTCCGACTCAAGGCATCCACAACCAGATTCGCCTTGCCCGAATGATAGTGAATCTCCAAGTCATAATCTTTGATGAGCTCCAACCAACGACGTTGCCTAAGGTTGAGATCTTTCTGAGTGAAGATATACTTTAAGCTCTTATGATCAGTTTAGACTTGGCACTTAGTCCCCATTATATAATGTCTCCAAATTTTGAGAGCATGTACTACGACTGCTAGTTCTTAGTCATGAGTGGGGTAGTTCAACTCATGTTTCCGCAACTAGCGAGACACGTAAGAGATGACATGTCCTTCTTGCATAAGAACACATCCCAAGCCTTGGCGGCACACATCACAATATATGTCAAATCCCTTCTATAGATCTGGCATAACCAACACTGGGGTTGACATCAGTCTTAACTTCAGTTGGTTGAAACTATCTTGATATTCACGAGACCACTTAAACTCCTTTCCCTTCTCCAATAGTGAGGTCATAGGCTTAGCAACCTTGGAGAATCCTTTAATAAATCGTCGATAATAACCTGCGAGTCCCAGAAAACTCCGGATTTTAGTGACCAAGCTTGGTATTTTTCCATCCCACTATCTCTCTCACTTTAGCCGGATCCACTGATATTCCACCATTAGAGATGATGTGTCCAAGGAATGGTACTTCATCAAGCCAGAACTCACACTTGCTATACTTGGCATAGAGTTGATTATCCCTTAACTTCTGTAGCACCAATCATAGATGCTCCTCATGATCACTATCATTCTTGGAATAAATCAGAATGTCGTCGATGAATACCACGATGAACTTATCAAGATACTCCATAACACCTTGTTCATCAGATTCATGAAGTAGGTTGGTGCATTAGTTAAGCCGAACGACATGACTATGAACTCATATAGACCATATCGAGTAGAGAAAGCCGTCTTGGGAATATCAGAAGGCCTAATCTTCATTGATGATAACCCGATCTGAGATCAATCTTAGAGAATACCTTGGCACCTCTCATTTGATCAAACAAGTCTTTGATATGAGGCAAAGGATACTTATTCTTAATTGTTACATCATTAAGTGATCTATAATCAATGCACATCCTTTGTAAACCATCCTTCTTCTGTACAAACAGGACCGGTGCTCCCCAAGGTGAGGAACTCGGATGAATGTACTCCACCTCCTGTAATTTTGTTAGTTGCTTCTTAAGTTCTTTTAATTCTTCCACTTACATCCTATATGGCCTTTTAGAAATAGGAGCGGTTCTAGGTAAGAGATCAATAGCAAACTCAACTTCCCTATCGGGTGGCATTCCGGGTAACTCCTCTGGAAAGACATATAGGAATTCTCTAACCACACGGTTGTTTCTGCCAACAAATTTACCATCTACTAGGTATACAACGGGTCTTGTAGAGGGGGTTATGGTAATCATGACTTCGAATCTTTCTCCTTTTGGACTGGTGAGTTCTAGGGTTCCCCTAGCACAATGTATAACTGCCTTTGCTTTACTTAACCATGACATACCAAGTATCAGATCTATACTACTTTCTTCTAATACTATAGGCATAGACCAGAATTCCTTTCCCATGATTTGTAGTGTTAATCTGTTGGTGATATAGTTTGCTTCAATAGGTCCTTTAGGGGTTATTACTATCATGGATTTTTGCATATTTTGAAGTGGTAACTCATTGTTGTTGACATAGGGAGCAGAAATGAATGAATGTGTAGCTCCAGAATCAAATAATATAGATGCAGGAACTGAATTAATGTAAAACGTACTGATAGCAATATCAGCTCCATCAGCAGTAGCATCAACACTGACTTGGTTGACTCTGGCAATGCTGAATCCCTTGCTAGAAGCTGGAGTTTGTTGCTTGCCCTTGACATTGCTTTGAGCGGTTGTGTTGGTGATCCTCTTCGGACAAGTGTTGGCGTAGTGCCCAACCTCACCACACTTGAAGCAAGTGGTGATTGTACCCTGTCCTGCAGGTCTCGCCGGGGTGCCAGTGGGGGCAGCCTGATGAGTGTGTGGAGTCTATAAAGTTGCTTGTGGTGTATACTGAGCTAGTTGTTGCCCTCCTCCAGAATGAGCTGGTGTACCCTGGGGTGGAACATAGCGAGCACGGATGTTACTGCTCCCCTGCCCCTGGGTGATAGCCTTCCATTTCATCTCGCCTAGCTGAACACGTTTGTATTCAACAGTTGTAGCCTTGTCTAGAAGCCTTTGGAAAGATGGTAAGGTATGAGAAACCAGCTGATACTAAAGAGGCCCAATAACTCCCTCCATGAAATGCTCTTGTTTCCTTTCATCATCAGCAACCTCATCTGGAGCATATCTCGATAGCTGAATAAATTTATCACGATATTCACTAACTGACATGTTGCCTTTCTTCAGTGATAGGAATTCCTTCTTTATTTTCATTAGGCCAGTAAGAATATGGTAGTTTCTGAATTGTGTAGCAAATTCTGTCCAGGTAATAGTATTGGCAGCATCATGGGCAGTAGTGTAGGAGTTCCACCAATCAGCAGCGGGGCCAGTGAGACGACCTGAAGCATAGAGCACCTTCTCTCGATCATTGCATTGAGTGATATTAGGCATCTTCACTACTGATTTCAGCCAGTCATCATCATGTAGGGGGTCTGGAGAGCTAGAGAATGTAGTTGTCTTGTGGCTCGTGAATTCTCGGTGCTTGTCCTGGGGTGGAGCTGCTGGTGGTGGTGGAGGTAGTGGTGGTTGTTGTTGTCGTTCCAATCATTCTTGCCTCATCTCCTCTCGCATCTCCTGCCTTTCCTGATGCATCTCCTAGCGTTCTTGCCTCATCTGAGCTTGCATTTTATTCATCGTGTTTGCCATCTGTTGTAGCATCTACATATGAGCGGGAACCACTAGATCTGTCCTAGCTAGTGGAGGATTTGGAGGATTCATTTCTGGTTGTGGTTGTCTAATGATCCTCTAGCTGTGGTGGTTGGCAGGTAGATCGATTCCGCCTCCCTTCCTAGTATTGACCATCTGGCTTAGAAACACATGGTAAGATAGAATTGTAGATAAGACAAGTAATTACAAGACATGATCTTTTGTGGGTTTTATTAGCTCCATAGATTAGTGTGTCACCTACTAAGACTAATACATTGCATTATGGTGGTACATGCTAGAATGTCCTGCTATACTAATTCAGTCAATCAAAGAACCGAATCAAGCATTTATCATTAGAACAAACACCCAAACACTTTAGATAGAGAATATATTTTTTTGTCTTAGGTCTCCTATCTCTTTAGGGAGTCGTAGATGTAGGATTTCCAAGGTGTGAAATCCTTCTTGTCTTTCTAGAATAGAAAAGATAAGAATAGTCAGAGTAGAGCAGCCAAAGGTGAGACAGGATCAAGAAAAGTATAGAAAGAATCAGAGTAAAGGTAAGTAGGTAAGGGTTTTGTCCAGTTCTATCTAGGTTTCGTCCTACAGCCAGCATTTGCTCTGATACCACTTCTGTCACACCCGGATTTAAGGGGTAAAGTAGGGTGTGTCTCATATGTGCGCCAAAGAAGAACAACACATATAATGACCAAGTGTATAGAGATAAATTTCACAAATATGATTTTTACATAGCGGAAGAGTCTTACAAAAATAAATGATAACAATAAAGTGAAATAATAATTATTTTCCTTTGCACCATAAAGCTGATTGGGAGACGCCACCTAGATTAGATCGTACTCTTTGTTGTAGGGCTCCTCCTGGACCACCTGTTCTTCTCCTGTGGGGGGGTTATATATCACAAGAGTGAGCTCACAAAAGATCATAGCTCAAAAAGTTATAGGGAATAATGTGCATGAACTCACCAAAGGTGGGAGTTTATGTGAAGTGTAAGGCTGATCAACAAATAATGGTTAAAGCTGAGCATTGCTTTTAATAAGTTGGTCAAATTTTTATTAGCAGTTACTAAATGTAAGTATATACCTGTTGGGGACATGTTCTCAACTGCCATGAATCAAGAACAAGGCAACACAAAACATTAATGATTAAAGTCCTTCGTCCTTCAAAGCATTATCTCCCTTAGGACATAATGATCTTCAGACGAAGGTTAAGAAGGGTGTACCTTCATCATCACAGTGTATCATAATAGAAGTAGAAGCATATGAAACATAAGAAGTATCATGAATAGTCATATGACATCATAAATATTTTTTTATTTAGCATCATGAATGGATATGAACAATATTGAATTACATTTATACCTTCGGCTTAATAGAAGGCAAAATTCTGAATGTGACGCGCAAGTGAATACCAGTTAGCGTGAACAGTACGGTGCTACTCTTCATCTATTTATAGACACAGGACGTAGCCTGTGTAAATTACATTCATGCTCTTGACATTTACTATTGACTTAGGGATAATCTATCAAGGACTAGACAGCCTTTTCCCTTTTAGGTTGGTTCCATTTTCTTCTGCTAAGCCGAAGCTTCTTCATAGGTAGCTTCAGAACCGGTTTACCCTTCTCCCGATCCATGCCTTTTACATCGTGTACAGATTCATCCCAAGACCGAAGGTCCCTGTACATGTATTATACTTAGAAAACATGTTAGTCGTGTTTTTGAGGACCTTCGGAAGACGAAGGCCCCCAACAGTAGCCCCTCACAATATTAATTCGTTATAATAACGGATTTAAACTGCGACATGGACGAAGGCCTTAAGCCGAAGGTCCAAAAAAACACCTTCCCTTTGCTAGAATAGCAACAGTGAATGACAAACGGGGCCCACCAAATTGCAAAGCACTGGGTGTATAAATATGGATCTCTAGCGGCGGTATTTGATATGCCATTTCTGTTGCTTGCGTTATTCCCTCAAATTTTTAACTCTTGCTTGCAAGTTTTTTGGTTAATTTTTGAGCTTCGGCTTTAGAGACGTGCTTGCTACATATCTGAGGAGAAGATGACTAGTGAAGAGAAGAAGATAGCTGAGGAGAAGATGGCCGAGTTGAAGAAGGTATTAGAGGAGAAGAAGCTATATGAAGAAAAGAAAATTATGGATCCTTTTATTGCTGGGTTTTACGAGTCTATGGCTAAGACAAATACAAAGAAAATTACTAAGGAAATAATGGAGGGTTTGTCCGAAGATTCTGATGACAATGATAGTTATGACGTGGAGAGCGGGGATGAAGATTCTGAGGATTGGCCCTGGCGGCCAAGTCATACTATCTTCGGAAAATCGACTATCAGACAGAGTCATGTTGATGCCATGAGGGGGAGATATTTTTGTGACATATCCATCGTGAGGGTTGAGGAGACAACACTGCCCCTGCTCCTGAGGAAAACAGAGTTGTCGTTTACCAAAGCTTCCTAAAGGCAGGTCTCCGGTTCCCACTAAGCAAGTTTGTGGTTAAGGTACTAAAGATTTTTCAGATTTTTCTCCATTAGATTACCCCCGAAGCTGTAATTAGGATGAGGATGTTTGTCTGGGCTGTAAGAAGCTAGGGGTTGGAGCCGAGTGCGAAGTGCTTTTGTAGCATGCACGAGCTTTTATATGAGACGAAGGCCATTGGCAAAGAGCAATATCACAACAACTTCGGCTGCTACGGGTTCATTGCCCGCTCTAATGCAAGCTACCCAGTGCCGACATACTGGAAAAGACGGCCTGGAGCCTGGATGGAAGAGTGGTTTTATGTTAAAAATGATCTGATTAAAAGAGAAGACATTAAGGAGATTATCCAGCGCCCCATCTAGTCTCGCTTCAGCCTCTGAAGGCCAAAGGTGAATATTGATAGTGATGTTGAAGCATGTCAAAAGGCCTTTAGTACTGTTTGCGCCTACATTGGCACGAGGGATTTAATTCAAGAACACATAGCCTTTAGGGTATGGCCACTTGTGGAGAGCTGGGATATGCCAAAGGAGACTACCGCCGAATCTAGTGAAGGTGGTCTAGTCCGATTGAAGTATACCTTCAGATTTAGGGAAAAGTTTGATGAGCCAGATGATGACTGGTTAAAATGCATTGAAGCTACTAGTGGTGAGCTCCTTGGAACATATTCCAAGGCCGAAGATGATGCCTTGTCTACAGCCTTCGGGGGCCGGGGGAAAAAAGATTGAACAGGGTGTTCGATGCAATCGGCTTCGTATACCCTGATTATCACTACCCGCTGCGAAGGCAAGGGAAAAAGAGGAAAGTTGTTGCTTCGGCCACCACTGATGTCGCTTCGGCCACTACTGATGTGCCGAAGGGCAAAAAAGTGAAGGTTCTGACCCACCGGTCGCGGTATATTGAACCGGCCATAGTGCCTGAATTTGGTGAAGAGGCCTTTTCAACTATCGAAACAAGACAAGTGGCTCCAACTACACAGAGCGTTGAAGAGCCGACTGTAGTGCCAAAGGTACCTACAGTCGGGCCAGCCGAAGCTAAGAATGATAAGGCCGAAGAGCCACAGGTGGAAAAAATAGAAAAAATGCCAGAAACTCTGAACCCAACAGCTGAAGCCAAATTGCCGAAGGTGCAAAAGGCTTCTGTCACAACTCCCAAGAGTAGGAGAATGGCCAGCGCGCTGGACGCTGTCTTGGAGACTACGAAGGCCTTGAGTCCTGGACCTATTAAGAAAAATGCTGAAACTGCTAAAGTCCAAGACGAGGCCGAGGCTGGGTCTTCAGCACCCGTTAATATAAAGGCTGACGTGCCTAAAGCTGATGAACAAACTGCAGATACCGGCATGGCAGCAAGACAAGACATGGCAGAAAAAACAAAGCCTTCTGTCCCTGAAGCCCTAGTTGATGATATTGATTACATTTTTCGACATGCTTCGGGGAAAAAGTTATCTGAAGAAGAAATAGTGGAAGCAAGACATTATGCTCAAAAACTGAAATATCCGAAAGGAGCCTTAGTATTTAACGGCAGTAATGGAGATGATTTCTTGTATTGTCTCCCGGATAACAAAGAAATATCCGTTTGCCGGGAGATAACTAAAAGTATGGGATTTCCGAAACTTGAAGAAGGCCTTTTGGTTATGTCGAAGGATGATCTTGCTGATAACCTAGCGTACAACAGTATAAAGGTATGGAAGTTAACCTTGAAGTTAGGAATGAAGTATTTTATTTGTCATGCTCAGTTCTTTCTTCTTCTTTGCAGGGTTTAATTCTTAGTAATGCCTTGAGGGCACAGAAAAACGCCGAAGACGAAGGTTGTACAATAGCCCTTAACAACTTTCACTCAGAGGTGATTGAGCTAAGAAATGAAGGTCTAGAGAAAGACAAGATTTTGGTTTCATTGGTAAATAAAATTAAAGAAGATGAAGCTCAATACAAAGGCCAGGCCAAAGCCCAGAAAGCTGAGATTGAAGACCTTCAGAGACAACTGGCCAAAGCTAATGAGAGATGCGCGCTTGCACAGGCTGACCAAGAGATCAGTGAATACTAGAAAAATAAGCTAGAGAAAAATGTTGAAGAACTTCGCGAATCCAAGGAAAGGTGCTTTGAGAAATCCTTGGATTGTGTGAAAAATTAAAAACTAGCTTCGCCAAAGTGGGCGCCTACTCTTCTGAAGGAAATTTCATACGAGGCAACCCCGAAGGCGTTGTTGAATGGATAAGTGGAGAAGCTGAAGCCTTCGAAGAAATATTAAGTGATCGCGGGGATATTTGTGCCTTCTCCGGCACTCGGGGAATTGCAGCTATTTTGGAGAAGGCCGGATGTGACCATGTCAAGGCTATAGCCCATACTGAAGCTGCCTTCTCCACAGACGATACAAAGGATCCTTCAGCCGAAGCGACCTTAATAGGCGGGAAGTTTTACTCTGATGTCTGGGTGAACGGTGGCCGAGAGCTGGCCAGCAAAATTATAAAGAAGAATGAAAAAGACACCCATGATGCCCGGGTAGAAGCAAAACGAGCTGAAGAGGCTGCTGAACGCGAGAGACGTATAGGTAATATTTTTTGATATTTTTTGCTTCAATACTTGCTTTGTGGCTTCGAACTAATCTATTTACCTACTTTAGCTGAACTATCCCTGACACCAGAGCCGTACAATCCTCTAGCTGATCCTGAAATGAAGTAAGCGCTGGATATTGTAGGCGTGGCGAACTCCATTATCGACGAAGTCGTCGATAAACTTTTGAACGAAGTTGCAGAAAAAGTCCTTAGAGAAGAATAGATTCTACTGTAATAGTACTTTGAAATGCTTGATGTATGGAACAATTGGAAGAAGATTAAACTTCTATTGTAAGAAAACTATGTAACATTTGATGTGTGTAACATTGGATCGAATATGTAAATTGTTGTAATTTATTTCTTTGCGATGCATGAAACATACAGACATACCGCTTTTTGAGCCTTTGGCGAAAAAACACCTTCCCTTCTTTTCATGCTTCGTAAAGAAGGACACCCCTTCTAGGGCAAATCTGATAGAATTGACACCTGAAGCTTGCTTCATGTCTTAGCACATTTTTATTTAAACGAAGAATTTCCGAAAGTTTGCTTCCTATCCAATCTTTCTGTTGATGCCAAATGATGTATGATGTGATGCTATGCTAAATGATGCGATGATATGATGCAATATAATGATGTTTTAACACCCACACATGCGCCTACACTGGTATATGGTAGGTTGCATCCCCTTAGGAACATCTTTTGAGTTTAAGCTCTGCATTCCCTTAGGAACGTCTTTTGAGATTCTTCACCTTCTATTTTGGTGATATAAGTTCTGCATCCCCTTAGGAACGACTTTTGAACTTCATCGCCTTCTATTTCGGTGGTATAAGTTATGCATCCCCTTAGGAATGACTTTTGAACTTCTTTGCCTTCTATTTCAGCGGTATTTGGCTCTGCATTCCCTTTGGAATGACTTTTGAGCAAAAAACTTACGCTGCGCTCCCTTAGGAATGACTTTTTGTAGCTTCGTCAATTTTGGCTCTGCATTCCCTTAGGAACGACTTTTGAGCAGAAAACTTACGCTGCGCTCCCTTAGGAACGACTTTTTGTAGCTTCGTCAATTTTGGCTCTGCATTCCCTTAGGAACGACTTTTGAGCTTCGAGAATTATTTCGTTCCTTTGAGAGTCATCTTCCAAGCTTTGTAAATCTATGAAGAAGACATATTTCATTGTGGTGTAGGCAGTTATTACAAAAAATTGAAACTGAATTTTTCTTTACTTGTCTCTCATACAGAAAGTAAAAATGGTATAAAAGATAAAAGTTCTTCAGAAGTAGGATATTCCTTAGTATATATGCTTCGATTCTGGTACAGTGCTATTGACTGTACGAGCTTCGGACTCCTCCCTGAAATCGCGTTGTTGTTGGGAGTGTTGGCGCCCTTCTGGCTACTGGCCTTGAGTAGGTGGCAATGGAGGTGGCGGTGGAAGCTGAGGCCAGGAAGCTTGTGAATGATTTGCCGAAGCAACAGAAGCTGCAGGTTGATTACCCACATATTCTGGTATGTAAGGGGAATAGCACGAAGCAGTATGTAAGACCTGCTTCGCTGATTCTACCGGGCTTCTGCTTCGGCAATCTCTTTTTGCTTCTGAATGGTAATCTGGCACGTTCTTGTAGTGTGGCCCTTGTCTTCACCATAGAATAAGCAATAAATTTTCCTTGGTTGATCCCATATCTTCCTCCGAAGCCCCTACCGCCTCTGCCCCTTGGAGCTGGTGGCCTGAAGGAGCTTTGCTGCTGTCCTAAAGACTGAGAACTGTGTTGTCATCTCTGAAACTGGCTTTCTTTGTCATCATTCTGACTGAAGCTGTGGATTGATCTGACATGCTTGGGGTGGATTCTCCCTCCGAAGCCCCTAGTCATCTTAGAAAACCTATAAGCTTCTTCCCTTCTTTGGCGAAAATCATTATCAGCCCGGATGTACTCATCCATTTTCTGAAGCAGCTTCTCCAGAGTCTGGGGGGGTTTCTTGGCGAAATATTGAGCCGTGGGCCCTGGCCAAAGACCCTTGATCATGGCCTCAATGACAATTTCATTGGGCACTGTAGGCGCTTGTGCTCTCAGATGCAAGAACCTTTAGACATATGCCTGAAGGTACTCCTCTTGGTCTTGTGTACACTGGAACAAGGCTTGAGTAGTGACTGGCTTCGTCTGAAACCCTTGAAAACTGGTGACCAGCATGTCCTTAAGCTTCTGCCATTACGTGATTGTCCCTGGCCAAAGAGAAGAGTACCATGTCTGGGCCACACTTCAGACTGCCATGACGAAGGACTTTGCCATGACAGCAGTGTTGCCTCCATATGAGGATATTGTTGCTTCATAGCTCATCAAAAATTGCTTGGGGTCCGAGTGCCCATCATACATGGGAAGCCGGGGTGGCTTGTATGATGAAGGCCATGGTGTAGCCTGCAGCTCTGCTGACAGAGGAGAAGCATCATCAAAAGTAAAATTTCCATGGTGGAAATCATCATACCAAACATCATCATCATAGGAACTGTCCTAGCGAAGCTCTGTGCGTTGAGGCCGCTGGTCCTGGTCATCTTGGGTGAGTTGACGCATTTTCTCAGCGGCTTCGTCGATCTTCCTCTGAAGATCAGCAAGGCGAAGCATCTTTTCCTTCTTCTTTTGGACCTGCTGGTGAATGGCTTCGAGATCTCTGATCTCTTGGTCCAGCTCCTCGTCGTGAGGCATCAGACTTGTACCCTTCCTTTTTTGGCTTCGTGCTTCATGCAATGTGTCTTGGTTGACATCTAGTGGCTGCAGTGCAGCCCCTAGCGCTGAAACTTTCTTCGGCGACATGACGAAGGTCGCAGCTTGCCGAAGGTGGTCAAATGAGTTCACCGGAGGTGGGCGCCAATGTCGGGGACTTGTTCTCAACTGCCATGAATCAAGAACAAGGCAACACAAAACATTAATGATTAAAGTCCTTCGTCCTTCGAAGCATTATCTCCCTTAGGACATAATGATCTTCAGACGAAGGTTAAGAAGGGTGTACCTTCATCATCACAGTGTATCATAATAGAAGTAGAAGCATATGAAACATAAGAAGTATCATGAATAGTCATATGACATCATAAATATTTTTTTATTTAGCATCATGAATGGATATGAACAATATTGAATTATATTTATACCTTCGGCTTAACAGAAGGCAAAAGTCCGAATGCGACGCGCAAGTGAATACCAGTCAGCGTGAACAGTACGGTGCTACTGTTCATCTATTTATAGACACAGGACGCAGCCTGTATAAATTACATTCATGCCCTTGACATTTACTATTGACTTAGGGATAATCTATCAAGGACTAGACACCTTTTCCCTTTTAGGTCGGTTCCATTTTCTTCTGCTAAGCCGAAGCTTCTTCATAGGTAGCTTCGGAACCGGTTTACCCTTCTCCCGATCCGTGCCTTTTACATCGTGTACAGCTTCATCCCAAGACCGAAGGTCCCTGTACATGTATTATACTTGGAAAACATGTTAGTCGTGTTTTTGAGGACCTTCGGAAGACGAAGGCCCCCAATAATACGAAACCAGAGTAATAATAGATCAAAATTAATAGTAAACCACAATGCAATGCAAATGACCAATTAAATTTAATTTCATAAGTTACTCATGTGAGGGTCTGAGCCGCTCATGACCGTGAGCACGGCTGATATTCCAGTTTTACACTCTATAGAGGTTGCACATCTTTACCCATAAGTCATGTTACCCATCTGCCAAGGGGTCACGAATCCCATACACCTCTACCAAGGAAGCGAGGCAGGGTAACACTACGAGGCCTTTACAAAGTTCCACTAGCTTCAGAAAACCCGCTACAGTTTCTAGGGAGCGCAACATAGAAATCCCCTGTCTAAAAAGCCATTGCAGCAAAATCAACCCGAGAACCTCCCTATACCGACCACTCTTCTACTGCCCTTGCCCCTTTCGGGTAAGGTAGTCATCCACTAGCTTTCCTAATTAGTCAGCCAAGGGCGTCACATACCACCCTTGTGGTAGCACTATTTTCTCGGGTAGTTCTCCATGTTCCAATTAACATAATGATCTTGTCATGAATAGTAAATAACAAATCGATAATAAAACCATGATCATGAATAATGTATATCTTAACACCCAAAACCACATAAAGCAATAGCAGGTACTACCCAAAAGTTCAGTGGTAAATAAGGAATAAAGATAGCCAAACTGGGGTGTCCTATTGGGTCCCATCAAAATTAACCTATGCAGATCATAATGATAAACAGGAACATTATTAGGTAAATAGAAGTGATCAAGGGCACAACTTGCCTTCAACGACCTCATGTTCAGTATTTTCCACCTGTTGAACGCCTAGGTCCTAGGTCACTTGTTCGTCTACTCAAAGCAATACAACCAAATATGGTATAGGAGAAATTAACATCCCACCAGACATGAGTACAGAATACATGATAATAATCTACGCATCGTAACGAGATTAGGTTCGAGAATCGCTAAATTCAGAGTTACGGTTATCGAGTTACGATTTTCCGAAGTTATTAAGTATTTGGTACAAAATATACTAGGTGAGTAATTTTAATCTATGCTTTGTGATGAAACAAAATTACCAGGTGATAAACAATATTAATACAAAATTAATGCAACTTGAATGAATTAAAAAAAGTTAAAATGAATTAGTTATGAATTAATTAAGTTTTTGGAATTGTTTTTACACTAAAAATTATTTTCTACATCAGTTTATCTAAATTAATCGGTTCCTGGACTGCGCGCACGAATCTGGAGAAGTCTAGGCTTCTCTGTGCAAAATTCTGGGCCTAACTACAATTACTTTCTCTGGTGCCTGGGCTGTGGGTTTATTCATGTAAAGCGCAGGTGTTCTTTTGCAAGACGCGCAAGCCGAAGGGGTATCGGGAATATCTAACCGTCCGATCCATACCTAATGCACTAGATTAGATCATCGCGATATAGGTAACGTGTAACCCGCCATGACTGTCAGGTCCGAAATCACCGAATGAAGTGCGATCCCGCCCTGATCTAACCTAAACCATCTGTTACCGCATCAACGCTCCAGATTCCCCCTAGCGAACCAGTACGCCAAGATCTGATCCTGACCGTACCTCCCTAGGTCGACGGTTAGCGCACCTCTCCCCTATCATAATCGGTGGAGGCCGGCAGCGACCAGAGCGGCCACGGCGGCGGCATCGCCGGACCTGGCCAGACCGCAATTCCGGCCACGGCGGCGGTATCTACACGATGCGAGGATAAATTCGAAGCTATAGGAGAGGTCTTTACCTAAAATTACCTGCGACGAAGCTCTGTCCACGGTGATAGGCGGATTCACGGCGGCGTGTTGTCTCCGGCGTGAAATTGCCTTCAATCCACTGTCACCCGCGCCCAACAGTTGACCGGAACCACTTCCACGAGCTGGCGCACACCTCCACGGCACGAACACGATCCCTAGACAGCGCACCGATCGAATACCACGGCAGCGGTGGTGGACACACTTCCTCTCCTCGCCTTTGGTGCTAACGGCAGCTAGGTTAGGAGGGGAAGAAGGGCGTCGACCCTAGGCCCACTACTTTATAGCCTCGGAAGGCCGGTCCCGAGTGCCAGCAATGACTCCCGCATTCCGTGCTGGTGCTTCGAGCTCCGCGGAGTCGGACACGTGTGGGAAGAGGACGGACTAGCACCGCGGGCCCATGATTCAGAGACAGCGAGCCGGTGAATGCAGCATCAGTGGCTGACGGGATGGTCCCACACGTCAACGGACTACGGTGCAGTGGCGCGCGTAGCCAGCGGCTGACCTTCGGGTCCACGGCGTCAGCGATAGGAATTAGTAGATGGGCCGGCTGAGGGGGAGTGAAATGACCCAAGCACGGCTTTATTCTTTTCTTTTCCTTTTGTTTTTTTGTTTTCTTTTCTTTTTATATGTAAATTTCAATTTATTGAATTTAATTTGGTTGTGACTTTCATACTTTGATTAAATGCACAAATCAAACTAAATACCAATTTCAAGAGATATATTTATATATATATATTATACCCTTTTCCTTTTCTTTTCTTTCCTTTCTCATTTTTATTTTTCAAATCCTAATTTCAACATTATTATAATTTTATTACTATTATTATGATTATTATTAAATGCACAAACAAATAAACTCCAACATGATGCATGGATTATTTATGTTTTATTAGAGAATTATTCACTTTGAATATGTTCTTAATAATTTTCATGAATAGAAGGCAATACACTTAAAGATTTATCCCTCTCTTTTATATTTCAAAGGTTGGGTATTACAAAAGAATAGTATAAACACAAGAGGTAAACTTAGGTTCTAGGGTGGGCTAATACACCTAGAGGTTGGTGATCCTCTAGGTATTGTTTATCCGCATAGATTACATAACTTAAATTCATTTATATTAATGGATTACCAAAATTATACCAGGGATGAGTTCATATGATATTAAACTCACAAAGTTAATCATCTAATACTATTAGGGTTTCCCTTTTATTTTCCTATTAACAAATGAACCATCACTTAAACTAACCTATAATCTAGACATAAAATTAATTTGTATAGATAGTGAATGAGTATAATTTAAACAGACAAAGAATAATCTTATGAACATTTTGCATTTTTGAATCACTCAATTTGGAGTTCATATGCAAAAGATATGAAATAAACAAGTTTTGGAATTCAAAATACAAATTTAGTTCTAATTCTGTGATTAAACAAAAGGCTAGGGTTCTTTCTACAAAATTATAGGGGCTGGTGTGCGAAAAATAGGGACTGCGGGTTGAATCTCAGAAACCCGAGGGGCTATTTAACAAAAACTACCGCGCGAAGGGGTATCGCATGATCTCGACCGCATGATCACGAACGAACAACCGAGATTAGGTCCGAGCGTGAGCACGCATGGACGGGCGAGCGCGACTGACAAGTGGGGCAGGGGTGTTAGCGGCCTAAGGCAGGGCTGGCTGACCGGCCGAGCCCAGCTGTAGGGGTGCGGGTGGGGGCACGCACCTGAGCAGTCGGATCCGAAATAGATGGTTGAGATTGGGTTAGGTTTAATAGAAACTAGGCCGTCAGATCCCAGATGGCTGAGATCTGATGGCAGGTTTGGGCTGGGTTGCTGGCTTGGTCACGGCGGCACCACCCGATTCCGCGGCGAGGTTTCGGCAGAGGCGAGGGCACGACCATAGTGAGGGTCCAGGACACTGAGGAAGGGCTCAGGCGAACTCGGGTGACACTATAGACTCAGCCATGGGCACGACACCGACACAGAGGCACTAGAGCGTGTGATCTGCGGTGGAGCAGCCCAACGACGGCGCAAATCACTCCAGCGAGCGATTACGCGAATAAAAGGGCAGTACACGTGAAATTAAGGGCATGGGGAGTTTCTCACCTCGAGAGGGGACTCTGGAGCGCTTGAGCAACAGTGAGGACACAGGGAGGCCTTGGGTTGACGACGGACGAGGGAGCTCTGGCTACATGGGGAGAAGGTCAGTGAGCGTGGACCAGGCGAAACAGAGGGGCTGGGGACAAACCAGAGGGTGTCTCGCGTTGCTGGCAAGGAGGCAGGGCTCACTGAGGCAACGGACATGGCAGAAGCTCGACGGCGGCCACGGAAAGGACGACGGACCACGGTAGAGCTCCACGGGCGCGCAGTGCGAGAGAGAGCGAGGGTGTTCGGCTGAGGACGCAACTGAGCAAGGGGAGCGAGTGAGTGGGTGCGGGCTACAGAAAAGGGCTTGGGCGTGTGGGGGAGTGGCCGGGAAACGCACGTCGTGGGCACGTCCACAACGGAGAGTGTGGTGTGAGGTTAGGAAGGGAGTAGTGGCTAACAGGCGGGGTCCGCAGGCCAGTGAGGGCTAGCGTGCGAACGGGCGGTCATCGCTGACAGGAAGGGCCCACCGAGCAGCAAGAGAGAATGGGCGCATGCACGAAAGGATCGGCGCCGACAGGCTGATCCCACCGGGCAGCGGAAGGGAGTTAGGGAGAGAGAGCACGCGTGCGCGGACGCGGGTCGTCGCTGACAGGTGGGGTCCACCTGTCAGGCGACGCAAGTGCGCGCGTGGCCTGGCTGGGCCGAGTGGGCAGAATTTCGTTTTTCTATTTTCTCTGAATTTCTAATTTCTTTTCTTTTTATTTTCTCTATGGATTTCAAATCAAATTCAAACCAAATTCAAATTCAAACCATTTCAAACATGTGCATCAAACAAAAGGATAATTTAGGCTCAACATGATGCAACATTTCATGACTCTCATAAGTTTTGACAAAATAAATAATTAATCCCTCACCTAATTAACTTAACTCTAATCAAAAGGAAGAGAAAGAAAGTCTAGAGAGAGAGACAAGAGGTAACTTCTGAATTTGGTAGGCATTTAGAGAAGAAATTTTATACCCCCAAATTTAGGGTGTTACATCGGGCCAAAGCACGGGTGCGGAGCGAGGCTAAATCGACTGGACTCTATGCGAGCGCGGCGGACCGGTGAGGTAGAGCTCCTACGATCGCGAATTCACTACGGCAAGGCAAAATCGGGGCAACCAGAGCACGAGGAAAGGTTCCTCACCTCGGGACGGCGCTCGGAGAGACTTGGCGCGGCGTCTAGTGCTCCAGGTGGACGGAACAGCGGGTGCTCTTCTCCGGTAAGCTCGGACAGCGGTGGATGAGCGCAAGATGGGCTGAGAGCGGGTGAAATGAGGCAGGGGAGAGAGCAGGTGCGGGCGAGGCTCAAAAGGGAGCTAGGGGACATGGGGGTGTGACGTGGCTGGCTATCTCGGCATGCGTGTGTGCGCGGGTCAGTGGCGGTTGTGGGGAGGACGGAGCTGACAAGCGGGGCCCATGGTGCAGAGGCATAGGCGCGCGTGAGGGGAAACGGTTCAGCGCTGCCGGGCCGGGCCCACTTCGCATGAAAGGGAAATGTGCCTTTGGGCAATTTCTATTGTGTTTTGATGATTAGATGTCCAACATATATGGTTATGACTTCATTTAGCTAAGAGTTAAAGAGATGCAAAAGCAAAGGTATGATTCTAGCACTTAATAAATTGTTTTTGGTACTAACTATGTTCTACTAAGTGCTAGGAAACTTCTCAAATCAAAAAAGATTCAAATGGAGAAGTTTGGCTAAGTTCAGCCAAACCTGCACCAGCCTAAGGTGTACCGGACTATCCCGTGTGCATCGAACAGTGTTCGGTGTCTAGGCTGGCGTGTCTAGGCTGGCGTGCCCAGCGAACTGGCACTCTCGGGAAAAACTCAGGCCGTCGTGGCTATAATTCACTGGACTATCCGGTGTGCCAGCCAAGCGCCTAGCCAATGGTCGACCGCATGATCAGTGGATGACACGTGGCTCAGCGGATGACACGTGGCTCAGCCAACAGTCAGAAGGTTGCACCGGACTATCTAGTGTGCCACGGGGGCCAATAGCTGCAACAGTCGGCTTCGCCAGAAATGGAAGGAAATCGCGCACTATTCACTGTCCGGTGGTGCACCAGACTGTCCGGTGCGCCCAAGGACAGAAGGCAACCAAAGCCTTCCAAATGGAACTCAAACAGCTCCTAGCTGCCTTGGGGCTATAAAAGGGACCCCTAGACGCATGGAGCAGACCACCAAGCACTCTTTGAACATCCAACAACACCGAGACATTGAATTCATGCCTTTGCTTTAGTAGATTGAGATTTGGGCACTTGTTTAAGTTGTAACTCTGTTGTGTTGTCTTTGTGCTCTTCTCTCTCGTTTTGTGTGCGTGAGTTGCTACAAGTTTGTCTCATGTGTGTGGTACTATTCCCTCCCTTACTCTCGTGGCTGATATGTGATCAATGTTGGTGAGAGACTCTAACTTGTGGAGATTTCTCACAAAGGGAATACTTGAGAAAAGGAAGAAAGTTATGGTACTCGAGTTTGATCTTTGGATCACTTGAGAGGGATTGAGTGCAATCCTTGACCGAAGGAGGTCACCACAACGTGGAGTAGGCATTGGCCGAACCACGGGATAAAATCAACATGTCTCTTGTGCATTTCTTTAGTGTGATTATTTTTCTTCCATATAGTTCTCATATATTCACTTGCACTATTGTTCCAAAGTTAAATACATATCTCAAATGAACAATCAAGTGAAGAGTTCTCTCTCCCTCTCTATTCACAGCAACTTGGTTTTCATTTCACTAACATTTATAAACCAAGTTTGTATTGTTTAGAATTGATTTTTACAGGATCACCTATTCACCTCCCTCTAGGTGCTCTGAATTGGTATCAGAGTCGTACTCTTCATTCGGGGACTAACTGCCCGAAGAGATGGATCCTAAAGGCAAGGGGATGATGATCAACGACAAGGAGGAGACTCTCTATGTTGATGAGCCTAAAGGTGACAAGCCCACTGACTCAGGCTCAAACAACAAAAAGAAAGACGGGAAGAAGAAGAGGTGCATCAAGAAGATTATCTACTATGACAACGATGCCTCCTTTGATTATTCTCGTATGCCTTACAATTCGAATGCACATTTATTGTCTATTCCACTTGGAAAACCCCCTCACTTTGATGGAGAAGATTATTCCTTCTAGAGTCATAAAATGCGTAGTCATTTATTCTCTCTCCATCTTAGTATCTAGGAAATAGTGGAAAATGGAATGCATTTCGATAGTAGTGATAATCCCGTATTTATCAATGAGCAAATACATAAAAATGCCCAAGCTACTATTGTTTTGTTACATCTCTATGCAGAGACGAATACAACAAAGTTAGCGGCTTGGATAATGCCAAACAAATATGGGATACCCTCAAAATCTCTCACGAGGGTAATGACACCACCAAGTTTACAAAGATGGAAGTGGTGCAAGGTGAGCTTGGGAGATTCACCATGAAAAGGGGAGAGGAGCCAACCGAAATGTACAACAGGCTCAAGACCCTGGTGAATAAGATCTAGAGTTATGGGAGTACAAGATGGATGGACCATGACGTCGTTCGACTCATGCTAAGGTCATTTACTTTTATTGATCCTCATCTTGTAAACCTTATCTGTGAGAATCCTAGGTACACCAAGATAACATCCGAGGAAATTCTCGGAAAATTTGTAAGTGGGCGCATGATGGTAAAGGAAGCTAGGTACGTTGATGACATCACCAACGGACCACTCCCACTCTACAAGCCACAGCCTGTTGCCCTCAAGGCAACAAGCAGCAAGGAGGCACTACCTAACAGGGTGGCACAAGTAGAGGCTGCTGGGCTCAACGAAGAGGAAATGGCACTTGTAATCAAGTGCTTCAAGACCGCTTTGAAGGGACGCAAAGAGTATCCCAACAATAATAAATCAAAGGGAAAGCACTCCTGCTTCAAATGTGGTAAGTCTAGTCATTTTATAGCACAATGTCTCGATAATGATAATGACCAGGCACAAGAAAAGAAAGGGAAGAAGGAGAGTAAGAAAAACTATAGGAAGGCAAAGGGTGAGGCGCATATTGGCAAGGAATGGGACTCCAACTGTTCTTCATCCGACTCCGATGATAAAAGACTAGTTGCCTCCGCCTTCGACAAGTCATCCCTCTTCCCCAACGAACATCATACATGCCTCATGGCTAAGGAGAAGAAGGTACGTACACAAGATACCCCAAAGTACACTTCTTCTAGTGATGAAGAATCTGATGATGATGTTGACTATAGTGATCTATTTAAAGGTTTAGACTGGACTAAAGTTGGTAAATTCAATGGATTAATTGATGCTCTTAATGAAAAAGATAGGTTGCTAGAAAAACAAGAAGACATTCTTTACAAAGAACATGATAAGCTTGTTAATGCTAAAAAATCTCTTGCTTTAGAAGTTAAGAGAAATGAAATTCTTTCTTCTGAATTATCTTCTTGCAATGAATCCATGTCTAGCCTTAAGAGTTTAAATGATGATTTAAATGCTAAGCTAGAAAAAGTAAATGTTACTAGTTCTTCTGTGGAGCATGTGTTTATTTGCAATAGTTGTAAAGATGTCAATATTGATGCTTGCAATACTCATGTTGCCACTATTTTTAAGTTGAATAATGATGTTGCAAATTTTAATGCTCAACTTAAGACTTGCAAGAGTGAAAATGGTAAAATAAAATTTGCTTGGATACCTACACCATTGGTAGACATCCCTCCATTAAGAATGAACTTAGTTTCCAAAAGGGAATCAAGAACTTAACAAGCCAAAGGACTTCCAATCTCATCAAGGAGAAAGGGAAGGCTCCTAAGGCAAGTAGTTCTCATTATTCACATGACAAAAAGAGCCATGCCTATCTTTATGCTCATGTTAAGAATGCTTCTAGTATTACTCATCATAATCATATTGTTTTTCCTACTCATCATGATGCTGCTTTTGATTCACATGCCATGTTTGCGTCATCTAGCTCTTCGTATGCTCATGGTAGGAATAGATCTAGGCACCATGCTCATCATGTTGTTTCTCATGCACCTAGAAATGCATCAGGTGGTCCAACTATGCTTTATCATACTTGTGATGCTTCATTTATGCTAATGTGCAAAAAATGATAAAATAGTTGCTAGAAATTTAGGGCCTAAGTGCAAGAGAAAAAACTTGCATCTGGGTTCCAACGTCCTATGTGACTAACCTTGTAGGATCCAACAAGAGTTGGGTACCTAAGACCCAAGCTTAAATCATCTTGCAGGTTTATGCATCCGGGGGCACAAGCTGGATGTTAGTCACTTGTCCTCAAATGTTATAGATCAAGAACAAGGCAACACAATTATTAATGATTAGAGACATTTGTCCTTCGAAGCATTATTTCCTTTTGGATATAATGATCTTCAGACGAAGGTCATGGAGGATGAACCTTCATCATCTCAGTATATAAGTATGGATATAAATGTAAATATAGACAAGAATGTGAAAGGACATTAAAGAATGAAAGATAATGATCAGATCCTCTCCATTTATTTATATTTGTATTCATATATAAGAATTAATATTGAAGATCTTTATAATACAATGATACCTTCGGCTCGCCAGAAGGTGAGAATGCAAAGATGACGCGAGAGAGAGATTACCATTCAGCGTGAACAGAACGGTGCTACTGTTCATCTATTTATAGACACGGGACGCAGCCCGGATAAGATTACATTCATGCCCCTGACATTTAATCTTAATTATAATGCGAGTTATCAAGGACGAAGTAGTCTTTTCTCCCTTAAGTTGGTTCTGTTCCTCATGCTTGATATCATACCAAGCCGAAGCTCCTTTAGCCATAGCTTCGACGTTCATCCATGTCACCTTCGGGTTGTATCTTCATATTACACACGCCTTTATCATGAGGGAACCTTCATCCCAAAGTCGAAGCCTCCTATAATAGTCTATGACATACTGAAAACATGGTTAGTCATGTTTTTAGGACCTTTGGAAGATGAAGGCCCCCAACAGTAGCCCCTCGCAGTATTAATTTGTTTCTTTGTAACAAATTTAGACTGTGACGTGAACGAAGGCATTTAGCCGAAGGTCCAAAAAAACACCTTCCCTTCACTAGAATAGTGAAAGACACTGACATGTAGGACCCACCAAATCGTGAGGCGCTATGCATATAAATAGGAACTCGCATTGATAGCATTTATTGTGCCATTTTAGCTGCTTACGTTGTGTTCATCATTCTAAATTTTCTTGCTCTTCCGAGTTTTGATTGAATTGCAAGCTTCGGCATTTCAACAAGACTTGATGGCTGGCGAGAAGAAGACTGACGATCTAGCTCTTTCCGGGTTTTACAAAGCTATGGAAGAGACCAACACAGAAAAGATTGCCCGTGAGACACTTGCTGGAATATCTGAAAGTTCCAGTGGCAATGAAGATTTTGATATAGAAAGCAGGAACGAAGATGCCGAAGATCGGCCCTGGCGACCAAGTCATACTATCTTTGGGAAATCAATCATCAAACAAAGGCCCTGTTTGGCACAGCTGCTGCTTGTTGAAAAAGCAGCTTATCTGAGAAGCTGGTGAAAAGCATCTTCTACTTATTGGCTGTTTTTAGTGTATTCTGAGAAGCAGCTAAACTGATAAGCTGCTGCAGAAGCTGCCTGTTTGGCAGAACTTCTGCTTAAATTTGTGAAGAAGCTAAAAATAAGCTGCGCCAAATAGGGCCAAAGTCAAATTGATGTAATGAAAGGAAGATATTTCCGCGATATTTCCATCGTGAGAGCTGGGGGAGATAGCAATGCCCCTGTGCCTGAAGCTGACGAAGTAGTTGCTTTTAGAAGCTTCATGAAAGTGGGACTTCGGTTCCCTTTAGATAAGTTGCTAGTTGAAGTTTTGAAGACTTTTGAAATATATCTTCATCAACTCACCCCTGAGGCTATCATCAGAATGGGGATTTTTATTTGGGCCATGAGAAGCCAGGGGTTAGAGCCGGATGCAAAATGCTTTTGCAACCTTCACAAGTTGTCCTATGAGACAAAGGCTACTGGCAAAGAACAATATCACAATAATTTTGGTTGCTACGGCTTCGTGCTTCGTTCTGACGTGAGCTATCTAGTTCCAACGTTTCAGAAGAGGTGGCCAGGGGCCTGGATGCAAGAGTGGTTTTATGTGAAAAACGACCTGGTCGAAAGAGAAGATATTAAGGGTATCATTCAACGCCCTATCTGGTCGCACTTCGGCATCAGGAGGCCGTCTCTTGCTCTTGGGAATGACGTACAAGCGTGCCAAGCTGCGTATAACACTATTTGCACATATATTGGCACCAGGGACTTAGTATAGGAGCACATTGCTTACATAGTGTGGCCTCTCTCAAGCGGTTGGGAGAAGCCGAACGAAGCTGCTTCTAGGTCCAGCCAGGATGGTTTGGTTTACCTGAAGTACACCTTCAGGTATAGAAATCAATTGATGAGCCGAACGATGACTGGATAGATTGTATTGAGGCAACTAGCGACGAGTTGCTTGGTACTTACACGAGGGCCAAGGATGATGCCATGACAGTGGCCTTCGGAGGGCGAGGTAAGAAAAGATTGAATAGGGTTTTTGTTGTAATTGGTTTTGTGTACCCAGACTATTGCTATCCCTCGCGAAAGCAAGGAAAGAAAAGAAAGGCTGCTGCTTCGGCTATCTCTACCACGCCGAAAGGACAAAAGGTTAAAATTTTGACACACTGGCCTAGGTGTATTGAAACGGCCAAAGTGTCGAAGCTTGCTGAAGGGTCGTCTTCTGCTGTTGAACCAAACTACCCCGCTCTTTCTGAAACCAAGGGAGAATCAGCTGAAGTGCCAAAACTGATGGTAATAGCAAAACAGGAGAAATCCGAACCGGCCAAAGTGCCGAAGCGTCCTACCGAAGCTAAGGAAAAAACGGCCGAAAAACCAGAATTAAGGAAGTTGGCAAAGCAACCAAAAACCCTGAGCCCACCACAAGAGCCGGAGTTGCCGAAGGTATCCAAAATTCCTGCCATAACTCCAAAAAGGAGGAGAATGGCCAGCGTACTAGACGCTGTTATGGAGTCTTCGAAAGTACAAACCCCAGTTTCGGCGCCTGATAGAAAGGGTGAAATCTCAAAGAAATCTAGCAAAGCTGGTATAACACTAGATACTGCCGAAGCTGGGCCATCAGCTCGAATCGAGGCATATGCTTCGAAAGCTATTCCTTTGACTTTGGAAGAAGAAAATGTGCCCAAGAAAATTAAGTCTCCTGCCCCCGAAGTGATTACTGAAGAACTAGACTTTATCGTGCGGCATGCTTCGAGGAAATAGCTGTTGAAAGAACAGATTGCCGAAGCTAAACAATACGTGAGGGATCTAAAGTACCCAGAGAGATCCTTGATATATAACGGTACTAACGAAGACGAATTTTTGTATTGCCTTCCGGACGATAAGGAGATATCTGTCTACCGGGAGATGGCAGATAGCATAGGATATCCGAAGCTTGAGCTTGGCCTGTCTATAATGTCGAAGGATCAACTTGCAGACCTTGCTTATAACAATCTGAAGGTGAGAACATCTAGCTTATAAACAGATTAATTTTTTGTATCTTCTCTTATTATTGTATGCTGACCCTTTTTTATATTTTTGTTTTTGTAGGGCTTAATCCTAAGCAAGGCTTTAAGGGCACAAAAGAACGCAGAAGATGAAAGCTGCCAAATAGTCCTTAGGAACCTTCGGTCAGAAGTTATTACGCTAAGGAATGAAGCTCTTGAAAAAGATAAAATATTGCTTTCCTTAATGGATAGACTGAAGAGCAGTGAAGCAAAACTTAATGCTCAATCCGAAGCTCACAAAGCCGAAGTCGAAGGCCTAAAGAAAAAACTTGCAGAAATGAATGAAGATCTTGAAGTTTCAAAGGCAAAACAAGAAATAAGTGAATGGACAAGCTCAAGGTTGCAAAAGAATGTGGAGGAGCTTTGTGAATCCAAGGAGAGATGCTATGAAAAATCCTTGGATTGCACAAAGAAACTGAAAGACAGTTTTGCAAAGATGGGTGCATACTCATCAGAGCAAAAATTTATTCAAGGTGATCCTGAAGGAGTCATTCAATGGATCAGCGAAGAAGTTGAAGTTTTTGAAGAAATACTTAGTGACCGTGGAGATTTCTATGCCTTCGCCGGTGCCCGAGGGGCTGCAACAGTTTTGGAGAAAACTGGTTGTGAACATGTTAAAGCTGCAGCCCAAGAAGTCATCTTCTCCATAGATGATACGAAGGAACCTTCGGCTGAAGCTACTCTGATGGATGGGAAATTTTATTCCAATATTTGGATGAAGGGCGGCTGTGAGATGGCCGACGAAGCAATAAAGAAAAGTGAAAAAGAATCCCATGATGTTCAAGTAGAGGCAAAGAAAGCTGAAGAAGCTGCTGAACGTGCATTGATTATAGGTACCTTTATTTAGTGCCCTTTTGCTTTATTGTTTGTTTCTAGTTTTGAAACCTTACTAACATATATTTTGCTGCAGCTGGCCTTTCGCCACTGCCAGAGCCATATAACCCTGAGGCGGACCCCATTATGAAAGAAGCTTTGGATGTGATGAATGTCGCCAATACAATCGTCAACGAAGTTGTTGACAGGCTACTGAATGAAGCTGCCCAAAAAGTACTTAAAGAAGACTAGATCCTAGTTTTGCTAGGAAATGTAATATTTGTGATCAGTAAAACACCAAATATGTATATGTATATTAATGTAACATATTTCTTTGTGGCGCATGAAAGTTGTGTACTTACCATTTTTGAGCCTTCGGTGAAAAAACACCTTCTCTTCTTTTCATGCTTCACAAAGAAAGAATCACCCCTTCCATGTCACAGGTGTTGTATAATATTGTTGTCGACGAGGTTTTCTTGGTGTGTGCAATTATATCTGCCGAAGATGTACTTTGTGCTTTAGCTCGTTGTTCCATAATTCATCAAATATTTTGAGAGGAGCATTTCTTCCCCCTCCACATCTTTGTTGCTGATGCATATGATGTATGATGTAATGCTATGCGAAATGATGCCATGATATGATGTAGCATGATGCCTATGCCAAAGACACATATCCACACGAGAACACACCCAGACTCTGCATCCCATTAGGAACGACTTTGGAGCTAAGCTCTGCATCCCCTTAGGAACGACTTTGGAGCTTCTTCAACTCTGACTTAGGTGGTAATTAAGCTCTGCATCCCCTTAGGAACGACTTTGGAGCTTCTTCACCTTTTATTTCGATGGTATCTTAGCTCTGCATCCCCTTAGGAACGACTTTGGAGCTTCGAAACTTACTCTGCGCTCCCTTAGGAATGACTTTGTAGCTTCAGAACTTACTCTGCGCTCCCTTAGGAACGATTTTGTAGCTTTGGAACTTACTCTGCGCTCCCTTAGGAACGACTTTGTAGCTTCGGAAGCATTATTAAGGGGATGCACTGCACACTCGATGGTGTAACCATAGTATTCTTGCATCAAATTGGAGATTAATCGTTCATGAATTATTTTTCGTGCAGGAAAATAGAAAGGCGGAAAAAATTAAGATACACCAATTTAGGATATTCTCTAATCGAACCGTTGTAGCCCTTTTAATAGATGTGCTTCGACTCAGGCACAGTGTTGTTGACTGTGCGGGCTTCGGACTCCTCCCGAAGGTCGCGCTGTTGCTGGCCATGGTGGTGCCCTTCTGGCTGTTGACTACGGACCAAGGCAGGTGCTAGCGGTGGTGGTGGTGGCAACTAGGCCCAGGAGGCTTGGGAATGGCTTGCCGAAGCGACAAAGGTTGTAGGCTGTTGGTTGCCTACGTACTCCGGGACATAGGGAGAGTAGCACGAAGCTGTATGCAGGACCTGCTTCGGCTGATTCTGCCATGCTTTAGTTTCAGCAATTTCTTTCTGCTTCTGGATCGTGACTTGGCACGTCCTTGTGGTATGCCCCTTATCTTCTCCGTGAATAAACAAAAGAGCTTCCTAGGCTGATTTCCAAATCTTCCTCTGAAGCTTCTCCCCCCTCTGCCTCTTAGAGCTGGTGGCCTAAAAGAACTTTGTTGTGCCCCTGATGATTGAGAGTTGTGTTGTTGCGCTTGGGTATGGTTCCCCCTATCGTCACTTGCACTGGGATTATGGATCAATCTAACATGCCTAGGGTGGAATCTTCCTTCGAAGCCCTGGCCATCTCAGAGTATCTGTAAGCTTCTTCCCTTCTTTGCCAAAAATCATTGTCAGCTCGGATACATTCATCCATCTTCTAGAGGAGCTTCTCCAAGGTCTGTGGTGGCTTTCTTGCAAAGTATTGCGCCGTAGGTCCTGGCCGGAGCCCTTTGATCATGGCCTCAATGACGATCTCATTAGGCACTATAGGTGCTTGAGCTCTCAACCGCAAGAACCTTCGGACGTACGCCTGCAGATACTCCTCCTAGTCCTGTGTACACTGAAAGAGAGCTTGGGCAGTGACCGGCTTTGTTTGAAAACCCTAGAAGCTAGTAACTAGCATATCCTTTAGCTTCTGCCATGACGTAATTGTCCCTGGCCGAAGAGAAGAATACCAAGTTTGAGCCACGCATCTGACCGCCATGACGAAGGACTTCGCCATGACCGTAGTATTGCCCCCATATGAGGATATGGTTGCTTCGTAACTCATTAGAAATTGCTTCGGGTCTGAGTGCCCGTCATACATAGGGAGCTGAGGTGGCTTATATGACGGTGGTCACGGGGTGGCCTGCAATTATGCTGCCAAGAGAGAAGCATCATCAAAAGCAAAATTGCCATGATGAAAGTCACCATACCATTCATCATCATTGATTGAGCTTTCTTGACGAAGCTCCCTGTGGTGAGGCCTTCGGTCTTGGTCATCCTAAGTAAGGTGACGCATTCCTTCAGCAGCTTCGTCGATCTTTTTCTGAAGGTCGACAAGCCAAAGCATCTTTTCCCTTTTCCTTTGCACCTGTTGGTGGATAGCCTCCAAATCCCTGATCTCCTAGTCCAGCTCCTCCTCCTAAGGTGTTGGGCTAGTAGCTTTCCTCTTCTGGCTCCTAGCTTCTCGCAGGGAGAGTGTCTCCTGATTTGTGTCCAATGGCTGCAGGGCAGCCCCTAGCACGTTGTCTTCTTCGGCGGCATGACAAAGGTCGATGCTTGTCGAAGGTGGTCGTTTGAGTTCACTCGAGGTGGGCGCCAATGTTGGTCACTTGTCCTCAAATGCTATAGATCAAGAACAAGGCAACACAATTGTTAATGATTAGAGACCTTCATCCTTCGAAGCATTATTTCCTTTTGGATATAATGATCTTCAGAGGAAGGTCATGGAGGACGAACCTTCATCATCTCAGTATATAAGTATGGATATAAATGTAAATATAGACAAGAATGTGAAAGGACATTAAAGAATGAAAGATAATGATCAGATCCTCTCCATTTATTTATATTTGTATTCATATATGAGAATTAATATTGAAGATCTTTATAATATAATGATACCTTTGGCTCACCAGAAGGTGAGAATGCAAAGATGACGCGAGAGAGAGATTACCATTCAGCGTGAACAGTACGGTGCTACTGTTCATCTATTTATAGACATGGGACGCAGCTCGGATAAGATTACATTCATGCCCCGGACATTTACTCTTAATTATAATGCGAGTTATCAAGGACGAAGTAGTCTTTTCCCCCTTAAGTCGGTTCTGTCCCTCATGCTTGATATCATACCAAGCCGAAGCTCCTTTAGCCATAGCTTTGGCGTTCATCCATGTCACCTTCGGGTTGTATCTTCATATTACACACGCCTTTATCATGAGAGAACCTTCATCCCAAAGCCGAAGCCTCCTGTAACAGTCTATGTCATAATGAAAACATGGTTAGTCACGTTTTTTAGGACCTTCGGAAGATGAAGGCCCCCAACACTGGATAATTAATAGCGGATGCACAAACCACATGGTGAGGGAGAAGAAAATGTTCACTTCCTACGTCAAGAACAAAGATTCTCAAGACACTATCATCTTTGGAGATAGGAATCATGGCAAGGTGAAAGGTTTGAGAAAAATAGCCATCACTGTCGAGCATTCAATTTCTAATGTACTCTTAGTAGAATCGCTTGGTTACAATTTACTGTCTGTAAGTCAATTATGTCATATGGGATATAATTGCTTATTTATAAATATTGATGTATCTGTCTTTAAAAGAATTGATGGTTCATTAGCTTTTAAAGGTGTATTAGACGACAAACTCTATTTAGTTGATTTCTCTAAAGAGAATGCCGATCTAGATGCATGTTTAATCGCTAAGACTAATATGGGTTGGCTCTGTCACCACCGTCTAGCACATGTTAGAATGAAGAATCTTCATAAGCTTCTAAAGGGAGAACATGTGGTAGGACTAACTGATGTCTATTTTGAGAAATACATACCTTGTGCAGCGTGCCAGGCAAGGAAGCAAGTAGGAACTAATCATCCAGGCAAAAATGTGATGACAACGTCAAGACCATTGGAACTTCTCCACATGGATCTCTTTGGACCCGCTGCTTATCTTAGCATCGGGGGAAGTAAGTGTCGTCTTGTTATTGTTGATGATTTTTTCCGCTTCACTTGGGTATTCTTTTTGCAGGATAAATCAGAAACCCAATGTACTCTAAAACGCTTCATAAGGAGAGCTCAAAATAAGTTTGAGCTGAAGGTGAAGAAGATAAGGAGCGACAATGGATCCGAATTTAAGAATCTTCAAGTAGAAGAGTTTCTTGAGGAAGAAGACATCAAGCATGAGTTTTCTGCTCCCTACACACCATAGCAAAATGGTGTGGTAGAGAGGAAGAACAGGACGTTTATTGACATAGCAAGAATAATGCTTGGAGAATACAAGACACCTGAGCGGTTTTGGTCAGAAGCTGTAAATATAGCTTGCCACGCCATAAACTGGTTCTATCTTCATCGCCTTCTCAAGAAGACATCCTACAAACTCTTAACCAGTAACAAACCCAATGTCTCGTACTTTCATGTATTTGGAAGCAAATGCTACATCTTGGTGACGAAAGGTAGACATTCGAAGTTTGCTCCCAAAGCTGTAGAAGGGTTTTTACTAGGTTATGATTTAAATACAAAGACATATAGGGTCTTCAACAAATCATCGGGTTTAGTTGAAGTCTCTAGTGACGTTGTATTTGATGAGACTAATGACTCTCTAAGAGAGCAAGTTGATCTTGATGATGTAGATGGGGATGAGATTCTAACGGCAGTAATACGAACCATGGCAATAGGTGATGTGCGACCGCAGGAACAACAAAATCAAAATCAACCATCTTACTCAATATTGGTGCATCCCCCAACTCAACTCAAGATAAGGAACAGGTACCTCACGATGCAGGCATGAATCAAGGAGAGCACATGAAGAAAAGGATAATGAGGAAGAAGCACAACAAGCACCTCCAACTCAAGTCCGAGCCACCATCCAAAGGAATCATCGAGTAGATCAAATTCTAGGCGACATCAAGGGAGTAATCACTCATTCACGTTTACCTCTATTACATTTAGTGGTGTTGTTGGAGTTGCTCTAAAGCCCAATAGAATCACATACAATTAGTTGACTAAAAAATTGTTAGTGAAATTAGCTAACTATTAGCTAATTTACTAAAATAACTAATAGTTTTGTTTTGTTTGGATATCTTTAGCTAATTTTAGCCGATAACTATTAGCTTCCTAGTTCATTCAAATACCCCCGTAATCCAACGGCTTCCCTGAAAAATGGTTGAATAAATGAATACATACCCTCCTGTGCAAATTAAACAGAATACAAATGACTTCCAATTCTTCCATTCCCAACGTCCTCTTCCTCTGGTTACTTCACTGGTTAAAAAAAAGAGTTGTTTGCAAAGAGAACATGTCTTCTCTGAATGTTCAAGTACAACATCAGCAATTCGTTCATCTCTATGTGTTACTTCCGGCCTGGAGCAGATGCCACGAGCAGCTGCTACAGGCTTGCAAGTTCCTCGCAGCAACTGATGGGTGGACCCTTCCAAGCAATCACTGTACAGTGTACGCCGGTGTGCAGTAGTATCCAGTCCGCAGTCACCAGACCGGGTGTGGTAGTATCTCCCTATACGTGTCTCTTCTGTATGAGAAACTTCTTGTCACTATGTAAGACCAAAACTGATGACTATTGTCATGAAAAACTGCCGCGGATCGCTTTGGCAATCTTCTCGGACAGCTCAGTGCCCCGCAATATGAGATACAGAACAAACGAGGCATAAATGAGGACCGCCACGCAGAGAAGCGAGCCAGATAGGGGACCTCGGATTTCAGAAGAGAAGAAATCCATCAAGAGGTAGCCGTTGATAGTGATCAGCAGAGTGGCTACAGTCCAGGTTACAGCCTGCATAAAAACGTTGAAGCTCAGTGAGGTCATGAGGATAACATCAGGCTTGGGATTTGACATGCCAAACCAAGTCGTCAAGTCAGTGCAGTAAGATTTCGTTGATGAATTAGCTGAGAATCTGGTGATGCGATTGAATGCATGTTTTTATTTTTCTCAAATATGCTCTAATATAATTCTAATAATCATCTTTCATCTATTTCAAGAAGTTTTGTGTAGAGACTATTTCGCCAAGGCGTGAAACAGTGAGTTCTCTGCAGAAAATGGGGCGATGAACAGTTTGTGCAATGGGTGTATCAATTACCACTAGTTTGATAAATTACAAACTAACACCCTATCACATCCCTACATTTTATCTGTTTTGGGTTTGGCATGCATGGACCATGAATAAAGGTATAAAACAAAGGCCAAAACGTGCATAGTGCATGGAAAAAAGGTCCAGGTACTAGGGTATCAAATTCATAATAACTTACTTGGGTGTTAGGGCCTATTTTGAAGACTCCCATAACTTGCTCCTTGGAAACCAAGGTGATGAGTGGAATGAGTGCAAAAGGGATCTGAATTGATTGGAGCACATTGAGCCACTCATTTAAAATATCCAGCGCAGAATCAGATGTGTCGAAGAACAAAGCAACAGTTATAGTAGGCACAATTGCGAAGCTTCTGGTGATCAGTGCCCTGACCCATTTTTTTAACCTTAAATTCAGAAATCCGCCCATTATAAACTGCCCAGCATAAGTTCCTGTTATAGTACTACTCTGTCCAGCTGCTAAAAGCCCAATCCCCCAGATGTACAGTATAGGGAAAAATCCTCCACCAAACTTCTCTTGTAAATACTGTCCAGCATTTTCAAGACCAATATTACCGGCTTCCTTGCTTCCATAAAATCCTTTTGCAAAAACTGTTGTAACAAAGAGATTTATCATGAAGGAGACAGCTAATGCTATTGTTGACTCTATTGAATAGTATCTCAATGCTTCACGGACTTGATATTCCTTATTTTGATCTATTTTCCTTGACTGCACTAGTGCTGAATGAAGAAACACATTGTGGGGCATGATTACACAGCCAACAACCCCAACCGCTTGCCTTATTGTCCTTGAGCTCAATTTTGGAACCAAAATACCTGAAATTACAAATTGTGTGGTCAGTGGATAAAGATACACAAGTCAAGTTGCAGCATAAAAAAAGGTCAGTGAGATCCTTACCAATCAACAAGTCTTTCCCGTTGGGTTTAGTATCTGTGAACATCCATGCAAATGAGACAGCCATAGTTGTAATTAGAAGTGCAAATACAGCTTCTAGTTTCCTCACCCCGTAGTTTTCGAGCGACAGAAAAATAAAGCTGACAAGAGGTAACATAAAGGTCAGTGATGGTACAAATAAAAAAGTTACTTAATTGTCATAACACACTTAATTGAAGACGATGAATTTAAGTATATCGAAGTTAATGGAATGTGAACCCATAACCCTAATCAGGGTTGGGTGAGATGTATTAATAGACTTGTGTAATTGGGCCTGGCCCATTGCACAAGGGGTGAGATGGTAATTACATGGGGAAGACCCCAAACCCTAGACGAGAGGTATTCTAACACCCCCCCGCAGTCGCAACTCTATCCTGTACAAATGTTGAGACTGGATCGAAAGTCTAAAAATACACTCGACGGTAACCCCTTGGTGAAGATGTCGGCGAACTGCAGCGTGGTGGGGACGCTGAGAACCCGAACGTCACCGGCAGCGACACGTTCGCGGATGAAGTGCAGGTCGATCTCCACGTGTTTCGTGCGCTGATGCTGCACGGGGTTGGTGGAGAGGTAGACCGCGCTGACGTTGTCGCAGTAGACGAGGGTGGCGCGCTGGAGGGGACTGTGGAGCTCGTGGAGGAGCTGGCGCAGCCAGGAGGCCTCTGCGACGCCGTTGGCCACGGCGCGGTACTCGGCCTCAGCGCTGGAGCGAGAGACGACGGGCTGTCGTTTGGCGACCCAAGAGACAAGGTTGGCGCCCAGGAACACGGCGTAACCGGAGGTGGACCGGCGCGTGTCGGGACAGCCAGCCCAGTCAGCATCGGTGTAGACCACAAGCTCCGACGTCGGGGATGGTCGGAGTAGGAGGCCGTAGTCGAGGGAGCCGCGGAGGTAGCGCAGAATCCGCTTGAGCGCGGTGAGATGGGGCTCCCGCGGAGTGTGCATATGCAGGCACACCTGCTGGACGGCGTAAGCGATGTCGGGCCTGGAGAAGGTGAGGTACTGGAGCGCGCCGGTCAGGCTCCGGTAAGACGTCGCGTCGGCGACCGGAGGCCCGTCGTCCTCAGAGAGCTTCGCCTGGGTGTCGACAGGCGTGGAGCAAGGCTTGCAGTCAGACATGCCAGCCCGCTCCAGGATGTCGATGGCGTACTGGCGCTGGTGGAGGAAGAGACCCTGAGGCCGGCGCTCGGCGGTGATGCCGAGGAAGTGGTGAAGGGGCCCTAGGCCCTTCATGGCGAATTCCCGCTGAAGGGCGACGATCGTGCGGTGAAGGTCGGCGGTGGATGCCGTGAGCACAATGTCGTCGACGTAGAGCAGGAGGTAGACGGTGTCGTCGCCGCGCCGGTAGATGAACAGGGACGTGTCCGACTTGGCCTCGACGAAGCCGATGGAGGCCAGGTAGGAGGCGAAGCGACTGTACCATGCCCGTGGCGCCTGCTTGAGGCCGTACAGGGACCGGTTCAGCCGGCAGACCAGATCCGGACGGTCAGCGTCGACGAAGCCGGTGGGCTGGCTGCAGTAGACAGTCTCCGTCAGAGTGCCATGGAGGAAGGCATTCTTGACGTCGAGCTGGTGGATCGCCCAGTCACGGGAGAGGGCGAGGGAGAGGACGGCGCAAACAGTGGCGAACTTGACGACGGGGCTGAAGGTCTCGTCGTAGTCCACTCCGGGGCGCTGGGTGAAGCCCCGAAGGACCCAACGGGCCTTGTAGCGGTCGAGGGAGCCGTCCGAGGTCAGCTTGTGGCGAAATAGCCACTTGCCGGTGACCACGTTGGTGCCTGGTGGACGCGGCACCAGGTCCCAGGTGTGGTTGGCCAAGAGGGCCGCGTACTCCTCCTCCATAGCACGACGCCAATGTGGGTCGGCGAGGGCAGCACGAACGGAGGAGGGCACAGGGGATGCGTCCGTAGGAGTGCAGGTCGTATCCGCTGCCAGGATCAGCCGGTCGACGGGGCGAAGAACGCCAGCGGCGCGCCGGGTCACCAATCGGGTGGACGTGCCCGGGGTCGCGGTGGATGGCGACCGGGTGGTATACTGACGACTCGGAGCGGGCCGCCGGAACGTCGGGAGCGACGGGTATGGCCGGTTCGCGACGGTGATAGACGACGGCGGGGTCGGCAAAGCGGGCCGTGCTCGTCGACGGGCCTGAGTCGGCAGGCGCCGAGGTGGCGGCGTGGCTGCGACGGTGGTAGACGAGCGCGGGGTCGGCGAAGCGAGTCGGGGTCGACGGGGCCGCGCGTGGCGCAGGCGTGATCGACGGGGTCGCGCGTGGCGCAGGCGTGATCGACGGGGCCGCGTGTGGCGCAGGCGTGATCGACGGGGCCGCGTGTGGCGCAGGCGGGGTCGACGTGGCCGCGCGTGGCGTGGAAGAGATCGTCCGTGGTGGCGTCGTGGCTGCACGAGGAGCAGGTAACGGCGCAAGACGGGGCGCCGGGGGTGGGGGAGGAATCGGGTCGGACTCGAGGAGGGAGTCAAGATCGGTGGGTGGGGTGGAGCCAGCAAGGGGAAACACATCTTCGTCGAAGACGACGTGACGGGAGATGATGATGCGGTGGGAGGTGAGGTCCAGACACTGGTACCCCTTGTGGTCAGGAGAGTAGCCAAGGAATAGGCAGCGGGTGGAGCGAGGAGAAAGCTTATGAGGAGTGGTGGCGGAAGTGTTAGGGTAGCAGGCACAGCCGAACACACGAAGGTGGTCATAGGAAGGGGTTGTGCCGTATAGGGCGAAGTGAGGTGTAGGGTGGCGCACCGCCTTCGAGGGAAGACGGTTGAGGAGGTGGGTGGCGGTGTGCAGGGCCTCTGCCCAGTAGCTGGCAGGGAGAGACGCCTGGAAGAGAAGGCACCGGATCATATTAGTGGTGGTGCGAATCATGCGCTCGGCCCGGCCGTTCTGAGCAGAGGTGTAGGGACACGAGAGACGCAACTGGACGCCGTGAGTAAGGAAGAAAGACCGGGAGGCGTTGTTGTCGAACTCGCGGCCATTGTCGCACTGCAGGGCACGGACCAGGCGCCGGAACTGGGTTGACACCCAGGCGAAGAAGTGAGTGAGGGTGGGAAACGTGTCGGACTTCAGTCGAAGGGGGAAAGTCCAAAGGAAATGAGAGTAGTCATCCAGAATGACCAGGTAGTATTTGTAGTCGGAGAGGCTTAGGACAGGAGACGTCCAGAGATCACAGTGGACAAGATCAAAGGCCTGAACAGCCCTGAACGTGGAAGTAGAAAAAGGAAGACGGGTATGGCGGCCGAGCTGACAAGCATGACAGAGGCGTTCAGAAGAGCCCCGAGGATATGATATGTCAGAGTGGCCAGAAAGCTGGGACATGACGTCAGGTCCAGGGTGCCCGAGGCGACGGTGCCAAATGGCGGAGGAGGTGGTGGTAGTAGCAAGTGCAGGAGATGAGGCTACTGTGGTGTGGGTAGTGGAGGGCAAGTGAAGAGAATAGAGGGGGCCGGAGCTGTCACAGCGAGCGAGCACAGCATGTGTGGGAAGGTGGCGTATGGTGAGACCCCAGGGGTCGAACTCTATAGAGCACTGGTTGTCACTAGTGAAGCGACGAACCGAGAGGAGGGGATGAGTCAGTCCGGGAGCAACAAGGACGTCGTTAAGGCAGAATGGTCCAGGAAGAACCGATGTACCTACAGAGGTGACCGGGAGGGTGGAACCGTTGCCGACGACGATGGAGGAAGGATGTGATGGCTGGGGTGGATGGGAGTGGAGTAACGAGCTAGTGGTGGGGGTAGTGTGAAAGGAGGCCCCGGAGTCAACCACCCAATCGGTGGTGGTTCGGGGAGGTGGTGGTGACGAAGGTGCGGTGTGAGCGGAGAGGGCCAAAGAAGGTGCCCCGATAGAGGCACAAGGAAGGGAGGGAGATGACATGGGCTCAACCGCTAGGGAGGCGATCGTAGCACGTGGAAAGACAAGCGGTCCAGGCACGTGACGGCCCGCCTGAGGGTGGACCTCGACGCAGTCCCGAAGGATAGGGTTCCAGACTGGATCGAAGGACACGAACATGCCCCGGATGAGTTGGCCGTCGTGGAGGAGAACACGCACAGTCACGAGAGCGGCGTGTGAGGTAAGGCTCATGTGTGGCGGGGGAGCAGCATGGGGCGGCCCAAGGCCGGGGATGTAGGGGGGCCCCTCCATGGGCGAGGCTGCTGCTGATCGCAGCAGGGGCGATGGGGAGGTGCATGCCAGGGCTGGTGGTGGCAGCGGTTGTGTCCATGGCAGCCAGCATAGCCGCAGTGGTGGCGGCGGTGGACGCGTCCATCGGGGCGCCGACTGGAGGACGCCGCAGCAGGGGCTCCGCAGGACGGGTGGGGCGCGGCTCTGCTGGCTTCCAGGGGGCGTCGACGGCCGGAGACGGACAGGTGCCGCGTCCTGGCGGCTGCGTCATGGTCCGGTCGGGGAGGCGAGGGGCGGCGTCGGGGCGCCGGATCGGCAGGCGGCGCGGCGACCTGGGCCGGTCGCGGGCGCCTGGGCAGGAGCGGTGGCGCGCCTGGGATGCGGGGCGCTGCACGGTCGCGGGCCGTGACGGTCGCTGGAGGAAGACGAGCAGCCGAGCAGCTGGTGTGCCGTGGGCGGCTGGGCGCGTGGACGACTGGACGCAGGAGGACGTAGGACGCCTGGCCGCCTGGGATCTGCGCGACAGACGGCAGCTCGAGCGCAGGAACCAGGAACGGGCGAACGGCCGAACCGAACGGAGGAAGAGTGGAAGACGCAGGGAGCAGGCAGCGTCGCAGCGGAGCAGGGGGCTGGGGGCGGACGGCGGAGCAGGGCTGCAGGGGACCGCGGTCCGCGGAGGGAGATGCGACTGCCCTGGCGGCGCTCGGCGGTGGGGAGAGGGGAAGTCGGCGGCTGGCGGCTGGGAGGGAGGAGGCTGGAAAAACCTAATCTGATACCATAATGGAATGTGAACCCATAACCCTAATCAGGGTTGGGTGAGATGTATTAATAGACTTGTGTAATTGGGCCTGGCCCATTGCACAAGGGGTGAGATGGTAATTACATGGGGAAGACCCCAAACCCTAGACGAGAGGTATTCTAACAGAAGTAATACTGTCCAGGTGCAAAGCACAAGGAAGAAGTTAACACAGACCGCATTTGTTAGTACGCTTAAAGAAATGCACTTGTAATTGTTATCTTGCAACCATTTGGATAGATGTGTATGTCACTCTATAAGCCAAGTATCACAATCCAGAAAACTCTGGAATGGGATTGAAAAAAAATCTCACAACAAAGCCTCTCCAAGTTTTTTAAAGCAGTAAAAGGCCCAATGTCTCGGCAAAGTGTTGCATGAGCACTGAATACGAACAAAGAAGAAAACAGATGGATGTCACATTCATGTAGTATTCTAATAGCTGCTGCTAAATAGCATCTGATTTCTAACCATCAGCAGCATTGCTCCATTGGAGAAAAGGGAGCACAACGCACTAATTAACATAATCATACACACCTTTAGGACAAACAACAACAACAAAAACAGTTGGCTATAAGACCAAACATTTTTAAGAGAAAGGAGCACCAATTATTTGGAGAGCGGAACCCAACATGGGAAGCCAAAGTGAATTGATAGAAAACATTCACATAATTGAGTACCAGTCGTTGGTAACTCTCAAAATATACTCTTTTGCTTGGAAAAGAATATTTGACCCAGCTTGTTAACAAAAACTAACCGGTGGTTTAGGGTCTTATATAGAACAAACTAAGGGGGTGAAGCATACGACATATTTGCATATAAAAATGAAAATTTGACCACCAATAACCTAAAGCAACACCACGTGAATTTTTGGCACTCTTTTTCTGGTCCAAAGTCAAAAATTGAAACGTGAAGGTTAGAACCAGTAGTGAAATCATTTTTTATGCCCACTATCAAAGCAGGTAAGTGTCTCCAAACTTCCTAGTATACCATAGCACACAATAAATTCGAAGTGGATGTGGATCAGGGGGTGCAAGTGCAACATCAATGGTGATTGGTGACTGAGACAACTAAGGCTCTGTTCGTTTAGTCCAGATTGGAGGCCGGAACCATTCCAACTCATCAAGCTAATACAAATTTACGAACTATTCCAATCCGGAACCAATCCAGTAAAGCATTCAGGAATAACAGAACGGGCACTAAAGTACAACCTCACGACACAAAAAATGAAACGTTCCTCGAAGTTGAGAAGGGCGGAAAACAATTATCCTCACACATTTCTAAGCAACTGAGATCTAATTTAGACTACTCTAGCAAGGATTAAACGAATTCCCCAATGCCGATCAAAGAGAAAGCTCTGGTCTGTTTTCCCCAAAAGAAAACGATTTTGAAACTATCGTGTGATCCAGTACCAATTGGCATGAAGAACTGGAAGATGGAAGAACAGATCAAGGAAGAAACAAAAACTGAGAACTGACCAATCCAAGGCGGTGATGACGACGCCGGCCCAGAGCGGCAGGTACCCGCGGCTGAGGATCTTGATGGCGATGGCGCTGCCGATGACCTCCTGGATGTCCGCGCCGACCATGGCGACCTCGGCCATGAGCCAGAGCGCGCGGCGCGCCCAGTCAGGGTACTCGTCGCGGCAGAGCTCGGCGAGGTGGCGGCCCGTGGCGACGCCGAGGCGCGCGGCGAGGAGCTGCACGAGGAGGCCCATGGCGGTGGCCCACATGAGCAGCCACAGCAGCGTGTCCCCGGCGACGGCGCCCGCCTGGAGGTCGCCCTCGAGGTTGCCCGGGTCCAGGAACGCGATGCTCATGAGGAACCCGGGGCCCGTGAAGAGCCAGAGCTTCCGCCACGAGAAGGGCGGCGGGGACGACCCCGAGGACGAGCAGAGCTCCGCGCCGTCGACGTCCTCCGGGTCGGGCCCGCCCGAGATGGACACGATGACCTTCTCAGCCGCCTCGTACGCGCGCTCCTCGAGATCCTCGTCGTCGTAGTCCGGCGCCGGGGCGGGGAGCAGCGCGCGCGCCTCCTCGACGGCCCTGGCCGCGGCCGCGGCGGAGGCGGAGTCCACGGCACCATCGTCGGTGGCGGCCATCGAGATGCGTCGCGAGTTGGACCTGGACGACGCGGGCGGGGCGGGTAAGGCACGTGGTTGGCACGTGCCCGCCTCGGTTCAGCCGTTCCGGATGCTTTGCTTTTGGACCTGCTCTTCAACTGAGAATGCCTTTGTCCCTTCTCGGGACTCTCCAGCAGACTTCCTGTGTTACCGTATATCTATCTTTTATTTTAAAATAACTCTGTGAACAGTATCATCAATATAAAAAATTGTTTTGAATATTTGTATACACGATCTGGTAGAGACTGCTCCCAGTAACCATTAGACCCTGTATATATATATACAAAATATTATTTGATATTATATATAGCACTGTTTACCGTTCTCGTTTACCAGAAATTAAATATTGCTAAAAAAAATTGTAAACATAGTTAGATTTAAAAGAAGAATTTCACCGGACGTTTTCTATAGCGACCGTTAATAAGAGAGAGCGAAGAGAGTATATGATTCAGCGTTGATCTTCTTAGCTCTGATTAATTAATATATACTCTCTCCGCCCTAAAGTAGAATTTGTTTTACTTTTTTAATTAATTTACAAAATGTAATTATTGTATATATATATATATCAAGATTCATTATCATCTATTTAAATATAGATATAAAAGGTAAAAATTAAAACGACTAATATTTTAAGATGAGACAGTAATAAATAAGTAAATGTGATTCGGTACTCCAGTTTGAATTGTGATTCGGCAATCTAATTTGAAGCCGGTGTGCGTTGGTGCGTGACAACCGATCTATCTCGGTTGTCAAATCAATACAGTAAAACCGGTTTTGTTGAGAGTGAGTGAAGAAGAATAAAAAACGGCTATGTCTCAGAGAAAATCTCCGGCCGGGTGGCGGAATGCACCCGCCCTAAGTCTTGAGATGAGGAGGGGTCTAAGCGTTTTGCTTGTCTACTGAACGAGGGACAAACACAAGAACACACAAGGATTTAGAGTGGTTTGGGCCGCCGGAGCTTAATACCCTACTCCACTGTGTGATGTATTGAACTTGAGAGCTTGTATGAACTTGTGAGCCTGAGCTGGGTCTAAGTGTGTCTGTGTTTGGTATTTTTTCTCTCTGTGTGTCGTTGCATGCCTCCCCTTTTATAGCTCAAGGAGGGCACGTACAAGGGTGCTGAGCCCCGACATGTGCGCCCAGGAACATAACGGATATAATACTTGGAACAACTAATGTTCATCGTTGGAGCAATCTTCTTACGCCCTGATATCCGCGATCTGCGTAGTATTGGCGTGCAGGGGAAGCTTCCCTGGCAACGTACGAGTGATGATGGATGGGTTCAGTGCACTTCGCAGCACGGGCGTACTGTTCGGCAATGGAGTGGACAGGCACGCCGCCTGCCAGCTGAGTGGATAGGACACATTAAATGCTGAAGGGGCACATCGCCTGTCAGCGGGATAGTCAGGCGGCGCGTCTTCTCCGCAATAAATGCAGAGACAACGCGGCCCAGAGGTCTTACGTTAGGCTCCGCCCGCTGGCTTACATCACGCGCGGTGGGCCACGTGGCAGCATCGGGTCTCCGCCTGGGCGGGAAGCAGTAGCGTTATGCGGACAGGTCCGCACCAGGCTGGGGCCTGGACACATGTCGGCACCGGACTCCTACCTGAGCAAGGCCTGGGTATTCTCTGCCCCAAAGTCCCAGGACCCGGCTGTGGGTAGTCCGGACCCCACGCAGAGGGGTCTGGGACCCGACCCAGAGGTCCAGGTTGCGCTCGCGGGGGTCATGGACCTTGCTCCGGAGGCCCGGTCTACATGTACAGGGGTCCGGCACTTTCCCATGGGGGTCCGGACCCACTGTTGGCATCTTGGAGTGTATCGCTTTCTCTGGCCACATGGCGACCTTGGAGCCATCCACATAGTGGAGTCGGATGTTGTTCACCACGTGACTAGAGATAGTCGTGTGGGCACCGCGTCTTCATGGTGTAGTAAGGGGTACCCCTGTTTCAGGGTACCGACAGTGGCCCCGGGCCTACCTCGGGGGAGGATGCGAGCCTATAGGTGGGGCTAAAACTTGTACCTTGCGTCAGCTTGGCATGACCGGTGACTGGGGCGCCACCTCTGCGCGCGCCGCATTAACTTGGCGCGCACGCGCTGTCAGCCTGCCATCGGTCACATCAATTATCGTTTCTGTCGTCGCTGCCGACTTGACCCGTGGCCCCCATACTTGATGGTTTCGCTGGCCCACGCGCGAGGCGCCTCGATACCGCTGCGTTGACCCTGAGGGGGCGCAGTACTGGTGCGAGCGGCGGTTCGACTTCTCTACACCTAGGGGCCGGCGCCCAAGGAGGATGACTCGTGGGCCCGGGCCCCCGTGTCAGAGACTGGGCTGTTGGTTTCGACGGGGATGAAGAGGTGCGGTGGTTCGCTCCTCGCGCGGTGGTTCGCCTTCTTCGCACACGGAGACCGACGCCCAAGGAGAATGACTCGTGGGCCTGGGCCCCCATGTCAGGGGCTGGACCGCTGCTTTCAGCGGGGATGAAGAGGCGCGGCGGTTCGCTCCTCGCGCGGTGGTTCACCTTCTTTGCACACGGAGACCGATGCCCAAGGAGAATGACTCGTGGGCCCGAACCCCTGTGTCAGGGGCTGGACCGCTGCTTTCACCGAGGATGAAGAGGCGCGGCGGTTCGCCTTCTTCGCACACGGAGACCGACGCCCAAGGAGAATGACTCGTGGGCCTGGGCCCCCGTGTCAGGGGCTGGACCGCTGCTTTCGGCGGGGATGAAGAGGCGCGGCAGTTCGCTCCTCGTGCGGCAGTTCGCCTTCTTCACACACGGAGACCGACGCCCAAGGAGAATGACTCGTGGGCCCGGGCCCCGTGTCAGGGGCTGGACTGCTGCTTTCGGGGGGATGAAGAGGCGAGGCGATTCGCTCCTCGCGTGGCGGTTCGCCTTCTCCGCACCCAGGAACCGGCACGCTAGGTGCATGACATGTGGGCCTGGGCCCCCATGCCAGGGGTTGGAGACGTTGTTTGCGGCGAAGATGAAGAGGCGCACTACCGCGAGTCGGTAGTACGCAACTTGCGTGGCAGTTCACCTTCTCCGCACTCGGAGACTAGCGCACCAGCTGTATGACTTGTGGGGCCGGGGCCCCGCGTCATAGGTTGGGTGCACCAGTGTGCATCGGGGGAGACTTCCCATGGCGTTTCGGGGCACGAGCGGGGGAGTCTGCCTTTAAAAAGGGGTTCATCCCTCGAGTAGTAGCCATGCCTTCGCTTCTCTCCCACTCGCTGTGCCCTTTCGCCTCCGAGCCCTCTACACCCCTTTGCCTTCAAGGTCTTTGATTTGCGTCGCTGTAGTTCGCCATGGCCTTGTATGTTCATCCCGAGCGTGTCTAGACTGAGTGGATGCTCGACATGGTGTGCTGCCTGCTTGGATGGAGTGCATTGGCGTTTGGTGGGAGGATTCATACTGACGACATCCCCCTCGGCGATCTCGCCGTCAGGGAGTTTGTGCTCTTCTACTGGTGCCTGGCTTCAAGGATGTTCATCAGCTTTGTGGGGGTGGAGAGCGAGCTGAGCTGCGTCTCCATCTCCCGCATGAACTGATGGCCCGCCTCCATGGACTGGTCATGCCCCAGCGACGCCGCAACGGCCTCGTCGTCACCCCCGTAGGAAGACGGGGGCGAGGGCCTCTTCGCTATAGCGCACGCGTTGAGGTGGTCACCGCCGCTGGCAAGCCGCCCGTGGGGGCAACGCTTCTTCCCGCTTCTTCCTCCAGCATTCGGAGGGAAGGATGCCCAACAGCCTTGTGAAGGTGGATAGCGGGCTGAGCCGCGGTTGCGCCCCCATCTCTTTGGCTTTGATGGCTTCGGTGCCGCCTTCAATGGTGACTGCCGGCCTAGCTGCTGAAGACGCCACCGGGGGAGTCGTACAAGACGTCGTACGCCGTGGAGATGGCGGCCGCACGCTTCCAGCATGACCCTACTGATGTCGAGTAGGTCATACCTATAGATATAAGGCTAGGGCCCCGCTTGAAGGAGGATGTAATAACTTTGCTTTTGTAAGGTACTTTTTGAGTACTATTTATCGAGCAGTATTAGCACTTATCTGCATACTATTCGTCCATGTTGTGTGTGGCGCTGCCGACTCCTCCCTGGTACCTGGCCCACCTGGGATGTAGGCTCGACGTGTCGAGGCTGGATACCAACATACCTAAAAGAGTTGGCAATAGCCCCCAGGAGGCAACCTCGACTGGGACCTGGACCTGAACACAGCTTCGGCTAGTGAGCGTTAGTAGCACACCCATAGGACCCATCATCTATCATTAGCCATCCTTTGATACATGCACGGGACCTACAGGTTTTAGTCTGGGAGGCCAAGTTGTGTGTGTGGACCCCCTGGACCGCGGTTCCAAATACTAGGATACCCGTCGCAGAGTGGTGGAGTGTGCAGGCTTATGGTACGGAACCAGGCTAAGTGGCTACATGGCTCTGGACCACCCCAGGAGACAAGTATCCATTCTCTAGAACCGGACCCTAGGTTGTCGAATCCATAGGACTATAGTTCAAAATACTAGGGTGCCCGTCACAGAGTGGTGGAGTGTGCAGGCTTTGGGTACGGAACCAGGCTAAGCGGCTACACTGTTCCGGACCATCCCATGCAACGAGCTCCTGTTCTTTAGAACCGGCCCCCAGGCTACCGGACCCCCTGCTTTCGTAGAGGGGTCCTAGACTGCAGACCTGGCTACTCAATTCGGATGTCATCATGTCGGCAGGGATAGGAACCATATGAGTGGGTTAGATAAGAAATAATATCTGAAAGCTGTAGATAAAACCATGGAGCAGGAGGATAAAGCTATCATAAAAGCACATCTGAGGGGGTAATTCCCTTCCTTATAACCTTTCATGCATGGCTGCAGACCAATAGGCCGGGTTTATGAGGGCAGACCTCACCGGGCTGGCGTACACATATGCACAACCTAATTACAAAAGAAGAAAAACTTAACCCCTCAGACTTGCTCCTATTGGGTAGAACTTACTGTCAGCGTTTCGACCCCGGGGGGTCCCTGGACCGACGAGTAAATTGTCGCTGCGTGTCCCAGCCCAGATGGGTCAGCGAAGACGAAGCACAAGGGGGGAAAGCCAGTGAGGGGAAACCGCGGCCTCGTGTTGTCCTGCGCCCAGGGCGGATGCGCTTGCAGTAGGGGGTTACAAGCGTTCACGAGGGAGAGAGAGAGGGCGTGAGACTACGCGTCAGCCCGTTCTCCCGTGCGGCCACCTTTCGTATGAGGGCCCTGGACCTTCCTTTTATAGACGTAAGGAGAGGGTCCAGGTGTACAACGGGGGGGGTGTAGCAGTGTGCTAACGTGTCTAGCAGAGGGGAGCCAGAGCCCTATGTACATGCCGACGTGGCTGTCGGAGAGGTGTTGGAGCCCTGTTCATGTGGTGTCGTGGTCGTCGGAGGAGCGCTTGAGCCCTGTAGAAGTACAGCTGTCAGGGCTGTCGGATCCTTGCTGACGTCTCCTTGCTTCCGTAGGGGGCTGAGAACCGCCGTCGCCATGGAGCACGTGGGGTGCCATCACTACTTGTTTTATCGGGGCGAGCCGGATGGGACGCCGGTCTTGTTCCCCGTAGCGTGGGCTAGCCTGGGCTAGCTAGGGGTAGAGTAATGATGGTCCCCCTTGCGGCGTGGTCGGTCCGAGTCCGAGGTCGGGCGAGGTGGTGGATCCTCCAAGGTCGAGGCTGAGTCCGAGCCCAGGGGTCGGGCGAGGCGGACACCGTCTTCCGAGGTCGAGGTTGAGTCCGAGCCCTGGGGTCGGGCGAGGCGGAGACCGCCTTCCGAGTCGAGGTGAGCCCGAGCCCTGGGGTCGGGCGAGGCGGAGACCGTCTTCCAGAGTCGAGGTTGAGTCCGAGCCCTAGGGTCGGGCGAGGCGGAGATCGTCTTCCGGAGTCGACGTTGAGCCCGAGCCCAGGGGTCGGGCGAGGCGGAGACCGTCTTCCGAGTCGAGGTTGAGCCCGAGCCCTAGGGTCGGGTGAGGCAGAGACTATCTTCTGGAGCGAGGTCGAGTCCGAGCCCTAGGGTCGGGCGAGGCGGAGATTCCTATGGCGCCCGAGGCTGGACTTGGCTGCTGTCGGCTTCACCCTGGCAGGTGGCACAGCAGTCGGAGCAGCGCAGGCGGCGCTGTTTTCCTATCAGGTCAGTCAGTGGAGGGGCGAAGTGACTGCGGTCACTTCGGCCTTGTCGACTGGAGAGCGCGCGCCAGGATAAGGTGTCAGGCGACCCTTGCATTGAATGCTCCTGCGATCCGATCGGCTGGCGAGGCGATCTGGCCAAGGTTGCTTCTCCGTGAAGCCTGCCCGAGCTAGGCCTCGGGTGAGTCGAAGGTGCGCCCGTTGCTTGAGGGGACCCTCGGGCGAGGCGTGAATCTCCCTTGGTCTACCGTTCCTGCCCGAGGCTGGGCTCGAATGAGGCGAGATCGTGTCCCTTGAGTGGACGGAGCCTTGACCGGAATTGCGCCCATCAGGCCTTTGCAGCTTTGTGCTGATGGGGGTTACCAGCTGAGATTAGGAGCCTTGGGGGTACCCCTAATTACGGTCCCCGACAGTAGCCCTCGAGCCTCAAAGGGAGTGTGGGTACTCGCTTGGAGGCTTTGCCGCACTTTTTTGCAAGGGGACCGGCCTTTCTCAGTTGCATTTTGTTCTGGTGGGTGCGCACGAGCGCACCCACCGGGTGTAGCCCCCGAGGCCTCGGAGGAGTGGTTTGACTCCTTCGAGGTCTTAATGCCTTTCGTGATGCCTCGGCCGGTCTGGTTGTTCCCTCATGCGAACTGGTCGTTGCCCGGGTGCATAGTCAGGTTCCGAGTTCTCGGGCTGGTATGTTGACGATGTCAACGGGTTGGCCGGAGCCGGGTTTGCGAGAGCAGCCCCCGAGCCTCTGCACAGGGCGAGAGGACGGTCAAGGACTGACTCGGCTTTTTTCATACGCCCCTTCGTCGCCTTTCCGCAAGGAGGAGGGGGGAAGCGCCATGTTGCCCTCGGAGGGCGCCGAACATGGTGTCTCCAGTGAGTTGCTAACGGGTGATCCGAGTGGACGCCCGTGCCCCGTTCGATAAGGGTCGGCTAGTGGCCCAGAGGCGCGCTCCAAAAGTACCTGCAGGTGATTTGCCGGACCCGGTCCCGTTCGATAGGGTCCGAGGGCTCGATGCCTCCCTCTGATGGGATTCCGTTACAAAATCGCTCCTGCTGGTCTCGGAAATGTCCTAGGGTACCTCGGGAGCGTAACCCGAGCCTTGGTTATGTATCGAACGTACCCAGAGTCATCCCTCACTCTGCGTGCTCTGGGGCGGCTATCAAACCCGTCGGGGGACCAGCCTGCGAACCCCTGATCAGTAGTGGGCGCGGAGCCCGAGTGGCCTAAGGCGGCTGTCGAACCCTTCTGAGGGGCCAGCCTTCGAACCTCTGACCAGTAGTGGGCGCGGAGCCCAAGTGCTCTGAGGCGGCTGTCGAACCCTTTCGGGGGCCCAGCCTTCGAACCTCTGATCAGTAGGAGGGCTCGGGGCCCGCTTCCTTCGCGGAGAAGGATCCCTTTCGGAGTATCCCCCTTTCCCGGTCCCTGTAGCAAGAGAGAGAAAGGGGAAGAAGAAAAGGATACGAAATTGAATGACGTGGCGTACCTTTTTTGACGCGGTCATTATGGTGGAGGTGAAGCGTCACCCGCTTCGCCTACCAAAGGTGTCGCCTGCCCTGCCGCAGAGTTAATGCGATGGGACGAGTGGTTCACGGGGCAGCCGTTGTGCATGCGTGAGCCGTTCGAGGAACGGGTGTTTCGCCTTCGAGTTTTGGATTTCGCGGCGGGTTCGGGCGGAGTGTTGAACGGGTCTTGCCCGGGCCTTTATATATTCGGAAGAGGGTCTGGTGGTGGTTCTTTGCTCTGCTGCTCGCCCCTGCTTAGGTTTCCGCAATCTGAGGGAATAGCCAGAGAAAGAAAACCTCGCACCTTGTCCGCTCCGCCGCCACCTTCTTCGCTTGGTGATGGCCGACCGGGTAACCGTCGTTCCGCCGCGCGACCCGTGGCCTTTCTCCACCGTCACGGCGGACGATCTGGAGGCCCTTGTTGCCGACGGCTTGCTTCGTCCCCTCTCCGGTGACCCGCAGCCGGAGTGGATGGCTCCTCCGAGCGGAGCCGCCCCGTCCCCGCCGCCGGGTATGTGCTGAGTTTCGTCTCTTTCCATGAGCGGGGGTTTGGAGTGCCAGCAAGTCGTTTCATGCGGGCGGTTCTGCATTTCTATGGGGTGGAGCTGCACAATCTCAACCCCAACTCCATCGCGCAAGCAACCATCTTCGTGGCGGTTTGCGAAGGATTTTTGGGGATTGACCCCCACTGGGATCTGTGGACCCACCTCTTCTATGCGGAGCCTTTTGCCTCGATGACAGGGGAGAAGAGAGTCTGCATGGCGGTGCGGGCCGGTGGCTGCATCCTCCAGTTGAGGCAGGCGCGTGCGCAGCAGTACATCCCCGCCATCCTTGTGTCTTCGAACAAGGGGTGGCAGCGCCGGTGGTTTTACCTCCGGAATGACGATGGGAGGCTCCCATCGTTTTCTCAACGAGTGGTGACCACCGCCGGCAGCAACTGGCGCTATGGGGCCCCACGCGAGAGACAGAAGAATCTCCAGCCCCTTCTGGAGGCTTTGCAGGTGCTGCGAGATGGAGGGCTCACCGCCGCAGGGGTGGTTGCCCCCATCCATCGCCGGAGGGTGCTCCCCTTGGCGGAGCGGCGGCTGCTGCTTTCGGAGATGACACCGGGGGTCGACTTGGAGGGTTCGCAGATGTCCTTGGTCCCCCTTCCCGCTGATGACCTCCACAGGCGGGTAGCCGGCACGGTAGGGAAGCTAGACGCCGGCGCCCTTACCTAGCTCCCGATGCGTCCCGAGCGCGGGTGCATGTCCCTGGTGAGTGTCCGCTCCTTCTTCTTTCTTGTGTAGATTGCCCTTGGTTCTCACAGTTGAGACCTTTCGTCCGTCTCCAGGAGCTGGGGTCTCACAAGCCTTCCCTGCCACCGGTCCCGGAGGACGCAGTGGACCGAGCCACGCGGAGGGTTGCTGCGGAGAAGAAGAAGGAGAAGAAGGACGCGAAGAAGGCTTGGGCCTGTGAGCGGGTGCGGGCTCGGGACGCCTTGGAGAAACGTCGTCGGCGGCAGGAGAGGGATGGGCTCCCGAGGGAGCTGTCGCCGGAGACGCCTGACGATGACGACGACGACGATAATGATGAAGATGATGACATGGCCGCCCGCCTTGGCCTTAGCCCGGATCTGAGACTGGGCCAGGGGTCGTCGAGCCAGCCCCCGAGTGGGCCGGCGCCATCTGTATCCGGGGCCGGGACATCAGGGTCCCGATCCGAAGAATAGGGGCAGGCCGAGGGGGTACTTGACCCCTTGGCCAAGGTAGTTGAGGTGACCCCAGGAGTCAGGCCGTCCCGCCTGTTCCCCAAGAGCCGTTGCCCGTGCCGGCAGCAGAGGAGGTTGATCCTCAAGTTGTCGTGTCCGTGCATGGGCAGACTGTCCCTTCGGCGCCCCAGGCGCCCGAGGCAGGGATGGTGCCGAAGCCGGCAGCAGGGCAAACCTTGGTGGTGCCTGCGAGGACCGAGGCTCGAGGGGCCTCCCCACAGGCACGATTGGTTGTGGCCCGGAGTGGGTAAGTATCTGAGGATACCTATGTCCTGGCTCCTTCTTTGTGTGTCCTGATCCTGCTCTTCCCTTTCTTCCCAGCAAACGGAGGCACGGTTCGACCGGTTTGGCTCCCTGGAAGGCCCTTAAGACGGCGCTAGCTTCTACAGCTGGTGCCGCACTGGGCCTTGCTGGCCGGCTGGCCTCTGCACAAGGTGCCCCCAAGCAGGGGGTTCAGGCGGCACAAGTTGTCGTGGGGTGAGCTCCCGAGGCTGACCCCTCCGTCGAGGCGGCCGTCGAGTCGAGGGAGACTGCTGGCGTGGCCACGGCCTTGAGCCCACCAGTCGTGTTGCCGGTGCTGGCACCGGCTTCTGCCGAGGCTGTTGCTGCTCTAGCTGTGGAGCCACCCGTCACCGCCGATGCTGAGATGGCCGAGGCACCGCTGCTCGAGGCCGGTGATCAGAAACCTGCCCCCTTAGCCGAGGAGGTTCCCTATGCGCCGACTGCAGGGGGTGCCGATGCCTTGGAGAAGGGGGGCGCAGAACCGCGGCCCGTCCTGGGGAGCGGCGACCTCGTCCTCGCGCGGCGCAGTCCCAGCGAGCGGCGTCAGCCACTCTGGTTCTGGGCCCATGGTGCTTCGAAACCCCTCTTTGTTCTTGACGATGAGTGAGAGGAGCAGTCTTGGGACGAGCTTCGTGAGCGTGCCGAGGCAACGGTGGGGTCGCTTCGGTCGACTCTGGAGGTCTTTTCTAGGGACATTCCCAGGATCCTCCAGGTAAGGATTTCAGGCATACCTTTCACGTGATCAAGGCATTCTTCGTGACGCCCCGCTTCCCTTCCTCAGGATCTGACGGATCTAAGCGCCGCCAAGTCATCGTTCATTCACCGCGAGGCCGACGTCTGGGGTTCGCTGCGGTTTCTGAGGACCGCACTTACCGAGGCTACCGAGCGCCTCTCCCAACGGAGCGCCGAGGCGGCGGACCTTCGTTTGCTTCATGACGAGCTGGGGGCAGAGGCAGCGGCGGCACGCGCAGAGGCGCAGCGGTGGCAGTTGGAGCTTGGCCAGGTCATCGGTGAGCGAGATCAATCTCGGGGCCGGGCCGCCGAGGCTAAAAGCCGGGCTAAGGCCCTTGGAGGCCAGCTAGTCGAGGTGTCCGCTCGGGCCGGAGCCCTCGCGGCGGACCTGGCCGTGGCCATCGGGTCTACTCAGTCCGCCCAAGCCGCAGCCTCGGAGCAGCGTGTCCGGGCTGAAGGTATGTCTTGGCTGTTTTGAGATTTTGATTCAGCTTCATTCTTCAACTTGCGTTTGAAGACTTCTGCTTTGGCTGTTTGCAGAGCTCGAGTTTGCCCTCAGCGAGTCCGCCAAGGCACTTGCCCAGGCGGCTGAGCAGAAGGAGGCCGACCGCGCGGCCATGTCCGAGGCTATCTCGGCCTTTTGCCAGATCTTTGGCCTTGACGACGTCCCCTCGGGAAGCTCCCCTCAGAGTCGCCTGCAGGCCTTGGGTGACCAAGCGCACGGCAGACTCCGTGAGGCGCTGCATCACGGCGTTAGGCGGGCCTTCGCTGTGCTCGCTTCCCACTATGATGTGGATCTGGAGCGGGTCAGCGAGGGGTATTGCCTTCCCGACGAAGACGAAGCTGCCCTGGCCGAAGTTCAGAGGCTTGATGCGGCCGCCGCGGGCCCAAACGCGGTGCTGGCGTCCACCTTTGAGGTGGAGATCCTTCCGCCTGCGCCACCGTCCGAGGGCGGGGCGGATCTCGCCGAGTGTGGAAGCGAAGCCGAGGGTGCAGCTCCTCCCCCGGGCGATGCCTGATTCTGCCGGAGCAATTTATTCTGAATATGTATGTGTCTTTCGCAGCCGCCGAGGCCTGAACACTTTGTCGTCGTGATATAAAGTTGTGTCTCTTTCCCTCCTGTTTCGCGTATCCGGACTTGTTCGTCAGTAGCAGGATTGCTTACCCAAGTAAGAGTTATTTTTCATGGTAGGTGACGAGTGAGGTATCTGTATCTCGGAGGCGTAGGAGTCCCTCGGCTCGGTCGGCCTTGCCGCTTACATGCACTCTTATTCGTTTCTCGGGGTTCTGTTACTGATATAGCCGGGAAACACGAAAGTCATTTTGGCGAAAGACTTTTTCCGAGGAAAATAGTGGGGGTTCCCCCTTCTAGCCCACGAGGGAGGGTCGGGCTTTGCAGAGGCAAGGCTGACCCTTCCTTGATGGTTAGACTTTGCTTGTGTATGTAAACGAGGTACATGAACGACTTGAAAACATCTTAAGGGTAGAAGCGACGTAGCTGTCGGATGTTCCAAGCGTTGTTGTAGACCTCGCCTTGACTGTTGGCCAGCTTGTATGTCCCGGGCTTCAGAATCTTAGCGATGGTGAACGGCCCTTCCCAGGGAGGTGTGAGCTTATGGCGCCCTCGGGCGTCTTGTCGGAGCCGAAGCACCAAGTCGCCCACCTGGAGGTCTCGGGACTGAACCCCTCGGGCGTGGTAGCATCGTAGGGACTGCTGATACCGCGCCGAGTGTAGTAAGGCCATGTCCCGAGCCTCTTCCAGCTGGTCCAGTGAGTCTTCTCGGTTTGTCTGGTTGCTTTGGGCGTCGTATGCCCTTGTCCATGGGGAGCCGTATTCTAAGTCTGTGGGCAAGATAGCCTTGGCCCCATAGACTAGAAAAAACGGCGTGAAGCCCGTGGCTCGGCTTGGCGTCGTCCTCAGACTCCAGACCACCGAGGGGAGTTCCTTCATCCATCGCCTGCCAAACTTGTTGAGGTTGTTGTAGATCCTCGGCTTGAGTCCTTGCAGGATCATGCCGTTGGCACGCTCTACTGCCCATTCGTCATGGGGTGAGCTACGGTGGCCCAGTCCACCCGGATGTGGTGGTCCTTGCAGAAGTCTAGGAACTTTCTGCCGGTGAACTGGGTGTCGTTGTTGGTGATGATGGAGTTCGAGACCCCGAAGCGATGGATGATGTTGGTGAAGAACGCCACCGCCTGTTCGGACCTGATGCTGTTTAGGGGTCGGACCTCGATCCACTTGGAGAATTTGTTGATGGCGACCAGTAGGTGCGTGAAGCCCCCGGGTGCCTTCTGCAAGGGACCAACGAGGTCCAGACCCCACACAGCAAACGGCCAGGTGATGGGTATTGTTTGCAAGGCCTGAGCGGGCAGGTGTGTCTGCCTTGCACAGAATTGACACCCTTGGCAGGTGCGTACAATCCTAGTGGCGTCGGCCACCGCGGTTGGCCAGTAGAAACCCTGTCGGAAGGCGTTTCCCACGAGGGCTCGAGGTGCTGCGTGGTGACCGCAAGCCCCCGAGTGCATTTCTTGCAATAACTCCTGACCTTCGGTGATGGATATGCACCGCTGGAGGATACCTGAGGGGCTGCGGTGGTAAAGCTCATTTTCGTCATCCAGCAAGACGAACGACTTGGCGCACCGCGCCAGTCGCCGAGCTTCAGCTCTATCGAGGGGTAGCTCTCCTCGGTGGAGATATTGCAGGTATGGGGTCTGCCAGTTTCGATTAGGCGTGACCCCATTCCGCTCTTCCTCGACGCGCAGTGCCTCACCCTCGGGGGCCGAGGGTGCCTCGGGCGGGGCCGAGGCTGCCTCGGGCTAAGCTGAGGGCGCCTCGGGCTGAGCCGAGGGCGCCTCGGGCTAAGCCGAGGCCTTCTCGGGCTCGGGCGTATCGTCGGTCTTGACGGAGGGTTGATGTAGGTCTCGAGAGAAGACGTCCTGAGGAACCGTTGTCCGCCCCGAGGCTATCTTAGCCAGCTCGTCTGCAGTCTCATTGTATCGTCGAGCGACGTGGTTGAGCTCGAGCCCGTAGAACTTGTCCTCCAGGCGCTGAACCTCACCGCAGTAGGCTTCCATCTTCGGGTCACGGCAGTGGGAGTTCTTCATGACTTGGTCGATGACAAGCTGCGAGTCGCCACGAGCGTCGAGGCGCCGAACCCCCAGCTCGATGGCGATGCGCAACCCGTTAACCAGAGCCTCATACTCGGCCACATTGTTGGACGCTGGGAAATGGAGGCGCAGCACGTAGCGGAGGTGCTTCCCAGGGGTGAGATGAAGAGCAGGCCCGCACCCGCTCCTGTTTTCATCAGCGACCCATCGAAATACATGGTCCAGAGTTCCGGTTGGATCGGAGCTGCTGGAAGCTGGGTGTCGACCCATTCAGCCACAAAGTCCGCCAAGACTTGGGACTTGATGGCCTTCTGAGGGGCGAACGAGATCGTCTCGCCCATGATCTCCACCGCCCACTTTGCAATCCTACCCGAGGCCTCTCGACACTGGATGATCTCCCCCAGGGGAAGGATGACACCACAGTCACCGGATGAGACTCGAAGTAGTGTCGCAACTTTCGCCGTGTCAGAATTACCGCGTACAGTAGCTTCTGAATTTGCGGGTAGCGGATTTTGGTCTCAGACAGTACCTCGCTGATGAAGTAGACCGGCCTCTAGACAGGCAATGCGTGCCCTTCTTCTCGTCTCTCGACCATGATCGCGGCGCTGACCACCTGAGTGGTAGCGGCGACGTAGATCAAGTGGGCTTCTCCGGCAGCGGGGGGCACCAGGATGGGCGCGCTTGTAAGGAGCGCCTTCAAGTTCCCGAGGGCTTCCTCGGCCTCGGGGGTCCAAGTGAAGCGCTCGGTCTTCCTTAAGAGGCGATATAGGGGCAGGCCTCTTTCACCGAGGCGCGAGATGAAGCGGCTCAGAGCCGCAAGGCATCCCATGACCTTATGTACTCCTTTCAAGTCCTTGATGGGCCCCATGTTGGTGATGGCCGCGATTTTCTCTGGGTTGGCCTTGATGCCCCGCTCGGAGATGATGAACCCCATGAGCATGCCTCGGGGACTCCAAAGACACACTTCTCGGGATTGAGCTTTACGCCTTTCGCTTTGAGACACTTGAATGTCGTTTCAAGGTCGGAGAGGAGGTCGGAGGCTTTCCTCGTCTTGACTACGATGCCATCGACGTAAGCCTTGACCGTTCGGCCAATGTGCTGTCCGAACACGTGGTTCATGCACCTTTGGTATGTCGCACCCGCATTCCTCAAACCAAATGGCATAGCAATGTAGCAGTACATGCCAAAAGGTGTGATGAAAGAAGTCGCGAGCTGGTCGGATTCTTTCATCCTGATTTGGCGATACCCTGAGTAGGCATCGAGGAATGACAGGGTTTCGCACCCAGCAGTGGAATCCACGATTTGATCGATGCGAGGCAAGGGGTAGGGAACTTTCGGACATGCTTTGTTTAGACCAGTGTAGTCTACACACATCCGCCATTTCCCACCTTTCTTTTTCACAAGCATAGGGTTGGCAAGCCATTCGGGATGGAATACCTCTTTGATGAACCCTGCAGCCATCAGCTTGTGGATCTCCTCGCCTATGGCTCTGCGCTTTTCTTCGTCGAATCGGCGCAGAGGCTGCTTCATGGGTCAGGCTCCAGCTCGGATATCCAGTGAGTGCTCGGCGACATCCCTCGGTATGCCTGGCATGTTCGAGGGACTCCACGCAAAAACCTCAGCGTTTGCGCGGAGAAAGTCGACGAGCACTGCTTCCTATTTGGGGTCGATCTCGGAGCCGATCCAGATCTGCTTGGAGGTGTCGTTGCTGGGGTCGGGAGGGACGAACTTAACCGCTTCTGCTGGTTCGAAGTTGCCGGCGTGGCGCTTTGCATCTGGCACCTCCTTGGGGAGGCTCTCCAGGTCGGCGATGAGGGCCTCAGATTTGGCGAGGGCCTCGGCGTACTCCACGCACTCCACGTTGCATTCGTACGCGTGTCGGTACGTGGGGCCGACGGTGATGACCCCGTTGGGGCCCGGCATCTTGAGCTTGAGGTAGGTGTAGTTGGGGACAGCCATGAACTTGGCGTAGCAAGGTCTCCCCAGCACTGCGTGGTAGGTTCCTCGGAACCCGACCACCTTGAACGTGAGGGTTTCCTTTCGGAAGTTGGAGGAGGGAGTCCCGAAGCAGACGGGCAGATCGAGTTGTCCAAGGGGCTGGACGCGCTTCCCGGGAATGATCCCATGAAAGGGCGTCGCGCCGGCCCAGATCGAGGATAGATCAATCTGCAGGAGCCCGAGGGTGTCGGCGTAGATGATGTTGAGGCTGCTGCCTCCGTCCATGAGGACCTTGGTAAGCCTGACGTTGCCGATGACAGGATCAACAACGAGCGGGTACTTCCTCGGGCTTGGCACGCGGTCGGGGTGGTCGCCTTGGTCGAAGGTGATGGGCTTGTCGGACCAGTCTAGGTAGACTGGCGCCGCCACCTTCACCGAGCAGACCTCCCGGCGCTCTTGCTTGCGGTGCCGAGCCGAGGCGTTCGCCACCCGCCCACCGTAGATCATGAAGCAGTCATGGACCTCGGGGAACTCCTCTGCCTTGTGGGCTTCCTTCTTGTCGTTGTCGGGGGCCCTGCCACCTTCCGCCGGGGGCCCGGCCTTGTGGAAGTAGCACCGAAGCATGACGCACTCCTCAAGGGTGTGCTTGACGGGACCCTGATGGTAGGGGCACGACTCCTTGAGCATCTTGTCGAACAAGTTGGCGCCTCCGGGAGGCTTCTGAGGGTTCTTGTGTTCGGCGGCGGCGACAAGGTCTGCGTCGGCGGCGTCGCGTTTCGCTTGTGACTTCTTCTTGCCCTTCTTCTTCGCGCCGCGCTGAGCGGACGCCTCGGGGACATCATCCGGCTGGCGCCCCTGAGGCTGCTTGTCCTTCCGGAAGATGGCCTCGACCGCCTCCTGACCAGAGGCGAACTTGGTGGCGATGTCCATCAGCTCGCTCGCCCTAGTGGGAGTCTTGCGACCCAGCTTGCTCACCAGGTCGTGGCAAGTGGTGCCGGCGAGGAACACGCCGATGACATCTGAGTCGGTGATGTTGGGCAGCTCGGTGCGCTGCTTCGAGAATCGCTGGATGTAGTCCCGCAGGGATTCTCCCGACTGCTAGCGGCAGCTTTGGAGATCCCAGGAGTTCCCAGGGCGCACGTATGTGCCCTGGAAGTTGCCGGCGAAGGCTTTGACCAGGTCGTCCCAGTTGGAGATCTGCGCAGGAGGCAGATGCTCCAGCTAGGCTCGGGCGGCGTCGGAGAGGAACAGGGGGAGGTTGCGGATGATGAGGTTGTCATCGTCCGTTCCACCCAGCTGGCAGGCCAGCCAGTAGTCCGCGAGCCACAGTTCCGGCCTCGTCTCCCCTGAGTACTTGGTGATGGTAGTTGGGGCCTGGAACCGGGTCTGGAACGGCGCCCGTCGTATGGCCCGGCTGAAAGCTTGTGGACCGGGCGGTTCGGGCGAAGGGCTCCGATCCTCCTCGCTGTCGTAGCGTCCCCCACGCCTGGGGTGGTAGCCTCGGCGCACCCTCTCGTCGAGGTGGGCTCGACGGTCGCGGCGATGGTGCTCGTTGCCGAGGCGGCCCAGGGCCGCAGGCGCTGTGTCCCGCGTGCGCCCGGTGTGGACCGAAGCTTCCCGCATGAATCGGGAAGTCGCGACGCGATGCTCCGGGGGGTACCCCTGCCTGCGGGAGGCAGAGCTTTCGACCCGTCGGACCACGGCATCCTCCAGTAGATTCTTGAGTTCTCCCTGGATACGCCGCCCCTCGGTGGTGGATGGTTCCGGCATCGCTCGGAGTAGTATTGCTGCTGCGGCCAGGTTCTGGCCGACCCCACTGGAAACCGGGGACAGCCTTGCCCTGGCATTGTCGGTGATGCGGTGCTGGACGTCCTGGGCCAGATGATGAGCTTCTCTGGCTGGTGCTCGGCATGCCCGCTCCTGCCCGATGTTCTGCCGGAGCTGCACAAGTTGTCCTGCTTCCTCGTCGAGCCTAGCCTGCATCTCGCGGATTTGCTCGAGCTGTGTGTCCTGACCCCCTGCAGGGACTGGGATCACAGCTAGCTCCCGAAGGATGTCAACGCGAGGCGCAGGCCTAGAGGGATCGCCGTCCTCCGGCATACCAAGGTGGTTGCCTTCGTCGAGACCCTCTAGATCGACGTGGAAACATTCGCGACTTGGGCCACAGTCCTCGTCGCAGAGGCTGTGGCTATCATCGGAGCAATCGGAGAGGCAGTAGTCACATGCGGTCATGAAGTCCCGCATGGCACTGGGGTTATCAAGCCCGGAGAAATCCCAACCAGAGTCGGGCTCGTCATCTTCCTCGGAACCCGGGGGCCCGTAGGTCGAGACGGCCGTAAATTTGTCTCAGGTTGACCACATATGGTACCCCGGAAGGTTTGGATATGCCTTTATGAAAGCGTCCACCGAAGCGGGGTTTCTTGGTGGGTCGAAGCTGAATCTAAAAGGCACAGGATAGGAAACGGACGGTACCTCTTGATCGACGGACGGTGACGAAGTCGCGTCGGGGACGGACTGCACCGTTATCTCAGGTATGAGGCTAACGCCCAGCAAGTCCTTCGCGAGCATGCTTGCGTCGTTCGTCTGCTTGGGGTTGGCGTGTCGCGGGGAAACGACGCTCGTCTTTGTCTCAGACGTGAGGTCAACGCCCGACGTGTCCCCCGCTGGGGCGCCGGCACCGTCGACTCGCTCGACAGCCGACGAGGCGCCGCCTCCTGCTTGGCCATGGTTGCCCCGCCTCCTCCCCCATCGGCGGGGAAGGTGACGGGACAGACCCGGATGCTGTTCTTCCATCACGCGGGAAAGACACCGTCGATTCCGCCGCCGGCGGGCGGGCTGACGGCCGCCATTGTCGTTGTCGCGCGGCGGAGGAAGGAGTATCATGTCGTAGCTGCCGTCGAGGGACATGAACTCGAGACTCCCAAAACGGAGCTTCGTCCCGGGTTGGAGAGGTCGCTGGAGACTCCCCATCTGGAGCTTGATGGGAAGCTGTTCATCAACACGCAGCAGTCCCCTACCTGGCACGCCAACTGTCGGCGTTTCGACCCCGTGGGGTCCCTAGACCGACGAGTAAATTGTCGCTGCGTGTCCTAGCCCAGATGGGTCGGCGCGAGATAGAGCACAAGGGGGGAAAGCCAGGGCGGATGCGCTTGCAGTAGGGGGTTACAAGCGTTCGCGAGGGAGAGAGAGAGAGGGCGTGAGACTGCGCGTCAGCCCGTTCTCCCGCGCGGCCACCTTTCGTACGAGGGCCCTAGACCTTCCTTTTATAGACGTAAGGAGAGGGTCCAGGTGTACAACGGGGGGTGTAGCAGTGTGCTAACGTGTCCAGGAGAGGGGAGCCAGAGCCCTATGTACATGCCGACGTGTCTGTCAGAGAGGTGTTGGAGCCCTGTTCATGTGGTGTCGTGGCCGTCGGAGGAGCGCTTGAGCCCTGTAGAAGCACAGCTATCGGGGCTGTCGGATCCTTGCTGACGTCTCCTTGCTTCCGTAGGGGGCTGAGAACCACCGTCGTCATGGAGCACGCGGGGTGCCATCATTACTTGTTTTACCGGGGCGAGCCATATGGGATGCCGGTCTTGTTCCCCGTAGCCTGGGCTAGCTAGGGGTAGAGTAATGATGGCCCCCCTTGCGGCGTGGTCGGTCCGAGTCCGAGGTCGGGTGAGGCGGTGGCTCCTCCGAGGTCGAGGCTGAGTCCGAGCCCAGGGGTCGAGCGAGGCGGAGACCGTCTTCCGAGGTCGAGGTTGAGTCCGAGCCCTGGGGTCGGGCGAGGCGGAGACCGTCTTCCGAGTCGAGGTTGAGCCCGAGCCCTAGGGTCGGGCGAGGCGGAGACCGTCTTCCGGAGTCGAGGTTGAGTCCGAGCCCTAGGGTCGGGCGAGGCGAAGATCGTCTTCTGGAGTCGAGGTTGAGCCCGAGCTCAGGGGTCGGGCGAGGCGGAGACCGTCTTCCGAGTCGAGGTTGAGCCCGAGCCATGGGGTCGGGCGAGGCGGAGACTGTCTTCTGGAGCGAGGTCGAGTCCGAGCCCTGGGGTCGGGCGAGGCAGAGATTCCTATGGCGCCCGAGGCTGGACTTGGCTGCTGTCAGCCTCACCCTGGCAGGTGGCACAGCAGTCAGAGCAGCGCAGGCGACGTTATTTTCCTGTCAGGTCAGTCAGTGGAGGGGCGAAGTGACTGCGGTCACTTCGGCCTTGTCGACTGGAGAGCGCGCGTCAGGATAAGGTGTCAGGCGACCCTTGCATTGAATGCTCCTGCGATCCGGTCGGCTGGCGAGGCGATCTGGCCAAGTTTGCTTCTCCGTGAAGCCTGCCCAAGCTGGGCCTCGGGCGAGTCGAAGGTGCGCCCGTTGCTTGAGGGGACCCTCGGGCGAGGTGTGAATCTCCCTTGGTCTACCGTTCCTGCCCGAGGCTGGGCTCGGATGAGGCGAGATCGTGTCCCTTGAGTGGACGGAGCCTTGACCGGAATTGCGCCCATCAGGCCTTTGCAGCTTTGTGCTGATGGGGGTTACCAGCTGAGATTAGGAGCCTTGGGGGTACCCCTAATTACGGTCCCCGACACTTACGGAGATGCTCCATGTTCCAAGGGCTAGGAAGAGGTTCTCCTTTTGTTGCGGCAAGGCGGATACACCCGAGTCGGCATACTTCCCTCACCTTGAAGGGTCCTTCTTGGCTGGGGGAGAGTTTGCAGACCCCTTCTTGTTTTGGTACTCGCTGTGGGACTAGGTCCCGACCCGGGGCTCCCTACCTATGCGCGAACCGTTGGTGGTAGCGCCTGGGCGCCTGGTTGCAACGTGCACTTCAGATCACCGCCCGCTATCTGCGTTTGTGGATGAAGTCCATGTCCTCGCGCTGCAGCCGCTCCTGCACAGACTTATCAAAAGATTGGACCCATGGGGAGTCCAGAGAGGTTTCCAGGGGAAGGCAGGCTTCGGCCCCGTAGACCAGGGAGTACGGGGTCCCCCCCGGTGGCCCGTCTAGTTGTCGTCATCGGAGTTGGAGTCTCCGGTGAAAACATCCTTCAGGAACCTCTCGGGTGACTGATACCCGAGGTCCGGTTCTCCTGCGGCCACCTCGCCGCTGTCGACCCTTTCCTTGCCAGGCCGGAGGCGAGGAGGGGAGCCATCCCTGGAGGTCTGCTCGCACCGTTCGCTGGCGCGCTTTGCGAGTTCGATGATCTCGCGACACTCCGCGGCGCTATGGCGACTGTTGGGGTGTACAGGGCATGAGCCGCTGTTTCCCCTCTGCGGCCGTGGGCGCTTGGTGCGCTCGTTTCGGCCCCCAGTCGCAGCTGCGACAACCGGAGCAGCAAACGGTGGCCTCTCGGAGCTGCGGTTCTTTTTCTTCTTCTTTTTGCCGTCCTGAGCGACGGCACCCGAGCCACCCGTCTGGGCAGCCCCGGTCTATGGCGCCGAGTGCCATGCACGGCCTTCGGCGGCTCTGGCGCACTTGTCGGCCAGAGCGAAGAGTGTGGTGACAGTCTCCATGTCGTGCGTGGCTAACTTCTCCAACATCTTTTCATCACGTACTCCCTGGCGGAAAGCAGTGACGAGGTATGGTGCCTCATACCTTGGTGAAGCGGGAGAAGAACGTCCGGAGAGTTTCCCTGGGCTCCTGCCTCACTGTGTGGAGGTGGGCCTCCACGCCATGCTGTTGGTAAGCGCTAGCGAAGTTCGCTGTGAACCGCGCATAGAGCTCTTCCCAGGAGTAGACCGATCCTGGGCCAAGGTTCATGAGCCAAGTCTGGGCCGGCCCAGATAAGGCAACATGGAAGTATGTTGCCATCACGGTGGTGTCTCCATCTGCTGCCGTGATGGCGGTGACGTAAACCTGCAAGAATTCCGACGGATTGGATGTACCGTCGTATTTCTCCGGCAGGTGTGGCCAGAACTTAGATGGCCACATCGCTGCACGGAGATGATCTGCGAGCGCGGCGCAGCCGACGCCGGTCAACGGGACACCCGTCAGGATCCGAGCGCCCGTCGGGGTCTGCGGTTCTACCACAGCAAAATCGTAATCGAGGTTGCGACCCTCGATGTTTTGTCGGCGCTCACGCGCCCTCTCCAGAGAGACGCGGGCATCCTCGCCCGCACACCTGCGGTTGAGTTCTGCCCGCAGATCATCTGGCTCCTCCAGAGAGGTTGTGGCGTCCACTCCCGCCCGCTGGCGGTTGAGCTCCACCCGCAAGTCCTCGGTCGGCGCAGCCTTCACAGAGGGCGAGTGCACCGATGCCGATGCCTCATGCTGACGCCGGGACGAACGGGGCCTGGGCCTAGCTGAGCCGGAGTGCGCCATGTCGAGCAGCTGGTCGACGTCGTCATGCCACTGCTTCATGGCCCCTGGCGAGGCCGCGGAGCTAGGAGGGTGGCGCAACAACTCCCTGGCTGCGGACAGCGCACCGGGGGCGGCCCTTGACGCCTCGATCGACTGCGCAGGAGAGTGCTGCCGCGCAGAGCGCACAGCAGCAGCTGCACCGGGCCCAAGGCGGCTGGAGGCCCGTGGCGTGGAAGAGGCATCCTCCTCAGTGGGGAAATCCATGGGGACGAAGCCATGGTGCTTGACGATGTGGACCATGATGCCGAGCGGGAAAACAAGCAAAAACCTAAAGCCAAGCCCCTACCTGGCGCGCCAAATGTCGGAGAGGAAATCTCCGACCGGGTGGCGGAATGCACCCGCCCTAAGTCTTGAGATGAGGAGGGGCCTAAGCGTTTTGCCTGTCTGCTGAATGAGGGACGAACACAAGAACACATAAGGATTTAGAGTGGTTCGAGCCGTCGGAGCGTAATATCCTACTCCACTGTGTGATGTATTAAACTTGAGAGCTTGTATGAACTTGTGAGCCTGAGCTGAGTCTAAGTGTGTCTGTGTCTGGTCTTTTTTCCCCCTGTGTGTCGTTGCATGCCTCCCCTTTTATAGCTCAAGGGGGGCACGTACAAAGGTGCTGAGCCCCGACATGTGGGCCCAGGAACATAACAGATATAATACTTGGAACAACTAATGCTCATCGTTGGAGCAATCTCCTTGCGCCATGATATTCGCGATCTGCGTAGTATTAGCATGCAGGGGAAGCTTCCCCTGGCAACGTACAAGTGATGATGGATGGGTTCAGTGCACTTCGCAGCACGGGCGTACTGTTCGGCAATGGAGTGGACAGGCACGCCGCCTGCAGGATGGCCTGGACGCTGCCTGCCAGCTGAGTGGACAGGACACATTAAATGCTGAAGGGGCACATCGTCTGTCAGCGGGATAGTCAGGTGGCGCGTCTTCTCCGCAATAAATGCAGAGACAGCGTGGCCCAGAGGCCTTACGTCAGGCTCCGCCCGCTGGCTTATGTCACGCGCGGTGGGCCACGTGTTAGCATCGGGTCTCCGCTTGGGCGAGGAGCAGTAGCGTTATGCGGACAGGTCCGCACTAGGCTGGGACCTAGACACATGTCGGCATCGGACCCCTGCCTGAGCAAGGCCTAGGTATTCTCTGTCCCAGAGTCCCGGGACCCGGCTGTAGGTAGTCCGGACCCCACGCAGAGGGGTCCGGGACTCGACCCGAAGGTCCGGGTTGCGCTCGCGGGGGTCCTGGACCTTGCTCCGGAGGCCTGATCTACATGTGCAGGGGTCCGAACCTACTGTTGGCATCTTGGAGTGTATCGCTTTCTCTAGCCATATGGCGACCCTAGAGCCATCCATGTTGTGGAGTCGAGTGTTGTTCACCAAGATTTTGCTATAGTAAGGGGTACTACTGTAATTTTGCATTTGGCCGCCAAACTCCAGCGATGATTCTTTGCATGGCCGCAACAGCTACTGCTCAAGGTTGAAGAAGACGCCCGCTGCCGAAGACGCGACGCGAGAGGCCTTTCCGTTTGGTGGCGGCCGGCGATGTGGGGCCTCACGTGGGACCAACAACAAAATCTCCGTGGCCCCAAAAGTCAGATAGCAGGAGAAGAAGTGCCTGTTTGTTTCGGCTTCTGCCAGCTTCTGGCCACCAAAAAGCTGCTGCGGACTGCCAAACGCTCAGCTTTTCAGCCAGCTTCTATAAAATTCGTTAGGGCAAAAATCATCCAAAATCAACATAAACACATAATCGGTTGAGTCGTTGTAATAGTAGGAATCCGTCACTTTCTAGATCCTGAGCCCTATGAACAACTTTATCTTTCTACACACGTAATCGTAATGATACTCATATTCTCCCCGCAGCCAGATTCTCCCCATAGTCAGATTTTCAGAAAAGCTGGTCGGAAAAAAGCTGAACCAAACAGCCCCGAAGTCGTACGTAAATGGGGCTCTGGAAAATCTTATTGGTGCTGCACTTTTGGACATAGAGGCTAATAGATTAGATTTTGGAGAGTCTATTAGAAGGTCTATTTTACGCAACAGCTAAACCAGTGAAATTAGCTGATCATTTGGAAATGCTCCTAGCCGTCGCTTTTTTAGTGAGAGAGAAAAACGAATGGGCCAGAAAGAAAGGTGCGATGAGCAGCGACAGTTCATTCAGAATAAAGTGGCAGAATATTGTACCATGGCCGCACACTGTAGGTGGTGGGCCCTGTACAAAATACACCAGTCTTCTGTAGTGTGATCGTGTTCTCTCCAAGTACAACATCCTGTCGAGACGCGAAGGACGTCGATGAACTGTTCCACTGTGGCCTGGCAAGGGATGTAACCAGAAAAAAGTTTAAGAGAGACTAAACTAAATTACTACAGTATAAAAACTTATTCTACATTATATTGTATATATTTTAGATTAGAAGAGACTATAATGAGGCTCCATGGAATCCGAAACGGTAAAAGGACTTGAGCCTCGCCCGCCCCACCGCTGGATCCAAGGGCGGATCTAGAGGGGGGCAAAATGGGCCATGACCCCCCTCAATTTTATACAAACCTATTATACATAATGATATTTATTGTTAAGTGGAGAAAAAAATCAAAGTTTTGATACGATAGTCTCCTATTATAAACCTAAAAAGCAAATAGCTAGCGACTAAAATTAGCTGAAAAATTTAGAATGAATCAACTAATTGACCAACTAATTTTTAGATATACCCTTCAAATAATCATTAGTTTTTAGCTGCCTGAACCTAGCTAAAACCATTTAACAATTAGCTGCCTAAAACAACATGTCATGAGCCTCCTCGTCAGATCCTCTTCAACACAGTTGTTAGCTGTCTAAAACAACCTTGTCATGAGCCTCCTCGTCAGATCTTCTCCAACCCAGTCCTCGCATCTATCACTTCAACCCTAATCTTTTCGACGCCACCTAAACTAGTTTGCCTCGATGCCCGTTTCGACCGTCGCCTCCTCTTGATGCAACGGTGCCCGACCCTGACCCTTCCTGGCGCCTCCAGCCCCGCCCCATCGTCGTCGCGACATCGGCCCGCCCGACAAAGCCAGGTCTCGCTTGTCGCAATGATGTGACCCATCTTCGCGACCAACAAGCTTGGCAAAACAGCAAGCTCTGTCTCTGAGCTGGAGATGTCGCTTGACCTCATCGCTTTACTGGCACCTCTGTCCTTCTAGGAGATCGACATTTGACAAGGTACACGACTTTGATTCGGTCCTAAAAACGTAGCAATATATTTGTTTCTTTTGTTCATACAATTTTATTCTTTGAACTTGTATCGTATATTGATATAAAACTTGAATTCTATACAATACTAATTTTTTATGATCTAACTTGATTTTGTCACGTGATCTTTCTAGCCCTCATAAATTCTCGGTCTGCGTCCGCAACTGCCTCGATCGGTCCCTGTGGCCTGCTGCTTGGTTCCTTCGTTCAACTTCACTCAAAAATGGCCTGGTCGTCTTTCAAGCGTCTATAGCACTGATCAAACTGACTAAATCCACCATAAAATACGATTAAATAGTAGTATGCTTGTTTGGCATTATAGATATCGGCGTAGCTTTTATAAATTTAGTTAAAGGTAAATAAATTTAATTTATGACAGAACTAGAACAACTTATTGTTACTTTTAAGAAGGGAGTAAGTGTCTCTTTTTTTTCTTCTCGTACCTTATCTGTTATCTCACATACTCTTGATAGTATTGGCACAGTACCTCCGTCAGGCTATCTCATATGCTCCTCTAAAAAATTGTCTTCTTTGTATATCATTTCTCTCAAAATTGTCTTCTATATCTCGTTGTCTGTACATCAAACAGCATCCGAGGGTCCGCTAGGTGTACATTCGGGCCGCCCGGCCCAAGCCCGAAAAGGCCCGTATTGTTTGAATTTCGGGCCGGCCCGGCCCGTTTGAATTTCGGGCCGTGCCGGGCCGGCCCATGGGCCTAGCCCTCGGCCCACGGCCCGGCCCGTAATTGCTTAAACGTGCCGGGCTTATTTCGGGCGGCCCGAAATTATAAAAGCCCGAAATTCACATTAGGGCCCGAAATTCAATTTTTGGCCCGAAATTCAGTTTTTGGCCCAAAATTCATATTAGAGCCCTAAATTCAAAAAAATAATAAAACAAATAAAAGATAAGACAAATAAATTTGTACAAAATCAAACTTAATATTTGTATTAAAGTTACCACAGCTATGCAATGACTACCTTGCATTTTGTTAGAAGGAAAAAGAGTATAATCAGCTGTATACAAAGTTCGTAAGTTCAGTTTATTGTCTAATGTTCATAACAAAAGTAAAATTACATCACACAATCTAATTCAAAGATACAAAAAAACATCTAACTAGCATTATCTCTAGCTTTGTGTTCTTTATCAAGTATATGAAAGTGCGAAATGAAGTGTGGTTTTAATAAATATATGGGCCTTTTCGTGCCTCTATATGGGCCTTTTCGTGCCTGCCTTAAACGAGCCGTGCTCGTGCCCGCCCATGGGCCGTGACCTCGGCCCAAACCCGGCCCGATATAACGGGCCGTGCCGGCCCGGCACTAAATTATTTCGGGCCGTGCCGTGCCTGGGCCGTGCTTTTTTTCCGTGCTTCGGGCCGGCCCATCAGACCCGGCTCAAATGTACACCTATACGCTATGCTCTGCTATCCGGCGTCCAGCTGGTGCTGCACACTTCAAGTACTGCAAGCAAAGCAGTAGTACGAAACCATCTACAAGCAAGCAAAAGGACCGTTTAGTTGTTGTTTAGTAGGAGAATATAATCTATTCATATAGTTGGTATATTATATAAGATAAAATTTAGAGGACGTTACTAAAGATGATAAAGATATAGAGGATAAAATCTTCTACAGAAAACTATAAAGAACAGAAAATTCCTTTAGAGAATGAAATTTAGAAGACGTTGCTAGAGATAGACTAGGTCCCAACTCTAGTCTCTTTGATATTCTAAACTAATTACAATATTTTACATAAGGAATTTCACTATTAATAAGTAAGGGATAGTTTAGGAACTCCATTTTCCAAGGGACTTTATTTTCACAAGAGAAAATAAACTAATTTCCCTTAAGAAATTGAAAATCATTTAGAAAAATGGGGTTTTTAAACTAGCCCTAAAGAGAAAATGAAAATAAGGTCCCGTTTGTTTCCTTTCATTTTGAGGAATTGGAATATTACTAATGGAATAGGCTATTTTTTTAGAATGTGATATTCCACCACTTTCTAAAGTTATCATATAAGCCTATCTCAAATTTATAGGATGAGAGATGGAAATTGATTCTATAGATTTACATGTTATTTTTTCGATGTACAATTTATAGCACACTCTTCTACTTGCTTCGCTATAACATAAATATAGTATATAACTATTTCTCTCATATGATTTAGGATAATATACAAATATTATATATATATATATAAATATATGAACTTAATTAGTTTTATCTAAATTATAATTATTAAAATAGAATTCAATTCCAACGAAACAAACGGGGCTTTAGGAAAATATTTCTTTAGAGAATGAAAAGTTGATGTATCACTTTTGAAAACAGTGCAATAAAATTTCCACTGGGAATGGCCTTAGAACGTCCGCAATGGCTGTCTCAAATAGCTAGCTGACGTGGAGCTGAGAGAAGAATAAAAATAGTAATTTATCTCACCAATAGTACTTGGTCTCACGTAATAGACACAGTTTCTTGGAATACGTGAAATCATCTAGCTATTTGCTCGTCCTTAGCTATTCTCGTTATCCCTATATTTTCTATCCATGTAGAAAAATGAGTGAATCTAGCCAGTAAAATAGCTAGACATCGGAAACGCCTTTATAGCCAAGAGAAAATACTGTTCGTTAGATAACCTCGATCTGGGTCCCAAACTGTCCTGTCGCCGTATCAAAATCCTTCAGGCTGTTCGCTGCGGCTTGCTGCGGCTGCAATCCGGCTGCGGCTGCGGCTTCTACAGTATTTTTCTCTCTATGGATTGCAGCTGCAGCAGTCCAAACAGCTGCAACAGTGTCGGCTACAAGCCAGCCGAACACGCCCCTTATCATATCCTCTGTTGACCCTACCATTACTATGGCAATGGAATTCTTATGGACGGCTGAGGTAAATCAGAAACCGATAGGCCATGATTACTCAACAGTGTGCACCGCCATGTGCTTGCGAAACATCCAAATGGCACAAACAAGCCACATAAACATGCATATTTAGGGTAGCTCAGCTCAGATGCATGCATAGGGCTATAGGCAGCACATTCGGTTCGAGTGACGTTTTCAGCAGATAGAATCAATCCTTTTTTTTTCCTAAGATGTTTTTCAGCGAAATGGGACGGCCATGCAGGAGACGGTAGGGCCGGCCAATCCCATTTCTTCGAGCAACCGCAATCCAATACCAGAAAACAGAAGCATGTCTTCTTCACCTATATCTACCAAACCATTTTGAGCACAAATTTCCTTCACGTTCTCAAAGAATGACTCCCAACCACTATCTATCCTCATCAAAGCCATTTGGGTTTTCACAACATCAAGCAACTCCATAGAAAAAACAATATTGACATTCTTCCTAGCAAGATTTGAGAGAGGTCATTTGTGATGGTAAGCATTTTCAACATCAATTTTAGAATAAAAACAAATTTGAAGCTCTCCATTTTTATCAACTCAGCTCAGCTCAGATGCATGCATAGGCAGCACATTCCGTTCGAGTGGCGTTTTCAGCAGAGAGAATCAATCGTATATTTTTTTTCTAGGACGTTTTCAGCAAAATGGGACGGGCATGAAGGAGACGGTAGTATCGGCCAATCCCATTTCTTCGAGCAACCGCAATCAGGGGCGGACGCGGGACGAAAGTCCATGTGAGGCTAAAATTGGCAAGGGAGAAATCACGCTATTTTGGAAACTATTCCTTCGAAATTTTTGGAGATTAAGTGCTAGTTTGGGGGCTCCATTTTACTAATGGATTCCTATTTTCCTAATAAAAAATGAACTAATTTTACTTGAAAAAATGGAAATCCCTTGGAAAAATAGGGTTCTCAAACTAGCCCTAAGTGAGAAATTAGATCATTTTCCCTCAATCCTCAGGAATCTGGAGGGAATTAAGTTTTAAAACTAACTCTACAACAAAAAATAGTTTATTGGTAATAGTATGGAAGTTAAGTTACAGTACCATCTACCAAGAATGTTGCAAAATAATATAGATACAGGACAACCTTTTAGCGACACCAAATGGCCAATAGAAAATTCAATCTACAATTTAAAATATATTAGATAAGTATCAATATAAGTAAAATAAGAAAATTATATGGAGAAAAGCAATGAATATACCACTAAATCGTTCTAGTTTTCAGGCACTGAAAGCGTCGAGTAATAGTCTCATCATCGAGGAATTTAAAGACCTCTTTCTCCATACATAGAAAACCATTAAATCATTCATCCAATTATCTTCATTCTTATTACACATTTGTCTCTTGATGATATTCAATGTTGGAAATACTCTCTCAACACTTGTCGTTGATATAGGTAATAGCAAGACCAACTCAATTAGCTTGCAGACTAAAGGAAAAATAACATGCCTTACAGTTTCAACCATCTTAATAGAAAGAGATGCAATATCTTTAGAAGAACCAAAAGCAACATGTCTTCTCGCGTGAAAAATGTATGTCTCGAGTTGCTCTCTTAACATTGCACATCCAATACCAGAAAAATCTTGATCATATATATCACCAAGTCGAACAACTTTCTCTAAATCAAAACCGAAAAATGAGTTCTTTGGATCAAGGCAAAAAAACGAACTAGCAACTCACTAGAAGCTTCATTGAACTGATGGCACAACTCTGCATTGATTTTTATCAAGAACAACAAAGAATATCTTTACACAGTACTAGTGAAGGTTTGTGATTTTAAAACCATCTTGCCTAGAGTAACCTAGGCACTTCTTCATCTATATCTACCAAAGGAATACCATTTTGAGCACAAAATTCCTTCACATTCTAAAATAAGGACTCCCAACCACTATCTATCCCCCATCAAAGTCATTTGGGTTCTCACAACATCAAGCAACTCCATAGAAAAACAATATTGACATTCTTCCTAGCAAGATTTGAGATAGGTCATTTGTGATGGTAAGCATTTTCAACATCAATGTTAGAATAAAAACAAATTTGAAGCTCTCCATTTTTTCAACCCCACTACTTGTGTTGGTACACGGCCGACGACAAGTGTTTGTTGGGGGTACATGGAGACACAAAGAACTCTGGGCTAACGAGAGAGGGCACAGTGGGGTGATGCACAGGAGGCAACTATCTAGAGAGGTTTGGGCCGTCGGAGCGTAGTACCCTATGTTCTCTGAGTTGTTTGTTTGTATTGCTTGGATGTATGTAAAGCCCAAAATTTGTTTGGAATAAAATTTTTATTTATGACAAGAGCCTTGGAAATTTTGGGAACCCATGTGACTAATTACCCTCTTTTCTCTTTTGCATATGTAAATAAAGAGATCAAGTTGAACAAATTAAAGGTGCATTCATGCTAATATTTTTATGTGATGCCTTTTATTTAAATAAATGAATCATAATTTAAATTTGAATTCAAATTATAAATAATATTATAAAACAGAAAATGACTAAAAGAAAAGGAAAATAGAAAATAAAAAGAAAAAGAAAAACACCCGCGCTGGGCTGCATCTTTTGCCCATGGCCCAACTCGCGCGCAAATCCTCCCATCTCGGCCCATTTGAAACCACGGCCTGGCGTCATCCCAAACACGCGCAACACCCTGCGCTGTCCGCGCTGACTGAAATGCGGGGCCCACTAGTCAGGCGCTTAAGTCCACTCGGCGTCACGTGCCGACAACTTGGACCCAACCGTCGGTCTCATTCCTCCTGCGCCAATGACGCGTGGACTTGAGGCACTGTAGATCTTCCTATCGCCGCCGGAGCGCGCTGGCGGTGTACCGGCCCTGGCCGAGATCCCTGTTGGGGCAAGCTGGCCACGCAACCACCATCCCACCTCGGCTACAAAAGTGTAACACCCTAAATCCATCAATTAAAGATAACTTAATTTATATTATTATTTTTCAATAGAAAGGAAAAATACTTATGATTTCTAATAATAAAATGATAATATAAATAAATTAAACAATTCTTGAATAGATAAAATTTTACCAAGTGTTTGTTGCATTCATTATCGGTGCATGATTTCTTTGTTTGCTAGTGAATTTTAAATTCAATTATTAGAATTAAAATGGTATGAAAAACCACATTTTTATAAAATAATAATGAATTGTTAAAGTAATATTGTTGGACACTAAAGTATTTTGAGATGTTAATAACATTCTTGAAATTATTCCGTTTCTATGTGAATTCATTTCATAAAATATAATAAGTTGTTAAATAATCAAGTTTCTAATAAATATAAAATTTAATTTTTACAAATTTATCATAACTTTTATTTATACTTATATATATATTTAAATATATTCTGAATTTTTTTAAGAAGAAAGGAACTTGTATTTGAAAAAGAAAGAATCGAAACATGAAATGGACAAATTCCTTCTCTTAGGAACACATACAAGAAAAAGGATAATGGTAGCCCCCCATTAACTAATTTATGAATTTCATAGTAATAGAAATCCATGTCCTACCGAGACAGAATTTCGAACTTGCTATCCTCTTGCCTAATAGGCAAAGATTGACCTCTGTAGAAAGAAAACCAAACCCTAACCTAACCCGGCCGTTTTTGGCCCATTATGGCCCAGCTGGCCAGTCGGCCGCGCCCCCTCCCTTCCCAGCCACCGCCAGGCGGGCCCCACCCAAGTCGTGCCTCCCTCTCTCCTTCCTCCCTCATCCTCCCGCAGCCGTCGCTAGGATCCTGCGCAGCCGCGCCGTGCCGCGACCCAAGCACCCCGCGCCCGTTCGGTCCCCACACCAGAAACCGACGCCCTCTTCTCCTCCCCCCCGTTCCCCCTTCTTCCTCCCCATTATGGAGCTCAATTAATGGCCATCAATGGCATAGCCGACCGCCCGTTTTCTCTCCAGCCCGGCGCCCTCTCCTCTCCCCTCTCCCCTCTATAAATTCGGCTCAGCCCCTTCCCTCTCTCCCTCCTCGAGCTTGCTCTCCCTCTCTCTCAAGCTCTCCTCTCTCTCTCCGTGCCCGCGCCGTGCCCAGCTCGCCGCCGTGAAGTGAAAGTCGCCTAGAGGGGGGGTGAATAGGGCGAAACTGAAAATCACAAAAATAATCACAACTACAAGCCGGGTTAGCGTTAGAAATATAAACGAGTCCGCGAGAGAGAGGGTGCAAAACAAATTGCAAGCAAATGAAGAGTATGACACGCGGATTTGTTTTACCGAGGTTCGGTTCTCTCAAACCTACTCCCCGTTGAGGAGGCCACAAAGGCCGGGTCTCTTTCAACCCTTCCCTCTCTCAAACGGTCCCTCGGACCGAGTGAGCTTTTCTTCTTCTCAATCAAACGGGAACAAAACTTCCCCGCAAGGGCCACCACACAATTGGTGCCTCTTGCCTTGGTTACAATTGAGTTTTGATCACAAGAACAAGTGAGAAAGAAAGAAGGCGATCCAAGCGCAAGAGCTCAAAAGAACACGGCAAATCTCTCTCGCTAGTCACTAAAGGCTTGAGTGTAATTGGAGAGGATTTGATCTCTTTGGTGTGTCTAGAATTGAATGCCTAGCTCTTGTATAGTGGTTGGAAGTTGGAAAACTTGGATGCAATGAATGGTGGGGTGGTTGGGGTATTTATAGCCCCAACCACCAAACTTGACCGTTGGTGGAGGCTGTCTGTCGATGGCACACCGGACAGTCCGGTGCACACCGGACATGTCCGGTGCCCCCGCCACGTCATCAATGCTGTTGGATTCTGACCGTTGGAGCTTCTGACTTCTGGGCCCGCCTGGGTGTCCGGTGCACACCGGACACCAACTGTTCATTGTCCGGTGCGCCGGTATGGGCGCTCCTGACGACTGCGCGCGCAGAGCGCGCATTAAATGCAGCGCAGGTAGCCGTTGGCGCCGAAATAGCCATTGCTCCGCTGGTACACCGGACAGTCCGGTGCACACCGGACATGTCCGGTGAATTATAGCGGAGCGGCTGTCGCGCGAACCCGAGGCGGGCGAGTTCCGGAGCCGCGTCTCAAATGAGCACCGGACACTGTCCGGTGTACACCGGACAGTCCGGTGAATTTTAGCGCGCTGGCTCTGGAAAATTCCCGAGGGCGACGAGTTTGAGCTGAAGTCCTCTGGTGCACCGGACACTGTCCGGTGTACACCGGACAGTCCGGTGTGCCAGACCAGAGGGGCCTTTGGTTGCTCCTTTGCCCTTTTGTTGAACTCAACACATGGTCATTTTATTGGCTAAGTGTGAACCTTTTGCACCTGTATAACTTATACACTAGAGCAAACTAGTTAGTCCAATTATTTGTGTTGGGCAATTCAACCACCAAAATTATTTAGGAACTAGGTATAAGCCTAATTCCCTTTCAATCTCCCCCTTTTTGGTGATTGATGCCAACACAAACCAAAGCAAATATGGAAGTGCATAATTGAACTAGTTTGCATAGGTAAGTGCAAAGGTTGCTTGGAATTGAGCCAATAAATACTTACATGATGCGCATGGATTGTTTTCTTTGTTTTTGACATATTGGACCATGCTTACACCACAAGTTTTGTTTTTGCAAACTCTTTTGTAAATTCTTTTCAAAGTCCTTTTGCAAGATAGTCAAAGGTAAATGAATAAGATTTTGCAAAGCATTTTCAAGTTTTGAAATTTTCTTCCTTTGTCCCAAATGCTTTTCCTTTGACTAAACAAAACTCCCCCTCAAATAAAGTCTCCTCTTAGTGTTCAAGAGGGTTTTAAGACATCAATTTTGAAAATACTACTTGCTCCCCCCTTTAGAACACAAAGAGATACCAATTGTGAAATTTACCAAATTGAAAATCATCAAATTTTAAAATTAGGGGTGGTGGTGCGGTCCTTTTGCTTTGGGCTCATACTTTCTCCCCCTTTGGCATGAATCGCCAAAAACGGATACTTTGAGTGAGATATAAGCCCTCATGAAGTACTTTCTCCTCCTTTGGTCACAAAATAAATGAGTGAAGATTATACCAAAGTTGGAGAGATGCTCGGAGTGACGGCGAAGGGTGAGTAGTAAAGCGAAGTGGAAGCCTTTGTCTTCGCCGAAGACTCCAATTCCCTTTCAAAATACCTATGACTTGGTTTGGAATACACTTGAAAACACATTAGTCATAGCATATAAAAGAGACATGATCAAAGCTATTACCATGAGCTATGTGTGCAAGATTAGCAAAAGAAATTCCTAGAATCGAGAATATTAAGCTCATGCCTAAGTCTGGTAAAGGATTGTTCATCAAGTGGCTTGGTAAAGATATCGGCTAATTGATCTTTAGTATTAATGTATGAAATCTCGATATCCCCCTTTTGTTGGTGATCCCGAAGAAAATGATACCGAATGGCTATGTGTTTAGTGCGGCTATGCTCAACGGGATTATCCGCCATGCGGATTGCACTCTCATTATCACATAGAAGAGGAACTTTGGTTAATTTGTAACCGTAGTCCCGCAGGGTTTGCCTCATCCAAAGCAATTGCGCGCAACAATGGCCTGCGGCAATATACTCGGCTTCGGCGGTAGAAAGAGCGACCGAATTTTGCTTCTTTGAAGCCCAAGACACCAAGGATCTTCCCAAGAACTGGCAAGTCCCCGATGTGCTCTTCCTATTAATCTTACACCCTGCCCAATCGGCATCCGAATAACCAATCAAATCAAAAGTGGATCCCCGAGGGTACCAAAGCCCAAACTTAGGAGTATAAGCCAAATATCTCAAGATTCGTTTTACGGCCGTAAGGTGTGACTCCTTAGGGTCGGCTTGGAATCTTGCACACATGCATACGGAAAGCATAATGTCCGGTCGAGATGCACATAAATAGAGCAATGAACCAATCATCGACCGGTATACCTTTTGATCCACGGACTTACCTCCCGTGTCGAGGTCGAGATGCCCATTTGTTCCCATGGGAGTCTTGATGGGCTTGGCATCCTTCATTCCAAACTTGCTTAAAATGTCTTGAGTATACTTTGTTTGGCAAATGAACGTGCCCTCTTGGAGTTGTTTGACTTGAAATCCTAGAAAATACTTCAATTCCCCCATCATAGACATCTCGAATTTCTGTGTCATGATCCTACTAAATTCTTCACATGTAGATTCGTTAGTAGACCCAAATATAATATCATCAACATAAATTTGGCATACAAACAAATCATTGTCAAGAGTTTTAGTGAATAAAGTAGGATCGGCCTTGCCGACTTTGAAGCCATTTGCAATAAGGAAATCTCTAAGGCATTCATACCACGCTCTTGGGGCTTGCTTGAGCCCACAAAGCGCCTTAGAGAGCCTATAAACATGGTTAGGGTACTCACTGTCTTCAAAGCCGGGAGGTTGCTCAACATAGACCTCCTCCTTGATTGGTCCATTGAGGAAGGCACTCTTCACGTCCATTTGATAAAGCTTGAAGCCATGGTAAGTAGCATAGGCTAATAATATGCGAATTGACTCAAGCCTAGCTACGGGTGCATAGGTTTCACCAAAATCCAAACCTTCGACTTGTGAATACCCCTTGGCCACGAGTCGAGCTTTGTTCCTAGTCACCACACCATGCTCGTCTTGCTTGTTGCGGAAGACCCACTTGGTTCCTACAACATTTTGATTAGGACGTGGAACTAAATGCCATACCTCATTCCTTGTGAAATTGTTGAGCTCCTCTTGCATCGCCATCACCCAATCCGAATCTTGAAGTGCTTCCTCTACCCTGTGTGGCTCAATAGAGGAAACAAAAGAGTAATGTTCACAAAAATGTGCAACACGAGATCGAGTAGTTACCCCCTTATGAATGTCGCCGAGGATGGTGTCGACGGGGTGATCTCGCTGTATTGCTTGGTGGACTCTTGGGTGTGGCGGCCTTGGTTGTTCATCCTCCTTGTCTTCATCATTTGCATCTCCCCCTTGATCGTTGCCGTCATTTTGAGGTGGCTCATCTTCTTGATCTTCTTGTTCAACATCTTGAGCCTCATCCTCAATTTGAGTTGGTGGAGATGCTTGCATTGAGGAGGATGGTTGATCTTGTGCATGTGGAGGCTCTTCGGATTCCTTAGGACACACATTCCCAATGGACATGTTCCTTAGCACTACGCATGGAGCCTGTTCTTCACCTATCTCATCAAGATCAACTTGCTCTACTTGAGAGCCATTAGTCTCATCAAACACAACGTCACAAGAAACTTCAACAAGTCCTGAGGACTTGTTAAAGACTCTATATGCCCTTGTGTTTGAGTCATATCCTAGTAAAAAACCTTCTACATTTTTAGGAGCAAATTTAGATTTTCTACCTCTCTTAACAAGAATAAAGCATTTGCTACCAAAAACTCTAAAATATGAAATATTTGGCTTTTTATCGGTTAGGAGTTCATAAGATGTCTTCTTGAGGATTCGATGAAGATATAACCGGTTGATGGCGTAGCAGGCAGTGTTGACCGCTTCGGCCCAAAACTGATCCGGTGTCTTGTATTCATCAAGCATGGTTCTTGCCATGTCCAATAGAGTTCGATTCTTCCTCTCCACTACACCATTTTGTTATGGAGTGTAGGGAGAAGAGAACTCATGCTTGATGCCCTCCTCCTCAAGGAAGCCTTCAATTTGAGAGTTCTTGAACTCCGTCCCATTGTCGCTTCTAATTTTCTTGATCCTTAAGCCGAACTCATTTTGAGCCCGTCTCAAGAATCCCTTTAAGGTCTCTTGGGTATGAGATTTGTCCTGCAAAAAGAACACCCAAGTGAAGCGAGAATAATCATCCACAATAACTAGACAGTACTTACTCCCGCCGATGCTTATGTAAGCGATCGGGCCGAATAAATCCATGTGTAGGAGCTCCAGTGGCCTGTCACTAGTCATGATGTTCTTGTGTGGATGATGAGTGCCAACTTGCTTCCCGGCTTGGTATGCGCTACAAATCCTGTCTTTCTCAAAATGAACATTGGTTAGTCCTAAAATGTGTTCTCCCTTTAGAAGCCTGTGAAGATTCTTCATTCCAACATGGGCTAGTCGGCGGTGCCAGAGCCAACCCAAGTTAGTCTTAGCAACCAAGCAAGTGTCGAGTTCAGCTCTATCAAAATCTACCAAGTATAGCTGACCCTCTAACACTCCCTTAAATGCTATTGAATCATCACTTCTTCTAAAGACAGTAACACCAGTATCAGTAAATAGACAGTTGTAGCCCATTTGACATAATTGGGATACGGAAAGCAAATTGTAATCTAAAGAATCTACAAGAAAAACATTGGAAATAGTGTGGTCAGGTGATATAGCAATTTTACCCAATCCTTTGACCAAACCTTGATTTCCATCCCCGAATGTGATAGCTCGTTGGGGATCTTGGTTTTTCTCATATGAGGAGAACATCTTTTTCTCCCCTGTCATGTGGTTTGTGCACCCGCTGTCGAGTATCCAACTTGAGCCCCCGGATGCATAAACCTACAAAACAATTTTAGTTCTTGATTTTAGGTACCCAAACGGTTTTGGGTCCTTTGGCATTAGAAACAAGAACTTTGGGTACCCAAACACAAGTCTTTGATCCCTTGTGTTTGCCCCCAATAATCTTGGCAACTACCTTGCCGGATTTGCTAGTTAGAACATATGATGCATCAAAAGTTTTAAATGAAATGCTATGATCATTTGATGCATTAGGAGTCTTCCTTCTAGGCAACTTAGCATGGGTTGGTTGCCTAGAGCTAGATGTCTCACCCTTATACATAAAAGCATGATTAGGGCCAGAGTGAGACTTCCTAGAATGAGTTCTCCTAATTTTGCTCTCAGGATAGCCGGCAGGGTACAAAATGTAACCCTCGTTATCCTGAGGCATGGGAGCCTTGCCCTTAACAAAGTTAGATAAATTCTTTGGAGGGGCATTAAGTTTGACATTGTCTCCCCTTTGGAAGCCAATGCCATCCTTGATGCCAGGGCGTCTCCCATTATAGAGCATGCTTCTAGCAAATTTAAATTTTTCATTTTCTAAGTCATGCTCACTAATCTTAGCATTAAGTTGTGCTATGTGATCATTTTGTTTTTTAATTAAGGCTAGGTGATCATGGATAGCATCAACATTAATATCTCTACATCTAGTACAAATGGAAATGTGCTCAGTAGATGTAGAGAGTTTGCAAGTTTTTAATTCTATAACCTTAGCATGTAGTATATCATTCTCATCCCTAAGGTTAGAAATGCAAGCATCAAAATCTCTGGCCTTAGCAAGCAATTTTTCTTTTTCATCTCTAAGGCTAGCAAGAGAAACATTCAACTCATCAATTCTAGCAAGTAAATCAATATTATCATCTTTAGAATTGAAAGTTGAAACATTGCAAACATGTGAATCAACCTTAGCATTTAATCTAGCATTTTCATTTCTAAGGTTGTCAATAGTGTCATGGCATGTGCTTAGCTCACTAGATAATTTGTTACATTTTTCTACCTCTAGAGCATAAGCATTTTTAACCTTAACATGTTTCTTATTTTCCTTGATTAGGAAGTCCTCTTGGGAGTCCAAGAGATCGTCCTTTTCATGGATGACACTAATTAGCTCATTTAATTTTTCCTTTTGTTCCATGTTAAGGTTGGCAAAAAGAATACGCAAATTATCTTCCTCACCACTAGCATTATCATCACTAGAAGATTCATATTTAGTGGAGGAGTTAGATTTAACCTTCTTCTTCTTGCCGTCCTTTGCCATGAGGCACTTGTGGCCGACGTTGGGGAAGAGAAGCCCCTTGGTGACGGCGATGTTGGTGGCGTCCTCGTCGGAGGAGGACTCGGTGGAGCTCTCGTCGGAGTCCCACTCGTGGCACACGTGGGCATCGCCGCCCCTCTTCTTGTGGTACTTCTTCTTTTCTCTTCTCTTGCCCTTCTTGTCGTCGCCCCTGTCACTAGACATAGGACATTTTGCAATAAAATGACCGGGCTTACCACACTTGTAGCAAACCTTCTTGGAACGGGATTTGTAGTCCTTCCCCTTCCGTTGCTTGAGGATTTGCCGAAAGCTTTTGATGATTAAGGCCATCTCCTCATTGTCGAGCTTGGAGGCGTCAATTGGTTGTCTACTTGGTGTAGACTCCTCCTTCTTCTCCTCCGTTGCCTTGAAGGCCACCGGTTGCGCCTCGGATGTGGAAGGTTCGTCAAGCTCGTTGATCTTCTTTGAGCCCTTAATCATGCATTCAAAGCTTACAAAATTCCCGATAACTTCCTCGGGGGTCATTAGTGGATATCTAGGATTACCACGAATTAATTGAACTTGAGTGGGGTTAAGGAAAATAAGAGCTCTCAAAATAACCTTAACCACCTCGTGGTCATCCCATTTTTTGCTCCCGAGGTTGTGCACTTGGTTCACCAAGGTCTTGAGCCGGTTGTACATATCTTGTGGCTCCTCCCCTTGGCGAAGACGGAATCGACCGAGCTCCCCCTCGATCGTTTCCCGCTTGGTGATCTTGGTGAGTTCATCACCCTCGTGCGCCGTCTTGAGTAGGTCCCAAATTTCCTTAGCATTCTTCAACCCTTGTACTTTGTTGTATTCCTCCTTGCTTAGAGAGGCGAGGAGAATGGTTGCGGCTTGGGAGTTGAAGTGCTCGATTTGGGCCACTTCGTCCGTGTCATAATCCTCATCCCCTACAGATGGTACCTGTACACCATACTCAACAACATCCCATATACTTTTGTGGAGTGAGGTTAGATGAAATCGCATTAAATTACTCCACATAGCATAATCTTCCCCATTAAACGTTGGTGGTTTGCCTAATGGGACGGAAAGTAAAGGTGTATGTTTAGGAATGCGAGGGTAGCGTAGGGGGATCTTACTATACTTCTTACGCTCTTGGCGTTTAGAAGTGACGGACGCCGCGTCGGAGCCGGAGGTGGATGTCGATGAAGAATCGGTCTCGTAGTAGACCACCTTCCTCATCCTCTTCTTCTTGTCCCCACTCCGATGCGCCTTGTGAGAGGAGGATTTTTCCTTCTTCTCTTTGTGGTGAGAAGAGGAAGATCTTTTCTCCTTCCGTTTGGAGGAGTTCTTCTTCTTCTCCCTCCTCTTGGTGCGGGACTCTTCCGATGAAGTGCTCCCTTGGCTTGTAGTGGGCTTGTCGCCGGTCTCCATCTCCCTCTTGGTGTGATCTCCCGACATCACTTCGAGCGGTTAGGCTCTAATGAAGCACCAGGCTTTGATACCAATTGAAAGTCGCCTAGAGGGGGGGTGAATAGGGCGAAACTGAAAATCACAAAAATAATCACAACTACAAGCCGGGTTAGCGTTAGAAATATAAACGAGTCCGCGAGAGAGAGGGTGCAAAACAAATTGCAAGCAAATGAAGAGTATGACACGCGGATTTGTTTTACCGAGGTTCGGTTCTCTCAAACCTACTCCCCGTTGAGGAGGCCACAAAGGCCGGGTCTCTTTCAACCCTTCCCTCTCTCAAACGGTCCCTCGGACCGAGTGAGCTTTTCTTCTTCTCAATCAAACGGGAACAAAACTTCCCCGCAAGGGCCACCACACAATTGGTGCCTCTTGCCTTGGTTACAATTGAGTTTTGATCACAAGAACAAGTGAGAAAGAAAGAAGGCGATCCAAGCGCAAGAGCTCAAAAGAACACGGCAAATCTCTCTCGCTAGTCACTAAAGGCTTGAGTGTAATTGGAGAGGATTTGATCTCTTTGGTGTGTCTAGAATTGAATGCCTAGCTCTTGTATAGTGGTTGGAAGTTGGAAAACTTGGATGCAATGAATGGTGGGGTGGTTGGGGTATTTATAGCCCCAACCACCAAACTTGACCGTTGGTGGAGGCTGTCTGTCGATGGCACACCGGACAGTTCGGTGCACACCGGACATGTCCGGTGCCCCCGCCACGTCATCAATGCTGTTGGATTCTGACCGTTGGAGCTTCTGACTTCTGGGCCCGCCTGGGTGTCCGGTGCACACCGGACACCAACTGTTCATTGTCCGGTGCGCCGGTATGGGCGCTCTTGACGACTGCGCGCGCAGAGCGCGCATTAAATGCAGCGCAGGTAGCCGTTGGCGCCGAAATAGCCGTTGCTCCGCTGGTACACCGGACAGTCCGGTGCACACCGGACATGTCCGGTGAATTATAGCGGAGCGGCTGCCGCGCGAACCCGAGGCGGGCGAGTTCCGGAGCCGCGTCTCAAATGAGCACCGGACACTGTCCGGTGTACACCGGACAGTCCGGTGAATTTTAGCGCGCTGGCTCTAGAAAATTCCCGAGGGCGACGAGTTTGAGCTGAAGTCCTCTGGTGCACCGGACACTGTCCGGTGTACACCGGACAGTCCGGTGTGCCAGACCAGAGGGGCCTTTGGTTGCTCCTTTGCCCTTTTGTTGAACTCAACACATGGTCATTTTATTGGCTAAGTGTGAACCTTTTGCACCTGTATAACTTATACACTAGAGCAAACTAGTTAGTCCAATTATTTGTGTTGGGCAATTCAACCACCAAAATTATTTAGGAACTAGGTATAAGCCTAATTCCCTTTCATGAAGCTCATCGCCGGACCGACCGCACCCACGTCGTTCGTCGATCGCCGGAGTCGACGCCACCGCGCCGGAGCTCGCCCACGCAGCGCCCTGCCATCCGCATCCAATGCTGCCATCCTCGGCCATCTCGACGTCGAGACCGCCCTGCCCTGCTCCCTTGCCACGACTGTCTCGCCACTCCCCCTCACTAAATGTAAGTATAGCACTTAATTACGTAGAATTAGTAAAATACTTGTTTATGTCATAATAACCATGAATATGTTATTAAAAGTCCAATTTGTAATTTACAATTAACTTTTAGAATATTAGTGTTAGAAGAATTATAAATAAACAATTTTTAGCCATACATATAATTTCTATTTAGAAAAGAAAGGAGAAAACCCAAAGAATAGAATTTTATAATAATGTTAAAATGACTTAATTAGGAACTCATACTTTCCTAATAAAGAAAATGATAGTTTATACATTTTCCTTTCAAATGATTTAGATCATATGTTCCTAAATTGAAACTAAATATAATCAATAGAATATTTATATTTTCTCACAATTTATTAATTAGACTTACATTTCAATTTATCCATAACTAGTAATCTAAGCGTGATTAATCCGTTCATCAAATTGAATCCATCTTATTTAATTTTTCCTAAAGGATAAAATAAAGGAATTAGTGCTCATGCTCTTTTTATAATAAAAAAGTTAGTTTATGTATTGATTATAAATATAGCTTTCTTGATAATAACGTAGGCTGTGTATTTTCTTTAATAAAAGTGAAGATAATTAATTGTTTCATTATCTCTTACATAAAATCTATTTAAGCCATGTGTTTTCTTAATAAAAATATAAAGATAATATTTGGTTTAATCACATTTTCGCATAAAACTTTGCACATGTGTAACAACTCTTTGAATCCACCAACTCCTTGGCCAGCTACGGTGTGGACGGTTAGCGCACGTGGCGCACCTAGATTCCCTAGCCAGAAGCAACCGATGGGGCTCAGGATGAGTGGCGTGGCCAAACCCCATTGTGGTCAGTGAAGTGGGTCAACTTAGGGGCCAGTGGCTCTAGTGGGACTTCTAGAACACATGTCGTTGTTAGACCCTGTTAGGGACAGGGGCCGCCACAAACATGTGGCACAATCAAACCTTACCAATGGGTTGGGAGGGGCATTGCAGGATGTGACCTTGATGAAGGTGTGGATGGTGGGGGGTCTCCTACGCTGCCATGTGGAAGGGGTCCCAGCCATGATGGTGACTCGACTGAAGTTGAACAAAGAGAGTACAACACCTCTAGTTGACCCAACATAATACAAAAGCATTGTGGAAAGTCTCAGGTACTTGGTTAACACACGCCCTGACATTGAATTGGTTGTTGGCTATGCGAGTTGTTGTTTTCTAGTGGAGCCACATGAAGGGCACCTTACTATAATGAAGAATATTTTGTGCTATGTGGCAGGAACCAATAATTTGAGGCTTTGGTATCACAAGAAGGAGGAACACGCTCAGTTGATTGAGTTCAATGTCAGTTGAAAGGACTATGGATGCCCAAGAAGGGGGTGAATTATGACTTCTATTTTCTCACTAATTTAGACCACAAATAATTCTACTAAACAAAACTTATGCAAATAAACTAAGCAATAATGTGCAAACTAGGTTTTGTCTAAGTGTTGCTATCTCTACCGCAAAAGGAGTTTAGCAACCTAAGTTCCAATCCTATATTCTAAACTAGGAATAGAGAGATTGCAACTTAAGTAAACAATAAATGTGGAAGCTTAAAGAAAAGTTAGAGATGTAAACTCCTGTTGAAGCGCCAAATTTTTACCGAGGTATCTAGAACCGTGCAAGGTTCTAACTAATCCTCATTGGTGCCCCCTTACCCAAAGGGAAGCCCACGTGAGGGCCAAGCACCCGGTCGAGTAACTCCATAGAGAGTTGTAGGCCTTCTCCACGTGCAAGTGGTGCTCCGCTTCTGACCTCCTCTCGGATGCTCCTCATCGTTTTCACTATCGCGGGCATCGTTCCCTCCGGTACACGGTGGTGGCCACACCACAAACTTGGTTGGTGTGGTCTCACAAGACTCTCTCCTCATTCTGTACAAATACAACGACTTGCGCAAGAGCCGAGGGTTTTTGTGGGTTTTTTCTAACCTCACTCAATCAACTATGAACAAACCTAGAGCAAGCGCAATAGCGGTCTAACTAACATAAGCACTTCGCAAAGCACCTATGCTAATCACCTAGTGATTATATTAAGCACTTGGGTGTATGGAGCAATGGATATGTGTATCGACTCAATAGGAAGGTTGTCCAACTCTCCACCCCTTCAAATGGTCGGCTAGCGGGTATATATAGAGCCCCATCAAAATAGAGCGGTTGGAGGAATGTAGCTTTTCTGTGTCGCATCGGACTAGTCCGGTGCGTCACCGGACCGAGAATCTGGTGCCTTCACGTCATCTAGCCTTTGGCTTCTGTCAGGTATCTCGACAACAGTGCAGAGGTCTGGTGCACATGGACCCGATCCAGTGCCCCAGAGAGTCATTGGAAACTAGCCATTGTCGACCATTGAAACTGGTCTGGTGCACACCCGCACGGTCTGGTGCGCCAACATGCCGAGTATCTGAAAGACATCGCCTCTGCGTAATCGGTCCAATGCACACATGCACGGTTCGGTGTGCCAGTTTGCCAAATGCCCGAGAAGGAGCTCTCTGGAAAAGAGGTCCGGTGCACCCAGTTTCAGCCCATGCTTGATTTTTTCAATCTTCCTTGCTTAGGATTGATTCTTGGCTTGTGTCTTGCACTTCGCTTGATACTTGAAGATCTTCTATGAGTCTTTAAGTGTCTTCTTTGAGGTTTTGCAACCTCAGTGCTTAGTCTAATCCACTTCGCATCCTGTGAACTATAAAACACAAACACTTATAAAACCATTAGTCCACATGTTATGTTGATAATCAAACACCAAAATCACTTAGTTAAATGGGCCCGGATCCATTTTCCTTACATCAGTGATTTTGCCGATATCGATGATGTAGATGGGTGGAAAAGCACAAAAAGATTTATCTTCTTTCTTATGGAGAGCCCCATCACCTAGAAATCAAAGAAGGTGAAAATGGTGGCCCAGCCCAATCCACTTGTGAAGTTATGATAGCCAATACAAGAAGTGAAGCATTATGGCTGGCTCGGGTGCCAGTAGAATTAAAGAGAGAAGCATAAAATGTACCACTTATGAAGGTTGATAACAAATTTGTTGTTGCTTTGATAAAAAAAAATTCTAGTACTGCATGGGCAGAGTAAGCATATTGAGCTAAAGTATCACTTAGTTCAGGAGTCTGTAGATAGTGGCCTGGTCAATGTGAAAATCATTAGAAGCAAAGATCAGTTAGCTGATATTCTAGTGAAAACACACGACAAGATAAAGTTTTAGAAAATTCGCTCCAAATTTTGGCCTGGTTGATACTGGTAGCTCGTACCCAGCGGCGGACCGGAGGTTTTAGGGGCCTGGGGCAAATTTAGAATAGAGGCCCATCAAACTATTGTTATATAAAAATGGTACCAATATATAAACTCAAGACACATCTAAAAATATTCCTAGCAAGCAACAATAAATAAACAGATACATATTATAGTATTATCTTAAAAGTTCTTTTAATATGTTTAAATACGACCGGGTTGTGAACCCTTCGTGTCTGCTAATTATTCGACATTTCACTATTAAGCTATTGTGTCTGATAGTCTAATTACTAAATATATAACTAGGTTTGGGGCCTATATAATTGGGGGCCCGGGGCAGTAGCCCCTCTGCCCCACTCTCAGGGCCGCCACGGCTCGTACCACAAGGCTTAGGAGTGTTAAAGATAAACCTTTGATGCTAAGTTTGGTATATGTTATTCATATTACGAAATTAGCCTTTACGTGTTTGACCTTGGGTGCTAAGTTTGTTGCTTAGTTTGGTTTTGACTGAGCAGACAACAGAGAAAGAAAAGCCGAGCGTTGGAATTAGAAAAAACCACCTGAGTGAAGAATAGGATTCATAAAGAAACTTCTCTTTTCCTTTGGGTACACTAGTCTGCAGTACCGTGTCAACTGTATATTCATATAGTGATCTAAAATACTGTTTTATACTGTAGACTATATTGTTCGTAGAGTGAGTTTAAATATAGGAATAGGTTTCCTCGGAATGGCACAAGCTCTTTGAGTTCCATACGTGATAGAGATACGTGATAGAGAGGTGGGTGGTGTCTTTCATCCGAGGACAACGGAGCCTGGCAAGCTATGATCCAAACCATATAATGTGTACACACCGGCTCTTGTTCTGAAGGAGCGCGGAGGCGATGGAGCGACTTCGGCGGCGGAGTTCCATAGTGGTCGCTGGCGGGCGCGCGGCGGCTGCTGCCGGCGTGCGGCCTGGTTACGGCAGTGACTCAGGTGAGTTGGTCCATGTAGGTTCTCATGGCCCTGGGCAGGTTTCGGCGGCCTGTGCCAGGAGACAAGCAGTCTGTTGTAGTAGTTCAACGGCTGCTGAGGGCAGAAGCGTTCTCCCGGCTTGTCGAGGTGACGACGGCGGCTTCCAGCAGGGCTGGTCGGACGGTGCACGACATTCAAGACCACATTGGCAATCGTTTCTGGGCTCGTCCAGATGTTGGGAGTTCAGATGATGAGCAGGTGGTGGTCGCTGGGGCTGACAAGGGGGTGAAGTGCGGTGGGGAGCCAGAGAACGGATTCTCCCTTGTCTCATCAGCTGTGCTAAGCAATGCAGCCTTGGACCTTAATGGTTTGGCGGCGAGGAAGGTCATTGACGTGCTGGCCGCGAAGTTGGTGAAATCGCGGGGGTTGCGGCCATGGGTGGGGCCGCTGCCTCCACCCAGGGGATCACCTTCCCGTACCCTTGGAGATGCTCTCGGTTCGGCTTCGATGGCGAAGCCCCATCAGGCGGCGCGTGGTCTGCAGCGGGGACGGTCGCCGCCTTTAGGGAAGATGAACCGGTAGAATTCGAATGGGCAGCGGGTGGAAAGGCAACCGGGGGCCCACGGAAACCCATCTGGTAGGCCTTGTAAACCAAGTTTTAGCCCATGGCTGGATCCCGTACAAATGGATGGTGGGCCATTCAACACCACAGGGGCTAATTTTGGCCCATCCGGCGGCGTTTGGAATGGACCGAATCTGCAGGTTGGGAGAGCAGCATGTCTCCTTCCTGGGATCACGGTCATTTGTTCAAGGTTGGGAACTAGGGTTAGCCACTTCCCTGCTCCACGTTCCAGTTCTCTGGTTCTCGCGGTGACATCCTTCTCTTTCGCGGACGTGTTGCGCGGAGGTATGGAGAAAGGCGACGACATTCGGGGGAGTGGCAGGGCTGAGCCACCTAGGGGCTCCAGCTAAGGGAACGCCATGGGGAGGGGGTGTTTTGCCCCTCCGCGTGGAGGATTCCACCCCGGTAGAGGTGGATTTGGAGCTCGTGGCGGCTTTGGGAATCGGTTCCAGGGCAACAGCAAGACCTGGAACCGTTTTGGCGGCGGACATGGCGGCTCTGGTCCTAGCCAGGGGCCGAGCGGCGAGGCGGTACTCTTGGGGGTCGGCTCCAGGAGAGGAGAAGAAATGGTGCAGGGGCAGGCGCGCCTGGGTTTGGTGGCTGGATCCATGGCGGCTGAGCTACAGGCGCCGAGCCCAAACAAGGGGGATGCTATTGACGTAGGCCTTCTGCAGCAGGTTGTTTCCTCATTGCAGGGAGCTAAGAAAGATGAGAAGTCTGATGTCTCGTTGCCTGAGTTGCTTAGGGCATTGCTGGAGAAGGTCGAGGACAAAGGTAAATCACTGATTACTTCGGAGACCTCTTCTCTTATTGAGCCAGCTATGGGTGATGGGGCTAGTCAGATTAGTGGAGGGGCAGGGGCAGAGGTGCCGGAGGGTTCGATCAAAGGGGGAAGCCGGAAGAATGCAGCTAAGGCCTATTGCCATAGTTGTCGGTCTAAGGGACACTACTTGGCGGATTGTAAGGAGGAATTTTTATGTGAGGTCTGTGATAGTGTGGATCATCCTAAGAGTAGGTGCCTGGTTTTTAATCATCTCAAACAGAGACCCAGATGCATCTATCTCAGCGGATTCGCGGCTGTGGGGCTGGGTTTTTTCCATATTCCAGTGACTGTCAAGAATCCGGCAAAGAGGGAGGGCCTTGATGCAGTGATCAGAGTTACCGAGGGCGAGCTTACTGAGGTGGAAGTTACTGCTGAACTGAAGCGCCTAATACCTGGGACACAGGATTGGAAGGTGCAAATGGTTCAGCCTAACATGTTCCGGACAGCTTTTCCTTCCACAACTGAGCTACAACGTCTGGTGGAATGGGGAACGGTTCACTCAAAGAAGAAAGGGGTTCTTTTTCATTTTGAGGAAAAGCAATCGGAAAAACCGTGCAAGGTGGTGAACAGCTACTGGGTGCAGGTGATGGGTATACCGTTGGTGTATCGTACTTTCCCAACAATTTGGGCAGTGGGCAGTTTGCTGGGTACATCTATTGATGTGGACATGAAACACACCAGGCAATTTGAGGTTGGTAGAGTTCAAGTTATGATTCTTGATGCTAATCTTATTCCCAGCACGGTGGAGGTGGTCATTGGGGAGGAAGTATACCTTCTGTCCTTCCGCGTTGAAGATGGGAATGGGGGGCTTCTACCTAAGACTGATAATGATGAGAGGGGGTTCAATGATGATGAAGATGACCTGTTGGGGGATGAAGATGGCGATGATCTTAAAGGGGATGGTCCTGGTCAGCTTGGAAAGATGGGTGATCGGGCTCTAGCTGCTGCCACTGGGGGAACATTAACCCATCAATCCAAGACTAGAACTGCTCAGGGGGCTGCTTTGGATGAGGAAAGTGGAATGGGGTTTGTGGCAGTGTCGGGTGCGTAGCAAGTGGCACAAGACGGGGCAGTGGAACCGAACCAAAGAGGGACCTGTTGCGCTCAAGAGTTGGCTGCCATTCCTGAAATGCTGGCGGGTAGCAAGTCCACCCGGTCTAGCAAAAGAAGGGGCACGTCAATGGACGAATCAACTCTGCAGCGGGCGGAAAGGCTTAAGGCGCGACTGAATGAAGGTAACTCTAAGTGTATTTTTGCTTTAACTTCAAGGAAAGTTGCGTCTTACTTAAACACTATTGGGTTTTTGTTGGGTGATGATAGTCATGGGGTTGACATTGTTATGTCTAAACTACGGGCTAGTCAAGTGGGATCTGTCCGAGACCAAGGGGTGGTATGGGACTGTTTCGAGGAGGGTTTAGAAACGGAAGAGAGGGAAATGGCCATGGAGGAAACGCTAGACAGGTTGCTATTGAAAGACCTATGTGGGGAGCTCACTGAGGAGGTTTTGGAATCGATCTTAGATAAAGATAAGATTGAAGTTCCATCAGCCTCATCTACCAGGAAATCAAAAACTGGGGGTGGGAGTGGACGTGTTAGGGGTAAAGGAAGAAGGAAAACCCATTGTATTAATAATTCAAGATGAAGGGAATCTTTTGGAATGCAAACGGGTTTAGAACCCTGCGAAACACAGATTTGTGTCGGATTTAACCAAACATCATAATCTCAGTTTTATAGCTATTTCGGAAACCTCTAGAAGGGATTTTACTGACCCCTTCCTCAAAAACCTGAGTGCGGGGAAGAATTTCCTATGGCACGTTAAGGAACCCAATGGAAGGTCAGGTGGAATCCTAATGGGTATTGATGTACAGGTTTTTGATATTGGGGCTATAGAGGATGGGGATTTTTTTTGTCAAATTCCACCTAATTAATAAGGGGGATAATTTTAAATGGGCTCTAGTGTGTGTTTATGGTCCGGCGCAGGAGGACCGCAAAGGACGGTTCTTGACGGAGTTGGCCAACTTGGGAGCTAGGGAAAGATTGCCCATTCTTATTGGGGGGGAATTTAATATCCTAAGGAAACCAAAAGAAAAGAATAAACCCAACTTTAATCCTAGATGGTTGTTTCTGTTTAACGCCGTCATTGAGGGCCTGAACCTCTGTGAACTGGAGATAACGGGTCGGTAGTTTACCTGGGCGAATGCTCTGGCTAATCCGACTTTCGAAAAACTAGACCGTATTCTTATGTCCACGGATTGGGAACTGCATTTCTCGCGAGCCACCACGGTGGCGTGTAATAGAGACCTTTTGGACCACACCCCTCTCTTGCTGGACACGGGTGATGGTAGGGGCACCTCGCGACAGCAAGAATTCAAGTTTGAGCTTGGATGGTTGTTGGGAGAAGGCTTCACAGATGTCACACCCGGTTTTAGAAGGCAAACTGAATGCGAACCATGTACGTGCCAGGATCAGCAATTCACATACACAGCAGTTACATAACGTGGACATCATCACACAGTGCTCAAATAGTATTAAAAAGGGAAATAATAGTCGATTACATCATGTGTCTGAGACATCCACATAGTCTTTACAATAATCAAAGTGCGGAAAAGAAACGTAGATAAACGCGGCCTTCACAGGTAGCCGACTAGGGGTTGCCGCTAACCCACGCCTAGAACTCGTCGTAGTCTTGGAACTCCTGGAAGTCTCCTTCCACGGCTTCATCTTCGCCTGAGCAGTGGTTGCAATGCTGACAACCTGGGGGGGGAAGTTGGTGTGTAGAGCAAGGGTGAGTACACATCAACATACTCAGCAAGTATCCTGTTTGGCTGTAGTGGACTAGCTTTATGTGGGGGGTAAGTCAAGCGGTTGCTTTTAGTTGGTCAGATTATTATTTACTAGTAGAAAGCCAGGTTTTAACATTAACCCAAGTTATTAGCCCGATGTACCCTTTCCAAACGGAAAGAATACCACTTACCAGCACCATAGACATAACCACAACCATCAGTCTCATTGCCACCTGTAAACCAAAATGTCTCTGATCAAGTACCACTAATCATTGGAGCTCCCTTGGCCGCTCATAACCGCGAGCACGGTTGATATATCAGTTTTCAAACACTCTGCAGAGGTTGTGCACTTTACCCACAAGCCGTGATTCCCTCTTGCCTCGGGCCGATCAAACCCTTAAACACTACCAAGGTGAATAGGCAGGGTTTCACTACGTAGCCTTTACAAAGATTCCCCGGGGCTGTAGCCGCCCGTTAGGTTTCCTAAATGTACCGCACTCCTCCCCAAGGGACGAATCAACCTTGGCAGAGCGAGCCGCATACACCGAGCCCCATTGACGGCACGACAGCGAAGCGAACTACACCCCGGATCCTCTAATTACTCAGCTAAGGGTGTCCCACTCCACCCTCATGGTTGCACTGTTTTCCCGGGCGGTCATCCATAGAACAGGTCCTTACGGAGAGGCACTCGAGAAACCGCTCGAGCCCCCTTAAAGGCCACAAGTACAACATCATAATAAGAGAAGGGAAAACAGCGTATCATATATGATCTCATCATGTTCATTGATTAGAGTTGAGCAATAGCATAAAGCTAAACAATAATAATCCAACCCAGATAGGTAAACAAGGATATGTATAACAAAAGCTAGTCAATCCTTAGGTATAAATGTGTAATGCGGGAGGTGAATTAAAGAATGAATAGGACAGAGATAGGTCAAAGGACACTTGCCTCCACCAACCGACTGCTACTCAGGGGCTTCTCCTGTGAGTTCCTCGGGCTCTTCAACCAGATCGTTCTCTATGCGGTTGCAAACATACATACATCCATCCATTCAAATTAGGAAACAAACAGTACAACATGCAAGAGAACAAATAAAGTAAATATGCATAGAATATCACATACGATAATGAATTTTCCTTGGTTAGAAAGAAACGAGGGAAGGTCTCGCAGGGGTTAAGGCTTATGCTCGAGGCGCACCACGGGTAAACGAATAACTAAACGTTACGTGCTCTAGTTCTACTTAGCTTCAATGATAAGAATTAGCTACATGCACTAATGTAAGCGTGACCACTTTTAGTAGATTAACATTAAACGAGATAGACAATTAACTATATGAATTAACTAACGTAACCGAATTTCAAATTGAGTTTTCCATTTATTAATTACGTAACACGATTTGCTACGCACGGAATACACGGGGGGGGGGGGGGGGGGGGGTAGACGGGTGGCTAGGGGGGTAGACGATCGTGTCGCGAACGTGACAGGGCGCTATGCGTCGCGGCGCGGACACGATGAGCTACGCCAAGGCGCTGCGCGGGCATACGCACGCGCAAAACCACGAATTAGCCGTGCGCTAGCCGGGCTCAAAGCCGCGCGCCATAGGCACGCTGGGCCGAGCTCGAGGCCACGCCGGGGCCGTCACGATGCGAGCAAGGCACGGCGGGGCGAGCGGGCAAGTACGCCGGGGCAAGCGGGCACGGGCGAGCGAGAACGCCGCGGACCACGGCGGGCGAGGCACGGACGGGGCGAGGACACGGCCGGCCACCACGCCGGGGCGGGGACGGCGCGGCCGAGCCGGGCACGGGGGCGGGCGGTTGAGCCGGGGCACGACGGGGACGGGGAAGGGGCGGGGCGGGCTCGCCGGAGCGAGGCCGAGCGGGGGCGGGCTCGCCGGAGCAGCTGAGGCAGGGCCGGCGCGGGGCGGGGCCGAGCGGCCGCGGCCGGGCGTGGGACGGGGCGGGGTGGGCTGAAAGCACCTAGAGGGGGGGTGAATAGGTGATCCTGTGAAACTTAAACTTATAGCCACAAAAAACTTGTTAAGTGTTAGCACAATAATCGCCAAGTGGCTAGAGAGGAGTCTCAACAAAACACAATACCACACGAGATCAAACACAGAGATGACACAGTGGTTTATCCCGTGGTTCGGCCAAGACCAACGCTTGCCTACTCCACGTTGAGGCGTCCCAACGGACGAGGGTTGCAATCAACCCCTCTCAAGTGGTCCAAAGACCAACTTGAATACCACGGTGTTTTGCTTTGCCTTTCAATATCCCGTTTGCGAGGATTCTCCACAACTTGGAGCCTCTCGCCCTTACACTTGAGATTCACAAGAAATACGGAGTAAGGAAGGAAAGCAACACACACAAATCCACAGCAAAATGCGCACACACACGGCCAAGAATCGAGCTCAAAAGACTATCTCAAAGTTCTCACTAGAACGGAGCTCGAATCACTGAGAATGACAAACGAATGCGCAAAGACTGAGTGTGGATGATCAAGAATGCTCTAAGGTTGCTTGGTGTGCTCCTCCATGCGCCTAGGGGTCCCTTTTATAGCCCCAAGGCAGCTAGGAGCCGTTGAGAGCAAATCTGGAAGGCCAATCTTGCCTTCTATCGTCGGGTGCACCGGACAGTCCGGTGCACACCGGACACTGTCCGGTGCCCGATTTCCTTCCTAAAATGGCGCTGCCGACCATTGCAGATCTGGGAGCCGTTGGCGCACCGGACATGTCCGGTGCACACCGGACAGTCCGGTGCCCCCTTCCGACCGTTGGCCCGGCCACGTGTCGCGCGCAGATTCCGCGGCCGACCGTTGGCCCGACCGACCGTTGGCTCACCGGACAGTCCGGTGCACACCGGACAGTCCGGTGAATTTTAGCCGTACGCCGTTGGCGAATTCCCGAGAGCGGCCACTTCACGCCGAGCCAGCCTGGCGCACCGGACACTGTCCGGTGCACCACCGGACAGTCCGGTGTGCCAAACTGAGCTGAGTCTTGGCTGCACACAGCCAAGTCTTTTTCACCTCTTTTCTTTTCTTCTTCTTTCTGTTTCTAACACTTAGACAAGTATATTAGTACACAAAACCAATGTACTAAGGTTTAGACACATACCTTTACTTTTGATTTGCACTTTGTCCATCCATGAGCATAAATTCACATTTAAGCACTTGTGTTGGCACTCAATCACCAAAATACTTAGAAATGGCCCAAGGGCACATTTCCCTTTCAATCTCCCCCTTTTTGGTGTTTTATGCCAACACAACATAAAGCAACTAGAACAAGTGCAATATCACTTCAAATAAAACTCAAATTTATTTTGATTCAATTTTGGCATATATATGGATCATTCTTTGCCACCACTTGGTTTGTTTTTGCAAATCAAACTCAAATCTCTATCTCTAAGTCAAGCATACATGTTGAAGCATAAAGAGAGTCATTCCAAAAGAGATTGATCAAAGATTTCAAAAACTCCCCCTATTTCCCATAATCAACACTTCTCCCCACAAGAGGCCAACTTTTGACAAAAGAGACAATGCAAGAGTTTTGACAAAACAAAAAACTCTGTTTTACTATTTTCAAAATTTCTCAAGTGGTAGCTGATCCATTAATTGCTTTGGCCTTTATTTTCTCCCCCTTTGGCATCAAGCACCAAAACGGGATCAATCTTGGCCCTATAACCCCATTGCCTCACCAAAATCTTCAATTAAGAGCAAATGGCAATAAGAGTTCATTAGATGAACTTGGAATAGGTTACCCTCTCATCGGAGTGCAGTGGAAGTCTTTCATGGTCCAAGTCCACCTTTTCCCTTTCAATTCTCCTTTGAGACTAAAACAAGCAAACTCAAGCATATGGTTAGTCTCAAAGGGTCAAGTTGTAACACATCTCCCCCTAAAACTGTGCATCACTTTGCAACGGACTTGTGAGGTCCAGGGAGTGTTTGTACAACTCGAGCACCATACTTAACAACAAAATGCAAAAAGGAACATGATCAAAAGCATAAATACATGTATGCTACAATTCAATCCAAGTTCCGCGAATCTAAGACATTTAGCTCACTATGCAGCCTGCAAAAGGTCTTCTCATCTAAAGGCTTGGTAAAGATATCGGCTAGCTGGTTCTCGGTGCTAACATGAAACACTTCGATATCTCCCTTTTGCTGGTGGTCTCTCAAAAAGTGATGCCGGATGTCAATGTGCTTTGTGCGGCTGTGTTCAACAGGATTTTCCGCCATGCAGATAGCACTCTCATTGTCACATAGGAGTGGGACTTTGCTCAGATTGTAGCCAAAGTCCCGAAGGGTTTGCCTCATCCAAAGTAGTTGCACGCAACACTGCCCTGCGGCAACATACTCGGCCTCAGCGGTGGATAGGGCAACGGAGGTTTGTTTCTTAGAGTTCCACGACACCAGGGACCTTCCTAAGAATTAGCACGTCCCTGATGTACTCTTCCTATCGACCTTACATCCAGCATAGTCGGAATCTGAGTATCCAACCAAGTCAAAGGTAGACCCCTTTGGATACCAGAGCCCGAGGCAAGGCGTAGCAACCAAATATCTAAGAATTCGCTTCACTGCCACTAAGTGACACTCCTTAGGATCGGATTGAAATCTAGCACACATGCATACGCTAAGCATAATATCCGGTCTACTAGCACATAAATAAAGTAAAGACCCTATCATTGACCGGTATGCTTTTTGATCAACGGACTTACCTCCTTTGTTGAGGTCGGTGTGTCCGTCGGTCCCCATCGGAGTCTTTGCGGGCTTGGCGTCCTTCATCCCAAACCGCTTCAGCAAGTCTTGCGTGTACTTTGTTTGGGAGATGAAAGTGCCGTCCTTGAGTTGCTTCACTTGAAACCCAAGGAAGTAGTTCAACTCGCCCATCATCGACATCTCGAATTTCTGCATCATAACCCTGCTAAACTCTTCACAAGACTTTTGGTTAGTAGAACCAAATATTATGTCATCGACATAAATTTGGCACACAAAAAGATCACCGTCGCAAGTCTTAGTAAAAAGAGTTGGATCGGCTTTCCCAACCTTGAAAGCATTAGCAATTAAGAAGTCTCTAAGGCATTCATACCATGCTCTTGGGGCTTGCTTAAGTCCATAGAGCGCCTTAGAGAGCTTACACACGTGGTCGGGGTACCGTTCATCCTCGAAGCCAGGGGGTTGCTCCACGTACACCTCCTCCTTGATTGGCCCATTGAGGAAAGCGCTCTTCACATCCATTTGGTACAACCGGTTAGTAGCTCATACGACGTCTTCTTGAGGAGGCGGTGAAGGTAGACCCTGTTGATGGCGTGGCAAGCCGTGTTCACGGCTTCCGACCAAAAGCACTCGGGGGTCTTGAATTCTCCAAGCATAGTCCTCGCCATATCTATGAGCGTCCTGTTCTTCCTCTCTACCACACCATTTTGCTGAGGTGTGTAGGGAGCGGAGAACTCGTGCTTGATCCCTTCCTCCTCAAGAAACTCCTCCACTTGAAGGTTCTTGAATTCGGACCCGTTGTCGCTCCTTATCTTCTTCACCTTGAGCTCAAACTCATTTTGAGCTCTCCTTAGGAAGCGCTTGAGGGTCCCTTGGGTTTCAGACTTATCCTGCAAAAAGAACACCCAAGTGAAGCGGGAAAAGTCATCAACGATAACTAGACCATACTTACTTCCTCCTATGCTCAGATAGGCGACGGGTCCGAAGAGGTCCATATGTAGCAGCTCCAGGGGTCTTGATGTTGTCATCACATTTTTGGTGTGATGAGAGCCTCCCACTTGTTTCCCTGCTTGACAAGCTGCACAAGGTCTATCTTTTTCGAAATAAACATTGGTTAGACCTATCACGTGTTCTCCCTTTAGAAGCTTGTGGAGGTTCTTCATCCCCACATGAGCTAAGCGGCGATGCCACAGCCAGCCCATGCAAGTCTTAGCCATTAAGCATGCATCTAGACCGGCCTCTTCTTTTGCAAAATCAACTAAGTAAAGCTTGCCGTCTAGTACACCCTTAAAAGCTAGTGAACCATCACATCTTCTAAAGACAGACACATCTACATTTGTAAACAAACAGTTATATCCCATATTGCATAATTGACTAACATATAGCAAATTATATCCAAGAGACTCTACTAAAAACACATTAGAGATAGAGTGCTCATTTGAGATTGCAATTTTACCTAACCCTTTTACCTTGCCTTGATTCCCATCACCGAATATTATTGAATCTTGGGAATCTTTATTCTTGACGTAGGAGGTGAACATCTTCTTCTCTCCCGTCATATGGTTTGTGCATCCGCTGTCAATAATCCAGCTTGAACCCCCGGATGCATAAACCTGCAAGGCAAATTTAGGCTTGGGTCTTAGGTACCCAACTCATGTTGGGTCCTGCAAGGTTAGTGCAAATATCCTTAGGGACCCAAATGCAAGTTTTGTCTCCCTTGCATTTTGCCCCTAACTTCCTAGCAACTATTTTCCTATCCTTTCTACAAATAGCAAAGGAAGCATTTAAAGCATGAGAAATTATAGAGGTTTCATTCATTACTTTCCTAGGAACATTATGAACAACATTTCTCCTACCAACATTTCTATCATGCACATAAGAAGAACAAGAAGCAAACATGTCATGAGAATCATAAGCATCATATGCGTTACATCTCCTATAAGCATTTCTCGATTGTCTCCTATCATGGTACATAAAGGCATGGTTCTTTTGCACACTACTAGCCATAGGGGCCTTCCCTTTCTCCTTGGTGGAGATGGGAGCCTTATGGCTTGTCAAGTTCTTGGCTTCCTTCTTGTAGCCAAGTCCATCCTTAATTGAGGGGTGTCTACCAATTGTGTAGGCATCCCTTGCAAATTTTAGCTTATCAAAATTACTCTTGCTAGTCTTAAGTTGAGCATTAAGACTAGCCAATTCATCGTTAAGTTTGGAAATTGAAACTTGGTGTTCACTACAAGCATCAATGTCAAAATCTTTACACCTATTGCAAGTTTCAATAATTTCTACACAGGAGTTGGATTTATTTGCTTCTACTAGTTTAGCATTTAAATCATTGTTAACACCTTTTAAAGTAGAGATAGTTTCATGACAAGTAGATAATTCACTAGAGAGCATTTCATTCCTTTTAATTTCTAGAGCAAGAGAATTTTGTGCACTAACAAATTTATCATGCTCCTCATATAAAAGATCCTCTTGTTTTTCTAGTAATCTATTCTTGTCATTCAAAGCATCAATCAACTCATTAATCTTATTAATTTTAGATCTATCTAATCCCTTGAATAAGCATGAGTAATCTATCTCATCATCATCACTAGACTCATCCTCACTTGAAGAAGCATAAGTACTAGTATCATGAGTGCTTACTTTCTTCTCCCTTGCCATGAGGCAAGTGTGACGCTCGTTGGGGAAGAGGGATGACTTGTTGAAGGCGGTGGCGGCGAGTCCTTCATTGTCGGAGTCGGAGGAGGAGCAATCCGAATCCCACTCCTTTCCGATATGTGCCTCGCCCTTGGCCTTCTTGTAATGCTTCTTCTTCTCCCTTTTGTTCCCCTTTTCCTGGTCACTTTCATTATCGGGACAGTTAGCAATGAAATGACCAATCTTACCACATTTGAAGCACGAGCGCTTCTCCTTTGTCTTGGTCTTGCTTGGCTGTCCCTTGCGACCCTTAAGCGCCGTCTTGAAGCGCTTAATGATGAGGGCCATCTCCTCATTATTTAGCCCGGCCGCCTCAACTTGCGCCACCTTGCTCGGTAGCGCCTCCTTGCTCCTCGTTGCCTTGAGAGCAACGGGTTGAGGTTCATTGATTGGACCGTTTAGAGCGTCGTCCACATATCTCGCCTCCTTGATCATCATCCGCCCGCTTACGAATTTTCCGAGTACCTCCTCGGGCGTCATCATCGTGTACCTGGGATTCTCACGAATATTGTTTACGAGATGAGGATCAAGAACGGTAAAGGACCTTAGCATTAGGCGGACAACATCGTGGTCCGTCCATCGCGTGCTTCCGTAGCTCCTTATTTTGTTGATAAGGGTCTTGAGCCGGTTGTAAGTTTGAGTCGGTTCCTCGCCCCTTATCATCGCGAATCGTCCAAGCTCGCCCTCCACCAACTCCATCTTGGTGAGCATGGTGATGTCGTTCCCCTCGTGAGAGATCTTGAGCGTGTCCCATATCTGCTTGGCATTGTCCAAGCCGCTCACCTTATTGTACTCTTCCCTGCACAAAGATGCTAAGAGAACAGTAGTAGCTTGTGCATTTCTATGAATTTGTTCATTTATAAGCATAGGGCTATCCGAGCTATCAAATTTCATTCCATTCTCTACAATCTCCCATATGCTTGGATGGAGAGAGAATAAGTGACTACGCATTTTGTGACTCCAAAATCCGTAGTCCTCCCCATCGAAGTGTGGAGGTTTGCCAAGAGGAATGGAAAGCAATTGCGAATTCGAACTATGTGGAATACGAGAATAATCAAATGAAAAGTTCGAATTGACCGTCTTCCTGTAGTCGTTGTCGTCGTCCTTTTGGGAAGAGGAAGATTCGCCGCTGTCGTAGTAGACGATCTCCTTGATGCATCTTGTCTTCTTCTTCTTCCCTTCTTTGCGTCTGTGCCCCGAGCCTGAGTCGGTAGTCTTGTCGTCCTTTGGCTCGTTGACAAAGGACTCCTTCTCCTTGTCGTTGATCACGATTCCCTTCCCTTTAGGATCCATCTCTTCGGGCGGTTAGTCCCTTTGTGAAGAGAACGGCTTTGATACCAATTGAAAGCACCTAGAGGGGGGGGTGAATAGGTGATCCTGTGAAACTTAAACTTATAGCCACAAAAAACTTGTTAAGTGTTAGCACAATAATCGCCAAGTGGCTAGAGAGGAGTCTCAACAAAACACAATACCACAGAGATCAAACACAGAGATGACACAGTGGTTTATCCTGTGGTTTGGCCAAGACCAACGCTTGCCTACTCCACGTTGAGGCGTCCCAACGGACGAGGGTTGCAATCAACCCCTCTCAAGTGGTCCAAAGACCAACTTGAATACCATGGTGTTTTGCTTTGCCTTTCAATATCCCGTTTGCGAGGATTCTCCACAACTTGGAGCCTCTCGCCCTTACACTTGAGATTCACAAGAAATACGGAGTAAGGGAGGAAAGCAACACACACAAATCCACAGCAAAATGCGCACACACACGGCCAAGAATCAAGCTCAAAAGACTATCTCAAAGTTCTCACTAGAATGGAGCTCGAATCACTGAGAATGACAAACAAATGCGCAAAGACTGAGTGTGGATGATCAAGAATGCTCTAAGGTTGCTTGGTGTGCTCCTCCATGCGCCTAGGGGTCCCTTTTATAGCCCCAAGGCAGCTAGGAGCCGTTGAGAGCAAATCTGGAAGGCCAATCTTGCCTTCTGTCGTTGGGTGCACCGGACAGTCTGGTGCACACCGGACACTGTCCGGTGCCCGATTTCCTTCCTAAAATGGCGCTGCCGACCGTTGCAGATCTGGGAGCCGTTGGCGCACCGGACATGTCCGGTGCACACCGGACAGTCCGGTGCCCCCTTCCGACCGTTGGCCCGGCCACGTGTCGCGCGCAGATTCCGCGGCCGACTGTTGGCCCGGCCGACCGTTGGCTCACCGGACAGTCTGGTGCACACCGGACAGTCCGGTGAATTTTAGCCGTACGCCGTCGGCGAATTCCCGAGAGCGGTCACTTCACGCCGAGCCAGCCTGGCGCACCGGACACTGTCCGGTGCACCACCGGACAGTCCGGTGTGCCAGACTGAGCTGAGTCTTGGCTGCACACAGCCAAGTCTTTTTCACCTCTTTTCTTTTCTTCTTCTTTCTGTTTCTAACACTTAGACAAGTATATTAGTACACAAAACCGATGTACTAAGGTTTAGACACATACCTTTACTTTTGATTTGCACTTTGTCCATCCATGAGCATAAATTCACATTTAAGCACTTGTGTTGGCACTCAATCATCAAAATACTTAGAAATGGCCCAAGGGCACATTTCCCTTTCACGGGCGCGGCCGGGCGCGGGATGGGGCGGGGGCTCGCCGGAGTGGCCGAGGCGGGGCCGGCGCGGGGAGGGGCGAGGCGGTTGCGGCCGAGCGCGGCCGGGCACGGCGGTTCGCCGGAGCGCCGAGCGGACGGGGCCGGGCGGGCGCGCCATGGGCGCGGGGGAGGGCGCCGATGGGAGGGAAGGAGGAGGGAGGGGGAGGAGGAGGGGGGGCGCCTCACCGTGGGCGGGGACGGCGGCGCGGCGGCGCGCGGGGGAGGGAGCGGCGGCGGCGCGCTAGGGCAGGGGAGGGCGGCGGCGGCGCTAGGGCTAGGGTGAGGGAGAGAGAGAGAGAGGGAGGGAGGGGAATTTTGGGAAAAAGAAAAAAAAGAAAGGGGAGGGGGGCGGTTGGGCCGGCTGGGCCCAAAAGGGGGGGAAGGCGGTTGGGCCAAAAGGAGAGAAGGGGGGGAGAAAAAAAGAAAAGACTTTTCTTTTTCTAATTTCCATATTTTCTTATGTGCCTAACTCTCCAATTCACTCAACCACAAGCAAAAGAGTGCATAATCCGGCATGATTCAACAACCAAAAATAGCTCTAGGTTTTGCTTACACAAAATGTCGAGCTAATTCTTGCTATAACTTTTGGAAAAGATCAAGGCTTAGCGAGAAGAAAAGGGAAAAGGAAAGAGTAACGCCTGAATTTGGTGAGAGAAAAGAAGAAAAAAAATTCTACCCCCAAATTCAGGGCGTTACAAACCTATCCCCCTTAAAAGAATCTCGCCCTCGAGATTCAGGGTTGGCTAGCAAAGAGCTCAGGGTATTTAGCCAGCAGATCGTCTTCACGCTCCCAGGTTGCTTCTTCCTCTGAATGGTGATTCCATCTGACTTTGCACATTCTGATGGTCTTCCTTCGGGTGACTCTATCTGCGACCTCAAGGATTTGCACTGGCTTCTCAACGTAGGTCAAGTCCTCCTGGACTTCAAGACCTTCCACTGGCAACTGCTCTTCTGGCACACGCAAACACTTCTTCAACTGAGACACATGAAAGACATCATGCACTGCGGACAATCCTTCTGGCAAACTGAGCTGATAGGCCACTTCTCCACGCTTTGCGAGAATCTGATATGGACCGATGTAGCGGGGTGCTAGCTTGCCTTTGACTCCGAATCTTCTGACTCCTCTGATCGGTGACACTTTCAGATAGACAAAGTCTCCGACTTCGAAACTCAGCTCTCTTCTTCTTGTGTCTGCATAGCTTCGCTGCCTTGATTGCGCTATCTTCAGATTCTCTCGGACCATCTTAATGTTCTCTTCAGCTTCAAGTAGAATGTCTGGCCCAAACACCTGCTTCTCTCCAGGCTGATCCCATTGCAACGGAGTTCTACAACTCCTTCCATAAAGCGCCTGAAATGGTGACATCTTCAAGCTGGCCTAGTAACTGTTGTTATAGGAAAACTCTGCATAAGGCAACTTCTTATCCCACCCGGAATGATCTTGCAACGCACAGGCTCTCAACATGTCTTCAAGAATTTGATTGGTCCTTTCAGTCTGACCGTCTGTCTGCGGATGATAGGCTGAACTGAAATTCAGATGCGTGCCCAAAGCTCCATGCAACTGCTGCCAGAAATGAGAGGTGAACTGCGTTCCTCTGTCTGACACTATCTTCTTTGGCACACCATGAAGACAAACGATCCGAGACATGTACAATTCTGCCAACACTGCACTGTTGTAGTTGGTCTTGACTGGTATGAAGTGGGCTGACTTGGTTAAGCGGTCCACTACTACCCAAATGGAGTCGTAGCTGGCTCGAGTGCGAGGCAATCCGACTATGAAATCCATACCGATTTCATCCCATTTCCACTGAGGAATTTGCAATGGTTGCAACAATCCAGCTGGTCTTTGGTGCTCTGCCTTGATCCGTCGACAACTATCACACATAGCCACATGTTCTGCGATTTCTCTCTTCATTTCGTACCACCAGAATTTCTTCTTCAGATCTTGATACATCTTCTCACTACCAGGGTGAATCGAATAGGCTGTCTCATGAGCTTCCTTGAGGATCAACTCCCGAATAGACTGGACATTGGGAACGCACAAGCGGTCTTTGAGCCATATCACGCCTTCTACACCTTCCCGAAAATCTTTGCCTCTGCCATCTAGAATCAGCCGCCGGATCTCACTGATCTTCTCATTATTCTTCTGTGCTTCTTTGATTTCCCGCTCTAGGGTAGGTTCCAACTCAACTGTAACTCCTCGCGAATTGTTCAGAAATCCGAGACTTAACCTGTCGAACTCCTTGGCCAACTCATAAGGCATCGGACGAGCGACCATCAGATTGACTTGACTCTTTCTGCTCAAAGCATCTGCCACTACATTTGCTTTGCCTGGATGGTAATGGATCTCCAACTCGTAGTCTTTGATCAGCTCTAACCATCTTCGTTGCCTCATATTCAACTCTGACTGAGTGAATATGTACTTCAGACTCTTGTGGTCCGTGTAAACATCACATTTCTGTCCATACAGATAGTGCCTCCATGTCTTCAATGCGTGAACCACTGCTGCCAACTCTAGGTCATGGATTGGGTAATTCTGCTCATGAACCTTCAGTTGTCGGGACGAGTAAGCCACAACTCTTCCCTCTTGCATCAACACACATCCCAAACCAGTGTAACAAGCATCGCAATACACCGAGAAGGGCTTGTGCACATCGGGCAAGACTAGGACAGGCGCTGTTGTCAACTTCTCTTTCAGCGTTTCAAAGGCCTCTTGACATTTTTGGGTCCACTTGAACTCAACTTTGTTGCCTAGCAACGCTGTCATTGGTTTCGCAATCTTCGAAAACCCTTCAATGAATCGCCGATAATATCCGGCCATTCCAATGCAACTCTTGATTCCTCGAGCATCTGTTGGCGCTTTCCAGTTCAGAATGTCTGCCACTTTCTTCGGATCCACAGCCAATCCTTCTTTGTTGATTATGTGACCCAAGAACAGGACTTCACTGATCTAGAATTCACACTTGCTCAACTTGGCATACAACTGGTGCTCTCGCAATCTCTGCAATACCATCCTCAAATGATCTGCATGCTCTTCTTCGCTTTGAGAATAAACCAGAATGTCATCAATGAATACCACCACAAACTTATCGAGATAGTCCATGAATACACTATTCATCAGATTCATGAAGAAGGCTGGCACATTGGTCAAACCAAAAGACATCACGGTGAACTCATACAACCCATACTTGGTAATGAATGCCGTCTTCGGAATGTCCGAAGGTCGGATCCTGAGCTGATGATAACCTGACCTCAGATCAATCTTGGAGAACACACTGGCTCCTCTCAACTGGTCGAATAGATCTTCTATTCTGGGCAAAGGGTACTTGTTCTTGATCGTGACCTCATTCAAAGCTCGATAATCGATACACATCCTTTTGGTGCCATCTTTCTTCTCCACAAACAGGACAGGGGCGGCCCAAGGCGAGGTGCTTGGCCGGATGTAACCTTTCTCTGACAGCTCATCAATCTGCTTCTTAAGTTCAACCAACTCTGGTCCAGATATTCGGTAAGCTCTCTTAAAGATAGGGGCGGTTCCAGGAAGAAGCTCTATAGCGAATTCAACTTTCCGCTCTGGTGGCATACCCGGTAAGTCCTTTGGAAACACATCTGGGAACTCGGACACAACCTTGATACTCTCAATTGGATCTGCTTCACTGCTATCAACGGTCATCTGATAGCAGCTTCCTTTCTTTGGCTCAGGCGGGACTAACTCGGTCACCACTTCCTCTCCTAGTGGAGACACCAACTTGATTGTCCTCTTATCACAACTGATAACTGCCTGATACTTATCTAGCCAATTCATTCCTAGGATGACATCTATTCCCTGAGTACCCATTACTATAAGGTTAGCGGGAAACGCTATCCCCCTTATTTCCACACTTACATTCAAACATATGCTATCAGCTCGAATTCTACCACCGGCTGAGTCAATTTGAATGGGGGTTGACATGGTAGTTATTGGAAGACTATGTGCTTCTACCCATGATGCAGTAATGAAAGAATGTGTTGCTCAGTATCAAATAACACTTCTACAATATGGGAGTCGACTGGGAACATACCTACTATCATGCCGGGGTCTCCTGAACTGCTTCAGCCTCCAAGTGGTTCAGTCTCCCATGATTATAACGCGGCTGAGAGCGGTTGCCTGCTCCTGGCTGAGGCACATTCTACTTTGCCGGGGCATTGGGGCCTGACTGTTGCTGGGCTGCCTTCTTCGGACATTGCATCACCTAATGGCCTTGCTCTCCACAGTGGAAACATGCTCTGTTTCCAACCTGAGCTGGTGCTGCCTGACTGTTCTGCTGGGTTGCTGGGGCAGGAAGACGAGGTGCCTGCTGATTCTGCCTCTGAAACTGACCTCCTCCTGACTGATTTCTCTGACGGTTCTGATACTGGTGCTGAGGATACTGCCTTTGGAACTGCTACTGCTGCTGATGTGGACGCTGGTTCTGCCTAAACTGCTGAGGTTGATTGCCTGAGAAACGAGGACGACTGCTGCTTCCAGGCTGGGGTCCACTGATCTTGCGCTTACGATCCTCCATCTCCTTACGCTTCCTTTCTGTCATGATTGCTCTGTCAATCAAGTGCTGAAATGTCGGGAAGGTGTGATTCATCAGCTGATAGTGCAGAGAGTCAACCAAGCCTCTCAAGAAATGGTATTGTCGCTTGGCATCGGTGTTGACATCTTCAGGAGCATAGCGGGACAACTGCAGAAACCTGTCTCGATACTCACTGACTGACATCGACCCTTGCTTAAGGGCCAGGAACTCCTCCTTCTTCACTGTCATCAGACCTGCAGGAACATGGTACTGACGAAAGCTACCTCTGAACTCTTCCCAAGTGATGGCGTCAGGGTTGGCATGGGTGGCGAGATAAGACTCCCACCATGATTGGGCTACTCCTCTCAACAGACGGGGACCATACAGGACTTTCTCTCTGTCATCGCACTGAGCGGTATGCAACTCTCGCTCCACAGTGCGCAGCCAATCTTCAGCATCCATGGGGTCAGAAGAGTGAGCAAATGTTGGGGGATGACCTCTCATGAATTCAGCACGCTTGTCTCTGGGCATCTGAGGCATCTGAGGTTGAGGTGGTGCCTACTGCTGTTGTTGTTGCTGCTGCTGCTGAATGGCGGCCAGAGTCTGACCGATGGCTTGAACTGCCTGAGTCTGCATCAGAAACATCTGCTCGATTGACATCGGGGGCGGGGGCGGCAGGTGCTGCTGCTAAGGCACCTCATCCGGCTGAGCGGCTCGCTCCTGCTGAGCACGCCTTCCTCCTCTGCGCCTGTTCTTTGACATCTGCAGAACGCAACCACACATCAGAACTGATCTGGCAAATCTTGCAGCATAAGAAAAGAGTATAGAATCCTTCAACAGCACTGAACAGGTGAGCATCTTCACTGATCTCCAACACAGCTTCTCAGATAAAGAGGAAAGTGGAATAAAAGGTTTCCCAACTATATAACTAACTCCATTAACATAATATGTAAACCAAAATGCAGGGGATACCCACACTCTGGTGACAGTCATTACAAAGATTCAAACCAAACGTAGTTCATCATGACAAACATAGATGCACAGGATATAGCAAACTACCCTGTCTAACTAAGACTAACTAAAAGCGAGACTAACGCTAAGACTGTAGCTTCTACGTATGTATTTTGTATTAATTACAAGATCCAACTCTAACGATCTATGGTTCTAGATTTATCTTGGTCTTGCAGTCGGGATTGCCCTAAGACTGGCGTCCACGCCGAGGTGAGCGGTACGGGTGCTGAGTCCCGACGGGAGCGGGGGAACCATCATCCAGGTGACGACGTTCCGTGCGCTCAGACCGCAGCAGGGCGATCTCAGCACGAGCCCTACTCAGCTCGTCTAGCACATGGTCCAGCTCCGTGTTTAGCACGGCGGCTAGGTTGACTGTGCTGCTCAACCTAGGATTGTCCTCACCAACAGGTGAGACAATCACGCCTCCTGTGCTGCCAGATGGACGGCGGGGGTAATACTTCAGGTCGAGACCGTCAGCTACCCCACCGAGAACCGAGCAGTAGTGCGAAAGCGCACGTCGTGCGGCATCTTGCATGGCCGCCTCAGCTGAGTCCCGCTCAGAGATAGAATAGTGCTCTGAGCAGACCTCAGCACCCTAGAGACTGTTCTCTGGATGGCGCACCAAGCAGGTCGCTTCCCAGCGGTCCGGGTAGACCCCGCGACTATGCTGGTAGACCACACAGCGATACTCGATAGACCAAGTACGCTGGTTAAGTGCCCGACGTAGCAGGGTGTCGAGCGCATCGTGGAAGTGACACCCGCGAGCAGCGTCGCGAGTGATGGGTCGAGCAACCCATCCTTCCGGCTCCTGGTTAGCAGGGAAGTCGATGTCGTGGCTTGAGCTGTCGTCGCCACCTCCGTCGTCTGGGTCTCCTCCAGCAGCTACTCCAGAGGCTGGGGCGCTTAGTGGTGGTGCAGGGGGCGCCTCCAGGGGAAGCACAGGGGAGGAGCTCCTCACAGACTCTATCTCCTGCTGGAGCGAGAAAGAAGAGCCCTGCTGCTCCTGTCGTCGACGTTCCTGCTCCTCATGCAGGCGGTGGTGCAGTCTCTCCAAGTGGCTGGACTGTCTGGCCACAGGACAGCGAAGCGGACGCTCGGCAAGGCGGGAGGGTAAGAAGGGGATGACGGACTTTCGTGCAGTGTGTCTAAGACGAGCCATCTACAAAAGACACCGTAAGCAAAAGAGTGAGAACAGAACTAGTATGACCAGCAAATAATGAACCATAAATAAATGAAGGATTAGAATAAGACACAATTTTCAGCAAGGTATATTATATAGTAGAACATAGGTTTGGTCGGTATGACCAACTTTTGAAGGGATATCAAAGTCAGGGCAAGGACAGAGGTCTATAGTCCTTAGAACGACCATTCTACTCTAGGTTAGCGGTCCTACAGTCAGCACGGCTCTGATAACAGCTTATGTCACACCCGGTTTTAGAAGGCAAACCGAATGCGAACCATGTACGTGCCAGGATCAGCAATTCACGTACACAGCAGTTACATAACGTGGACATCATCACACAGTGCTCAAATAGTATTAAAAAGGGAAATAATAGTCGATTACATCATGTGTCTGAGACATCCACATAGTCTTTACAATAATCAAAGTGCGGAAAAGAAACGTAGATAAACGCGGCCTTCACAGGCAGCCGACTGGGGGTTGCCGCTAACCCACGCCTAGAATTCGTCGTAGTCTTGGAACTCCTGGAAGTCTCCTTCCACGGCTTCATCTTCGCTTGAGCAGTGGTTGCAATGCTGACAACCTGGGGGGAGTTGGTGTGTAGAGCAAGGGTGAGTACACATCAACATACTCAACAAGTATCCTGTTTGGCTGTAGTGGACTAGCTTTATGTGGGGGGTAAGTCAAGCAGTTGCTTTTAGTTGGTCAGATTATTATTTACTAGTAGAAAGCCAGGTTTTAACATTAACCCAAGTTATTAGCCCGATGTACCCTTTCCAAACGGAAAGAATACCACTTACTAGCACCATAGACATAACCACAACCATCAGTCTCATTGCCACCTGTAAACCAAAATGTCTCTGATCAAGTACCACTAATCATTGGAGCTCCCTTGGCCGCTCATAACCGCGAGCACGGCTGATATATCAGTTTTCAAACACTCTGCAGAGGTTGTGCACTTTACCCACAAGCCGTGATTCCCTCTTGCCTCAGGCCGATCAAACCCTTAAACACTACCAAGGTGAATAGGCAGGGTTTCACTACGTAGCCTTTACAAAGATTCCCCGGGGCTGTAGCCGCCCGTTAGGTTTCCTAAATGTACTGCACTCCTCCCCAAGGGACGAATCAACCTTGGCAGAGCGAGCCGCATACACCGAGCCCCATTGACGGCACGACGGCGAAGCGAACTACACCCCGGATCCTCTAATTACTCAGCTAAGGGCGTCCCACTCCACCCTCATGGTTGCACTGTTTTTCCGGGCGGTCATCCATAGAACAGGTCCTTACGGAGAGGCACTCGAGAAACCGCTCGAGCCCCCTTAAAAGCCACAAGTACAACATCATAATAAGAGAAGGGAAAACAGCGTATCATATATGATCTCATCATGTTCATTGATTAGAGTTGAGCAATAGCATAAAGCTAAACAATAATAATCCAACCCAGATAGGTAAACAAGGATATGTATAACAAAAGCTAGTCAATCCTTAGGTATAAATGTGTAATGCGGGAGGTGAATTAAAGAATGAATAGGACAGAGATAGGTCAAAGGACACTTGTCTCCACCAACCGACTGCTGCTCAGGGGCTTCTCCTGTGAGTTCCTCGGGCTCTTCAACCGGATCGTTCTCTATGCGGTTGCAAACATACATACATACATCCATTCAAATTAGGAAACAAACAGTACACCATGCAAGAGAACAAATAAAGTAAATATGCATAGAATATCACATACGATAATGAATTTTCCTTGGTTAGAAAGAAACGAGGGAAGGTCTCGCAGGGGTTAAGGATTATGCTCGAGGCGCACCACGGGTAAACGAATAACTAAACGTTACGTGCTCTAGTTCTACTTAGCTTCAATGATAAGAATTAGCTACATGCACTAATGTAAGCGTGACCACTTTTAGTAGATTAACATTAAACGAGATAGACAATTAACTATATGAATTAACTAACGTAACCAAATTTCAAATTGAGTTTTCCATTTATTAATTACGTAACACGATTTGCTACGCACGGAATACATTGGGGGGGGGTAGACGGGTGGCTAGGGGGTAGACGATCGTGTCGCGAACGCGACAGGGCGCTATGCGTCACGTCGCGGACACGATGAGCTACGCCAAGGCGCTGCGCGGGCATACGCACGCGCAAAACCACGAATTAGCCGTGCGCACGTCGGGGCCGTGCGCTAGCCGGGCTCAAAGCCGCGCGCCATAGGCACGCTGGGCCGAGCTCGAGGCCACGTCGGGGCCGTCACGACGCGAGCAAGGCACGGCGGGGCGAGCGGGCAAGCACGCCGGGGCAAGCGGGCACGGGCGAGCGAGAACGCCGCGGACCATGGCGGGCGAGGCACGGACGGGGCGAGGACACGGCTGGCCACCACGCCGGGGCAGGGACGACGCGGCCGAGCCGGGCACGGGGGCGGGCGGTTGAGCCGGGGCACGATGGGGACGGGGAAGGGGCGGGGCGGGCTCACCGGAGCGAGGCCGAGCGGGGGCGGGCTCGCCGGAGCGGCCGAGGCAGGGCCGGCGCGGGGCGGGGCCGAGCGGGCGCGGGACGGGGCGGGGCGGGCGCGGGCGGGCACGGGATGGGGCGGGGGCTCACCGGAGCGGCCGAGGCGGGGCCGGCGCGGGGAGGGGCGGGGCGGTTGCGGCCGGGCGCGGCCGGGCACGGCGGTTCACCGGAGCGCCGAGCGGACGGGGCCGGGCGGGCGCGCCATGGGCGCGGGGGAGGGCGCCGACGGGAGGGAAGGAGGAGGGAGGGGGAGGAGGAGGGGGGCGCCTCACCGTGGGCGGGGACGGCGGCGCGGCGACACGCGGGGGAGGGAGCGGCAGCGGCGCGCTAGGGCAGGGGAGGGTAGCGGCGGCGCTAGGGCTAGGGTGAGGGAGAGAGAGAGAGAGGGAGGGAGGGGAATTTTGGGAAAAAGAAAAAAAAAGAAAGGGGAGGGGGGGCGGTTGGGCCGGCTGGGCCCAAAAGGGGGGAAGGCGGTTGGGCCAAAAGGAGAGAAGGGGGAGAAAAAAAGAAAAGACTTTTCTTTTTCTAATTTCCATATTTTCTTATATGCCTAACTCTCCAATTCACTCAACCACAAGCAAAAGAGTGCATAATCCGGCATGATGCAACAACCAAAAATAGCTCTAGGTTTTTGCTTACACAAGATGTCGAGCTAATTCTCGCTATAACTTTTGGAAAAGATCAAGGCTTAGCGAGAAGAAAAGGGAAAAGGAAAGAGTAACGCCTGAATTTGGTGAGAGAAAAGAAGAAAAAAAATTCTACCCCCAAATTCAGGGCGTTACAATGGAGATGGTAACGAAGGTTTGGGAAAATGAGAATGGTGGAAGTAATTCTCTTGAAAGGTGGCAGGCCCGAGTTAGGAGAGTGCGCCAATTCCTGAGGGGCTGGGCTAAAAACGTGGGGGCCATAATAAGAAGGAAAAACAAGCTATCCTCGATAGATTAGATGCTCTGGATAAGAAGGCGGAGCATACTCTTCTATCCCAGTTTGAGATGGATTATAAAAACGTCTTAAAGAAAAGACTGGTGGATATGCTCAGGGAGGAGGAACTGAAGTGGTACCAGAGAGCGAAAGCGAAAAATCTGCTTCAGGGAGATGCAAATACTCAATACTTCCACCTCCTGGCTAACGGGAGACATAGGAAAACTAGAATTTTTAAGCTTCAGGATGGTAACAATGTTATCGAGGGAGATGAAAATCTTAAGCGACATATCACTTCTTACTATAAAGATCTCTTTGGACCACCAGAAGCCTCGCAAATCACTCTGGATGATTCTATTAGAGGGGATATCTCTCAGGTTTCGTTGGAAGAAAACCAAAGGCTCACTAGTAGGTTCTCTGAAGAGGAAGTTAAGGCCGCACTCTTCCAGATGGAAAAAAACAAAGCCCCGGGCCCTGATGGGTTTCCAGCTGAGTTTTGGCAGGTGTTCTGGGATGTTATTAAGAAGGATTTGATGGCTATGTTCGATAGCTTTTATGATGGCTTGCTTCCTATTCATAGTATTAACTTTGGGACAATCATCTTAATCCCCAAAAGTTCGGACGCGATTTCCATCCAGCAGTATAGACCTATCTGTATGCTTAACGTGAGCTTCAAGATTTTTACTAAGGTGCTTGCTAATAGGTTGACTACTGTGGCCAATAAGGTCATTAGTCCCACGCAGTTAGCTTTCCTTCCTGGTAGGAATATCATGGAGGGAGTGGTTGTCCTCCACGAGACCCTTCACGAACTTCATAGGAGGCAGCACGATGGGGTTGTTTTTAAGATTGACTTCGAAAAAGCGTATGACAAGGTTAAGTGGTCGTTTGTCAGGCAAACTCTTCGAATGAAGGGATTCGATGATAAATGGTGTACCTGGGTGGACGCTATTATGAAGAAAGGACATGTAGCCATTAAAGTTAATAATTACACGGGGAATACTTTTGAGACTAAGAAGGGTCTACGTCAGGGCGACCCGTTGTCTCCGATTCTTTTCAATATAGTGGTTGACATGCTGGCTATTATTGTGAAAAGGGCTGTGAGGAACAATTTGGTGGGAGGGGTGGTTCCGCATCTGGTAGATGAAGGTTTGTCCATTTTACAGTACGCAGATGACAAAGTGCTGTTCATGGATCATGACCCGGTGAAAGCCGCAAATATGAAAATGATTCTTTGTGCCTTTGAGCAAGTGTCTGGGCTAAAAATTAACTTTCATAAAAGTGAGATTTACTGCTTCAGTAAGGCCAAGGAAGAGGAAGGTGTGTACTCTGGGCTATTTGGATGCAATGCTGGGGGGGTTCCTTTTAAGTATTTAGGAATTCCTATGAATGTTAGAAAGCTCTCCAATGTGGACTGGAGGGTTATTGAAGAAAGGTTTGAGAAGAAGCTGAGTAATTGGAAAAGTAAGCATTTGTCGGTTGGTGGTAGATTGATTTTGATCGAGTCCGTTCTTACTAGTATTGCTCTTTTTATGCTTTCTTTTTTTGAAGTTCCAAGAGGGGTGCTAGAGAAGCTCAATTACTTCCGCTCTCGGTTCTTTTGGCAGGCTGACAACCACAAGAAAAAATACCGGCTGGTCAAGTGGAATATTATATGTCAGCCTAAGGACCAAGGGGGGCTTGGGGTGAAAAATCTGGGTGTTCAGAACCAATGCCTCCTGAGCAAATGGCTTTTAAGCTCATCAATGAGGAGGGGATGTGGCAAACTATGTTAAAACGCAAGTACTTAAAGGACCTACCCATTGGGGCGGTGGAGAGAAAACCGGGCGATTCCCAATTTTGGTCGGGTTTAATGAAAGTCAAACATAAGTTCCTAGACTTCATTAGGTTCAGGGTTAATAATGGAACCAATACCAGATTTTGGGAGGACCGTTGGGTGGGCAATTTCAAGCTTAAAGATCGTTTCCCTTCTCTCTATAATCTGACTAGAAAAAAAGGGAGTTCGGTGGCTGATGTTTTCAGGTCAGTACCGTTGAATGTTTCTTTTAGGCGAGGTTTGACGGGGGCGAACCTTGAGGCTTGGTTTAGATTGGTGTCGCTGGTGGTGGCTGTTCAGGTTAATAGTGCGAAAGATGTGGGTGAGTGGGATTACACCAAAATAAGAAGTTCTCGGTTAATTCCATGTATCTGGCGCTTATGTCAAATGGTATTATAAGACAAAATAATCCTCTCTGGAAATTGAAGATATCGCTTAAAATTAAGGTTTTTCTGTGGTATCTTGGTAGGGGGGTCATCCTGACTAAAGATAACTTGACGCGTAGGAACTGAAAAGGGAATAAGCTTTGTGTGTTTTGTTCTAATAGTGAAACGATTAGACACTTGTTCTTTGAGTGTCATTACGCTCGTTTCATTTGGAGGGCGTTGTTAGCCGCTTTTGGTCTGCCGATCCCTCGGGATATGGAGCACGTTGCTGGGAATTGGTTGATGGGTTTCAATAAATATGACAAATCCCTAATTATGACGGGGGTGGCGGCAATGCTTTGGGTTCTATGGCTTAGCAAGAATGAGGTGGTTTTTGATCGTGATAACCCGAAAACTTACATGCAGGTAATCTACAGGGGAACCTACTGGTGCTGTTCCTGGGCGCTGCTTCAAAGGCATGAAGTTGCAAAGGAGAAGCTAGTCCAGGCTTGCAGACATCTGGAGAAAGTGGTCATGGTGGTGTTTGCGCATAATGGATGGCGTTTCTCCAATCGCATTGCTCTGTAGTTTTTTGATGTCTTTGAAGCCCTGAGTGGTTTCCCCTTTTTACAGTTTCCTGTGTGTTTGACTCTGTGGCTGTTCGCGTGGATGCTGTTTATGTAGATGTTGGCTCGGACCCTCTACGGAGGAGAAGGCCGGAACTCTTTTTCCATTATATCTAAAAAAAAACACGTGATAGAGAGGTGCCAAAATGAACGGCCAACCGCCCACCTGAAACAGCACGGCTTCGCGATGATGTTCCGCGATCAGAATAACCGATTTTTACGTGTGGATGGTGCACACCATCCACTAGCTAGGGCACCGTAGCTAGCTAGCTCGCACGCACATCTCTGTCTCTCCACAGGAGACGGATTGCAGGTACGTTCCGGGTCTGCAGAAAACATGCGTGCGAATACCGAGTACGTGTGAGGATCATGGAGTACATCTGCACATGCATGCATCCGTTTCACTTTATTTTACTGGCGAAGAACATATATAATGCCAATAAGATCTCCACCATATATGTCGTCCTGGCGACACGATGCTAGCTTATCTGCAACAGTTCGCATCGTCTTGAGTGGCTTCCTGACAAGCTGCCGTTGTCTACTGTTCGTTAACGTGATGCTATCTCGTGTTGCTTCAATATTGGTTGCATGCATCAACCAAAATCAAACGGTTATTAGGGGATTAGGGGTTGTTTGGCACTACTTTAGGTTCCAGCTTCAACATGAAGTTGTGATGTATAATATAAATTTAAATATGTTTTAAAAATATTTTTAATATAAATAAGAAACAAAATGATTTTTGTAAATGTCATCTACAAGTTTACGACTCCAGCTTCACGGTAATATGAAGCTCCTAATTACTTCCTTCATCAATTTTATTAAACTAGGTGAGTGCTCGTGCGTTGCAACGGGAATATATAATAATATAATAACTTATATACAAAATGTGTCTTATATTGTTATAAGAAAATTGTCGGGGACCATAATTAGGGGTACCCTCAAGACGCTTAATTCTCAGCTGGTAACCCCCATCAGCATAAAGCTGCAGAGGCCTGATGGGTTTGATTAAGTCAGGGATCAGTCCATACGAGCGACTCGATCACGCCACGCCCGAGCCTAGCCTCGGGCAAGGGCAGCCGACCCTGAGGTGTTTCCGTCTCGCCCGAGGCCCCCTTTTTTACAGCAGACGCATCTCCGGCTCGCCCGAGGCCTTGCCTTCGTTAAGAAGCAACCCTGACTAAATCACCGCACCGACCGACCAAGTCACTGGGGCATTTAACGCAAAGAGTGAGACTGACGGGCGGCCAGGCTTGGCCAAAAGCGCCATAGGAAGCTCCGCCCGACCCAGGGCTCGGGCTCGGGCTAAGGCCCCGGAAGACGGCGAACTCCGCTCCGCCCGACCCAGGGCTCGGACTCGGGCTAAGGCCCCGGAAGACGGCGAACTCCGCTCCGCCCGACCCAGGGCTCGGACTCGGGCTAAGGCCCCGGAAGACGGCGAACTCCGCTCCGCCCGACCCAGGGCTCGGACTCGGGCTAAGGCCCCGGAAGACGACGAATTCCGCTTCGCCCGACCCAGGGCTCGGACTCCGCCCTGGCCTCTGCCGAACGACCTCCGCCTCGCCCGACCCAGGAGCTCGGGCTCGGCCTCGGCCATGCAGGACAGACCCGACCTCGGCTTCGGAGGAGCCTCCACGTCGCCCGACCTAGGGCACAAGTCCGCCACGTCGACAGGAAGCGCCATCATCACCCTACCCCGAGCCGACTCGGGCCGCAGAAAACAGGACCGACGTCCCATCTGGCTAGCTCCGCCAGATAGGCAATGATGGCGCCCCGCTGGACCCATGACGACGGCGGTTCTCAGCTCCCTTACGAAAGCAGGGGGACGTCAGCAAGGGCCCAACCACTCCGACAGCTGTCCCCCCGCCAGGCTCCATTGCTTCTCCGACAGCCACGACGCCACACCAGCTGGGTGCCAAGATCTCTCCGGCTGCCACCTTGGCATGTACTTAGGGCGCTAGCTCTCCCCCGCTAGACACGTAGCACCTTGCTACACCCCCATTTGTACACCTGGATCCTCTCCTTACGCCTATAAAAGGAAGGACCAGGGCCTTCTTAGAGAAGGTTGGCCTCGCGGGAACGAGGGCAGGGGCAGGCGCTCTCTTGGGGCCACTCGCTCCCCTCACCCGCGCGGACGCTTGTAACCCCCTACTGCAAGCGCACCCGACCTGGGCGCGGGACGAACACGAAGGCCGCGGGATCTCCGCCTCCCTCACGACCCGGCTCCGGCCACCTCGCTCTTCCCCCCTTCGCGCTCGCCCACGCGCTCGACCCATCTGGGCTGGGGCACGCGGCACACTCACTCGTCGGCTCGGGGACCCCCCGGTCTCGAAACGCCGACAGTTGGCGCGCCAGGTAGGGGCCTACTGCGTGTTGACGAGCAGTTTCCCGTCAAGCTCCATATGGGCAGTCTCCAACGACCTCTTCAGCCCGGGACGGTGCTCCGTTTCGGGAGCCTCGAGTTCATGTCTTTCGACAGCAGCTACGACATGATACTCCTTCCACCGCCGCGCGACAGCGACAATGGTGGCGGACAGCCCGCCCGCCGGCGGCGGAATCGACGACGCCTTTCCCGCGTGGGGGAAGGACAACTTTCGAGCTCGCCCCATCCTCTCCCTCGCCATCGGAGGAGGAGGCGGGGCAGCCAGGGCCAAGCGGGAGGCTGCGCTCATTCGGCTGTCGAGCAAATCGACATCCCCAGCGCCCCAACGGAGGACGCGTCGGGCGTCACCCTCGCGTTTGAGGCGAAGGCGAGCGCCGTCCCCCCGCGACACGCCAACCCCGAGCAAGTGGACGACGCCAGCGCGCTCACGGAGGGCCTGAAGGACGTCACGCTCGTACCCAGGACGACGGCGCGATCAGCCCCCGATGTGACTTCGTCGCTCCTCGTCGACCAAAAGGTACCGGCTGATTCCCATCCTTTGTCATTTCAACTCGACCTCAACCCGCCTAGTGACCTCGCTCTGGCGGGCGCTCACGTTGAGGCGAGTGCAACCCCTTTCGGGTTTCGTGTGCGGTCGCCTTGGGACCGATTGACGGGCGTCTCGACCTACGGACCCTCTGGGTCCGAGGAAGATGACGACCCCAACATCTGCTGGGATTTCTCTGGATCTGGCAACCCCAGTGCCATGCGGGACTTCATGACCGCATGCAACTACTGCCTCTCCGACTGTTCCGACGGCAGCCGCAGCCTTGACGACAAGGACTGCGGCCCGAGCCGCGAATGTTTCCACGTCGAGCTAGGGGATCCCTCCGGAGGCAGCTGTCTCGGCATGCCGAAGGATGGTGATCCCCCTAGGCCAGCGCCTCGCGCCGACATCCCGCGGGAGCTAGCTGTGGTCCCCGTTCCGGCGGGGGGTCACGACCCACAGCTCGAGCAAGTCCGCGGGGCGCAGGCCGGGCTCGATGAGGGAGCAGGAGCGCTCGAGGCAATCCGCCGGGACGTCGGGCAGGTATGGGCGGGCCAGCCCCCGGCCGGAGGAATACGTCACCTGCCCCAAGGTCTCCAGCACCGCATCGCCAACGATGCCAAGGACAGACCGCCACCCGCATCCGGCGGAACCGGTCAGGACCTGGCCGCCGCAGCGATGCTCCTCCGCGCGATGCCGGAGTCATCAACCACCGAGGGTCGGCGAATCCAGGGAGAGCTCAAGCATCTCCTGGAAGGCGCTGCGGCCCGGCGGGCCGAGAGCTCTGCCTCCCGAAGGCAGGGGTACCCCTCGGAACCTCGTGCCGCGACTTCCCGACTCATGCGGGAAGCCTCGGTCTACACCGGGCGCACGCGCAACACCGCGCCTGCGGCCCCGGGCCACCTCAGCGACGAGCACCCTCATCGCGACCGTCGGGCCCGCCTCGACGAAAGGGTGCGCCGAGGTTATCACCCCAGGCGTGGGGGACGCTACGACAGCGGGGAGGATCGGAGTCCCTCGCCCGAACCACCCGGTCCGCAGGTCTTCAGCCGGGCCATTCGGCGGGCGCCGTTTCCGACCCGATTCCGACCCCCGACTACTATCACAAAGTACTCGGGGGAAACGAGACCGGAATTGTGGCTCGCGGACTACCGCCTGGCCTGTCAACTGGGTGGAACGGACGACGACAACCTCATCATCCGCAACCTCCCCCTGTTCCTCTCCGACACTGCTCGCGCTTGGTTGGAGCACCTGCCTCCGGGGCAGATTTCCAACTGGGAGGATCTGGTCCAAGCTTTCGCCGGCAACTTCCAGGGCACGTACGTGCGCCCCGGGAATTCCTGGGACCTCCGAAGCTGCCGGCAACAGCCGGGAGAGTCTCTTCGGGACTACATCCGGCGATTCTCGAAGCAGCGCGCCGAGCTGCCCAACATCACCGACTCCGATGTCATCGGCGCGTTCCTTGCCGGCACCACCTGCCGTGACCTGGTGAGCAAGTTGGGTCGCAAGACCCCACCAGGGCGAGCGAGCTGATGGACATCGCCACCAAGTTCGCCTCTGGTCAGGAGGCGGTCGAGGCCATCTTCCGAAAGGACAAGCAGCCCCAGGGCCGCCCGTCGGAAGATGCTCCCGAGGCGTCTACTCCGCTCGGCGCCAAGAAGAAAGGCAGGAGGAAGTCGCAAGCGAAACGCGACGCCGCCAGCACGGACCTTGTCGCCGCCGCCGAATACAAGAACCCTCGGAAGCCCCCCGGAGGCGCCAACCTCTTCGACAAGGCACTCAAGGAGACGTGCCCCTACCATCAGGGGCCCGTCAAGCACACCCTCGAGGAGTGCGTCATGCTTCGGCGCCACTTCCACCGGGTCGGGCCACCCGCAGAGGGTGGCAGGGCCCGCGACGACGGCAAAAAGGAAGGTCACCAAGCAGGAGAGTTCCCCGAGGTCCGCGACTGCTTCATGATCTACGGAGGGCATGCGGCGAATGCCTCGGCTCGGCATCGTAAGCAAGAGCGTCGGGAGTCTGCTCGGTGAAGGTGGCGGCGCCAGTCTACCTAGACTGGTCCGACAAGCCCATCACCTTCGACCAGGATGACCACCCCGACCACGTGCCGAGCCCGGGGAAGTACCCGCTCATCGTCGATCCCGTCATCGGCGACGTCAGGCTCACCAAGGTCCTGATGGATGGGGGCAGCTGCCTCAATATCATCTACGCCGAGACCCTCAGGCTCCTGCGCGTCGATCTGTCATCCGTCCGAGCAGGCGCTGCGCCCTTCCACGGGATCATTCCTGGGAAGCGCGTCCAGCCCCTCGGACAGCTCGACCTTCCTGTCTGCTTCGGAACACCCTCCAACTTCCGAAGGGAGACTTTGACGTTCGAGGTGGTCGGGTTCCGAGGAACCTACCACGCAGTGTTGGGAAGGCCATGCTACGCGAAGTTCATGGCCATCCCCAACTACACCTACCTGAAGCTCAAGATGCCGGGCCCCAATGGGGTCATCACCGTCGGTCCCACGTACAAACACGCGTTCGAATGCGATGTGGAGTGCGTGGAGTACGCTGAGGCCCTCGCCGAGTCCGAGGCCCTCATCGCCGACCTGGAAAACCTCTCCCGGGAGGTGCCGGACGTGAAGCGACATGCCGGCAACTTCGAGCCAGCGGAGACGGTTAAGGCCGTCCCTCTCGACCCCAGTGGCGACACCTCCAAGCAGATCCGGATCGGTTCCGGGCTCGACCCCAAATAGGAAGCAGTCGTCGACTTTCTCCGCGCAAACGCCGACGTCTTTGCGTGGAGTCCCTCGGACATGCCCGGCATACCGAGGGATGTCGCCGAGCACTCGCTGGATATTCGGGCCGGAGCCCGACCGGTCAGACAGCCTCTGCGCCGATTCGACGAGGAAAGGCGCAGGGTGATAGGCGAGGAGATCCACAAGCTGATGGCAGCAGGGTTCATCAAAGAGGTATTCCATCCCGAATGGCTTGCCAACCCTGTACTTGTGAGGAAGAAAGGGGGGAAATGGCGGATGTGTGTAGACTACACTGGTCTCAACAAAGCATATCCGAAGGTCCCCTACCCTCTACCTCGCATCGATCAAATCGTGGACTCCACTGCAGGGTGCGAAACCCTGTCTTTCCTCGATGCCTACTCAGGGTATCATCAAATCAAGATGAAAGAGTCCGACCAGCTCGCGACTTCTTTCATCACGCCCTTCGGCATGTACTGTTACGTCACCATGCCGTTCGGTTTGAGGAACGCGGGTGCAACGTACCAGCGGCGCATGAACCATGTGTTCGGCGAACACATCGGTCGCACGGTCGAGGCCTACGTCGATGACATCGTAGTCAAGACGAGGAAAGCCTCCGACCTTCTCTCCGACCTTGAAGTGACATTTCGGTGTCTCAAGGCGAAGGGCGTCAAGCTCAATCCCGTGAAGTGCGTCTTCGGGGTGCCCCGAGGCATGCTCTTGGGATTCATCGTCTCCGAGCGGGGCATCGAAGCCAACCCGGAGAAGATCGCAGCCATCACAAGCATGGGGCCCATCAAGGACTTAAAAGGCGTACAGAGGGTCATGGGATGTCTCGCGGCCTTGAGCCGTTTCATCTCGCGCCTCGGCGAAAGAGGCCTGCCCCTGTACCGTCTCTTAAGGAAGGCCGAGTGCTTCACTTGGACTCCCGAGGCCGAGGAAGCTCTCGGGAACCTGAAGGCGCTCCTCACCCAGGCGCCCGTCTTGGTACCCCCAGCTGATGGAGAAGCCCTCTTGGTCTACGTCGCCGCTACCACTCAGGTGGTCAGCGCCGCGATCGTGGTCGAAAGGCAGGAAGAGGGGCATGCTTTGCTCATTCAGAGGCCAGTTTACTTCGTCAGCGAGGTGCTGTCCGAGACCAAGATCCGCTACCCACAAGTCCAGAAGCTGCTGTATGCAGTGATCCTGACGAGGCGAAAGCTGCGACATTACTTCGAGTCTCATCCGGTGACTGTGGTGTCATCCTTCCCCCTGGGGGAGATCATCCAGTGCCGAGAAGCCTCGGGACGGATCGCAAAGTGGGCGGTGGAAATCATGGGCGAGACAATCTCGTTCGCCCCTCGGAAGGCCATCAAGTCCCAGGTACTGGTGGACTTCGTAGCCGAATGGGTCGACACCCAGTTGCCGACGGCTCCGACCCAACCGGAGCTCTGGACCATGTTTTTCGACGGGTCGCTGATGAAGACGGGAGCCGGCGCGGGCCTGCTCTTCGTCTCGCCCCTCGGGAAACACCTGCGCTACGTGCTCCGCCTCCATTTCCCGGCGTCCAACAATGTGGCTGAGTACGAGGCTCTGATCAACGGATTGCGAATCGCCATCGAGCTAGGGGTCCGACGCCTCGATGCTCGCGGCGACTCGCAGCTCGTCATCGACCAAGTCATGAAGAACTCCCACTGCCACGACCCGAAGTGACCCAGCGCGCGACCCAGCAGCGCCAGCCTGACGCAGCGGTCAAACGCGGTCAAAAGTGGGCCGGCAGTAATGACGGTGGCAGGTGCGCGAGAGCAGCGGTCACGCCGTCAGCCAAGCTCACGTCCCATCCGGAGGCAGCGAGAGAACCCCCTCTCACGGTATGAAGACGACGCGCCCGTGACCCGTTCCTCGAACGGCTCGCGCACGTACAACGGCAGCCTCGCCAACTACTCGCCCCGGCGCATTAACTCCGCGGCTCGACAGGCGGCGCTTCTGGCGGAAGCAGCTGGCGACGTTTCGCCTTCACGACCACACCAAAAAAGGTACGCCACGTCGTTCAATTTCGTGTCCTTTTTCCCTTTTTCTCTTTCTCTATCTCTTGCAACAGGGACCGGGAAAGGGAATACCCCCAAAGGGATCCTTCCCCGTGAAGGAACTAGGCTCCGAGCCTCCTTACTGATCAGGGGTTCGAAGGCTGGCCCCCCGAAGGGTTCAACAGCCGCCTCAGATCGCGTGGGCCCGACACCCACTACTGGTCAGAGGTTCGAAGGTCGGCCCCCCGAAAGGTTCCACGACCGCCTCAGGCTACTCGGGCTCCGCGCCCATTACTGATCAGGGGTTCGAAGGCTGGCCCCCCGAAGGGTTCACAGTCGCCTTAGACACCGAGCGAGGGATGACCAGGGGTACGTTCGATACATAACCAAGGCTCGGGCTGCGCTCCCGAGGTACCCTAGGACATTTCCGAGACCAGCGGGAACGATCCTGTAACGGAATCCCATCGGAGGGAGGCATCGAGCCCTCGGACCCCGTCGCCAGGGGACCGGGTCCGGCAGGTCACCCGCAGGTACTTTTGGGCGTGCCTCCGGGCCCCTAGCCGACCCCCAACGAACGGGGCACGGACGTCCACTCGGATTACCCGATTGCAGCTCACCGGAGACATCATGTTCGGTGCCCATCGAGGGTAACATGGCGCTCTCCCCCCTCCTCCTTGCGGAAAGGCGACGTAGGGGCGTATGTAAAAAATCCGAGTCTGTCCCTGATCGTCCTCTCGCCCTGTGCGGAGGCTCGGGGGCTGCTCTCGCAAACCCGGCTCCGGCCGAACCGTTGACAGCGTCAACATACCAGCCCGAGAACTTGGGCCCCGACAGTGCACCCGGGCTACGGCCTGTTCGCATGAGGGAACCGCCAGACCAGCCAAAGCATTACGCAAGGCATTAAGACCTCGAAGGAGTGAAACCACTCCTCCGAGGCCTCGGGGGCTACACCCGGCGGGTGCGCTCGCGCGCACCCACCGGAACAAAGTGCAACCGAGAAAGGCTGGTCCCCTTGCAAAAAAGTGCGATGAAAGCCTCCAAGCGAGTGCTGACACTCCCTTCGAGGCTCGGGGGCTACTGTCGGGGACCATAATTAGGGGTACCCTCAAGACGCCTAATTCTCAGCTGGTAACCCCCATCAGCATAAAGCTGCAGAGGCCTGATGGGTTTGATTAAGTCAGGGATCAGTCCATACGAGCGACTCGATCACGCCATGCCCGAGCCTAGCCTCGGGCAAGGGCAGCCGGCCCTGAGGTGTTTCCGTCTCACCCGAGGCCCCCTTTTTTACGGCAGACGCATCTCCGGCTCGCCCGAGGCCTTGCCTTCGTTAAGAAGCAACCCTGACTAAATCACCGCGCCGACCGACCAAGTCACTGGGGCATTTAACGCAAAGAGTGAGACTGACGGGTGGCCAGGCTTGGCCAAAAGCGCCATAGGAAGCTCCGCCCGACCCAGGGCTCGGGCTCGGGCTAAGGCCCCGGAAGACGGCGAACTCCGCTCCGCCCGACCCAGGGCTCGGACTCGGGCTAAGGCCCCGGAAGACGGCGAACTCCGCTCCGCCCGACCTAGGGCTCGGACTCGGGCTAAGGCCCCGGAAGACGGCGAACTCCGCTCCGCCCGACCCAGGGCTCGGACTCGGGCTAAGGCCCCGGAAGACGGCGAACTCCGCTCCGCCCGACCCAGGGCTCGGACTCGGGCTAAGGCCCCGGAAGACGGCGAACTTCGCTCCGCCCGACCCAGGGCTCGGACTCGGGCTAAGGCCCCGGAAGACGACGAACTCCGCTTCGCCCGACCCAGGGCTCGGACTCCGCCCTGGCCTCTGCCGAACGACCTCCGCCTCACCCGACCTAGGAGCTCGGGCTCGGCCTCGGCCATGCAGGACAGACCCGACCTCGGCTTCGGAGGAGCCTCCACGTCGCCCGACCTAGGGCACAAGTCCGCCACGTCGACAGGAAGCGCCATCATCACCCTACCCCGAGCCGACTCGGGCCGCAGAAAACAGGACCGACGTCCCATCTAGCTAGCTCCGCCAGATAGGCAATGATGGCGCCCCGCTGGACCCATGACGACGGCGGTTCTCAGCTCCCTTATGGAAGCAGGGGGACGTCAGCAAGGGCCCAACCACTCCGACAGTTGTCCCCCCGCCAGGCTCCATTGCTTCTCCGACAGCCACGACGCCACACCAGCTGGGTGCCAAGATCTCTCCGGCTGCCACCTTGGCATGTACTTAGGGCGCTAGCTCTCCCCCGCTAGACACGTAGCACCTTGCTACACCCCCATTTGTACACCTGGATCCTCTCCTTACGCCTATAAAAGGAAGGACCAGGGCCTTCTTAGAGAAGGTTGGCCTCGCGGGAACGAGGGCAGGGGCAGGCGCTCTCTTGGGGCCGCTCGCTCCCCTCACCCGCGCGGACGCTTGTAACCCCCTACTGCAAGCGCACCCGACCTGGGCGCGGGACGAACACGAAGGCCGCGGGATCTCCGCCTCCCTCACGACCCGGCTCCGGCCACCTCGCTCTTCCCCCTTCGCGCTCGCCCACGCGCTCGACCCATCTGGGCTGGGGCACGCGGCACACTCACTCGTCGGCTCGGGGACCCCCCGGTCTCGAAACGCCGACAAAAATGTTTCATAATCCATTTGTAATCCTAGCCATACATAAATTTTGTTATTTTAATTTAGCTGTTTCACTACTACATTACAACAATCAGTATCATACAGACTTCGATATATGCCACGATTTGTATGGTCTCATCATTGAAGAGCACGTGTCACACCTGCCGGTAGAAGTTCCCTCGTACATTATCAGTCATCAGGTACGCACCACCATACACGCTTGTTTAAACAAAAAAAGCAAGTGCATGTGTTTGCGAAGAGAATTAAAGGTAGACCAGCACAAAAGCTACCCTGACGATGGTGAGTGGTCATTGCTGTCGGTCCTCCTCTACGTCACCTCTGGCGCCAAAATGACGCCATAGTCCTTGATATAATAGTCGTCGAATGCGCACGATATGGCGAGTACCGATGACTCTTGGTTGGGCTGCCAAACGAAGTGCACCCTGGGCTCATCAGCGAGGTAATACACCTAGCCGTTGCACCACCAGATGTGCTACTCCTCTACATACATCTTGTTCGAGAACACTCACACAATGCCAGCAATGGCCGTCGTCCCAACGCACAAGAATTCATGGCCGGTCAGTAGTGACTTACGTGGCAGGTTGAGCTTCAAGTGATGATGAGCTGGATGGTGTGACGGCGCTGTTGTCGGATGCGATGCCCAGAACAAGCCAAGAGTCGCCAGCGTTGGTGACGACCATGAGGTCCCCTGTTTGAGATGGACAGCGCGGTGCAGCCGCTCTGGACCGCGTCCAAGCGGCGGCTGCGGCGGAGCTTGCCGAACACAGCGATGCATGCGGCCACGTAGTACTACTTCCAGAGGTCGAACTGGCAGTCGTCAAGCTTCTTCTCGTCGTCGATGAGCGACGCCAACGCGAGCGCCTCCTGCCAGTGGTGTTTGTTCGGGGTTTCCAAGTAAGAAACATGGATTCATCTTTAGCGTTGTTTTATGAAAATAAATCATAAGTCAGATCCATGGAAAAAATATTACAGAGAATAAATGTCACACATATAAAAAAGAATTTTAGTTGAAAATATTATTCAAACAAAAATAAATTGCATGCAAGACTCTTCTTTAAATACTACTTCCTCCATCCAAAAATATAATTCAGAAATCTCGTTGATAATTATCTACTACTACATATTGTGCAAAAGTAGCAGGTAGGCTTTGGGAGAGATGTAGTAGATATTTTTACTGTAACAGATATTGATATAAACACACGTGTGGTAGTGGTAGCTACGCTAGGTATGGGAATGGGAATGCGATTTGCGGGGAGGGGGGAATGAGAAAGACAGTGGTAGAAGGGAATAGGCTTTGCGAGGAAGGGAGAATGGGAATTATAGAACACGGAATGACAACCTACCCCTTACCACCAATAAGTAGTAGAGATTTTATAAAGCTGAAACGGTTCCAAACAAAAACAAAACCGTATCATAAATATCTTATTTTATTATATTCATTTAGCCAAACCCGATATTCTTTAACTTTGTAAGAAAGTTCAAATAACTTACAGTTTGTGACAAAAGGAGTAAGAACATGCTGTCCTCGCTTATGAATAGAGTTCATGCACGTACTATTTGGAAACTATTGTCCTAATCGGCTCAGCACTCATAGATAGTTTAAGACTAAATAGTGAAAGATATATCACCGTCGCTTCATAAATAAAAAGGACATCGTTGTCAGATTTTAGAACTAATTATCCCTACTAGCTAGAATACAACCTACCACTATACTGTCACACCCGTTTCCAAGGGCAGAGCCGGGTGCATAACATATGTGTGCCAGGATCTATTTCCACATATGTTGACGTCACAAGTGTAATATATCAAAAGAACAATGCATAAAAGCGTAAATAACGATTATATTAACATATTACATTTCGAACAAACAAAATGTCTTAACATTTATTCATCAAAGTACGGCGGAACAAGGACATCCATCCACAGGAAGATGACCGGGGGTATCACTAGACTAGCATCCATGGAGCTCAGCATCATAACTTCATCTGCAAACTTCTGATCAAAATTAAGCAAGAGTGAGCTCACTTATGGTCGGGGCTCAGCAAGTGGGGGAAAACTAATGCAAGGTAACAAGGTGAGGCTAAGGTTGAGCAGTAAGCATTTTAGTTAATCAACATTTTATTAACAACACCTGTCTTACTAATAAGTGTGAATCCCAAGTATCCCATTTAAACAAAGGAATATGAGTATATCAAAAACACTTAAGTGAAACCACTTAAGCAAACCATTGGCAGATCATCGGATCTCGATTTATTTCCATCTTTAAGTTCAATTATCATGTGAGGAGTCCAGATTGCTCATAACCGTGAGCACGGCTGATATATCAGTTTTACACTCTACAGAGGTGGTACAACTTTACCCACAAGCCGTGTATCCCCTCTAGCCTGGGTCGGCCAAAACCCGTAAACACTTCCGAGGTGAGTGGCTAGGGATCCACTATGAGGCTTTCACAAAATACACTTAATACGAAGCAACCCGCTAAGGTTCTAAAGACGATGGTGGTGGCCCCCTAGGTGAGGTACCTTAGCCAAGAATACGTCCCCATGTTAACGTGGGCTGCCAACACCTACCGCTTCCCCTCTTGCCCATATTTCAGGTAAGGTTGCCAGGCACTAAGCATATAAAGCTAATTACCCAAGCCAGAGCCATGATAGCACTCGTGGTTTGAAAGCTCTCTTGTGGGTTTTGGTGTTTGGATGACAACTCAATTAAAGGACTAACAAGTGTGCTAAGTGTTGAACAGGTGCTCAATGTAAAGCTAACAGGGTTCAACACAAGTGAACAAGTGTGATGGTCCAAGGACTTGATGATGGATAGATAATGGGCATCACAAGTAAGATGGTCATTGCATAAAGTGAGACTCGGGTGCGTAGCTCGGAGACAACTGATCAAGCCAAGGATGGAGGCAAGAAGAGCTTCGAGGTACCAAGTGCACGGGAGAAGGTCAAAGAGGCTGAGGAACCCAAAGCCAAGGGTGAAGAAGAAGACTTGCAAAGTCAAGGGTGATCGAGTTGAGAAGAGATATGGCACATCAAGGATCACTACATAAGGACGTGACTTACAACCAATGAGGAAACATCTATGGTTATGTGGTGTAAGTCATAAGGCTCAAGATCAAGCTCCAAGAAGTGCACAAGGTCACTAGAAGAAGAAGCAGTGTCAAAACCAGAACTGGAAGCAGCCCAAAAGAGCTAAGTTCACCTTGATCTTTAGTTTGGGGTGTTCCTATGTTTGGATACATTCTATATGACCTTTGCAGGGTGTTGGAACTCCGACATATCAATCTAGTCAAGTCAAGCTGACTTGAGGTTTTGGAGTTCCACATTAAATATCATAACGTGCCAAATGCTAAAATTGGGTAAAGCGCAAATAAAGGCACGAGGTATGTTTCTAAACTTAGTACATTGTTTTTAAGAACTAATTTATTGTGTCTAAGTGCTGGAAACAGGAGAAATCAAGTTGGAAAAGAGATGGCTTTGTTCAGCCAAAGTCTGTGCAGTCTGGGTGCACTGGACAGTGTCCGGTGCGTCAGGCTGAACTCTGGTGAACAGGTCGCTCTCGGGAGAAGTCGATAGCGTACGGCTATAATCACCGGACTGTCCGGTGGGGCACCGGACAGTGTCCGGCGAGTCAGCTGCGGCGAAGTCGCCGCTCTCGGGAGAAGTCTGGCGACGTTTGGCTATAATTCACCGGACTATCCGGTGGTGCACCGGACTGTCCGGTGAGCCAACGGTCGGCTGGGCCAACGGTCGGCCGCGCATTCAGCGCGTGACGCGTGGCCGAGCCAACGGTCAGATGGGGGCACCGGACTGTCCGGTATGCACCGGACAGTGTTCGGTGCGCCAACGGCTCCATGACTGCAACGGTCGACTACGCCATTTTTGGAAGGAAATCAGGCACCGGACAGTGTCCGGTGGTGCACCGGACAGTGTCCGGTGGTGCACCGAACTGTCCGGTGCGCCACCCGACAGAAAGCAAGTATTGCCTTCCAAATGTGTTCCAACGGCTCCTAGGCCCCTTGTGCCTATAAAAGGGACTCCTAGGCGCCTCAAGCAAATGTACGAGTGCAGCCAACAAGTGTAGACATCACTTGGATCAATTCTTACTCTCCCTCTTGTGTGTAACTCTCTAGTTTGTGTAGAAGGCAAAGCTAAGCCTTTAGAGAGTGGAGAAGAGCTGCCTAGAGCTAGTGCAAGGTCTTGAGCATATTGTCACTCTGCCGGAGTGCTGTCAAGAAGATTGTAAGCAACCGCGGCTCTGTTGTAACTACCTCAACATAGTGGAAGGCTCTATCTGTCTGACTGACAGATCTGAGCAAACGGAGGCAGGAGTTGAAATAGACTCCAAGCCCAGGTGTGGCTAACTCCAACGAGGACTAGGCAAGCATTTCAGGCTTGGCCGAACCTCGGGATAAATTCCTGTGTCCACGTGCTCTACTCTATGTTGTGTGCTGATTCTCTGTCTTATTCAGTTTTTACGTTTGCACTTCACTACTTACTTGTGGTATGAGCTTTCTTTGAAGTGCAGGATATTCTCAAGACAGGAATCTCAATTCCGCTGCAATCTACTCGAAGAGTTCTTCACTCCACTGCGATCTAGTCTTCGAGTAGAGTAAGAGTTTAAGTTTTAAAGTGATAATTTTTATTCGCCTATTCACCCCCCTCTAGGCGACATCCAGATCATGTTCCCGGGCCAAAGGGAACTTTCATGGTTGCCTGTTTTCCCGGGTGGTCACTCCATGTTCTAATTAATATGCAATAATCTTGTTTAACCATCGGGATAACAACAATAATGTAAACTTACCATTTTGGAACATTAATATCATAAGCGGGAGTGACTGCATAAAGTTAAGTTGTAGCAATAGCATAGCTACGAAGGTAGAGTATAATTCCCAGGTTTGATCAAGGAATAAGGTTGGAAAGGTTATCTAAATAGGTAACCCGTCAAATTATGCATATATATCTAAAAGAATAAACTTCATTAAATGTATTGTTTGAGATCAAATAGAGTATGCAGAGGGAGAAGTCCACTTGCCTTGCTTATTGAAAACTTGAGGTTCTTCCACGGATCGGAGTAGATCTTGATTCTTAACTACTAGATCAACCACTGAATATCACACAAACAAACAAGAAGAACAAACACCACTCAATAACATACCACATTCACCATACGTAAAGCTAAAAGAAAATCTAACGAAAAGAGCGTTCGCTTTTCAAAAACATTACACGCAAGGGTTATAATAAAAAGGTATTCTTTTCAAGCATGTGATCTATACTTTATAAAATGAGACATGAGCTTAAAATATCTTAATTAAAATATACAAATATTAGGTTCACCAATTTAATCCTTTATAAAACGTCATACACGATATGTCTAATATTAAGGGTTTATAAGACGATAAAACATGTTATAACCATATTAAACATTTTTAACCTTTTAGAAAGGATATATGTTATATATCTAAGGTTAATAGGCTATGAAACATGTTATTAATTTTAGAAGCATTATAGAACATCTTATAAATCATTGTTAAACATTCACTTATGACAAACTAAGATATAAGTCTAAATAGGTTTTATATGAAAAGATCATTATTGTTAAACACCTATTTTATGAAAAACTAGGTTATAGGCCTTTAAGTGGATTTTCATGTAAAATATAATGAACAAATAACTATCTTGTAATTTCATTAGAAAACACATAGCCTATATTATTATATTTGAAGTCAATATATAAGGTAACATTTTAAGTTATAAAAGAACTTAAACGCTTATTACTTTATTTTATCCTTTAGGAAAAGCTAAGTGATTCGTATATAATGTGCACTAAATTCTATGAAATCATTAATCATGTCATAAATCTAGTTAAGAACAAATTTATTATAGGTTTGATTAATAAATTATGATAAAGGATATTTAATCTATTAATTATCTTTAATTCTATTATAGGGACAAATAATCTAAATGATCTAATTCATTAGAGAGGAAATTATGTATAAACTATCATTTTAGTTTATAAAAGTAATGACCCTTGTTATCTTTTAATTAAGAAATTATAAATAATCTATTAATTGGACATATATGTATCTTCTATTTTTAATAAGAAACATATGGTCTATATATTCTTTTAAGTTTCTATTTAACACGACTATTCTTAAATATCTACTAGTATAGTGCCCATGCGTTGCGATGGCAAATTATTATGGACTCCAATCTTTATTCGACAGAATGTTAGTGTATAACGATTACATGAAAGTGACGACATATATATCGACTCCAATCTGTCACAATTTCTTTGTTGACAACCATTGCATTTCGAGGTGGTCCCTTGTCTGCTGAGTTACCCCGAGGAAATGCAAGGATCAATCTGTTGGCATAGTTAATCAGAGTGTCACCGCCACTGCACTCCAATGCCCCACCAACCTGCCAAACTCTACTTCATGTGACAAAGCTTCTCCGATAGATATGATAGATAAATAAAAAAGAAAAATGAACCATGAAAACACACAGACTACATATTCAGCTGAGTTCACCCCATCTTCAATGAACCATTCAAGAGAAAAGCAGACAACAAAACACAAGGCCGACAAATATTTATTACAGCCACCCAGGTTAACATAAACCGACCCCGAACAAATGACAAGGATCAAAGATATATATATATATATATATATATATATATATATATATATATATATATATATATATATATATATATATATATCGCTACATATTTGTCAACAAGTGGGCAGAAGGATGGATAAGAGAGGAGGGCTCTGTCACTTGATAGCTCAAAAGGCCTTCCTTCTCTCCACTCAAAAAATAATTATACAATAATATTAATAAGAATTCTAATATTAATAAAAAGGTTTCGAATAGCATCTACATAGGTTCACTTCTTTGTGTTATGAGTATGATACTACGCAAAGAGCAAAAATTGATTCTAGATACGAAGTTTTCTAGGGGCATATCCAACGCATGTTACAGCTTATGATCAACTCTTTTGCAGATTGAGCCTCAATGGAAGTGGTCATCGTAATGAGAATCATCCTGGTGGTACAGGTACAGGCCAAAACCGAACCGTGCGCAGGCTTTGCTGAATGCAGCTTCCTCTGCGGCTGCAACAACATCTTCCCTGCGCCCCTCATGGAACTGTGTTGTGCCCGTGGCATCTCTGTATGCCTAACTCAAAAAGATACAAGCGCATCAGTTAATAAATACGATTGTTTTCAATGTATTTTAGTTGATTTCATAAGAAAAAAAGATGGTGCAGTTAGTGTGAACCATATAATTTGAAAGTGACACTTTAAATTTGTGCAGGTACAACAAAACTTCCATAGAGAAAAAGGGAGAAAGTTTACCTCTCCATCAGTTCCTTTAAGTATCACTCGATATACCACGGTTACAATTCCATTCTCAGAATAGATAACATCACGAACTTTTCCATCATAATTCTGAACATAGGAATCATCAGTGACTTCTATATGTACACATACCACAACTTTTGCAAGAAACCAACATCTAGTTAAACAACTGCAGAATGTTTCTAGCGAGCACACATGATTGTGATTCCATTATCCCAGTCATAAAAGCTGAGATATCCAATAGACATGCATAAAACATCTAAGCAATAGTTTAGACAAACAACGACTTAGGGGTAAAACATTACGCTTATGAACATCTACAAGTCTGTGAAGTGAGGCAAGCTATCTTCAGGTTCTCTAAAACAGGTGTGGCATGGCATAAGGCTATGAGGTGGTTATTTGCACAACTGAACACAAAATCTGTGAACACACTAACAAAGTAACAATAGCATGCATCCAAAATATGAGCTTGAAGAACCTATGTTGTATGATTAACCACAAAGGCGAGCACTAAAAACTACTCTATGTACAACTTAGCATTCAGAAAAGAGGTCTGAAAAATCAAAATTCTATTCATTGAAAAGAAATCACAAGATAGTTTCAAATCCTAAAGAGAACACACCTTGTGCGTAAAAGCTAAGCATTTTGTTGGCATGGTACCTGCATGATCAAGGTGCAATCAATATGAGTATCCTTGAGCATGGTACATTCTTGACTATTAATTGAGAATTTGGGAGATAAGCATCAGCCACATCCTTAATATAAGTAAAACACTTCTTGTATATAAAGAGAGAAGCCAATGTTAATGCTTAGCACAAGTAGTGTCAAGTGTAAATGATTGTGTTCTGTGTTAATTCATTCTTTAACAGTCCCTTGTCATCAAGGACATGTATCTATAACATTGCATTTCAAGACAATAGAAGCAGTGTTGGGTGACCAAAGTAATTATACATCCAACACACTCATGATAGAAGAAATGCTATGGTGTAATCAGCATAAGTAAACAGGACAAATGGTTCAGCATGGAGAATGAGGATCTACATATTAACAACAGTTTATCTCGGCGTTATGAAATAGAAGAAAGTAGAAATCATGTTATAATTTATTTTTTCTGGCTCAAGAGATCGATGGCTACACCAAGATAAAGAGGTTACATTGCATGACTTTACCTAATTCAGTGGTGTTGAAGTACAGCGGAGGCGGGCGGTGGGTTGGCAGCTCGGCGAGGAGCTCAGCAACCTCGGCCTCGTCGGTGGAGGAAGGCACGCGCTTGGACCTCCGGCATTTGTGGCAGGAGAAGGATGTGTGGACACCGCGGACATAGTGTGCGCACCGTGTGTGCACCCACACGCTGCACTTGTCGCAGCTGACCATCTCCTCGCCGTCGTCGAACGTGGCCGTAGGAACAGTCCACCATCCACGAGCCGTCCACCCAGTCATCGGTGGGGTTAGGGGCGGGGATGGGAGGTGCCGCGGCCGTCGCCGCCATGGCCAAGCCAAAATAAAAGACAAAAATGGTTGTATATATCCGGAGGCCGAGAGCATTGTTCATACAGGCCAAAAGGAAACCTTGAGAAGAAGAGGCTGCCACAACAGTTTTGAGTTTTGACTGACTAATCTGTGCTAGAATGATGAGCCCTCCTTGTGACACGAAAAGGTTGGCATCCTTGAGCCTTTTTATTATGATCATTACAAACGTCTCCATGTGCATCTACATAAAAAACAAAACCATTAGGTCACAAAAGTGGAGGTTAAATCAAATCCAAAATTCCTTTACTAGCAAGGGCTAGAAATAAAATACTCTGATTTAAATCACTGCATAGAAATGGTGCAGAGGGCAGTGAATCTAGTGATTCATTAAGGATGTGTATACATTATAGGAAGCAGCTCTTGTAAAATAGGAAGCAACTCTTGTAAAATAGGAAGCAACTCTTGTAAAATACTCTGATTTAAAGGGCTGGAAACAAAAGGCTTCCCCCGTTGTTGGTGTATACATTATAGGAAGCAGCTCTTCGACATTGTCAATCAGGAGCTTGTAAAATAGCTTCTCATTTCTGTCCTGGGAAAAATACAGCATTCAACAAAACAAAAACACTCTTGACTGAAATAACAATCTAGCTATCTGCAACTGACTTTGTGAGCACATAGTTTCGCTTGGATATGTCTGATGGGCTTACCTGAAGGTCCATTACGCAGTGTAGTGCGACAACGGGCCTGGAACTTCCGTTGCCACAACTCAAGAGAGCAGCCAAGTTAGTTATTTTCCATCATTATTGGATTGAATAAGCATAAAGATAATGAACAGGTATTGAATGCCCAGTTTAATGATAGGAATAACAAAAAAAATTAAAACAAGAAAACAACTCTTACAATCCAGTGGCGCATAGACAAAGGATCACAATCACGCATTGATTTGAGCAACTTCTCTTTAGCATAGAAATCATTATTGTGCATGTTACGTGTGCCTGCACTTTCCACCTTAACATTAACCTCAACCACCTGCACGAGAAATGATCAAACAATCAATCATAGTGGCTTTAATATAATGGATTTACAGAGATAGTCCACTGGATAAAGGCACAGTGGTTTTACTTTTACAGACTTAAGGCCTCAGAAGTTTATACTTCTATTAAAATTGCATGGTTGAATAAACACTTTTTTGGTAGCCTGAAGTAGCTTTCATCTAAGTAGTTTATGTAACATTGGCAGGTATAACATCATTTTTGATTTATTTTATTTGATCTGATGTAAAGATCATACCCTTTGCTGGAAGCTCCCACACAATGGGGTATAAGAAAGGGATCAACCTGAAATTCGCTCCTATAGGGAATCAAACTCAAAACTTGAGGAGTGCTACTCAAACCACCTAATAAACCCAGTTAGAGTTCATTTCACTGTGGTCCCATTTAGATTGCGCGCAAATTTTTGTGGGCAATCTGATCAATTAAAAAAGGTGCAAATAGATGGCAACCCCCACCTGGTTATGAGCCTCATTCAGTTTGCAATCAACAGCCATGTCCATACGAGCAACAAAGAAATGCAGATGAACTGGTGCATACAGACCAGGGGCAATAGTTGTGCCATATTTCCTTGATTCCCCGAGCATCAGGGCCCCTAAGCTGAAATTTCCAGTCAGCTTTAAAGCTGTGTTTTCAACTTTAAGACTAGGGGATAAGCAGGAAAGCTGAAAACAATGAACAACAATTTACGAATTAGGAAAAGAAAGGTGATCAACTCTGAAATTTCTGAAATTCTTCTGTGTTTGTAGCGAGAGGATATGTTTTTGACTTACCCTGGAGATGATGTATCCAGAGGCTTCTTCGACAGTGTCACGGTGATCATCAACATATGGCGAACTGTCTCTAGTCTGGGTACAAAAGTGTGTTAGTGTTTCAATTTCCTATTTGAAGGAATATAAGAATATCCTTATGGTAGAAAGGCCTTTTTCCAAAGGTTCTCATGTGTCTATGATGTCAACGGATTCAGTAGTAGTGTCTGATGAAGACCTCCAACCCTTCTCTAGATGAACAATCAAATGCCAGATATGCATCTTACAAATTAGGCAAATGAATGCAATGCAGAAGCACATATAAGGAAACCAAATACGAGGCCTATTTTGGTTAGACAGCAGTAGCTAAAAGGCAGCTATTCCAGGTAGCTCTGGTGCTGCATCTGGATGTTTTTTCAGTTGGATATGATCCATGCTGTGTGACTGATTTAGCACAACATGCAGATCTTACTTTATAGTTTTGTGAACAATGAGGACTACTGAGTTTAATTGAACATCCTGCAAAGTTGTCACTATCCTTTTTGAAACAACTACTGCATGATTCATCTTCTCAAAAAGTGAAAAAAACTGAAGCATATCAATGCCTCACTAATGTTGTGTCCAGTATGCTTGTAAACCAATGTTCTTGGAGGCTTTAAACTGACGGCGGAGCGCCTCCCTTACATCGGAGGGAAAGGAGGAGAAAGGCCAGGATCAGCCCACCCAAATCCGGCGCCAAAACCGCCCAGATGAGGCAGCATGTCTGCCACCTCAGTGCTGGTGCCGCCGGTGCCTCCGACGCTCCTACGCCCACCACCGAAGCCGCTGTAGACGAGTGCGCTGAGGTCGTTGTCGCATGTAAATTGCAAATAGGCCTCACCTAGGAAGGAAGAAGGAAAGCGTTGGGTGGGCCACACCACCATCGGAGGCGCACTGGTAGCATCAGGCGAGTAGAGCCGCACCTATTGCCGCCGCCGCACACGGTGTCCTCCGGACGGCGGCTCCGGCGCAGGAATCGCGGGGAACAGAGGAGGCCCGGACAGGAGAAGCAGGCACCAGCAGGCGCGGTGCGGGAGGCGGCGGGTTCGCCCGTGGATGTGACGCGGCAAGAAGAGGAGCCCATCTCCGCCACGTCAGCGGGGGCGGGGCAGCTGGTGCGACGAGAAGAACCGAGCCGCCATGGGCATCGGGATCCCGTTCGTGGGTTGGATAGAGCCCGAGCTCTAAAGGAAGCTTTGGATCGATTGAGTCGTTGCCCCGTTGGAGGAGAGACCAAGGCTATCCTGTTCGCGACCTCGTGGCATCGGAGGGGATAGGGACTCGACTATCAGCTGGAAGGGCGAGGTGTGCGGTGGAGGCGACGCGTGCGGGGTTTGCGGCAGAGGCCCGACGATGGAAGGGTTTGCGGCGGTGGGGGATCCGCGTGGGCGTTGATTGCGGCAGCGGTGGGGAGCGCGGGTGTTGACCCCTGCCAGAACCGTGCACCAGCACAGTGCTGTGGATGCCTACCTTAAGGACTTAAGGAGTAGTAGAGATAACGAACCTCGTTAAATATGATATCTATTAAAAAGGTCATTTTTAAATTAGAAACAAATTATCTATCTCATTAGTAAGAAACCTATGTTTAACAACATAACTATCAATTTCTTTATTAGAAAAAGTATAAGCGCCTAGTTAAGTCATTTTAACATTATTATAAATTCTACTCTTTCGATTCCTCCTTTCTTTCTAAATAGAATTTATACGCATAAAAATGTTTATTTAATTCTTCTAACATTAATATACTAAGAATTAATTGTAAATTACTAAATGGGACTTTTAATAACCTATTCATGGTTATTATGACATAAATGAACATTTTACTATTCTAAGTAATTAAGTGCTATACTTATGAATACATCTATTATGAATAGTAAAATCTATACATTTTTCATTCGCCCAAAAATACGTGACTTAATTCCTATTTCAATTTCTTATATCACTAAGATTATACTTATATCATTACTAACCGATTGTCGCTCCACACACTAAAGCGAAAACAACTCCGTAAACAATTCTAGTATGAAAATCGCCGTGGTAGTGACTAGTGACCGTATTCATTTTTAGAACTATAAAATCATATGCATTTTAAAAATATTGTCGCGGGATTCGATTTTGGTTACACGTATACATCACAAATCTCTAAAATCATACACGTGAATCGCCAAATCGCATCAATAATACAACAATAATTCACAAGATCCATAAATTAATTTTAAAGCATGATTTAGAAAATAAATTAGCGAGTTGTCTTCAACCTTGGGTTTTCGTTCATGCGAAGGGATGAACGACGGTCAAGGGAACGAGCGCGAGGTCCAGCCGGGGTGTTGCGTGGGTGGCGAGTACGAACTCCGGCGAGTTCCACGGGTGGTCCGAGCACGGTGGGGCGGTGGATGGTCCGGCGACAAGCTTCACGACGGCGAGCAGGCACGGCGCGAGCAGGGGCTCGATGACAGGTACGTGGCGTTGCTGAGGGTGCTGCACGGACGAGCTCCGGCGCGGCGAGTTGGGCACGGCGCGAGCAGGGGCTCGACGGCGGGCGTGTGGCACGGCGTGAACACGAGGAGAGCGAGGGAGAGAGAGAGAGGGCAAGCTTGGGGAGAGAGAGAGGTCCGGGCTCGGCCAGATTTATAGAGGGGAGAGGGCGAGCCGGGGAAGAAGAAACGGCGGCCATCAATGGCTTTAACGTCGACATTACCACCAATAATGGAGAGAGGAATGGGAGAGGGAGAACGGCGCAGTAAAGCTCCATTAAACTCCAGAAACGGTCGGCGTCTTGACGGTGTGCAGGGGCGTGGGGTCTTCGGTGTTGAGCGCGCAGGGGCTCCTACCGCGTTGGGTCGGGGTCGTGGCACCGGGGTCGTGAAAGGGAAATAGGCTTACACCTTTTCCTAATTGATTTTGGTGGTTGAATTACCCAACACAAATAATTGGACTAACTAGTTTGCTCTAGATTATAAGTTTTACAGGTGCCAAAGGTTCACAATAAACCAATACAAGTCAAAAGAAAGGGTTCAAACAAAAGGAGCAAAAGATAACCGAAGGCAACCCTGGTCTAGCGCACCGGACTGTCCGGTGTGCCACCGGACAGTGTCCGGTGCACCAGGAAACTTCAACTCCGAACTCGCCAGTCTCGGGAATTCTGGGAGCCACTCCGCTAAAATTCACTGGACTGTCCGGTGCTGCACCGGACTGTCCGGTGTGCCAGCGGAGCAACGGCTACTTCAACGCCAACGGTCGTCTGCAACCGCATTGAATGCGCTACAGTGCGCGCTAGAGTCAGAGCAGCGCCAGAAGGCGCACCGGATAGTCTACAGGACCTGTCCGGTGGCCCAGAAGACAAAAGCTCCAATGGTCAAACCCTAACGGTCGGGTGACGTGGCTGGCGCACCGGACAGTGTCCGATGGCGCACCGGACTGTCCGGTGCGCCCGTCGACAGCAGCCTCCACCAAACGGCTAGTTTGGTGGTTGGAGCTATAAATACCCCAACCACCCCACCATTCATTGCATCCAAGTTTTCCACCTTCCAACACCTTACAAGAGCTATAGCATTCAATTCTAGACACAACCAAAGAGATCAAATCCTCTCCCAAGTTCGGAATCACTTCGAATCAAATAGTGACTAGAGAGAGTGACATTTGTGTTTATTTGAGCTCTTGCCCTTGGATTGCTTCTTTTCTTTCTCATTCTTCTTGTGATCAACTCAATTGTAACCGAGGCAAGAGACACCAATTGTGTGGTGGTCCTTGCGGGGACTTAGTGTCCCGTTTGATTGAGAAGAGAAGCTCACTCGGTCTAAGTGACCGTTTGAGAGAGGGAAAGGGTTGAAAGAGACCCGGTCTTTGTGACCACCTCAACGGGGAGTAGGTTTGCAAGAACCGAACCTCGATAAAACAAATCCTTGTGTCTCACTCTCTATTTGCTTGCGATTTGTTTTTCACCCTCTCTCTCGGACTCGCTTATATTTCTAACGCTAACCCGGCTTGTAGTTATGCTTAAGTTTATAAATTTCAGATTCGCCCTATTCACCCCCCCTCTAGGCGACTTTCAGGTCAGCTGTCGCGGGCGCTCGGTGTCGTGGCAGTCGGGGCGTCGGTCCTGGCATGGTCGCACGGCTTCCTGGGCGCGCAGGGGCTCGGCGTCGCGTCGGGGCAGGGTGCGGGGTGCGCGGCTCGACCGCGGGCAGCACGCGGCGGCCGGTCGGCTGCGCGGCCTGGCAGGGGCGCTCGGCCGGCGTCAAACGCGCAGGGCCGGGGCACGGCAGGGAGAGAGGAGGTGGCCGGGTGGGGCCGCTGGTCGATGTTGCGCGCGGTGCCTGGGTGCGTGTGGAAGAAGCAGAGGAGAGAGAAGAGAGATAAAGGGAGGGAGAAAGAGTGGCGGCTGGCGGCTGGGAAGGCAAGGGGCGCGTGCGGCTTGCTCCAAGAAACAGGGAGGCGGCGGCTAGGTCAAGGTGTTGGGCCCCTAGTGGGCTTTTAGGTTTAGGGTGTTTGTTTGTTTTTTTTAAATTTTTGAATTTCGAAATACTTATTCAAATAATTATAAAATTCATAATAATCAAACCAAAATTATTTATAAATAAAATATTAATTCTTAGACTAATATTTATTATATTATTTGTGTGAATTTTAGTTTAAGAAGAAATGATATTCAATATTCAAAATTACTTATGAGAAATCAACAATTATTCCGAATGAAATAAATAACAAACACTTCAATGAAAAATTATTAAAATAAATACCACTAATAAACTAAATGTATTATTTTTATTTGACGATTTTTATAGTGTTACAAATCTACCCCTCTTAAAAAGAATCTCATCCTCGAGATTAGGGAAGGCTAGCAAGAAAACAATGGTGATATATGGTTACTCGTAGGTTCTTGGTTCACACTTTAACTCTTCTAATATTAAGGAACTTCCTTACTTCTTTGCTCCGCAATGACTACAAATCAAGCGATCTTCATCATCGTACTTATAACTGGTTGGTCTTCTGGGTTATTGTTTGGGTCTTGCTTGGCAGCTTTCTTCTCTACTTGGTCTAGACGCTTCTTGGGGCATTCGCGAATAATATGTTCTTCATTCTTGCAGTAGAAACAAGCACCTCTTGTTTTGAGTTCTTTGCGAGTCAACTTTGTTTGACCAACCGGGGTGAGGGTTGATTGGATGTATATACCTCATATAGCTGAGCCTAACTCGATTCTTCTATTTGGGTATCAATGTGTTTTGGGGCTTTTGCTTGTGGTTGAGGTAGACTACTTATGTATCCAAACATTTTCCTATTCCTTTTGTTGTTCTCCATGATGTTGATAGGAGTTTCTGTACATTTTTGTTCATATTCCATGTCTGGAGACTGAGATAGCTTTATCTTGGAGGTATCCGGTAGTGAACTCTTCTCAGGACAGTTACGGAAGTAATGACCTTCACATCCACATTGATAGCAAGACTTTCTTGAAGTTATTTCTTGACTTTTTCCATGTTTCCATTTTTGTTTCTTGGAACTGATGCGACGACGAGGCTAAAACTGTGTGTAGGTGATAGTCCATCCATCAATGTAACACTCATTTGCTTCTTTTTGGAGCTGAGCATCCTTGTGATGTTTCCTTTTTGGAAAACCTGGCAATTCATCGTCCGACAGTGCATCTGCTATTAGTTGTTCTTGGGGAGACCATTGACTTTTTATGCCCAAAAATAAAATCTGGTTCTTCTGTTTTGTAGTTTCACTTTCGTTTGTACTGATCTGGCGACAAGGAATTCCATAGTACTCACAACAACAACATGTTCCAAGATCATTTGTCTGTTGGTGTGCATCCTTTTGTTCATCAGTTGTTTCATTTCTAGTGATGTTTCGACTTGCCAACACTTGCTGGTATGAGAAGGTGAGTTGTGATACATTCTGTATTACAAGAGCTTGTGCATGTAACAGCTTTTCTAAGTCAACTATAGAGGGTGATGTTGTGGTTGATGTCATATGGTTATCGGTAGTCTGCTCATGTGCTATAAATTCTGCTAAATCAACTTGTTGGAGTCTAGCTACCACTTGAGATGTTGCTTGTAGAAACTGGGCATGTGCCTTCTTGAACTGTTCCATCTGATCCTTAGCTGAAGGAGTTGCCAACACAATGTATTCTTTGTACTTAGTGACATCACTTGCAGTTGACATTCCAAGGTCTGACATCTGTATGGGTATGGAAGAATGGAAGGGACAAAAAGGTTGAGCAAAGACAGATTATAGAGAGCAGAGAGAACCCATATATCTAAGGTTTTACCTAGCTAACTGATGCCATTGTGGACAAAAGTCACACAATACACCAATAATCATTTCAAAGAAGCAAATCAAACATGAACACAACGGACAATGAACTCAAGCATACTAGCACAACACAATCCAATTCTACTCATTCAACCAAAACAAAAGGTGAGACAAGGGTTTGGAATAAGAAAGATATTATAACATCAAGGAGTTGGGTAAGAATTATCAAGGAGTTAGACAAGACATATTTGTTGGTGGCCAAGAGTGAAATAAGATAACCATGAATTATTAAAGTGAGGATAAATGATACAACCAAGGATATGAAGTGAGTTAGGGAGAAAACTTTATCAAGGAGACAAAATAGAGAGGCATAGGTTTAATATGTCAAGGTAGATATTGCGCAAGGGTGGCAATACAATGGCACGAAAGCAAAAGTATAAGAATTCAATAGGGAGAAAGCATTATCAAGGAGAAAAGTAGAGAGGCAAAAGTTTAATATATCAAGGTAGATATTGCCTAAGGATGGCAATACAATGGCAAGGAAACAAAAGTATAAGAAGTCAAGGGTTTTATAGCGATATTATGGATTAGAAAACCACTATAATATAATATAACATCGTCCTTACCGATCTAGTCGAAAAACTTAATAACATAAAACTATCTTATCAACCTAATCAAGAAGTCAAATAATAGATCTAGGGGATCCATAACAAAACTTCTTGCGGAGTGGGGATAAGACAGAGAAGAGGGCATCGTTGATAGCTTCGAAAGGGTTTCTTCTAGCAAACTTTGCTTCAAGTTCCGAAATCCTAGCTTGATCATCTTGCAATGCTTCTCATTAGAACCTTCTGATAGACGAAGAATCAGACAAGAAGAGTTGAAAATAAAAGAGACGAGTTTTGATATAAAGTAAGTTTTATGAAGACAATTAAGTCAAGTTTTGAAGGACTGACTGGGCTTTCCATTTCTAACTAATCTAGCGACCTACGGTCACATTGCTTTGATACCACTTCTGTCACACCCGTTTCCAAGGGCAGAGCCGGGTGCATAACATATGCGTGCCAGGATCTATTTCCACACATATGTTGATGTCACAAGTGTAATATATCAAAAGAACACTGCATAAAAGCGTAAATAACGATTATATTAACATATTACACTTCGAACAAACAAAATGTCTTAACCTTTATTCATCAAAGTACGGCGGAACAAGGACATCCATCCATAGGAAGATGACCGGGGGTATCACTAGACTAACATCCATGGAGCTCAGCATCATAACTTCATCTGCAAACTTCTGATCAAAATTAAGCAAGGGTGAGCTCACTTATGGTCGGGGCTCAGCAAGTGGGGGAAAACTAATGCAAGGTAACAAGGTGAGTCTAAGGTTGAGCAGTAAGCATTTTAGTTGGTCAACATTTTATTAACAACACCTGTCTTACTAATAAGTGTGAATCCCAAGTATCCCATTTAAACAAAGGAATATGAGTATATCAAAAATACTTAAGTGAAACCACTTAAGCAAACCATTGGCAGATCATCGGATCTCGATTTATTTCCATCTTTAAGTTCAATTATCATGTGAGGAGTCCAGGCTGCTCATAACCGTGAGCACGGCTGATATATCAGTTTTACACTCTGCAGAGGTGGTACAACTTTACCCACAAGCCGTGTATCCCCTCTAGCCTGGGTCGGCCAAAACCCGTAAACACTTCCAAGGTGAGTGGCTAGGGATCCACTATGAGGCTTTCACAAAATACACTTAATACGAAGCAACCCGCTAAGGTTTCTAAAGACGATGGTGGTGGCCCCCTAGGTGAGGTACCTTAGCCAAGAATATGTCCCCATGTTAACGTGGGCTGCCAACACCTACCGCTCCCCCTCTTGCCCATATTTCAGGTAAGGTTGCCAGGCACTAAGCATATAAAGCTAATTACCAAAGCCAGAGCCATGATAGCACTCGTGGTTGCACTGTTTTCCCGGGTGGTCACTCCATGTTCCAATTAATATGCAATAATCTTGTTTAACCATCGGGATAACAACAATAATGTAAACTTACAATTTTGGAACATTAATATCATAAGCGGGAGTGACTGCATAAAGTTAAGTTGTAGCAATAGCATAGCTACGAAGGTAGAGTATAATTTCCAGGTTTGATCAAGGAATATGGTTGGAAAGGTTATCTAAATAGGTAACCCGTCAAATTATGCATATATATCCAAAAGAATAAACTTTATTAAATGTATTGTTTGAGATCAAACAGAGTATACAGAGGGAGAAGTCCACTTGCCTTGCTTATTGAAAACTTGAGGTTCTTCCACGGATCGGAGTAGATCTTGATTCTTAACTACTAGATCAACCACTGAATATCACACAAACAAACAAGAAGAACAAACACCACTCAATAACATACCACATTCACCATACGTAAAGCTAAAAGAAAATCTAACGAAAAGAGCGTTCGCTTTTCAAAAACATTACACGCAAGGGTTATAATAAAAAGGTATTCTTTTCAAACATGTGATCTATACTTTATAAAATAAGACATGAGCTTAAAATATATTAATTAAAATATACAAATATTAGGTTCACCAATTTAATCCTTTATAAAACGCATACACGATATGTCTAAGATTAAGGGTTTATAAGACGATAAAACACGTTATAACCATATTAAACATTTTTAACCTTTTAGAAAGGATATATGTTATATATCTAAGGTTAATAGGCTACGAAACACGTTATTAATTTTAGAAGCATTATAGAACATCTTATAAATCATTGTTAAACATTCACTTATGACAAACTAAGATATAAGTCTAAATAGGTTTTATATGAAAAGATCATTATTGTTAAACACCTATTTTATGAAAAACTAGGTTATAGGCCTTTAAGTGGATTTTCATGTAAAATATAATGAACAAATAACTATCTTCTAATTTTATTATAAAACACATAGCCTATATTATTATATTTGAAGTCAATATATAAGGTAACGTTTTAAGTTATAAAAGAACTTAAACGCTTATTACTTTATTTTATCCTTTAGAAAAAGCTAAGTGATTCGTATATAATGTGCACTAAATTTTATGAAATCATTAATCATGTCATAAATCTAGTTAAGAACAAATTTATTATAGGTTTGATTAATAAATTATGATAAAGGATATTTAATCTATTAATTATCTTTAATTCTATTGTAGGGACAAATAATCTAAATGATCTAATTCATTAGAGAGAAAATTATGTATAAACTATCATTTTAGTTTATAAAAGTAATGACCCTTGTTATCTTTTAATTAAGAAATTATTCTATTAATTGGACATATATGTATCTTCTATTTTTAATAAGAAACATATGGTCTACATATTCTTTTAAGTTTCTATTTAACACGACTATTCTTAAATATCTATAACGAACCTTGTTAAATATGATATCTATTAAAAAGGTCATTTTTAAATTAGAAACAAATTATTTATCTCATTAGTAAGAAACCTATGTTTAACAACATAACTATCAATTTCTTTATTAGAAAAGTATAAGCGCCTAGTTAAGTCATTTTAACATTATTATAAATTCTACTCTTTCGATTCCTCCTTTCCTTTCTAAATAGAATTTATACGCATAAAAAATGTTTATTTAATTCTTCTAACCTTAATATACTAAGAATTAATTGTAAATTACTAAATGGGACTTTTAATAACCTATTCATGGTTATTATGTCATAAATGAATATTTTACTATTCTAATAATGAAGTGCTATACTTATGAATACATCTATTATGAATAGTAAAATCTATACATTTTTCATTCGCCCGAAAATACGTGACTTAATTCCTATTTCAATTTCTTATATCACTAAGATTATACTTATATCATTACTAACCGATTGTCGCTCCACACACTAAAGCGAAAACAACTCCGTAAACAATTCTAGTATGAAAATCGCCGCGGTAGTGACTAGTGATCGTATTCATTTTTAGAACTATAAAATCATATGCATTTTTAAAATATTGTCGCGGGATTCGATTTTGGTTACACGTATACATCACAAATCTCTAAAATCATACACGTGAATCGCCAAATCGCATCAATAATACAACAATAATTCACAAGATCCATAAATTAATTTTAAAGCATGATTTAGAAAATAAATTAGCGAGTTGTCTTCAACCTTTGGTTTTCGTTCATGCGAAGGGATGAACGACGGTCAAGGGAACAAGCGCGAGGTCCAGCCGGGGTGTTGCGTGGGTGGCGAGTATGAACTCCGGCGAGTTCCACGGGTGGTCCGAGCACGGCGGGGCGGTGGATGGTCCGGCGACAAGCTTCACGACGGCGAGCAGGCACGGCGCGAGCAGGGGCTTGACGACGGGTACGTGGCGTTGCTGCGGGTGCTGAGCGGACGAGCTTCGGCGCGGCGAGTTGGGCACGGCGCGAGCAGGGGCTCGACGGCGGGCGTGTGGCACGGTGTGAACACGGGGAGAGCGAGGGAGAGAGAGAGGGCGAGCTTGGGGAGAGAGAGAGGTCTGGGCTCGGCCAGATTTATAGAGGGGAGAGGGCGAGCCGGGGAAGAAGAAACGGCGACCATCAATGGCTTTAACGTCGACATTACCACCAATAATGGAGAGAGGAACGGGAGAGGGAGAACGACGCAGTAAAGCTCCATTAAACTCCAGAAATGGTCGGCGTCTTGACGGCGTGCAGGGGCACAGGGTCTTCGGTGTTGAGCGCGTAGGGGCTCCTGTCGCGTTGGGTCGGGGTCGCGGCACCAGGGTCGGCTGTCGCGGGCGCTCGGTGTCGCGGCAGTCGGGGCGCCGGTCCTGGCATGGTCGCGCGGCTTCCTGGGCGCGCAGGGGCTCGGCGTCGCGTCGGGGCAGGGTGCGGGGTGCACGGCTCGGCCGCGGGCAGCGCGCGGCGGCCGATCGGCTGCGCGGCCTGGCAGGGGCGCTCGGCCGGCATCAAACACGCAGGGCCGGGGCGCATCAGGGAGAGAGGAGGTGGCCGGGTGGGGCCGCTGGTCGGTGTTGCGCGCGGTGCCTGGGTGCGTGTGGAAGAAGCAGAGGAGAGAGAAGAGAGAGAAAGGGAGGGAGAAAGAGTGGCGGCTGGGAAGGCAAGGGGCGCGCGCGGCTTGCTCCAAGAAACAGGGAGGCGGCGGCTAGGTCAAGGTGTTGGGCCCCTAGTGGGCTTTTAGGTTTAGGGTGTTTGTTTGTTTTTTTTAATTTTCGAATTTCGAAATACTTATTCAAATAATTATAAAATTCATAATAATCAAACCAAAATTATTTATAAATAAAATATTAATTCTTAGACTAATATTTATTATATTTTTTGTGTGAATTTTAATTTAAGAAGAAATGATATTCAATATTCAAAATTACTTATGAGAAATCAAAAATTATTCCGAATGAAATAAATAACAAACACTTCAATGAAAAATTATTAAAATAAATACAACTAATAAACTAAATGTATTATTTTTATTTGACGATTTTTATAGTGTTACATATACCATGTATCACCATTGGGTTCTATTGCCAACCAGTTATGATTCCCTCATTCCCGAATCCGAAGTTTATTTTGAACACATGCTCATATCTCTCTCACTTGTTCTTCTCTCTCCATATTTTATATATGTCCTCTCTATCCTGCTCTCGACCAGATAGTCTCCCCTCTCTAGATCCTGCAGTCAAGCTTCCAATCTACAAGCCTATCCACTATCCTCATCCCCTTATCTCACTAGGGATGTGGGGGTTGGTCTAGCGCAAGGGCACAAGCGAGAAAGAGGATAGGTAGAGCTATCGGCGTGAGGGTATGAGGGGACGATGGAGATCCCCACCGAGCAACGATGTATTCGCATCACTTGACGAGGCGGATGAAGACCTAGCTCCCGAATTATCGAAATAGTGACTCGACGAGGTGGGCAGCAACATAGCCCCCGAGCTATCGAAGTAGTGACTCAACGAGGCGGGCAACAGCCTAGCCCCCAAGCTGTCGAAGTAGTGACTCGACGAGGCCGGTGAGGCGGGCAGCAGCCCAGCTCCCGAGCTGTCGAAGTAGTGACTCGATGGGGCAGGTAGTGGTCTAGCCCCCAGCCATCGGAGTGGTCGGCGAGCTTGATGTTTGATCATGTAACTTTGAGCATTGAACTTTGAAGGTCCTATTAAGACTTACTTATGACCTGCATGTAGTTAAGGATATTTTTATGGCATGAAAAATGTGTAGGAAAATTGCTATGCGAGAAGGAGATTTGTTTGAGTTATGACGTAAGAATTGAGTATGTGCTGTCAAGGCACAACGAGAGTGTGTAACGCTGTCACACCCGGCCTTAAGGAACAAAGCCAGGTGCATCTCATACATGCGCCAAGAAGACAACATATATAATAACAGAGTGTATAGAGATAAATGTCGTAAAACATCAGAGTATTTATTATATAGCGGAAGACTTATTACAAAATAAAATAATAAAGATAAAACGAACTAAGGATCGCCGGCGCCAATGTCAACTGAGAAACGCCACCTAGATCAGATCATACTCCTCGCCTTGTGGCTCCTCCTGAACCACCTGCTCTTCTCCTGTGGGGGGGTGTGAGACAGCAAGGGTGAGCTCACACATGATCATAGCTCAACAAGTTGTGGGGAACCAGTGGACATAAACTCACAAAGGTGTGAGTTCATGTGATGTGTAAGGCTAATCAATGATAGGGGTTAAAGCTGAGCATTGCTTTTAAGTAGTTGGTCAAAGTTTTATTAGCAGTTACTAAGTGTAAGTAAATACCATACCATAAGTAAAGTAATAGAACAAAATTAATAATAAACCCATGCAATGCAAATGACAAAATTGAATTTAAGTTCCATAATTTAAACATCAGAGAGTCCTGAGCTGCTCATGACCGTGAGCTCGGCTAGTATACCAGTTTTACACTCTGCAGAGGTTGTACCCTTTACCCACAAGTCATGCTACCCATCTGCCAAGGGGTCGCGAATCCCATACACCTCTACCTAGGAAGCGCGGCAGGGCAACACTACGAGGCCTTTACAAAGTTCCACTAGCTTCCGAAAACCCGCTACAGTTTATAGGAAGTTCCAATGCAGGGTTCTTGGCTGACCGCCATCGCAGCAAAATCAACCAAGGACCTCCCTACACTGACCACTCCCCTACTGCCCTTGCCCCTTTCGGGTAAGGTAGTCTTCCACTAGCTTTCCTAATTAGTCAGCCAAGGGCGTCCCATTAAACCCTTGTGGTGGCACGTGGTTCTCAAGTTAAGCTCTATGTTCCAATTAACATTAATGATCTCAACATGAACATAAATAGAATAACAAAAGAATTGGAACATAGAGGTAATAAATGATTATCCCAAAACCATGTAAAGCAATAGCAAACTACCCAAGTGATTCAGGGGTAAACAAGGTAATGAGATAAACAATCTAGGGTGACCTATCGGGTCCCATCAAAATTTACCTATGCATGAGTAAATGATATTAAAGAACATTATTGGGTAGAAAGTGGTCAAGGGCACAACTTGCCTTCAATGAGCTCCTGCTCAGCTACTTCAACCTGCTGCTCACCAGGATCCTCAGCAACGGGCTCTTCTACTCGCCACAATACAAACAGGCACAATATATAGGGAAAAATTAACATCACACCAAACATGTACACAAAATACACAGTAATAATCTACTCATTAAAATAAAATCCTAGGATCAGGAATCATAATTTTTGGAGTTATAGATTTTAAGTTATGAATTTTTTAAAGGTTTTATGTGTTTAAAATAGATTAAGTGAGGAATTAAATTTCTTACTGTTTTCATGACAAAACAGAGGCTCTAAGTGATAGAGAATTAAATTATAAAAAATTAGAAAGTGGAATGAACTTATTTGGACTAAAAAAGGATTTTCTATGGATTATTGAAGTTCTAGCAATCATTTATATAATAAAATCTATTTTCTAATTCTTTTATTCATTTTATCACGCCACTGGACTGGGCCTCATTTTCCAGGAAACCTAGGGGCTCGGGGTAAAAATCTATAGACACAGAGCGCAGTGAAGGTGGATGGCGGGTTGATTTCCCTATTTCCCAGGGTCTCTTTTACAAAACGCGTAATCCGAAGGGGTATCAGGCTTTCAGGACCGTCCGATCAGAAACGATTGGCCCGGATTAGATCCGTCCCTGGCTCAGGACTGGCGCTCCCAGATACCGCTGGATCGCGCGCCAACGGCTCAGATTTAATTAACCTAGATTCAATCGCACCCGAACCCTTCCGATCCTACGGTCCCTGTTAACCTATGTGAAAGGGGTACACACAGAGCCATCCCAATCGTCCACCCCACGATCGACGGTCCAGAACGCCCGCGCTCTCCCTTCGCTTCCTCTCTGGTGAACAGGCACGGCGGCGCTCCGCCCGCGGTGGTGCCATCACCGGCGAGAATCACCAACGGCCCGAATGACCAAATCCGAAGCCCAGGACGCTGCTACACACGATATGGGAGGGCGCGAGTACAGGGAAGGAGTCCATACCGCGAATTGTCGCTGGGAGCCTTCTGGCCGCGGGGATAGGCGGAGGCGCGACGGCGTGAGGACGACGGCGAGCAATTGCTCTGGCGCAGCGATGCCCCGCTCGAAATTGGTGGTCGCCGAGATTCCCAGGTGCCCCGCCGCGGCCCTGGAACGCCCCGCGGGTGCCCGAGCGACACTACCCACGAGTCGGACGGCGGCGGCCCGAAATTCTCTCTCCTCCTCCCTGGTCTCTCTCTCACAATTCCCCGACGAGGCTGGCTAGAGGCGTGGCGAAGAGGGAGGGTCAATCCCTCGGCTCCCCCGCGCTTAAAATCCTCCCAGACCGGTCCAAGCGCCGCAACAACCCCCGAAGCTCCCGGTGGAGCTCCGCCATGCACGGCGCGATGGTTGAAGCTGAGTGCGGACCGTGGTTGAGGCTGACTAGAGGGACCGGCCTGTCAGCCATCAGGTGATTTCCGCACGGCGTTATGGTGTGACTGTCCGCTGTGGCCCACGAATCAGTGCGCAGAGGCAACGCGAGCATGTGGAAGCCAGCGACTGTCATGCGGGCCCCATCTGACAGTGAAAGGATGAGTGGCGCGGGAATGAAGATGGGCTGCGCGCGCGCTGGAAAGACTTAGTGGGCCGAAATGAATGGAGTCGGCCCAGCTGCAGGGTTTTGGTTTTTTTCTTTTTATTTTCTGTTTTTCCTCCCCTTCAATTTCTAGGATTCAAATTTGAATTCAAGTTTAACTGTGAATTTATATTCATTTTAAATGTACAATTTGAACCCAAATAAGGAGATCTAACTATTTTCTTTATACTTATTTTCTTTATCTTTGTTTAGTGTTCTTTCTTCTCTTTCTCAAATTCTTGAATTTTCCTTTGAGAGTTTAAATTCCAATTTGGATTTTTTTAACATATTTCTTTTCTTTTATATTATTTTATGTTGTCACAGAATGCACACCACAAAATTAATATCCAGCATGATGCATAGTTTTAATGACATATATTCTTTTATTAACTATCTGCTTTTGCATATGGTGTTCACATGGAATGATGTATAAAGGTCAAACCCACATAAAGAGAAATTGTTTTCTCTATTGGTATTTTTTTCTAGCTATTTACAAGTGGGTGTTACAAATCCTACCCCCCTTAAAAATAATCTCGTCCTCGAGATTTAAGAAGAACGAGGGAAAAGATGGGGAAAATCTATACGAAGCTCTTCTTCTCTTTCCCAAGTTGCTTCATCTTCTCTGTGGTGACTCCATTGTACTTTGCACATCTTTATCACCTTATTTCTTGTAACTCGGGTCAATGTATCCAAAATCTTGATCGGGTACTCTGTGTAAGTCAAATCACCTTGAACACTGAGCTCTTCCATTGGTAACTGTTCCTCGGGAATACGGAGACACTTCTTAAGTTGAGACACATGGAACACATTATGCACATCGGATAGACTAGCAGGTAACTCGAGTTGATATGCCATCTCCCCAACTCTTCTAAAGATCAGGAATGGTCCAATGTAGCGAGGGGACAATTTGCCCTTAACTTTGAATCTCCTCATTCCACGAAGTGGTGACACCTTAAGGTACACATAATCTCCTTCTTCAAATTCCAGTGGTCTTCTTCTATTATCAGCATAGCTCTTTTGCCTGGTTTGAGCCACCCTCAAATTCTCTCGAATTATACGAACTTGTTCTTCTGCTTCTTGAATCAGTTCAGGCCCAAAGAACTGTCTTTCTCCAGTCTGATCCCAATACAAAGGAGTCCTGCACTTCCTCCCATATAGAGCTTCAAAAGGTGACATCTTCAGACTGACCTGATAACTATTATTATATGAGAACTCAGCATATGGTAGACTTTTATCCCAACTTACTCCATGCTGAAGGGCACACGCTCTCAACATATCTTCCAATACTTGATTAGTCCTTTCAGTCTGTCCATCAGTCTGAGGGTGATAAGCTGTACTAAAATTCAACTTCGTACTCATATTCTCATGAAAGCTTCTCCAAAATCTTGAAGTAAACTGCGAACCTCGATCAGACACGATCTTCTTTGGTACTCCATGTAAACACACAATCCGAGCCATATACAACTCGGCTAACTGAGAACCTTTATAAGTAGTCTTCACTGGAATAAAGTGAGCCACTTTAGTCAATCTATCCACAATCACCCATATAGCATCATATCCTTTCTGGGTGCGAGGCAATCCAGTGATGAAATCCATACCAATCTCTTCCCACTTCCACTCGGGTATCTTCAGTGGGTGCAATAGTCCAGCTGGCCTCTGATGTTCAGCCTTAACTCTTTGACATACATCGCACATAGCCACATGTGCAGCTACATCTCTTTTCAATCCATACCACCAATACTTCTGCTTCAAATCCTGATACATCTTAGTACTACCAGGATGAATAGAATAATCCGAATCATGGGCCTCCTTTAAAATAGTCTCTCGAAGGCTTTTAATATCAGGAACACACATCCTGTCCTTGAACCATACAGTGCCTTGCTCATCTTCCGTGAATTCCGGAACTCGACCTTCAGTAATCAGATCCTTGATCTCTTTTATTTTAGCATCACCAATTTGTCCTTTGCGGATCTCTTGCTCCAAGGTAGGTTCCACCTCAATAGTAACTCCTTCAGTATGAGTAACTATCCCCAGGTTAAGTCTCCTGAAATCCTCAACAATCTCGTCGGGCAGCTGGGCAACAATAGCTGAATGAACATGCTCCTTGCGACCCAAGGCATCGGCAACCAAATTTGCCTTGCCCGGGTGATAGTGAATCTCCAAGTCATAATCCTTAATAAGCTCCAACCAACAGCGTTGCCTAAGGTTGAGATCCTTCTGAGTGAATATATACTTCAAACTCTTATGATCCGTATATACTTGGCACTTGGTTCCCATAACGTAATGTCTCCAAATCTTAAGTGCATGCACAACGGCTGCCAATTCCAAGTCATGAGTGGGGTAGTTCAATTCATGTCTTCGTAACTGACGAGAAGCATAGGCAATCACATGTCCTTCTTGCATGAGCACACATCCTAAGCCTTGGCCACATGCATCACAATAGATATCAAATCCTTTCTGTAGGTCTGGCATAACCAATACTGGTGGCGACATCAACCTCTTTTTCAATTGCTCAAAGCTGTCTTGGCACTTCTCGTCCCACTTAAATTCTCTTCCTTTCTCCAAAAGCGAAGTCATAGGCTTAGCAATCTTAGAAAATCCTTCAATAAATCTCCGATAATATCCTGCTAGTCCCAAGAAACTCCGAATCTCAGTAACTGTAGTGGGTACTCTCCACTCCATTATCTCCTTAACTTTAGCAGGATCCACTGAAATTCCTCCATTAGAAATAATATGACCAAGAAATGGCACCTCGCCAATCCAAAACTCGCACTTGCTGAACTTGGCATATAGCTGATTATCTCGTAGCTTCTGTAGCACCATCCTCAGATGTTCCTCGTGATCACTATCACTCTTGGAATAGATAAGAATATCATCGATGAATACCACGACGAATCTGTCCAAATACTCCATAAACACCTTGTTCATTAAGTTCATAAAATACGCTGGTGCATTGGTTAATCCAAACGACATAACAGTAAACTCATATAATCCATATCGAGTCGAGAAAGCCGTCTTGGGAATATCTGATGGTAATCGGATCGGAGTTCAATCTTCGAGAATACTCTAGCACCTCTCATCTGATCAAATAAATCCTCAATACGGGGCAACAGATACTTGTTCTTCACTGTAACATCATTAAGAGATCTATAATCCACACACATCCGCTGCGATCCATCCTTCTTCTGTACAAACAAGACCGGTGCTCCCCAAGGTGAGGAACTCGGACGAATGTACCCAGCCTCTTGTAACTCAGTTAACTGCTTCTTAAGTTCCTTCAACTCCTCTACGGACATCCTATATGGCCGTTTAGAAATAGGGGCGGTTCCAGGTAAGAGATCAATAACAAACTCAACTTCTCTGTCAGGTGGCATCCCTGGCAACTCCTCTGGAAAGACATCCGGAAAATCTCTAACCACCCGGATGTTGTCACCAACAAACTCCTCCGGTATAAAGAACATTGCACGCATGGGTGAGGAGGTTACTGTAATATTAACTTGAAACCTTTCTCCCTTGGTAGTAGTGAGTTCTACGGTACCTCTACCACATGCTATAACGGCCTTTGCCTTTCTTAGCCATGACATACCAAGGATCAGATCTATACTGCTTGACTCTAATATTATAGCAGTAGCTCCAAATTCTCTACCCATAATGGTCAATGTCAATCTACGTGTCATTTGATTCGCCTCAATAGGCCCTTTAGGTGTAATTACTATCATTGGTTTTCTCATATTTAGCAGTGGTATTTCATTTGTGTTGGCATATCTAGCAGACATGAATGAATGTGTAGCACCAGAATCAAATAATATGGTTGCAGGAATTGCATTAACATAAAACATACCAATTACGAGGTCCCCACCATCCGGGGTAGCATCAACGCTGACTTGATTAACTTTGGCAATAGAATATCCCTTGCCAGATCCTGGAGTTTGCTGCCTGTTCTGAACTGGAGTAGTAGCAATCCTCTGTGGGCAGACATTTGCATAGTGACCAGCCTTCCCACACTTGAAACAAGTAGTGCCTGGACTCTGTCCTGACAACTTCGTCGGGGTGCCAATAGGGGTAGCCTGCCGAGGAGGTGGAGTCCTCAGTGGTGATTGCTAAACAGGGCGCGGTCCTCCTGGTCGAGTCGGTGTACCCTGTGGTGAACTGTAGCGAGGACGAACACTGCTGCTTCCTTGTCCTTGAGATATTGCCTTTCTCTTCAAATCACCCAGCTGAACACGCTTGTGTTCAATAGCAAGAGCTTTATCCAGCAGTCTCTGAAATGATGGAAAAGTGTGTGCAACCAGTGCATACTGTAGTGGTCCATTAAGTCCTTCAATAAAATGTTCCTGCTTCCTCTCGTCTTTAGCAACTTCTTCAGGGGCATATCTGGATAACTGAATAAACTTGTCGCGGTACTCGCTGACTGACATACTTCCTTGCTTCAGCGACAGAAATTCCTTCTTCTTGATCTTTATCATACCAGCTGGTATATGATAGTTCCGGAACTGTATACTGAACTCTGCCCAAGTGATAGTATCAGCAGCATCGTGGGCAGCAGTATATGAATCCCACCAGTCAGCAGCAGGACCTGTCAGACGTCCAGAAGCATATAAAACCTTCTCCCGGTCAGTGCATTGTGCAATATTCAACATCTTTTCCACAGATTTAAGCCAAACATCTGCATCCAGTGGATCAGGAGAGCTTGCAAATGTAGGTGGCTTATGACTCATGAACTCCCTATGCTAATCTCGGGGTGGAACCGGTGGTGGTGGAGGAGGCAGTGGTACTTGTTGCTGCTGTTGCTGTTGTTGCATTTGCTGTTGCAGCTGCTGTTGTTGCGCCCTCCTTTCCTGGCGTATCTCATCTCGCTCCTGGCGCAACTCCTGGCGTATATCTTCTCTTTCCTGACGCATCTCCTGGCGTTCTTGCTGCATCTGGGCACGCATATCAGCCATAGTGTCTGCCATTTGCTGCATTACCGCCATCTGAGCAGCAACCAATGGGTCAACTCCGCCTGGTGGAGGATTAGGAGGATTCATCTCTGCAGGTTGTGGCTGGGGTTGTCTATATATCCTCCGAGTGTGCTGATTAGGAGGCAAATCAATTCCACCACCCCGCCTGGTATTGACCATCTGAGTTAGATACATATGGTAAGAAAATAGTAGACAAGTCAGGTATTTACAAAGCAGGTTACTTTGGGGAATTTATTAGCTAAGCGGATTAATATTTTACCTACCATAGCTAATTTATTACCTTATGGTGGCACATACTAAGATGTCCATCTATAATAATTCAATCAATCAAGGAAGCAAATCAGGCATTTAGCATCAGCACAATCAAACAACATTTTTAAAGAAAGTAGTTTTGAATTTTGTCTTAGGTTCCCTATCTCTTAAAAATGTCATAAGGGTAGGGATTCCAAGGTGTGAAATCCATCTTGTCTTAGAGTGGAAAAGGTAGAATGATCAGAGTAGAACAGTAGAAGGTGAGACAAGATCAAGATGAGATGAGTATAGAATGAGTCAGAGTAAGGTAAGTAGGAGAGGGTTTGTCCATTTCTATCTAGGTTTCGTCCTACAGTCAACATTTGCTTTGATACCACTTCTGTCACACCCGGCCTTAAGGAACAAAGCCAGGTGCATCTCATACATGCGCCAAGAAGACAACATATATAATAACAGAGTGTATAGAGATAAATGTCGTAAAACATCAGAGTATTTATTACATAGCGGAAGACTTATTACAAAATAAAATAATAAAGATAAAACGAACTAAGGATCGTCGGCGTCAATGTCAACTGAGAAACGCCACCTAGATCAGATCATACTCCTCGCCTTGTGGCTCCTCCTGAACCACCTGCTCTTCTCCTGTGGGGGGGTGTGAGACAGCAAGGGTGAGCTCACACATGATCATAGCTCAACAAGTTGTGGGGAACCAGTGGACATAAACTCACAAAGGTGTGAGTTCATGTGATGTGTAAGGCTAATCAATGATAGGGGTTAAAGCTGAGCATTGCTTTTAAGTAGTTGGTCAAAGTTTTATTAGCAGTTACTAAGTGTAAGTAAATACCATACCATAAGTAAAGTAATAGAACAAAATTAATAATAAACCCATGCAATGCAAATGACAAAATTGAATTTAAGTTCCATAATTTAAACATCAGAGAGTCCTGAGCTGCTCATGACCGTGAGCTCGGCTAGTATACCAGTTTTACACTCTGCAGAGGTTGTACCCTTTACCCACAAGTCATGCTACCCATCTGCCAAGGGGTCGCGAATCCCATACACCTCTACCTAGGAAGCGCGACAGGGCAACACTACGAGGCCTTTACAAAGTTCCACTAGCTTCCGAAAACCCGCTATAGTTTATAGGAAGTTCCAATGCAGGGTTCTTGGCTGACCGCCATCGCAGAAAAATCAACCAAGGACCTCCCTACACTGACCACTCCCCTACTGCCCTTGCCCCTTTCGGGTAAGGTAGTCTTCCACTAGCTTTCCTAATTAGTCAGCCAAGGGCGTCCCATTAAACCCTTGTGGTGGCACGTGGTTCTCAAGTTAAGCTCTATGTTCCGATTAACATTAATGATCTCAACATGAACATAAATAGAATAACAAAAGAATTGGAACATAGAGGTAATAAATGATTATCCCAAAACCATGTAAAGCAATAGCAAACTACCCAAGTGATTCAGGGGTAAACAAGGTAATGAGATAAACAATCTAGGGTGACCTATCGGATCCCATCAAAATTTACCTATGCATGAGTAAATGATATTAAAGAACATTATTGGGTAGAAAGTGGTCAAGGGCACAACTTGCCTTCAATGAGCTCCTGCTCAGCTACTTCAACCTGCTGCTCACCAGGATCCTCAGCAACGGGCTCTTCTACTCGCCACAATACAAACATGCACAATATATAGGGAAAAAATTAACATCACACCAAACATGTACACAAAATACACAGTAATAATCTACTCATTAAAATAAAATCCTAGGATCAGGAATCATAATTTTTGGAGTTATAGATTTTAAGTTATGAATTTTTTAAAGGTTTTATGTGTTTAAAATAGATTAAGTGAGGAATTAAATTTCTTACTGTTTTCATGACAAAATAGAGGCTCTAAGTGATAGAGAATTAAATTATAAAAAATTAGAAAGTGGAATGAACTAATTTGGACTAAAAATGGATTTTCTATGAATTATTGAAGTTCTAGCAATCATTTATATAATAAAAATCTATTTTCTAATTCTTTTATTCATTTTATCACGCCATTGGACTGGGCCTCATTTTCCAGGAAACCTAGGGGGCTCGGGGTAAAAATCTATAGACACAGAGCGCAGTGAAGGTGGATGGCGGGTTGATTTCCCTATTTCCGAGGGTCTCTTTTACAAAACGCGTAATTCGAAGGGGTATCAGGCTTTCAGGACCGTCCGATCAGAAACGGTTGGCCCGGATTAGATCCGTCCCTGGCTCAGGACTGGCACTCCCAGATACCGCTGGATCGCGCGCCAACGGCTCAGATTTAATTAACCTAGATTCAATCGCACCCGAACCCTTCCGATCCTACGGTCCCTGTTAACCTATGTGAAAGGGGTACACGCAGAGCCATCCCAATCGTCCACCCCACGATCGACGGTCCAGAACGCCCGCGCTCTCCCTTCGCTTCCTCTCTGGTGAACAGGCACGGCGGCGCTCCGCCCGCGGTGGCGCCATCACCGGCGAGAATCACCAACGGCCCGAATGACCAAATCCGAAGGCCAGGACGCTGCTACACACGATATGGGAGGGCGCGAGTACAGGGAAGGAGTCCATACCGTGAATTGTCGCCGGGAGCCTTCTGGCCGCGGGGATAGGTGGAGGCGCGACGGCGTGAGGACGACGGCGAGCAATTGCTCTGGCGCAGCGATGCCCCGCTCGAAATTGGTGGTCGCCGAGATTCCCAGGTGCCCCGCCGCGGCCCTGGAACGCCCCGCGGGTGCCCGAGCGACACTACCCACGAGTCGAACGGCGGCGGCCCGAAATTCTCTCTCCTCCTCCCTGGTCTCTCTCTCACGATTCCCCGATGAGGCTGGCTAGAGGCGTGGCGAAGAGGGAGGGTCAATCCCTCGGCTCCCCCGCGCTTAAAATCCTCCCAGACCGGTCCAAGCGCCGCAACAACCCCCGAAGCTCCCGGTGGAGCTCCGCCATGCACGGCGCGATGGTTGAAGCTAAGTGCGGACCGTGGTTGAGGCTGACTAGAGGGACCGGCCTGTCAGCCATCAGGGGATTTCCGCACGACGTTATGGTGTGACTGTCCGCTGTGGCCCACGAATCAGTGCGCAGAGGCAACGCGAGCGTGTGGAAGCCAGCGACTGTCATGCGGGCCCCATCTGACAGTGAAAGGATGAGTGGCACGGGAATGAAGATGGGATGCACGCGCGCTGGAAAGACTTAGTGGGCCGAAATGAATGGAGTCGGCCCAGCTGCAGGGTTTTGGTTTTTTTCTTTTTATTTTCTGTTTTTCCTCCCCTTCAATTTCTAGGATTCAAATTTGAATTCAAGTTTAACTGTGAATTTATATTCATTTTAAATGTACAATTTGAACCCAAATAAGGAGATCTAACTATTTTCTTTATACTTATTTTCTTTATCTTTGTTTAGTGTTCTTTCTTCTCTTTCTCAAATTCTTGAATTTTCCTTTGAGAGTTTAAATTCCAATTTGGATTTTTTAACATATTTCTTTTCTTTTATATTATTTTATGTTGTCACAGAATGCACACCACAAAATTAATATCCAGCATGATGCATAGTTTTAATAACATATATTTTTTTATTAACTATCTGCTTTTGCATATGGTGTTCACATGGAATGATGTATAAAGGTCAAACCCACATAAAGAGAAATTGTTTTCTTTATTGGTATTTTTTTCTAGCTATTTACAAGTGGGTGTTACAAACGCTGTTTATGAGAGCGAGAATTGTGTCTACACAAGTTTACTATTGTGTTTGGGGGAAAAAATAAATATGAAAAAAGAAATATGGGTTAAAGGTTAATTGGATTGTTGCTGTTGCATCTATCTTGATCAGACAACTAAAGTATCTTAGGTAGTGTTTGGTTGAAGAGCCAAATAGAACGGAGTCGTTCTGTCCCAGTTTTGTTGCTGTTTGGTTACAAAGGAACTAGAACGGAATGACTTCAATTAGGGAATATTCTCCTCAGATCCGGAACTATTCCGCTCCAAAAAATCAACCGGACGGAGCCGCTCCGTTCCCATCCCGCTCTCACAGTCATGCTCCGTTCTGTTCATTCTGCAACCAAACAAAAAACAGAGCCGCTCCGTTCCAGATTACCAAATACAGAACAGAGCAGCTCCGTTTCTAAAATCAGAGATGGAACGACTCTATTCTACTTTGCTATTCAACCAAACACTATCTAGATAGAAGAATTACGAGGCCGAAGCACTGGTCCTCTCGTCAGGGAGCCGCTAGGGCCCAGGCTGGTGGCCAGGTCGCCTCGAGCCCACGGGGAACGCTGCCAGCTGCTCTGCTCCTGTTCGTGCTCGGCCGGACTGCTCGTGCACCGGCGACCGGGCGAGGCGTACTGGCTCCTATCGCCCGCTGGGCCACGTGGGCTCCCAAAAGCCCAAAGTGGCAGGACATTATGGTGGCCCGCGCCTCGGATTTTCGGAAATATTTTTTTCGCTAGCCGTCCCGCCTAATCACACACTGGCACACACCACCGTCAGGGCTGTCAGATGCTCTCGGTCCCCTTCCCCCCCTCACAAAATTTTAATCCCACGGGCCGCGAAGGAAAAGAAAAAAAACACTGGTCCCCTCCGCCCTCCGCCGCCATCACCGCGCCTCCGCATTTCGGATCAAGCCAGAGCGGGGGCAGAGGCGCCTCTCCCGCCGGAGACCCGAGCGAGAACCGCCGCTTCCCCCTCCTTCTCCTCATTTTGAAATCGCGTTTTGGCGGCCTATCTCCTCCGCACCGCGCACCATCTCTCCTCCGCTGCAACGCTACTTAACCGCCTCGATTTGCTCCCCATTTCCCCGTCCAGCCTAGATAGACCTGAGCCGAAACCCTAGGACCCCGCGCCTCCGCCTCCGCCTCCGCCTCGGCTTCCGCTTCCCCCTCTCCCGCCGCTGACGAGGCCGACGATGGGGGACAAGGAAAACGCACCTCCCTTGGGGGCCCGGGGCGCGGCGGGGCCCCGGCTCACGCGGGCCGCGGCGAAGCGAGCTGCGGCGGCGGCGGCGGTGGCGGAGGGTCCGGGCGACGTCAAGCGGCGGCGAGTGGCGCTCGGGGAGCTCCCGGCGCTCGCCAACAAGGCCGCCCTCCGCGCGCCGTCCTGCCCCGTCAAGCCCTCGAAGCCCGCGTCCAGGCCCGGGAGGCACGCGAGGAATGTTGCGCCGGAGGCCCGCGGGCCCTCCTCCGCCCACGAGGCCGAGCGCTGCGCGTCCTCCCCGCCGCGCACCGCCGACGCCGACGCCGACGCCGAGTCTAACTCCGTCTCCAACCCCGCGCCGCGCGCCACCCCCTACGCCGACTCCTGCGCTTCCTCCTCGCCGCCGCGCGCCGCCGCCGCCGCGGGAGCGCCCGCCGACCCCCAGCTCTGCGGGTCCTACGCCTCCGACATCTACACCTACCTCCGCTCCCTGGAGGTACTCAGCTCCGTTCTTCTCCAACCCCTGGCATCTCCGCGGATTCGACATCTGCGCCGATCTGACGCTTGCTTGCTACGGATTTGGGGCTGCGGGTGCAGGTGGAGCCGCAGCGGCGGTCCAGACCCGATTACATCGAGGCGGTGCAGGCGGACGTTACGGCGCACATGCGCGGCATCCTCGTCGACTGGCTGGTCGAGGTCGCCGAGGAGTATAAGCTCGTCGCCGACACCCTGTACCTCGCCATCTCCTATGTGGATCGCTTCCTCTCCGTCAATGCGCTCGGCCGCGACAAGCTGCAGCTCCTTGGCGTCGCCTCCATGCTCATTGCTGCGTAAGTGCCACTTGCCATCCGCATTGTGTCATTTGCTTCTAATTCTAGGGCATTGTACAATTGGGGATTGATTTGGGTCCGGCGCTCACAGGAAGTATGAGGAGATCAGCCCGCCGCACCCGGAGGACTTTTGCTACATCACAGACAACACCTACACCAAAGAGGAGCTCCTCAAGATGGAGAGCGATATACTCAAGCTTCTAAAGTTCGAGTTGGGCAATCCTACCATTAAGACCTTCCTGAGGTGGCACGCTCACTGACCCACAAGTTCATAATTTCATGTAATTGCTTATTTCCATTTGACAGTGTTGGCTAATGGATTATCTGCTACCACATATCTCTTTTGTTTTGCTGATTTCAGGCGGTTCACAAGATCTGCCCATGAAGACAAGAAGGTTGCTAACCCATTCTTATTTATGGTATCCAATTCTAACTGTTCTCTCTTCTTTCAACGTGCATTGATGTCTGATGTTTTTTTTGCATCCCTGTTGCAGCGCTCCATCTTGTTAATGGAATTCTTGGGGAGCTACCTGGCTGAGTTGAGTCTACTGGATTATGGCTGTCTCCGATTCTTGCCATCAGTAGTTGCTGCTTCAGTTATGTTCGTTGCTAGGCTGACCATTGATCCAAATGCCAATCCTTGGGTAAGGAACCGAAGGATCTTATTGATGCATGCAAAGGACCGCCCTGTTTCTCAAAGTTCATTTATCCTACATTTTTATATGTAATTATTATAGAACATGAAGCTGCAGAAGACGACAGGCTACAAAGTTTCTGAACTCAAGGATTGCATCGTAGCCATACGTGACTTGCAGCTCAACAGGAAATTTCCATCATTAACGGCAATTCGAGACAAGTACAAGCAACACAAGGTATACACATCTCCTAAAGTCTAGCGGTCTTCCTTATATATGAATGTTAATGTCGTAATGGCGCTATGATGCTAACCCTGCAATCATTTGGAACAGTTCAAATGTGTGTCAACGCTTCTCCCCCCTGTTGTGGTCCCTACTTCATACTTTGAAGACTTAGCTGAGTAGCTGCTCTTGGACTGCACCACTGTGAGGCTAACAATCTGAGCTCTCCTTGAGCTCTTAGGGACGGGAGAATAACTGTGTTATGAGCTTCTTCTCAGTTAAGTAGGGTTCCAAAAGCTATTTAAGTGAGGTTCTTTAGGAATCGCAGCTGAGTTACTAGTAGTGAGGCCAGGCATTCTCTTGTTTTGTGAATTGTATTCTTTGTATGATATCCTAGTCACATCTTGCCTTGGTCTGTTGCCCACAATGTAATGTTTGATACGTTAGACCTTTCCGTCTGATTGATCTCAGTACAAATTCTGTTACTCCATCCATCCAAAAAAGAATGCAATTCTAGCATAGTACCAAGTTAAAGTATCTTGAGTTTCACTAATTATATTATATAAAAATATCAATATTCATTAGATTTACCGTTGTATATATTTCCATTGCATACCTATTTGGTGTCATAAACATTTTTTTTAACTATATATAGTATATATTTGGTCAAACTTTAGGTACTTTAACAAAGAATGTGCCTAGAATTGCATTCGATTTGGGGGCGGAGGTAGTAGTACCTGTCAAGTGTGTGATATACCTACAGGGACTTGTACAACTAGAACAATTTCAGTATTATGCTTATTTTGGACAGTGGTAAAATATAATATATGGTTGCCTATTTGTTGCAACTATTGTCTAAACCAAACCGACCATTGCTAATCCCTAATCATTAACACATGTAGATAACCTATGGTTGGAGCATCTTTTGAACCATGGCTAGAGATTTGTTGGTACTCATAATTTGATTCCATGGCGATATTAAATGTGAGCACTGACATCACAGATCGGTAGTTCAGGTAACCCCTGAAACATGGCAAGTGGACAAGATGCTGGTCTCAGAATCTCAGGTGTGGAACGCGGACGTTTGTTTGCTGCATGCAGCCCAACTACCTGCTTACCCTTCTGATGCCATCGTGCCAACATATATTTGTTCTGATAACATTGCGTATGCTGGTTTTGCCCAAACTGGCAAATTTACAATTTTGGAAATACATTTGGAGCAGTGTTGGGCCGTTGGCTGCATGCCTGAAGCGTGTTCCCTACTTCCCTGTCAATATAACAAAAGTTTGCACAACTTGCTTCCTGCCTCATTGAAGGTGCTGCTTTCATGAGGCTTCAATATAATAAATTGGGACGGGCACTACTTTGTCGTGACAAATTTTATGCGTCGCATATTTAAAATCGGGATGAACTTACGTGGTACGCAACACCGTAACAGCTCACTGTTGAGCATAAAAAAGTCCTCGCAGACGGTCCGGCCGACATCCGGCCTTAAAAGCCAGACGATCCGTGGTGATGGCGTGGACAGTCCGCGCGTACACAGGATCAGTTAGGGTTCTGAGTTTCTCGTGGGATTTGTTAGCTAAAACCGCGAGATTAGCTCAGCAAACGACTTGTAATGGGTCCATACCTCCCCCTTTATATAGATAAAGGACTACGGCCGATTAAACCCCCCACAATCGATTAAATCAAGTTTACTTCTTGTTTTTACCTTATGCATCAGGAGTAGTTCTAGTTTAGCCCTAGTTTAGCCTCCCTCTACCTCAAATCTTCACCTCTCTCCGGCTCTATATCGACTAGAGACATCTTGGGTGGCTTGCCGACGCCAAGACACCCTACAGTCTCTCCTCCCCAACGGGGTCCTTCCCGGGAGGCGAGATCTAGGTCTACTACGAAGAAGACTCTCGCGCCATCGCGGACCATCTGGATGTACGCAGAAGAGGAGTCGTTCCTGTGCCAGGCCGTGGACCGCCCGACCCTATGCCGCGGATCGTCCGCGCCTCCGTAGAGAGCAACGCCGGGTGGTCCTTTATAGTTATTGGCGCCCGAATCAGCGCCAACACACTTTTTGGCGACTCCGCTAGGGACAGTGTCTAAATCTACTAAAAATCAGGCCCTCAAATAGCCGGTTCTAAAAATCACACCGATATCTCCCCGGGCAATATCCTGAAGCCGACTATTGAAAGTCTGACGGCCAATGAGCAACTGCAATACGAGTACTACATGCGTCAAGTGAAGCAAAAATTCTTGTCACAATACACGGTGGATTGCCACCAGAAAGTTGTCAAACATAGAGACCGGCGTCGCATCTCTTCTATCTTCGCTTCAAGTCCCCAACGTAAGTAAACCCGATGACATCCAATCTATTAAACAGTATGTAGATCATCAGTAGAATTAAATGAAACAACAGATTTAGGGTTAGAAGAATCAATTAGACAATTAATGCATACGTTGGAGAAGTATGTTGCTCCTAGTTTTCCATCATATGAAACTAGTAGCATGATATCTATGTCTAATACATCGGCGACAAATGGGGATTCGCAACCCCAACCATTATATGGTATATCGATGAACTCATATCCAGGGCAAATACCACCACCGCCATCCCTGCTTGGCAGATCGGCGCCCTTGGACACGGTCGGACCATCCGAGCTTTTGTCCGGACTGTCCGGCCCTTAGACCGTCCGGCTTCCCCTACCGGACAGTCCGAGATCGCACCAGGGCTACCACGTGATGCCCCAATAACAGCGAACAAAACCGTCCAGTTCGGATGTACCACCGGACAGACCGGACACGCATACGCAGAACCTACCGTCGCACACTATGCACCAAATTATTACACACCATAGCAGCAGTACGTTCGCCACCCTACATATTTAAACCACAACACGTCATACGATCACAGGCCGATCAACATTATCGATCGGTCACGGCAAGAAGGTCGGCATAACAATGTCCGACCGAATGAACCCCACAGCCTAGGGTACGGTGGTCTGCCACCGGGCATAATGGAGAAAATTAGAGAAGAGATGTCTAAACTATTTTGAGATAGGCTCGGAGTTAGTGTAGCTAGAGTGGGGCAATCATATCAGAAACCATATGATCCCTGGTTTGACACTGTCCCATATCCACAAGGGGCAAGGATACCAGAGTTTTCTAAGTTTTCTGGTGAAAATGGGAGAAGCACACACGAACATATAGGCCAGTGAAAGCTCTCTTGTGAGTTTTGGTGTTTGGATGACAACTCAATTAAAGGACTAACAAGTGTACTAAGTGTTGAACAGGTGCCTAAGGTAAAGCTAACAGGGTTCAACACAAGAGAACAAATGTGATGGTCCAAGAACTGGATTATGGATACATAATGGACATCACAAGTAAGATGGACATTGCATAAAGTGAGACTCGGGTGCGAAGCTCGGAGACAACTGATGAAGCCAAGGACGGAGGCAAGAGAAGCTTCGAGGTACCAAGTGCACGGGAGAAGGTCAAGGAGGCTGAGGAACCCAAAGCCAAGGGTGAAGAAGAAGGCTTGCAAAGTCAAGGGTGATCGAGTTGAGAAGAGCTATAACACACCAAGGATCACTACATAAGGACGTGACTTACAGCCAATGAGGTAACAGCTACAGTTATGTGGTGTAAGTCATAAGGCTCAAGATCAAGCTCTAAGAAGGAGATCGAGGTCACTAGAAGGAGAACAAGTGTCAAAACTAGAACTGGAAGCAGCCCAAAAGAGCTAAGTTCACCTTAATCTTTAGTTTGGGTTGTTCCTATGTTTGGAGATGTTCTATGTGACCTTTGCAGGATGTTGGAGCTAAGAAATGTCAATCTAGATCAAGTCAAGCCGACTTGATGATTTATGAGTCCAACATCAAAGCTCAAGCATGAGAAATACTATGGATGTAATAATTAAGAGAAGGTATGTTTCTAGACTTAGTACATTGGTTTTAGTGTACTAATATACTTGTCTAAGTGTTGGAAACAGAAAAAATCAAGTTGGAGAAGAAATGGCTCGAGCAGCCGAAGGCTGCCCAGTCTGGGTGCACCGGACTGTCCGGTGTGCACCGGACATGTCCGGTGCGCCAGGCTGGCTCGGCGTGAAGTGGCCGCTCTCGGGAATTTGCCGACGGCGTACGGCTAAAATTCACCGGATTGTCCGGTGAGCCAACGGTCGGCCGGGCCAACGGTCGGTTGCGGAATCTGCGCGCGACACGTGGCCGGGCCAACGGTCGGCTGCGGAATCTGCGCGCGACACGTGGCCGGGCCAACGGTCGGAAGGGGGCACCGAACTGTCCGGTGTGCACCGGACATGTCCGGTGCGCCAACGGGAAATCGGGCACCGGACAGTGTCCGGTGTGCACCGGACTGTCCGGTGCACCCGACGACAGAAGGCAAGATTTGCCTTCCTGGATTGCTTCCAACGGCTCCTAGGCCCCTTGTGCCTATAAAAGGGACCCCTAGGCGCCTCAAGCAGCATATAAGCGCAGCCAACAAGTGTAGACTTCACTCGAATCAATTCTCACTCTCCCTCTTGTGTGTAACTCTATAGTTTGTGTAGAAGGCACAGCTATAAGCCTTTAGAGAGAGGAGTAGTGCTGCTAAGAGCTAGAGCAAGGTCTTGAGCGTATCGTTACTCTGCCGGGGTGCTGCCAAGAAGTTTGTAAGCAGCCGCGGTTCTGTTGTAACCCCACTCAATAGTGAAAGGCTCTATCTGTCATACCGACAGATCTGAGCAAACGGAGGAAGGAGTTGAAATAGACTCCAAGCCCAGGTGTGGCTAACTCCAACGAGGACTAGGCAAGCATTTCAGGCTTGGCCGAACCTCGGGATAAATCCTTGCGTCTGTGTGCTCTGTTCTGTATTGTATCCTGACTCTCTGTCTTACTCGTCTTTATATCTGCACTTCAATACTTATCTGTGGTATAAGCTTTATTTGAAGTGCAGGACACTTTTGAGACAGGATCTCTGATTCCGCTGCAACCTACTCAAAGAGTCTTCTCACTCCACTGCGTACTAAGTCTTCGAGTAGAGTAAGAATTTAAGTTTTAAAGTAATAAGTTTTATTCGCCTATTCACCCCCCCTCTAGGCGACATCCAGATCCTGTTCCCGGGTCAAAGGGAACTTTTAATTGGTATCAGAGCTAGGCCTCTCCAGTGTGGGCTTAGCCGTCCGGAGATAACGATGTCGTCACAAGAGGTAACTGTAGAACTTCTTTTAGGCGATGGCTCCAATTACAAATCTTGGTCTGTCTCTATTTATAATGCTTTCATGAGTGTGGATCTTGATTTGAGACAGATCTTTAGGTGAAGTATTTGACGAGCTAGCTGATTTAGATTTAGTCCAACAGGGACGCGAAGAATCAGTTAACGATTATATCCGGAGGTTTCGGGACACTAGAAACCGATGCTTTCGGATCCATGTCGCAGACAAAGAGCTAGCAGGGCTGACTTTTAATGGGTTGCTATCCTACTTAAGAGACAAATTAGATGGGACCCAGTTCTTTTCAATAGCTCAACTACATCAGCGGGCTTTAGCCTATGAAAGCCGATTTAAAGAGACATCAAAATTGGCCACCTATACTATACATCTAGTAGAGCGTGACAGTTCAGATGATCAATCCGCAGATGTATATACCGTTGAGTTTGTTTGGCCAACAAAGGCCAAATCTTCTGCATGTTCTTTCTTACAGCTGGTTCAAAAGAATCGGCAAGAATAGATTAAATTTACCTTTAATGTTGCCAAATGCGATAGGATATTTGACGAGCTACTAAAAAATGGCAACATTAAATTAACGCATACTATTCCTCTTATGGATAAATTAAAGAGACGTGCTTATTGTAAGTGGCATAATTCTTTTTACCATGCCACCAATGATTGTAATGTTTTTCGTCGACAGATACAATCGGCCATAAATAAGGGCCGGTTGGCTTTTCAGGAGATGCAAGTGGACACACAACTATTTCCTTTCAATACAATAGAACCCACATGCAAAAAGGTCTTGGTTCGGCCCGAAGTGGCCGATAAAGGAAAAGACAAAAACACTATCATTGGTGATCTTCGCACGTCAAATATATCACAAGGGATTGCTCGGAAAGCTCCAGACAGAGAGACTAACAAGTCCGGAGGCACCAAGAGCAGGCTCAACCAAGCGGCCAAGCAAAACTCCTTGACTCGAGCATCGCAGACTGTCCGACACCTAGGTGCGGACAGTCCGGTGCTCATGCGAACGGTCCGACTGACTCAGCCAGACAGTCCGCCCATGGCCATAGGCGACAGCCTCCATACAAAGCAAGGAAAGAGACGCAAGGGCAAAGCCAACATGACGCACATGGTCGGCTGGTAAAAGTCGGCCCTACTTTCGATCAATTGCTAGCCAAATATGCTGGCAAGAAGGCCGTTCTACGCGATCGACCAACAAAGAAACCCCCGTCACCCACTAAAACAAAACAGCCGAGTAAAACGGCCTGAAAGACGACACAACAAGCATCGCCTATTCATCCTATCATGCTAGGATGCTTTCTACCCACCTACTCATCGTCGATGTATTGTCATGTTAAAATATGGAATGGTACGACGATGAACCCATGGTACATGCGTACTCCCTTAGTCTATTTAGGCTGGGGCACCCATTCTATTCCTTTTGATCCATTGATCAAATGGTCATGATCGAGAAATATGCAATCCTAAATGGCCTTTATGCATTGGGGCTCTATTGAATGATCACCATATTGGATTAGAAAAGCCGGTGACTTGCATTAGGCTTAGTTCATATGCTTTTGGTTCGTCAACCTCCACCAAAAGGCGGGGGTCATATGTTGAACACAAAAAAGTCCTCGCGGATGGTCCGCGGTGGTGGCGTGTAACACCCAAAATCCTATTTTGTGGGGTATAAAAAGTTCTCCAAAAGATTTAAGATAAAATGACTTTTATAAATGTTTTTTATAAAATATATCTCTTTAATTTAAATAATAATAAGTAGTAAATGTTGAATTTTGGAAGAACCTTGAAATTTACATTCAAAATAGTATTTCTTAATGATGTGTGTACTTCACATTTGAAACATATATTTCTAAATAGGAGAATAAAATAATCTTTATAAATATAACTTGCATCCATGTCGGGGTTTTTATTTGAGCACTTAAATATGCTGTAAGGTTGAACTCTATTTGAATTTAAACTGAAATTTTAATTTGAGTAGAAGTTGAAATTGAGAAATAAAATAGAAGAAAAAACTGAGAGCACCTAGAGGGGGGGTGAATAGGTGATCCTGTAAAAATCAAACACTTGTAGCCACAAAACTTGATTAAGTGTTAGCTCAATAGAATTAAGTGGCTAAGGACCAAGCTCTTGTGAAACACAATGATCACGAAGAAAACAAGCACAAGAGACATGGTGATTTATCCCGTGGTTCGGCCAAGTATAGCACTTGCCTACTCCACATTGTGGCGTCCCAATGGACGAGGGTCGCACTCAACCCCTTTCAAGTGATCCAATGATCAACTTGAATACCACGGTGTTTTCCTTTATTTTACTATCTCCCGTTTGCGAGGAATCTCCACAACTTGGAGCCTCTCGCCCTTACAATTGATGATCACAAAAAAGCACAGAAGTAAGGGAGGGGAGAGCAACACACACAAGACTCAAAGCACGAGCACAAACACGCACACAAGCCACAACTTGAGCTCACAACACAATGCAGGGAGTTCTCTACTCAACTAGAGCTCAAATCGCTATCACAAAGAATCAAATGCGCGAGAATCGAGTCTTGGTGCTTAGAGATGATCAAAGAATGCTTGGGTGACTCCTCCATGCGCCTAGGAGTCTTTTTTATAGCCCCAAGGCAGCTAGGAGCCGTTGGAGGCAATCTGGGAAGGCAATTCTTGCCTTCTGTCGGGTGGCGCACCGGACAGGCACTGTTCATGGTCCGGTACAGATCGCCTTCCTAAAATGGCACAACCGACCGTTGCAGAAATGTAGCCATTGGCGCACCGGACACTGTCCGGTGCCCCCTGCCGACCGTTGGCGCGCCCACGCGTCGCGCGCGGATTGCGCGGCCGACCGTTGACGCAGTCGACCGTTGGCTCACCGGACAGTCCGGTGCCTCACAGGACCGTCTAGTGAATTTTAGCCGTACGCCGCCGACGAATTCCCGAGAGTGGCCAGTTCGCCAGAAGCCAGCTTGGCGCACCGGACACTGTCCGGTGCACCACCGGACAGTCCGGTATGCCAAACTGCGCTGAGTTTTGGCTGCTCCAGCCAAGTCTTTTCCTTTTTCTCTTTTCTCTGAGTCTAGCACTTAGACAAATATATTAGTACACAAAAACCAATGTACTAAGTCTAGAATCATACCTTCTTGTTGATTTGCACTTCATCCATCATTTGGCACATAATTACTCACTCAATATGTGTTGGGCACTTAATCACCAAAACTATACTAGAAATGGCCCAAGGGCACATTTCCCTTTCAATCTCCCCTTTTTGGTGATTTATGCCAACACATAAAAAAGCAACAAATGGAAGTGCAACATCAATGCAATTGAGAACAAAAATTGTCTTTTACAAGATTTGACATATTTGGATCGTTCTTTGCCACCACTTGGTTTGTTTTTGCAAATCAAAATCATTTTCCTATCTCTAAGGCACAAAGAGAGATATTCCAATTGAAAAATTGATCGAGAGCCAAAAACTCCCCCTTTTTCTCATAACCATTAATTCTCCCCACAAGAGGCCCAATTTTGCACAAGGAGTATTTTGACAAAACAAAAGTTCTGACTCTACTATTTTCAAAATTCTCAAGTGGTAGCTGATCCATTTGCTTTGGCCTTAATTTCTCCCCCTTTGGCATTAAGCACCAAAACGGGATCATAATTGGCCCTTAAACCCATTGCCTCACCAAAATCATCAATTAAGAGTAAAAAGGCAATAAGAGCATGGAGATGAACTTGGAGTGAATTACCCTCTCATCGGAGTGCAGTGGAAGTCTTGCATGGTCCAAGTTCACCTTTCCCTTTCAATCCATCTTTGAGACTAAATTAAGTAAACTCAAGCACACGGTTAGTCTCAAAGGGTCAAGTTGTAGCATTTCTCCCCCTAAATATGTGCATCATTCACACATGGACTTGTGAGGTTCGGGGATCCCTTGCACAACTTGAGCACCATAAATAAGCAATAAAATGCATAAAGGAACATGATCAAAGACATAAAACACATGTATGCTGTAGATCAATCCAAGTTACGTGAATCTAAGACATTTAGCTCACTACGCAGCCTGCAAAAGGTCTTCTCATCTAAAGGCTTGGTAAAGATATCGGCTAGCTGGTTCTCGGTGCTAACATAAAACACTTCGATATCTCCCTTTTGCTGGTGGTCTCTCAAAAAAGTGATGCCGGATGTCTATGTGCTTTGTGCGGCTGTGTTCAACAGGATTGTCCGCCATGCGGATTGCACTCTCATTGTCACATAGGAGTGGGACTTTGCTCAGATTGTAGCCAAAGTCCTGAGGGTTTGCCTCATCCAAAGTAGTTGCGCGCAACACTATCCTGCGGCAACATACTCGGCCTCAGCGGTGGATAGGGCAACGAAAGTTTGTTTCTTAGAACTCCAAGACACCAGGGACCTTCCTAGAAATTGGCACGTCCGTCCCTGATGTACTCTTCCTATTAACCTTGCACCCGGCATAATCGAAGTCTGAATATCCAATTAAGTCAAAGGTAGACCTCTTTGGATACCAGATCCCGAAGCAATGCATAGCCACTAAATATCTAAGAATTCGCTTAACGGCCACAAGGTGACATTCCCTTGGATCGGATTGATATCTAGCACACATGCAAACACTAAGCATAATATCCGGTCTACTAGCACATAAGTAAAGCAAGGAACCTATCATAGACCGATATGCCTTTTGATCAACAGACTTACCTCCTTTGTTGAGGTCGACATGTCCGTCGGTTCCCATTGGAGTCTTTGCGGGCTTGGCGTCCTTCATCCCAAACCGCTTGAGCAAGTCTTGCGTGTACTTCGTTTGGGAGATGAATGTGCCGTCCTTGAGTTGCTTCACTTGGAACCCAAGGAAGTAGTTCAACTCGCCCATCATCGACATCTCAAATTTCTATGTCATCACCCTGCTAAACTCTTCACAAGACTTTTGGTTAGTAGAACCAAATATTATGTCATCGACATAAATTTGGCACACAAATAGATCACCATCACAAGTCTTAGAGAAAAGAGTTGGATCGGCTTTCCCAACCTTGAAAGAATTAGCAATTAGAAAATCTCTAAGGCATTCATACCATGCTCTTGGGGCTTGCTTAAGTTCATAGAGCGCCTTAGAGAGCTTACACACATGGTCGGGGTACCGTTCATCCTCAAAGCCAGGGCATTGCTCCACGTACACCTCCTCCTTGATTGGCCCGTTGAGGAAAGCGCTCTTCATGTCCATTTGGAACAACCTGAAAGAATGGTGAGCGACATAGGCTAACAAAATGCGAATCGACTCTAGCCTAGCCACAGAAGCAAAAGTCTCCTCAAAGTCCAAACCTGCGACTTAGGCATAACCTTTTGCCACAAGTTGAGCCTTGTTCCTTGTCACCACCCTGTGCTCGTCCTGTTTGTTGCGGAACACCCACTTGGTTCCCACAATGTTTTGCTTGGGACGTGGCACCAGGGTCCAAACTTCATTTCGCTTGAAGTTGTTTGAGCTCTTCCTGCATGGCCAACACCCAATTCGGATCTAGCAAGGCCTCTTCTACCCTGAAAGGCTCAATAGAAGAGACAAAAGAGTAATGCTCACAAAAATTAGCTAGACGTGAGCGAGTAGTTACTCCCTTGCTTATATCACCCAAGATCTGGTCGACGGGATGATTCCTTTGAATCGTCGCTCGAACTTGAGTTGGAGGGGCCCATGGTGCTTCTTCCTCCACAACTTGATCTTCTTGTGCTCCCCCTTGATCACACGCCTCCTCTTGAGGAACCTTTTCATCATCTTGAGTTGGGGGATGCACCATTATTGAGGAAGAAGGTTGATCTTGCATTTGGTGTTCCAGTGGTCGCACATCTCCAATCGCCATGGTGTGAATTGCGTCCGTTGGAACATCGTCTTCATCTATATCATCAAGATCAACTTGCTCTCTTGGAGAGCCATTAGTTTCGTTAAATACAACATCGCTAGAGACTTCAACCAAACCCGATGATTTGTTGAAGACTCTATACGCCTTTGTATTTGAGTCATAACCTAGCAAAAACCCTTCTACAGCTTTGGGAGCAAATTTTGAATTCCTACCTTTCTTCACTAGAATGTAACATTTACTCCCAAATACACGAAAATAAGACACGTTGGGTTTGTTACCGGTTAGAAGTTCATACGACCTCTTCTTGAGGAGGCGATGAAGGTAGACCCGGTTTATGGCGTGGCAAGCTGTGTTCACAGCTTCCGACCAAAACCGCTCGGGCGTCTTGAATTCTCCAAGCATCATCCTCGCCATGTCTATAAGCGTCCTGTTCTTCCTCTCTACCACACCGTTTTGCTGTGGTGTGTAGGGAGCGGAGAACTCGTGCTTGATTCCTTCCTCCTCAAGAAACTCCTCCACTTGAAGGTTCTTGAACTCAGACCCGTTGTCGCTTCTAATCTTTTTCACTTTGAGTTCAAACTCGTTTTGAGCTCGCCTTAGAAAGCGCTTGAGGGTCCCTTGGGTTTCTGATTTATCCTGCAAAAAGAATATCCAAGTGAAACGGGAAAAGTCATCAACAACAACAAGACCATACTTACTTCCCCCGATGCTGAGGTAGGTGACGGGTCCGAAGAGGTCCATGTGAAGTAGCTCCAAAGGTCTTGATGTGGTCATCACATTCTTGCTGTGATGAGAGCTTCCCACCTGTTTACCTGCTTGACAAGCTACACAAGGTCTATCTTTTTCGAAAAACACATTCGTTAGACCTAACACATGTTCTCCCTTTAGAAGTTTGTGAAGGTTCTTCATCCCAACATGTGCTAGACGGCGATGCCACAGCCAGCCCATGCTAGTCTTAGCAATTAAGCATGCATCTAGATCGTCCTCCTTTTTCGAAAAATCCACTAAATAGAGTTTGCCATCTAGTACACCCTTAAAAGCTAGTGAACCATCACTCCTTCTAAAGACAGACACATCTACATTTGTAAATAGACAATTATAACCCATGTGGCACAATTGACTAACATACAGCAGATTATAGCCTAGCGACTCTACTAGAAATACATTAGAGATAGCGTGCTCATTAGTGATGGCTATCTTGCCTAAGCCTTTGACCTTGCCTTGATTCCCATCTCCAAATATGATTGTATCTTGGGAATCCTTGTTCTTGACGTACGAGGTGAACATCTTCTTCTCCCTCGTCATGTGGTTTGTGCATCCGCTGTCGATAATCCAGCTTGAGCCCCCGGATGCATAAACCTGCAAGGCAAATTAGGCTTGGGTTTTAGGTACCCAACTCTTGTTGGGTCCTACAAGGTTAGTTATAATAGTCTTTGGGACCCAAATGCAAGTCTTGTCTCCCTTGCATTTGGCTCCCAACTTCCTAGCAATCACTTTCTTATTCTTACAACAAATTGCAAAAGAAGTATTGCAAGCATGGTAAATTGTAGAAGGTTCATTACGTACTTTCCTAGGCATATGAACAACATTTTTCCTAGGCATATTTCTACCATGCACATAAGAAGAACTTGAAGCAATCATAGCATGTGAATCATAAGCATAACTCCTATGAGTATTTCTAGAAAATTTTCTATCACTATAGATGAAAGCATGATTGTTGAGTACTATTAGTCATAGGGGCCTTCCCTTTCTCCTTGGCGGAAATGGAAGCCCTTTGACTTGTTAAGTTCTTGGCTTCCCTTCAAAAGCCAAGCCCATCCTTAATAGAGGGGTGTCTACCAACAGTGTAGCCATCCCTTGCAAATTTTAGTTTATCAAAATCTACCTTGCAAGTCTTAAGTTGAGCATTAAGACTTGCAACTTCATCATTTAGTTTAGTAATGGATGCAAGATGTTCATTACAAGCATTAACATCAAAATCTTTGCACCTATTACAAATTATGACATGTTCCACACTTGAACTAGATTTATTAGCTACTTCTAACTTAGCATTTAACTCATCATTAACATTCTTCAAGCTAGAAATAGACTCATGGCAAGCAGAAATTTCAGAAGATAAAATCTCATTCCTCTTAGTTTCTAAAGCAAGAGATTTTTGTACACTAATAAACGTATCATGTTCTTCATACAATAAATCCTCTTGCTTTTCTAAGAGTCTATTCTTTTCATTTAATGCATCAATCAATTCATTGATTTTTTCTACCTTGGCACTATCTAAACCTTTAAATAAGCTAGAATAGTCTACTTCATCATCTAGAATCTTCATCGCTAGAAGTAGTATATTTATGAGTTTCTCGAACGCTTACCTTTTTGTCCTTTGCCATTAGGCAAGTATGGCGCTCGTTGGGGAAGAGAGATGACTTGTTGAAGGCCGAGGCGGCGAGTCCTTCGTCATCGGAGTCGGACGAAGAGCAATCCGAATCCCACTCCTTGCCAAGGTGCGCCTCGCCCTTCGCCTTCTTGTAGGACTTCTTTTTCTCCCTCTTCCCGCCTTTTTCTTGTCCCTGGTCACTATCATTATCGGGACAGTTAGCAATAAAGTGACCAGTCTTACCACACTTGAAGTAGGAGCGCTTTCTCTTCGTCTTGCTTTTGTTGGGATGCTCCTTGCATCCTTTTAGCGCCGTCTTGAAGCGCTTGATGATGAGGGCCATTTCATCCTCGTTTAGCCCGGCCGCCTCAACTTGCGCCACCTTGCTAGGTAGCGCCTCCCTGCTGCTTGTTGCTTTGAGAGCAACGGTTTGAGGCTCGTAGATAGGCATTGGGCCATTCAATGCCTCATCAACATATCTTGCCTCCTTGATCATCATACGTCCGCTTACAAACTTTTCGAGTATTTCCTCGGGCGTCATCTTTGTGTACCTAGGATTCTCACAGATTGAATTCACAAGATGAGGATCAAGAATAGTGAAGGACCTGAGCATAAGCCGGACGACATCGTGATCGGTCCATCTCATGCTTCCATAGCTCCTAATTTTGTTGACCAGGGTCTTGAGCCGGTTGTACGTTTGCGTTGGCTCCTCTCCCCTGATCATTGCGAACCTCCCCAGTTCGCCTTCCACCAACTCCATCTTGGTGATCATGGTGGCGTCGTTCCCCTCATGAGAGATCTTGAGGGTGTCCCAGATTTGCTTGGCGTTGTCCAAGTCGCTCACCTTATTGTACTCGTCCCTGCACAAGGATGCTAACAAAACAGTGGTAGCTTGTGCATTTTTATGGATTTGCTCATTAATGAAAACGGGGTTTTCAGTACTATCAAAAAGCATTCCGTTTTCAACAATCTCCCAAATACTTGGATGGAGAGAGAATAGGTGACTACGCATTTTGTGACTCCAAAATGGGTAGTCTTCTCTATCAAAGTGCGGAGGTTTTCCAAGTGGAATTGAAAGTAAATGAGCATTGGAATTAAACGGAATACGAGAATAATCGAAAGAAAAGTTCGAATTAACCGGTTTCTTTTTCTCCTCGTATTCGTCATCTCTTGGGGATGAAGAAGACTCATCGCTGTCGTAGTAGATGATCTTCTTGATGCGCCTCTTCTTCTTCCCGTCCTTCTTCTTATGACTCGAGCCAGAGTCTGAGGGCTTATCATCTCTTGGCTCGTTGACGATGGACTCCTTTGTTTTGTCGTTGACCACCATCTCCTTTCCCTTAGGATCCATCTCTTCGGGTGATTAGTCCCTTGCGTGAAGAGATCAGCTCCAATACCAATTGAGAGCACCTAGAGGGGGGGGGGGGTGAATAGGTGATCCTGTAAAAATCAAACACTTGTAGCCACAAAACTTGATTAAGTGTTAGCTCAATAGAATCAAGTGGCTAAGGACCAAGCTCTTGTGAAACACAATGATCACGAAGAAAACAAGCACAAGAGACACGGTGATTTATCCCGTGGTTTGGACAAGTATAGCACTTGCCTATTCCACGTTGTGGCGTCCCAATGGACGAGGGTCACACTCAACCCCTTTCAAGTGATCCAATGATCAACTTGAATACCATGGTGTTTTCCTTTCTTTTACTATCTCCCGTTTGCGAGGAATCTCCATAACTTGGAGCCTCTCGCCCTTACAATTGATGATCACAAAGAAGCACAGAAGTAAGGGAGGGGAGAGCAACACACACAAGACTCAAAGCACGAGTACAAACACGCACACAAGCCACAACTTGAGCTCACAACACAATGCGGGGAGTTCTCTACTCAACTAGAGCTCAAATCGCTATCACAAAGAATCAAATGCGCGAGAATGGAGTCTTGGTGCTTAGAGATGATCAAAGAATGCTTGGGTGACTCCTCCATGCACATAGGGGTCTTTTTTATAGCCCTAAGGCAGCTAGGAGCCGTTGGAGGCAATCTAGGAAGGCAATTCTTGCCTTCTATCGGGTGGTGCACCGGACAGTCCGGTGCACCACCGGACAGGCACTGTTCATGGTCCGGTGCAGATCGCCTTCCTAAAATGGCACAGCCGACCGTTGCAGAAATGTAGCCATTGGCGCACCGGACACTGTCCGGTGCCCCCTGCCGACCGTTGGCGCGCCCATGCGTCGCGCACGGATTGCGCGGCCGACCGTTGGCGCAGTCGACCGTTGGCTCACCGAACAGTCCGGTGCCTCACTGGACCGTCCAGTGAATTTTAGCCGTACGCCACCGACGAATTCCTGAGAGTGGCCAGTTCGCCAGAAGCCAGTCTGCACCACCGGACACTGTCCGGTGCACCACCGGACAGTCCGGTGTGCCAGACTGCGCTGAGTTTTAGCTGCTCCAGCCAAGTCTTTTCCTTTTTCTCTTTTCTCTGATTCTAGCACTTAGACAAATATATTAGTACACAAAAACCAATGTACTAAGTCTAGAATCATACCTTCTTGTTGATTTGCACTTCATCCATCATTTGGCACATAATTACTCACTCAATATGTGTTGGGCACTTAATCACCAAAACTATACTAGAAATGGCCAAAGGGCACATTTCCCTTTCAAAAATAGAAAAGGAAAAAGAAAAAAAGGCAGAACTCGGTTGGGCCTGGCAGATCCTTTTTGGCCCACTCACCCTCATTCGCGTGGCCTAACTCACATAACCATGTTGACCACACTAGCAGTCGCTGACACATGGGTCCACTCTATCGGTGACGTCCCAACCATGCATGCTCGATCCGACGGACGTCGATGGGTGGGGCCCGCATATTATCCTTGATTCTCCCTCACAATCGCTTTCCGTGAACACGGGCGAGCTCACGCCGGGATCTCGGCAACTACCGTGGCTCTTTCGCTGCGATCGCAACCACGCGCGGTATAAAGCCTTCCCTCTAGCGCCTACCTTTCCCCTGCTCTCACGCTCTGGTCTTTTCCCTCGCAGCCCCACCGTGCCGCCGACATTGATCCACTTCATCTTCGGCCGACGAGCAACCGGGCACCACACTGGAGCTTCGTGGGTTGCTGTTTGCGTTTCCGCCCTCGTCGCGTGTCGCCGTAAAGGTGTGGTCGCCTACCTCCCCCTTCTGCCTTCCGCGTGCCCATAGCAGCCGAGTGCCTCAGCCCCCGCATGTGCTTAGATCGCCAGCGAGACCTCCACTATAGGGAATGGTGGCACCGTCGTGTCCCTGTGTCTAAGAAAGAGGATGGAGTTTGAGGCGTAGATCGGAAAATGGACGGGTAGGATTAGATGGCGCGATAAGAGAAGGTGTTTGCCGTAGGATTTTCATATGATGATCAGGATCGAATCTAGGTGCCGAGTGGATAGATGCAATCGGACCCGTCCAATCTGGATCGGGCGTGTAGGAATCGATCTGTCGTTTTAAATCTAGGGCGTTGATTTTAGATCCATGGGTCACGATTTGCTACCGGTTCAGGATTGAATCCCGGTCGTTGATTTCGTGATCAATGGCTCATGTGGCGTACCAGTTGGATGCAAAAAACCGATCTAATCCTAACCACTGGTGGGCGATCGGACGGCTTTGGATGACTCGTACCCCTTTGGCCATGATATTTTATAAAAGAGACCCTATCATTTTCTCGAATCGACCCTCGGTCCACACAGAGTATATAATCATTTGAAATTAGCCCTTTTTATATGCAGTTGAGCCCTTAGGTTTTCTAGAAATGAGCCCGTAACCCAGGAAATTGAGAAAGCAGTAAATAACTAAAGGAAGTGATTTTTAGTACAAAATTTATTCACCAACTTTAGAAAATTCATAACTTGTCCGTTTTAACTCCGATTTAGTCTGTTCCAGTTGTGCTAGCTTCATAATAAAATTTCCTATGCAGTTACTATACTATTCGTAACATATCATGTATCTTTATAAATAGATATTTATTTAACCGGTGTGCAATATATTATCTTGTTGATATGTCTATAATTATTATCTGATCAAAAAGGTGATCTCTAAATTAAGGTCATAACTTGGATTAAATTTAAAATGACTTATTTCTTTAGAGTATCTTTATTACATAGATTATAACCAATTAGAATATAGTTTCATACTTAATCACATAAAACTTCCAAAAACTATATCTTTTTAACCATAACTCTGATTCTAGTGATTCTTGAACCTACGACCTCGTAGCATCACGTAGAATATTTTACACTGTTTGCTCTCATGTTTGGTGTACTGTTCTGGGATCCTTGTCTATTTGTATGCATTGCTACGAATAGCGGCGAGGTCACAAGAATCCAAAGATCGATTTGGTACCTGGAATCTTGAGTCACAGGCAAGTTGTGCCCTTGATCACTTTTCTTTACCTAATAATGTTCCTGTTAATCGTTGTGACATGCTCAAGTTAATTTGATGGGACCTAATAGGTTTTCCCTAACATTGTTTATCCCCATCTTGCATACAGATGAATCATTGGGTAGATTTGCTATTGCTCTACCTGATTTGGGAAACTAATGTTTTACTATGATCATGTTCCAATTATGTTGTTGTTTAATTATTGTTTATGATAAGATCATATTGTTAATTGGAACATGGAGAACCACCCGAGAAAACAGTGCTACCACAAGGTGGAATGGGATGCCCTTGACCAAGTAATTAGGAAAGCTAGGGAGAGATTGCCTTACCTGGAAGGAGCAAGCTTGGAGGCATCACTGCTAGAGTATAGGGAAGTCCTCGGGTCGAACTGTTTGTGAAGATTTTCTGGCGAGGGATTCCCATGCTTCCTTCTTCCTGAATTCGTAGTGGATTTTCTCGAACTAGTGGAACTTTGGAAAGGCCTCGTAGTGCTACCCTGCCTCGCTTCCTCGGTAGAGGTGTATGGGGTCTGATCAACCCTGTGGCAAATGGGTAACACGACTTGTGGGTAAAGATGCGCAACCTCTGCAGAGTGTAAAACTGGTATATCAGTCGTGCTCACGGTTATGAGCGGCTCGGACACTCACATGATTAACTTATGGAATTAAACTCAATTTTGTCATTTGCATTGCATTGTGGGTGTTATTATTAATCTTGATCTCTTACTTAATGGGGTTGGTATCTACTTATACCTAGTAACTGCTAATAAAATTTTGCTCAACTTTAAAAGTAATGCTCAGCTTTAACCATCCTCTTTGATAAGCCTTACACTTCACATGGGCTTCCACCTTTGGTGAGTTCAGGCATATTATTCCCCACAACTTGTTGAGCGATGAACGTATGTGAGCTCACCCTTGCTGTACTCACATCCCTCATGTCAAGAACAGGTACCGCAGGATGAGGCGCATGAAGGATGCTGTGATAAGTTCGTGAGTGGTCTAGGCCATCGTCTCCCAGTCAACTTTGGGTTGCTCGATCGTTGTCTTCGTATGATATAACTATTTAACTATTTTGTACAGAACTCCTATTATATAGTAAAGATGTGACATTCGTTTCTGTATCATGAATCATCATATTTGTGAGACTAGATCCTAGCACACTTGGTGATTATTTTGCGCCTGGATTTTGGCCCCCTAAAATTTGGGTGTGACAGAAGTGGTATCAGTGGAATGTTGACTATAAGACGAACCTAGATAGAACTGGACAACCCTTATGTACTTACCTTTGCTACTCTGATTCTTTCTAAACTTACCTTGATCCTTTCTCATCTATTGCTGCTTACTCTGATTACTCTTACCTTTTTTCTCTTCTAAAGACAAAAGTGGATTTCACACTTTGAAATTCTGTACCTAAGGTGACCTTTAGGAATAGGAGACCTAATCTTAAAAAAACAAAATAAAATAAAACTACTTTTGTAAGTATCTATACGCTTGAATGATTGTTCTTATGATACTTGTCTGATTTGGTTCTTTGATTGAGTGTGATGAGTTGTGAAGTAATGTCCACAATTGCATCTGTATAAGAAATGTTTATAAAATAACTAGCCAACCTAGATTATCTCCCATTAAAATATATCTAGTATCACATATCTATCTTATCTTCGTAGATTCTATCTTATCCTTGGAGATTCATCTTATAAGCATAGTTAAACCGACATAGACACAAAACAACATAATCAAGCTCTGTCTAAGATCCTCCAGTTTATGACCAACCATTAGGCTATCTATTCTGCCTACTAAATTATTCCCATTGCAAGACTATCTTACCATATATTTCTAACCTAGATGGTCAATACCAGGAAGGGAAGCGGTATCAATCTACCTGCTAACAACCGTTGTAGGAGGATTGTTAACCAACCACAACCAGAGATGAATCCTCTGCCAAACTCTCCACCAGCTGGAGTTGCTGCCGCTCAGATGCTGCTACTGCAGCAAATGGCAAACACCATGACGGAAATGCAAGCACAAATACGACAAGAATGTCAGGAGATGCGCCAGGAAATGAGGCAAGAACGCCAAGAAATGAGACATGAACGACAGAAACTACCACATCCACCACCACCAGCTGCGCCCAGGGATAAGCACTAGGAGTTTATGAGTCATAAGCCACCGACATTCTCCAACTCCTGCGACCCACTACAAGCTGACGACTGGTTAAAGTCCATGGACAAGATGCTCAACATAGCTCAGTGCTCTGACCGGGAGAAAGTACTCTATGCATCGGGCCACCTTACTGGCCCCGCTGCTGATTGGTGGGATGCATAATGCGCCACTCACGCTGCTGCCAACACCATTACCTGGGCAGAATTCTCCACTCAATTTAGAAATTATCATATTCATGCTGGCCTTATGAAGATTAAAAAGGAGTTTCTATCCCTCAAACAGGGAGGGATGTCAGTAAGCGAATACAGGGACAAGTTCATCCAGTTATCCTGATATGCTCCTGGTGAAGTTGATGATGATGAGAAAAAGTAGGAGCTATTTCTGGAAGGTTTGATCGGGCCACTACAATACCAGCTGATATCACACACATTCCCGTCCTTCCAGAGACTACTGGACAAAGCTATTGCTCTAGAAAACAAGAGGACCGAGTTTGGAGAAAATAGGAAAGCTACTAACCAGGGACAAGCTGGAAGTAGTTCCCGTCCCCGTTATACTACACCTCAAAGTACACCTACCCATGGTAGTGCCGGGAAACAGACACAAGCTACTCCTCAAGCAGCCACTTTAGCTGAACCTGTTGCTCCTAATACATCCACAAGCAGGCCATGCTTCAAGTGTGGATAGGCTAGACACTATGCCAACTACTGTCCCAACAGGGCTGCTTATACTACTCCGGCTCCGATGAAGCAGGGTCAAGCCTCGGGAGGCAAGAGTCAGCCCTTATCTGTCAATCAGGGTCAAGTCAAACCTGGTGAACCCGAAAACACGGAGGAGGTGTCGGTTGAAGGTGAAGAAGTTGGTGAAGAAGGCAGTGAACAACAGGATTAGAGTGAATATAAATATATATTTTTATTAGGAGTACTATTTGTAAGACTTAAATATTACTTTAGTTAGTAGCTAGTATTTACTATCTTAGGAATAATAATAAGGTCTATTTGATCCTATGTTTTGCTAATAAGTTATGCATCATACTGAGATTCTTGCTTGTGCATATGTTTTGAGATAAGAAGAGACACATCCTTTTTCTTACTAATCTCGCAAACGAGATTATTTTTACGGGGTAGAATTTGTAACACCCAAAATCCTATTTTGTGGAGTATAAAAACTTCTCCAAAGGATTTGAGACACAATAACTTTTATAAATGATTTTTTATAAAACATATCTCTTTAATTTAAATAAATAATAATAAGTAGTAAAAGTTGAATTTTGGAATAACCATTAAATTTACATTCAAAATAGTATTTCTTAATGATGTGTGTACTTCACATTTGAAACATATATTTCTAACTAGGAGAATAAAATAATCTTTATAAATATAACTTGCATCCATGTTGGGGTTTTTATTTGAGCACTTAAATATGCTGTAAGGTTGAACTCTATTTGAATTTAAACTTGAAAGTCGCCTAGAGGGGGGTGAATAGGGCGAAACTGAAATTTACAAATATAAACACAACTACGAGATGGGTTAGCGTTAGAAATAAACAAGAGTCCGAGAGAGAGGGCGCAAAACAAATCGTGAGCAAAAGCGAAGTGAGACACGATGATTTGTTTTACCGAGGTTCGGTTCTCGCAAACCTACTCCCCGTTGAGGAGGCCACAAAGGCCGGGTCTCTTTCAACCCTTACCCTCTCTCAAACGATCCCGCGGACCGAGTGAGCTTTCCTTCTCAATCACTTGGAACACAAAGTTCCCACAAGGATCACCACATGATTGGTGTCTCTTGCCTCAATTACAAGTGAGTATGATCGCAATGAAGAATCAAAGAGAGAAGAAAGCAATCCAAGCGCAAGAGCTCGAAAGAACACAAGCAAATCTCTCTCACTAATCACTAGGGCGTTGTGTGGAGTTTGGAGAGGATTTGATCACTTTGGTGTATCTAGAATTGAATGCTAGAGCTCTTGTAAGTAGTTGAAGTGGGAAAACTTGGATGACTTGAATGTGGGGTGGTTGGGGGTATTTATAGCCCCAACCACCAAACTAGCCGTTTGGTGCAGGCTGGCTGTCGTATGGTGCATCGGACAGTCCGGTGCGCCAGCCACGTCACCAAAGCCGTTGGGTTCCGACCGTTGGAGCTCTGACTTCTGGGCCCGCCTGGATGTCCGGTGGCGCACCGGACATGTACTGTAGAGTGTCCGGTGCGCCAGTATGGGCGTGCCTGACCTCTGCGCGCGCTGGCACGCAATAAATGCGCTGCAGGTAGCCGTTGGCGCCGGAAGTAGCCGTTGCCCCGCAGTTACACCGCACAGTCCGGTGTACACCGGACATGTTCGGTGAATTATAGCGGAGTGGCCGTTCTGAATTCCCAAGACTGGCAAGTTCCTGAGGCCGCTCTTCCTTGGAGCACCGGACACTGTCCGGTGTACACCGGACAGTCCGGTGAATTATAGTGGAGTTGCCTCTGGAATTTCCCGAAGACGACGAGTTTGCACTGGAGTCCTCTGGTGCACCGGACATGTCCGGTGGCACACCGGACAGTCCGGTGCGCCAGACCAGAGGTGCCTTCGGTTGTCCCTTTGCTCTTTTGTTGAACCCAATACTTGATCTTTTTATTGGCTAAGTGTGAACCTTTGGCACCTGTATAACTTATACACTAGAGCAAACTAGTTAGTCCAATTATTTGTGTTGGGCAATTCAACCACCAAAATTAATTAGGGACTAGGTGTAAGCCTAATTCCCTTTCAATCTCCCCCTTTTTGGTGATTGATGCCAACACAAACCAAAGCAAATATGAAAGTGCATAATTGAACTAGTTTGCATAATGTAAGTGCAAAGGTTGCTTGGAATTGAGCCAAAAAATATCACTTACTAGATATGCATGGATTGTTTCTTTATTTTTAACATTTTGGACCACGCTTGCACCATATGTTTTGTTTTTGCAAATTCTTTTTGTAAAACCGTTTCAAAGTCTTTTTGCAAAATAGTCAAAAGTAAATGAACAAGATTTTGCAAAGCATTTTCAAGTTTTGAAATTTTCTCCCTTTGTTCCAAATGCTTTTCCTTTGACTAAACAAAACTCCCCCTCAAATAAATTCTCCTCTTAGTGTTCAAGAGGGTTTTAAGATATCAATTTTGAAAATACTACTTTCTCCCCCTTTAGAACACAAAGAGATACCAATTTGAAATTTACCAATGAAAAAACATCAATTTTTAAAATTAGGGTGGTGGTGCGGTCCTTTTGCTTTGGGCCAATACTTTCTCCCCCTTTGGCATGAATCGCCAAAAACGGATACTTGGAATGAAATATAGGCCCTTTCCTAACTATTTTCTCCCCTTTGGCAAATAAAACATATGAGTGAAGATTATACCAAAGACGGAGTGTGATGCAGAGCGACGGCGAAGGATGAGTAGTAGAGTGGAGTGGAAGCCTTTGTCTTCGCCGAAGACTCCAATTCCCTTTCAATATACCTATGACTTGGTTTGAAATACACTCGAAAACACATTAGTCATAGCATATAAAAGAGACATGATCAAAGGTATATTTATGAGCTATGTGTGCAAGTTTAGCAAAAGAAATTCCTAGAATCAAGAATATTGAGCTCATGCCTAAGTTTGGTAAAAGATTGTTCATCAAGTGGCTTGGTAAAGATATCGGCTAATTGATCCTTAGTGTTAATGTATGCAATCTTGATATCCCCCTTTTGTTGGTGATCCCTAAGAAAATGATACCGAATGGCTATGTGTTTAGTGCGGACTATGCTCAACGGGATTATCCGCCATGCGGATTGCACTCTCATTATCACATAGAAGAGGAACTTTGGTTAGTTTGTAACCGTAGTCCCGCAGGGTTTGCCTCATCCAAAGCAATTGCGCGCAACAATGGCCTGCGGCAATATACTCGGCTTCGGCGGTAGAAAGAGCGACCGAATTTTGCTTCTTTGAAGCCCAAGACACCAAGGATCTTCCCAAGAACTGGCAAGTCCCCGATGTGCTCTTTCTATTAATCTTACACCCCGCCCAATCGGCATCCGAATAACCAATCAAATCAAATGTGGATCCCCGAGCGTACCAAAGCCCAAACTTAGGAGTATAAGCCAAATATCTCAAGATTCGTTTTACGGCCGTAAGGTGTGATTCCTTAGGGTCGGCTTGGAATCTTGCACACATGCATACGGAAAGCATAATGTCCGGTCGAGATGCACATAAATAGAGTAATGAACCAATCATCGACCGGTATACCTTTTGATCCACGGACTTACCTCCCGTGTTGAGGTCGAGATGCCCATTTGTTCCCATGGGTGTCTTGATGGGCTTGGCATCCTTCATTCCAAACTTGGTTAGAATGTCTTGAGTGTACTTCGTTTGGCAAATGAAGGTGCCCTCTTGGAGTTGCTTGACTTGGAATCCTAGAAAATACTTCAACTCCCCCATCATAGACATCTCGAATTTCTGTGTCATGATCCTACTAAATTCTTCACATGTAGATTCGTTAGTAGACCCAAATATAATATCATCAACATAAATTTGGCATACAAACAAATCATTGTCAAGAGTTTTAGTGAATAAAGTAGGATCGGCTTTTCCGACTTTGAAACCATTAGCAATAAGGAAATCTCTAAGGCATTCATACCATGCTCTTGGGGCTTGCTTGAGCCCATAAAGCGCCTTAGAGAGCCTATAGACATGGTTAGGGTACTCACTATCTTCAAAGCCGGGAGGTTGCTCAACATAGACCTCCTCCTTGATTGGTCCATTGAGGAAGGCACTCTTCACGTCCATTTGATAAAGCTTGAAGCCATGGTAAGTAGCATAGGCTAATAATATGCGAATTGATTCAAGCCTAGCTACGGGTGCATAGGTTTCACCAAAATCCAAACCTTCGACTTGTGAATACCCCTTGGCCACGAGTCGAGCTTTGTTCCTTGTCACCACACCATGCTCGTCTTGCTTGTTGCGGAAGACCCACTTGGTTCCTACAACATTTTGGTTAGGACGTGGAACTAAATGCCATACCTCGTTCCTTGTGAAATTGTTGAGCTCCTCTTGCATCGCCATCACCCAATTCGAATCTTGAAGTGCTTCCTCTACCCTGTGTGGCTCAATAAAGGAAACAAAAGAGTAATGTTCACAAAAATGTGCAACACGAGATCGAGTGGTTACCCCCTTATGAATGTCGCCGAGGATGGTGTCGACGGGGTGATCTCGTTGTATTGCTTGGTGGACTCTTGGGTGTGGCGGCCTTGGTTCTTCATCCTCCTTGTCTTGATCATTCGCATCTCCCCCTTGATCATTGCCGTCATCTTGAGGTGGCTCATCTCTTTGATCTTCTCCTTCATCAACTTGAGCCTCGTCCTCATTTTGAGTTGGTGGAGACGCTTGCGTGGAGGAGGAAGGTTGATCTTGTGCATTTGGAGGCTCTTCGGATTCCTTAGGGCACACATCCCCAATGGACATGTTCCTTAGCACGATGCACGGAGCCTGTTCTTCACCTATCTCATCAAGATCAACTTGCTCTACTTGAGAGCCATTAGTTTCATCAAACACAACGTCACATGAAACTTCAACAAGTCCTGAGGACTTGTTAAAGACTCTATATGCCCTTGTGTTTGAGTCATATCCTAATAAAAAGCCTTCTACAGTTTTAGGAGCAAATTTAGATTTTCTACCTCTCTTAACAAGAATAAAGCATTTGCTACCAAAAACTCTAAAATATGAAATATTGGGCTTTTTACCAGTTAGGAGTTCATATGATGTCTTCTTGAGGATTCGGTGTAGATATAACCGGTTGATGGCGTGGCAGGCGGTGTTGACCGCCTCGGCCCAAAACCGATTCGGTGTCTTGTACTCATCAAGCATGGTTCTTGCCATGTCCAATAGAGTTCGATTCTTCCTCTCCACTACACCATTTTGTTCTGGAGTGTAGGGAGAAGAGAACTCATGCTTGATTCCCTCCTCCTCAAGGAAGCTTTCTATTTGTGAGTTCTTGAACTCCGTCCCGTTGTCGCTTCTAATTTTCTTGATCCTTAAGCCGAACTCATTTTGAGCCCGTCTCAAGAATCCCTTTAAGGTTTCTTGGGTATGGGATTTTTCCTGCAAAAAGAACACCCAAGTGAAGCGAGAATAATCATCCACAATAACTAGACAGTACTTACTCCCGCCGATGCTTATGTAAGCGATCGGGCCGAATAAATCCATGTGTAGGAGCTCTAGTGGCCTGTCATTTGTCATGATGTTCTTGTGTGGATGATGAGTGCCAACTTGCTTCCCGGCTTGGCATGCGCTACAAATCCTGTCTTTCTTAAAATGAACATTTGTTAGTCCTAAAATGTGTTCTCCCTTTAGAAGCTTATGAAGATTCTTCATTCCAACATGGGCTAGTCGGCGATGCCAGAGCCAACCCAAGTTAGTCTTAGCTATTAAGCAAGTGTCGAGTTCAGCTCTATCAAAATCTACCAAGTATAGCTGACCCTCTAACACTCCCTTAAATGCTATTGAATCATCACTTCTTCTAAAGACAGTGACACCTACATCAGTAAATAGACAGTTGTAGCCCATTTGACATAATTGGGATACGGAAAGCAAATTGTAATCTAAGGAATCTACAAGAAAAACATTGGAAATGGAATGGTCAGGAGATATAGCTATTTTACCCAAACCTTTGACCAAACCTTGATTTCCATCCCCGAATGTGATAGCTCGTTGGGGATCTTGGTTTTTCTCATATGAGGAGAACATCTTCTTCTCCCCTGTCATGTGGTTTGTGCACCCGCTATCGAGTATCCAACTTGAGCCCCCGGATGCATAAACCTACAAAACAATTTTAGTTCTTGACTCTAGGTACCCAAACGGTTTTGGGTCCTTTGGCATTAGAAACAAGAACTTTGGGTACCCAAACACAAGTCTTTGAGCCCTTGTGTTTGCCCCCAACAAACTTGGCAACTACCTTGCCGGATTTGTTAGTCAAAACATAAGATGCATCAAAAGTCTTAAATGAAATGCTATGATCATTTGATGCATTAGGAGTTTTCTTCTTAGGCAACTTGGCACGGGTTGGTTGCCTAGAGCTAGATGTCTCACCCTTATACATAAAAGCATGATTAGGGCCAGAGTGAGACTCCTAGAATGAGTTCTCCTAATTTTGCTCTCGGGATAACCGGCAGGGTACAAAATGTAACCCTCGTTATCCTGAGGCATGGGAGCCTTGCCCTTAACAAAGTTAGACAAATTTCTAGGAGGGGCATTAAGTTTGACATTGTCTCCCCTTTGGAAGCCAATGCCATCCTTGATGCCAGGGCGTCTCCCATTATAGAGCATACTTCTAGCAAATTTAAACTTTTCATTTTCTAAGTTATGTTCGGCAATTTTAGCATCTAATTTTGCTATATGATCATTTTGTTATTTAATTAATACCATGTGATCATGAATAGCATTGATATCAACATCTCTACATCTATCACAAATAGACACATGCTCAACAGTAGATGTAGAGGGTTTGCAAGAACTAAGTTCAACAATCTTAGCACGTAATATATCATTTTTATCTCTAAGATCAGAAATAGTAACATTGCAAATATCAAAATCTTTAGCCTTAGCAATCAAATTTTCATTTTCTACTCTAAGGCTAGCAAGAGAATCATTTAATTCCTTAATCTTAGCAAGAAAATCATCATTATCATTTCTAAGATTGGGAATTGAAGCATCACAAACATGAGAATCAACCTTAGCGATTAATTTAGCATTTTCATTTCTAAGGTTGACAATAGTGTCATGGCATGTGCTTAGCTCACTAGATAATTTCTCACATTTTTCTACCTCTAGAGCATAAGCATTCTTAACCTTAACATGTTTCTTGTTTTCTTTAATTAGAAAATCCTCTTGGGAATCCAAAAGGTCATCTTTTTCATGAATAGCACTAATCAATTCATTTAACTTTTCCTTTTGTTCCATGTTAAGGTTGGCAAAAAGGGTACGCAAGTTATCCTCCTCATCACTAGCATTATCATCACTAGAAGACTCATATTTAGTGGAGGATTTGGATTTAACCTTCTTCTTTTTTGCCGTCCTTTGCCATGAGGCATTTGTGGCCGACGTTGGGGAAGAGGAGGCCCTTGGTGACGGCGATGTTGGCGGCGTCCTCGTCGGAGGAGGAGTCGGAGGAGCTCTCGTCCGAGTCCCACTCCCGGCAAACATGGGCATCGCCGCCCTTCTTCTTGTAGTACCTCTTCTTTTCTCTCCTCTTGCCCTTCTTGTCATTATCCCTGTCACTGTCACTTGATAATGGACATTTAGCAATAAAGTGATCGGGCTTACAACACTTGTAGCAAACCTTCTTGGAACGGGATTTGTAATCCTTCCCCTTCCGTTGCTTGAGGATTTGGCGAAAGCTTTTGATGATTAAAGCCATCTCCTCATTGTCGAGCTTGGAGGCGTCAATTGGTTGTCTACTCGGCGTAGACTCCTCCTTCTTCTCCTCCGTCGCCTTAAATGCCACCGGCTGTGCTTCGGACGTGGAGGGTTCATCAAGCTCGTTGATCTTCTTTGAGCCTTTAATCATACATTCAAAGCTCACAAAATTCCCGATTACTTCCTCGGGAGTCATTAGTGTATATCTTGGATTACCACGAATTAATTGTACTTGAGTAGGGTTAAGGAAAATAAGTGATCTTAAAATAACCTTAACCACCTCGTGGTCATCCCATTTCTTGCTCCCGAGGTTGCGCACTTGGTTCACCAAGGTTTTGAGCTGGTTGTACATATCTTGTGGCTCCTCTCCTTGGCAAAGACGGAAGCGACCGAGCTCCCCCTCGATCGTTTCCCGCTTGGTGATCTTGGTGAGTTCATCACCCTCGTGCGCGGTCTTGAGAAGGTCCCAAATCTCCTTTGCATTCTTCAACCCTTGCACCTTGTTGTATTCCTCCTTACTTAGAGAGGCGAGGAGTATGGTTGTAGCTTGAGAGTTGAAGTGCTCGATTTGGGCCACTTCGTCCGTATCATAATCTTCATCCCCTATGGATGGTACCTGTGCTCCAAACTCAACAACATTCCATATACTTTTGTGGAGTGAGGTTAGATGAAATTTCATTAAATCACTCCACCTAGCGTAATCTTCGCCATCAAAAGTTGGCGGTTTGCCTAATGGAACGGAAAGTAATGGAGTGATGTCTAGATGTACGAGGATAGTGTAAGGGGATCTTACTAAACTTCTTGCTGGTCTTGGCGCTTAGAAGTTACGGACGGCACATCGGAGTCGGAGGTCGATGTTGATGAAGTGTCGGTCTCGTAGTAGACCACCTTCCTCATCCTCTTGTGCTTGTCGCCTTTCCGATGCGACTTGTGGGAAGAAGATTTCTCCTTCTTCTCCTTGTGGTGTGAAGAAGAAGATCTTTTCTCCTTTCGTTTGGAGGAGTTCCTTCTTCTTCTCCTTCCTCTTGGTGCGGGACTCTTCCGATGAAGTGCTCCCGTAACTCGTAGTGGGCTTGTCGTCGGTCTCCATCTCCCTCTTGGTGTGATCTCTCGACATCACTTCGAGCGGTTAGGCTCTAATGAAGCACCAGGCTCTGATACCAATTGAAAGTCGCCTAGAGGGGGGGGGGTGAATAGGGCGAAACTGAAATTTACAAATATAAACACAACTACGAGATGGATTAGCGTTAGAAATAAACAAGAGTCCGAGAGAGAGGGCGCAAAACAAATCGTGAGCAAAAGCGAAGTGAGACACGATGATTTGTTTTACCGAGGTTCGGTTCTCGCAAACCTACTCCCTATTGAGGAGGCCACAAAGGCCGGGTCTCTTTCAACCCTTACCCTCTCTCAAACGATCCCGCGGACCGAGTGAGCTTTCCTTCTCAATCACTTGGAACACAAAGTTCCCACAAGGATCACCACAAGATTGGTGTCTCTTGCCTCAATTACAAGTGAGTATGATCGCAATGAAGAATCAAAGAGAGAAGAAAGCAATCCAAGCGCAAGAGCTCGAAAGAACACAAGCAAATCTCTCTCACTAATCACTAGGGCGTTGTGTGGAGTTTGGAGAGGATTTGATCACTTTGGTGTGTCTAGAATTGAATGCTAGAGCTCTTGTAAGTAGTTGAAGTGGGAAAACTTGGATGACTTGAATGTGGGGTGGTTGGGGGTATTTATAGCCGCAACCACCAAACTAGCCGTTTGGTGCATGCTGGCTGTCGTATGGTGCACCGGACAGTCCGGTGCGCCAGCCACGTCACCAAAGCCGTTGGGTTCCGACCATTGGAGCTCTGACTTCTGGGCCCGCCTGGATGTCCGGTGGCGCACCGGACATGTACTGTAGAGTGTCCGGTGCGCCAGTATGGGCGTGCCTGACCTCTGCGCGCGCTGGCACGCAATAAATGCGCTGTAGGTAGCCGTTGGTGCCGGAAGTAGCCGTTGCCCCGCAGTTACACCGGACAGTCCGGTGTACACCGGACATGTCCGGTGAATTATAGCGGAGTGGCCGTTCTGAATTCCCGAGACTGGCGAGTTCCTGAGGCCGCTCTTCCTTGGAGCACCGGACACTGTCCGGTGTACACCGGACAGTCCGGTGAATTATAGTGGAGTTGCCTCTGGAATTTCCCGAAGACGACGAGTTTGCACTGGAGTCCTCTGGTGCACCGGACATGTCCGGTGGCACACCGAACTAGTCCGGTGCGCCAGACCAGAGGTGCCTTCGGTTGTCCCTTTGCTCTTTTGTTGAACCCAATACTTGATCTTTTTATTGGCTAAGTGTGAACCTTTGGCACCTGTATAACTTATACACTAGAGCAAACTAGTTAGTCCAATTATTTGTGTTGGGCAATTCAACCACCAAAATTATTAGGGACTAGGTGTAAGCCTAATTCCCTTTCAAAACTGAAATTTGAATTTGAGTAGGAGTTGAAATTGAGAAATAAAATAGAAGAAAAAAACATAAAAGGGAAAAGGCAGAACTCAGTTGGGCCTGGTAGATCCTTTTCGGCCCACTCACCCTCATCCGTGCGACCCAACTCACATAGCCACGTTGACCACACTAGCAGTCGCTGACACATGGGTCCACTCTGTCGGTGACCTCCCAGCCATGCGTGCTCGATCCGACGGACGCCGATGGGTGGGGCCTGCCTGGCATCCTTGATTATCCCTCACAACGGCTTTCCGTGAACACTAGCGAGCTCGCGCCAGGGATCTCGGCAACTACCGTGGCTCTTTCGTCGCGATCGCAACCACGCGCGGTATAAAGACTTCCCTCCCGCGCCTACCTTTCCCCTGCTCTCGCGCTCCGGTCTTTTCCCTCATAGCCCCGTCGTGCCGTCGACATTGAGCCACTTCATCTCCAGCCGACGAGCAACCGGTCACCATATCGAAGCTTCATGGGTTGTTGTTTGTGTTCCCCCCCCTCGCCTGCGTGTCGCTGTAAAGGTGAGGTCGCCTGCCTCCCCCTTTTTCCTTCCGCGCGCCCTTAGTAGCCAAGTGCCTCAGCCCCCGCATGTGCTTAGATCGCCAACGAGACCTCTGCTATAGGGAATGGTGGCGCCGCCGTGTCCCTATGTTTGAGAATGAAGATGGAGTTTGAGGCGTAGATCAGAAAATGGATGGGTCAGATTAGATGGAGCGATGAGAGAAGGTGTTCGCCGTAGGATTTTCATTTAACAATCGGGATCGAATCTAGGTGTCGAGTGGATAGATGCAGTCAGGGCCGTCCGATCTGGATCGGGCGCGTAGGAATCGATCTGCCGTTTTAAATCTAGGGCGTTGATTTTAGATCCATGGGTCACAGTTTGCTACCGGTTCAGGATTAAATCTGGGTCGTCGATTTCGTGATCAATGGCTCGTGTGGCGTACCAGTTGGATGCAAAAGACCCATCTAATCCTGACCACTGGTGGGCGATCGGACGACTTTGGATGACCTATACCCCTTCGGCCATGATATTTTATAAAAGAGACCCTGTCATTTTCCCGAATCGACCTGCAGTCCACACAGAGTATATAATCATTTGAAATTAGCCCTTTTTATATGCAGTTGAGCCCTTAGGTTTTCTAGAAATAGTGCCCATCACCCTAGGAAATTGAGAAATCAGTACATAACTAAAGGAAGTGATTTTTAGCACAAAATTTATTCACTAACTTTAGAAAATTCATAACTTGTCTGTTTTAACTCTGATTTAGTCTGTTCTAGTTGCGCTAGCTTCATAATAAAATTCCCTACGCAGTTAAAACACTATTAGTAACATATCACGTATCTTTATAAATAGATATTTATTTAACCGGTGTGCAATAGATTATCTTGCTGATATATCTATAATTATTATCTGATCAAAAAGGTGATCTCTAAATTAAGGTCATAACTTGGATTAAAGTTAAAATGACTTATTTCTTTAGAGTATCTTTATTACATAGATTATAACCAATATAGAATATAGTTTCATAATTAATCACATAAAACTTCTGAAAACTATATCTTTTAACCATAACTCTGATTCTAGTGATTCTTGAACCTACGACCTCGTAGCATCGCGTAGAATATTTTACGTTGTTTGCTCTCATATTTGGTGTATTGTTATGTGATCCTTGTCTATTTGTATGTATTGCTACGAATAGCAGTGAGGTCATGAGAATCTGAAGATCGAATTGGTACCTGGAATCTTGAGTCACAGGCAAGTTGTGCCCTTGATCACTTTTCTTTACCTAATAATGTTCCTGTTAATAACTGTGACATGCTCAGGTTAATTTGATGGGACCTAATAGGTTTTCGCTAGCATTGTTTGTCCCCCACCTTGCAAACAGATGAATCATTGGGTAGATTTGCTATTGCTCTACCTGGTTTGGGAAACTAATGTTTTGCTATGATCATGTTCCAATTATGTTGTTGTTTAATTATTGTTCATGATATGATCATATTGTTAATTGGAACATGGAGAACCACCTAGGAAAACAGTGCTACCACAAGGATGAAATGGGACGCCCTTGGCCAAGTAATTAGGAAAGCTAGGGAGAGATTAACTTACCCGGAAGGGGCAAGCGGGGAGGCGTCGCTGCTAGAGTATAGGGAGGTCCTTGGGTCGAACTGTCTGTAAAGCTTTTCGGACGAGGGATTCCTATGCTTCCTTCTTCCTGAATCCGTAGCGGATTTTCTCGAACTAGTGGAACTTTGGAAAGGCCCCGTAGTGCTACCCTGCCTCGCTTCCTAGGTAGAGGTGTATGGGGTCCGATCAACCCCGTGGCAAATGGGTAACACGACTTGTGGGTAAAGATGTGCAACCTCTGTAGAGTGTAAAACTGGTATATCACCCGTGCTTACGGTCATGAGTGGCTCGGACACTCACATGATTAACTTATGGAATTAAACTCAATTTGTCATTTGCATTGCATTGTGGGTGTTATTATTAATCTTGATCTCTTACTTAATGGGGTTGGTATCTACTTATACCTAGTAACTACTAATAAAATTTTAACCAACTTTAAAAGCAATGCTCAGCTTTAACCATCCTCTTTGATAAGCCTTACACTTCACATGGGCTCCCACCTTTGGTGAGTTCATGCACATTATTCCCCACAACTTATAGAGCGATGAACGTATGTGAGCTCACCCTTGCTGTACTCACATCCCCAGGTCAAGAACAGGTACCACATGATGAGACGCATGAAAGATGTTGTGATGAGTTCGTGAGTGGTCTAGGCCGTCGTCTCCTAGTCAAATTTGGGTTGCTGGATCGTTGTCTTCGTATGATTTAACTATTTTGTACAGAACTCCTATTATATAGTAAAGATGTGACATTCGTTTCTGTACCATGAATCATCATATCCGTTAGACTAGATCCTAGCACACTTGGTGATTATTTCACGCCCGGGTTTTGGCCCCCTAAAATCCGGGTGTGATATGGCGCGGACGGTCTGTGCGTGTGCAAAATCAGTTAGGGTTTTGAGTTTCTTGCGGGATTTGCTCAGGAAACGACTTGTAACGGGTCCAAACCTCCCCTCTATATAGATGAAGAGATATGGCCGATTAAATCCCCACAATCGATCAAATCAAGTGTACTTCTCGTTTTTACCTTATGCATTAGGAGTAGTTCTAGTTTAGCCTTCCTTTACCTCAAATCTTCACCTCTCTTCGGCTTTATGTTGACTAGAGGTATCTTGGGTGGCTTGCCGCCACCAAGACATACCCTACGATCTCTCCTCCCCACAGGATCTTTCCCGAGAGACGAGATCTAGGTCCGCTGCGAAGAAGAAACTCTCCGCGTCATCGCGGACCGTTCGAGCCCCTAGACGAGGACCGTTCGGACATACGCAGAAGAGAAGTCGCTCCTGCGCTAGGTCACGGACCGTCCAGCCCTGTGCCACGGACCGTCCACGCTTTTGCAGAGAGTACCGCTAGGCGATCGAATCTACGCTAACACTTACCCCATGCTTTCCCGCTTATTTTGCTGCCCCCGGAGGCTCTTGTTCCGATCCCGAATTGTTTGTCACGAAGAGTTTTTCGCGCTGACGTCAATATATAGAGAGCTAATTACAGTTTCCAGCTACAGGAACACATGGTTGCAGCGCCATCAAACAATTCTAACAGCGACTCAAACAACAACGCCAGCAGCATCAACAATATGTCCAAAATTCAGTACCACCACATGGTTTCTCATCTGACGGTGAGCTGAACCTGATCGCATCTCCAGACCAGTTTATTCAGCAGATGAACATGAACCTCGACGAACTCACGCACTCGATCTCGAACCAACCAGACCACACCAGCGTATCACTATCAGAGCCTGAGGTCCAAGTCGATCTTACTCGGCTGAATCGGCTCAAACGCTTGCTCATACTCCGAGTGCGGCGCTCTCAGCCTGAAGCTCCCAGGCCAGGCCGAGCTCGGCGCCTCCTCGCACGGGACCGTTGCCCAGGCCGCCGCCGCCGCCGCCACGCCGCCCTCGAGGAACCTCGCCGCCGTCCTGACCGCCGGCGCTGGCGCCGGGTTGGCTCGGAGGGAGCGCATGAGGGCGGCGTGCGCGTGCAGCGGCAGGCCGCCCACGACCACCCGCTGCGCGTGGTACGAGGATCGCTTGGCGGCGCTGCGCTCCCGCTTGTGCGCGTTCTGGTGCCCGCCCAGCGCCTGCGAGCTGAAGAACTTGCGCAGGCAGAAGTTGCAGGAGAACACCTTGTGCGGGGGCGGCTTGGCGGCGGGCCCGGGCCCGGACCCGGACTCGGAGTCCGCGGAGCAGCTCGCGGCGTCCGGCGACGGAGATGGCGATTCGCTCGCGCCCAGCGTCAGGTTCAGCCACGCCACGCCGTCGCCGTGCTGCTCCCTGGTGAGTCGCTGCTCTGCTGTGCTGCTGGCCTTTCTCACTACTGACGATGCCTCGTCTCCTCGCTCCATCTCTCTCTCTCTTGCTCTGCTTGTTCTTGCTTTAGGTTGCAGGCTTGCAGCCCCTGGATGGCTGGATGGTGCATCAGAAGCAGCTTGCAGTTTGTTGCTTTATAAAGGAGGACGAGGTACGACTAGCATCATGGAATTTTTTTTTGGGGGGAAGGGGGTAATAATTGAGGGCTTGTCTCTGTGGAGGAATCTGGAGGTGAAGAACTTTGTCTGGAGTTTTCAGTGGATATCTATCAAGTTGCTTATCTATCTCCCATCCCTGGGCTCTGGCCCATGCATATATAAATGATAAATCTTTTATCACTCCACTTGCCATGGACGACCCCCATGGCGATGGCGATTTGATTTCCTGGATCACCCACCCCATCTCACTTCTCGACGTGCGCGCGCCACTGTTCCTCTTCCTTTTTTTTCCAAAAGAAAACGGAGTGACAATACAGCTCATGACAAAGGTTTTTATGCTCTCCATCCATCCATGCAGGTGCCATCCGGCCACCCTGCAGGGGATGCTATAGTAGCTACCGAAAGCGACCTGCCATTCACAAGAGTCATGAGCCTTGTTGGGATTATTATGAGGAACGCCGGCAGCTTCAGACTCTAGGGGCGACTGTGTTAGGTCAGGCCACAACAGGGAATCCCTCCTGCAACAGCCACCTTGTCCTGTCTTGTGCGCCACTGTTGCTTCATTGCTTGGGCATTTGTGCGGTGTGCACTGCTGATGACACACACAGTCCAGCACAAGCCTTTTTCATCAATTCCAGTGGCAGCGTGCCTAGCTTCTCTGGAAACCAATTGCTTGCTTGCACTGAAAGGATGCTGGTTAATGGTTAGGTCAGGACTCACGATGATCCGGATCAACAGGCGACAGCAGCAATGGGTGACGAGAGAAGTAGTAACAGCTATCTCTTTCTTTGGGATCCAAATAATTGAGTTGTTTTTTTGTACTGCAGATGCGCTGTGGCCACATGCTGTTCTTTCTCCTAACTTCCGCATCAGGCATCAGATTTTCTGCCTCCTCTTTTTTTTTTCTGGTGCTTTAGACTGTTGCTGTCACAGGTACGGTGCACTAGAAGGAAGCTGACCACCTGTTCTGTTCTTTTTAGGTGGTCTTTCTTTCTTTCATGGCGAGATGGGACGGGAGCCGAGTTCTTGCTCGCCTTTGCTTGTGCAAGCCGTGACGGCGATGACGTCGGAACCCGGATGTGCTGCTTTGGGGCTGGTGGGATGGATAGGGATACCGAGTCAACTTGATCAAGATAGAAAAGGAGAGACGCCTAGGGGTTCCTCCTCCTTCCAGGCTCCCACGTATTCTTTACAATATCTGCAGACATGTGTCATTTTCTGTCAGATATGCAGATCTAGGTGCATATTTTTCAAGCACAAATTCAGTTGAACACATATTGACACTCAAAAGTGTTGTTGCCTAGCTTGCACCGTTGGTAAAGTAATGAGGAGGAGGATGTTGGGGCCTTCGTCTTTAGAAGGTGCTCAAAAACACACTTAAACTATTGGTTGTCAGCATGTTCCCAAGTGTTGTGGACAAAGACGAAGTTGTTAAGCTTCGTCACAACAATACATAGAGACGAAGGAGAATATTGCCGGGAGAAGACGTCCACGATTCTGTGTCCAAGATGTTAGAGGCAGAAGTCAATATTGCCCTCGCATCGTTTTGTAAATTATATGTACAAGTCTTGTGGGCATATTTGTAATTCCATACAAAGTTGTACGATCTCCTATAAATAGGTGAACAGTGCCCTGCATACAGTACCTTCTGGAGGGCTAAACGAGTGATTCTTGTAATCTCTTCCTAATGCACCTTCGCTCTAATTCATTCTATTAAGCCGAAGGTACGATAGTAAATTTATGATACAAAAGAGGAGAAATGGAATGTTGAAATATCAAGGATGAGTTAACGTGTTTAACTTCTTTACATTCCTTGTACATACGTATACTATTGTGTGATTTATTCAATTAAACGCCCAACCTTCGTCTTCGAAGGGATAACAGATCAAAGACGAAGGTTGATTATCTTTTTAACATTATGTTGCCTTGTTTTCAACTGTGTATAGTAATTGGAACAAGTAACCACATTGGCGTCCACCTCCCATGAACTCATTAACGACCACCTTCGTCATACCGCCGAAGAAGACAACGACGCTGTCGGAGAGGAAATTCTCCGACCGGGTGGCGGAGTGCACCCGTCCTAAATCCTAAGATGAGGAGGGGCCTAGGCGTTCAGCTTGTTGTGAGATTTTGAGGATGAACACAAGAACACACAAGAGTTTAGAGTGGTTCGGGCCACCGGAGCGTAACACCCTACTCCACTGTGTGTTGTATTGCTCGTGAGCTTAAGTTGTGTCTTGGAAGACTTGGGTCTGAGAGTCTCCGTGAGTGCCTAAGTGAGCTTGTTCTGTAACGTTGCATGCCTCCCCTTTTATAGCCAAAGGGGGGCATGCACAAGGATACTAAGCCCCGACATGTGGGCCCAGGAACATAATAGATGTAGTACTTGTCGCTACTCATGTTTGCTGCTGGGGCAATCTTCTCATGTCCTGACGTCTGAGATCTGCGTAGCATCGGCGTGCAGGGGAAGCTTCTCGTATAAGGGATGATGAGCATAGTGCGCCCCGCAGCACGGGTGCACTGTTTGACAATGGACTGGACAAGTGCGCCGTTTGCAGGATGGCCCTGACGCCGCCTGCCAATGGAGTGGACAGGACGCATTAAATGCTGTGAGGGCACATCGCCTGTCAGTAGGGCGGACAGGCGGCGCATCCTTTCCGCAATAAATGCAGAGACCGCGTGGCCTAGAGGCCTTACGTCAGGCTCTGTCCGCTGGCTTACGTCACGGGCGACAAGCCACGTGGCTGCATCGGATCTCCGCCTAAGCGGGGGAGGGGGGGGGGCGCATGCGCGCAGGGTAATGCCCTGACACGTGCCAGTACCGGACCATTGCTTATGCCAAGGTTTCCCCTGTCCTGGGACCTTGTTGCGGCCCGGACCTCACTCGGAGGGATCTAGATCCCATCCAAGTGACTCGGCATGCTTACTCGGGAGTCCTCGGGCCGTAATCGAGGGTCCGGGTTGTGCATACAGTGGTCCGGCGCTCCCTCGTGGAGGTCCGGTTCGACTGATACATCCTGGGATGTATCATCTTTCCTCGCCACATGGTGCCCCTCGAGCCGCCCACGTGGTGGGGTCGAGCGCTGTTCACCGTGCGGCTAGGGAACGCCGTACGGGCACCGCGTCTTCATACTGTAGTAAGGGGTACCCCTGATTCAGGGTACCGACAGGCGCCAAGGAATGTTCTTGCTCCTCTAGACACCAACCAAGACGGAATTCTTTTAAGAGAAGCCTGAAGCCAAAAAAGGAAGGCTGCTAGCCCAACCCCACAAGATAAGGAGCTAGATCAAGAAATCAGCAACCTTGAAGCCATACACCAACAAGTGGAGAAGAGAAGAGAAAAAATGCTTCGGTTGTTAGAGTTGCAAAAGAAGATTGATGAAGCAGCTGAAGAGATGCGACACATTACGCATGATACTGAGCATCAAGAGTATCAACAACACCAAAGAGATCTTCGGTAGGAAGGCCCCAACCACGAAGATATGTGGTATGAAGCTTTTAACCATGACAACATTGCTTTTGATGATGCCTCTTCTTTAGCTACAGAGCTACATGCAGTACCATGGCCACCTTCGTACAAGCCACCTTAGCTGCCCATGTATGACGATTACTCAGACCCAAAGCAGATCCTCATGAGCTACGAAGCAACCATATCATCCTATGGTGGCAATACAGCCATCATGGCCAAGTCCTTCGTAATGGCGGTTAGGAGTGTTGCTCATACTTGGTACTCCTCTCTCAGGCTAGGAACAATAACATCTTGGTAGAAATTGAAAGATATGTTGATCACAAGTTTCCAAGGGTTTCAGACGAAGCCGGTAACTGCTCAGGCCTTGTTCCAATGCACATAAGATCATGAGGAGTACTTGCAGGCTTATATCCGAAGGTTTTTACAACTCAGAGCCCAAGCACTAACAGTGCCGAATGAAATCGTCATTGAAGAAATGATCAAGGGGCTTTGGCCAGGACCAACGACGCAGTATTTTGCAGGAAGCCTTCCCAGACTCTAGAGAAACTTGTCTAAAAAATGGATGAATATATCAGGACCGACAACGATTTTCGACAAAGAAGAAAGTAGGCTTACATATACTCTAAGATGACAAGGGTCTTCGGAGGAAGAATTAATCCAAGACACATCAGAACAATCCATAACCCAAGCCAAAGTGAAGACAAGAACAACCATACTCAAGGGCAACAGAGCCACTCCCAATCAACAGGGACACACCAGAGCTCCTTCAGATCGCTAGCTCCAAGAGACAGAGGAGGAAGAAGCTTTGGAGGGAGATACAACACTCAACAAAGAAGGCTATTTTGCCTATTTTGTGGCAAAGATAAGGGACATACAACAAGAACCTGCCAGGTTACAATCCAAAAATAGAAGGAAATTGCTGAAGCTGAAGCAAGTCAGAATCAGTCGAAGCAAGTCCTTCATACTTCTTCATATTACTCTCCATACATTCTAGAGTATGTACGCAATCAACAACCAATCCAACAACTTTCTATTGTTAGGCAGACTAGGCTAGGTACACAAAGTCGACTGGACTACCTCTAGAAGCCGGCTAGACCGACTTTCTATTATTAGGCCGACTACAGTGGTCCCATGAAATTTTGCCCAACCGATTTTTCCTGAAATCTGAACTAATTCATTTCCAAATAGTTTTTTCGAGCTAGAAACTTACCAAACACACTCTAAAGTTGTTTTCCTAACAAGATAAGACCACCATCTCTATATATTTGAAAGGATGATGACCGATTAAGACATCCAACATCCAATCGATCATAAATACATCCAATATCCCTTTCATCATTTTTCTCCCTACCTTGATGCTTGTCACGTATCCTACCGAGATTATGGACCCGTTCATTTCCCTCTGATAAAGTTTAGTACCTATCAACATCGGCTTAATTGGTCTCTAAATCGGTTCCGTCGATCCACTACGTTCCTCACTGCATTCAAGGTTGTGTGTCGACCGTGGACGTGCTAGCCCTTGATGGTGTGTGATCCAAATCTCTATTGGGGAAGAAGAATAGCATGATCCAATTTACTAGCAATATGTGAGGCAATGATGTATCTAAAGATAGAGAGGGTCACACCAATTCCTTCAATACTAAGAACATCAACCACCTTACATCACTTGAAGAGCTTTCTAATGTGCTTCATCAAAAGATTCAAACCAAGCTTAATGATAATCTAAAGACTTCCTTGGAAATTGTAATAAATAAAGATCGACAAGATAAAGTAACCCAATTTCGTGAGCCTGACTTTAGTGATGCTATTGCTTCTACATCTTCTACACAAGCGATAAAAATCTAATGAAGTATTAAATAATCCTTATCCCACCCATGCTAATTATTCTAAGATATTGCATGATCATAAGGTTGTTTATGATAATAATATTGCAACTCCTATTAATATAGTTATAGCATGTTGTGATAGGCTATAGGGTAAAAACCAACTATGTTGATTCATCAGTTGAAGAACCTACAAAACAAACACAATACAACAATGCCATATAATTATTATGAAAATCAAGGTATTTATGCGAAAATTAACAAATCCAAGAAGGTGTCGTGAACTTTTGTCTACAGCTCTATGGACACATCGTGCTACTGAAGTTACTCCATTTGAGCTATTATATTGGTAAGAAGTTGTGTTATCTATCAAAATAAGTTTGGATGCATATAGGTTTGCTAAACAAAATGAGTTATCTTATGTTATATATATAATGATTCGATGATGGGTAATATTGATGAGGTAACAGACAAGGTATTAAAGACTCTTAAGTATATGGAAAAAGACAATGCTTGAGTTGCGAGAGCATATAATAAGAAAGCTAAAAGCAAGCCTTTTCATGTTGGAGATATAATGTGAAAAACCATACTACCAATTGGATCAAAGAGCAAAAGTTGGCAAATGGTCATCAAGTTGGGAGGGTCCTTATAAAGTGATAGGTCATATTTGAAAATTCGTATAAGCTAGGGACATTGCAAGGTCATCATGTGTGTTTCATCAACTAAATAGTGAGGCATATGTTGACACTCAAAAGTGTTCTTGTCTAGAACTTGGGGGGTTGCACTATTGGCCATAAAGCAAAGATGAGAATATGCCACAGACTATAACAAACCCGGCTAGAACGACAGCCAAACCTGTCCATGCCGAGTACCACAATGGTAAACCCTGCTAGGCTGGTTACCCAAAGTTTTTCTAGAATCTAGATCGTTTCGTTTCTAAATCGATTTTTGGAGTAGGAAACTTACCAAACACATTTTGGAGCTATTTCCTCTTAGAGTAAAACTATCCCCTTTCTCTCTATATATATATAACTAGATCACGACAGATTGAGACATCCAACATCCAATCGATCAAAAATATTTCTACTACTCCTTTTACCCTTTTTCTCTCTCTCTCTACCTTTCTATTCGTCACGTGTACCAATGAGATTTATCAGCGTTCTAGGTGGTCTTGCCGATCCTATGACAACCTCCACATGCTTCTCCCGACGAGTCTTTTAGGAGGTGTTTTTTAAAGATCGGGAGGGGGAGACCCCTACTGTAAATTTTGAATTAATAATGGTAAATTACATCATAGTGAATGTACAGGAGGCGGCTATGTACAGGAGAATCCTAATAGAATAGTTGAGAAGATAAACATCAGAGGAACTATAGAGTTAAGACTGCCACTGATTAAGCCAGTCTGGGATTGAATTGTCATATTTTTCTCTTGCTCTGTGGATGACCAGGAGCAATTCCTTTGTGAATTCATTTTTGAAATGTTGCACTGTTAGGTCTTTGTTTTCAAATATCCATGCATTTCGGAATTTCCAGATACTCCATGTTATGAGGATGATTATTTCCATAGAGAAAGGGATATTAAGTTGTTGCGTGATGTTAGCCGAGGCTTCTTCCGGATGAGCAATTCTAGGAGGGTTCATACCAATGGAATTCCAGTAGGCCTTTGCAAAGTTACATCTAAGAAACATGTGATATAGAGTTTCTTCCTTTTGCCAAATGCAGTTTTCACACGTATATGACTCAAGTGCCATATTCTTACTTCTCAACATATTCCTTGTGTTAAGTCTGTTTTTTAACCACAACCAGTAGAAGACTGTGCTTTGGTTGGCATTTGTTTTTCCATAGCCACTTATAAACAATATGAACGTTGGAATGTCCCATTAAATGTCTGTAGATCTTCTTTGTTGAGTAAACATCTGAACCCCATATGTATCGCCATCTATCCTTCGAGTTATTTATGGTGATCTGGTCCCAAGTTTCATTTAATTCTAGATACTGGTCATAAGCTTGTTCCGATAAAGGTAGCTAAAAAATTTGGAATAGATGATGTTGTTGTTTGGCCTCCCCAATAGAGAGTTTTGTGTTGTTCACAAAAGAAAATAATTCTGGATATTGTTGCTGTGGGATTCCACTATTCCACAGGTCTTCCCAGAAAAGAATGGTTCTTCCATTGTCGATGATTGGATATGCAAAACCATTCAAATTATGCACAAGTTTCAGCAGTCTTTTCCACCAAAAAGAGCCAATTCTCCTATGACCAGGTAATTTGTCAGTTAGGTAGTGATTATTCCAAATGATATTGACCTAAGGCAAGTCATGATTATTGTAGAACTTGTGTAGGTATTTTAGGAGAAGTGCTTCGTTCGGAGTTTCCAACTTAAGCACCCCAGACCTCCATTGCATTTTGGCTTAGTAATCGTGGACCAAGCAACTAGAGGGGGCTTTTTTAAGTTTGTGTCATTCCCTCTCCAAAGGCAATGTTTCCTGTATATGTCTATCTACTTGATGGTAGAAGCTGGGAGCTAGAGCGTGCACATAAAAAAGGTTGGCAAAGCTGAAAAAACCGAGTTGACCAACTCCAATCGTCCAGCTTGAGATAGGAATTTAGAGGAACAGGACAATCTCTTTTCAATTCTGTGGATCAGAGGAAGAAAATGCTGAACACGTGGCTTTGAAAGACCCCATAGCAAACCAAGGTAGTTGAATGGCATTGATCCGGTCTGACAATTGAATGTTCTTGAGAGCATCTCCATTTTCTCAGAGTTAACATTGATCGGATACATGCATGATTTGTTGTAGTTCACTCTAAGACCAGTTGATGTTGCAAATGAATTGAGAATTCCTTTTAGGAAGAATAATTGCTTTGGACAACCTTCCATTATCAAAAGAGTATCATCAGCATATTGGACAATAGGGAAGTGAAAGTCGCCTAGAGGGGGGTGAATAGGCGAAATCTGAAATTTATAAACTTTAAGCACTACTACAAGCCGGGGTTAGCGTTAGAAATAAAATCGAGTCCGAGAGAGAGGGTGAAAAATAAATCAAAAGCAAATGAAGCGGATGACACGGTGATTTGTTTTACCGAGGTTCGGTTCTTGCAAACCTACTCCCCATTGAGGTGGTCACAAAGACCGGGTCTCTTTCAACCCTTTCCCTCTCTCAAATGGTCACCTAGACCGAGTGAGCTTTTCTCCTTAATCAAACGGGTCACTTAGACCCCTACAAGGACCACCACAACTTGGTGTCCCTTGCTTTGATTACAAGTTGCTTGAGAACAAGAATAGAGAAAGAAGAAAAGCGATCCAAGCGACAAGAACTCAAATGAACACAAATGTCTCTCTCTCACAAGTCAATAAGTCTTTGGAATGTGTTTGGGACTTGGAGAGGATTTGATCCTTTGTTTTATGTCTTGGAGTGGAGTCTAGAGCTCTTGTATTGAATGCAAATTGTTGGAAACTTGGATGCCTTGAATGGTGGTGGTTGGGGGTATTTATAGCCCCAACCACCAAACCAACCGTTGAGAGGGGCTGCTGTCGATGGGCGCACCGGACACTGTCTGGTGCGCCAGCCACGTCACCCAACCATTAGGGTTCTGACGGTTTCGACCGTTGGAGCTCTGACATCTTGGGGCACCGGACAGTCCGGTGCCGCACCGGATAAGCACTGTGCACTGTTCGGTGCGCCTTCTGGCGCTGCTCTGACTCTGCGTGAACTGTCTGCGCACTGTTCATGCCACTGTTCACCTTTTGCAGTCGACCGTTGGCGAATTAGCCGTTGCTCCGCATAGCACATCGTACAGTCCGGTGCTACACTGGACAGTCCGGTGAATTATAGCGGAGTGGCTTTCCAGAAACCCGAAGCTGAGGAGTTTAGAGTGTACGGTCCCTGGTGCACCGGACATTGTCTGGTGGCACACCGGACAGTCCGATGCGCTAGACCAGGGCAGCCTTCGGTTTCTTTTGCTCCTTTCTTTTTGAACCCTAACTTAACTTATTATTGGTTTGTGTTGAGCCTTTGGCACCTGTAGAACATATAATCTAGAGCAAACTAGTTAGTCCAATTGTTTGTGTTGGGCAATTCAACCACCAAAATTATTTAGGAAAAGGTTTAACCCTATTTCCCTTTCAATCTCCCCCTTTTTGGTGATTGATGCCAACACAAACCAAAGCAAATATATAAGTGCAGAACTGAACTAGTTTGCATAATGTAAGTGCAAAGGTTGCTTGGAATTAAACCAATATATGTTTTCTATTAGATATGCATGGATTACTTTATTCTATTTTAACATTTTGGACCTCGCTTGCACCACTAGTTTTGTTTTTGCAAATTCTTTTGGAAAATCTTTTCAAAGTCTTTTTGCAAATAGTCAAAGGTACATAAATAAGATTTCGAGAAGCATTTTCAAGATTTGAAATTTTCTCCCTCTGTTTCAAATGCTTTTCCTTTGACTCAAACAAAACTCCCCCTGAATGAAATTCTCCTCTTAGCTTTCAAGAGGGTTTTATCAATATGAAGAAGATTTAGATACTAATTGAAAAATCTTTGAAACCATATATCAATTATAGATACTAATTGAGATATAATTTCCAGAGGAGTACAATTTGAAAGATACCGATTAAAAACTTATTTTCGAAAAATGTTGAAATTGGTGGTGGTGCGGTCCTTTTGCTTTGGGCTAATATTCTCTCCCCCTTCGGCATTAATCGCCAAAAACAGAGTGTGTTGTGAGCCCTATGTAATTCTCTCCCCCTTTGGCAAACAATATATGAGTGAAGGATTATACCAATGTGGAGAGATGGCGGAATACCGGCAAAGAGTAGATAATACCGATGGAGTTGAGTGGAAGCGTTGTCGTTGCCGAATACTCTATTTCCCTTTCAATTCTATGACTAAGCATAAGAACACACTTGAAAACACATTAGTCATAGACATAAAAGAGATATGATCACAGGTATATAAATGAGCTATGTGTGCAAAGTATTGATACCGAATGGCTATGTGCTTAGTGCGGCTATGTTCAACGGGATTATCCGCCATACGGATTGCACTCTCATTATCACATAGGAGAGGGACTTTGCTAAATTTGTAGCCATAGTCCCTGAGGGTTTGCCTCATCTAAAGTAGTTGCGCGCAACAATGGCCTGCAACAATATACTCGGCTTTGACGGTAAAAAGAGCTACTGAGTTTTGTTTCTTTGAAGCCCAAGACACCAGGGATCTCCCCAGAAACTGACAAGTCCCTGATGTGCTCTTCCTATCAATTTTACACCTTGCCCAATCAGCATCTGAATATCCTAATAAATCAAAAGAGGATCCCTTGGGGCACCAAAGACCAAACTTAGGAGTATAAACTAAATATCTCAAGATTCTTTTCACGGCCCTAAGGTGAATTTCCTTAGGATCGGCTTGGAACCTTGCACACATGCATACGAAAAGCATAATATCCGGTCGAGATGCACATAAATAGAGTAAAGATCCTATCATCGACCGGTATACCTTTTGATCTACGGATTTACCTCCCATGTCGAGGTCGAGATGCCCATTGGTTCCCATGGGTGTCTTGATGGGCTTGGCATCCTTCATTCCAAACTTCTTAAGAATGTCTTGAATATACTTCGTTTGGCTGATGAAGGTGCCCTCTTGGAGTTGCTTGACTTGAAATCTATCTTCAAAGCCAGGGGGTTGCTCAACATAGACCTCTTCCTTGATTGGTCCATTGAGGAAGGCACTCTTCACGTCCATTTGATAAAGCTTAAAGCCATGGTAAGTAGCATAGGCAAGTAATATGCGAATTGATTCAAGCCTAGCTACGGGTGCATAAGTTTCACCAAAATCCAAACCTTCGACTTGTGAATAACCCTTGGCCACAAGTCGTGCTTTGTTCCTTATCACCACACCATGCTCATCTTGCTTGTTGCGGAATACCCACTTGGCACCTACAACATTTTGATTAGGACGTGGAACTAAATGCCATACCTCATTCCTCATGAAGTTGTTGAGCTCCTCTTGCATTGTCAGCACCCAATCCGAATCTCTAAGTGCATCCTCTACCCTGTATGGCTCAATAGAGGAGACAGAAGAGTAATGTTCACAAAAATGACCAACTCGAGATCGAGTGGTTACCCCCTTATGAATATCGCCAAGGATGGTGTTCACGGGGTGATCTCTTTGAATCGCCTGGTGGACTCTTGGGTGTGGCGGTCTTTGACCCTTTCCTTCTTGGTCATCTTCCTTGTCTTGATTTTCTTCATCTCCCCCTTGATCATTGCCTTCCCCTTGAGGTGGCTCATCTTCTTGATCTTCTTCTTCATCATCTTGAGCCAGTTCCTCATCTTGAGTTGGTGGAGATGCTTGTATGGAAGATGATGGTAGATCTTGTGCTTGTGGGGGCTCTTCGGATTCCTTAGGACACACATCCCCAATGGACATGTTCCTTAGCGCGATGCACGGAGCCTCTTCATCATCTAGCTCATCAAGATCAACTTGCTCCACTTGGAAGCCATTAGTCTCATCAAACATAATGTCACAAGAAACTTCAACTAGTCCAGTGGACTTGTTAAAGACTCTATATGCCCTTGTGTTTGAATCATATCCTAGTAAAAAGCCTTCTATAGCCTTAGGAGCAAATTTTGATTTTCTACCTCTTTTAACAAGAATAAAACATTTGCTACCAAAGACTCTAAAATATGAAACATTGGCCTTTTTACCGGTGAGGAGTTCATATGATGTCTTCTTGAGGATTCGGTGAAGGTAGAGCCAGTTGATGGAGTAGCAGGCAGTGTTAATCGCCTCGGCCCAAAACCGGTCCAGAGTCTTGTACTCATCAAGCATGGTTCTCGCCATGTCAAGTAGAGTTCTATTCTTCCTCTCCACTACACCATTTTGTTGTGGCATATAGGGAGAAGAGAACTCATGCTTGATGCCCTCCTCCTCAAGGAAGCCTTCAATTTGTGAATTCTTAAACTCCGTTCCATTGTTGCTTCTTATCTTTTTGATTCTTAAGCCGAACTCATTTTGAGCCCGTCTCAAGAATCCCTTTAAGGTCTCTTGGGTTTGAGATTTTTCCTGCAAAAAGAATACCCAAGTGAAGCGAGAATAATCATCCACAATTACAAGACAATACTTACTCCTACCGATGCTTATGTAAGCAATCGAGCCGAATAAATCCATGTGAAGTAGCTCAAGTGGCCTATCGGTTGTCATGATGTTCTTGTGTGGATGATGGGCACCAACTTGCTTTCCTGCTTGACATACGCTACAAACCCTGTCTTTCTCAAAATGAACATTGGTTAGTCCTAAAATGTGCTCTCCCTTTAGAAGCTTGTGAAGATTCTTCATCCCAACATGGGCTAGTCGGCGATGCCAGAGCCAACCCATATTAGTCTTAGCGATTAAGCAAGTGTCGAGTTTAGCTCTATTGAAATCAACTAAGTATAGCTGACCCTCTAACACTCCCTTAAATGCTACTGAATCATCACTTCTTCTAAAGACAGTAACACCTACATCAGTAAATAGACAGTTGTAGCCCATATTGCATAATTGAGAAACAGAAAACAAATTATAATATAAGGAATCTACAAGAAAAACATTGGAAATAGAATGGTCAGGTGATATAGCAATTTTACCAGGTCCTTTGACCAAACCTTGATTTCCATCCCCGAATGTGATAGCTCTTTGGGGATCTTGGTTTTTCTCATAGGAGGAGAACATCCTTTTCTCCCCAGTCATATGGTTTGTGCACCCGCTATCAATAATCCAACTTGAGCCCCCGGATGCATAAACCTACAAAACAAGTTTAGGCCTTGTTCTTAGGTACCCAAACGGTCTTGGGTCCTTTCACATTAGAAACAAGCACCTTGGGTACCCAAACACAAGTCTTTGAGCCCTTGTATTTGGCCCCAACATATTTGGCAACTACTTTGCCTGATTTGTTAGTTAAAACATAAGATGCATCAAAAGTCTTAAATGAAATAATAGGCTCATTTGATGCAGTAGGAGATTTCTTTTTAGGCAATTTAGCATGAGTGGATTGTCTAGAACTAGATGCCTCATTCTTATACATAAAAGCATGATGAGAGCCAGAATGAGACTTCCTAGAATGAATTCTCCTAATTTTATGTTCAAGGTAACCAGCAGGATATAAAATGTAACCCTCGTTATCCTGAACCATGGGAGCCTTACCCTTAACAAAATTAGAAAATTTCTTAGGGGCATTAAGCTTAACATTTTCTCCCTGTTGGAAGCCAATGCCATCCTTAATGCCAGGGCGTCTCCCACTATAGAGCATGCTACGAGCAAATTTAAATTTTTCATTCTCTAGTTCATGCTCGGCAATTTTAGCATCTAGTTTAGCTATATGATCATTTTGTTGTTTAATCATAGCAATGTGATCATGAATAGCATCAACATTAATGTCTCTACATCTAGTACAAATAGTAACATGATCAATACTAGATGTAGAGGGTTTGCAAGCATTTAATTCATCAATCTTAGCATGTAACATAACATTTTCATTTCTAAGATTGGAAATAGCATCATTGCAAACATTTAAATCCTTAGCCTTAGCAATTAATTTATCATTTTCAATCTTAAGGCTAGCAATTGATTCATTCAACTTGTCAATCTTAGCAATTAAACTAGCATTGTCACTCTTAAGATTGGCAATTGAATCATCACATACATTTGATTTCTCAACCTTAGCAATTAATTTAGCATTTTCATTTCTAAGGTTGGAGATAGTGTCATGGCAAGTGCTAAGCTCACTAGTCAATTTTTCACATTTTTCTATCTCCAGAGCATAAGCATTTTTAATCTTAACATGCTTTTTATTTTCCTTAATAAGGAATTCCTCTTGGCTATCCAAGAGTTCATCCTTCTCATGAATGACACCTATCAATTCATTTAATTTTTCTTTTTGTTGCATGTTTAAGTTGGCAAAAAGAGCAAGCAAATCATCCTCATCTTCACTAGAGCTACCCTCATCACTAGATGTTGTATATTTAGTGGAGGCTCTAGATTTTACCTTCTTCTTTTTGCCGTCCTTTGCCATGAGGCACTTGTGGTCGACGTTGGGGAAGAGGAGGCCCTTGTTGACGGCGATGTTGACGGCGTCCTCGTCGGAGGAGGAGTCGGTGGAGCTCTCATCGGAGTCCCATTCCCGACACACATGGGCATCACCGCCCTTCTTCTTGTAATATCTCTTCTTTTCCTTCCTCTTTCCCTTCTTGTCGTCACCCCTGTCACTATCACTAGATAATGGACATTTAGCAATGAAATGACTGGGCTTACCACACTTGTAGCACACTTTCCTGGAGCGGGGCTTGTAATCCTTCCCCCTCCTTTGCTTGAGGATTTGGCGGAAGCTCTTGATGATGAGCGCCATCTCCTCATTGTCGAGCTTGGAGGCGTCAATGGGGAACCTACTTGATGTAGACTCTTCTTTCTTCTCCTCAGTTGCCTTGAATGCGACGGGTTGCACCTCGAGTGTGGAGGTGCCGCCTTGCTAGATGATTTGTTTGGAGCCTTTAATCATCAATTCAAAGCTCACAAACTTGCCTATCACTTCCTTGGGAGACATTAACTTATATCGAGGATCACCATGAATTAATTGAACTTGAGTGGGATTATGAAAAACAAGTGATCTAAGAATAACCTTGACCATTTCATGGTCATCCCACTTGGTGCTCCTGAGGTTGCGCACTTGGTTGACCAAGGTCTTGAGCCAGTTGTACATGGCTTGTGGCTCCTCTCCTTGGTTGAGGACGAACCGACCGAGCTCCCCCTCAATCGTCTCTCGCTTGGTGATCTTGGTCACCTCATCTCCTTCATGCGTGGTCTTTAGTACGTCCCAAATCTCCTTGGCACTTTTTAACCCTTGCACTTTATTATACTCCTCTCGACATAGAGAGGCGAGGAGTATAGTAGTGGCTTGGGAGTTGAAGTGCCGGATTTGGGCGACCTCGTCCGAGTCGTAGCCTTCATCCCCCACGGATGGTACCTGTGCTCCAAACTCAACAATGTCCCAAATGCTAGCATGGAGTGAGGTTAGATGGTGCCTCATTTTATCACTCCACATATAATAATCTTCACCATAAAAAATGGGTGGTTTGCCTAATGGGACGGAAAGTAAAGGAGTGCGTTTGGAAATGCGAGGGTAGCGTAGGGGGATCTTACTAAACTTCTTGCGCTCATGGCGCTTAGAAGTGACGGACGGCACGTCGGAGCCGGAGGTGGATGGCGACGAAGAATCGGTCTCGTAGTAGACCACCTTCTTCATCTTCTTTTTCTTGTCGCCACTCCGATGCGACTTGTGAGGAGGTGATCCCTCCTTTAGCTTGTTGCCAGACTCCTTTGATGGAGCCTTCTCGTGGCTTGTGGACTTCTCGCCGGTCATGATCTCCCTCTTGGCGTGATCTCCCGACATCACTTCGAGTTGTTAAACTCTGATGAAGTATCGGGCTTTGATACCAATTGAAAGCCTCCTAGAGAGGAGGTGAATAGGCGGAATCTAAAATTTATAAACTTTAAGCACTACTACAAGCCAGGGTTAGCGTTAGAAATAAAATCGAGTCCGAGAGAGAGGGTGAAAAACAAATCAAAAGCAAATGAAGCGGATGACACGGTGATTTATTTTACCGAGGTTACTTAGACCCCTACAAGGACCACCACAACTTGGTGTCTCTTGCTTTGATTACAAGTTGCTTGAGAACAAGAATAAAGAAAGAAGAAAAGCGATCCAAGCGACAAGAACTCAAATGAACACAAATGTCTCTCTCTCACAAGTCACTAAGTCTTTGGAATGTGTTTGGGACTTGGAGAGGATTTGATCCTTTGTTTTGTGTCTTGGAGTGGAGTCTAGAGCTCTTGTATTGAATGCAAATTGCTGGAAACTTGGATGCCTAGAATGGTGGTGGTTGGGGGTATTTATAGCCCCAACCACCAAACCAACCGTTGGGAGGGGCTGCTGTCGATGGGCGCACCGGACAGTCCGGTGTGCCACCGGACACTGTCCGGTCCGCCAGCCACGTCACCCAACCGTTAGGGTTATGACGGTTTCGACCGTTGGAGCTCTGACATCTTGGGGCACCGGACAGTCCAGTGCCGCACCGGACAAGCACTATTCACTATCTGGTGCGCCTTCTGGCGCTGCTCTGACTCTGCGCGAACTGTCCGCGCACTGTTCATGCCACTGTTCACCTTTTACAGTCGACCGTTGGCACAGTAGCTGTTGCTCCGCATGGCACACCAGATAGTCCGGTGCTACACCGGACAGTCCGGTGAACTATAGCAGAGTGGCTTTCCAGAAACTCGAAGCTGAGGAGTTTGGAGTGTATGGTCCCTGGTGCACTAGAGACTGTCCGGTGCGCCAGACCAGGACAGCCTTCAGTTTCTTTTGCTCCTTTCTTTTTGAACCCTAACTTTAACTTACTATTGGTTTCTGTTGAGCCTTTGGCACCTGTAGAACATATAATCTAGAGCAAACTAATTAGTCCAATTGTTTGTGTTGGGCAATTCAACCACCAAAATTATTTAGGAAAAGGTTTGACCCTATTTCCCTTTCAGGAAGTCCTGCCTACATCTGTCTGGTAGAGGTAGCTGAAGCAGGTTCAAATGTCTGGCTTTATTAATAATACTCTAAAGAAGATCTGCCGCCAAGACAAACAACAATGGTGAAAGTGGGTCTCCTTGTCTGACCCCTCTCTTGCAGTGAAAGGTTTTCCCTCGGACTCCATTGAGTAAAACCGAGGAAGTGACAGAATGAAGGATATTTCGAATCCACCCAATCCACTTGGGACCAAACCCTTTATGAGTTAGAACTTGAAGAATCAACTCATGCTCTAAAGTATCAAAAGCCTTCTCAAAATCCAGCTTGAGGATAATAATTTCCTTTTTAGAGGAATGACACAAATGGATATATTCATAAGCCTAGGCCAAGTAGTCTTGAATCATTCTCCCTTTAATGAAGCCATACTGGTTTTTGTGAACTAACAATGACATATTTGTCTGAAGACGGTTTGCTAGGAGCTTCGTGAGAATTTTCATGCTATTATTTAGAAGCGATATCGGCTTGTAATCTCCTACCTTTTGTGGATTGTCCTTCTTAGGCACTAGGATGATGAAGGAACCATTAATACATTTTAAGCAAACATCACCTTGATGAAACTTGTCGCATAAGTCATAGAAGTCCTGTGCAATTACATGCCAGCATTTTTTAACAAAATTGGTATTGAACCCATCAGGACCTGGCGATTTGTCCGAAGGCAACGACTTAATAATGTTATCAATCTCTTGCTTAGTGAAGGGAGAATCTAACCATTGCAGACCATCATGCGAAGTTAATAGATTTGCCAAATCAAAATCAATGCCTATGAAGTCAGAAGATCCAAGCCGATTTTTGAAAGCAGTCCATAGAAAATCTGCTTTGTGATCATGCTCCGAGTGAATGGTCCCATTATCTTCAGTCAGAGAGACAATTGTATTTTTCCTGTGTTTTATCGTTGCATGTGCATGGAAAAATCTTGAGCAAATATCCCCTGAAGTAATCCACTTAATTGGCGCCCTTTGTTTCCAATAGATTTTTTGAATCAGAAGCAGTTCAGCAACCTTAGTCTGCATAAGTTCTCTGAAGTTCCATTCTTCAATGGAAAGATCCCGGTGTTCTTCAATATTGTCAATAAACTCAATTAATAACTTAATGTCTCAAACTGTTTTATCAATCTTTGGCAGCGAGCTCTGCCATTCTTTGAGCGCCTTCCTTGTGATCTTAAACTTGGCTGTCAAGTTTTTTGCTTTATCGTTAAGATTCGGTTGGCTGAGCCAAGTAGTTTGGAAAACATTCATGAAGCCTTCAAATTCTAGCCAAAAGTTCTCAAATCTGAAAATCCTAGGTTTTGGAATCTTCGATTTGAATGAAACAAGGCAAGGCACATGGTCGGATATATCTCGGGGCAGCATCCTTGCTCGAGTTTCGGGGTACACCACCGACCAATCTTGGGAAATAAAGAACCAATCAATCTTTGTAGCAGGGGCTCCCGCTGCCTATTAGACCAAGTGAAAGAGAGTCCATGAAGGGGAATTTCGATAAGGTCTAGATTACTGATTGCCTCATTGAACTTCATCATTAGATTAATATCACCCCTAATTTTATTTCTATCTTCCTGCCGTCGAATTAAATTAAAATCACCAAAAATTAACCAGAGCTTATCCGAGGGCATATTGATATTAGAGAACCAGTTGAGGAAATCAATTTTCCCCTGCGGTGTACATGGGGCATAAATGTTTGAAATAATACAGTAGCAATTCGATACCTTGGAGAAAAATTCCACCGATTGAGCATATTCATTCTGAAAAATTATAGTGCCCACTAATTTTGAACTTTTCCAAATGATAATAGAACCACCTGAATTCCCAACTGAAGGAACAAAAGCGAAAGAATCAAAACAGTTTGGACAAAAAAATTTTAGATATGCCTCATCAAAGGATTCCCTTTTGGTTTCCTATAGGCAGATAACATCACAACCTGACTCCCGAATTGCACACCGAAGGCCATTCCATTTAGTACTAGAGTTAATACCTCTAACATTGTGACTTAAGACTGACCACTCAGAATAATTAACAGTAGTAGAATTATTCATTAAGTAAACTTGTATAGTGTCCACCAAAAGAAAACCCATACCCAATTACTGGGTGAGTATGCATGATTAAGTCATCAAGCGAAATAGTAGCACCACCAAAAGACAAACATAACCAAATCCTGACATTTAAACAGAACATCAAGGTCATATCCTACCAAAAGGACCAGCAGTTCAAAAGCAAACATAACATCGAAGACCAGGCGCCTTCCATCTTACTTCTTGGATTCATCATTACTTTCACCTTTCTTACCATTTCTTTCCTTCTCCTTCGGCTTAGGGGAGCTGGCAGAACCCAAGGAGGTCTTCTTCTTCTTCAATTTTTTGTCTGTCAGTTCTTCATATGACATCTTGCAGAACTTGGATCCAAGATTCCGGATGACCTTGGTCGACAGAGTGGGGGGCCATCGAATTTATGCTGGCACATCAAACAATTCCTTTTTGGGCAAGAAACATGTCCAAAGCTAGCCTTGGAATCTTTCAGCCTCTTACTTCTCCAAGACTAGAATCCACTAAAGCCGGTCTAGGAGAGGAAGAATCCACATCATTCGGGTCAGAGATCATGTCCTTGGGGTCCTTTGATAGCACATTATCCAAAAACTTATCTTTTGGACAAGTCTTGGGGATGGCAAATGAAAGAGATTCCAACTCCGGCTCCAGCAGGGTGGGTGGAATCTCTGAAGACAGGAAAGACTTAGACCCGTCAAATGATTCCGACTAGAGAAGATTTGACAGAAAAAAGGATGACCATGGCTTGGAGATCTTCACAGAAATTTCAGGAGCGCCCGTAGGGGCAAAATAATTTTCCCAGAGCCTATAGAACTGAGCATTCCTTTTCCTTTTCATGTGCATCTGAAACACAGGGTCAGGTTGCCATTCTAGAGCAAACATGTAGTTCATCTCAACATTGTTATATAGTTGTTGATTTTCCATTTCTGGCTGATCCCCTGGGTGCGGGACATCAACTATAGCCTGCACCTGAAGAATTGGACCGTCCACTTCCCCGGGCTCATTAAGAGGTTGCACGGCACCAAGAGCCAGGACAGCAGGGACATGAGCAGGCATGAGATTATTGTCCATAGGACCAGCCAAAGCATTTTCATCCAAAGCCTGACCATTCAGAAGGGGAACACCCGGGTTAAAACCCATTGAGCTATATGAAGACAAATCAGAATGTTGATTGCTAATCTGCTGCTCGTCTGGCTGAATATCATTCTGCACTTGTTGAGCAGGTTGAGCATTGACGATCCATTGGTCCCACTCTCCCTGCACATTATCTTTAGGCTAAACTTGATCATCTCCCACAATCGGAACTGGCGGGAAATTGAGGTCGAGACCAGCAGTAGGCAATGGCTGACCAAGACCAAAGAAGGCCAGAGGCAGTTGCTGACCATCTTTCGGAGCCTCCGGAACCGGGTCTTCATCTTGCGGTTGGTCGCCTAGCATATTCTGCTGGATGATTTCACATTGAACAGTCCAAGAAGCCCCGATAAATCCTTCGGCTTCAGAGAAAACAATAAACTAAGGAACTTCTTCTAGCGATGTAACTCGAACCCGAAGCAAAGTCCTAGTGACATTATGCCTATCCTCCTCCCACAAAATCAGTCTGCCAAAAGAACCAATGGCAGCTTGCAAGTAATCCGAGGAGCAATAGTCTAGAGGAAAACCCAACAACATCAGCCAACATTCCTGGTTAAAAAAAGGCACGATGATTTCAGGCATCATTATGCCTTAAAGCAGTAAAGGTAGCATCAAGATACTGTTGCGGACCCAGTAGGACAAGGTTATCCCTTTCAAGAACACTTTGGAATTGCACCAGAACTTGACCAAGGTGAGAATGCTGAATGTCTCTAACCCCAAGCCTTCTATGCTCAACTAAGTATTGTCTAACCACGTCCCTAACCGCAGGAAATAGAACCTCATGATCCGACGAAGGGTGAATATTTATTATGACCCAGTCTTCGTGCATCGGTGGAAGCCTCCTAGAGACTGACCTGGACATAATCTCCCGGTGCTGCACCATCATGGCGCTGAAACCTGGCAGTAGGAAAGGCTCCGGATCCACCCGCCGATACGACATTGCAGGAGGAACTGATGATCGCAAACACTCGGTGGAACTTCCAGCAGTTTGGGGTTTTGGTGAAGTGACATCCAACGAGAGTTCCAGGGACGCGAAAGGTGTCCATTCAGATTTTTTAATAATACCACCTTGGCGAACTCTTTGAAGCAACTGTAACTCGATGGTCCACCAGCCAGTGGCCCAGACGGAGAACGGAACCAAGAACTGTAGACCAAATGTTTAAATTTCCCAGCAGAGTTGGACCGGTTCTCAAAGGAAGGGAACAATATTAAAGGGAATCCAAATCATTGTTTCTTTAAATGACAAAATAATTCTAAATGTGTGGCGGAACCGCCCGAATTATTCCAGCTTAAGTGCCTAAGTCGCACCCTTAAGGGCAGCAACACACTTAAACAGGAATAACCCGTCAGTCCCTCGGATCTAGTCCGATAAAGCCACTTACCAGGATCGAATACCACTAGCTCACTCGAAGGTGAGGCACAGAGAAATACAATAAACATAATACCATAAATTTAATAAGTATAATTAGTGATTACATTATCGGAGTTTGAGAAATAATAACCATAAGTTTTAATGCAGCGGAAATAACTAACGGAGAAAACCGAGTAACATGGCGAAGCCTGGCCACGCTACTCCTCCTGGTCCTCTCCTGCGGAAGCAATAACCCACTTGACCGTCTGTCCCAGTGGCAGGGACGAAAGCCAAGTCACACCATCAACCAAACATCCTAAGAAGTACCTGCAAAAATTATGCCACAAGCAAGGCTGAGTATACTAATACTCAGCTAGACTTACCCGGTGTGAGGAGTCTACTCCTCTACCTCTAGACATGCAGCTGTTTGGCTGTGGGGTTTGGTTGCCAAAAGCACTAGCTGAGTTTGTAAATCAAGTTTTAGCTTTGTCAAGTTTGAGTGTGACTCTCTTAAGGCTAAATGTGTACTATCTACTCATACATGGTGTCAAACATATTTAGCAATCAACATCTTGTGTCAACTCATCATATTTCCAATTGTTACTCAATGCAGTACAATGGATCAAGCAGTCTCATTAGCTGCGAGAAGCAGACGATTCGAATCGAGTTTTTATCCTTGCAAGGTAAACCTAAACACACGACATGGCGAGGCACTCCGTCCCCACACACATCAACCGTCCCTGTCGATTCCCTGGCAACAGATCAGGGCTCACCGCCTTGGCGTACAATGCCTCACTGACCCCGACTGGCCGTCGTGCAGTGACCGCACTTGTACCCACCATAACCGGAATGGGAGACCTCGTCTCAGGTCGCGTGAGGGGATATGTCTGCGGGCAGGTTCACTCAGGTACTAGGCTTACCGATTTACCATATTTCTCGGTATGTGTTTAGTACATTCAAACGCTTGACACAGGTATCCGCACGTTAATCCTTATTCCATTTTCCATCTCGTAGACCACGCGTCCCCATGGACCCGTGTCCACAGACCATCACCATTCTGTTATCAAAGTGGATACAACCAAATCCTGACCTCGCGCGAGTGCTAGAAAAATCACTCGTCTTCTACCGAGATCCTAGTCAAGCAAAGCAACTACTCGACCTATCATACTAGTATTCATCTCAAAAGGATTTCCTGAGATCATGCAACTAGGGTTTCAAACAATTCCTACACCTAAGTGCACAATCAATCCTACAATCATTAAGTGAAGTAAAATAGCATAATTAACAGGTTATGCATATAACCGGGGCTTGCCTTTAATTTTAACACTTAGATAGTGTTTGCTGTGGGAGGTACTCGCTTGGCGAGCATCCACTGGTTATGTCCATTCATCAGGTCGTCCACCACGGCATCTTGTGGTTGGCACCACATCACTGGCTCGATCATCATCTCTCGGTCCTATATGAGGTGCAAGATGCATATGTATGAATATAATGAAAGTAGCACAAAAATAGCACAAGATATACCAAGACACAGTGGCAAACTAAACATTAATTAGTAAGACACTACAACAACTATACGCAAGCGCTAGCTATTCGTACGTTATCGGCGTTCATCATTAACATCATTAACAAGACGACCATATTTTATTTATTTACGTAACACAAATACGATCCCACAAGTACACGCATTTACCACGCTCACTTTAATTGCCCATTAGTTATCTAGCCTTATATTAGTTAAGTCTATAAGTTAGCTATGGCTTTTCCTTAGTTCTTCTATTTATCACACCAAAGCACCATCGACCACACAAGTTCAATAGAGGACATAAGCATCAATAACTACGGAACTCCTATATCGCAATCACTAGAGAAAGGAACATATAAAACAAGACACACATATAACCTCTAGCTTAACCATGGCAAGTCTACATTACTTAAGAGCAAACCAAACATTTTTAGCGACAAGGGTGAACTAAACAATAAAAAACGCACTAGCAGAATTTTTAGATAGCAATACAGCAGCCACTTGTTTCAGTCATAACTCACAAGATATTTAACCAAAAATAGTAAACTAGGACTTTCTAGAAAGCTTGAAAAGTGCTTTACAACTTTGGTATTGTCATCACAACATGATTAAACACTTAGCAAGGTCAAAAGGTGTTAACACCACAGTGCTGCCCAGATTTGGACAGATTCAGACTGATGATTTTAAAAATTCATAACTGAAGATTCAGACATCCAAACAAAGTGATTTTAGACTTTCTGGAAAGGTAATAAAATTGTCTACAATTTATTTATAAACATCTCTGGCTGGTTTAACATGTATCAAGGGTAAAATATACTATGAAGGCTGTGCTGTCCAAAACTGGACAGATTCAGTCTTCCCACTTTAAACACATGTAACTTAATCTTCAGACCACCAAAAAGAGTGATCTAAGACTTTTTGGAAAGCTTAGAAAAAGTACTACACAACTTTTATAATCACTAACAATTGATTCTATGTCGAACTGAATCAAACAATTCAGTTTTCGAAATCTGTTCTGTCAGTGGACAGAACACAGCAACCAAGTTGTAAAATTCATAACTCTTAAACCATCAGGCCTTTAGTTATGAAATTTTAACACAAGCAAGATAAGAAAAGCATCTACAACTTTCTTATAACAACCATGAACAGATTGCAATACTAAATTGAGCAAACAATGCAGTTTCTGAAATCTGTACAGAATTTGGACAGATTCAGTTACTGAATTTGGAAAAAGCATAGCTCCTAAACCGTCAGACCTATGGCTGTCAAATTTTAACACCAGCAAGATAATAAAGTTATCTACCACTTTTCTATAGCACATATTTACAGAAAACACAATTTAGTTTATCAAACATACAGCACAACTAAAACAGCACATGCAGTCCAAAACAGCAGTCAATAAATTTTAGCTCCTATATAATTCAAGAATTAGTCGTGTTCTAGAGACTTAAATTATTCTAACACTTCACCGTTGATTAGAGTTAAATTAGTCCAATTAGGACCATCAAGTTGACTCATAAATTTTATCCAAGTCATTTTGTGCGCTAGATTTACCATACTCAATTAACCACGCGTTCTTCACGAAAATCAACATCAAAGCGCTTTTCACCCAATAATTTGCATTTTAACTTAGACACCACATGAGCAGTTTTAATTTTTGCGCAATTGGGCTACAACATCCCAAACGGGTGCGAGAACACTAGTTTCTAGTTTTAACCCCAAGATTATTCCATTAATCATTTTAACTACTTAATCGGCATCGACCGACTTAACCTTCATCTCGACGGTCCGAGCACCACAATTCACGAACGTCTACCTAGACATCTAGTATCACACAGAGAGCCTACTACTTCACCTTGCAATTCATACAAAATCACAAGGTGACAATAATAACACACATGTAATCGACCTTTCTCTACGACCTTCAGTTAGGTCACCAACAGACGACATGATGACTACGAAGGCATGTCACCATTTCATCCCACTCATTTCTCGCCTATATGCGCACTAATTCGTTTCTTGCGACCATGCACTCAAAATCAATCCACACCACACAAAATACATGTATCTCTTGTTTATGCGCCGAATTAACACCTTTCGGGATAAAGCGTCACTATAAACACCTTACACCTAATTTCCTTAGGAACCTATTAGTTCACTCGAGGACATCTATTCAAGTCATAAACACAATCATGCACTATATGTGAAGCATAATTCGAGGAACGCCTAACATATATAGGCTCGACTTATTATTATAGAGGGAGTGATGACTACTTACGGCATGTCATCACCTCTCTACATAAGCCCAAACAATTTCTACTAACGACTAAGAGTTCTAAGTATTAAACACACTGTTACTTTCCATGCGCAAATAAATCTCAACTTAACACTAGTGACACCAATGGATTTTTACTAAACTCATCCTGTGCATAACCTTGTCTCGCATACAACCATATGGTGGCGTGCACTCGAGACACTTCAATCAATGTGGTGCGACCACTAATATATGAACTCCGATACTCATGTTTTAATAATTCATCCTCTACACAACTAGCATTTTCTAAACTACTCGTCACATCAATAAATATACCCCCTATATAATCATGAATCCCATCACATTGCATAAAGCAATTATACTTTTCACACACATATAACCACATGCACATCATCGACCAAAACATAATTAGACGACTACAATTCGCGCACATCAATTAACCTCTTGTTCTCCAATCGCAATCGCGATCCCACCAATGCACATAATCGAAAAATTTTACACACATCCATTCAAAATAATTAATCGGGTCGATCGAGAGCGATATGCATCGGCTCACCATAAACAAACCCAAACGGTGTTTGTGAGGACGATGGCTATTCCGATTTGTGCATAGCTTCGCACATCGACGAGCGTCGAGCGGCTTGCCTTCTTCTCCACGCAAAACACGGGGTTCTCTCCTCCACAAAACAAAAACAAAACAGCACACATACATAATTAATCATAGAAAAATAACGTCGATGCGGAATCGAACAAGTATCGTCGCGGTCTCACCGGGGGTGAATGACGACGACTTTGGGGCTGCGCAAAAACAGCAAACAACCGGCGAGTGTCGACGGCGTGCTGTTCACGGTGCTTTATAAAACCGCGAGCTCGCAGAGCGCGTAGACGTCGGGGCTGCTGCAGGAAATCGACGACGTGTGGCTTGCTGCGCATTTCGTCGAGCACACAGCGAGCGTCAATGGCGCACTGCGCAGCAGCACGCAAACAGGGAGGAAGCCGGGTCGCGAGCCATGGCAGGGATGCTCCAGGGCGTCTGCTGCAGCGCGCTATGGGAGAGGTTTGCGCCAGCGAGGAGAGGAGGGTCGAGCTGCTGCATTCATGGGCAGGGAGCCGACTGCGCTGCGTGGAAGAGGAAATAGGGAGGGCGCTGGTATTGGAGGAGTGGAGCTGCGACATCGCGCCATGGACATGGACCTCGCCGAGGTCGGCCCAGGGAGCTCCCGCGCACAGGGGAGAAAGGGAAGAGGGCGCCATCCATGGGAGCGCGACTTCCCTACAGCGAGGAGCCAATCCCCATGCCTGCTGCCGTGGGGAGAACGGAGGGGAGGACGACTGGGGAAATGGTGGTCAAGGGAGCTCGCAGCCATGGAAGAAGAAGGCGCAGGGAGCTTGGAACGGCTGCGCAGGGGAGGGAAGCTGTCCATGGGGGGGGGGAGATGGAGCTCGGCGGCCATGGAGTTTCTGCCCCTGCGCACGTACCGAAAACAGGGAGAAGGGGCTGCTGTGTAGAGGAGGCCGTCCAGGGGGTGGAGAAGGGCGCCGAGCACATGGGCTCTGGACGCCATGGCTGTGGCTGCCGGCCGAGCAGGGAGGAATAGGGAGCGCTGGGCAGAGGAAGAAGAAAAGGGTGCCTGCACCTTCCTGCGCGATGGCGAGGCCAAGCTGGGAGATGAAGCGGGCGCGAGGAGCAGGACCGAGGATGGTGCCATGGAGGCTCTGCTCCTGCGCGCTGGAGAGAAGGGCGCCATGGCTGGTGCGCGTGGAGCAGGGGCTCGCTGGTGGCTGCTGCCGCCGTGAGCAAGGAGGAAGAAGGCAGGCAGAAATCAAAGTGGCGGCTAGGGGAAAGTGAGGGGTGGGAGTGAAAAACTGCCAAGTGAGCACCCCTATTTATAGAAGCAGCCCTGGCCCAAAACGCGAAATCGAGTTGCGCTAAATATTTTCCGGAATAAAAATGCTCCTGCGGAATTTGTTTCAACGGAGAGCAGAGCGAATTAGAATTTCGGCGAACGGACGATTGAGCGATTAATTCGGCCGAGAGTCGGATTTGATTTCACTCGAAAATAATTTTCTACGCGTGATTCGAAATTAAATTGCCCTGAGATTTTAGTCGGAGAATTCGGATCGTGATATTTTAAAATTGTCGTTGATACGGGGTTTTGAGTTTGGTTCGGCCATGAGATATTTAGCCGAGTCGGATAAAATTGATTAGAGGACGACATATTGAGTATTCCGTTTGAGAGTACGGATCCGAATAAAATAGTCGGACATCGATCGAAGTTTAGGAATTAGATTCGGGCTCAGATCAGATAATAGTCGTCGAGAGTTTGATTTAAAGAGCTTCAGATGAGATTTAAAATTCGAGAATGATCTTCGAGTCTGCATGAGTTCCGAGAATTAAAAGTTTTAACACGCTCCGAAATTGGCTGTTTCTCGCGATCGATTAACTCTGAATTCGGTGAACTTCCAAGAGAAAGCCTGATAAACAGAGATAGACACGATCGAGAAATAGAAATTTTTACTGAGCATCCGAGATTAGGATTAATCTCCCGACGTAACACGAAACTGACACCTGGGGTGTCACAGCCTTCCCCCCTTAAACAGAATCTCGTCCCGAGATTCGAATGAGGGCCTTCAAGGGTGGAGAAGCATGTAACTTCCAGGCTGAAGATAGATGCAAATTCATGAGATGTCATCAGATGGATATGGAAGATAGATTTGGACAGAATATCACGACATATTGAGACAAAATGTAGCGATCACTCTGAGAGAAGGTTCATAAAAGATAGCACATCAGTATAGTCTCATAATGGATCACGACTATTGACCGCGATACCAGCGCGTGCCGAGCAACTCAACCATGTGTGCACCATAGTAGGCTCTCGGTCTCGTCGCGGCACCATCAGTCGTTAGTCATGACACCATTACCAAACGTAACCAACGAGAATTTTCACATAAATAGATGGAGCCCATGAGAGTATGGCTTAGAAAATGTGACTGAAGTTGAAGCAAAGATTGTTGGCAAAAGAGCATCAGATGAGCATTTTTATTTAACTCAGAGAACCAATTTATGATCAACATGGAGATTATCAGATCAGATATTAGCACGAGATTTGATATGAGGATGAACCGACCATGAGATCAAAATAGATTGTTGAGCTTTTAGAGCCATGAGAGAACCAAGGACAACAATGAAATCCATTGAACTAAATGGATACACTGATTAGAGATAAGTTGATAAAACATCGTCATGATCCTCAGAGAAGGGGGTATGAGAATGACCAGAAATGAGAGATTTAGGCAAGATCAACATCCAATACTTGAGAACGGGTTATAGCAGATAACCAGATAACGGGGCAGAATCATTAAGGGATCCAGAGATTCGGATGATAAAGCCACAACATGATTCACAAGGAAAGAGATCACCAGATCCATGCGAAAGGAGTGGTAAGCAACAAGATCAGCTGGATGATCAATAGGAATGCTATGAAGTTTTAGGGGCAAGGATTTATGGAAAGAAACATGGCCCTGATAGGGTTTGCGCAACTAGACACCAACAACAATTTTTTTTTGACACAACCAGTGCACAAGGGGACTTGGGTTGGTCTAGCGGTCAGGCTATGGGGGTCTACAAGTTGTGCAGGTGCATCTTCAAGGGTAAACACGCGAGGGCTAGAAAATATCAACAAAAGCATTTTTTGAGGTTTCACTTGCAAAACTCAAGGTTGTTTGGAGAGGGGGGTCTTTTCATGAGCAGGACAGACAACATTTTTTTTGTTAGAGGCAAAATGGACTGAACAACTATCATACCTTCTAGAAAGCAAGGCAAAAGAAACACATATCATGACCTAATCAAGACTTACCAATCCAACACAAGGTGAAGCATTTCTTATAGTTCCTAACACAGCAGTACATCACATTATTCACAAGTTCTTATTATTGGAATAAAGGTGAGAGAAGCATGTTAATGCACAAGAGACAATTATGCGACAATCATGATGCATGCTCATTCTAGTCGTCTTCTCAGACCTAACTAATTTTTTCTCGGGTGCTTCTACAGCATCCTTATTAATAGTAGTAGTAGCCTCTATGGCCTATATACATAGCCACCTAGCTACCCATCTATTTCCTATGGCTTCACGTCCTAGGTCTATCCTTATCGTCCTGACAGCTATCCAACATTGGTTTCTAAGCAAGTTTTACTTTAGAAAAGTTGGTAATCATGACTTATTGACTTCTTTGTACTGGTATTCGCTCCGATACCAGCTGTGGCGGAACCGCCCGAATTATTCCAGCTTAAGTGCCTAAGTCGCACCCTTAAGGGCAGCAACACACTTAAACAGGAATAACCCGTCAGTCCCTCGGATCTAGTCCGATAAAGCCACTTACCAGGATCGAATACCACTAGCTCACTCGAAGGTGAGGCACAGAGAAATACAATAAACATAATACCATAAATTTAATAAGTATAATTAGTGATTACATTATCGGAGTTTGAGAAATAATAACCATAAGTTTTAATGCAGCGGAAATAACTAACGGAGAAAACCGAGTAACATGGCGAAGCCTGGCCACGCTACTCCTCCTGGTCCTCTCCTGCGGAAGCAATAACCCACTTGACCGTCTGTCCCGGTGGCAGGGACGAAAGCCAAGTCACACCATCAACCAAACATCCTAAGAAGTACCTGCAAAAATTATGCCACAAGCAAGGCTGAGTATACTAATACTCAGCTAGACTTACCCGGTGTGAGGAGTCTACTCCTCTACCTCTAGACATGCAGCTGTTTGGCTGTGGGGTTTGGTTGCCAAAAGCACTAGCTGAGTTTGTAAATCAAGTTTTAGCTTTGTCAAGTTTGAGTGTGACTCTCTTAAGGCTAAATGTGTACTATCTACTCATACATGGTGTCAAACATATTTAGCAATCAACATCTTGTGTCAACTCATCATATTTCCACTTGTTACTCAATGCAGTACAATGGATCAAGCAGTCTCATTAGCTGCGAGAAGCAGACGATTCGAATCGAGTTTTTATCCTTGCAAGGTAAACCTAAACACACGACGTGGCGAGGCACTCCGTCCCCACACACATCAACCGTCCCCGTCGATTCCCTGGCAACAGATCAGGGCTCACCGCCTTGGCGTACAATGCCTCACTGACCCCGACTGGCCGTCGTGCAGTGACCGCACTTGTACCCACCATAACCGGAATGGGAGACCTCGTCTCAGGTCGCGTGAGGGGATATGTCTGCGGGCAGGTTCACTCAGGTACTAGGCTTACCGATTTACCATATTTCTCGGTATGTGTTTAGTACATTCAAACGCTTGACACAGGTATCCGCACGTTAATCCTTATTCCATTTTCCATCTCGTAGACCACGCGTCCCCATGGACCCGTGTCCACAGACCATCACCATTCTGTTATCAAAGTGGATACAACCAAATCCTGACCTCGCGCGAGTGCTAGAAAAATCACTCGTCTTCTACCGAGATCCTAGTCAAGCAAAGCAACTACTCGACCTATCATACTAGTATTCATCTCAAAAGGATTTCCTGAGATCATGCAACTAGGGTTTCAAACAATTCCTACACCTAAGTGCACAATCAATCCTACAATCATTAAGTGAAGTAAAATAGCATAATTAACAGGTTATGCATATAACCGGGGCTTGCCTTTAATTTTAACACTTAGATAGTGTTTGCTGTGGGAGGTACTCGCTTGGCAAGCATCCACTGGTTATGTCCATTCATCAGGTCGTCCACCACGGCATCTTGTGGTTGGCACCACATCACTGGCTCGATCATCATCTCTCGGTCCTATATGAGGTGCAAGATGCATATGTATGAATATAATGAAAGTAGCACAAAAATAGCACAAGATATACCAAGACACAGTGGCAAACTAAACATTAATTAGTAAGACACTACAACAACTATACGCAAGCGCTAGCTATTCGTACGTTATTGGCGTTCATCATTAACATCATTAACAAGACGACCATATTTTATTTATTTACGTAACACAAATACGATCCCACAAGTACACGCATTTACCACTTTCACTTTAATTGCCCATTAGTTATCTAGCCTTATATTAGTTAAGTCTATAAGTTAGCTATGGCTTTTCCTTAGTTCTTCTATTTATCACACCAAAGCACCATCGACCACACAAGTTCAATAGAGGACATAAGCATCAATAACTACGGAACTCCTATATCGCAATCACTAGAGAAAGGAACATATAAAACAAGACACACATATAACCTCTAGCTTAACCATGGCAAGTCTACATTACTTAAAAGCAAACCAAACATTTTTAGCGACAAGGGTGAACTAAACAATAAAAAACGCACTAGCAGAATTTTTAGATAGCAATACAGCAGCCACTTATTTCAGTCATAACTCACAAGATATTTAACCAAAAATAGTAAACTAGGACTTTCTAGAAAGCTTGAAAAGTGCTTTACAACTTTGGTATTGTCATCACAACATGATTAAACACTTAGCAAGGTCAAAAGGTGTTAACACCACAGTGCTGCCCAGATTTGGACAGATTCAGACTGATGATTTTAAAAATTCATAACTAAAGATTCAGACATCCAAACAAAGTGATTTTAGACTTTCTGGAAAGGTAATAAAATTGTCTACAATTTATTTATAAACATCTCTGGCTGGTTTAACATGTATCAAGGGTAAAATATACTATGAAGGCTGTGCTGTCCAAAACTGGACAGATTCAGTCTTCCCACTTTAAACACATGTAACTTAATCTTCAGACCACCAAAAAGAGTGATCTAAGACTTTTTGGAAAGCTTAGAAAAAGTACTACACAACTTTTATAATCACTAACAATTGATTCTATGTCGAACTGAATCAAACAATTCAGTTTTCGAAATCTGTTCTGTCATTGGACAGAACACAGCAACCAAGTTGTAAAATTCATAACTCTTAAACCATTAGGCCTTTAGTTATGAAATTTTAACACAAGCAAGATAAGAAAAGCATCTACAACTTTCTTATAACAACCATGAACAGATTGCAATATTAAATTGAGCAAACAATGCAGTTTCTGAAATCTGTACAGAATTTGGACAGATTCAGTTACTGAATTTGGAAAAAGCATAGCTCCTAAACCGTCAGACCTATGGCTGTCAAATTTTAACACCAGCAAGATAATAAAGTTATCTACCACTTTTCTATAGCACATATTTACAGAAAACACAATTTAGTTCATCAAACATACAGCACAACTAAAACAGCACATGCAGTCCAAAACAGCAGTCAATAAATTTTAGCTCCTATATAATTCAAGAATTAGTCGTGTTCTAGAGACTTAAATTATTCTAACACTTCACCGTTGATTAGAGTTAAATTAGTCCAATTAGGACCATCAAGTTGACTCATAAATTTTATCCAAGTCATTTTGTGCGCTAGATTTACCATACTCAATTAACCACCCGTTCTTCACGAAAATCAACATCGAAGCGCTTTTCACCCAATAATTTGCATTTTAACTTAGACACCACATGAGCAGTTTTAATTTTTGCGCAATTGGGCTACAACATCCCAAACGGGTGCGAGAACACTAGTTTCTAGTTTTAACCCCAAGATTATTCCATTAATCATTTTAACTACTTAATCGGCATCGACCGACTTAACCTTCATCTCGACGGTCCGAGCACCACAATTCACGAACGTCTACCTAGACATCTAGTATCACACAGAGAGCCTACTACTTCACCTTGCAATTCATACAAAATCACAAGGTGACAATAATAACACACATGTAATCGACCTTTCTCTACGACCTTCAGTTAGGTCACCAACAGACGACATGATGACTACGAAGGCATGTCACCATTTCATCCCACTCATTTCTCGCCTATATGCGCACTAATTCGTTTCTTGCGACCATGCACTCAAAATCAATCCACACCACACAAAATACATGTATCTCTTGTTTATGCGCCGAATTAACACCTTTCGGGATAAAGCGTCACTATAAACACCTTACACCTAATTTCCTTAGGAACCTATTAGTTCACTCGAGGACATCTATTCAAGTCATAAACACAATCATGCACTATATGTGAAGCATAATTCGAGGAACGCCTAACATATATAGGCTCGACTTATTATTATAGAGGGAGTGATGACTACTTACGGCATGTCATCACCTCTCTACATAAGCCCAAACAATTTCTACTAACGACTAAGAGTTCTAAGTATTAAACACACTGTTACTTTCCATGCGCAAATAAATCTCAACTTAACACTAGTGACACCAATGGATTTTTACTAAACTCATCCTGTGCATAACCTTGTCTCGCATACAACCATATGGTGGCGTGCACTCGAGACACTTCAATCAATGTGGTGCGACCACTAATATATGAACTCCGATACTCATGTTTTAATAATTCATCCTCTACACAACTAGCATTTTCTAAACTACTCGTCACATCAATAAATATACCCCCTATATAATCATGAATCCCATCACATTGCATAAAGCAATTATACTTTTCACACACATATAACCACATGCACATCATCGACCAAAACATAATTAGACGACTACAATTCGCGCACATCAATTAACCTCTTGTTCTCCAATCGCAATCGCGATCCCACCAATGCACATAATCGAAAAATTTTACACACATCCATTCAAAATAATTAATCGGGTCGATCGAGAGCGATATGCATCGGCTCACCATAAACAAACCCAAACGGTGTTTGTGAGGACGATGGCTATTTCGATTTGTGCATAGCTTCGCACATCGACGAGCGTCGAGCGGCTTGCCTTCTTCTCCACGCAAAACACGGGGTTCTCTCCTCCACAAAACAAAAACAAAACAACACACATACATAATTAATCATAGAAAAATAACGTCGATGCGGAATCGAACAAGTATCGTCGCGGTCTCACCGGGGGTGAATGACGACGACTTTGGGGCTGCGCAAAAACAGCAAACAACCGGCGAGTGTCGACGGCGTGCTGTTCACGGTGCTTTATAAAACCGCGAGCCCGCAGAGCGCGTAGACGTCGGGGCTGCTGCAGGAAATCGACGACGTGTGGCTTGCTGCGCATTTCGTCGAGCACACAGCGAGCGTCAACGGCGCACTGCGCAGCAACACGCAAACAGGGAGGAAGCCGGGTCGCGAGCCATGGCGGGGATGCTCCAGGGCGTCTGCTGCAGCGCGCTATGGGAGAGGTTTGCGCCAGCGAGGAGAGAAGGGTCGAGCTGCTGCATTCATGGGCAGGGAGCCGACTGCGCTGCGTGGAAGAGGAAATAGGGAGGGCGCTGGTATTGGAGGAGTGGAGCTGCGACATCGCGCCATGGACATGGACCTCGCCGAGGTCGGCCCAGGGAGCTCCCGCGCGCAGGGGAGAAAGGGAAGAGGGCGCCATCCATGGGAGCGCGACTTCCCTGCAGCGAGGAGCCAATCCCCATGCCTGCTGCCGTGGGGAGAACAGAGGGGAGGACGACTGGGGAAATGGTGGTCAGGGGAGCTCGCAGCCATGGAAGAAGAAGGCGCAGGGAGCTTGGAACGGCTGCGCAGGGGAGGGAAGCTGTCCATGGGGGGGAGATGGAGCTCGGCGGCCATGGAGTTTCTGCCCCTGCGCACGTACCGAAAACAGGGAGAAGGGGCTGCTGTGTAGAGGAGGCCGTCCAGGGGGTGGAGAAGGGCGCCGAGCACATGGGCTCTGGACGCCATGGCTGTGGCTGCCGGCCGAGCAGGGAGGAATAGGGAGCGCTGGGCAGAGGAAGAAGAAAAGGGTGCCTGCACCTTCCTGCGCGATGGCGAGGCCAAGCTGGGAGATGAAGCGGGCGCGAGGAGCAGGACCGAGGATGGTGCCATGGAGGCTCTGCTCCTGCGCGCTGGAGAGAAGGGCGCCATGGCTGGTGCGCGTGGAGCAGGGGCTCGCTGGTGGCTGCTGCCGCCGTGAGCAAGGAGGAAGAAGGCAGGCAGAAATCAAAGTGGCGGCTAGGGGAAAGTGAGGGGTGGGAGTGAAAAACTGCCAAGTGAGCACCCCTATTTATAGAAGCAGCCCTAGGGTTAGGGTTTCTTAGTGGGCCTATTGGGCTGGGCTGGATTTGGCCCAAAACGCGAAATCGAGTTGCGCTAAATATTTTCCGGAATAAAAATGCTCCTGCGGAATTTGTTTCAACGGAGAGCAGAGCGAATTAGAATTTCGGCGAACGGACGATTGAGCGATTAATTCGGCCGAGAGTCGGATTTGATTTCACTCGAAAATAATTTTCTACGCGTGATTCGAAATTAAATTGCCCTGAGATTTTAGTCGGAGAATTCGGATCGTGATATTTTAAAATTGTCGTTGATACGGGGTTTTGAGTTTGGTTCGGCCATGAGATATTTAGCCGAGTCGGATAAAATTGATTAGAGGACGACATATTGAGTATTCCGTTTGAGAGTACGGATCCGAATAAAATAGTCGGACATCGATCGAAGTTTAGGAATTAGATTCGGGCTCAGATCAGATAATAGTCGTCGAGAGTTTGATTTAAAGAGCTTCAGATGAGATTTAAAATTCGAGAATGATCTTCGAGTCTACATGAGTTCCGAGAATTAAAAGTTTTAACACACTCCGAAATTGGCTGTTTCTCGCGATCGATTAATTCTGAATTCGGTGAACTTCCGAGAGAAAGCCTGATAAACAGAGATAGACACGATCGAGAAATAGAAATTTTTACTGAGCATCCGAGATTAGGATTAATCTCCCGACGTAACACGAAACTGACACCTGGGGTGTCACAAAATGCCCCCTGACTTTGCAAAATTGGCATAGAAAATTAGTCGAGCCTGGGCTAGGAAACCCAAAACGGCCTGAGGACGAAGGAACTCCCACAGGCCTGTCAGACCCCTTATTCTGAATGGGCCTCCATTGAAGGTTGCGGGGCCAAAATAAATTTAAATTTACATTTGAATTTCGATAACCTGCGCGCCCGCGTCGCCCGCAGCTAGAAACGCCACCAATAATACCAGGTTTAGTACTGAAAGTTCCCTTTGACCCGGGAACAGGATCTGGATGTCGCCTAGAGGGGGGGGGTGAATAGGCGAATAAAATTGTCACTTTAAAACTTAAGTCTTACTCTACTCGAAGAAGGATCGCAGTGGAGTGAAGAACCCTTCGAGTAGGTTGCAGCAGAATTGAAGTTCCTGTCTTAAGAATATCCTGCACTTCAAGGAAAGCTAGTACCACAAGTAAGCAGTGAAGTGCAGATATAAAAGCGAGTAAGACAGAGAGTCAGAATACAATACGGAACAGAGCACACAGACACAAGGATTTATCCTGAGGTTTGGCCAAGCCTGAAATGCTTGCCTAGTCCTCGTTGGAGTTAGCCACACTTGGGCTTGGAGTCTGTTTCAACTCCTTCCTCCGTTTGCTCAGATCTGTCAGTATGACAGATAGAGCCTTTCACTATGTTGAGTTGGATTACAACAAAACCGCGGCTGCTTACAAACTTCTTGACAGCACCAAGGCAGAGTAACACTACGCTCAAGACCTTGCTCTTGCTCTTAGCAGCACTTCTCCTCTCTCTAAAGGCTTATAGCTTTGCCTTCTACACAAACTAGAGAGATACACACAAGAGGGAGATTGAGAAATGATTCGAGTGATGTCTACACTTGTTTGCTGCTCTTGCACATTGATTGAGGCGCCTAGAGGTCCCTTTTATAGGCACAAGGGGCCTAGGAGCCGTTGAGAGCAATCCAGGAAGGCAAATCTTGCCTTCTGTCGGGTGGTGCACCGGACAGTCCGGTGCACCACCGGACACTGTCCGGTGCCTGCTTTCCTTCCATAAATGGCATCGTCGACCGCTGCAGTCTTGGAGCCGTTGGCACACCAGACACTGTCCGGTGCACACCGGACAGTCCGGTGCCCCCATCTGACCGTTGGCTCGGCCACGCGTCACGCGCGGATTGCGCGGTCGACCGTTGGCCCAGCCGACCGTTGGCTCGCCGAACAGTCCGGTGCACCACCGGACAGTCCGGTGAATTATAGCCGTACGCCGCCGGCTTCTCCCGAGAGTGGCCTGTTCACCAGAGTTCAGCCTGGCGCACCGGACACTGTCCAGTGCACCACCGGACAGTCCGGTGTGCCAGACTGAGCTGAGTCTTGGCTGTACACAACCAAGCATTTTGCATCTCTTTTCTTTTCTTCTTTTCTCTGTTTCTAACACTTAGACAAATATGTTAGTACACAAAAACCAATGTACTAAGTCTAGAAACATACTTTCTCTTTGATTTTTACATCTATAGCATTTGACATGCTTGAGCTTTTATGTTGGACTCATAAATCCTCAAGTCAGCTTGACTTGATCTAGATTGACATTTCTTAGTTCCAACATCCTGCAAAGGTCACATAGAACATCTCCAAACATAGGAACAACCCAAACTAAAAGTCAAGGTGCACTTAGCTCTTTTTGGGCTGCTTCGAGTTCTGGTTTTGACACTGCTTCTTCTTCTAGTAACCTTGATCTCCTTCTTAGAGCTTGGTCTTGAGCCTTATGACTTACACCACATAACTAGATATGTTTCCTCATTGGTTGTAAGTCACGTCCTTATGTAGTGATCCTTGATATGCCGTAGTTGTTCTCAACTCGATCACCCTTGACTTTGCAAGTCTTCTTCTTCACCCTTGGCTTTGGGTTCCTCAGCCTCTTTGACCTTCTCCCGTGCACTTGGTACCTCGAAGCTCTTCTTGCCTCCATCCTTGGCTTGATCAGTTGTCTCCAAGCTATGCACCCGAGTCTCACTTTATGCAATGTCCATCTTACTTGTGATGTCCATTATGTATCCAAAATCCAGTTCTTGGACCATCACATTTGTTCACTTGTTGAACCCTATTAGTTTTACCTTAAGCACCTGTTCAACACTTAGTACAATTGTTAGTCCTTTAATTGAGTTGTCATCCAAACACCAAAACTCACAAGAGAGCTTTCAATCTCCCCCTTTTTGGTGATTGATGGCAACACAATTAAAGCTTACATAAGAATAAGATTTGAAGCACAAATTTTGAATTCTAAGTTTATAGAATGCTCCCCCTAAATATGTGCTTACTTCAAAAACAATTTTGGCCTCAGACGCCAATTTGCACATACTTAGGCAATTCGAAACATTTCTACACCTTAGCACTTTTTGGGATGCATTGTGTCAAGAATTAAACCATGATGCTATAACACACAAATGCACATAATCAGAGTTAAACACCATTCAATTTAGTGGATATATCACAGGAATATCAACCTACCACTATTCACCATTAAGATATCAATTTAAACTAAGATACTAATTTAAAACAATCTTAAAGCACCATTAACCACATGCACCATTATCCACATGACTATCTATTTCAGAATGAACACAATAGATGCCAATTAATTCATCGCAGCGGGAGCACTAGTCCATATGATGCAACACATATAATACTGCAAGAAGCATATGAATAACACACTAGCATCGCTCAAACTAACACATCACCCCTTAGGATAAGCCTAGCATAGCTCAAACTAACACATCACCCCTTAGGATAAGCTTTCCTCTCAGGTTGAGATAAGCTTTAATGCACAAATTCTCCCCCTTTGACATCAAACACCAAAAACCATACTCAAGCAAGAACATAGGATGATGTCAAGGGACAGCAGGGTGTTGAGTAGGTAAACATACACTAACAATACTCCCCCTTACTCACTCAACAAATGCACCACAAGCATTTGGAGGAAAGTTACGGTTCATATACGCAAAAGATCAATACTTCCTTTTTACCTTTGCCCAGATGTGGTGTACTTCCTCTCTTGAGAGTATTAGTCTCTTAGGAGCTTCTCCACACTTGTGCCTGATCCTTTATCCTAACCTTTTCTTGTTGCTAAGACATCAAGCTTAGAGCAAGTTATAGTATTGTGGCACAAGATGAAGCTTCTATTCTAGTGATTACCAAAAGATGTCAATTGAAGCAAACTATCACGGCTACCAATTGAAAGATACCAATTGCAAGATCATTTATTATCATAGCTCCATGATATTTAAGGATCTAGTATCACCAAATTTTATAGAGCATGAGCAATCTAAAAATATGCAATTACTCACGACTTAAGATACCAATTCCTTGACTTACAGAGGTACCCCAGTCCTGATTGCTCCATTTCTTGCTCATCTCCTCTTTTCCACCTTGAGACTACACAAGATTGCTCAAGATACAATTAGTCTCAAAAGACGCAAGTTATGTGTGCTCCCCCTACACTTGTGCATCAAGTATTTGAATAACTTGCACTTTGCACATCCTAGCTTTCTCAGAACTAGAGGGGATCACAACATATCTTGGTCAAGGAATACTCTCAATTTCATCACAAAGAGATAACAATTGAATACCAAATTAAGGGTTGATTTAGTACAACAATGCATGCCTCAAGAAGTATAATATTTACACGCAACCTAGACATGCTTCATACTTGACTATTATTGCACCACATATACCAATTGAAAAACAACACGATCATGTTTATAAAGCGCAATGTCTAAGCACATCATAATTAAGAAGGTTCTTTAGGTACACCAGAAGAAACAACATTTTAAAGTAAGGAGCACCTAGGCCAAGATACCAATTGAAAGACAACACTATCATGTTTATAAAGCGCAATGTCTAAGCACATCATAATTAATAAGGTTCTTTAGGTACACCAGAAGAAACAACATTTTAAAGTAAGGAGCACCTAGGCCAAGATACTACCAATTCAGAGGCAAGACCATAGCTGTGATCATAATCAATGGAACTTCAAGATATTCACTGAAATTGCATAGTTCCATTCTCCATACCTTTGCCTTTTCCTGAATTGCCATGAGAGCACCAGTTGTCACTAATTGAGGGCTCCTTTTGCTCATGTGCCTTAGCTCAAAAGGGTGCATTAGAGGCACAACATGGAGTTTGTATTCACACAATACCAGACTAGAGTAATCGTGTGAACATAAACTAAATAATATGTCATATTTGCACACAGGTTAATCATTAAAACCATATAGCATAACTTACAATGGAATACAGGTTTATTCACGAACACAACAAGAGTTAATCATGGTGGATATATCTAATGAAAAACTACCCATTAAATGATTTAAAATACATAACCTCTAAAGCATACAATCATGATTAAGCAAGCATGGTTACGATCTTGGTGATTATTAATCATTGATTGAAGGGTACTCAACACAGGTAATCAACAAAGCATAACTGCTCCAAGGACAGGTAGCACATCAATCAGACTTAAGAGCAGTACTGATTATCAACAAAGTACTTAAGATACAAGGGTACCATCCTATGGAGCGCAAGTTGCAGAATCTCATTAAGGTCCTCTGCTTGAATCACCAATAATGATTAAGGACCTATTCAACTTTTCACTTGAGATGAACATGGGATTAGTGTCTTACAATAATTCAACCTTGGGTTAATGAATAAACACCAAAACAATTAACAGCTTAAGCATAGAGTTTGAGATAACCGTCTTAAGCTTTCCCATGGTCTCCAGTTCATCTCAAGGCACCTGCATGGTCTAGTTTGCACAGTTTGGTACCCATCTCGGGATGGGTCCATATTGATCATCCAAAAAAGCCTTTGGTACCCAAATAGCATGTGTGCTAGTCCTAGGTGATCTCATGATTGATCTAGCACAAGAGTATGATTTGGGTCTCCTAAGCGAATAGGATTGAGACAAATTTACTTGCTTAGGAACCTCACCTTTATTACATACCTTGGATAGATAACCCTGCTCACCACACTTGTAGCAGAAGCGTCGCTCAACCTGACATGACGCTTGTTGTTGGTCATTTTCCTTGGTGAGAGTCATCTTGGAGAATGCACATGCTTGGTTCATCAATAGCGGACATGAAGTGATCATGTGGTCCTTGTTGTTGCATCCAAAACATCTCCTTATCCCTTCGTTCTTGTCTTTGTATGGACAAGATGCGATGAGGTGGCCTAATGCCTTGCACTTGAAGCATCTCCGTTTTCCTCTTCTCTTGTTACTTTTAGATGACATAGAGACATGGTTAGTGCAAACAACATGATTAATTAAATCTTTACCTTTTTCCAAGCTCATGTTGATTTCTTCATCTTTAGGAACATCCTTCTTATGGAGCTTAACACTTGCTGCAGTTTTTCCTTTCTTAAGCTTCTTCACCATGCGCCCGTGGATATCTTGAGAAAGTTGAGCAATGCATCTTCTCCTTAGTTGTCTTTGCTTCTTGTTCCCACACAATTTCTTTTGTGACCCTGCAACTTTTTGCTCATTTAAACATTCGCTTCCTTTTGGGTGACAGGGGTTAGCACATAGTGATAGATTATCCGAATGTGTACTTGTGCAAGAATGAAGTTCACATGAATTTAAGTTCGTAATTACGACCTCATGAGCAACTTCAAGCATGATATGTCTATCCAAGAGATTATCATGATAACAAGACAATAAGTCATATTTTTTAGTTAGAGCAAGGTTATCATGACTTAACAATTCTACTTGACTCCTAAGCATAGAATTTTCAGTTTTAAGTTGAGCAGCATTAGATAATACATCATGATTATTTCTTTGCTTAATTAAAACAGATTCATACCGTTGGACCAAATCATCATGAGAGCAGTTTAGCTCCTCATGTTCTTTGGTCATCTTCTCCAGGCTGTTGTATGTTTTGATGAGAGTTTCCTCTAGCCTGAGAAGCGTCTCGCCTTGTTCCTTGTTCCTTCTCAACAGCTTAATCAAGAGCGATTTGTCTTCTTTGTTGAGACGGATGTAGAAACGGCGAATCTCCTCTTCTTCCACATCATTGGTCTCATTTTCCCTGTCATTATTGTCAGTGGAAGCAAAACAGGAAAATGTACCTTGTGATGATGTAGTCTCCTCATCCTCATATTCCTCCTCATCATTGCTTTTGTCTCCACCATCATTGTTAGCAATAAGACATTTATTACTAGTGGAAGACAAACCTGTTGATGAGGTGGATTCATCGTTTGGTTGCCATCGTTCTTGTTCTTCTCCCTTGGACAAGTTAGTATTACCAGCAATAAAGGGAGCAGAGGAAGTGCATATGGACTTAAAAAATTTCAACTTAAGTTTAGTCCATAGATCATGAGCATCAACAAATAAGTCATTATCACTACTCATGATGGCAAAATAGGCACCTCTAGATAGAGAATCAACTAAGATGTTGCATGCATGGTGATTTAGAGTTAGACATCTTAGTTCTTCATTAGAAGGATTTTTACTAACATTAGAGGGAAAAATACTTCTACTAAAGACCTGTCTCAAATCAGGATCAACACTCATGAAAGCATTATAAATAGAGACAGACCAAGACTTGTAATTAGAACCATCGCCTAAAAGAAGCTCTACAGTTACCTCTTGTGACGACATCGTCATCTCCGGACGGCTAAGCCCACACTGGAGAGGCCTAGCTCTAATACCAATTGAAAGTTCCCTTTGACCCGGGAACAGGATCTGGATGTCGCCTAGAGGGGGGGTGGTGAATAGGCGAATAAAAATTGTCACTTTAAAACTTAAGTCTTACTCTACTCGAAGAAGGATCACAGTGGAGTGAAGAACCCTTCGAGTAGGTTGCAGCAGAATTGAAGTTCCTGTCTTAAGAATATCCTGCACTTCAAGGAAAGCTAGTACCACAAGTAAGCAGTGAAGTGCAGATATAAAAGCGAGTAAGACAGAGAGTTAGAATACAATACGGAATAGAGCACACAGACTAAGGATTTATCCCGAGGTTTGGCCAAGCCTGAAATGCTTGCCTAGTCCTCGTTGGAGTTAGCCACACCTGGGCTTGGAGTCTGTTTCAACTCCTTCCTCCGTTTGCTTAGATCTGTCAGTATGACAGATAGAGCCTTTCACTATGTTGAGTTGGGTTACAACAAAACCGCGGCTGCTTACAAACTTCTTGACAGCACCAAGGCAGAGTAACACTACGCTCAAGACCTTGCTCTTGCTCTCAGCAGCACTTCTCCTCTCTCTAAAGGCTTATAGCTTTGCCTTCTACACAAACTAGAGAGATACACACAAGAGGGAGATTGAGAAATGATTCGAGTGATGTCTACACTTGTTTGCTGCTCTTGCACATTGATTGAGGCGCCTAGAGGTCCCTTTTATAGGCACAAGGGGCCTAGAAGCCGTTGAGAGCAATCCAGGAAGGCAAATCTTGCCTTCTGTCGGGTGGTGCACCGGACAGTCCGGTGCACCACCGGACACTGTCTGGTGCCTGATTTCCTTCCATAAATGGCGCCATCGACCGTTGCAGTCTTGGAGCCGTTGGCGCACCGGACACTGTCCGGTGCACACCGGACAGTCCGGTGCCCCCATCTGACCGTTGGCTCGACCACGCGTCACGCGCGGATTGCGCGGTCGACCGTTGGCCCAGCCGACCGTTGGCTCGCCGGACAGTCCGGTGCACCACCGGACAGTCTGGTGAATTATAGCCGTACGCCGCCGGCTTCTTCCGAGAGTGGCATGTTCACCAGAGTTTAGCCTGGCGCACCGGACACTGTCCGGTGCACCACCGGACAGTCCGGTGTGCCAGACTGAGCTGAGTCTTGGTTGTACACAGCCAAGCATTTTGCATCTCTTTTCTTTTCTTTTTTTCTCTGTTTCTAACACTTAGACAAATATGTTAGTACACAAAAACCAATGTACTAAGTCTAGAAACATACCTTCTCTTTGATTTTTACATCTATAGCATTTGACATGCTTGAGCTTTTATGTTGGACTCATAAATCCTCAAGTCAGCTTGACTTGATCTAGATTGACATTTCTTAGTTCCAACATCCTGCAAAGGTCACATAGAACATCTCCAAACATAGGAACAACCCAAACTAAAAGTCAAGGTACACTTAGCTCTTTTTGGGCTGCTTCCAGTTATTGTTTTGACACTGCTTCTTCTTCTAGTAACCTTGATCTCCTTCTTAGAGCTTGGTCTTGAGCCTTATGACTTACACCACATAACTAGATATGTTTCCTCATTGGTTGTAAGTCACGTCCTTATGTAGTGATCCTTGATGTGCCGTAGCTATTCTCAACTCGATCACCCTTGACTTTGCAAGTCTTCTTCTTCACCCTTGGCTTTGGGTTCCTCAGCCTCTTTGACCTTCTCCTGTGCACTTGGTACCTCGAAGATCTTCTTGCCTCCATCCTTGGCTTGATCAGTTGTCTCCGAGCTACGCACCCGAGTCTCACTTTATGCAATGTCCATCTTACTTGTGATGTCCATTATGTATCCAAAATCCAGTTCTTGGACCATCACATTTGTTCACTTGTTGAACCCTGTTAGTTTTACCTTAAGCACCTATTCAACACTTAGTACACTTGTTAGTCCTTTAATTGAGTTGTCATCCAAACACCAAAACTCACAAGAGAGCTTTCAAGTACTCACTGAGGAAATCGCTCGGCGAGGAGGCATATTCATGGAGATTGCCTTGTTCTTCGCGGCTAATGAATTTTGAAAACCCAGATATCCTGAATTACGGGATGAATAATCCAATCTCTTGAAGACAGAGGTTCTCCCCATGGCGTGATCAATATTCCCATCTAAGTTCTTGAACGCCTTCTTCTTGAGAATCGGAATCGCGTTTGCTCCAGACAAAGGGGGAATTTTAACCGCATCAGCGTAAGAAATAATCTTTTTACCCCGAATAGGCCACCAATTAGCATTATCTTCCTTTAGGAAGTTCCTGTACTCCGAAATCCAATTTGAGCCACCATGGTTCTTGAGGTTGAAAAAGACCCTGAACTCCGCGCGATCAATACACTTAGAATTGTAGATATGAAAACCCACTGCCTTGGAAAAGACCGAGAATCTAAAAACCTGGTCAGCAAGTTGAGTAACATTGAAACCAGCAGCATAACCACCCAGGAAAGCTTGGAGAAGGAAGCCAACTGAATCCGCAGTGAGCTTGAAGATGAAACGACCAAATGAAATCACCAACCAGAAAGCCGAAGGGAGGTCTGGGTACTCAGGGCACACCGGGGAGGCCAGACGCAGGCGAACAGAATCCTCAAAGACAATCCCGGACGAAAATCCAACTTCGCCAGATCCATCCAGAAGGAGGCAAGAAGACCAGAAGGCAGGGGAGAGGGAAAGAAGATCACCTCAGCGAGAGCGGCACACACGGCCCGCACGGGAGACGAAGACTAGGAGCACAGCAAGAGGGACGGGGAGGGAACGGCGTCCGGCCATCGTCCCCCCTCCATCTGCGAGTTCTTGCCGTTGTGGCAATGGTATGAGAATCCGAGACAGGCGACACCACGGAGGAACTGAGGAAGGTAACAACGGCCTCTTTAGGAGGTGTTTGGGAGTCCACCGAGGAAGAATGGGATCAACGCCGGCGCAATCGGACTATAATAAGTTTCATCGACATAATGACTATAATCAGCCCCATCAACCCTTTATGTTCCTTGCTATGCGCTAGCCGTTGATATATTTGTTTGTTCCACTTCCACTCTAGTCTCTCTTTTATTTCACTACTAGGTATGTGCCCGTGCGTTGCCACGAGCCGGGCGACATGGAGAAGGACGCCTAGACTGCAAATATAATTATTGTTTACTTCTAAACACTAAAGTACATGTGGTCTATTGGTTAGCCTCAAATTTCTGAAGCAGAGGGGTGTGGGTTTGAGTTCTCACTTTGCACTATTTTTTGCGGGTGTTTAGTGTGGGGAGGGTGGAGCTGTGGTAGCACATGTGTCTATATTAGGTTTTTAATGGCAAGAAGACCTGGTCGTGGGGGTAGCCGCTGCAGCCTGCGACTGTAAAGCCGTGAACTGGTTCAGAGCCCAGCCTCGCGCCCTCGCCCATGCGTGCTAGCGAGTACGACAAAAAGGCGCCCAACATGTCAGTGAGACATGGGCGAACCGCGCCAAGGCGCCCACGGTCTATTCTTAATTAGTAGTAGGATTAGGTTACGCTGAGCATAACGTGTATATTGCCATATGCAAAGGAGTAGGATAGGAGTGGGATAGGAAACGCATCGCCTGTTGCAAATGCATGCTGATGCCGTCGGTTGCAGATGGATGGTGGCGTCGATCGGTCTCTAAGGATGTGTTTGGTTGCGGGTCAGGACGGGATGGAACAGGACCATCCCATACACTAGAGTGTTTGGTTGTGAGTCAAGGCTGAGACGGGACCATCCCCACAAAAATACTATCACTAGAATATTGTCCCTATTCATCCCTCTGAATCGGACGGACAATTGCGTCCTCCCTGGGACAAAGCCCCTCACGAGCCCTTCTCATCCTCAGATCCGACTCCTTCACCCGCTAGACGGCGAGCGACGAACTCCAGGTGCAGAGCGGGACAAGGCCCCTCACGAGCGGTGAGTCCCCTTTCCCCTCTACTCTCTTCTTCCCCTCTGATCTCCTCTTCCTCCTCCATCCCTGGGCGTGGTGGCGACGTACCAGGCACCCGAGTTATGCTCGTACTGCGGCGGTGTGGTGGTAGCAGCCGACGTGGAGAGCACGTCGTAGCTCTGCTTCTTCTTGCTCTGCTTCGCATCCGATGCTGCTTCTTCTGCTCCCTCTGCTCACGTCGCCTCATGTCCCTCGCCTGGACGGTCGCCCGAACAGGAAAGCAGGCACCTGGATGTCACGCTGCACCTGGAGTTCTAGATCCCGGGTGCCATGTCCATCCACGCTGCACCTAGAGTTCTAGATCTTGTAGTACTGTAGTCTAATTGATTTTTGGTGCTAGTCTGATTGATTTTTGGTGGACTGATATCACGAGTAGTACTGTAGTTTGTAGGTAGTAGGATTGATTCGCCACAACATCAGTAGTACTGTAGTCTGTAGTGGATTGATTTGCCATGTTATAGGTTCAGAGAATAATATCCGATCTTCACATGGAAAAATAAGCTCAATTAAGAAGAGCGATATTCCATATCTAAGAAATGAAATCGTAGATTCATGCGTACTATAATGTCTATAAAACTAAAAATAGGAAAAAGATAAAAATGTATAACAAAAGTATGAAATATATAGGAGTAGATAAATTAAATTATAAAAACTTATATTTTGATAAATGTTCAGCAGGGAAAAAAATGTTGAATGTGTTTTAGGTACAAGTCCGATGCATACATGCAGTTAACACTTATATTTTGTTATTATGGACAGTTTGCATGAACACTTGATTGTACACCTATATATCAATTCTACATGATTGTTGTTTGCTTGAGATTATTTCCCCAAATATTGATATGATTCCAGATTCATCATGACATGCCATATGTTTTTTTGGATTTGATGCTTACATGTAGATGGATAAGAAGACCAAGGTTATAGTTTGTGTTGCTGCTGCACATATATTACTGTCAATGATGGCTATGATTATTCATTCTAGAAAAAGAAAACGAAATGCAAGGAGGACTGGGATTATCTATGCACCAATGCATGAAAGGGATAGAACTAGAATTGAATATCTCAACACAAAGATTTGGAGGGATGACACAACATGTATAAACATGATTAGAATGAAAAGGGCTTGTTTCTTTCACCTAACTAAACATTTTAGAGAGCGTGGTTTACTTCAGGACACTATCCATATGTGTGTTGAACAACAAGTGGCCATGTTTCTAAATACAGTTGGGCATAACCTTAGAAATAGGTTGATTGGCACGAATTTTGGTAGATCTGGGGAAACAGTTAGTCGATGTTTCAATAAAGTTCTCGTGCATTTGGTGAGCTACGTGGGGAACTAATTAGGCCACCTTCATTGGACACTCCAACCAAAATAGCAGGGAACTACAGATGGGATCCGTATTTTAACATGTGAAACTTATCACTCTTTTGTTTTTAGGTCTATATTCATGTTGCACATATGGCCCCTAATGTTTCATGCTTGTATTGCCCTTAAACTAGGATTGTATTGGAGCTATTGATGGTACACATGTAAGAGCCACTGTTCCTAGAGATATGGAGCATGCCTTTCGTGGTAGGAAGTCCTATGCGACTCAAAATGTAATGGCGGCTGTAGATTTTGATCTACGCTTCACTTATGTGTTGGCTGGTTGGGAGGGAACAGCTCATGATGCTAATGTATTACGAGATGCTTTAGAACGTGTGAATGGCCTTCGCGTTCCACAAGGTAATAGTTTCACTTATTTGCTTGTAAATGACAATGTTTATGGAATTATGACCATAATATATATATATATATTATCATTATATTTTAGGTAAATTCTACCTAGTTGATGCGGGATATGGGGCAAAACTGGGATTCTTGCCTCCTTTCCGTGGTGTGAGATACCATTTAAACGAATGGGGCAATAATCCTGTACAGAACGAGAAAGAGTTGTTTAATCTAAGGCACTCATCTCTTCGCGTCACAGTTGAGCGTGCATTTGGGTCATTGAAGAGAAGATTCAAGATTTTAGATGATGCATCTCCTTTCTTCCCTTTTCCAACACAAGTTGATATTGTTGTTGCTTGTTGTATCATTCATAATTGGGTCATACAAGATGGGAGTGATGAGTTTATTATACAAGATTCTAATTGGCCTAGTCACAGTCATGCTACATATTTAGTTGGCCAAGCAAGTGAGCATGCTGCTATGGTTGCTTTGAGGCAAGGAATTGCAGACCAGATGTGGACAGACCATCAGAACTACAATGGAAACTAGTATCTTGTAATATTTGTAAGAACCATTTGTAAGGATGCTATGTTATTGCAAGGATGTATTGGCTACTATCTTTTATTTGTAAGAACTATTTGTAAGGATGCTATGTTATTGTAAGGGCATATTGGTTGCTGATTTTAATGTTGCTATGTCATTGTAAGGAAGTATTGTTTGCTAATTTTAATGTTGCTATGTTATTGTAAGGAAGTATTGTTTGCTGATTGGTATGATCCTGAAACTTGTAGGGAAGAAATGGAAGCTGAAGGACAAGGCTTCACTAATGGGCATGCTACCTGGACATCAGCAATGTCCTCTTTCATGTTGTCCTACCTTACCAATGTGGTGTCAAGTGGCGAAAGGACATCGTCTGGTTTTAAGAAAGTTCACTACAACAGTTGTGCAAAAGCTATCAATGAAAAGTTCCAAACTGCCCTCAATGGCGAGCAGATAAAAAATCATCTGAAAACATGGTCCAGAAGATTTGCCAAGATAAATAGGATAAGAAAAGTGAGTGGTACAGGCTGGGATGAAGATAGTTTTACTATTACTTTGGATGAAGAGCACTATAATGGCTATGTTAAGGTATTATTTCTTCTACCTGCAATATGTGTATAATCTGCTATATGTGTTCAATCTGCAATATGTGTATAATCTGCTATATGTTCAATCTGCAATATGTTCTACCTGCAATATGTGTATAATCTGCAATATGGGATGAAGATAGGTTGTTCCTTTGTTACTGCTTCTTGGCAACTCTCTCATCTTCCTATTACACATATCTCAACTTTCAGACTTATGTACACATAATGCAGATTTATAATAATCCAAATGTAGGATCACAAGAATGATGTTGATTGTTTAAACAAGCCTCTTGAACACTTTGCTGAGATGCAAACAATATTTGGAAACACCATGGCCACAGGTAAGTTTGCAAAGGATTCTAGTGCAGCTTTAGGTGAAGATGATGAAGTTCAAAATGAAGAGGTGATGGCACATGCTTTCACTAAAAGGATGTCCAGTTGTGATGATAACGCCACAACATCTTCTACAAGCAAGACCAGGAAGAAGGCAAAAAAACGTGATAGTGAAGAGGAGGGGTTGATTGCTGCATTCAAAAGTGTCGGGGATACCTTATCCAATGCTATTGAGAAGGTTGCCACAGGGGACACTGATGTGCCAGATGATCTTTTTGACAGTTTGATAAACCTTCCAGGTGTGTGTGCTTTGTTCTTAACTTCAGATTTTGTAACCTATTTTCTATTGATCTATTTGTCCAATAAAAACTATTGTAACCTAAAACCTGAAAACTATTGTAACATATTTTTTGACAATTTGCAAAACTTTGCAGGTTTTGAGCAGAACCACATATCTCTGTATTTCAATTATCTGGTGGCGCACTCTCACATTGCTAGAGCCTTCAACAAGTTGCCATTCGACCACAAGTTAATCTGGGCTCGCAAGTTCATCAGTGAAAAGTTCCCAGGAGTGTGAGGACAATTGGTAGGTAGGCTTGGAGGGTTCTTTTGCTTGAACTACATCGAACAATGAATTGTGATCTATGTACGTATGGATTTTGTAGAAGCCTTGAACTTGATATTATGTGTACCCAGGAGTATGAGGGCAGTTAGTAGATAGGCTTGGGCGGTTCTTTTGCTTGAACCATATCAAACAATGAAATGTGGTCTAAGTACGTGCAAATTTTATGGAAACCTTAAACTTGGTATTATGTGTAATGCTAGAACACATTATTATGTATTGTGTGGAATTAATAATATGTGTGTTTTGTGGACTTAATATTAGTTATAACATATCATGAGATGGGGGCAATGGCTGCAAGCATTTTGACTGAATTCCATTTTTTGTGAAGGACAAGTGTAACAGTTATCTCTCAAACCAAACAAAGGACAGGACCAATCCATCCCCGGTTATACCTCTAACCAAACAAAAAACAAGGACCATCTCATCCCTCCGACCAAATAATATCAGGAATCATTCCATCCCCATCCCAGGAATTATTTCATTCCGTCCTTATTTGTCCCGCAACCAAAGACATCCTAAGAGAAGAAGAAAAAAAAGGTGTGAGAAAGAGATGTCTACTGGTGACGTACGTACGTGGTGCATGCTGAATTGTACAGAGTGGTTGACATGGGCGCAAGAAAATCTGGACTTGGTCAGGCGGCCTACCTCCACCATCAGATCATGTGTCTGTATCTGTATTACAGCCGCCTTTATTTCTGGTACGACGCGACGTTCAGCTCAAGGTGAAGATTACAGAAGCTTCTCATGTTACATTCTGCTATGTTTAACTACAAGACCGTCTCTCTGAATCAGACAGCTAACATGAATTGTCAGACTGCCAGAAGTAAGTCTGGGCAATGTTAACCATGTAATAGATCTCTGAATCAGAAAGCCAATTTGAATAAAACAGATGACATATTCAACAAATAAACGTTGTGGATATGTTTGCGTTGGATTTATGGTCATACAAGAAGGAATCGAGTCTGGAATGACGATATATATAATAGGCTAGATGCAGCAAGAATTGAAGAAAAAAATTTCGAACATCGGTTGAGATGGTATGTACATATCCAATAGAGGCATCTAGAGTTGCTAGTGTATAGTAGGATTTTAAGGCGTGATAACAATGGAAAAAAATAAAGATAAAACTAAAGTTGACATGGAAATAAGCAATAAAAAAGAAGGATCTATCTAAGATTTATTCAAGATTTAGTCTGCAATGTTAGATATAAAGATCGTCTCTGAATCAGACAGCTAACATGAAGCAAGACTGGGCAATGTTAACCATGGAAGGGATCTCTGAATCAAAAAGCTATTTTGAACCATCAGAAAATCGAGAGGCGTCTCTAATAAATGATTCAGAGGGCCTCTGATCTGAAATCAGTTTCAGTGGGCCTGGGCCATACATCGCCGCTAATCGCAAACTGGAATTTTTCAGGTGGTATGTTCTATGAAACCGCTGGATGATTTCTATTTTCTGGAAAATACGGCAGGAGATTTGCCGTGTTATATTATTTCAAGAGACAACAGGTACATGTACAGCACTACAGCCCAAAATGAAGAAAAAAAAATCCCCGATCGTTGAAACCGAACCTAAAGAACATCAATCAAACAAACAATACAGCAGCAGAAACAACCTACGCACGACATGGAAACAAGGACTCAACACCCATTGTAGACAAAGAACAAATGCATCGATCATGTTGAAGCAGACAACACGGTCTGGACGAACTGAATAGCTTCAGTTCTGCGTGACCCAATCCTTATTTATTCTTCAGGGGAAAAAGAACTGCATCCGGCTACTCATGTTGAAGCAGACAACACGGTCTGGACGAACTCCCGGGGCCGACAGACTGCCGCCAACGGCTTGGCCATGGGCATGGACAGCCCAACGCCTTCGGCCATGTCAACACACCCACCGACCTCCCAGTCGAAGCACTGCAGGAGGGCCGCCAGAGTCAAGCCGAGGAGGCGCAAGGCCATCCCTTCCCCAGGGCAGCGCCTCCGCCCAAGCCCGAACGGCAGCAAGGGGGCGGCGACCGTGGCAGTGGCGTCCAGGAACCGCTCCGGCCTGAACTCCTCGGGGGCCTCCCACAGCCTGGGGTCCCGGTGGATGAGCCAGGCGTTCACCAGGACCATGGTGCCGCGCCGGACGCGGAACCCGCCCACGGCGCAGTCCTCCATGGCCTCGTGCGCCGGGATGACTGGGCCGACGGGGCAGAGCCGCAGGGTCTCTTTCACCACGCATTGCAGGTACGGGAGGTGAGCCGTGTCCGACTCGTCTACCAGCCGGGATGTGCCGACGTTGGCGTCTATCTCGGCTCTCGCCTTCTGCATTGCGTCCCGGTGCGTCAGCAGCTGCGCCATTGCCCACTCCATTGTCAGCGCCGTCGTGTCTGTGCCCGCACTGAGCAGTATCTGCAGCAGCAGACGCATCATCGTCGTCACCATCGTTGAGATTGCAACACAAGGGTGGTCGATTCACAGGAGAGACTAGTTACTCACCGAGACAATGCCTTTGATGACAGTGTCGGTGTAGTAGCCAGGATCAGTTTCCTGCAGCGACAGGAGCTCGTCAATGGTGCTCCTCTTCTCCGTGTCTGTTGGGCCACCACCACCGGCAGCTTTGCGGTTGCGGCTTCGGCGTCCGTCGTGAACGAGGCCGGCGACGAACGCGTCGCGTCTCGCCTGGAGACGGAGCAGGGCCGCGTCGACCCCGCGCAGACGGTCCACCCACCGCAGCGCCGGGTAGAAGTCCCCGACGCTCATGACGCCGGTCACCGCGAAGGTCTCCTCGATGATCTCCTGGAGGCCGCGCACGTCGCCGCCGCCGTGGCCGGGCGCGCCGGTGAGCGCGCGCAGCATCACGTTCAGCACCAGCTCGAAGAGCCTGGGCCGGAGCGCCACCGCGGCGCCGGCGCGGGGGGCGTCGAGGACCAGGGCGCCGACGAGCGCGGCGACCTCGGCGCGCCGGTCGGCGGCGCGCGCGGCGAGGCGGGACGCGGCGAACAGCTCGACGGCCATGAACCGGCGGAGGGCGCGCCAGTGGTCGCCGTGCGAGGACCAGCCCACCGTGGTGTACCCGTAGTTGAGCCTGTCCCCGACCAGCAGCCGCGGCCGGCCGCCCAGCGCGGCGTCGTGCGCCGTGAAGCACTCCTCGGCCGCGGCGTGCTCCGACACCAGCAGCGCGCGCCGCGCGCCCAGGCGCAGCGACAGGAGCGGCGCCGGGGCGCCCCCGGTGCCGCGCGCGATGGCCAGCGCCGCCAGCGAGTGGTGCAGCGGCTTGCCGTTGCCGAGCAGGTGGAGGTGGCCCAGCAGCGGTAGCGACGGCGGGCTCGGCGCTTCGCCCTGACGACGATGCCTGCTCCAGAAAGTGGCAGTGATGAGCAGGGAGATAGCTACGGCGGCAAGGAGGAGTACGGCGTCGCTGGCCGCCACTGCATCCATGGCTGGCACTGGCAGCAGCGTGGCTTTTGCAGGCGCCGCCACGTATGGAGCAGATTACACCAGAGTCGTGGCCGCCGACGGCGGACGGCCCGAGGGTGGCGCCGCAGCTGCGAGGGGGAGGAAGGTGAGGGAAGAAGAGGTGTATTAGGCTGTGCGCAGCGGTTGACGCTACGCTTCCCCCTCCCCTTGCATGCGGCGCGTAGGGGGCACCCTATTGCCGCAGCGGTGCCCCTACAGCGCCTCCTACGTGTCGGTCCCCTTCTCTCTCCCTCCAGATATAGTGTGTCACTGTTCATCACCCTAAACACTGTGCTGTAGGTCCACGAGTAATTGTTAGTAGATAAAAAATTGATAGTTGGTATAGAAAATTATATTTTATAGTGGTAGTGGGGTATAGGGGGAGTATTTAGGGGGAACCGTTGCGGGAGATGAAAAAATAGGGGGAAAAATAGGGGGAAAAAGTGATATAGGGGAAAAATTTAGGGGCAACGGTTGCGGATAGGCTTATCTGATTAAAAAAAGGGATGTCAGACTAAAGTAGACACGTCGCACACATGAACACTTTGTACGTGTGTCCTTGAGTGACTGTGGCGCCAAACATGTTATTGGAGGACACACGTACACTGCATCCTCTGTCACGGTTTCTCTACCCTTGCACGCGTAGGACAGGACAGTCCCACACCCACCACACAAGGCGTGGAGTGTGGCCCAGGACAGAAGCCTCACCAGTCTGCCGCACAGTCGCACACTGCAGACTGCACTCTACTAAAACATATAAAAATACTACTAGTATTATTTATGATGATAGCGGATATATATTATTAAATTAATTGTGTTATGTATTTTTCATAAAAAATCTATTTAGACATATGAATCCGATACGATTTTCTACGAAACTGTACAAACCTATTCAAATGAAAACTTATTTTTAAAGATGGTAATGCGCTTCAAATTTTACACTATAGAAATTTAAGGTTCAGATCGTATTTAGATTAGACTCTGCTTATATTCATTTTTAAACTAAAAATATTTATGGGTTCAAATGAATTATAAAAAAATATTTGAATTGTGATCCATTGTCGACACCCTACTTATTTTAGTTTCGAGGAAATAGTTGCATGCTAGGACAACTGTTTCCCTTGTCAAAAAAAGAGCAACTCGAAAAAGAATATTAAAAAAATTTATCCTAAAAACTAATTATTAGGACTAGACTAAAAAGTTTTAAAAGTGAATTATGATATATATTTCAATAGTTCCTCTAAATGTGGCAGATGGCGCAACTATGCAGTCGACAGGAGGCTGTGGATAATCTGATGTGTTGAGTACTGTATTAGGGAGAGATGAAACATGCCAAAATATAGGGGAAGAATAGGAGAGCTATTGGAATTTGGAAAAAAATCACTACTATTTACTAATATCTGTTTTAGGATTGGTATATGATAATAATTTTGCCGGTGTAGAGGCAAGGAGAGAAAAAAAAGAGAGCTCCTCTCTAATGTCAGGACCAGCATGAGAGCCGTCTATACAGCGGTGGGTCCATATATCCAAGTGAATATGAAGCGAATTAAATTCAGAGAAGGTAGAACATTTGAAAGTTGTGATTTAAAATTCCCATTCTATCTGTCCGTCTGGCCCAATCCAAGGCATACATGATCACTAGTCAGTTGCCCGTGCATTACGACAGCTCACAATAATAATCACATAAACTATCCATTAAAAAATCTCAAGGTTTTTTATTGATTGTCTCCGCTCTTCATATAATATTTTTTATGAACGTACGGATACCATAGACAGCAAATCAAAGACTCCATCTCTAGCCTCTCCCATTTCTAAGGTTTCGTAGAGCAGAAGGGGAAGAGAAGAGGCGGGCATACCTGTTCGTTACCAAAGAAGGACATGACTAAGACTTTGGCATCTAGAGGCGACATATGTAGTATACCGGTAGATACATATAAGGAAAGAGCATGCAAGCGAGGAAAGAAGCCTAGCCGGAGCAGCTCCAAACTGAGAGGCACCCGTACCAGGCGTCAGTCCAAGAAGGGCGAGAGAATGCGAGTGTCTTCCTAACCCTGGACCCGCCGAAGCGACACAACACCACCACCAACTCCATAGTATATGCCGACTGCTGCCACGCTACGGGCCTTGGTTGTCCAATATCTCAGACCTAGACTCCTTATCGCTAAAATAACCTAAGCGTGGCAGGCGCCACCATATCCTCCTCGACGGCAAGCAGGACGACCGTTAAAACTGGTGCTTTAAGTATAGTAGAGATAGCTGGCCAAATCGGTCGTGTCTAGCGAGCTGGCCCGAGGCACGACTCGTTTAATAGTGCCTAGGCTAACCCGACACGAGCACCGTGCGGTGCTTGGGCAGTTGGGCCGTAGCCTTGGCCCGTAATGCTGGCCTGGCCCGACACTATTATGTTTTTATATTACAAAAAATCATATATACATATGTACAATTCATACACTACAACTTTTTATGCCTTCTATGACGAATATACAATGACACTAAGCAAATTTGTCATAAATTAGTTCTGTTTATGACGTTTTCTATGAGATGACATGATCTAGTGACAAAAAAATTCTTGCGTTATTAAAATCCATTAAAATCGCCATTGTTTGAAATGGATGCAACTTTGTGACGATATGTTACGATAATATACGTTGGTCATATGAGTAAATCATCATAACTCCCTTTTTTACTGAGAGCTCCGGGACCCTGACAATATTAGGCGACTTTGGTATTTTGTCATAGATTTATAAATTATTTAATATGAAAAATAGTTCTCCCCATATTCTAAAATATAGTTCATTTTCGATCATCATAACTCCCTTTTTTACTTTGAGCTCCGGGACCCTGACAATATTAGGCGACATTTGGTATTTTGTCATAGTTTTATAAATTATTTAATATGAAAAATAGTCCTCCCCACATTCTAAAATATAATTCATTTTCGATTAATTTTTTTGAATAATTAACTTTTTGAATGTAGTTTTGTATACATGTCTACATTCATTATCATTTATTCGAATTTGAACAAAAAAGCGTTAGAAAGAACTATATTTATCACTAGCCCCATTGATTACATGGCATGAGTTGGTTTAAAAGGTAATTTTAGACCGGCTAATATTTAGTTTACATGGCATTATTTTTTATGGCTTGCTACTTTCTGGTTAAAATTAGTAGGAAAAAGGAAGAAACACTTGCTAGTTACTGTTGCATTTGATAAAAAAGAAATACTTGCTTTTTTGCACTTTTAATTTGTAAAAAAAAATAATGCAAACTTCTAGATCGAACCTGAGATCTGATAGTTCCCTTCATTCATCTCTTCCACTAGACCATTTGAGCCGCTACACATAAAATAACATCTCTTTATATACATATACATTTGAACCGCAAAATAAAATAAAAAGTGACGGACTCGAACTCAACCTCTGCAGGTCCGATTACAGCCAAAGCCTCGGCTGCTTCTGTTGGCTGCGGCGCCGGCACCGACGTCGGCGGGAGACCTGTACGTCTACTATGACTGGGAGGTCTCCTACATCTCAGCGCAGCCCCTTGGCGTCAACAGAAGGTGTTGCCCGTCCCTCCCCTCTCCTCCCTTGCATTCCTGCAACATCGACTCGACCTTGACATCGGTGGTTGCAATAGGCGATTGGCATCAACGGCTAGTGATAATATTATTTATTTTATGTCTTGATTTCATTCAATGTCATAGAAAAGTAATCACTTGTCAATTCATTGTTTTTGTCCATGATGCTACATAATAGTAATCGATGGGACTTAAATTAGATTTCTAATCATGTGCGCCAAGATTAATTCAACAAACTCATGGTAATTCCTGCTTCAAGATATATTTTGGATACTTTTGTCCTTCCAAATTTGTTATCCTCCATTTAAGTAAAATATATACATGATACCTCATTGCTCTGCTGCATTGCACTAACGCTGTTTTAGAGTCTGAGGATGCCTTGGTGGCTATGGTATGTCATAGGGTTTGTTGATAATTAGTATTTGTATAGTTAAATATATTCATAATTGTTTATTTTTGCAAACAGTGTTAATGAGTAATAGTTGAGTTATTGAGAGTGAGATAATCTAATAAATGTTGTATCATTTAAATGTATGGCAGATGGATAGGTCTTGGATGAATACTAGGCTTTTTAGCAAGCGATATCTAGCCGGGGTGGATGAGTTCATGAAGTTTGTAGAAAAGCGATTTACTGAAACTGAGGAGATCCTATGTCCATGTCGAAAGTGCTTGAATCAACTTTATAAAAATAAATCACAAGTAGAGGATCACTAATATATTAATGGGATGGCGAGCACATACACAACATGGATACATGAAAGGGAATTAGGCTTACACCTAGTTCCTAAATAATTTTGGTGGTTGAATTGCCCAACACAAATAATGGACTAACTAGTTTGCTCTAGTGTGTAAGTTATACAGGTGCAAAAGGTTCACAACAAGCCAATTAAAAAGACCAAAGTTGGGTTCAAATTAGAAAGCTAAAGGCATCCCGAAAGGCTCCCTGGTCTGGCGCACCGGACTGTCCGGTGGCGCACCGGACAGTGTCCGGTGCACCAGGGAACTGCGCACAGAACTCTTCACTCTCGGGAATTTCCGAAGGCCACTCCGCTATAATTCACCGGACTGTCCGGTGTGTCCGGTGCTCCAAGGAAGAACGGCCTCAGGAACTCGCCAGCCTCGGGAATTCACTTCTGCTGCTCCGCTATAATTCACCGGACTGTCCGGTGTACACCGGACTGTCCGGTGTAACAGCGGGGCAATGGCTATTTCGGCGCCAACGGCTACCTGCGACGCATTAAATGCGCGCGCAGCGCGCGTAGAGGTCAGGCACGCCCATACTGGCGCACCGGACAATCTACAGTGCATGTCTGGTGCGCCACCGGACATCCAGGCGGGCCCAGAAGACAGAGCTCCAATGGTCGACCCCAACGGCTTTTGGTGACGTGGCTGTCGCACCGGACTGTCCGGTGCGCCATCGAACAGACAGCCTCACCAAACGGCTAGTTTGGTGGTTGGGGCTATAAATACCCCCAACCACCCCACATTCAAGTCATCCAAGTTTTCCAGCTTCCAACCACTATACAAGAGCTAGCATTCATTACAAAGCACACCAAAAGAGATCAAATCCTCTCCCAACTCCACACAAAGCCTTAGTGACTAGAGAGAGTGATTTGTAGTGTTCATTTGAGCTCTTGCGCTTGGATCGCTTCTTTTTCTTTGCCATTCTTTCTTGTGATCAAACACTCACTTGTAATTGAGGCAAGAGACACCAATTGTGTGGTGGTCCTTGCGGGAAGTTTGATTCCCAAGTGATTTGAGAAAGAGAAGCTCACTCGGTCCGGGGGACCGTTTGAGAGAGGGAAGGGTTGAAAGAGACCCGGCCTTTGTGGCCTCCTCAACGGGGAGTAGGTTTGAGAGAACCGAACCTCGGTAAAACAAATCCGCGTGTCTCACTTCATTATTTGCTTGCGATTTGTTTTGCACCCTCTCTCGCGGACTTGATTATATTTCTAACGCTAACTCGGCTTGTAGTTGTGATTATTTTTGAGAATTTCAGTTTCGCCCTATTCACCCCCCTCTAGGCGACTTTCAATTGGTATCAGAGCCCGGTGCTTCATTAGAGCCTAACCGCTCGAAGTGATGTCGGGAGATCACACCAAGAGGGAGATGGAGACCGGCGACAAGCCCACTATGAGCCAAGGGAGCACTTCATCGGAAGAGTCCCGCACCAAGAGGAAGGAGAAGAAGAAGGACTCCTCCAAAGGGAAGGAGAAAATGTCTTCTTCACATCACAAAGAGAAGAAAGAAAAATCCTCTTCCCACAAGCCGCATCGAAGTGGGGACAAGAAGAAAAGGATGAGGAAGGTGGTCTACTACGAGACCGATTCTTCATCGACATCCACCTCCGGCTCCGACGCGGCGTCCGTCACTTCTAAGCGCCAAGAGCGTAAGAAGTATAGTAAGATCCCCCTACGCTACCCTCGCATTCCTAAACATACACCTTTACTTTCCGTCCCATTAGGCAAACCCACGTTCTTAAATTAACCCACGTTCTTAAATTAACCCACGAACATTTATTAGTTTCTTGTAGTGAACCACCAACGTTTGATGGTGAAGACTATGCTATGTGGAGTGATTTAATGCGATTTCATCTAACCTCACTCCACAAAAGTATATGGGATGTTGTTGAGTATGGTGTACAGGTACCATCCGTAGGGGATGAAGACTATGATGAGGACGAGGTGGCCCAAATCGAGCACTTCAACTCCCAAGCCACAACCATTCTCCTCGCCTCTCTAAGCAAGGAGGAATACAACAAAGTGCAAGGGTTGAAGAATGCAAAGGAGATTTGGGACCTACTCAAGACCGCGCACGAGGGTGATGAACTCACTAAGATCACCAAGCGGGAAACGATCGAGGGGGAGCTTGGTCGCTTCCGTCTTCGCCAAGGGGAGGAGCCACAAGATATGTACAACCGGCTCAAAACCTTGGTGAACCAAGTGCGCAACCTCGGGAGCAAAAAGTGGGACGGCCACGAGGTGGTTAAGGTTATTCTAAGAGCTCTCATTTTTCTTAACCCCACTCAAGTTCAATTAATTCGTGGTAATCCTAGATACCCACTAATGACCCCCGAGGAAGTTATCGGGAATTTTGTGAGCTTTGAATGTATGATTAAGGGCTCAAAGAAGATCAATGAGCTTGACGAACCCTCCACGTCCGAGGCGCAACCGGTGGCGTTTAAGGCGACGGAGGAGAAGAAGGAGGAGTCTACACCAAGTAGACCACCAATTGACGCCTCCAAGCTCGACAATGAGGAGATGGCCTTAATCATCAAAAGCTTTCGGCAAATCCTCAAGCAACGGAAGGGGAAGGATTACAAATCCCGTTCCAAGAAGGTTTGCTACAAGTGTGGTAAGCCCGGTCACTTTATTGCTAAATGTCCATTATCAAGTGACAGTGACAGGGATAACGACAAGAAGGGCAAGAGGAGAGAAAAGAAGAGGTACCACAAGAAGAAGGGCGGCGATGCCCACGTGTGCCGCGAGTGGAACTCTGACGAGAGCTCCACCGACTCCTCCTCTGACGACGAGGACGCCGCCAACATCGCCGTCACCAAGGGACTCCTCTTCCCCAACATCAGCCACAAGTGCCTCATGGCAAAAGATGGCAAAAGGAAGAAGGTTAAATCTAAATCCTCCACAAAATATGAATCCTCTAGTGATGATAATGCTAGTGATGAGGAGGATAACTTGCTTACCCTTTTTGCCAATCTTAACATGGAACAAAAGGAAAAATTAAATGAATTGATTAGTGCTATTCATGAAAAGGATGACCTTTTGGATTCCCAAGAGGATTTTCTAATTAAAGAAAACAAGAAACATGTTAAGGTTAAAAATGCTTATGCTCTAGAAGTAGAAAAATGTCAAAAACTATCTAGTGAGCTAAGCACTTGCCATGACACTATTGTCAACCTTAGAAATGAAAATGCTAATTTAATTGCTAAGATTGATTCTCATGTTTGTGATGTTTCGATTCCCAATCCTAGAAATAATGATGATGATTTGCTTGCTAGGATTGAAGAATTAAACATTTCTGTTGCTAGCCTTAAGATTGAGAATGAAAAATTGCTTGCTAAGGCTAAGGATTTTGATGTTTGCAAAGCTACTGTTTCCGACCTTAGAACTAAAAATGATTTGTTACATGCTAAGGTTGTAGAATTGAAATCTTGCAAACCCTCTACATCTATTGTTGAGCACACTTCTATTTGCACTAGATGTAGAGATATTGATGTTAATGCTATTCATGATCACATGTCTTTAATTAAACAACAAAATGATCATATAGCAAAACTAGATGCTAAAATTGCCGAGCATAACTTGGAAAATGAAAAGTTTAAATTTGCTAGAAGTATGCTCTATAATGGGAGACGCCCGGGCATCAAGGATGGCATTGGCTTCCAAAGGGGAGACAATGTCAAACTTAATGCCCCTCCTAAAAATTTGTCTAACTTTGTTAAGGGCAAGGCTCCCATGCCTCAGGATAACGAGGGTTACATTTTGTACCCTGCCGGTTATCCCGAGAGCAAAATTAGGAGAAATCACTCTAGGAAGTCTCACTCTGGCCCTAATCATGCTTTTATGTATAAGGGTGAGACATCTAGCTCTAGGCAACCAACCCGTGCTAAGTTGCCTAAGAAGAAAACTCCTAATGCATCAAATGATCATGCTATTTCATTCAAAACTTTTGATGCATCATATGTGCTTACTAACAAATCCGGCAAGGTAGTTGCCAAGTTTGTTGGGGGCAAACACAAGGGCTCCAAGACTTGTGTTTGGGTACCCAAAGTTCTTGTTTCTAATGCCAAAGGACCCAAAACCGTTTGGGTACCTAAAGTCAAGAACTAAAATTGTTTTGTAGGTTTATGCATCTGGGGGCTCAAGCTGGATACTCGACAGCGGGTGCACAAACCATATGACAGGGGAGAAAAAGATGTTCTCCTCATATGAGAAAAACCAAGATCCCCAACGAGCTATCACATTCGGGGATGGAAATCAAGGTTTGGTCAAAGGATTGGGTAAAATTGCTATATCACCTGACCATACTATTTCCAATGTTTTTCTTGTAGATTCTTTAGATTACAATTTGCTTTTCCGTATCCCAATTATGTCAAATGGGCTACAACTGTCTATTTACTGATGTAGGTGTCACTGTCTTTAGAAGGAGTGATGATTCAATAGCATTTAAGGGAGTGTTAGAGGGTCAGCTATACTTGGTAGATTTTGATAGAGCTAAACTCGACACTTGCTTGGTTGCTAAGACTAACTTGGGTTGGCTCTGGCACCGCCGACTAGCCCATGTTGGAATGAAGAATCTTCATAAGCTTCTAAAGGGAGAGCACATTTTAGGACTAACAAATGTTCATTTTGAGAAAGACAGGATTTGTAGCGCATGCCAAGCCGGGAAGCAAGTTGGCACTCATCATCCACACAAGAACATCATGACTAGTGACAGGCCACTGGAGCTCCTACACATGGACCTATTCGGCCCGATCGCTTACATAAGCATCGGCGGGAGTAAGTACTGTCTAGTTATTGTGGATGATTATTCTCGCTTCACTTGGGTGTTCTTTTTGCAGGAAAAATCTCATACCCAAGAGACCTTAAAGGGATTCTTGAGACGGGCTCAAAATGAGTTCGGCTTAAGGATCAAGAAAATTAGAAGCGACAACGGGACGGAGTTCAAAAACTCACAAATAGAAGGCTTCCTTGAGGAGGAGGGCATCAAGCATGAGTTCTCTTCTCCCTACACTCCACAACAAAATGGTGTAGTGGAGAGGAAGAATCGAACTCTATTGGACATGGCAAGAACCATGCTTGTTGAGTACAAGACACCGGATCGGTTTTGGGCCGAGGCGGTCAACACCGCCTGCTACGCCATCAACCGGTTATATCTACACCGAATCCTCAAGAAGACATCCTATGAACTCCTAACCGGTAAAAAGCCAAATATTTCATATTTTAGAGTTTTTGGTAGCAAATGTTTTATTCTTGTCAAAAGAGGTAGAAAATCTAAATTTGCTCCTAAAACTGTAGAAGGCTTTTTACTAGGATATGACTCAAACACAAGGGCATATAGAGTCTTTAACAAGTCCTCAGGACTCGTTGAAGTTTCTTATGACGTTGTGTTTGATGAGACTAACGGCTCTCAAGTAGAGCAAGTTGATCTTGATGAGATAGGTGAAGAACAGGCTCCGTGCATCGCGCTAAGGAACATGTCCATTGGGGATGTGTGCCCTAAGGAATCCGAAGAGCCTCCAAGTGCACAAGATCAACCATCCTCCTCCATGCAAGCATCTCCACCAACTCAAATTGAGGATGAGGCTCAAGATGTTGAACAAGAAGATCAAGAAGATGAGCCACCTCAAAATGTCGGCAACGATCAAGGGGGAGATGCAAATGATCAAGAAAAGGAGGATGAGCAAGAACCAAGGCCGCCACACCCAAGAGTCCACCAAGCAATCCAACGAGATCACCCCGTCGACACCATCCTCGGCGACATTCATAAGGGGGTAACCACTCGATCTCGTGTTGCACATTTTTGTGAGCATTACTCTTTTGTTTCCTCTATTGAGCCACACAGTGTAGAGGAAGCACTCCAAGATGCGGATTGGGTGATGGCGATGCAAGAGGAGCTCAACAACTTCACGAGGAACGAGGTATGGCATTTAGTTCCACGTCCTAACCAAAATGTTGTAGGAACCAAGTGGGTCTTCCGCAACAAGCAAGATGAGCATGGTGTGGTGACTAGGAACAAAGCTCGACTCGTGGCCAAGGGGTATTCACAAGTCGAAGGTTTGGATTTTGGTGAAACCTATGCACCCGTAGCTAGGCTTGAGTCAATTCGCATATTATTAGCCTATGCTACTTACCATGGCTTCAAGCTTTATCAAATGGACGTGAAGAGTGCCTTCCTCAATGGACCGATCAAGGAGGAGGTCTATGTTGAGCAACCTCCCGGCTTTGAAGACAGTGAGTACCCTAACCATGTTTATAGGCTCTCTAAGGCGCTTTATGGGCTCAAGCAAGCCCCAAGAGCATGGTATGAATGCCTTAGAGATTTCCTTATTGCTAATGGCTTCAAAGTCGGCAAAGCCGATCCTACTTTATTCACTAAAACTCTTGACAATGATTTGTTCGTATGCCAAATTTATGTTGATGATATCATATTTGGGTCTACTAACGAATCTACATGTGAAGAATTTAGTAGGATCATGACAAAGAAATTCGAGATGTCGATGATGGGGGAGTTGAAGTATTTTCTAGGATTCCAAGTCAAGCAACTCCAAGAGGGCACCTTCATTAGCCAAACGAAGTATACTCAAGACATCCTAACCAAGTTTGGAATGAAGGATGCCAAGCCCATCAAGACACCCATGGGAACAAATGGGCATCTCGACCTCGACACGGGAGGTAAGTCCATGGATCAAAAGGTATACCGGTCGATGATTGGTTCATTGCTTTATTTATGTGCATCTCGACCGGACATTATGCTTTCCGTTTGCATGTGTGCAAGATTCCAAGCCGACCCTAAGGAATCACACCTTACGGCCGTAAAACGAATCTTGAGATACTTGGCTTATACTCTTAAGTTTGGGCTTTGGTACCCTCGGGGATCCACATTTGATTTGATTGGTTATTCGGATGCCGATTGGGCGGGATGTAAGATTAATAGAAAGAGCACATCGGGGACTTGCCAGTTCTTGGGAAGATCCTTGGTGTCTTGGGCTTCAAAGAAGCAAAATTCGGTCGCTCTTTCTACCGCCGAAGCCGAGTACATTGCCGCAGGCCATTGTTGCGCGCAATTGCTTTGGATGAGGCAAACCCTGCGGGACTACGGTTACAAACTAACCAAAGTTCCTCTTCTATGTGATAATGAGAGTGCAATCCGCATGGCGGATAATCCCGTTGAGCATAGCCGCACTAAACACATAGCCATTCGGTATCATTTTCTTCGGGATCACCAACAAAAAGGGGATATCGAGATTTCATACATTAACACTAAAGATCAATTAGCCGATATCTTTACCAAGCCTCTTGATGAACAATCTTTTACCAAACTTAGGCATGAGCTAAATATTCTTGATTCTAGGAATTTCTTTTGCTAATTTGCACACATAGCACACAAATATACCTTTGATCATATCTCTTTTATATATGCTATGACTAATGTGTTTTCAAGTGTATTTCAAACCAAGTCATAGGTATATTGAAAGGGAATTGGAGTCTTCGGCGAAGACAAAGGCTTCCACTCCACTCTACTACTCATCCTTCGCCGTCACTCCGAGCATCTCTCCAACTTTGGTATAATCTTCACTCATTTATTTTATGACCAAAGGAGGAGAAAGTACTTCGTTGGGCTCTAATAATTCCGTTTTTTGGCGATTCATGCCAAAGGGGGAGAAAATATGAGCCCAAAGCAAAAGGACCGCACCACCACCTAATTTTAAAAAATTTGGAGATTTTTAAATTGGTCAATTTCAAAAGGGGGAGGAAGTAGTATTTCAAAAATGGTATATCAAAACCCTCTTGAACACTAAGAGGAGGATCTCATTTAGGGGGAGTTTTGTTTAGTCAAAGGAAAAGCATTTGGATCAAAGGGAGAAAATTTCAAAACTTGAAAATGCTTTGCAAAAATCTTATTCATTTACCTTTGACTATCTTGCAAAAGGATTTTGAAAAGAATTTACAAAAGAATTTGCAAAACAAAACATGTGGTGCAAATGTGGTCCAATATGTTAAAAACAAAGAAACAATCCATGCACATCATGTAAGTATTTATATTGGCTCAATTCCAAGCAACCTTTGCACTTACATTATGCAAACTAGTTCAAATTATGCACTTTTACATTTGCTTTGGTTGTGTTGGCATCAATCACCAAAAAGGGGGAGATTGAAAGGGAATTAGGCTTACACCTAGTTCCTAAATAATTTTGGTGGTTGAATTGCCCAACACAAATAATGGACTAACTAGTTTGCTCTAGTGTGTAAGTTATACAGGTGCAAAAGGTTCACAACAAGCCAATTAAAAAGACCAAAGTTGGGTTCAAATTAGAAAGCTAAAGGCATCCCGAAAGGCTCCCTGGTCTGGCGCACCGGACTGTCCGGTGGCGCACCGGACAGTGTCCGGTGCACCAGGGAACTGCGCACAGAACTCTTCACTCTCGGGAATTTCCGAAGGCCACTCCGCTATAATTCACCGGACTGTCCGGTGTACACCGGACATGTCCGGTGCTCCAAGGAAGAACGGCCTCAGGAACTCGCCAGCCTCGGGAATTCACTTCTGCTGCTCCGCTATAATTCACCGGACTGTCCGGTGTACACCGGACTGTCCGGTGTAACAGCGGGGCAACAGCTATTTCGGCGCCAACGGCTACCTGCGACGCATTAAATGCGCGCGCAGCGCGCGCAGAGGTCAGGCACGCCCATACTGGCGCACCGGACAATCTACAGTGCATGTCCGGTGCGCCACCGGACATCCAGGCGGGCCCAGAAGACAGAGCTCCAACGGTCGACCCCAACGGCTTTTGGTGACGTGGCTGTCGCACCGGACATGTCCGGTGTGCACCGGACTGTCCGGTGCGCCATCGAACAGACAGCCTCACCAAACGGCTAGTTTGGTGGTTGGGGCTATAAATACCCCCAACCACCCCACATTCAAGTCATCCAAGTTTTCCAGCTTCCAACCACTATACAAGAGCTAGCATTCATTACAAAGCACACCAAAAGAGATCAAATCCTCTCCCAACTCCACACAAAGCCTTAGTGACTAGAGAGTGATTTGTAGTGTTCATTTGAGCTCTTGCGCTTGGATCGCTTCTTTTTCTTTGCCATTCTTTCTTGTGATCAAACACTCACTTGTAATTGAGGCAAGAGACACCAATTGTGTGGTGGTCCTTGCGAGAAGTTTGATTCCCAAGTGATTTGAGAAAGAGAAGCTCACTCGGTCCGGGGGACCGTTTGAGAGAGGGAAGGGTTGAAAGAGACCCGGCCTTTGTGGCCTCCTCAACGGGGAGTAGGTTTGAGAGAACCGAACCTCGGTAAAACAAATCCGCGTGTCTCACTTCATTATTTGCTTGCGATTTGTTTTGCACCCTCTCTCGCGGACTTGATTATATTTCTAACGCTAACTCGGCTTGTAGTTGTGATTATTTTTGAGAATTTCAGTTTCGCCCTATTCACCCCCCCTCTAGGCGACTTTCAATACATCATGGGGAGCCACTATTGAATGCCAGATTAAATGAAAATGTTGACCATATAGATGAACAACATAGCTTCAATGAGGTTGCTTGTATGAATGAGTTTGAACAAGATAACCTTGATGATAGATTACTGGAAATGGTGCATGAGTTGTTCACATCTGAAGAAGGTGCACAAAAGTCTATGTTTGCAGATGTTTTAGACGAGATGAAGCAGATGATTCACCCAGGTTCACCATTCACAAAATTTTATTTTGTGGTTAGGTTACTTCATATCAAGTCATTTTATCGGATTAGCAATGTGGCGTTCACTGGAATTTTGAAGTTGTTATCATTGTCGTTCCCACAATGTTGCCTTCCGGCATCTTATAATGAAGCAAAGAAACTTATTCGTGTATTGGGACTTGGATATGAGTCAATCCATGTGTGTCCAAATAATTGTGTTTTGTTTCAGAAGGATATGCAGAAAAAGATGAATGCCCAGTGTGTGGAGAATCTAGATGGAAAGATGGTGAAGGTAAAAGTAAGAGTCCTCGGAAGGTACTGCGACTTATGAGCACTAACGTTAAAGAATCACATATGCACTCAAGAGAGGGGCAAACATCAAACAAAATTCATTTTGAAATGCCCTAGGGGGCCACACAATTAGAGTTTTTCAAAACACGGGTCTACACGATTACCTCTCATACATGCAGGGTTCTAGCCAAAGTGAAGAAAAACTTCACTACCCAATGCATGCAGAGGACTGGGCATAACTAACTCAGACCAGGCAACTTCTCTTCTTGCAAGGCTGGCACACAACTTCAATCTAAGACATCTCCTGGATGGGTCAAGAGGGAGCTGATGTTGATGACTTCTTCTGGCGGCGACTGAGATGGCAGCACGGGGTCAAACTCTTCTTCAAGCTGGACTGGCTCTTGTAGTTCCTCAGAGGGCGGTGGTGCTGGCGGGGTGCTTGCAGCTTCTTCCTTGATCTCACGGGATGGTGCTAGAATCTTCTTCATGGTGAGGGGCTCAAACAACTCTGGCGGGGGATCTTGGGATGATTCAGGGTGCTCTTGCTTATCCATAGCCTGAGAGAAGACTGGAATTCCTTCCAAGACTATGGCTCCTTCCAGTAGTTCCCAAGCCTTCTTTTCTCCTCTGGTAGAGACCGGGTGACCTTCAAGAATCTGGGGATCTTCAGCTCTCATGGGTTGAACTGGGTTGGATGGAGCGGGCTCTACGTTGGTTATGAGTTACCAAGTAGGCCTCTATCAGCTTCTGGACGTGCTCATCCTTGGCTTGTTTCAGGGCTTCAACAGCAATGACTTCACGACTTTCCAATGTAGCTACACGGGCTTGAGTTGAGGTGAGATCCACATGGAGCTTACGGTTGAGCTTCTCTGCATCTTCTGCTCAGGCAATCATCTGACGGTGGTGCCGAGCCAAGAAATCATACTGTGCATCCAGGGTGAGCAGGTATGCAGTGAGGTACACGACTGTGGGGTCATCCTCAAGCAGCTGCTTCCCTTCCAATGCACGCATCCTGGCCATCCAAACTGGACGGTCTCTCTAAAAGGGCGAAAAGAATCTGAGCGGGATGTCGGCCACTTCTTCTTCATAGATCTAACACAGGGTCCTCAATGCCTTGCGAGCAACGACTTGGTAGGTGTCTTCGAATCTGTGCCCCGCAGCAGAGACACTCCATTCCACATGGTGCGGACTGGATCCAATGTATATAGTCATGACACACTTCTCTGTGCCATGCTCGACGAATTCACAACCATCATACTCTGGCTGGCTCCTGATTCCGAGGCGAACTGTGCATGCTTTCAACAACTTGGGGAAACCATCTTCATTCTGGCAAAAGCTGGTTTGGCAACGAACCTCCATCTGACTTCTGAGAGAAGGAAAGGGGAAAAGCATTTTTGAAATGAAGGGATGAGAGCAAGAATTTTTTTAAGAAAATAGTTTTGACTCAAAAACTTTTGGATCAGGCTAAGGGTTACGTCCTGCGGCCAACCTAACAGCTTTGATACCACCTGAAGCGCCCCAATCCTCTAGGACTCAAATGTGATACAATTACTAGTCCCAGGAGGCTAGTAAACACATTTATACAACAGATGATTTCAGATCTGCTTAAACAAGACAAACCTATAAAGGCGGCGATCAACTTTAAGAGTTGGTCCACAACTCGGGACATATCATCAGAGTGGGGCTGAAGCAGCCCGATATATGCAGCGAAGCAAATCAGCGGTCCAATAGCCACAGGCAAGGTTGGGAACAGGCGTAACTCTTACCCGATCTCCTTTTTCTGAAAAACAACAAATAAGCAAGGGTGAGTACAAACGTACTCAGCAGCCCACCTTCACCCACAGAATGGGGAAATCAGATATAATACATGGAATATGTGGAGCTCTGGATATTTGCAGAAACAACAATATTTTATGCAGGGTTGTTTTGAAAAACATTTTGTATTTTGCAAAGCGCATCCTCTCCAGAAGGAGCAGGAAGTTTTTCAGTATAGAACAAAATCCCCTGGACTAAACCATCCAGGTATCTTAGTAGTTTCCCACTAGTTTTCATTTTCAAAAACAGCTACTAGACTTCCCGTCCACCATAGCTCACAGCTCAACCGCCGGACCTTTTAAAAAACACTTTTCTCAAACGCACCCTTTTTTTTAAAACAAAACATTAATTGCCATACCACACCAGACTCGTCCATTCCTGTGGACACAGACTATTCGAATAGGTTTGAACTCTGCGCAGAGGGGTACACTTTACCCACTAGTCCGGTTTCTGCGATCTCACCGTCGTGAGACCCGAATGCCGAATCTCTTTCTTTCCTCGCACATCCTAACCTTAATGGTTATACCGAAAGGAGTCAGGCCATGCCATGTCCAAACCGGACAAAACATTCCCCCTCCTTATCCTCCCGGTGCTCCCCAGCCTTCATAACCCTGGGGTTGGACCGTATGAGTTCAGATTGAGTGACTACCCACACAGTCTCGAGTGGTTGTACTTATCATGAGTACAGGTAGTGAAGGATGACAAACAAGTCCTTATATGAGGGGACAATCCTTTTGCTCACACCTAAACCAGCTGAGCCATCACCTTAGGCCCTCCCCTAAACCAGGGAGTCCCTGATCATCCCTACTCAAAGGTGATAAGGGTGAAAACCCATCATCATACACATTTTGAAAAGCATTTTCTTTTAAAAACTCACACCTTTCCTCAAATCATTTGTAACAAATATATCAAGGATTGATTGCGGCAAGCGGCTGGGTGGCCATAATAACTTGTCTCAAAATCATATCATGCATAAAATAACAGGCTGAGGGTTGGGGTTGAAAAATCATAGGTAATTTATGCATCAAAGGGATCTAGTGAGCTTGTCGTGCTTATCCGGCGAAGGGGGAAGGGGAGCTCGCGGAACTGGCTTCTAGCTCCACTGCCTGGCGTAGACTTGCAGATCTGGCCTCCACGAGATGACACGAACGCTCCGATAACTACGCAACATAAACAAGCAAACAACAAACTAGCAAGTATACAAACAAATATTTAGTATAGTGGTCAGAATAGCGATATATGGATGGGCAGAGTCTTGAGTAGAATATGTGCCATGTGGTGTTGAGGTACTACTAGTGGTGGAGCGGAGGTGCTTACCAGGACGGTGGACTGGAGGCGAAGCGACACTATGCGTGTAGCCGGCAGAGCGGAGTAACTGAGTGGGTGGGGTATTTGCCTTGGTTGAGGGTGTTGATTGTGTGGAGTGGGAGAGGGTAGCTGGGGGTATTTATAGCTAGGTGTATGTGGTGTAGCTCAGTGAAGTTCACTATTGGTGAGAATAGTGACGAAAAAATCGTCTGACTTAGCATGGACAGGAGAGTTATAGGCAGAATATGGGACAAGAGTATTTTGGGAGTTTTCTGGAATATGAACCATGCTTAAGGGATGACATGGTTGGATAGGGATTAGTTTGACAAAAATTTTAGAAACAAGAATGACTGAAATCTGAGTTTGGATGGAGGAGTTTTGGATTTTATAATCATAGGGAGAAAAAGAAAAGGAAAGGAATATTCTAGAATTTGAATATTTAGAGATATTTGGAAAATCAAAAATACAAATGTATTTTTGAGCGGGGTGTGAGGAATTATTTTTGGGCTGTTCTTGGGCAGAGGTTTATGTTGGTGGAAACTGTTCCTACCTACTGTGTCACATCAGACAACAGTAAGGCGGGACCCAAATAGCTGGGATGCTGTGGTATTCTGGTCCAAGTGGGTTGTGGTATCTTGGGCCAGGTTTTATAGGATTGAAGACGTATCCATATAAACATGGTTCGCCTTTCTTTTTAGAAGTCTGGCTTGAAAGAATCCCAAAGTTAAGCGTGCTCAACTTGGAGAAATCTGGGATGGGTGACCAGATGGGAAGTTCCCTACTAGAAGGAAAATCACAGTCACCGGAGTTTGTATGACTGGAATATGGGTCTGGCTGGTCTTAGGTGGACTGGACAGCATGACAGATGAGTAGTTAAAATTTGGGGTGATCAGATGATCGATGAATAGTAATGATAAATAGTAACGGTGAATAGTAACGATGAATAGTGATGGTGAATAGTTCGTATGAACGAACGATGAACGATCGAATGATCGAACGAACGAACGATCAGAATTTCGGCAGCATAACAGCAGGAAAAAGCTTATTTGGACGAACGAACGATCGAACGAACGGACGAATGAACCATGAACGATCGGACGAACGAATGAACAAACTAAGAACAGGTGGACGAACGATCGAAGAACGACCGAACGATCCTTGTGCTAGTGTGTGCTTGTGTGGGAGGTGGAGTGGGAGTGGGTGTGTGGGGGGGGGAGTGGAGAGAGTTGCCATGAAATGGCTTGGGGTGGGATGAGAGGAGGCCCTTGCCCCTCTATTTATAGCTATGGTGGGGGATTAGGGGGAGGGATGAGAGGATTAGTGGAAGGATGAGAGGATTAGTGGGAGATTAGCATGGATTTGTCTTATATGAGTGTAATTAGCTTGTATAGCTCACCGTATGACACCGGAGGCATACATATACGTATGAGCATGAGGAAAGTTATGGAGAAAATATTGTAGGGATTTGAAAAATGATTCTGAAGGTATTTCTCAGGAAGAAAATACTTGGAGATATATCGGTGGAATATTTGTGCAGTATTTCTAAAAAGAACTTGAAGGGGATCACTAGGGAAATATCTGGGCAGTATTTCTAGAAAGAATTTGAGGGGGATCACTGGGGAAATATTTGTAGGATATTTGAGGAGGATTTTGGAGAGAATATTGACCACTATAATTTATTTTTTGATATCAACTCGCAAACAAACATTTTGAAATGAAATTTGAAATTCATTTTGAATTTAGAGCGGGTTTGAGAAATTTTCAAGATTTGAATTTTTGCGATGCTACATAAATCCTCGGCACCCACCACCCATTTAGATTGAGTCCATCAGTTTCCTTTTTCATTCCACGACATCCCCTGCACATCCTTGCCGGTGGCGACTTCACCTCCACATCCTGCCAGCGGTGACTTCAACTCCCCATCCTGCCAGCAGCGACTTTACCTCCCCTTTCTTGCCGGCAGCAACTTCACATCCCCTTCAGCCTCTCTGTCCCAAGATCAGGATGGCTCCAGGGAGGATGGGATCACGATGCAAAAGGGATGCCCTAGCAGGTAATTCCACCCCTACTGCCAGCCCAGTTGGGAAATTTATAGATTACTAGATTAATTAGTATTCAAAGATCCATTGTTCAGATTTGATGTATTCACCACAAGCAACCTAGATTGCATCAGCGATAGTGAATTATTAGGCTGCTTAGCACTTATGAGAAACTCAGTCTTAGCATTGCTTTAAACTGTGTCGAAGATAACTGATTTATTTCAATCCCTTCTGCAATTTTTTTGCAAATCATTTACATTTTGGATAAAGTGGTTTACATAAATTTTTCAGTAATCATCACCACGAACTGGATAACCAACCATTAGTAACAAGCAGAACACCCAGTCTGCTATTTGAACTGACTCATTTGAAGCCCATCGTTTCTGCTGAATTTTACCGTATCAGACACTGATCGTTTAACATTGTTGGACACTAATTATTGAATGCACTTATCAAATCTTTAATTCATGGTCAGTCATTTCATGCCGCCTAGCCTCTCAAGAGGATGGCATGAGCAACGACTTGGGATATGAGAAACGCCTAGCCTTGCCTTCTAGTGTTAAAATGCACTACTGATAAACTTTTCTATTAGTTTCCTTGTAACATTAGAGTGGTTTATCATTTATAAAATCATTTTATGAATGTACAGAAACCACTCCTACTGAATATGAGAAACAGAGGGCAGCACATGTGATGAGGAACAACCAAATGTTGCAATGGCTTGGGATTAATCAGCTGCGCACAATAATGACTGCTACAGGAGTAAGGAGCAAAGATGATTGTTCAGAGGAATCTGGGTCTTTGTATGACGGTGAGGACAGTGAAGGCTCTAAGCAAGAGGAGGTCAGCAAGTTACTGATTCGTCTATTTGTTTTCTCATTTTACATATCATTACTCTTGCATTTGTAAACAAATCGATATGCACATTATTGTGTTATGCCTACAGGATTTCCAGGTTGCAAAAGGTGTACGTAGCCACAACTCAACTCATGTTGCTGAAAAAACTACGCAAGGAACACGAGGACATAAAAGGGTTGTGGCCCCTGGTGTAAATGAACACCAAATTAGAATCACTAGGCAAAGGAGTGCTACCATAAACCAACAATCCTTCCTAAACCTAACTACCACTACACATCCTAGTTCAACAGCTACCACAAACCAAGAATCCACCCAGAACATTACTTCTGCAACACAATTTACTTCAAGTGCTGCCGCTGAACAAAATTACACCCAAGGCCTGACTGCTGCTGCACAAGCTAATTCTCCCATACAAGCTGACATCAGCGACCACATTGCAGATGAAGGCAAGTGATTATTTATATATGTAATTTCCATTCGATTGTTATTCAATAAATTTATTAGTTTATCCTAGGCTAGTGAACCTGCATAAGTAATTCAAGTTGTAAGTATATGTACAATTATTTTTTAGATTTGGCACTAAATTGCTTTTTACTCACTCCAATAACTAGAATTGGTACCAAGGCAAAGAAGTATGGGCAAACAACTTGAATCCTTGAGTAGAGGGTTAGGCACTAAGATTCCAATCCAAATTTATGATGGAAAGCGAAGGCCAGAACCCCCTATTCAGGCTGCAAAGTTTGCATCAGAGGGTGGGATCATACTTAGGCAACATATTCCAATATTTCCACACTGGAAGGAGTACAAGAAGCAAGAGAACGAGGGTAAAATTACAGACTATATTGGCAAGCTTGCTGTAAGTCAATATTTGCATCACTTGTTCAATTACAGTCTATTGTCCTTTTCAATCAAGTATCCTAAAGTCACCACTTTTTACTAGGGTCAATTCATCATGGATGTGGAAAGTAAGGCAGTCAAAGATGCGTGTGTTGATATGATAAAAGGAGGGCAGCGCCAGATGAGGTATAGGCTGAAAAGGAAGTACTTCACCGGGGTTCCTGCAAATCAAGTGAGGACTACATTGCCTGTTCCATGTATGACTGATGACCAATGGAAAGATTTGGTACAAATGTGGTCTACCCCAAACCACAAGGTATTTGTGATCAAGCTCCATTTCATCCCTCAACATAATTAACTTTTTCATCCTTTTCCAAGTGATGTATGTGTTGATAGTATTGTGCTTCCTAAAGTCGCATACATAAACTTAGCTAGGAGTGAAAGACCCAATGATGAATTACAGTTCGGCTAAGAAAATGGATGAGACTGTGCAATCATCATAAATAGTTTCACAATACAATTAATTATATATATTTCTCTACCTTACAGTTGCATTTTACACGCAGAACAATTGTGTCAAGAACAAACTTAATCGTGAGAAGGTGCAATTTCCACAGTGCACAGGATCTCAATCCTACATTGCCAAATCCTATGTAGTGGTAAGAAATTATTATGTGTGGATGAACTCGTTGCTTGTCAAATTCTTGGTTAATGTATGAATGGGTACTGCTACTACCTACCAACACGGTCACCTTAATATCTCTAATATTTAGACTACATCATTGCTTTTTTAACGTATACACTACTTCTTCCTGGTTGTTTTTTATTTTCAACAACCATTTTGTGTATTTACAATCCCTAGCTAGAATATGGTCTTTAAAATACATATGATGCCTTCAAATATAATTGTTTTTGCTAGCAGATCTTGTGCTTTGACTGAGTTAATTGCTTATTTAGTTGATTATATAGTCATGTTAAGCACATAAATGACTCGATATAGATTAAATAATCACCAAATTCTCGAATAAAACATGTAGAGTTGTACCACAATAGCTAGAAATATGCAGTCTCAGGTTCCCATCTTTGATCTCCTAGTCAGTAGCTGAAGGTCATGTACATATATAAAAGAACGTTGAGGTTGGGGAGAGTTCGATTTCAAAAGATGTAACTAAAGTAAACCTCTGACTAACCTGTAGTGATTACAGTTCTCCTACAAGCCTTCAGATGCTTGTAGCAGCAGCTACATCTGCTGCAACTAGTTGCTTGGAAGCTTTTTATTGAAACTATTTTGGCCGCATCTAATTTTTTTTATATTGAGCTTGCTACACAGCAGTTGCTGATTCAGGTACTGCTGAGCAGCTGAGCTACATCTGCTGTAACCAGTTGCTTGGAAGCTATTCACTCTAATTGTTTTGGCTGCATATATAATTTTTTTATATTGAGCCAGTTGTGCAGCTATTGCTGCATCAGGTACTGCTGAGCTGCTAGATTGTACAGTAGCAACCACAGTTGGTGAAAAAAGCACAAGCAAGCAGAATTTAAAGCTAAAATGATGCACAATAGTTAGAACCTATAAAAACTACATACCCAGTTCATTTCTTAATATGTCTACATGTTGTTACAATTCAATAATCTAAATCTCAACCTGTAGCTTCTGTTTTGATCAACCATGCTCACCAAATTTATTTGACATCATTTTAGAGGCAAGAAAAATATAAAGATATGGAACCTAGTGCAATTGATCTTTTCAAGGAGATGCATTGCAGCAAGAAGAAAGGATTTAGTGAGGCCGTTCAGAAAGCTATAGTAAGTACATGTTTTCTCTCTTTGTTACCCGTCTCCAACATGAATTCTAATATATTAAGTTTCAATATTTATGTTAGGGTGATATGGAAGCAATGGTGGCAACACCAGTTGAAGATGGACAGGATGTGCTGTCTTCGACAGAAGTTGTTTCCAATGTGCTACCGGGTTCAAGTAAATTTCTTCATAATGCTGACCTTTTACCTGCCTCCAAGAGAAGCAATACAAGGACTATCTCGACAAGGATGCAAGAGCTTCAGACTCAATTGGACACTGAGAGGCAAGAAAAAATGGATTTCGAGAAGAAATGGAAACCTTAAAGGCCCAGTCACAAGCATTTGAGGCACCATTGCTAATCAATCGACTGAGATTGCAGATTTGAAAAAGTCCTTATCAGAAAATAACAGTCTCCTTCGACAAGTATTAAGCATCAATCGTGGCCAGATGTTTCCTCCTTAAGTATGCTTGCTAGGGTGTTGGTGTCAACCATCCTGAAGATCGATCTCACAAAACTTTAGACCTCGTTTTATCCTTATGCTTGCTATAGAAATTAATAGGAACTACAACTTGTTCTATTGGTCACTTGTTATAGAGGATTATGAATCATGTTTAATCTTAAAAGCTTATGTGTTGGATGCATTATGCTTAAAATATATGTGGATATTGTTACTTTGGATGTTTGTAAAAAATATGTGCATTATGTGTTGGATGGTTGTGGGCATCAAGCATTAGTGACGAATAAAAATGTCATAATGTGATTGCCACATCAGCTGCTATGTCACTGTTTTTATGACAAAATATTCGTCATAGTTTATTTGACATGTCAGCTACCATGTCATCTGCCACCTCATTCATCTTATGACAAAACATATTGTCACAAAGTTGTTGCCACATCAGCATCCACATAAGCTCATTTATGACGAATATATTCGTCATAAAAATGTGCCACGTCATTTCGCCATATCATCAGACATGTGGCAACCGGTCTCATGGTACAATTAGTGATGTTTTTGCTCCACATTTATGACAAATTGGAGTGTCATAGGTTTAATGACGAACTTTAAGGTCGTCACTAAATTTATGACGTTTTTAAACCATTTGTCACAAAGGTTGCTTTAACATGGAGCTTCTGTGACGATAGCAGTTTTGTCATAAAGACGTCACAACCGAGCAAACTATGACAAAAAAACCACTGTTTGTGACGTAATACAAATGTCATAGAAGGTAACATGTGTTGTAGTGATATTCAATATTATAAACATCAGAGCATGATGTTCTACTAGTTAGACAGCTTTGCCTAGTGTCTCCCACTCTTTTTCTATCACGGTGTGGGTTCAAACACCACCTCCTGCATCGCTTTTTAACATTTTATGCTGATTTAACCAAATGGTCCGATAGACTGGTCCGGCACGGTCAGCAGACCTGTGTGTCGTGCCTGCGGCGTCGGCCTAGCGGGCCCGTGTCGGGTCGTCGTTTGGTCGTCTATATGCAGAGGTGTGGTTTGGGACATGGATGTTGGCTGTGTAGAGGGGACCGACAGGTTAATTTTAAATAGATGTGAGGGGTTATTTGTAAAAAAATGACGCGGAACAACCGTTGAAACTGGTGCTTTAAGTATAGTATAGACTAGTCGGTTGCCCGTACGTTACGACGGCTTACAACAATACCCATGTAAACTATCCACCAAAAAAATTCAAGTTTTTTATTGATTATCTCCGCTCTCCGTATAATATTTTTTTGATTTGGCTAACTGATGTTATTGTTTACTCCATCCAATATGTCTTGGTATAATACAGCCAGTGAAGTGAACGATTAGAAGATAGTTCACAACGACTGATTCAACGAACAGAGATTATAAAATGACATAATTTCACCATACAGACACCAAATAAGAGAAAGTTTGTGAGCTCAAGTTTCTAAAATAAGTCACATGAACTCAAACTTATAAAAATATATATCAAAATATAGAGTGATTGCTAAAGTCAGGCATCAATAAAAACTGGATACGTTCCATATAAATTATGTTACTTCGTAGCAATTACTAACGTTTAAAACCAACAAATAACCTTTCATTTTACTGTTAGTGTGACAAATCATTGTTGCTCCATCCAATTCAGCAACCTCAAACACCATAGAGTCCATTGCGCCAATATGGTCTCAGAAACGATATAATGTTTGCAAGAGCCAAGAACGTTGTGCCGTGCTTGGGCTGTAGCCTCGGCCCATAGTGCTGGCCCGGCCCGACACGATTATATATTTTTTATTTTACAAAAAAACATATATACATGTATACAATTTATATTCAATATTGTTAGACAGTTTCACCCAGTGTCTCTCACCCTTCCTGCATCAAGGCATGGGTTCGAACCCCACCTCCTGCACTATTTTTTAATATTTTATGCTGATTTAATCAAATGGGTTAACGGGCTAACGAGCTGACCCAGCATAGTCAGCAGGCTGACATGACGTGTCTGGGCCAGAGTTGTGGCTCGCGGGCGTCTGGCCCATGTCGGGCCACCGTTTGGCTATCTATTGGCATGCATCGGGTTAATTTGAAATAGCTATGAGGGGTTATTTGTAAAAAGATGACGTGGGACAATCGTTGAAACTGATGTTTTAAGTATAGTATAGAAAAAAAATCATGACATTGTTCTAATATAAAAAAATCACTGATCCAAGCATAAAACTGAATCGGGATAACAACAGAAAGTGTCCAGCTTCATTTTACTATGCACAGAAATTTCGCCTATATATCATAAAAAGACATACGAAAACCTAAGGAATCATGGGCGTAGGATTATTGGTGAGCTGCATGTTTTTTCCTTGCGTATTTCAAACTCACCTTCACCATCACGAACAGGAAATTCAGATTAATATAACTGCTCAGACCACAAACTTTGCAGGTTACTGTTGCCTGGCGGGAAATAGTACGATTGGCTTGGGGAAAAAAATGAACGGGTAGGGGCGGGGGCGGACACAACAATCTAGCAAAAAATACTACAGTACTATCTTGGTGCCAGTTCACCGGTAATGAAGAAGCAAATGAATAATTGAACCATTACCAACCTCTAAATGAACATCGCTATCCTAACCACCCCCGAGAAAAAGACATTAGGGCTCGTTTGGATCCTTCATTTTGAAGGTATTAGAATTTACTATAATATAGTAGTTTATTTGTTTTGGAATTTGACGTTCCACCACTTTTTAAAATTTAGATATAAGCCTATCACAAATTCATTGGACAAGAGAATAGAAATTGATTATAGGAATAATTGGATATATACCATTAAAAGATTATTACTCCACATGTCATTGACTCATGTGAATATATATATATATATATATATATATATATATATATATATATATATTCATTTGATGAATGAATTGTATCTCCATCAACTATATGTTAAGAAAACATCTATTAGAGACATCATATCCACCACACCACATCTTATTTTGATGTTATAGTAGAAGATATGAGAGTTATTAAAAGTAAGGTATGGCTGATGCCACACTAAGCCATAATGGCTCCTCCACCGCTGTTGTCCGGCAAACCATCACATTCTGTGACGCGGGACGTCGAGCAACTCCTGACTTGGGGCACTCCGGTCCCATATGACAAAATCCCCCATTCCCATTCAGCCATTCCTATCGTGCAAGCCATCACACACTCCGGACGTTGGGCCCACATTGCAGACTACAGACGCCCACGTGACAGCCACCATTAGTTTTGCACACACCGGACCGACGTCTGCTCGCGCAAAAAGTTGCCTCAATTTGACACTAGCAGAAGCATTTGACCATGATTGCTTTCTCTAAAGAAGGAAGGCTTATAAGCCGGTAGAAGCTATGTTGGCTGGCCGGTATGGTCATAAAAATGTGCAAGCCGTGATGACGACATAGGTCGTGTGGGCTGTGTTTCTTTGGTGTGGCCCAAGTAGCTGCCAGGAGGCCGCACGCTTCTTACCCTGACCCAGCTTGGCTTTAGGGTCAGTCTCCCTTGCTTTCTCTGCCCAACGAGCCCTCGCCCTCTACCTCTTCCTGCTAGCGCCGTCTCCGTCCCGTGCTCTCCTGTTCATCATCGATCTCAGCCATCTCAGGAGCACCCGCTCACTCCCAGACGCCCGCGCAAAGGAATCCCCCATGATCTCCCTCCAAACTGCCAACTCTCTCCACGATCTCCCCCTCTAGCTCATGATCCCTCCGCCCACCCCCACCCCCCGCCTGCCACGCCCACGGGCGCAACAAGCCAACAACCCACACTCGACCCCGCTACCCCGATCCGTCGCCATAAATCTGCTACCTCCTCCTCGAGTCCTGCTTGATCGCCCCATGCTCGACCGGTCGACCGGACGGAAGGGCAGCCCCGACCGTGACCACAACGCGATGTGCGACGAGTGAGGGCAGTGGCGGGGGTTGCGACCAACGACAGAGAGCCACACAAAGAAGCCCTTCGGCGATGTTTTCCTCAAGGTTCGTTCGCTCATTCCTTCCTTCCTTGTGCTATTGGCGTGTGATCCTAGCTAGCGCTCTCTTGATTTCATCCTTATCCACGTGAATCCTGGATCACACTACATGCAGATCGGATTACTGGAAGGCCAGACCAGCTGCTCGCATTCACTGGTGCACGGTGTGGGAGCTGAGAGCTCCGTTCCTATGGCCGGGCCCCACCTCTCTTGGGCCCTTGTGCAGATACGCAGAGGTAGTGTCCCCTAATTTATTTGTCATGTCCCCTAATTTGTTTGTCAGATCTACTTGAGGATGTCAATGAGGTATGGCTCCGCTGGTTCATCAGTATTCAGTAATTACAAGGCATTATGAGTTAGCATGCTCCCTCCTGCTAAGCTAGCTAAATGTGGTTATCAGGTCTCAATAAGTATCCATTTTTAAAAGTATAAATTGTTATAGCCATACATGCGAGTCTTTATTTTGGAAATAACCAAAGGTTCTGAACCTGCATTGTGCTAACTCGTCAATCATTCCTGAAATGTGATTCCTTTTTTTCATTCAGAGTTCGGTTGGACAAATTAAGATGGATTGAGATATTAGTTGTTAAGGTAGAAGAAAAAGCACCACCACTGAATCCTATACTTTAAACGGTGATAGCAGCAGTTGTGGTCTTCGATATCTTAGTGTGTTACTTGGTGATAGCAACAGCTGCGATCTCCAATATTCTAGGGCATGTTTGCCTCCCTCTTCTAAACTTAGAGATCTAAAAGCTTTAGAATGTTTTAGCTTTCTTTTGATGTCCAAATCTCTAATGTAAGGTGGGCTAAAGGTTAAAGCCAACTTTAGACCACCTGATGCATATAAGGAAGAAGGGTCCACATGCACCATTCTCTGTAGCATAGCAAAATCGAGCTTGATGTCCTTGAAGATTGATTGAGATAATATTAGTCAGTACTGAATTTAATTTTAATGACAAGTTTGTAATGGGTAGGATAATAAGGGATATGTTACATGTTGTTGGTTTCTTGGATGAATATGCTGCTGCATAGGGTTAGGTCTGAAAGGAGAAACAGAACATGATTGGTTTTTGTAGCTCTCCTCCCCTCATCTCTCCATGGGATTGGAATATATATAACTTTATGAGTTTATATGGAAAGCAATAGATATTGTTTATTTCCTCTCTTCTCTTCTCTCCTCTCCTCTCCTCTCTATGCCATATTACTGCTTTTAAACTAAGGCGACACTGCTAGAGGCACTATTATATGTCAAGTTCATATATTAAGAATTTAAACTCTAGCCTATTGATGATGATAATTGTTCATTGTCTAAAATTCCTCTATTTGACCTCTATATATGTCTGAAATTGCTAAACAACATTATATCCATGTTTGTGTGTTAATATTTTTTGGTCATTATGTCATGAGTTTGTGTTAATAATCTGAATACTAAAGCATGTGGTAGGCACCATTATGTCTAAAATTCCTATACACATTGCTTATGATTGTTTGAGGATTACACCTGTCTTGAGTTTTTATATTAATAATCTGAATAGTAAGGTTCGTTGTACCTTGTAACACCTGAGTTTAGTTGTTGGCTCTGAACTCTGAAAAAATATTTTTTTACCAAATACAACATCAGATGTAATTTTACTACTGTGATTAAGTTGTATCACATATTCACAGTAGTATTATTGTGTTCTTCAAGCAAGTCAATTACAGTGAGCTTTTAGTCATGAATTTACAGTAGTCTATGAAAGATCATTCTTGAATTTTTGCCTTTAAATTGTCTTGTTAAATCTTGTATAATACACTACTAGGTGAGTGCTCGTGCGTCACAGGCCCGAGTTTCTCTTCAACGTCATCCCGGACGGCTCATGGATGTCGTCCTCCATCTCATAACAATATAACACACATTTGTATATATAAGTTATCGAGCTATTATATGATCCTGTTGCAACGCACGAACAATGAGCTAGTAGAAAAGAAAAGGGGACCCAACCTGACTTCCTTATTACTCGTCGCAACAGACCAACACCGACCCAGTACTTCAGCCTAGCCAGCCTACACCTCGCGCGCACGTGTAGCCTTTTCCACGCGCGTTCACCTCCATCCCAGTTTTGTTGTTGTTTGGTTACAAAGTAAATAGAATAGAAGGACCCCAATTAGGGAATATTCTTCTCAGATCCGGAACCATTCCGCTCCAAAAAATCAACCGAACGGAGCCGCTCCGTTCCCATCCCGCTCTTACAGTCACACTCCGTTCCGTTCACTCTGCAACCAAACAAAAAACAGAGCCGCTCCGTTCTAGATTACCAAACACAGAACAGAGCGGCTCCATTCCTAAAATCAAGGATGGAATGGCTCCGTTCTACTTGGCTCCTCAACCAAACACTACCTTAAATAGGTCGTTACTTCCCCTCCTTTGCCTCCCAGAACAACTACCATCGTCAAACGAAGCGGAAACCAGAGAAACCACAGAGAGCACGGCGAGGGAAAGAGAAATCATGCCACTATCGTCGCCCGTCATGTACATCATCACCAAGATTTTGAGGGCCGACCTTAGGTGTTTGCAGGCGTGCGTGATCCATGTGTGGGCAAGTTTCCGGGCGCATGGTCCATTGTGGGGCAAGGAATTCCTCTCCAGAGTAGGAGATTTCCGCCGATTGAGCCTATGACGTTGTCAGGAGTCGTCACGACACGATTAAACGGTGAGATAACCTTTGCGAGTTCGCTCCTCCTTCTAATTCGTCTCCGTCATGTTGTGCTTAGGATTTGGTCGCTGCTCCGCCGGGATGCTAGTCTCAGGTGAACCTCCGCTCGCGGAGTGCCTAGCGCCGCCGTCCTTGGCTGCCATGGGGGAGGGGAGGCACACATCCGTCGATTCGTGTAGCGGACGACGAAAATTATAAGTGGAGCATAGCAGTTCATTTATCGTGCGGGAGCCGTAGATCTATGATCGGGTGGATAAGAAGAGATCGATCCTTAATAAAAATCTTAACCATTGATCCTCGATCCATGGACAGTCGTCACATAGAGTGCGTGATCTAATCAGCGCTGTTGAGATTAATCGGATGACCTAGGTTAAATTTTTAAAGAGACCATGCATTTTAAACAAATCAACCCGCTATCCACTGATAGTTCAAAATAATTGCATCCTGAATTTACATTTTGGCCCTCTAGAGCATTATTTTAATATAACAGTAACCCCAAAACTAGTTTAATCTATAATTTTCTCGTTTTAGCTCCGTTTTAGTCCGCTCAAGTTGTATTAGCTTCGTAATAAAATTGCCTACGCCGTAACAACATTATTTGCATCATATCACATACTTTTATAATTAGATATTTGTTTAATCTATGTTTAGTAGATTAACCATTCTAATCAAAGTTAATCTGTCTATAGTTATAACTTCTAATCAAAGTTATAACTTAGATTAAAGTTAAGTTAGTTATTTCTTTAGAGTATCTTGATCACATGAATTGTAATCAATATAGAATATAGTTTTAAACTTAATCACATAGAACTTCTGAAAACCATATCTTTTAAACTGTAACTCCGATTTTAGTGGTCCTCGAACCTACAATCTCGTAGTAATGCATATAATATTATTGTGTGGATTGTTTCCACCTTTGGTATAATGTTATTTGTATCCATTATTTGCTTATTTGTATGTATTGCTTTGAATAGAAGCAAGGTTGCAAGAAATCTGAAGCCTATCTTTTGAGGAAGCATCTGAACAACAGGTTATCACAAGTAAAAGACAAGTTGTGTCATTGATCACATTTTCTACCCTAAGAATGTTTATGTTTCTGATAATCTCCATGGCATGGTTAGGTTAAATTGAAGGGGCATAATAGGTTACCATGTTTTGTTGACCCTGCACCTTGCATACAAATAAATTATTGAGTAGTCTTGCTATTACTCTACCTGCTTTTGGGATTAATGATATATATGAATTATGATACTTTATTATTATTGCCAACAAATTCTTTATTGTGCATGATAAAAATCATTTTGTTAATTGGAACATGAAGAGACCACCCGAGAAAACAGTAATACCACAAGGGTGGAATGGGATGACCTTAATTGGCCAATTAGTTAGGAAAGCTAGTGAGGGATTACCTTACCCAAAAGGGGCAAGTGGGTAGGCGTCGCTGTAGGGCATATTGCTGGCTGTAATTATTGTGATGGGGTTACAGACCGTGGAACAAGGCATATGCTTCTTTCGTCCTAAAATTGTAGCGGGTCTTCTCAAACTAGTGGAACTTTGGAAAGACCTCGTAGTGGTACACTGCCTTGTCTCTTCGGTAGAGATGAATAAGAAGTCGAGATCCCTTGGCAAATGGGTGATACAACTTATGGGTAAAGATGTGCAACCTCTGTAGAGTGTAAAACTGGTATATCAGCCGTGCTCATGGTCATGAGCGACTTGGACCCTCACATGAGTAAATTATGTAATTAAATTTAACATGTCATGTGTTGCATTGCACAGTGGGATTTTGATATTGATCAATTATTTAATTGGGATGGTATTTATTATACTTAGTAATTAATAATAAATTTTTGATCATCAAAGTTGCAATGCTCAGCCTTAACCAAATTCCTTGGTAAGCCTTACACTACACTTTTACCCATAATTGCTGAGTGATGACCGTATGTGAGCTCACCCTTGCTATATTCACACCAGGTCAAGAAACAGGTACCACAGGAAGAAGATTGCTATGAAGATGCGTTTGGAGAGGTCTAGGTCGTCGTCTTATAGTCAACTATGATTGTGAAGGATTGTTGACGTCATATGGTGTAATTTGTTTAGCTATTTTGTACATAAATTGTATTAAGTAATAAAGATGTGACATTGGTTTATGTATCATGAGTCTTCATATGTGTGAGACTTGATCCTAGCACACATTTGAGATGTATCTATATTTGTCCTTAAATCCGGGTGTGACAGAAGTGGTATCAGAGCAATGTTGACTATAGGATGTAACCTAGATAGACCTAGACAAACACTTACCTACTTATCTATGCTACTCTAATTCTTTCTAAACTTTCCTTAATTTTTTCTCATCTATTGTTGTTTTACTCTGACTACACTTACCTTTTCACTTTTAAAGACAAAAGAGGATTTCACACATTGGAATCCTATACTCGAATTGTCTCAAGGGATAGATGTCCTAAGCAAAAAAACTTTTTTGTAGGTATCTATGCGCATGAATGCTTGTTCTTATGATACCTGTTTAATTTGGTTCTTTGATTGAGTGCGATGAGTTGTGGAATAATGTCCGTAATTGCATCAATATATAAATAAATCAACTTATATAAAAAACTATTCAACTTAAATTATGCTTCATTAGGAAAAGATAGATAAATCAAACAAGGATATGTCCTATCCAAATAGATTACCTAATCCTAATAGATCTATCTCATGTTGACAGATCCATCTTGTCTTAAAAGATTCTATTATATCCTAATAGATTCATCCGATCCTAATCTACTTACCCCACCTTAGAGCAGTAGCCAAGATCTATTCTGGTTAAAACTAATCTAATCTAATTGGATCTAATCTTCTTGTACATATCTAAAGGTTATAAGTATTTAAATTAGGATAGTTAATACTAATAAAATAAATTTAGGCAATTTTGATCCTACTACCAGAAATTCTTTAACATAAATTCAGTTTACCCTAGATAGGTACCTTAACTTAGCCTAACTCGGCCATATACAAACAACCTAACCTACATTGATAGGTTACATAATCTAACTATTTCAAAACAAGATTCTAACCTACCTACCAAAATTACAAATTCCAACCTGACCTACATGTTCTTGATGATCTAAATAATTTATCTATTCCAACCAAAACATCGAACAAGATTTCCCCCTACCCTATAAAGTCTATTCGGCTTACAGCTGCCTTAACCATATGTCACTACCTCATATGATAGCACCTGGCAAGGCCGAAGAAGATCAACCTCATCAAGGAAGGATATGAGTCAAACCGGATCTTCAGATGAATTAAGATCCATCATCTGAGATAGAGTCTTTCTTTGCCATAATTTTTCTTACACCAACCTACCCTGCCCTAACCATGACTCATCCTGCCTAATAGACGACCAAACACAAACAATACTCATGCTTTCCTAAACTCTTCTAATTAGGGTTAAGGATTAAAAAACTTTCTATTTTGAACCAATTACAAATAGACCATCATCATCATCTCTTTTCTTAGAATCTCGAGGACGAGATTTTTTGTAAGGGGGTAGCATTTGTAGTACCCAAATTCTAGATGAAAAAAGAAAGAAGAGAATATTAATTACATATACTTTCTTGTTCATTTAGCATGTATATAAAAATTCTCATGTTCAAGTAATTAGAGAAATTAATAATCAATAGAATAACAGTGCATCATGTTGGATCTTTGAATTGTGCATATAAATTTGATTTGAAAACATCAATCAGATTTAAATTTGGGACATTTAGAACTAGAAAGGAAAACTAAAATTATAAATAGAAAAGAAAAAGGGACCCAACCTGGCTTCCTTAGTGCTTGGCCCAACAGACCAACACCGACCAAGTGCTTCACGCCCGTCGGCCTACACCTCACGTGCACGCTCAACCTTTTCCACACGCGTTCACCTCCATCCGCTAACACGCGAGTCCTGTCAGTCGGCTTCTCAAGGCCATATGCGCATGGACACTGAGGGCACGTTTGCGACTTTGGCCCACTGGCCTGGCTGTGCTCGCGGATGCAACACATATGTTTGTGTGGCTTGATTTATTTTGGAGCTCGGTCCTGCGGGTATAAAAGTGGCTCTTCAGCCTGGCTCCGAGGAAACGAAGGCAGGCTCCGTTTTTTGGAGCTCGGCTACCGGTGGCGCAAACCAGCTCCTCGTGGCTGCTTCCAAGAAACAAAAGTGACTTTTAACCTAGCTGTCTACGTGTGGCAAACATCGGCTCACTTGGACCAGGCTTATTTGGTACAGTTGCACAAACAAGATATATTGTATCAGTTGAGACCGACTAACTTCATCCTGGTTCACCCGAGCCAGCCGAGCCCGCCTCATACGCGTCGCAAACACGCCCTGAGTGATCGCGCTCGGACGTCGACTCCCGTGCGCACTCGCGAGATTCCTTCGCTAAGGCTGTCTGCAGCGGAGAGCGCTGAGCAGCCCCCTCCCCTTCGTAGCGGCTGCAGCTCTCTCCCTTGACGACGCAGCGCTCCCCCCTACACACCACTCTAAGCGCCGGCCCTCTTCTCTCTCCCCCTCAATCTAGCGTTTCACTGTTCATCCCCTACGACACTGTGCTGTGGGTCCACGAGTAATTGTTAGTAGGTAAAAAATTGATATAGAAAATGATATTTTATAGTTGTAGTGGGGTATAGGGGGAGTATTTAGGGGAAACCGCTGTGGGAGATGAAAAAATAGGGGGAAACATAGGGGAAAAAGTGATATAGGAGGAAAAATTTAAAGGTAACGGTTGCGGATAGCCTAAGGGTGGACCTACTCTACCTGACACCACCACGCCTGCATCCTTGCTTGGTCTTCGGCGTGTGGGCCCCATCGCTCAACACCTCCCTCTCACGCTCGTGTATCAAATCCATGTCATGTTATTTGGATTTCCTCGTGTGACTGCTGGCCCCGCCACTAACGGACTTCCGTTCGGTCGGGCACCCCTGCTCCGCATAAATAGGTCACGACTTCCCCCTCCTTTGCCACCCAGAACAACCACCATCGTCAAATAGAGTGGAAACTAGAGAAAGTGTAGAGAACGCGGCGAGGGAAAGAGAGAAACTGCGTCGCCGCCATCGCCTCTCATCTACATCGTCGCCAAGAATCCGAGGGCATACCTTAGGTGTTCATAGGCGTCCGTAATTCGTGGGCATGCAAGTTTCTGGGCGGATCTACCATCGTGGGGTGAGGAATTCCTCACCGGAGTAGGAGATTTCCACCGATTGAGCCTATGTCGTGGCCGGGAGTCGTCACAGCACGATTAACTGGTGAGATAACCTTTACGAGTTCGCCCCTCCTTCCATTTTGTGTCTATCTTGTTGTGCTTGGGATTTGGTCGCTGGTGCGCTAGGATGCCAGTCTCCGGCAATCCTCTATCGCGGAGTGGCCAGCACGGCAGCACTGCTGTCCCTGCCCGCTGTGGTGGAGGGGAGGCACGCGTCCGTCGATCCGTGTAGCGGACGACAGAGAATATAAGCGGAGCATACCAGTTCGTTTATTGTGTGAGAGTCGCAGATCTACAATCGGGTGGATAAGAAGAGAGCCTTACTAATAATCTAAAGCATTGATCTTCGATCTGTGGGCGGTCGTCGCATAGAGTCCACGATCAAATCAGCGTCGTTGAGATTAATCGGATGGCCCAGGTAGCAGCGTACCCCTTCGGCCATTGAAATTTGTTAAAGAGCCCCTGTATTTTAAACAAATCAACCCGTCGTCCAGTGACAGTTCAAA